>OU696668.1:232500-1482500 GCA_916049575.1 Ancistrocerus nigricornis | reverse complement strand
GCGCGAAATCCGTCGGATATAAGACGATCCCAAGGAATTAGGCACGCCTGATGCGTTCTCGTGTAATCTCGTCGTTTTTCGTCGTTTCTTCGGGTAGGTAGAGCCCGTTCGGTATGGTAGGGCGATCTTGTTCGCCCTTCGCCTTTATCCACTCCCCTAGGCGTCCTTTTTGACGTGCCTCACTCTCCCTCACCCATCCACCTTCTTTCCCATCTTCCACTTAGTCTCTCGCATTCTCTCTCTCTCTTTCTTCCTTTCCGTGAATTCATCCTCCCTCTCCCTGTCGATTCGAGCTTCCCAGTACGAGCTCGCGCGCACGCACACTTTCGCTCTCACCGACTTCGCTTTTTCTTCCCTTCCCGTCGAAGTCTTACCCCTCGGTTTCTCTTCACGGGGTCTAAACCCAGCCCAAACCCCTCTTGCATCCATCGCCGAGGGGGCTAATATCGCGAGCACCAACCTCCTCATCCGAAATCGATGAAGCTTAAGTCCCTGGACAGCGGCAAGGGCTGCCGAATTACTTTCAACCGAGTTTACCCTTACCGACAGCATTGTCTTCGGTGTTTCTTCGATTTCTTGATATCCCGTTCATGGTTGAGATTAGAGTGACTTATTTCGGGTTTGGTGAATATCTCTGGTATAAATATATAAAGGAATATTTTAAGAATGAAAGATTCTGTCTTTTATTTTACTGCATTTTTCGGAATATAAAACAATGTGATATCCCTCGGGTCCTCGCGGATCCGTATAGCCTTTGAGGGTCAAAGTTATGGAGATAAACATACGTATAAACAGCTGAAAAGCCAAAGTGGCTAAGTTTAGCAAACTAAAGTTTTCTCTACTTTTCTTAAAAATTCAAGTATTCAAAAGCTTGACAAAAAGTGACTAATCAGTTTGGTTTCCGTCTGGCTTAGACATATGATTCAGGGTGGGCCTTTCTCAAGTTTCCAAAAGTCCCCATTTTCGTGACAAAAGCAGCTACGACCCTGGATCACTTTCTTGCGAAGTACCTTACGAATTAGCCGGGATAATTATGGTACTTTTTGCATGACGAGGGTCCGTCCTTACCACGTTTAACGTGCTGACGACGAGCGATTTATCGTTCGATGAATTTACTTTACTTTGGTTCGGCTCGTTTAACGATTCCGATTCTCTCTTTCTCTCTCTCTTCTCTATTTTCGTCTCACGGGTGGAGGGTGATCATCTCGATAAAGGCCGGAGAAAATCCGGTCGAGCGTTGTCTCTAGCAGGATGGATGCAGAACGCGTGTCAAGGTAAAGCTTACCTTCGTACGGAAGGATCTTGATGGGAACCACGGAAAGCAGTTATCGCGCTGGGTGATTGTTACGTCTCGTCTTCGTCGTTTCTTGAAAAGGAGCTTTCTTGGCAACGTCGTCTTTCTCGAACGTACGTTGGTATTATACGCGAGTGAGTGTCTTCGCGAATCGAAATGGAGAGGAACGGAAAGAACACGGACGTTAATGCGCGTTTTCTCTACGAAGACAATACGCAAATGACGCCTTTTCTCTATATCTCGGGACTTGGAATATGTTCCGTATACTCTGCGACGTGTTTCATGATCGTTTCCGAAGTAGAAAGAAAAATAAAGAACGGAGGGACGAATAATGCGAGCATTTAATGCACCGATAATCACAAAAATTGGAGCGTACCTTGTTTTCGGAAAAGCTTGACTTTCCCAAGCGTTACCCGATATACCTATATATATATATAATTTTTTCCCAATGTCGGTCATAACGCAAGCCACGTCGTTAAAATTAATTACCGAAACGGTGCGTTACATTCGACTATATCGATCTCCGGTACCTACGAATCGGTATGTCCTTTCATATCTCGCCGTCAGTCAATGTTTCACTTTGACTACATGCCAGGAATTTTGCGAAATGTTGTTCGTATCAAAGACTTCGCGTTGAAAGCTTCGCGTTTGATACCTGGAGTAGAAAGTTACGTAGGAAAAGAACTTCGCTTTGGTAGCTTTGCCTTATGGAAATTGTACGTTCCATGCGTTCGCGTTATAAACTTCACGTTAACTATTTCATGAAAATTATGTTACATTGTTAACTTCATGTGAGTTTCGTGTTACAAGATATACCTACCTACGCTGTAAACTTGACACATGAATTTTCCTGCTGAAAGGCTTCAAAATTCTGGTTATTCACGGTGAAGATTTACCGTTACGAAAGAACATTGTAAATTAGACGTTATCAATTTTCCGTCGAAATTTTAACGTTGTCGCAAGCTTTCTCTCGTAGAGGGATTAGAAGTATCGCGAGGTTGGTAGGCAAGCAGATCGAGGGCTCGCAAAAAGGGTGAATCGTTGACGAGACAACAACCGCCGCCGCTGCACCTCGGCTTTCGTTAACGAGCGCATGGATCTAATCGCCTCGCTTCTAGGCTACCGGCCGTGTGTCGCCCGGAGCTTTGCCATAATCGAGCGGAATTATTAGTTACGCTGGGAGGCACAGGCCTCGAGCACACATGAGAGCGTTCGACGTCGTTCCACGTCCGACGCGTTCTCATCGCGAAAGCCATCATCGTGCTACCTTCTCCGTGAGATTATCGATGAAAATGACGAAAGATTGTCGGAGATAAGAGAGATATTTTTCAAGCAGTGCGTGATGCACGCGTGTTTCGCTCGAGTCGAAATTTTAATCACGGTTTGACCGTCGAAAATCTAATTCCTTTGAAATTTCTTTATGTCGTTTGAAATTAAGATTCGTTTTTAGTCTACAAAATCCTCTTTTAGACTTAGAGGTTTGAATTGAAGTTTAATGAGTGATTTAAACTCAGATTTGATCCTTCAAAAGGTTGGGAAAGTCCGAATAGAATTATTTATAAAATATTGAAGGTAATATCGAGGTTTATAAACATCCTTTAAAATCTCGACTGTTCTAAAGCGGGCATAAGCCAGGTAAAACTGTTTTTATTAGTTTTCTATTTCATAAACCTTGCTTCTTATCTCCAACTTTTTGCAGAAAATTATTGGGGCTCGAATCGTGGTTAAAATTTCGATGTGAGACGCTCGAAAACTCTCTTTTTGATCGTGCCTTCGCGTTGAAACTTTAACGATAAAAAACAAACGAGTTTGCGATCGAGATGACAACGACGAGAACAAAGTCGTCTACCAAAAGGACCAAACTCGACCGCTGTCGTTCGCCTGTCAAATTCTATTTCTTTCTGTTCATATCGTATTTCCCTCGATGCTTATTATACCTCACAAAGCTTTCGCTCGCGAACCACCGAGCTCGTTCTCCGAGTAACACCGAAACGTTTACGTCGAAATATTGGCTGTCTTTCTCACAGAGGACCAAATTTCTGTTCTTGTTGATTGAGTTTCGATAAGTACGAAATAGAATGGGAAACTCGTGTATAACCTAAGCGTAAACGCGGACATGGCGAATATGGCGTTTATGCGAAATAACAGTCATTGAATTTAGAGTTTCCACTCTTGAACGATCCGTGTGTTACGACAGAGTAAAGCAACAAAAAAAAGACTATATGATAACGAGTTTGCGAGGGTCTCTCGCGTGGCTGACTTTTATTTAAATCATTTTGCACTGCCTTGAGAAATACGTAAAACCACGAAATTTAATATGACCTAGCACGGCGTAAGTTTAATACTTTGACGATTCACTTTTCCGACAGTCTAATTTCATATAAAATATAAATACACGATCTAAAGGAGCTAAAAGAGAGAGAGAAGATCTACGCTAATGAGGAGCCTTCGCGTATTAAGCACGTAATTATCGAAAACTTGTGTTTTCATTTCTTCGAACGACTCTGCTGCGTTAATAAGGCGTACCGAGAATGCGTAGGTACTGTTATAAAAAAATAATACGCGATATCGTTTGTGAATAAGGCAAGAGAAAAATTTAATATCATTCCCATGACGTGATACCCGTTAAAAGTGACCGCTTCTCTCTCTCTTTCTGTGCGCTTCAGAATTTCTACCGTAAAAAGAGATAAATTCGTCGGATTGTTCGGACGGTAGAAGAAAAACACGATTTCCGCGTACCCTATTCCTGGCATTCTACTAATTACAAATCGGACCGTATAATTCATTCGATGCAACGTTGATAGCAATCCGATTGCTTTTTTGATTCAATATCTTTTAACTACGAAATCCCGTAGATCTCAATGGATTGTAAAGACTGTTTATACGCTTACATCGATGACGATTTAGCTCTCGAAGAGTATAAAGCATCGAAGAGATGGTTTTGATGGTTCGAATACTAGGTATATACCACTTCATAGTTGCTCTAACATCCATTGCTTTTTTCTCTCCAAGTTATATATGTACTATATATATATACAGAGTGAGACGCGTTTTCTCTTTCCAAGAACGTCGTCTCATCGATCGTGAGAGTAGCAATCATCTTGCTGCCGGATATCGCGTTCCCAGATGGCGATTCGTATTTGCTTCGTAGATAACAAATATTTGCCTCGACTTCTCCGATCGCTCCGTCTTCCTCTCGCGATTGCTTTTAACGATCTACCGAGAGGACCCACTGTATGTAATTGGACGACGTAGTAATAAATATTAATCGATCTTGGTCCATCGTTCTCTCTCTCCTCCTTATCCCCTTCCAGATCCTGGCCCGAGGACGGAATTCATTTTTAGCCGGACCCTCCTCCTATTCATTTATTTATTTATTTACTTATTTACTCGTCCGGTCGATACGATGGATTACTCTTCGACGTGGAAGTGGGGGGATGAACGTTGAAAGAAAAAGAAATGAAGGGTCTCCAAGTTTGATAAGGAGGGGCCGGTTTTAACGCATGAAAAATAGATTTTCCGGAATATTCTTCTCTCGACGAGCGTTTCTTTTCTCCTCTTCGCGAATTATTTACATCGTAATACAGGGAAGACACACCGAGAGGGAGATTAGAACCGAAAACTTCCCCTTCGTATCACGATTCGTTTCATTCGTAGCTGATCCAATCCCTTTTAGGTATTTTTACATATTTTATTTGAGGTAGGTATCATAAGAATTTACGTGCAGTCAGGAAGGTCGTCTTTTGCTGCTCGTTAACGCGATACCCAAGACTACTTTCGCGGCAAAGATAAAATGTTTTCTATTTTCTCCCTTTTTCTCATATACTCTCTTCTCTCGTTCTGTACATCCGACGATATAAATCAAGAGGTTGCGGTATTGTTTGCCTTTTTCTTTTCGAAGGAATACATATATTCGTTTCTATAAATAGGATACGTGGAAAGAAGAGCAGCCGTGCATGGTGTCAGCTTCGTCCCGATATTTTTTGCTCTTTTTTCTCAGCATCTTTCGCATCTCTCTCTATTTCCCTCGTTCGTTCTTTTTCTATTTTTTCACGAACAGTGTTCAGTCATCGTGCGATCGTCGCTGATAACGCGTGTATGCGTTTGCGAAAGAAAATTCTCCTCTATCTCTTTTCTTCTATGTTTTTTGTTTGCCCGGAGGAAAAAAGCTCCTGCCATCGATCCCTTTCACGTGTCACGCTCCTATTCCATCCGTCGGGAATGCATTTTGGTGTTACACCTATTTCCAACTTCGTTCACTTATATGGCGAACGTTATACGATAAACGAGCGTTCGTTATGTCGTTTCGAAAAATGTAACCAGCTATAGGGGGGCTGGGGCCCCCGAACGAAACAGCCTTGCTGTTTCGTATTAGGCACGACCGCGGTAATGATTCGTACAGGAAGTCGGCTCGCTGCGCTCGCCTATCCCTGTTCTTATGAGAGTACAGGATAGCTGATTGCGGCCGTTTGACTATCGCTATCTGGCCGTCGGGATAATTTTTTTAAAAATACCGATTACATTAAAACTCGTTTCTGGTCATAAAAAAAAAAAATGTTTTTTCGTTCTGGTTGTATTGCTTCCCTGAAAAATTTTGAAAAAAATTACGTTATTAGTTATCACTATTTTACATACTTTTGCAAAGTTTGAATTGTTTGCCTATTATAGAGAATTTTTTATGAATTTTTTAATGTTTAAAATGACCGCCATTTTGAAACCGGAAGTTGAATCAATTCGAAATTGTTAGTGGATCTATGTTTGGAAGAACTGGATTTTTCGTATAAATTTCAGCCTTATCCGTTCAGCCGTTTAGGCGCTAGAGTAGATACAAATTTTTACTAGTCCGCCATTTTGTACTGTTTCGCTGAAAAATTTTGAAAAAATTCATGTTATTAGTTGTCACTACCTTACATATTTGTGCAAAGTTTTAATTGTTTTGCTCTTATAACATAATTTTTATGAATTTTTTAATTTTTAAAATGCCCGCCATTTTGAAACCGGAAATCGGATCGAATCGAAATTGTTAGTGGATCCTCGTCGGGTGTAACTGGATTTTCCGTGTAAATTTTACTTCGATCCGTTCAGCCGTTTAGACGCTAGAGTGGATACACACATACACACACACACACATACACACACACACACACACACACACACATACATACATTTAGATCTTGTTATGAAACGTAAAGATCCAAAAGGATTTTTGGATATCTCGAATAGTTTCGGAGATAATCGTCCGTTACACTTTTTGCTCGATCGAGAGCATAAGGAACTCCCTGCGGTCGTGCCTAAAAAGTGAACTTTCGTCGAGCACCGGTTCGACGTATAACGATGCGAGGACATACAACGCTGGTGTACTTGTACGTACGATCAATGATGCAGCGTGTCTCGTTGAAATTTGTATAACTGAACGCAAGCTCCAATTTTCTAGATACTTTTTACAGTTTTCTAAAGAGCGAGAATAGCATGCCGCGCGGTGATGCTTGGATGTGACAGATATTACATCATTTTATTGATAACAGCAGTTCGAGTACCTTTTCGAAACGTCCCGTGCTTCATTTTTTATTTAATAAAACGTCGAAGAATCAACGTTCGCGCGGACAATAAAACGTTAATTATAATCGTATTAATTAACGATGAAAAATGTTACGTGTGCCGCGCTGGTAATTAGGGAAATGATTATTTCCGTGTACAATCAAATGTCAATATTAACATATTACCTGTCAGTGAGAACGTCGATACTGCGCGATAATTTCTATGGTCATATCGTAATTAGTGTCGTTAATACAGATACTCGTTGAGTTGTCAGGAAAGACAAGACGCTTCCGGAAAAATAGAATTATTATATTATCCACTTGGACGAATCGCAAACGTATTTCGAGCAACGTCGAATAGGGGTGATTCGTCAAATCGAGGCCACATTTGAGCGATAGGAGAAACCATCCCCTTGGTAGACATCGACGAAGAAAATTTCATTCCCCGTAGAGCTTATTCGTGGAACGCCGTGTAAGCATCAAGGTTATAAAACGGTGAAATTGTATTTGTAGGTTCCGTAGAAGGGAAAGCCACGATTACGAGGTAGATTGAATTTAATCGTCCAAAAAGTAGAGAGAGAGAGAGAATCAGACAGAGAGAGAGAGGTACCTTTTACGGTTAATAATTCCGTCGTAACAATAATTTCTTGGGTAAACGTTAATTGCTGAGCACTGATTTGAAGCTGTTCTACCCCCACGCTCTCGTGTATTGGCTCACTTCCGATTAAATGCAAATTAACCCAAAGGCGTCTTTGTGCAAAGCGAGTTAATGGCTTTCAGCTTTCCTCGCGACTACGTCGAACGTGCCGGCACGGCTTTGTGCGTTTCATAAAACGGGCCGAGAATGAAAGAACTTCGTAATCGTAGTTTCGATTGGAAAATTTATCGGGAGTTCGGATGAGACACGCGCGTGTTACGAGATGGAACTTTATCGCTACCTCTCTCTTTGTTTTTTTTTTTTCACTTTGATTCTTTGCCGCTACCCTATCTCGTTCTCTGCTCTTTCCTTTTTTCTAATTACTCATTATCACGACAATTATTACGATTCTTCTTTCCACGGAAAGGTACGCGCTGAAATTCATCGACGCGTGAGTGACTTTAATGAGAGTCCTTCCAGTCACCTATAATTGTACGAAGTAAAAGTAATTACAGAGATATCGTGATGTAAAATTTCGAGCTATCCCCTTTTCCACTCGGTACATTTCCTTGAATATCATATAACCAAGGGTTTTCAATGGCTATTCCAACGTTGGTATCGTAACCGATGGTCCGGAGATTCCTAAGCGATTTCATGTGGGTGTTCATTGATCATAATGTCGAAGGGGAGCTAGATAATAAGTATTTGCGAGTGACGCGTATCAAATATGTTTGTATGCGCATGTAGGTGTGTGAATTACTGTGCGAGAGCGGAGATAAAGGGAGAACGAATATAAAGGGACAAGTAGGATCCTTCTTTCATGAATGGAAGGCTTGGGAATTTGCGGAATTTAGGTGAATATATGCAGGTGTACATGAAACAGGACGTTAGTCGAAAGTTTTAGTATATGGAGACAAGAGAAGTTTCATGAATCAGCGTGCAACCTTTCTATGGAAGAATGGTCCGTGAAGATGAGTGGAAAGTAGAAATTGATTCTCTTTCTCGATGAATGGCTTATTGACGAAGCATAGATAGGAAGAGAAAGAGAGAGAGAAACAATAAAAGAAAACAATATGCCGTTTCGTGCTGATCGATAAAACCGAATTCGATATATTCGACATTTACAACGCGATATCGAACTTCTCGACGATGAACATAGATAGGAGATTCGGCACGGAAGTGTATGAAATTATTAAGCAAAACTTCGTGGCAAACATTAGCATAGATACGTCGAAAGTATATTCGATATTGAATACCGATATTTCCTCCACTCCTTTACTTTCCCCCAACTCGTAATTGAAATATTTCACGATGTAGGGTCAAGTTTGGAAGGTATATATATAAACGTGGTAACAAATTCTAGAATTTTGTGGCTTCATGCCCGTATTATTTTCTCGTTATAACTTTCTCTCCCTCGACACCGCGAACATGCCGTCGATTTTATCGTTTCTCTCGCCCGATGTTGGCGAGTATTTCGATTTTAATCAACACTCTTAAATTTCCTCAAGCGGGATGCACCTTACTATCGACTTTCCTTTAAAGGTCGTGTAATTCAGGATGAAAAGGTAAAGGGAAGAAATAATCATACCGCAAAGTTTCTCAAAAAGAAATATAATAATCGTTTCACAATTTCAACGAGGTCGATTAAGAAAAAAATAGAGAATATTATCAGATAACGTGTATTACTCAAGATAAAATAATACGATACACAGCTGTCGAACTTTCCAAGATCCGAAAACAGAGATTTGCCGAGTCGTTTTCCGCGGTATTGCCAACGGAAAATTGATCGTCATGTACCGCTCGAGTGAATCACGACTGCACATCGATCAGTGTCTCTTACGAGCTGGGAGATATTACGAACAAACGACACTTTCGTATAGCTCGTTATATCGGCCAAACGGGTGCGAGAAAGAGAGAAGGAGGAGGCGTTACAAATGTTTTAATAATCCCGTCTGTTTTAGCGCGATATTACGGACTTAATGGAACAAGGCCTGGCACGAGCTTAGCATAGCTTTCGTATTTGCGATAACAAAAATAATAATCATCGAGAGAATACGTCTATCAAATTCGATGAAATTTCATGGCTCGCATTGAAATTCTACGGCATTATTCCACCAAGAACTTCACGCGATCATTAAAATTCTTCACGCCTACTGCTTCGATCTTCCTTTTTTTTTTCTCTTTTCTTCCCACTTCCTCATTCACGTGCATACATACGTAAGTATTTCGAGATCCGATACGGGGAAATACACACGTATATTTCACTTTATCGACAGATTCATTCCAGCAAGTGCACAGCACTTATTCGATGCATGTCGCGTACAGAAGCCTCGATATTCCTTTCTCAAGAATCGAACTCCCACGCGTGCTGGTACGCGTACGCAGAAGTACACGTACGTAGGTAGGTAGTGACTCGTATAAGCAGAGTAATAACGAACGGCCCACACGGATATAAGCTGAAGGGATACGAATGGATGGATAGAACATTTGTTACGTTTTGGGTTTGAAATACGCAAAGGACGAGAGGATAGAGAATTTTGATATAATAGATTAAATGAAAGGGGGAGGGAGAGAGGTAGGAATGTCAGCTGTATGCGCATAATCGTTTCGTTATCTCCTTCTCCTGTCCCAGTTCTCTTCGAAAACCTATTCAAAAGCGTTGGGCGATTAATCACCGTCTGATATCGACACGCGTCTCCGTTTCACGAAACTTTCGCATCCTAGCTTCCAATCCGATCTCCGTTCATCCAACACCCCCGTTTACTCTTCTTACTCCGTGGTTTCATCCTTTGCACGAGTTGTTAAACTACAGATTTACGGGTATCGTGGATTTACTTATCCAATAAGTGAGCGTTCCGTACCGCGGAAGTCCTAAAATGTTGGAACAATTAGTGCCGTTCCGGAAAATCGTTACGCTGCAAGATCGCCGGGATTAATGTTTTAGTCGGGGAGTTATACGATGAGGAAACAGGAGAGACGAGGAGGGGAGCAAGTCCCTTGTTAATTCCGGAAGCAGAGAAAACGCAGGACAAACGGTGCGTGTCGTAGTTCGCTCGTTGATTAAATCTCGGCTCGCGTGAGATCAATCGCTCTCTTTCCCTCGCAGTCATAACGCGTTCTGCAATTTATTGTCGAAAAAAGATCAGATGATTTTCTCGTTGAATGCTCCGTTCTATATAAAAATAAGTCACATCGGTACGGTTTATCGGTTTTCTTCCTTCTCTTCGGTTTTCTCGCGTCCGATGATCGCACGCATCACCGTCGTCGAGCGTGCAGAGGTTTATATAAAATCACGAGGCAGGGGTGATTCGCTTGTATACCTACAAGTATACAGTGGTAAAGTCAATATATAGTCTGCCGTGCGTAGTAGGATAGCACCATAACTAGTGGTATAAGTAAACGTACGAAGAGACGGATATACACACACGGAGTCGTTTTCCCTTTCTCTTATGTAGTAACACTAATAAGTAGTAAAGTCGACGTATAATCGTATCTGCTCGTTTAATTAACGTAACTATAAGAGACCAACGCGAAGTAGTAAAATTGATACACGCTCGGACGTTTAAGTAAACCATCAAAGATAGTCTTGATAGTTAAACCAAGAAGGTAAAATCGATGCTATTTCCTTGTAAACAGGGATATCGATTAACACCCACACGGGAGGACTATATCGCTTAGAAAAAGGGAAAGAACACACGTATCGCTATATAACTTGTTGATACCGATAAACGCACGCTGCTGTTTTACCACGGAATCCGTCATAGCTTAACGGCGATAAAAGCAAACCCTTCGGGGAACTTTTCTATCGTCAGTGTGGAACATTTATGAACACTTTGCTTCAAGAGAGCGGATGGAGAGATGGAGAGAGCATGACGGCAGTTAACTCGACAACTTTCTGATGACCAAGCGATATTACAATAGTTTTATATATTCCTTTTTGATATTCGAACGATAGAACGATGTTCAGAATCTGTTTTTTTTTGTCAGAAAATTCTCATCTGACGTGTTCACAAAGTGATGCTAATTTACTTGATATTATAATGACGTATTCGATCCGTTGAGACAAGGAAGTTTGTCGGCCGGAGGCAATACGCACTCACGTAGGAAGGCAGGCAACACGTTTGTTCGTACATGGATTAGCAAATGGCGCGAGAATTCTCGTTCGAAGCTAGGGATCGATCGTACGCGTACTAATGCTCGCTAATTAATTCCGCAATATGCAGCGATTATAATATTCTATTCGCGTACGTTTCTCCTCTCCCTCTCTCTCTCTCTTGTACGATTCTCGAGCATTTGGGTCACGCATTGGCAGTTTTGTAATTGAAAATGAAATTGCCAACTCCCCCATACGTAAACGGTAAATGAAATTAATATGTGCTGATTTACATTCGTGAGCGGTAGAGCTTCGCGCTCGTATAAACTGAAAACGACCGTTCGAGTGACGGTACTATCGATTGATTCATATGCAACTGTGGATGATTAGAGTACGGTGTAACGTTTCGTTAAAAAAAAAAAAAATTTGACGAATCTGGATGTAATTTGTCAGTTTCGATACGTCTGACCCACTTTACCTGCGTTACTACTGTCCGCGGACAAGAAAAAGCAATGACAAATCATTTCCAAAGGGATATTCGACGTATTCGTCAAGTTCGAACGTTCAATTTTATTCTTCTTCCATCATAAATTCCAAGAATCGTCGATCTTTGGAGCCGTCAGCTAGCGGAGATTCGTTGTTATCGGAGGAAACAAGGCGCGAGCCACGTATGACACGTGTTGCGCCGTTGATACCCCTCCGAGTATGCAGACGTACAGCATGTTTCATATTTCTGGATAACGTATTCGCGAACGTGAGTAGCAATGTAACGTTAGGCGAATGCGTGCTGCAGTAACCGTAAACCGCTCGGCGAAAATGCGACGCTTTAGCCTGTTCGAGTCAAAGGGATTCTTGCATGTGTAGGAGTTCTCTATGATCTGATCGTGCCGAAAGCTATATCATACGAGTCTCTCTCTCTCTCTCTCTCTCTCTGTGTGTCTAGATGACGAACTCTCGGAGTTAGTTGCACAATACCTACTACGTCCTTTATAAGCCAATTAGTCGATAACGCTACGCAATATCTATTTTTTCTCCCATACACATCGAAGTATTCGCTCGTCAATATTTTTCTATCGTTCGTTCATTTCTTTCGGCTCCTGAACTTTTTCGCGATTCGATTGAAACTGTCCTCTTTCGTATCGCAATTATTTTTACCTCGTTAATGCGAGGACGTTTGACGAGGAACGAAAAGAAAAAGAGACGATGGTATAAAGAGTGTAAAAAAAAGGAGCTCGGAAATACGATTCCATGAAAAGTAGAAACGATCTTGTTACTCTCGAACGGTGGAGAGTATTGAATTGAAAGGCTCGCGAGGAAATAAAAATGGCCGTATGTCAAAAGAGGCTTTGTCAAAAGGTAACTGCGACATTTTAGAGACGCAACACGCGTATCGTTCCGATAAAGCGTCCTTCAAAGTACCCCGTTCGCCTTTTTTTTTTAAAGGGATTCTCATCGCAAAGGGAACAACCCTCGACTACGACCACGGATCTATCGGTTCTGTCGTGCTCGATAAAACTTCGTCGCTACTCGCAGCATCGGTTTACTATTTATTACAATTGCAAAATTCTGAATTGGATAATAATCATGGACGAGGAATGCGGTCATTAAATAATGATAGCTAGTAAACGTAATTGCAACGAACGTTTCCTAAACAAATTTAGCGAATCTTCCGTTCTGCTCTGCCGGAAAATCGTTTTACCTCGTGAAACACTATTATTTGGTCGATCGTTTATCGACGATAACGCACCGGCAATAAAAGCAGACGTGGCGGTCAAGATAATAACGATGCTAATGTACGCATCGATTTACCGGGGGATTACCGGTTTGTTTAAATACGAATCCTTACTGCATTATCGAGCAACGAGCCGTAGATAATTAATCCACTCGACGGTCGCAAAATTGTCTATATATATCGGGTATAATAATAATGGGATACGCGCACGTGATATCACAAAAACATTAAAACGGAGAAAAAAAAATTATCACGAGAGCGTACGTATTTTCTCGTTTCGCGAACAATGACGTTGCCAGTGATGCTGGTGGAACGGGAAGAAGAGAGGGTGGAAACAGGGGTAAAGAGGATGGACGGCGAAGCACGACACTTGTTTAAACTTTGCGCTCTTTGGAAAATCTCTTTATACAAAACAATAGGAGCGTAACGCTTGTACTTTCCCATTTACCCCGAGAACATTCCTGTGAATCCCCTCGTCCCACACCTCTTTTGCTTCGCCCTCTCTATTCCGCCATTTTCCTTTTTCCCAAGCTAACAAAGTTTCTCTCGTTGCCGCGCGTTACACACGCGGAGCGTAGCTAACCTTTCCGTGCCGTCTCGCGTGCAACGTGACGTGTTTCTCTACTCGAAGTAAAGGTAGAGAAGGAGAAAGAAGGAGAGAGAGAGAGGGAGAAAATTCATTGTTAGTTTCGTTGGTGCATGTAACAGGTGTTGTACACGAGCACCGAACAGTCCGCGTATCTCCGGTTGACTCGCGTGTAGGAATTTTGTATCATACGGTTTTGATAAGGATCCTTCTTCTTGATTTTTGTGGAATAGTTTATATCTTGGAATTAATCAATTTGAGGAAATTTTCCATAATGTGTTTATATTCTTAAACAAATTATAACGATTATACCTCTCGAACGATTATACCAATTTATGTAAAATTACTTATCGAATTTGCACTCAGGAGCTGCTAATTTTTTTTTTTTTTCGAGATGAGAAGATAAAAGGGAGAAGGGATGATAAGATCGGAGTGGCGGAGCATGAAATCGATATCGTTCCTCGTACAGCCTCTTTCGTATTCCACCAACGAGGAACTTAAAGTAGAGAGAGAAGGAGAGAGTTTGCTTAAAACCATCAGAGGATAACTTGGGTCAACCAAAAAGAGAGGAAGGGTCCCGTTGAAGGGTCCGAGCTAAGGGATGGATTTTCCAGAAAGCTAGCCGCGGATCGATTCCAATATTTCGGGGTTCGTTTAAACATCGAGAGGCGTACGAAAGATTACGGAACGGTTTCCCTCATGAGCTTTTCTCAAATTCCGTGTACGCGGTATGGGTGTCACGCTTAAGAGTTTCGATCGAGAATTCAGGAGACAGGAGAATCCAGCTTGTAGTTAAATCTCCACGTCCTTGACCGTATCGTGCTCTTCGCCCTTCGTCCTTTTAGCTTCTAGACTCCACTGTGGAGACTCTTAAATATTTGGTTAGGTTATCTCTCATCCTTAAAGCCGGTTATGGGGTCGCTCCTGGGAGAAACTCGTGGTGTGCTGCTCGGTATAACTGTATGAAATATTGCGTCCGAGCGATAAGAGAAATGCATGCACGAAAAAAAGAGAGAAACGGTATGCGTACCAACGCTCGTGTATGTGTGAGAGAGAAAGGAGAATGAACGATTCTCGGATTTTCTACCCTGGAACCACGACGTTTAAGCTTCCCGGATTAATTAAATTCGAACCCGAAACGATTTACACCGCGGACGACATTTTACTTTATCGAACATTTACTTAAGCGACCAAGCTTTTTTCTATCTATTTTTCTATGCCATTCTACTAATTAATTAATTACGTACAGGTATCTCCGAAAGATAATGTGCCTTATCGACCGCTCGCTACGGCTTAAAACGAACCGGGACAAAAGGCAAGCCGAGTTCAATCGCCTTTTGAGCCTGCGTAGACTCGGATCTTCGTCAAAGCTCGGCATTGTGTTGATAGTAGAGAAGGCTTGCTCGGTAACAATGTGAGCATTGTTGCGTCAACGTTCTCTCGCGTATTTCGACAATCCGTCGTATTAGGTGCGTTTGCGACGAGAATTCCGAATCGGAGTTTCCCCTTCGATGGAAAAAGAAGTCGGGGAAACGGGATAGATAGATAGAGAGAGAGAGAGAGGATCGAGAGATTGAAGTTCACTTTTTTAAAGCCTCCTGTGCTCTCGAATGAGTCAATTCTTTCACGAGAAAGAAGAATTCTATTCGTTCGCGAAGTGATTACATTACTAAGACATTCGCGTCTCTCGGCGCGTAACATTTTCATGCTCTCTCTTTCTCCTTCCACTTTGCGCAACTTAATTCCTCTCGAAGATTTTCTTCCTCCTCTTCTTTTCTAAATTGAAAAAAACCGATTTAATTAGACGTAGGAATACGAAAACGTGTCGGGCGTTAACCCCCACTTACCGAATCCATTATCCTGTATTCTGCTCCGTCGAGAATAATTGACAGTGTGCCAGGCCCGATTACTTAGGCTCGATTACTCGATTGGGATGCATTAGGATGTAACAATAACGTAATCTGTTGGTTACAATCGGGACACCTGTTGTACTCTTGCCGGAAGTCGTTTATCGTACGTGTAAAGATGTTCTAGGTCGTTCGTAGGATCGTTAAAAGATACTTTGCGGTAAAGTCACGAATAGGTAGACTCCGAGTAATCCGGTTTACCGTGATCACGAGCACGTGATTAAATGGGCTTAGAACGGACGTCATATTTGAGAAAATCCTATAGCCTAACGACTTGCTCGAGACTTTGCTGGCGTTACCTCCGAAATTCATATTTCAATCGAATACAAAGTTACACGTTGTTTTAACGAGAGTAGTTTATTAATTAAGTAACATACTCTTGGCAAACGTGAAAAGCAAATACTTGACTTGCGCCGCTCCACGCTCGTGTGATTTTAAATTACATTTCTTCGTGGCTTCAAAGTCGGGACCCCGTCAGAAGTGATTACCATGTGCACGCGCGAGCGATGCTATTATATTCTTGGAACGAGAGCCCCTATTACTGTCATCGACTGGATGCTTGCTCTCGAGACTAGTACCAATTAATTACAGATAGCTCGAAAATGGCAAAGCTATCGAATACCTCATTATCGAATACGCCGGTGCCCAGAAATTTAATAAGGTACGAAGTTCCATTTGTTCCCCTTTGTTATTTACACTCGCCATCATTGTCTTTTAACTTCGTTTATGTCGTTTATAACGTAACCTCGTAGGTAATGTTATTAATTAACCGATAGCGTCGATCAATGATCGCGTAATATCGATAATCGATTTTTCTCAAGTCCCTTCCGACGTGACTTTTTACATCCTTTAATGATAAATAGCATTTTTTTAATGGTTAATATACCACCTTCGCTCGTTCCCTTGGCTCGAAGTAGTACGAAATTGTTTTATCGCTACGTCCAACTAGTGGTTATAAGTGGTAGAGCTCGGCCAGACAAGCGTAAAAACGAAAGTAGTACGAAATTGACGAAGTTAAAGTCGACCATTTGTCTCGTGCCACAACGACGCGATATAAAAGACCAGGAAGTAAAGATCAAGGCACGTCGTTTTCATTGATTTATTATACGTAGAAACCGCGGACCGTGCGAATGCGTGGCCTGTGCGACCACGGTCTCACGCATATTATCTCCATTATGTCGATTGATGCTCTATCGAGTGACCAACCACCGGACATGCATAATAATAATTCATCTCGGTATTGGTATACAATACGCACACTTTGAGCGGCGGTCCACGTAACGCGAGCTCGTGAAACGGTCTGGTCTGTTTGCTCTAGCGAGGTTATTCTATGTACCTATATGTTATATGTATACACACACACACACACAGGCATGTAGGTATCACACGGGATTTAATCGCACGTGGTAGGACCAATCTCCCCTCCGAAATTTATGATCTGTCTAATGAGATATTAAAAGCAAGGGATTCATTTACGTTTATGTAAGATATAAAAAGATGATTCCATCCTGACGAGATTTATTCGTCAAAAATCTACTAAAATCGATCTCTTTTTAATCCTTCGCAAAAAAAATGTCCAATCAATGATCACAGAGGCACATGTTCATTATTCCGCTTGACAAGCTGGAACTAGGAACACGATCGGTAGTCGAAAAACTTTTGGACTCTCGTCCAATCGGACTTTCCGTAGGAAAAAATTGCTTCGGTTTGATTTTCGTGAGAATTGAGATTAACGTTAAAACTACCGACGTTAAACTTATACTTATTTCGATCGCACGTAGCTATTTGATAAATAGTAAAGAAAGGAACATTGTATTTCTCATCATTAATGAAGTATAGCGAATAAATATTATAGATAACTTTTTACAAAAGTTGTTTCGTTACTCGAAAAAATTGTGAAATAATAAGATATATCTAGTGTGAATCACGTGATATCAGATTTGCTGAAGATATTAATAGATAGTGCTTTAAAATGAAGAGTGAAACCGAGGCGAGAATTAAGAGAAGCATTCAGGTGCCACGTTAAATCTTTAAGGTACAACGATAGCGAGAGTATAGGTTGATTCGACGGTTAATTATCTCCATTAGAATCGACATCGTGGACGATATCCATACGAGCGAAAGTCCGTAATTGAAACGCGAACTAATTCACCGGAATGTTCGAGTCAACGAGTCGCCTAATTGTCACTACTAAGTCGCTAACGAGTTCCGCAACGCAGCTTGACTTAATCGTTCCGTTGCTCCATCGAGATGCAATTTGAATGTTTAATTGCATAACATCGAACCATCGGCTCGGTACCGATCGGCGTACTCCGTATAAATTTCCAATAGGATTTTCCGGCTTTTACCGTACTCATCGAGGCGATGCTTCTCTTCTTCCTCGATTATTCCTTACATATATTAAACATCAAAACTTTGAGTGGATATATATATACACACACATATACGAAGAATGTCATCGTTATACCGACGTTTATCGTATCTTCGGATTTTACCGTGTAATCTCGGGCTTGTGTATCGTTAACTCACCATCCATAGACCAATTCAAATATTGACGAAGCCAACGACTACGAGCGAACCGGAAACAACACGGAGATTAGAAACTAAGACCTCCGTTATTAATTACTTGACGCTACGAGCGCTCGTCGTCGGTTGAATTTCAAGTTTCCGTTACTCGTTCGCTCGAGGAATTCGACATGTTTGTTGAATCTTGCGATCCGTGGCATGCGTGTCGCTTATTGGATAATATCGAAGTTTCCTCCGTGATACGCGCGAGGCACGAGAGAAATTGAATGAAGGAAAATTTAATTAGCGGAGCAACGCTGACGCACGCTAATGCGCGCCGATGCGCGCGACCGAGTAGAGTGGATCGACGTCGTACGAGACGCGAGAGAGGAGAAAACGCTTCGAATATCCCGCTCCTCATTTGCTCGATATACAAGCGCAAAAGCTCAATGAAAAAGTAATCTCTTTTTTTTCTTCTTTCGTGTAAAAAATATAAGAATCTCTTGATCCCCCGTCCGGTGGATGAGAATAAATCTGAAATGTCAAGTCGAGTAAAATGAGTAGAGCGGGTATGTAGCGATAGGAGAGACGCGGACCATGGTAAAGTATAATAAGCTGCGTTTTCGAGCGGCATACTCGTTTATCGAAAATGTCCAATGCGAAAGCCACCCTGTATATCATTTTACGTTACACGTAAAGCGAGATAAAGCTTTTAACTAGTCGTGGTCTATTCCTTCATACGGAGTAGCTATCTCTAATCGGATTATTTTATCGTAACGACGACCGAAACTAGTTCGTACGAGGCTCAGTAATAGCGCATGGTACATTTGATATCGAGCTTGCTGAGAACGTTAAGAAGGTAGAAAGAGAGAGAGAGAAGGGATTATAGTCTTACTTGAAAAGCAGGTACCATCGAAAAGGGTATGCGTTCTATTTTTCTACTCAAGGAAGAAAACCACTTTCATTTCGCTCGGTGATTAAGGAGTGCCACTCTTTTAGAGTTTCGAAAGCTCGCGCGTTGCGCTTGTTGGGATCGAGCCTCGCTCTTCCAAGTTTTTCCCTTTTTTCCTTTCGCGTGCCTCTTCTAATTCGGGTCACGACAAATTTTTGCTCGCGCATCCTTCCTATATTTCCTCGTTTTTCCATCCTTTCCCCTCCCCCAAAAGAGACACTCGAGGACGAGACATCTTTTTTTCTCAGGAAAAGTTGAGGAAAGGTGCGAAAAAAGCAACAACTGGCAATCTTTTAGGTATCCTCGAAGAAGCTCGGATCAAAAGCATAGTTCGGTGTAACGGTTAGGTACTTTACCAAACACACATAGACACATACAACCGAGCGTGTTCGCAATTTTATCGCAAGACAAAAGCACTCCAAGTACTCGTAATCGTGGCGAAGCTTTCGCTTCGAAAAGCGGTGCCTCGTGAAGTTGTAATGAAGCCAGAAAACGTCGTTTAACCGTTTCCCGTAAATCGTTCGCAAGCTATTCGCCTCTCTTTTCCAATTACTTTTTAACTGATGCGTCTTTTCAATCATGTCGAGTCGCGGCAACTACCGTGAATACGAAAACGCCTTCCGCAAGCGTGATTTTCAAGCGATCGAACGATTAAAGCGATCGCTGTTAAGCTCGTTCCGCTTTTCCACGAATCGAAAGCTTCGATTTATCATCGATGAATCTCGATACCGAAATGTCCTGGGGAGAATTCACGATATCCAGACAAGCGACGCTTTTTTTTCCTGTCATTTTATATACGATTTCCCGTTCTCGATATAACCTCGAGTAGCTATATACCTACATTTACCAATCTTTCTATCTGGTATTTATGTCGCGGCTAGTAGAACATTATGGATCGATGTTCGACGATAATAAGAAAGAAATTGTCTTGAAGGAAGAATCTTTCATCGAGTCCTCCATTCCCATTGTTCATCCTTTCTTTCTTTCCAATAAGAGAAAATTGATAGTTTTTATCGACGATTTCGTATTAAATACAAGATAGACCGTAACGGATAGAAAGAAAGAGAAAGAGAGAGGGCCAGAAGGGATTTTAAACGACTCTTTCCACACTGTCAGATAAGCTGGAAATAACGATGCGAGGTAAGAAGAGCCGTAAGAATTGAATTTCCGCTCGAGTTAGCCTCCGAGCGGAAAGACTTTCACCTTTCTTCTCTTCGACGATTTTTGTCGTAATTCGGTATTGCAGTCTTTGGATGGTCCGAGAGAGAGAGAGAGAGAGAGAGAGAAAATTCGTAAGATACCCACTAAGAAGATCCTTACAGACTCTTACGAAGTTTCGTTACGAGAGGTAACATAGTTCCAATATGTTCTAGCAAGTCGCTACGCGCGATAGGATTTCCTTAAAGCGATCCAACCCGAACGATCTTCGACTTCCTTTTTGAAATATTCGCGATGCACGAGGAACTTCGATTCCTCTTAAATACCTTTCTCCATTCTCGTTCATACTCGAGGCGAGAGTTCTCGTAACTGTGAATCGATCGACTCACGAAGACGAACATTTTCTGAGAATTTTGCAATAGTATCCTACTTCTAATATTTGTTAAAAATTGTTAAATAATTCTTTTTTCATATGGGAAATTGTAAAATTTTCCTCGTTTGCACGTTGAATTTCTGGATGACATACGGGTAACGATTTACGATCCGTCGTGTCCCCGGTTCAGGTCAAAACCACAGGAAAAAGCTGTTTTTGTCGTCCTTTAAACCATCTCTTCCTCTGTTTTTTCCCGTACGCTTTTCCGCGGGTATAATGGTACCACGAGCACACGAATGTAGCTGATAGAAAGTAAATTGAAGTATAAAGGACTGATTCGACGATGAAAATCTTTGTCTCGCGTAAATCGTTTGTGTTCGTCACCGTCATCGCTTTTTCCTCTCTCTCTCTCTCTTCCTCTCTCTTTCTTTCGCCGTTTTCTTTGTTCCTCGTTTCGAGCCACGGAACTTTTCGACGTTTCGTGAACCGTGCTAAACGATTAAAGCGTGGTTACGTTCGAAAGTCGCGATTCGTTCGGGAAAAGTGAAACTTTCGTTTCGTCGAAGGTATAAGAGGAAAAAGAAGTCACCGCGAATTCGCACGGCTTTTCACGTTCGGTCGCTATAAATCTTCCCGATAACGATAATAAATCAAACTCGTGGCTCGCGTTCCAGCTCGGATAACGAGCCCAAGGAATATCGCAAAAATCCTACGTTTTCATCAATTAATACCAGCGAAATGTATTATACGATGAAGGCATGGAATCGAGGATAACGAATACAGGAATATCACGAAACGTTCTTCACGCACAACATTAATTATTCTACGATTAATGAACGTACGAAGTTTAGTTATTATAGGTAAAGTATTATACGTATTTCGAGGAATATTAAAAAACCGCGGACAGGAATTTCCCTGAAATTATGATTTCGTTTGATTCTCCCCGTTTCTTTCTATTTTGTGAGACTAATTAAATTCTTTCCGAGAAATCGTAATTCAAAAAGCCGTACAACGTTTCGTAGATATAACACGTATACGGCTTCCCGATGATCTTCGAGGATCGCAGAGACGATTAATTTCGTGAAAACGCTCGTCGTCGCAGTGACTCGCCGTCTCATCGTTTTTCTTGCTGCTCTTGCGTCTCTCTCTCTCTAATTCTAGCTTTCCAGAGAACATAAATTTTTCGCCGGAACAAGGGCGAAGGGGGATATTAGTCCTTCTTTTCACCTAGGGGATGAAATCCCATGCGTGTTTTTCCTTTTGTTTCCCCGTTCGTCACTTATCTCCGTTTCCTCTTCTTCTTTTTCTTCAAGCACGAGCTGAGAGGAATACAAGAGAATACAGGAGAGTAACGTGCGTGTGTGCGTGCTGTCCCAACGGTTGCTAAGGGGATGCAGGGAACCCTCTTGACTTTTGTTCGCCAAGAATCAACGTTCTTGCGAACATTCTCTATTTTTCTTCTTCTTAGTCTCGGAAGAAGAGCGGTCCCTCTTGGACCAATACATTCTTCTTTCGCACCTCGTGATAGCCTTGTGGGAACTTGGCGTTCCGTGAAAACGTCGTACGGCCTATGCTCTTACATTAGTCAAACCGTTTGAATTATTCTAAACGTTTGTTCATGGATCTTTGTACTCATTTTTCTTCCTTTCTTTCGGGAAATGTAATTTCTTTTTGACTTCGAACGATTGATTCTCCCGTATTTCGAAAGTTCAAGATTTGTAAATCGAGTTGCCGTAGAATTCTCGTAGAAAAGATGGGAAACGAGATAGCAAAATGCTTCGAATCCTATTCGTTAAGACGCGTATGAGCGAACGGAATCATGGGGAAAATTAGATCGCCAAGATGAAACACGTAAGATTTTTCTCGATCGAAAAAATATGTAGCTTCGCGAGCGAGGGAAATAGGCAAACCGTGTTAGCAGCTTCCTAGAAAAATTGTTCTATTTTATAAATTTATTCTCTTCTTCTCTCTTTCTCTTCTTGTTCGTTCGTTCGTTATTCTTTCTAAAAGCTTCAATGTGGTGAAATTTTCGCTTATCCCGTCGGCGAGTGAAAAGATAGAGATAAAAGAAGAAAGGATCGGGGAAATTTATACTTCCGTTTAGTCTTTTACTTCATGATTGAAAGATATCATCTCTTAAAAACTTTCAATTATAAACTTCGAAAATTTCTTCATGGATTCCTAAGTCTACTGCAATTAATTTTACCTTAACGCTCCATTTTTCTGATCACAAATTCTTTCATGTCGAAATAATGTCCTATTATACACTAACGAAAGGAAAAAGCAAAATAGGAAGAGTGCAGACCTTCCTTCTATTCTTATACTTTGAGAATACTATCACAGTTCCATAAACTTTTAAGCAAGACTTTTATGTCTCCCGGAATAGGGATGGTTTCGACTCGTTAAACGTCGTTGGCTTAACTCAAGAGAAAAGGCGAAACTTCAAGGCTCGC
This sequence comes from Ancistrocerus nigricornis, assembly GCA_916049575.1. Classification (NCBI taxonomy): domain Eukaryota; kingdom Metazoa; phylum Arthropoda; class Insecta; order Hymenoptera; family Vespidae; genus Ancistrocerus; species Ancistrocerus nigricornis. The sequence goes on along the minus strand of OU696668.1, from coordinate 1,459,273 downwards.
TCTACTCGTCCTTTTCTTCGACCAATAACTTCTCCGTTATCCTTAGCCTCCAGAAAACGTTTCGTCCGTGTAGCCGTCTAAGTAAGAACATCGCGTACGTGCTGATTTCCTTTTCAGCCTTTTTTTACCAACCGAGTTTCTCCCTTCTTTCGACCCTTCTTTTCCCTTTCACCGTTTTCTCTCTCTCTCTCTCCCTTTTTTATATTCCTCCTTTCTTCGCTACGACCATCGAGAGCATCGAAGTTCACACTCGCCAACGAGTTTTCAGGGCTATTCCAGATGAGTTTCTCTCCCAGTCGAGTTTCGAGGTCGGATTTTATTAAGCCACTCGTTGGCCAACACTACAGCGGAGGGAAAACGAGTCCTTCAATTTACTGTAAAAATGATACCGTCCTGGTGGCACGTGATCACTACTTTATTGCCTCTCTCTCTAACTCCGTCTTTTCTTTCTTTTTTTTTTCGCAATTCCGTAATCACAGCGAATCCCATCACAGGAATCCTGTAACTTCGGATTAATTCTATCGAGAAAAAGGATCGTCCTCGTGAAACGATTCGATTTTAATTCTTTTATACGATCCTGGATAAATAGATCTCACGAATCCTCCGTTTAACGTATTTCGATAACGTCTCCCTTATCGATAATAACGCTGTGCGGAGGATCGTCCCCTTTGTGATTCACGCGTAAGGGCATATTTCCGAGAAACGAAGTTACTTATCGTCTGAAGGGTCTATTCGAGACGAAGTCGTGTCGGATGCAATAAATCATATATTATTAATGTTTTATGGGTTTCGAGCTGGATAAATTCCCCTTTCCGGGTAATCGATCCCTCGATTGAACTATATTCGAGAGACGAGTTGCGTTTGATGTCCTTTTTGTACGGTATCTCTCACGTAATTCCCATCGTTTTGTATAATTATGATCGTTTAGTAAGAAATTAGTAGAAACTGTGCCACTCGTGCAGACTTTCATGTAAATGACAAAGACAATGCGTGTTGTCGAGGGAGAATTTAAATTGAAGTTGCGTAATCTACCTAACGAAGTTAAGATAATACCTGTACTTCTATTGAAACGTTCGATGATGGAAATCATAATACGCCTGGAGAATTATCATGGTTCATTAAAAAAAGTTGTGCGAGGTTGACTCGAGCTTAACGAGCTACGTGGATCTCTAAAGCGGTATATAAATTATCTGGGTAGCGATAAAAAATTGCATGACGTCAAATTATCCGAAGATCAAATTGACCGATGGTATTGAAAACTTCGGAAAAGTACGCATACCCACGGATCTTTTTTTCCCTTATGCTCACGTCCAAAGATAGCCTACCATCTGGAGTGATACTTCCAAATTTAGTTCAAGTACTTTGTCGTTAGATGGTGCTGGATTCAGTCCAGTTGAGTTAAAGTACTTACATACGGATCTACATTTTCTACATTATAAATCTTGGGCTCGTCACAGATGAGGTATAAGATAGACCAGACATGTAATGGAAATTTTTGTCCCACGGTTCTGGGGCTTCGAAGCCCCATTACCATTTTAGTGTCGCATGCGACACTATCGGTTCAGAATAGAAGAAGGCAATAGTGTTAGCGAAACGGTAGAAATTCTAACTAAACATAGCGATTGTTAATTATTTTTGACTGATATGAATTATAATTCGAATCAATCGATCAATCGAAAAATCATGATGCATACATCAGGATTTTTGTCAAAAATCGATGCATCTCGAATTTGCCCGATCAAATACTCGTTCGAAAGAGAAAAGTCTCTTCTTTACGAATATGGCAGTGTGGCTTCGATAGGATGACTGGTTAAAAAGTTACAGCAATTTTTCTCTTGAGAACGACCCATACTCCGACACTTAAAAAATTTATTTTTCAACACTCCGCAACGATATCGAAAAACGGACAACGGGACAGTATTCTGCATGCTTTTATCTTTAAAATGAGCCATTAAACATTGAAATCGGCGGTGGTGACCATTTTGGCAAAAATCATGATGCATAGGTCAGGATTTTTGTCAAAAATCGAAGTATCTCGAATTTGCCCGATCAAATACTCGTTCGAAAGGGGAAAGTCTCTAATTTACGAATATGGCAGTGTGGCTTCGATAGGATGACTGGTTAAAAAGTTACAGCAATTTTTCTCTTGAAAACGACCCATACTCCGACACTTAAAAAATTAATTTCTCATCATTGCTTAACGATATCGAAAAACGGACAACGGAACATTAGTCTGCATGCTTTTATCTTTAAAATGAGCCATTAAACATTGAAATCGGCGGTGGTGACCATTTTGGCAAAAATCATGATGCATACATCAGGATTTTTCCTTGAAAACTTTGGAAAACTTGCCCAATGGCATGAGACAACTTACCTCGCAACGGGGCAAGTTGAACTTTACGATGGTCACCAAAAAATTCGAAAATATAAGCTACAGAAATCTGTAGAAACAAAAAACCTAAAATTGGGACAACTAGCCCCGGTCTCCCCTATTTATTTATACTATCCTCACCAGATTTGTGCATAATTCTTTTTGCAATTACTGAAACACCTTGTCATGTCCCACGTGAAGCTGTTTAGGGTGACATAATTAATTTTCCAGGAGATAACGATTCATTAAGCAATTTTCTGGACGAGCTCCATGCTAAAGCGCAAGCAAATTACCATACGAATGGATTAAAGTCGGCGGATAGGTGACTTTCCTGGATCCAAACTTCTCACGACGCGACGGAGCGAAACTTTCTTGTTCTTGGCAAAGGGGTACGAAGGGTATAACGTTGTTATGGATAACATAAAATTTCGAAAACGTTATTATCACCGGTGACGAGGCTCGCATTAAACCGGTTAGACGGATATTATGCAAAGTTTATCGCGCATTTACGAAAATACGATACGCCATCTGCTCGGCTTTGCACTTTCGACGCACAATCGCGCGAAATTATTTTCACCGCTAAAACGCGAGCGGTAGGTTCTATCGATCAATCCCCGCGTAATTATTGACAATCGTGCGGTCGGGATACCGATCATCGATTAAGGATATAAAAAAGATACTCCCTCTCTCCAAAATTATGGTATATATTTCTATAAATATATTCTGATTATATAAAATTATTAAGAAGCAAATTTATCAAAATTAAGTGAAATTGCATGGAATAAAGAGTGTGAGTAATTGATTCCGTATAAAAATAAAGAAATCCTTCGTCTCGAGGAACATTCATCGATATTTATTAATTACAGTCTAGACGCAATCAATAGGGCGCAAGAATATATAGCTGATATCAATCAATAAAAGTATCTTTCTTAATTTGCCCTGATTACATTAATTTGGATTTTTAATCAAGATAAAAAAAAACAAATAAATTAAAAAATATTCTATACCATAGTTTGAAACAGAGAGAGTATTAAAAAAAAGGACTCGAAACAGATCGTGCTCTCATTACCTTCGCAAGATCATGCGCTTTTCCAGGATACGCCATCTGAGATTACGATGACCCTGTACTTCAACATTTTATCATCCGTCTGGTCCCGGTTCTCTCGGATAAAAAAAAGTTTGTGTGTCTGTGTATCTTTTTCAGATCGGCCAGTTCCTTGTCATGCGATGTCGTTGCAGAGCCCGAGACTTCAACATTACAGATCGAAACAACATATGAGATACAATATGCCTTCTAAGAAAGTTTTATTATCTGCTGAATACGACATATTATTATACATTATGGCTCTGTCGCTCTATATAGTTATTGTGTATACTTATAGATATACTAGCTCATATATACGTATACATGGACATACCGTATACGTTTATATGTGTATATATATGTATATTTTATATTTAATATACATATATCCCATACCTCGAGTTGTTCTTTGCATCCACGCTTTTTGGAATGAACCTCGTCGAACACGTTGCGATAACTTTTATATATATGTATATATATATTCCTATAGATATATGTACACTTATGTTACCTCTCATTTATATATACATATATATATAAATAGTTAAAGTGTTGTTCTACCTTAGCATCGTTTGGTATGTTCTTGAATATCTTGTTGAGCTCTTTCCAATCATCCTCGTAACGGCAAAAGAAGCGTGGTTTCTTTTTCAAACAATGCCGAGACTCATTAACTTGTGTATAAAATGAAATAAAGAAAATATCGAATGTTCCTCGTTCGTCGTTAATTGGTCTAGCAATGCAAGGGATCGTCGTAATGATAGGTTTGTTAAAGAAGAAACCACGTCTTCGATAAGATTTCTCGTTTCTCGAGCGTTCTGTTTGGCATGGCCTGAATACACGTAACTTTATTGTTCCAAGATGCACCTCCTTCTTCCGTTTTGTAACTTTGACGCTATTTAAAAAAAGAGAACGTCCGTGTGATCGTCTCTGTCGGCTTAAGCCGAGCCCGCGCCTTTCCATTTCCAGGACCATGACGGCGATCTGCTTCGTGTGTAATCTGCCGATACTGAGTCACCAGGTTAGATTGGAATGGGAAGGAGGAAATGGTTGGGACGATCTCGTCCGAGAGCAAGTGGAGGAGTCTACTTTGAGGCAACGATTGGGTAAGTTTATATCCTAGTAATGTTACGCGAATTCATTTATTGTTACATACTATTTTAATAGTCAGAACTATTTAGAGTAGCTAGTAGTAGAGGGTCCTCATTCTAAACTTTTCTAATTAGTATTACTGTCTTATAAATTATCCGTAGCGACCCGAGAGATATAGTAAATTAAAAGAAAAAAAAATCATCCTTTAAGATATAAATATGTTTTTACACAAATAATGGACTTTGAATACTCGGGAAAATGAGTCCAACCTTTAGGGTTAAGATACGATATGTAGATCAACTATTTAAACAATCAGATCCATTACTATGGAATGCTCCTTAAATCATTGAAGATAAATATCTCCAATTTATAAAAGACTTTTATCCAGGCACAGGGAGAAGAGATTCGGCGACGCAGATCACTTCGATCTCGCCGCCAAACGAGATCCAAGAATCCTCGCCGACGAATCAACGACGCAGAAGATCGAGCCTTGCCCAGCTGACCGACATCATCAGAGAATGGGGTGGTGGAGGAGCCGGTGGAAAGAGCGGTCGTGGTGGCAAGCTCTCCCGAAGAGAGACCTTGGCCGATATTACTAAATCTTTACCGTGGTATAGACAGACCACGTCGGATGCGAGCCTCCTGGCTAGTCTGAGAAAAAGGCGCGAGAATTCGGTGGACAGCGGAATTAAGAGTCAAGCATCGACGAGATCGAGAAAGGATTCGACTATTAGTGATTTTAAAAATGATCCGTTTAAACTTTGGACTAAAAGGGATATTCAACCTCAGCCACCACCGACCGTCATCTCGCCAACTCCCAGACGAGGTAAAGATTATTAAATGTGATTTTTCGTAGACTCGACTGATTCGTCAATTTTTAATTTATCAAACTTATAATTCAACGAAATCTGAGAAGTTAATTAAATTTGACGTAATAATAAAGTCTCTGTCAGTGACTCTCGCCTAACTTTCAACGACCTTTGTTCTACAGGTTCGGGAGAATCGAGAAATTCCCGTCGCGGCTCCGGCGAAAGCGCAAAATCGAGGAGAGACTCTGTTGCGGGCGGGCAAATTCCAAGTCCAGGCGAGAGAAAGCACAATTGCCGTCATCACAGGCGTAGACAATCTCAACAATCGCAGCAATCGGTCGAAGGTGTTGGCGTCACGCCCACTAAATATTACACGAACGATCAAAGGACGAGCGCTTCCAACACCGACAGCGCTGCGAGCAATGCCGTTAAGTCAGTAATTTGTCTAACGTGATGTTCATTTAAGGAATGAACGCTTAAATTTTAAGTTAAATACTACAAAAATACTAAGTCGGACGAAAAATATCGTAAATTCCTAAATTATTATCGTTTATGACATTTTTCTGAAAAAAAAAGAAACAACCGAACTCTATCATCTTTCTATTGTTTTTTAGAGATTACACGGAAAACCGGAAAACGGAAAAGAGCGAAAGATCGAGCAGTTTCGAATCGAAGGCACCCTCTTTGACTACCGATACGAAACCTGTCACACCGACTACCAGCGTTGGCTTGACCATCGATGGCAAAGCTTTTACAGGTACAATGACCGAGATGAAAACGTCTAGCGTGACAATTGGAACGTCCATGTCTAGTACATTAACCGTGAATGCCGAAACATCGCCGAAAGGGAAAACTCTTACCTTGGATGCATCCGTCGGTCCTCCGGCTATCGTGATGTCTTCCGTGACACCACCAACGGTGTCACCAGTAGCCGGAAGTAGTCTTCCACTTCCTGGTACCTCGACTACTGGTAGCTCTAGTCCGGTTGGCTCACCTAGCGTCAATGCGCATCCATTGTTAGCTACTCGAAGAGATTCCACGACGCAAGTACGTGTTTTGTCGTATATCTAAGTGATTTTGAAGAATGACAGCAATTTTTAGGTATTTTATAGAGTTCACGATCGAGGAAAATCATTTTATTGGTTGTATGTAAATTCGATGACATTCATTCGAAAGTATTAGATTGTTAGATCGTCTCGTTTGATATTCAGAAAATTGCTAGAAACCTAGATCGAATTCAACGTTATTATTGATTTTCAGTGTTATTACAAAAGCAAAGAAGTGTCGCCGAACAAATTATCGAAATTAACGCGACAGGCTGCGGCGATAGACGAATCGATGCCTCCTGTCGGCCGACGCGGCAGTCAGCCAACGTTATCACCGGATCCCGACGATGGAGGTACGGATCGATAATTCGTTAACTCATCATTCTTTAAAATTTGTTAATAATTTTTAATTATTTTATCTTAACGGAGACTTTACTTGTATTTACTAGGTCGAAAAGCTCGCAGGGACTCGCTGAGCCCGGATTCCGCGTCTTACTCGAGGCGTCGCGACTCGAAGAGTCACTTGAGTCCGGACAGAACGGTCGATAAGAGAGATATCAGTCCTAGCAGACAGAAAAAAGCTCAGTTGAGAAGGCAGTCGACTTCCTACGCGGCACAGCCACAAAGGTAAACTAGGGTTCTACGGTTTATCGATTATTTGGACGAAACTTGGCCGCGTTCGTCGATAAACCAATCTTTCCAAATACCTACCATTGATTTGTTTAACAATGATTATCATGATCATGATTTATTGTTTAACACGATTGATTTGATTAACAGTGATAATTAATTTCAAGTTCAAGATATGCTAAAAGTAACGACGAACATGATAAGAGACAAAAAATTAATAAATTGTTCCTAGTTAAAAAAAATAAATTTAATTTAATTAACTCCGTAGATCACCGAGTGGCTCGTCCTGTTCCTCGAGAGATCCAAGTCCTTGTGCGCGTGCCCCGCTTCAACATTCTCAGACCATGCGAAGACAATCGACCACAACCGGGGAGATTTTAATAGCACGAGGCTTCAGACGACAGAGTACAACGGAAGAGATGATAAGATGCCGAAATTTTCGCAGGCAGAGCTCTCAGAACGATGACACGGTAGATGTCCACGATTTAAACTCTTCTATAAAAAAATCTTCGCTTACTCCCCTTGCTTTTTATTAATACCAGGTACAAAGGTATCGCGGACGAAGAGATAGCTCGGCACAAATCACTGATGGAACATTCGCCACAATGACGATCGAGACATCGAGCACTTTCTTCGACAGTAGCACTCAGACTGGTAAGTAAATTATACTTCCTGAACGATAAAAAAGCGCGTGCCAGTTGACCATAAAATATTAAATTAGAAATATTCTCTTAGTCTTTCACAAGGATACGATAACATAAATAAAATTCCTGGAGAGCATTCCGTATTCTATTTCCTTATGAATACACATATACCGAACATAAATGAATACAGGAACGAAGTATAAAACACTCGTACAAAAAATCCGATTCGAATATCAGGAAAATCTCGCGGTCACGATAAAAGCGCGAATCGCGAAAGGGTAAGAAGGTACGCAGGCGTGAGTATCGGCCGGCGTCGCGACGCTGCCTGCCGCTCGACTAGACGCAGGCGTCCTGTCACTGCCCTTAGTTCGAGCGTAATCGCACTGGGTGCAGGTCAGTCGATAGGCCGGAGAAACGGGTGAAAAACTGGCTCGAGGGTGTGAGAGAGAGAAGGATAAAGAAAGAGGGAGAGAGAGAAACGTTGTGTTCGTTCCTGTGTATTTATGTACGTGTATTAGTGTGTATACCCTCGATAGGAAAGGACGAGCGTGCGTGTTCGCCGTTCTCGCGTCGTCGCGGACACGTTGCCTTACGAGGGTGTGTATCCTTCGTGAGAAGAAACGTCGTTTTCCGAGGTGTCCTCGTTTTGTCTTGCGGAAAGTTTATTACGTTAATTGCAGGGAAAGAAAGAGAAAGAGAGGGGGGTTTAGAATGACAAGGAAGTCAGTGACACCCTAGCGTTCGATGTCGAAGAATGTTCGGTTGCTTACCGAGTGAAAAAGTGACAGAAAGAGAGTGAGAGAGGGGGAAAGAGAGAGAAGGAGATAGGATCTAGGACGAGAGGCTAGGTTTTCCTCGACGCCTGACACCGAGTTCGATTCGCCGTAATTCAGGAGTGCACGTTGACGCTCGAGCGCCCCTATCGGTACTCACGCGCCGAGACACGTCCTTACGGAGAAAAGTAAAGGGGATCAGAAAAAATTCGGCCGAAGAATCAGGAGAAATCCTTCGCGTCTTCTCGAGAGGTGTTGTCGTTCGATTTTTCATTAGGACACGCGATGGGTGGTGGCTATCGAGAAACCAGCACTCGAGACAACGCGTCGACACGATTTCTTTTCTCCTTCGATGATCCTTTCGTCGTTGTCCTTTCGTCTCCCGCATCTAGTCGTGGTCATTAGTTTCTTCGTCGGTGTCCATCAAAGACGAGCGTGTCCTACCGTCGGAACATCATTGGACGCAGGAGGACGCAACCACTTGTGGATGAGTACTTGGGTTAAGGCCAAGATCCATCAGCGATCTAGCTCGATCATCGACTCGTGGTACACTTCTTCGGCACTCTTCTTCCTTTTATTCGTCGGCTGTTATCTCGACTCGTTTGCCCGCTCGCGCCGAGATCTTATCGACCTCGCGACGCTCCTACCGTTTTTACGTTCCTCTTTTTCTTAAGGAAGAAACCTTTACCTCGTTTTCTCGCGGCATCGGTGATTTTTCTCCCGTATGTGAGAGGGGGGAAACGTGGACACGAGTGATGGAAAAAAGGACTCGTCTCTCCAAGGAAGGCACGAACAACCATCTACTCCCATGCGAGGATATGACCTTCGAGATCACCGTGAAAGTGGCGGTTCCGAGGTACGTCGGTTTATTTCATTCGACCCGAAATCAGGAGACTTTTTTTTCACCATTTACGTTTCATTGGTATATATAATCTTAAGGTTTTTTTATGTGCTCGATTGAGTATCGTTTGCTGAAAGGGTTAAAATCGTGAAATACGTAATACGAAGTTAGATAACGCACTAGTTTTTTTTTTTTGTACATGAAATTGTGAATTACATAACATTCGTATCTATGTATTTACAAATTATATATTTCTTCAAGTCTTTTAAGGGTTAATTGGTATTACTGAAAAATAAAATTTTTCATTTATTTTCATTTAATTTGCAATTTCTCAGACAAGAGTTCACGTTATTCTTGAAAAAAGGGAAGGAACGATTATATCACAAATTCTCGAATCGAGACAATTTAACTCGAAGCTCTCAAATGAATTTCTCTTACCGGTAGATAAGATTCGTTTCACGGGTACAGAGAGCGCGAGAGAATTGTCCTCGATTAGCGGGCTGCTACTCGAATGTAATTTTCCAGATCGGATCGAGTACGTTTTCTCTCTTTTTCTCCACTTCGTGAAGTCCATTTTGAAATTACGTTCGTTCGTGTATGTGTGTGTGTATTCTTTGCGCGCGAACCGGAGCAACGGTGTAACGAGTTGAAAGTTTTGCGTCGTTTCTCTCTCTCTCTTTCCACATCTTTCTCCATTTCGTTCTTATTTTTCTTTCTCCCATCTCCAGGGTTTAGAAAGAGCGCGTATACGCTCAGGTCGTCGTAGCTATACGAAAATAAGGAGAGTTTCTGTTTTCTTTCCATTTTTCGAGCGGGCAACGCTTTTTGTTTTTCCGAAAGGAAGAATAATAAATTTGTGTCCACATTCTCGAAGCACGACTCTCTTCGTCGTATTATTTCGGACAAAAATTTGTAAAAGAAGGTAGTAAGATCGTTGAAGGGATACGGTTGCTCGGCTTTATTCGATTCGCGGGTTAAGCACGAGATGTAAGCGGTGTACGAGTTTTCCGCTTGGAGGACAAAGCACGGAAGGGTACACCGAAGGAATTACAATGTCGCTTCAAATGGAAATTCAATTGAAGGTCTTGATCGTATTATACCGTAATATCCCTCGTGTAACTCGACCTTAATGGGCTTTTAATCGAAAAATGTTAATCGAGATTGGCACGCGAACGAAGGACGCTAGTGAAAAGAAGAAGGAGAGAGAGAGAGAGGAATAGAAAGCTCAACGTTATTGTGTTTCTCCGTTTTACCACGACACCACCACCAACGGCGATGTTTATGCTTCTCTAAAGACGCGAGACGTTTCAAGTACCTATCTACCTACCTACCTCGATTATTTCCTTCGCCTACGAGCCGCGAATCACATTTTCTTATCGATTGCCGACACCCATCGACACTTTAATCGGTCACAATTATACGATTCAGATCGAATCGTTTTTGATTATGCATATAAGTCACGATAATATTACCGATAATTCTTACTCGACCAAAGGAGTCAATTTATCGGGATGGAGGAAAGAGGGTGGTAGTACCGAGAGGCAGGTGTGAGCGATCGTTAAATGTAACGTAGTGCCGTCTGTGTGAATTAAGAGAAGGTGTGAGCGAGAGAGAGAGTGAGATGCTATAAAATCGTACCCTCGGAAACGACGATTCGATCGTTCTCACGGAACGACGCATCGAGCGTGATTAACTTAACGGCCGTAACCCCATTGTTCCTTTGGCCTTTGCAAGTGAGAGAAGTATGCCGAATGTCATTATTTTCATCGTCATCGACATCGGCGTTCTACGATTTCAAGAATTTCATTAGCCCCCCGATAAATTCTACCCTCTGTCCTCGGGACCGAGTACGCCTCGTTATTCTCGGACAATGCCACCACGTTCGTTATTAATTTCCGTTGCTGAGATTTCTCATTCTCTCTCTCTCTCTCTCTTTTTTTATTTTCCATTCTCATCGGCCTCGAAATGTCGAAAACTTTGAAAGATACGATATCGTGATATCAAACACGCGATAGCAATCGTATCGAAGTCTTCGTCTTTCGTCCTTTTAAATTGACATTTATAGAAATTCCGCTATATATATATATATATATATATATTTCTTCCTTTCATTGGCTCGTCGTGATCTCTCGATAGGAGAAAAAGCAGTGAACTTTTGCGCGACGAGTCAATCGCGAACTTATTGCATCGTTCGGGTTAAAAGGAAATGGGGAAGGTAAGTGAGCGAATAAAAGACAGAAAGCGAGAAAAAGAGTTCGTTCTATAAAACTAATAATAATAATCGCGAAAGGTACTTTCGCGCCTATCGAAGCGTGCATGCATCAACGTCGTCGCGACAAAACGCATGAAAGTCTCGCGTGCCATTACGGCCTCGCATTTGATACCTGCGTGTAATTACATTTTGAATTTAGAACGAGCCATAGTAGATAACTCGGCTTACCGTGGTTGCATCCGGAACGTTTGTCTGAATATTCATGAAGTTTTCTCCCAGGTACCACTACCTACTTTCGCGAAAACACGTTTTTAATCCTTCCACCGGAAAAATTTAACGTAAACTCGTTACTATACATGTAAATTGAGTATGTATTCAATGACGAGGCTGCTCGTCGTGGGTGGAAAATTTTACGATAAAGAGTAAGAAGATATAAAAGAAGGGAGAGGAAACGGGAAAAAAGGCAAATGGTTGTGGAAAAAGAAGGGGGGAAGGAAACGTTAAGGAGCCGGTTATAAAAATAGCCCGCTAATCGCGTTGGGTTTTATATAGATATACATATATATTCTATACATATATATATAAGGGAGAACGTTAAAATACCTGAGCCGGAGATAAGACTTCCCTTCTCCACGACGGGGACGAGGGTGTAGTACCGATAAGCTCGAATCGCCATCGTGAAAATACGTGGGCGTGTTATTACCTTTTGCATTATTATTACCTGCGGGAGTGTGAGAGCGAAAAAGTAGAAAGAACTGAATATTTATTAAACCAGCGATATTTCGTACGGTAGATCAAGTGACTTTAAATTACGATAACGAGCGCGTACGACGAATTTTGAAATATTTCATCGAACACACTTTCCAAAGGTAAAGTGTTTTCGTACAACTCGAAAACGGAATTAGCCTCGAATTTCGTACGTACGGGTTAGACGTTCCCTTCTTGTCTGACCTAAAAGCAATGTTACCACGGAGCCCAAGTAGTACACGCTACGCCGGGTTGGACGTACGTAAATCCACTTTACAAAGTTAAGAAAGACAGAGAGAGAGGGAGAGGCAGAAGGAAAATGCTTTAGGGCAGAGATCTAACGTCGTTTAAAAGGCACGATTCTTTTTTCTTACCTTACGTCAGCCTTCAAAGAGGGAAAATACGAGAAAAGGTATTTAAACGCACGTGCAAAGCGCTAGTAAGCGTAGGTGGCGAGCACGTGCACACCCGTGCATGTAATTACGTATCGCGATGAACACGAAGCCTTCCTGTTTCCTACTCGGCTAGCCGTCGCGACGACGACTCGTTTGATATCAAAATTCTTGCCCTGGCACGCGCTGGAATTCTTTATGACTCCCTCGGTGATATCAGGAGAGAGAGAGAGAGAGAGAGCGAGCGAGCGAGCGAGCGAGAGAGACAGAGAGAAAGAGAGAGAGATAGAGAGAAGAACAAGGAAAGCTCGCGCCACACCCTTCGACGACACGAGCTCGTTGAAGGGTCGTTAAGTAAAAACACGAATAAGGAGAAAAAACGGTAGAGCTGTTCGAGGCTAAGAGGTCCAAGTTTTAAGGGTACTTCGACATTTTCTCTCTATCTCTCTCTTTTCTTGCCTCCTTCACCTATCTATCTATCCACTACTTTATTTATTGTTTCAAGAACCGTCACCGTTGTACGACAACAACTACTACCACGAGGAGTGCCTAAAATGTAACAGCTGCAACGTCAATCTGACGGGAATCAATCATAAAAGGGCGAGGCGGTGAGTGGCACTATTTTCTTTTTCCTCTCTAGCAGCGTAGGTGAATACGATAGGAAGGTACCTAGGGGGGATATAAAGACCGTGGTAACTCTCGTCGCGAGGGACGCGTTCTCGCAGAACGTGCGTCCCTTGCAAGAAAACTTTTTTCCCTTTTTTCGCGCAAAGGGTGCGTCCACTCGTTTGAACTAAACAGAGAGAAAAAATGGCGCTAATATACAGGGTGGTCTACCTAAATATCTCGTTTATTTATGATGATATAACAAATGTTTTTTTGAGAAAAAAATAATGAAATTGAAAACAAAATAACATTTGTAAAGCATTCGCTTTGTGATGCCATTTTTTTCATATTGCATTAAAAATATTTGTTACGTCGTTACAAATAGAGGAGATATTTAGGTAGACCACCCTGAACAGGTATTATGTATGGCGGGAACAGTGTCGTGACAACTTGACTATTTTCGGGTGTTACGCGAGGAATAAATTATTCCTCTCTTTATCCAGGTTCAAGAACCAGATACTTTGCGATCTGCACTTTGCCGACGTGGCGCTGATGGAGTGCTCGGACTTCATGCAGCAGTTGCGCAGCTTCAAGCCACAAAGTTTAGGCTGCGCAGTTGCCAGAAGAAAATCCTCGGCTACGCTGATCTTCCTTCTGCCACCTCAAGCTTGTTCAGGTACGAACGATACTTTTCTTTTATATCGTCTTTAGACACTTTGAACTACTTTTTCGATATTGGAAAGCTAAATTAAATGAGAGAGATCGTCGAACGACTACTTTTATCATTTATTTCTTTTTCATCGGAAGATGATAAAAATCGTCTCTCGGAATAGTTCCGGTTTTACGGTCCTATACTCCTTCTATCACGTTTTTTTACCACTATTTTACACACTCACTCGACGCGTAGTCGGCTTTGTAACGATTCAACGATTTCCTTCGAAAGCAGAATATAGGTATATATCTCTATACATATATGTATATGTACCTATATATGTGTACCTACACATAGACGTAGGTTAAGAACTTTTACAAGCGCGTATACGTGTATGAGGCGCATAGCCACAGGTGGTTTCTCCTACCTTGGATTACGCGCGATTATTTAAGGAGACACACAGTCGCAGCATCTCTCGCGAGCACGCGTTTTTTCTATCCAGAGTAAGAGAGATTTACCGTGGGACAATTAACGGATGTTAATTAACGTACCAGGATAACGACGATAATAACGGATACGAAAAGTCTCTCGCCGAGGGGAATAAAAGCGCAAAAGTGAGAGACGATCGTTTCGAAAAGGTTTCTCGTGTAACGAGAAAGATTTTTCTTTTCTATAAAGACACAGGTCCGTCGGATGGGATTATCAAGATGGTAAGGGAGAGAAAATGGGGGTGGATAATTCCTGAATTCGATCCTCTTAGGCTGGCCGAAGCTGTGAAGGAAGCGGGTGTATAGGATGAGGCAACGCAGGCGGCTCACTCTAAGTTTGAATACCAAACCCTGTTTATAAATAGCTTGGTGTTCTACCTTACCGTGGGTCGACTGCGGTATCTTCGACGGGCGAAAGCCGAAGAAAACTCCTAAGAAGATGAAAGTGAGTTTCTGCCGCTGGCTGCTACCGCTCTTGGGGATGCTGCTAGAGAAAGGATACTCGATCCTAAGATGAGAATAGGGGGAGGTTCGAAGTACATTATCAGGGAATACGTGTCTAAGTGGACGAGAATCGTCTTGCTTTGCTACGAGAAAGAAAGATTCCTTCTCTCTTTCCGAGAGTGTATCAGCTTCTATCGCTCGATTCGTACTACTTCAAGTTTCCTCGTCTCCCTCTCTTTGCAGATCCTTTCCTTTAACGATTTCCCTCCTCTCTTAATCACTCCCTATCATTTCAGTCTCCTACCGACACCAACCCTCCGTGTTTCTCCTCTTTCTAAATAAATTTTACCTTCGAAGCGATCCAATTGCTTTTATAGCCGAGCTTTTACGCTGATGCAATCATAAACACGATTCTATGGCGCGTCGAACGAGCTACGTGCGAATGAATTCGTCGCACTGATTAAGATTAAATGTAATTTCAATCCGGTGTACGTCCCGCGGATACGTATGTAGCGTATCGATCGTGAACCACGCTCGTTCGTTGTTCCCTTTTATCGAGTGGCCAATGAACAGGGGGGGGAAGATTAATAAAAGTGAAGAGGGGAGAAAGATGAAGGGATTCTTGATACTTAACGATGAATTCGCGCTTTTAGATGAGATCTGTCAGGAGTATCCCCACAACTTTATCCCAACGCCTGGCTATTGGATCGAATGCTCGAGGCAACGGATCACGACTGATCTTTGCGACGAGGAAAGCGTTCGAGACGCTACCGATCCTGAACAAGCCGAGGAGGACAACCAATTTTGCTTGTTCGAGGAGAACGAGATCGACACGAACGACTTGTCGAGAAAGAAGACCACCATCGAGGAACAGTGGGAAAAATATCAAGGCTTCGAACTTACTTCCGTGGAACAGGAAACCTACGAGAAATACTTTTATGGAACGGAACATTGGAATTATTTCACGAACGACGAGGATCTCGGTCCGGTGATACTCAGCATTAAACAGGAGAACCTCAATGAACGCGATCAGTTCAGGATACTTGTTAGAGCTATCAGTTACACGGTTCATGGCCTCATACCAGCGAGCTGCGTCTTTGCTGATCGGTAATTGTATAATATATTACTTTTTAGGTAATAGATTAGTATTTTACTTTAAGACTCTTTTTAATTTATTTATTTTACGGAGTTAATCAAGTTACATTTCGAGAGTATATTTTGATCTTCAAAAATTTGAGAATATTCCTATCTCATAGACAAATTTTAAACACTTAACCCGTTTATCAAGAAAGACAAGTTAACCCGTTATGAAGATTTAACTACAGCTTTTAATAAACAAAGTACACATTACGATATTATAGGTAGGGGAGACCGGGGCTAGTTGTCCCAATTTTAGGTTTTTTGTTTCTACAGATTTCTGTAGCTTATATTTTCGAATTTTTTGGTGACCATCATAAAGTTCAACTTCTTAGCCCCGCTGCGGGGTAAGTTGTCTCACGCCATGGGGCAAGTTTTCTAAGGTTTGCAAGGAAAAACCCTGATGTATGCATCATGATTTTTGCCAAAATGGTCACCACCGCCGATTTCAATGTTTAATGGCTCATTTGAAAGATAAAAGCATGCAGACTAATGTTCCGTTGTCCGTTTTTCGATATCGTTAAGCAATGATGAGAAATTAATTTTTTAAGTGTCGGAGTATGGGTCGTTTTCAAGAGAAAAATTGCTGTAACTTTTTAACCAGTCATTCTATCGAAGCCACACTGCCATATTCGTAAATTAGAGACTTTCCCCTTTCGAACGAGTATTTGATCGGGCAAATTCGAGATACTTCGATTTTTGACAAAAATCCTGACCTATGCATCATGATTTTTGCCAAAATGGTCACCACCGCCGATTTCAATGTTTAATGGCTCATTTTAAAGATGAAAGCATGCAGAATAATGTTCCGTTGTCCGTTTTTCGATATTGTTAAGCAATGATGAGAAATTAATATTTTAAGTGTCGGAGTATGGGTCTTTTTCGAGCTTCAAACTGCTGTATCTTTTCAACCAACCATCCTATCGAAACGCGACTTGCATATTCGTAAAGAAGAGACTTTCCCCTTTCGAACAAGTATTTGATCGGGCAAATTCGAGATGCATCGATTTTTGACAAAAATCCTGATGTATGCATCAAGATTTAGAAAGAAGAAAGCATGCAGAATACTGTCCCGTTGTCCGTTTTTCGATATCGTTAAGCAATGATGAGAAATTAATTTTTTAAGTGTCAGAGTATGGGTCGTTTTGAAGCTTAAAACTTCTGTATCTTTCGCACCAGCTATCCTATCGAAGGATGGCTAAACACACGAGAACCACTACACTTTTTTTTACTCACTAAGATCTGTACACCATGCACCGGACGCGTTTCCCCTTCCACCCTAAGATACCAAAACTACGACTGGGACAACTTGCCCCTGGGACTTTTCGCCCCGGTCTCCCTTATACTTTTCTATAGTTATTGAAACATATTTAATCAAATAGCCAAAAATATCGACGATCGAATAACAAATGAATACAAGAAACAGCATGATAAATGTTCGAAAATTCCTCCAACTCGATTTTTCTCTTCCCACGTCTCCCCATGGTTTAGAGAATATGTCAAGGACGCAATATTTCTTCGTAGGTACAATCGAGAAGAGGTAGTACGTAGTCTCGGTAAAGAGGTGAACATCAATCCACCGTTGACGCTCGGTCAATTGCCGGACACCCCGGAGGAACTTCTCAAGCTTGACCAAGTTTTCACAAAGTCCGAGTTGAAAGTCGGAGTGATATACGTGCGTGAGAAGCAATATTCGGAAGAGGAGATACTCGACAACAACGAGACCTCGCCTCTCTTCGAGGAGTTTCTTCAGATTCTCGGTGATAAGGTCAGACTAAAGGGTTTCGACAAGTACAAGGGTGGACTCGATACAGTTCACGATCTTACGGGCTTGTACTCGGTTTATACAAACTGGCGAGGACTCGAGATAATGTTCCACGTGTCTACGCTATTACCTTACGAAAAACACGATCCTCAGAAGGTAAGAACTCTTTCGCATCAATTTTTCTTAACGTTTCGATCGTTAAAATGATAAAAATCGTACGATAGCTCCAAAGAAAAAGACACATCGGCAACGACATAGTCTGCGTGGCATTTTTGGAAGCCGACGAAACCAGGTTCTTGCCTGCTTGTATAAAATCTCACTTCCTGCATACGTCCATCCTCGTACGCGTGAGTCCTGGCGCGCAAAAGAAGACGGAGATCAGTATGAGTCCGCAAAAGAAAGAGGTTACCAAATACGAGGTATCCGTTGTCTCGAGAGACGAAGTCGGAGCTTACAAACCTTATCTTTGGGAACAGAGTGTTTTTGAGAAAGGTACGATGACGAGTTATCTCGAGATCCCTTTCGTTTTATTAAAAAAATTTTTATTCGAAAACAGGTCCGATGTTTCGCGAATGGATACTAACGAAGATCGTGAACGGTGAAAGGGCGAGTTACTCTGCGCCAAAATTTGCTAGAATGCAGGAACGAACGAGGTGTCAAATGATGGAGGATATCGTAACGAATTTGATAAACCACGCGGAAACCGGCCAAATTCCAAAACCATATAGGTAAGTTGAGTATTTCGTGAAGATACGTCGTTCGGATTTATCGATGGATTTCGTTTGATCAATCCAGACGTGGATCCTGGAGACCTATCGGACATATGAGGCCGTTCTCGCCTCTCCTGGACTCCGTTCGAGATAACTTCGAGGATTACGATCAACTCGCCAAGGATTTCACTAAGGTATTCCTGAACAACGCGGAAAATGTTTCGTTGAATGCCAACCTGTTCGACGTGTCCTTCCTCGTACCGGGTCAACAGAAACAGAAGGTTCGATTTATCGGTGTGAGAGCAATCTTGGCTGTCAGGAGCAGGTAAGCCGATCGATTTTAATCTACGATATCTATTATAAAATAGAACTATATACTTTATATTACTTTATATTCCAGAGTCTTTCAAGAAATGTTATACGGTATACAAGCCGGTTTTGGAAGTCCTCAAGTGCCTGTTGCCGAATTGCTAGCTAGACCGGCTCCTACTTTGCTCAGTCCACAAAAACCGAAGAGTTCGAATTTCCTTCAAGTTCCCGACATGGAAAGCCCTAGGTACGCTATCGTTGACTATACCACTTTCTCTGTTGTCGGGATAATCGCGCGGGCATAGTTTCAAGTTATCGAAAATCAATGATGTAAACGAATGATAAATGAAAGAAACCGAGTTCGTGTACTCTATCTCTCTCTCTTTCTTTGAGCAGTACTTAGGTAAGCCACGTAATAGTTGACTTTTCGATAATCCACTTTTCTTATCAAGCCTCAAAGTCTTTCTTCGAAATTTTCTATATCTGTAATGCTCGAACGAAAAGTGGTCCTTGTTGCTCCGAAAATATAAACAAAATTGATTCTGCATGTGATTCTTCCATCGAGATTTAAATCGTGGTTTTAACGAATCTATACCTATACATGGGAAAATGAAAATATGGATTCCCGTAGCGATGTGATACTTGGAACTCGAGTGGTGAGACTAATGCCTGCATCTTTAATGTCGAATGCTCTTTCCATATTATATATGTATATTATACATACATATATAAATTATAGATATTTATATAATTATTATTAAATGTATTTTTTCACGGCACATCCATGTCTCCTATCCTTAAAGCACCGCATGTTTAGTCCGTCATTATTCTTTCTAATAGATATATTATATCATATTATAGTAATAAGGAACTTTGCAAATTAATATTGAAACGTATTTTTCGATTCTGTGTCGCATGTCTTTTTTCGTCGATATCAGCAAATGCACAGCAGTATCGTTTGCGGCCCGGTGTATTATCGCTATAATTTGTGAAATCCGCAACTTTTAGTATTACGTATTTGTGAGTGACGAAAGGAAAAGAAAGCAAATATATCTTTGTATCCTACCGCAGCCTTACAGCCAAATTTTCTTGCACCTTTTTATCTTAAAATTTTTTTTTTCTTTCCAACAGTAAAATTGTGACGTATCAACAACACGCTGTGTATCGGCATGCGAGTCTCGTAATACGTGAGAAGCGGAGAAACGAAGCAAAATCGATCTAGCACGTTGCAATATAAAAGAGAAATACATAACATACATGCATACACCCATGTCGTAACGATTCTCGATCGATCATGTCCTATCTCCTTTTTCATGGCTCTCCCGAACCCCGAGGTGCCGCTTTTGCGTATTCTGTGAGATACTGGCTCTAATCTGTTTAGGCCCAAAAGCGTGCCCTCCTCACCGATGGTGAAGCGTGCTATATCGAGACTGGGTCGGCTGGGGACCATCACAGCTGGCTGGGGAAGAAGTATCAGGAAGCACGGTGGTGGGAACGCTTTGCAAAGCGACGATCGCAAACGATGGGCCAGTTCTCAGGATTGCAGCAGTGAGTATTCGAAGAAAAATCTTAATCATCGTAATTACCCGAGTACAACCTTCACATAAACTTCTTTTTTGGAGATAAAGATGCGAAAGATAAGGAAAAAGCTGCAGAGTACCTAGCTGTTCCCAGACTCAGCGTTTACGCCGATGCTCAGAAGGTCGATCGTGCGAAGCTCGCTCAAACCGAGGTAATCCCTGATCTCATAGCCGGATTAACCCTATAAACGGATAAGACAAATGTCTAGGGCCCATCATTCGGAGGGGCCTCAATCGAGTCCTGTGCTTGTGAAAATTATGCATATATATATACCTATTTAAATTTATATTATATCGATTACTTTGATAACAAACACTGCTCTAGTCGATAACCCAAGTTGCCAAGAAACAAAACAAAATGATAAAAATGGGGTCCCGATTTACATTTTGTCTAAGGCCCGCTGGTGGCTTAATCCGGTACTGCCTGATCTATCGATCGACAGAGGAACTCCAAAAATTCTATCCTTTAAATTCCATCCAATTTTGCAGTTCGACGTGATCGAGTTCGATCCGGAAACTTTCCGAATTTTATTGGACTATCTCCACACTGGTTCCTGCCCTCTGACCTGTAGCACCATACCAGGACTAATATGCGCAGCCGAGCACTACGATTTACCGGAACTCCTACAGGCCTGTTTCCATCACGCGAAACAATACCTCCGTATCGAGATCGTTTGCGTGATGCTCTGTGCTCTCGAAAACTACTATTGGCGTTACACGTCCGCGAACGATCTGATCGACATGATACTCGCGTTCGTGAAGACCCGGGCCTATCAGCTCTTCCAGAACCCGGACTTTCTCACTCTGAGCGAGTCGATGGTAACAATGATAATGTCCAGCCGTCCGGAGGTCGCTGAGATCAAGAAGTTCGAGGCTATGCTCAATTGGGCTAATCATAGGATCAAAACGATGTCCGCCAGACCCGATGCGAAGGTCGAGTTTAAATGTATCATGGAGAGGCTGTGCAACGATATCAATCTTTATAGGATACCACCGCAAGAGTTGGTCAGAGTAAGTGCAAAGGGAAAAGGACTTTCAACTTTTGACGAAATCTTCAATTTTTAATCATTTTCAGATCGTTCTACCATCGAAAGCTATAGAAAACGAGCAGATCCTGAAGACTCTCATGGTTCAAGCCAACTCGGGAATCTACCGTAACGTCGACAGCTATCTGGAAGCTTATCAAGAGAACGTACAGAATCAGCAGAGTTTCGATTACTAACCACGAGCTCGGAGCAGCTGTTCGAGCGAACGAAGTCATGGCAAATTCACGTTGGATTCGTTCAAGAAGACACGTACCTGAACAGGGAGAGAGAAAGAGGGAGATATATCCGAGATTCGATATCAAGGAGGAACAGGTTTCCTCGCAAAATAGTCGTGACCTTTCTCGCGGCGATAGTCCGTGATTAGAAGCACGCTATCGGGGCCAGAACTCGATGCGTGGGCGTCGATAATTATACCTTCGCCAACTCTGACAAGCGTTGTGATTGATCGTCCGAGATCATATAAGCTCGCACCTCGTCTATGCTACTGGGACAAGGAGAGAGAGAGAGAGAGTGTCGAACTACGAACATTAATTATTATTACGACATATACGTGCCACAGGGAGTAGTAAGGAACGTCTTACCGAAGGATAAATCGACGAGATCGCGAACCCGCGATTAATTCCATTTGGCTCACCCACGGGCATTGCTAATCGATCATGATCACTGGATAACTAATCGTTGTCTTTTTTATCGACGAAGCTCGTGGTAACTCAATGTGAAACGTTATTTCGATGGATGAATGCAAATGAGCAATTGCTAACATTTCGAACGCGTTTATGTCGTTCCGAAAAGAAGGGAGAGGGACACTAAGGTGTACAATTTTTATGGGAAAAAAAGAAGAGCATACGAAGAAGACCCTGGGTGTCCCGGAATTAGTTAGAATGTTAAAGTATATTATATATTTAATACATAACGTACGCATATTGTTCCGGCAAGTTTACGTGTGCACGACGAAATGGCTATTAAGATTTCTCTCGCCGTCGACTCGATCCATAAGAGGGATGGGAAATGGAAGAAGAACGAGAGAAATTTTTGAAAAGTATTTTGGAAATACTGTAAAAGTATTCTTGCTTGAGAATCAACGACGATGAATTTTGTTCGACGGCCGGGATATCGCCGGCGGGCGCTTGAATCGAATGCCGAACACGACAATCTGTATCATAGACTACCGCTACTGATAATATATGATTAAAACGTAAAAAAATGGATTACTATTTGGTAAGCATTAAAGATGAATATAAATAAGGGGTGACGCCGACGCGGCAAATAATAATTATAATAATAAAAAAAAACACTGATGTCGCGCGGATGAAATAAATAATAATAATTACTGACTAATACTAATAATGAATTAATGATTAAAGGGAGTAAACGATAAGAGTAACACTAATAAAATAGTAATAACAATAACAGAAAAGCGTTGATGTTAAATGTGGGATGAGAGAAAAGATTAAAACAAAAAAGACAAAAAAAAAAAATACAAGATGAAATATTTAAAGTCTGTTCTGTTTTCTATCGTAGATTTTGTATCTTCAATACTCTAAGACGGAGATTCTAAAAAATTCGCGGTGACAGGCTGGAAAAGGAATTCATGGGAACGCGACGATCGCACTTCTCTCGTCAAATTTACCGTTGACCCGATGATACATATTGAACGAAGGAAGAATTACAAAGAATATGAAAAGCCAAACGTGCTTAGGGTGTCACTCAAATTTGTTTCGTGCGAGAGAACCAAAAGTTCGAGTCCGTTCGTTTTATCCAGCCTGTTACCCGAACTTCATTAAATGACTGCATTAAAAAAGGATGGAAAGAGATTGAATGAAAGAGAGCACGATTTATTGATACTTGAGAATAAGGATAAGAATGAAAGACGAGGGAAGATGAAGGAAGAAAGTTCTTATCTCAAGAGAATAGAAAAGGCAAACGGGAATATTTTTTACGAGATCCGTTCGGCGCGTTTACATCGGTAATATCGCGAGAAAAGAAGACGCGTTATGTTTTAAAACGAGCGACGCCGATCCCCTCTCTGTAACCATTGTGTTGTTATACTTGGAACAATGATATCGTGATGTGTGACTCATTCAAGAAGAAATATATATATGTATATATAAATTATACATATGGCGTATGCACGCGCGTACTCGCACGTGAATAGTGAAGAGAAATGAGAAAAGAGAGCCAAAAAGGGGAAAACAACAGCAACAAGAGGATAATTCACTGATTCCTCGGAAGCACCGCGAGGAATTGCCAAAACTGTTAAGTGTCTTATTGTTCGGGCAAACGGCTGGACGAAAGTAGATTTTCGAAGTCTCCCTAATTTTATTTTATGGAGCGGACCGATCGATTCGACCTTTTCCTTTCTCTAACGCGAACACGCGTTTCTCACTACTTTTACAATGTTCGCAAAAAAGGAAGAACCTCGTCATCTCGATTTTCATTCGAATCGATCGACGCTTCGACCTATCTTCTCCGATCTCTTCTCCGGCGAGTGTTACCCTTCGAAATCATATTCGGGAAGTTGTATAAAATTGGTAAACTCTATTTGCGACGACTCTCCGTGTTTTTATCCACTGCCTGCTTCTGTGCTCGCACAACGACGAGGGAGATACGTAGATTCTTTTTTTTTTTCAACAAATAAAAATTAATAATACGGGAGAAGAGGATTCGTAAGATGAAAAAAAAGATGAGGAAATCAAATTCGCGTACCTCTCGCGAGGACCGCTCCGAGAGAATTCGAAATTCTACTTAAAACCAGTGTATAAATCGTAGACGTTTTAGCGTATGATCGTCATTAACAAAAAGATAAATAAATAAAAAGAACGAAAGACGAAGGAATAGATAGATAGAAAGAGACCGTGATCGATCGTTCGCATCGCGAGTTTTTTCGATAAATTCGAAAGGCTCGTCGTGGATTCATCGTTATCATTATCACTCATCGCGCGATATTCATCATTGAAAATGGTTTAGCGAATGCGAGGATCGCCGAGATGTGAGCTACAGAATTTTTATACTTTCTATGAAACCGATTACGCTCTCGCTTATGCTCCCACTTCGATAGCGAATCTCTATCGAGTTTTATTCGTTTATAACAAATAAACAAAAATGTAATTATTATCTCGTCCAAATTTCACTCGTTGATATTCTCTTTCGTTCTGACTCCGTTCGAAAAGTTCCGATTAGAAGATTAGATTAGAAATCCGATAGAGATCCAGGGAGAAAGAGAGAGAGGAACGCCTGAAAACTTTTTAGTTTGAAAATGAAAAATTCTGTGTATCGCGTCGTCCGACAAGAGCGGATTTGTACCTGAACGTATCAAGATATCACAAAATCAGTACAAACGTGCGCCTGTTGTATGTGTCCACTTTTTTCCTCTCACGTTCACCGCGTGAACACGTTAATGTACAAAAGCGACCTTCGTTCAACCAAACTCGACGACGCTCTCAAATAATATAGTTCGATAAAAAAATTTCAAAGAGACGGAGCAAATGAGAGAACGCCTGCGTGTTTGCGTAAGAATTGAACGTGAGTGTACGTCTGGGTATGTGTGTGTGTGTGTATGTGAGGGAGAGAGAGAGAGAGAGAGAGTTATAGACAAGAGCGACAATCGATCGAGCCCTTCGATCGAGAAATAAACTTGTGTCGAGCGCTATTCTGTCCAGCCATTGCCGCCTACTGTTCAAACTGTACGTGTACTCACACAGATACATATTATATATATATACATATAACAAAAGAAAGAAAGAATAGTGAAAACTAACTAACTACATACATATGAGGGAAGTACGAGAGGGGGTACGTACGAGCGTGAACGCCCTATGTAATATAATAATTAAATACTACACAAAACACGCGAGCGCGCGGAAGCACGCACACATGATGCGAAAATTATATATATACATACATACATATATATATATATACATACATATGAAATAATAAAAAAGAGGAAAAAGTTGTATTAAAAAAAAAAAAGTTAACGTATAAAATACCACGTGGGCGAATCGCGGCGAGTATCGAGATTATTTTCTAATTTAAACAAATCCACGAAGGCTCAACGTCTTTTAAACCTCTCATGATGCGTGTGAAAGATTAATCATCGAAAAGAGGCAAGCCAAATGCGCACGATTGCGAATATCGTCGTAGTTTTTTAAGTATTCGCGATGCCGTGTTATGTGTCGTCGATAATTATTGTTTTTTCATCGTTAAAACTAACGCATACATTATCTCTCTCTCTTTCTCTCTGTCCTTGTCAACAATTGCCGCTGCCATTGAATTTTCCATCGTCATTGTTGTTGTTGTTGTTGTTGTTGCTGTTGTTGTTAAACTAGCCGCGAGATGTACTCGGCGATCGATCGATCGATCGATCGATCTTGTTCGTTCGTACGAGGAGAGAGATTTTAGAAGAAATGGAGACAGAGAGACGATCTATCGATCGCGAGCTTCGGAAAATTATCAGAAAAATGTGCTCGATGTTAAAAAAATACAAATAACGGCGTCGTTGATTTTAGATAGTGTCACACGAGATACAAATTATCGAGATCGTTCGATGCTAAGAGAGGAGGAGAGCCCCGTTAAAGACGATTTTCTATCGCGAGTTCTTCGATTTAATAAACTCGTCGTTCGAAGATTTGTGCGTCTACGCTGAAAGAATACTAAAGAATGACATTTTTGGAGATGCGTGTTACGAACGATATCATCACTCGTTGGGATTTAAGCTCAATCTCGAGATAATCGATGTTGCAGGACAACGCGAGGATTATATGAAAATTTTCACAATTCATTATTGCATTGATCGTGATGTGCCCATTAAACTATTTCTATAATGAACTCAGCGAAGCTGTGTGCTCATTACAAACCCCATCGATCTTACCGTCTATAGATCTTCCGTAATTCCTAAGAGAATGGAGCGACGATTTTTTTTTCAACGGTGCCGTAATTCCAGAGAAGACGACGAAATATATATATCGTAGAATATATTGTGAAATTATTGTTAATTTCACGTAAAAGATCTTTTTCAAGTCAGTGTAGAGCGATTAGTACTAGACGCACGCGTGCATCACCGACGCGTTTGCCTTATTCCACGAACTCTCGACGATCGTTATCACGATTTTAACGTAGGGCTAACATAAACCATGCATTCGATATGAATTATTTGGGTGATCCTCTTGTTTATATTCTATCGATACGTTGTAATGTTGTAATTAAGTGATTACTTGAACTCGCCGTGTCACGCTTGCGTGGTAAGGAATGTACGCGCGAGAATGAAATCATGACAAGAACGTAATGTATATGAAGCTACTGTGATGTTACTGTTGAATATAAAAATATATATACATACATATACAAGATGTTTACTCGTTAACTACGTTTGCAAATAGTTATCCGCGAATTTGTCGAATTTATTAGACCAATTTTTTGTTTTTACCAAAATAATTACCCATAACGCGGTTTTCATCTTCGGTAAAGCGGAAATGTTATAAAATCATATTTATTTACAATTCTACAAAGTCCAAGTATCCGAGTCTCTGTACAAACAAACGATCGCAAAGTCGTGCGTGATTTTTTGTTCTGTTTCTTTCTTTTAAAAAATTCTAGTCATTGTATTAAAAGATTGCTACTGACTAGCTGCGAGTCAGTACAGCGAATATTGTTTCACACAAAACTCACTGATCACGGTTATTAATGAATCCCACTAGTATAATCTGCTTGATTCAATAAATCGTTAAACCACTATGGTTCACCTCGCGGACTACGAACAGTCTTTTAAAATACCAGACCATAAGATCGCGTTATTATGTACAGTTCTGTACAGTTATAAATCATACATTGTCACTTCCAGGGTTCCTGAAAATAATTCCAAGACAAATTAGCATCGGCTTATTGTCAGCTTTAACATCACTTCACCATTTAGCCCTAACACTCCAGTCTTTTGGTGTCCAATGCAAACACTTTGGGTCTATCCTGATTTGCCGTTTTTCCATTGCAGCTGCGTGTTGTTCGATTATTTCCCTGTGAATAAAGATGTGCATCAATATCGAGACCGGACGTAATCCATCATTCTGAAATAAATTAAAGTTTCTGCCTATGTCCTTCAATTTACCTATTTAACGTTACGATATATTGGCCTTTGTAATAGTTAATCAGATTTAAGTTTTGTAAAGTTGATATCACATCTTCCTTTTTTATAGACGTTAATTCACAAATCTCGCTTATCGTAATCTGCGGTTTCTCGTTTTCGACCACAGGTTTTATATTTAATAATATGTCGAGAATCGTATGCGCCCAATAGCTTCTATACGACAATAAACCCAGGTCGGACAATGGCTTTTCCGGGGAACCAGTTTTACCCTCGAATTTCGACAGCTCGTACGAGAATTCTATTAATAATTTTCCATATCCTTTTCTTTGGTAAGGTGGCAGTGTGAGAATACACGCAACGTTATGATCCTCCGTTGATTCTTTTTCTTTGGAAAAGTATCCGACTATGTGAAAACCTCTGCTATCGAACTCCGTCATTACATAAAACAGGAAGGGGTCTGTGTCGTAATATAATGTTTTGTGATCGAGGAATAATTTCGCTAATAAACATAGGTTCTGCGCATAATTTTTGTTCTTTCTACCATCGATTTCGAAAAACGATATAGAACCTTTTCGATATATTTCATTTCCTGGTGGATGACGTAAATTGCACTTTGCCAAATGCCTTTCCAAACACTTTCTACTTTTCCTGTACTTTAAGCAGAATTCGCAGATATATATACATGAAAGATTCACCATCTCCTGCGGGTATGGACTAAAGTACCAAGGTTTTATCCTATGACGACCAAGTTCTATCAACTCGACATTTTTCATCCGTGTGACAACGTCATCGTGATGGTGGGCAACCAATGAACCGGTAGGTCTAGGACCCGTCGTCTGAGGTGGACCGTCTTGAGAATCTTCGTTCTCTAAGAACGTGGACTTTCTCTTCCTTGACATTTTTTTTTGTAAAGCAGCTTGAAGAACCGCTGTACCGTTAACCGGTTCGCTGATAACGGTAGTAGGACTGGGAGGTCTGCTTTGCGCTTGCTTTTTTGGGGTAGCTGCCTCCGTTCCAGGAGTAGTGCCATCTCGTCGAGGATACTGAACTTTTCTAGTGTCCAGACAATCCTCCATAACCCATTCGTCTAATCGTTTATTAACTGGAAAATTATTGTCAATGTGAGCCGGTTCATTTTAAAAAGGAATAATCGGTAGCTTCATTCGACGTAAGTACTTACAATCTACATAATGTACGTAATAACACTTGACGCTGTGTACTTCCTTAACACTGATGATCTCAGCCAGGGCTGTGAATGGTAAAACGACTATCGTGATATAATATTTGTAAAAATATAAACATAGTACATTAGGAATATAGTGCATTATCTATTTGTTTCATACATAAATTCGATGAAGTTATATGCAGTAAAAATGATTACTAAATATAACCTCAAAATACCGTAGCTAATCGTTAATCTAGAATTTCCAATTGCATGATACATTTGGAAATGTATATTTTTATCTACAGACATAGGAGCATATTTTTTATATAGAATTTTGAGATTGTTAGACAATTAAAAAAAAGTACACGCTATGGGCATAGTCGAATCAAAAGTGTGACCGTCGTGATGACAAATATGTATCGAACATAATAAAACGTTACAACGGGGTTAAAAGAATGATAACTTAAGTTATAAAAAAAGGTTTAAAATATGAACTTACGCCAATCGTCCGTTCCATGCATTTTGACCGGCAAGCGACAACCTTCCACCAATGAATTCTGAAAGAGAGGTTAGGATATCGTAATGCTCCAGCGACGCATTTTCAAGGTTTGTTTCTTCACGAATATCAATAATATTCGTAATCGACACGTCGTAGCACTTACCACAGAGTCGCATATTGTTTCGTGTTCGTCGTGTTCCTCGATCATTTTAGTCGAAATTCACGAAATTTGACACAACACCACACTTTGTTTTGAAGCTCCCACGGAACTGACGCGAGCGCCACTCTATGCCAACCACGAGTTTCTGTGATTACAAACGAGACACAGAGAGTAAAATACGAATATAAATTCAACCTTATTTCGTATTGGCTGGAAATGAACGAGAAGTTCACGAAAATGTCGGAAGGTGGCGCTGTCAACGTCATCCAATCTATATACATACTATCTACAACCGGCATGTTTATGAGTTACCTTTTATAAACTAATTATAAAACTTGCAAGTGAGATTTGAAACTTTACGAATTTCATTTTATAAGCGCTTTTCCGTTTCGTAAGGAAATTTTCCATGTATCCTAGATAAGAAATTTGAATCGTACAAAAAGTTTCCCATTAGGAAACATACAAATTTATTATTACAATCAAGACACCTCCACACACTATAAAAAAAAAAAAACAAAAATTATAAATAGAAATTTGCAATCAGTATAAACGACTTCATTATAAACATGAAATAATGTTCGAAACTTTCATCGGTACTTCCTAGCCATTATTATCCTCCCGCTCCTATTATACTACTGTATTATACGCTTAACGCGTGCGATGCTCGCTAATGAAGCATATTGCACGGCACGTAATAATTACGAGAATATATCCAGCATGTAAGGCAATTGAATCGGCTTGAAACTTTATCAATAATATTCCAGCTACAACAATTTATACATTTCCAATGTAATCAGCGACGTAATTAAAAAAAAGCGAATTAAAAAAGAAAGTCCTCGGCGCGTTGATCCGAGCGACCTTACAAAGCCGTCTCGCGTGTACATGCGCGCATACATTATAAAAGATGCCTTTAGTAGAATCACGCGGGGAGAGACGAACCTCCATACTTTTTCCCCGGATATAAATTTCTTTCATCGCCATTATCACTTTTAAATATCACTTTAACGCTGGAAACGCGAGACGTTCGATCGATCGTATCATATCGGAAGCCCACTAGCACATACCGCGATCCTACGAGCCGCACCCGGGGGTACATACGTTCCTGTGTCTATCTATCGACACACACACACACACGTGTGTACGCGTGTGTATTCCTATGCGATACCACAAGCCCGTACATATGTGCCGGGCACATAAGTGTACTCTCGGCGGGCATACATAAGGGTTGATAGTGCTCGTGCTAGCAAGCCGCCCTTATATGCAGGGCGTGGTCAGGGTCCACCAATCAGAAGGCAGGGACTCTTCGGAAAGGCCAAATCGAACGAAGTAAAAATTTCAGCGGTCGCGTCAAACGCCAACGTCAAACGGGATGAGCACGGTTGATCCGGGCTTACATTTTCCTTGCTTATCCCGCGATCGAACTATACGATTTCTTTCCAACTTCTTCTTCTAGTCAGGAGATAGAGGTAGAGTGAGAAAGATAAAAAAAAAAAAATTGGGAGCTTTCAGATATCTTTTCGCCATGAAAAGTCGTAACGAAATCAGAGATATTATTGCAATAGAAAAATCTACGCACTTATTCTTTTTTTTTATGAAGATAGTTATGAAGTTTATGGTTTCCAAGTGATAGAGAAATTTAGGGACGATGATAAATCATATTCTATACAAATGTATCCCATTGGATAATAAAATATATATGGCCCTATCGAATTTCACGATATACCATGAAACGAAGGATAAGGGGAAGAGCGTGGGGGTGTGGGAACGAGAAGCAGGGTCTGCATTTAATAGCCGTAGTGTTACCTTCGAGGCCTTTTGCCATTAAGAATCCCACAAGACCATCCTAGCTACTCCCTGTCCCTTCTCTCTCTCTCTCTTCTCTTTCCTTCTCCTCTTCCTTCTACCCTCATTCCCTTCTCCTTTTCCTAGTCTCGACATATTACGCCGTGCCTCGGTAACGCGAATGTAATACGTGTTCGTAGCCATCTATAGCTATACATTGCTCCAAGGTATATCCCGGTACACTAAAATCATTAGAGACACGTGCGCTTCGCAGCGCGCAGAATCCTGTCCCTTGCCATTAGAATGCTTAGATAGTCTCTTTCTCTTCATCTCTCTCTCTCTCTCCTCTTTCTCTCTATCCTATCCAAAGATCAATATCAAAACAAGCTTCTGCTCTCTATTTTACTTTATCCCATTTTTTAGAGTATTTTATTGCTAAAAGGGAATTAGAATTAGGGTGGTGTAAGATGTTCTCTTGTAGTAATTCAAAATTGTAAGTTTGAAAAGAAGGTTTAATAATATGCATAAAAGATATCTTTGTGTATATTTTGTATAAAAATAAACATGACCGTGCTATAACGACGTTATTATTTATTGTAGTTGCAATATTAAAATACTGCACATTTTATAATGATCGTAATAAAAATTTGTAATAATTAATTTCACCTCTATCTTCATCAATTAATCGATCATCTAACGCAGTGGTCCTTAACCAGTGTACCGTGAACTTAGAGAACGTATTCTGCAAAAATTTGAAAATCAGTGAAAAATTAAAACGGTTTCAAGCAAAAGGCATTATGTTTCTAGTATAACTAACAATTAACTTAACGTTTAATTTAAAAACAATGAACTTAAAAACGCACACTACTATCATCATTTACTCAATAACAATCGCGACAACCTCGATCAGAATTTTTCCACGCGACAAGTTCGCCATCGTCAGCATCGTTTTCGATGCCGTCGATTTACGACGGGGGGAGCTCGGGGTGCAACGGTATCCGAGGAAGAGAAAGGACGACGCCTCGTACAATCTTGGTGCATATACTTTTCTAAATTACGTTGCCCTTCTTCACCGATGTGCTCGCGTGCGTACGCTGGTGTTACGTCGCGAGAAGTCGAGAGCTAGTTCAAAGGAGGCTAGGAAGAGAAGAACCGAACGAGGGAGAAAACGGAGCGAAAAAGAGCAAAAAGAGGGTAAGGAAAAAAATGAGCGAAAAGATGTGACGTCGTCGGAGAGAAAGATAGAAGATGAGAGGAAGAAAACGAGCGAAGGAGCGAACGTTAGAAAGAGAAAAGAGATCGTGAGGTTCTTCGTCGCGCTGCTTAAAATTCATAAGGCGCTCTGTTTACTTACTAAAGATACGCGCGGCTTGCCCGTCTCGTCCTTACCAAAGTGTCTTTCCAGAACCGCCATGAGAGGGCGTGCTTTATCGCGGAAAATAAAATTATTGGTTGCACTTTTCTTTCGCTCACCCATCGCGCAACGTACCTACCCGCTTTCATCTTCTCTCTCGTTCCTTCTCATTCAACCACCTTCCGTGAGTTCTTTTCGTCGAGTACCGACGACGGGCCACGTTCTTTTCTTCCCTTTTTTTTTTTTTTTTTTCTTAATCGTGACGGCCTGTTGGATCCACGAATCGTCGCGGCGCGTTCTCAAGTCGCATGGATTTTTCAACGTGGCTTAAATTTGCCCCGAGGCTCTCGAGAACGCACGCACCCAGCCGTGAAAGAACTTTCTTAACCCTTCTACTTCTTTTCCCATTTTCTTGTTTCTTTTTTTTACTTTATCTTTAGCTCGTGGCGATTCGATTACGTTCATCAGCTTCTTCTCCTTATCCTCGTGTTTTTCCCAATAATTATATCGAATGGAACGAGCACGAGAAATGAGGTGTATGTGATGAAAAAGAAGAAAGAGTACTAAAAATATATGGAACGCAATAAACGGAGGGAAGTAGATATCGGAGAAAGCATGATCGCGAAAAACGAGACTTTTTTTCTGGTACACGCATCCATGCCGATATAACCGATAGATACAATGGAGGGTTTTACGTCTTACAATGTAGGTATATGAATATTATCTACATATATGTACGTATATTTCGTATGAAAAGACAGACTTTAGGAAAGGAAGATCGGTCTCGTGGGTAATTAGGTTCTTAACGTGACAGTTACCCACCATCACCCTCCTCTGAAAATATAATAATATGTTTTTATAGCGTACGTTGAGAATAAATCGCTTGTAATATTAATTTTCTTAGACAATGGACGACATATCGTATAATTATAAAAATATGACCATGCATATATATGACAAAATGGGTATGAAATCCCTAGATATTTGGATAAACGTCGAAATCCGTCGAAGAATGTTTTCCAAGAAGATACATTTATATTGTGTTAAAGTTATAAAAATCAAAAAACAAAATCAGACAATAATTCCCTATCATCCACTATTTAGCCAAATTTATAAGAATTAGCTACAAAAAAAAACAATTTTGTTCTATCACTGCAAAACATACACACACGCACACATACATTACCTATTGCTCTATTCGTAAGGCACCTATACGTTCTCGCGTAAGGCGTTATAATTTCGTTGCTCCGGGCGACGTCGAATAAAGTACTCACGGTACGGCGGTATAACGCGAGGCACCAACTATTAACTCATTAGTCGAAGTTCTTCGTATTATCGCATTCTCTTTGAGACCGCGCCGGTGTTCTCGTACTTACGTAGCTGCTACCCACCCACCCGCGCGTTCGTGGATTGGATCGAGAAAGGAACCTGTGGGAGGTTGGCGAACGTAGCTGGAAAGAGAGACCGAGATGGAGGGTGAGGCAGAGAGAGAAAGAGGGAGAGAGGGAGAGGACCGCATTGGAAACTACGATGGGGTTGGGCTAGTGGGTGGTCGGTAGTAGTACGTTGGTGGTGGTAAGGGTTGGTTAGAGAGAGAGAGAGAGAGAGGGAGTAAAGGATAGTGAAAAAGAGAGAGGAAGATAGATGGAGATAGGTGAAGGTGGTTGGAGGGTGAAGAAGGGTTGCGAGGCGGTTGCACGCCCGGCATTGTTTCGAACAGCCGTGTACACGTACATACATCTATTTGGCACATAGGTAAAGCATCTTAGAGGCCGCGTAGAAGGGAACTCGCCGTCGGCGTTGAGGATGAGAGAAAGAGAGTGAGAGAGAGAAATAGTTAGGGAAGGGGGTTGAGAGAATGAGAGAGAAAGAGAGAGAGAGGGAAGATAGAGATAGAACCAGGACCGACAGCGACGGTGGCAGCAGCAGCAATAGCAGTAGAAGCAGTAGCAATAGCAGCAACGGCAGCAGCAGTAGTAGCAGCAGCCAGCCATCTTGCCACAAACTTGACTCGACCAATCAGCGTCGAGGCTGTGGTCACCGTTGTATCCTCTCTCCCTCCTTTCCACCCTCTTCTCTTCTCCACACGCTAGCTCCTTCTCTCTCTCTCGCTCTCATCATCCTTCTCTGTCTCTCCTTCTCGGTCGCTTTCTATGAGAGTGTAGCACCCCCGCAGCACCACCTGCCAGCCAACCCTTTAATTCTAATCAATTTACTCTTGCGTGAGCCTCAACCTACCGGCGTATCCTACCGAGCGCGACCGAACCTCCACCTCCACTTTCCCGTTCCACCCTCCTACCTTTTCTCTTTCCTCCCACCTCCCTTCCTCTCTCTCTCTCTTTCCTCCTCCTCATCGTAGCAGCGCAACCTTTCACCTTCTCGAACGACCCTACTACATCCGATGACGGAACTCCGTGTGGACGCTTAGAACTCCTGCTAACCGTCTAAATAATTAGCGTAGGGAGATTAATTGCCACGAGTTAAGTCGAGGCTACGTTAACGACTCTCCCGTGTGAATTCACCTTCGCGATAGACTCATGCGCGATCTAAGTTAATAGCCGATCGATGGTGATCGCTCGACGTTATTAGTTCCTTCAGTTTTAGTCTTCCCTGGTTCCAGAGAGTGGGAGGTAGTCTATATGGTGGACCGCTTTGTCTGATTGTAAGAAGGGACGACGATAAAGGACGATCGGGAAATAAATCGAGGACGTCGTCCCGATCGCAAATTCGTTTCGGGCACTGGCAGAGAGTAAGAGTGGCTTAACGAGAGATTCGATCTCTGGCACAGTCGAAGAACTCTCCGGCCCTACGTTCTTTTCTCTATCTCTCTATCTTTTTCTCACTTTATGCCGACGTATTTCGATGTCTGATCGAGTGTGGGGATTCAAAGCGACGAAGAGAAATAGCCGGGCAGATCGATTTATTTACGTCGACGATCGGAATTCGCTGAAGACCTTTTCCTAAGGTACGTTAATGCTCCGATACGCGTCAAGCGATTTTTGCTATTCCTCGAGCGAAGTATAATTCTCGAACTGATCGAGAAGAGAGAGAGAAGAAGATATCCGACAAGAAAGTATTTTACAAGAAGCGTGATTGACAATTTAATTCTTTATAGATCGAATTCTTTTTTCGTGTTTAAAAACAAAAATAAGATAACGAGAAATTGGAAAAAAATTATTTATGAGTCATAATTTATTATAAAAGACTTAGAATTCCGAACTTACAAATTTGGTTTTTGGTTTTTTGGTTTTTGGTACATCTATCACATTTTACGATTGGAAATCTATTAAAATTCGAATGTTACACGAAGCAATAGAGGCTTAATGCAATTTTAGATTCGAAAGAAGTAATTTTTGGAGACCACGTTTTAAGAAACACCCTGTACACGGCACATAAACTTCTCAAACGATACAGTCGTAAAAAAGACGTTAAATTAGCGTTAAGATTATTAAATCTCATTTTCTCTGGTCGAAATATCATTAGCCTCGACCTACCAGGCGTATTTCCTCGACTCGCGCCGTACGTAATAAGCGGCGCGTGCACGTAAAACGAGTTCATCACCCTTTAAAAGTTCCTAAGCAGCCGGTGTTACGGGAGAGGGGTTGCTTAAGGTCTTAAGTTCTTGACTCGCTCACCTGTCGATGCGGAATACGTTCTACCCTGTGAAAGACGTCGTTTCGAATCTTCTCTTCGTCAAAGAAAATCGTTCTTGCAGTTACCGGATGCCTCAAACGAATAGGGAAATGTGTCTGTAAAGAGCGTCGATTCGTTGGAGGACATTCATTTGGAGAATAGAACATATTAATCACATCGATGTTTGCAACTCTTGAATATTTCCTTTCACGCCTTGAGATGTACGGAGGATGTGGACCCGATTTCAAAACGAAATACGTAATATCAGAGGCTAATAATAGAGCCGGCACGATTCTTGATTCGTAGGAAACAACTTAATAAAGCGAACGCGAATGCGTAGCTCTTTTGCCTGTTTGGTGATGCACGGGTCTGGAAAGACGGACGAGTAGGAGGGTAGGGGGTGGGTGAGAGTTTAAAGAGTAAAAGGGAAAAAGTGTGTATTCTCGCGTATGCCTGTGCGAGAAACGGCGAGGGTTCACCGCTGCGACTGACTGAGGTGTGCGAGCGAGAGAGAAGAAACGAAGAAAGGGGGAAAAGAGAAAGAGAGAAGAGGATGAGGAGAAAAAGAGGGACAGATCTATCGTGGATGGGTGGAATGGTTGGCCGATCTTTTTTAGCAAGGGTGGATCTCGCTCTCTCACGGACGAGTTCGCGACACAACGACGATCACGACGACAACGATGAGGACGACGTAGACGACGACGACGACGACGCGTCGAGTGGTTTTCAAGCTAATAAAAAAATTACCCCGCCGCATGAAACTCGACGATGTATAAAACGTCGGTGAGCTCGACGATTCAACCCACGCCCCCCTCCTTCCTTCTATCCCAAAGTTTCGTCGGCTTTCCTGTCGTTTCTCTTGGACTTTTCGTTACTACGGTCATCGAGCTGGACTTTGATAAACTGGTTCAAGAATCGTAGTTCGTTATCCTTTTCTTTTTTATTATTCTTTGTAAATTAAGAAGAGTAGGGCTAAATCGAGTAGCATGCGTCACAGACCTTTCAACATATTTAATTCATTGTTTATACGAATATTTCTATTGGGTCAACCAGAGTAAAGTTATCATCGACTTCGTTATATTTAAAAATAATGGGGAGAAAGAACCTGTCTTGAATTACAAAGAACCGTTCGAGGTGCTCGAGTAACTACTGAAATTACAGTATTACCTTCTGGCATTAATTAATGAAGCAAACTCCCTAAGAAAACGCGGACAATCGAGCACGAGCGAGACAGAGAGAAAGAGGGAGGGAGGAAGAAAGTAAGAAAGAGTGAGAGGAAAAGAGCCAAGCTAACGGAAGTTCAATATTTGAGCCCTTTTTTCTCTTCATTGACCGGAACATCGGTAAGTGTGCCAAGCTGGCAATTTGGAAAGGCAAATGATGAAATATATTTCGCCTCCACATTGGAACAATATTGATATTGATCGTCGAGGCTGCGACGTTTCAACCGATCTTCTACCCCCCTTCTTTTATTACTTGATTGTAGATAAACGAATGTCTCTCCATCCTTTTGAAGTACCAAACTTTTGAATTCTTGAAAACGGAACGAGATGAAATCTTCTACTTGTAATCGATCGGTCGAGGGATAAAAGAAAAGAAATTTTGGATTACAGAACAATGGGAAACGCGTGTGACTTCAATAACGACGATTCTAAAAATCATCGTCGGAGTGTCTGAGGAAGGCTGGAGTTTTTGAGGCCAACCCTCTTGACCGAACACGAGAACGAACGTATCCAGGGACTGGCAAGTGCGACGATTACGACGACGACGACGACGACGATGAGGAGGAGTAGAGAGGAACGGAAGGAGAAAAAGGAGAGAAAAAGGTTGGTAGATGAGGGACGAGGAGGAGGTAGGTAAATTCTAAGCCCGAGATTCTCCATCCGCCGGGAGTGTACCCCCGGTGCTAATTAAAAACCGCACCACGTGTCTTTCCATGCCATGGTTACGAAAAATAAACGGAAAAAGATCTTTTCAACTCTGTCCGCACTCGTGCCCTCCTCCGCTGACTCCACTTCGTCTTTCTCTCCTTCTTTTTCGCACGTCGTTCCTCCAACTCTCTCTCACTCCCTCTTTCTCTCTATCTCGCCCCCTCTCGGAGCACCCTACGCCAGCTTAATTATCGTCCAAGTGTTCTTTAAAGAGCGAATTACACGCTCGATGTTTACCGCGCGCTCGAAGCTTTTCATTCGTTCCTCTCTCTCTCTCTCTTTCTCTTCTTGACTCCACGTCTCTCCTTCACTCTCTCTCTCTCTCCCATATATAGTGTTCTTTCTCTTTCGTTCTTTTACATCTGTATTTCTTTGCACCTGACGAGAGAAAGAGTGAGAGAGAGAAAGGGGGTGGGGGTGCGGATGGGAGATCGACTAGCAGCTGTTTTTCTTTTACGCTTCGAGGATTTTTTTCCTCGAACAATTTTTCCCGTTTCCACGTGCGCGCGCGCTCGCTGACGTGTCTCGCCAAGCAGCAGCAGCGGTAGCACGCATCGGCTCTACCAGCGTGCATTTTCATCCCGCACAAAAACCTTCCAATACTGTTCTTCTTGATCCTGCACCCTTCCTTCGCTGATCTCTGCAAGAAACGTTGGGCGAGAAAGAAGTGAAAGAGAGAGAGAGGGAGAATTTCTCGAGTGCGGTCGTGGCAACGCGAGCACGGAAATCGCGATTGAAAAGCCCTTGCGATTTCGCTCGTTCTGGATTTCCACGATCTCGCGGTTCTCCGCTTCTTCTTCTTCTCTTGCTTTTTTTCTTATTCTTCTTCTTCTTGGAATTTGTTTTTTTTCTTCTTCCAAAAGCACGATTTGCCTCGCTACGCACCACCGCTTGCCTCCCTATTTTTCTCTTTCCCTTTCTTTCTTCTCTTCTTTTTTCTTCTTCTTTTACTTTTGTTTTTCTCTTTTTCACTTCCTTCCTTCTTTCCCCGTCTCCCTCACTTCCGCAGCGTCGATTAACACGACTCGCGAGCCTTCCGTATTGTCCTCGCTCCTACGAATTTCTTCCCTCTCGTTTACCTCCTTTTTCCACCGCCCCTACAGTTTTTCCTTGTTTTTCCTCTTTTCGACTTGCGACGCTTTAGTCGCGAGAGAAGGAAAGAGAGAGCAGAGTGGCGAGGAAACGCGATTAGAGGAGAGAAACGCGGGAGGCATGCTCTTTTTTCGTGATCTTTTTTTTTCTCCTCGACGAAAGGAGAGCACACGACGGGCGACGAAGGTCGAGAAATTCATAACCGCGTATCACCGTGCGAAATGTTCGCCTACGCGCTCGTATATACTACGTACACGACTCTTTCCCCCTCTCGACGATCGATAATCTACTATTTTTCTTCTATTATTTTCTTTCCCTCCGTTTGCATTTTTTTTTCCCCTTCCCAACGAATCTCTCGGAATCCGACGAAACGATCGAGCGATTTATAATCGTCGTGAGTCTCGACGACGAGAGTCGCGGTGGTAAGAAAACGAACGCGAAAATTCCACGCTGGTACGGGGAAACATACCTCTTAATCGCAGTACCGACTACGTACCGTAAATTTATACGGAATTTTTCAGCGCCGGGTCAAACTCGTCTCGAAGACCATCGAGACTCCCTTTCCAGCCACTTCCGATAGGATATCTCCCCGCTTCATCGATTCGACATCATCGGCGACAAAAGAACGGAACGGAAAATAAGAGGGAAAACGAGAAAAAGAGCGAGAGAGAACAGTTCGATGAACGAAGCTTTTAACTCCGAA
The DNA here is from genome assembly GCA_916049575.1 of Ancistrocerus nigricornis. NCBI lineage: Eukaryota > Metazoa > Arthropoda > Insecta > Hymenoptera > Vespidae > Ancistrocerus > Ancistrocerus nigricornis. The sequence continues at coordinate 1,419,500 of OU696668.1, read as the reverse complement.
GAGAATGAGAGAGAGAAAAACGGAACCCCTCGGGTCCGTCCTGTTTTCTCGTTTCGCCCTCCATTCGATTTTCCACCATTTCCCGATCGTCCGCTCCACCCCCTCGTCGTCTCGTCCATTTCCATCAGTCTTCGGTGACGTTTATACTTTCGCGAACGGACCCCTGGGCTCTCTTCTCTCTCTCTCTCTTTTATTCAAGGTGACTCAAGGGTGGCACTGATCGAGGGTAGCGCCTTTGAGATGTGTCCTGAGAAAAGTAAGAAGAGAAGACGATAGCGAACGAAAGAGAAGAAGACGAAGAAGATGGAGAAGAGTACAAGGGGTGCAAAACGCAGGGTGAGAGAGAGGGATGGTAACGGCCACCATCGGTCGGGGTCGAAGTTACCCTCGAGAGAAGGGTCTTCCGCTGATATATTGCTTCACCCGCAACCCTCACGCGCCCTAAACCATCCCTTACAGCCGCCATCTTGAGGGAGTCCCACCTACTCTCTCCCCTACGGACTGCGGCCTACACACACATACACACGTATATATATCCCACCACCCACGATCGAAAATCCCGTTAGACTTATACGAGCTTAGCCCGTCCATTTTGACGAGGGAGTGCGTGCCATCTCTCCTTCCCTTTCGTCAAACTTTCCGACGCTTTTTTTCCTCCTCTCCAGCCTTATTTTCCACCGAGAGGTTATTTTTCTCATGCCCCGCCAAATGTCGAGCGATATTTTTTTTTTCTTTCCTTCCTCTTCTGCGTGCGTGAGCAAGTTTTCTACGCTTTTGGGTTCGCTCTTAAAAGTAAAGACTTTAATGTTGCAAAATGAGATATATGTGATACGACATTTAAAAAAAAAATGCATTAAACGTAATATGTAAATTTAGTTCGTAAATGTGATTCGATGAGACTAGTTTTGGTAGCAATACGATGGTTATTAGCATTAAACTATTTAAGTAAATTAATTCGACCACGATTTAATGTATTATAAGTGAGGATTAATCGGCATTCGTTTAAGTCGATGTTAAACAGTTAAGAACGGTTATTTAAATTTATAAGTTATAAAACATTGGGACGTAGCTAGGAAATATATTATTCAAACCATTCATTTATTCCAGCAACTCGAACATAAAATGTTGTCATAGAGGTGACGGTCGAGTGCAAAGGGTTAGAATACAATATCGTTGCAAATTGTAGTATAAAATTTGATATATTTGTAAATGTATTCCACGTTAATACGCAATCTTAATTCTGATTCGAATTATGAACCAATTTACCAGATAACTGATAATTCCCATAAAATTTGGTCCGAAGTATTTGCCTTGTTAAAACGACTGCGAATAATCGAAATCGTTCCTTAGCAGAAATTAGAATAATCCGTAGTCACGGAACAAAGGAGATTTAATCACCGATGGAAGGAGCGCGACGAGTTGACGCTTCGAATAAACCCATTGCAGTACGCTTGTATTTCGTTTAAGTGATCGCCGGTATCGCGCTTTAATTTCGCCATTCCCGGCTGTTTTACGAGCGGAGACATCGATCTCGTGGGTAGGTAGATGGATGGATAGATAAGAACGTTTATGATCGCGAAGGAGTAAAGTATAAAATGATAACAGAAGCACGAGAGTAATAGCGTAATAAGGATTTAAGCTCGTTATTGGTAAGAAGAATCGAAGAGGAGCTAAGGAAGTGGAGCAATTTTTAAGTAGAGTCTTTTAGCTACTTTTTTTCTTTCGTAGACCTTAACGCGATAAACGATTTATTAAATGTAATTACACGAAGATAAAGAGAACGGAGGTGGTTCACCGGAGTACCTACCCTTCGACTCGAGCTTTCTTAAACGAGAGAAAATACAATGGCGGCTGGGAAGATTCACGCGCATTGCCCTTAGCTGTGAAATTTGTGGGTGTTTCGAGTTTATTCTTGGAATTTCGCCGAGGGGTTGATAAGTCAGCCACGTTGCCGGCTAGTCTCCCTCGTCGATGAGCCATCCTCCATGACCGGTGGTGGTCCATCGACGTTGCGACGGTCGGAGGAGGGAAAAGGAAAGTGCATTTTTCGAAGTCCTCGCGTGCCCACGGGATTTACCCTCTTTCGCGCTAGCGGGGCTCTGTACTTCGCATTCTCCCACATTGTCGTAGGATTTGATTATGCAAAGCAGAAGCGCCGGCAGCATCCCGCTTCGCCCGTTTCCATTTCTTCCTTCCTTTCTCCTCTCTTCTCACTCTCTTTCTCTCTCACTCGCTCTTTGCCACTCTTTCCCTACCCTTCTTCTTCCACGTGCCGCACTCGAGCACGTAGTACGACCAGTCAGGTTGCTGACTCCCGATGGCGCCGCCGAGCGCTAAGGATTCGACCTTATTGAAACAAAATTATTCTTACGCCCTTTTCTCCTCGATCCTACGAATTATTCCGATGCATTATCATTGGAGCATACTGATCGAACAGTAGAGATCGGAGTGTTCGAGTTGTACTAGAAATCTTGAGTACGTTGAAAGATGATGATGTATAAAGAATTTGGTGGACTAACTTGTCTAGAAAAAGAAAATAAAGAATGTAACCAATTAATAAATGTTTAAGAAGTCATAACTAATTAATAACATGATAAACTTACTTCCGAACAAATCACCGAACGACTGACCTAATCGGTACCACCTAAATAACATTGACATCAATCGCCTATGTCAACATATCCGAGAATAACGTTCCAACCAATCGTTTTTTCATTCCACGTGCGACGTTCTCAAAGTTCAGCCATCCTGAGACACGAACAAATGATGCTAGAGATCAGAAGAGAAGACTCGTCGTAAGTTTTCGGTGGAATCTCCCTCGAAGTATGGTGGTGGTAGCGAACCCCGAGCTTAGGTAGGCAGATACGTCACTGGATTTGAATACTGTCGATTCTCGATTGTTGCGGATCACGAGCGAGTGACGTGTCAAACGTTGGTAGGAACGATCGAGCGACAACGTTCGTTCGATCGAAGAAGAAAGGAGAGCGCGAGAGAAAAAAGGAGAGAATGAAATGAAAGGGAGAGAGAGAGAATGTAAGAGAAGAAAAGATGTATATAATTTGGGACCCCGCCAGCAGCTGCGTGGGTCCCGATATGCAAAAAAGGGGTTGCCACCAGGAATTAGAATATCCTCGCGGTCTCATTTGAATTTCAATCTCGTTCTCTCTCTTTCTACGCGGACACTTTTCGGTAGTGTCTAACCCCCAAGGGATCTCGAGTAGGTATCTGCCTACCTAGGATTCTCAGGTAACCACCAGTGTAAAAAGGGTTACGCGCGGAAACTTGGATAAGGAGAGAAGGACGGCTAAGCGGGAGAGGGGAGACTAGGAAAAGAGAGCACACGGCGTCCCATTAAAAAAATTCGCTCGCTACCTGGACGGGAATGTGCGTGGCGTACCTCATTAGAGCCGCGTTAAACTCTAAATCCGGGACAACGGCGTTCCAGCCCCCTCTCCCTACTTTTTCCTTCTACTACCCTCGATGTCGTTGGATGGAGGGATCGCGAGTTCGTTGTATCACGCGAAACGTATCGCGATCTAGGCGAAAAATGTAGGGTACGCTAATATCCTATGAGTACGTATCCGACAAGAGTAGGCAATCCCAAAAATTATGAAGTTGTTTGCGATACGCGGCTAAGTTTGGCACAGCACTTGTCATTAGCTTGCACTTGAAAATAGAATTAAATATAGCTGCGTATCGCAAACAACTTCATGATTTTTGGGATTGCGTACTCTTATTAGATACGTACCCATAGACCAGCATACCCTATCTTACGTGAAACAAGCTTGCCGGCGTTGTGTATTTATCGAACAAAGATCGAATATGGACGCCATGGTTGTTTTCTCGTGAGGAAGCTCGTCGAAGCTTCCTCGTGGAAGCTCCGTCGTTGAAGCTTCGTCGAGTGTAACGAAGAAACATGGTTCGCTTCCGTGCAAGTCTCTCTCTCTTTCTCCTTAGCTGGCGGGTTTGCAGTTCGCCATTCTCGTATCGTGGCATGCACACGCGTAAAGAGACACGCGGAAAGGGAGTGCCAGGAAGATGGTAACGGGAAGAGAAAGAGAGAGAGGGAGGGTGAGTGGGGTGTGTTAGAGGATAAGACGGGAAGCCATAGCCCGAGGCCTTTCCTTCTGTACAGGAGAGGACGTTCTATACATTCGCTCGTCCTCCTCCTTCCATGGAGTGTACAGTCGGTATCAAAGAAAGAGAGAGAAAGAGAGAAAGAATCTAACATCTCGACTACCTCCCTCCTCTCTTTCTCTTCACCGTTTTCTTTTTCCTACCCTGTGCCCATCGAGAAACCACCTAGCCACCCTTATTTTCAGCGATAAAGCCAACGATTTCGATTGGTCGGCCCGCGGGCGTGATTTCGAGGTCGCCCATACGCGTATATTTTTTCCGGGTTGAGAAGAGAGAAAAGAAACAGAGTATGCGACACAAGGGGTGCAACTCGAATCGAGAGAAAAGGAGACATTTATCGTCCTCTCGCGAAAGCCCGATTTTCTCGTGACACCAAGAAAAATCTAAGCGGCGCGTTACCCTCCCTCCTCGTTTTCTTCTTTACCGTGCAACCGTGAGCGTTGTTCTCGTGCTACAGTCTTTCAGTAGGCATGTATATGTATTAAAGCCTTTCTCTATACTCGTCAGACTTACTCAATATAGATTTATATATTTATACGTATATGCATATCCATTTATATATATACGCATATCCGATATCGACGCTCGAGGATTTATCGGCTTTAGATTTCCTAAAGTCAACGCGTCACAGCATTCCCTCTCTCTATCTCTCTGCCAAAACTCATAAAACGGTACCAGCGCGTCTTCGACGAAACGGCATAAGAGATTTCCTTCACGTCAGTCGATTCGATCGATCGATTACTCGATCTCTAACTACGTATTACTACAAAACCCGTTCACCTGGACCTGTGAAAGATTTCGTACAGTTCGTACGTCTTCTCGTCGAGTCGTAAAACTTTCGCGGAAGGCTTTCCCATCCCCCCTGGAAGATTTACAAGGTAGAATTTTAGGGATTCCAAAAGTGCGAGCCAGATTCTTGGCGGTAACTGTACGCGCGCGAGGTAACGTCAGGTCCGTCAAGAAACTCGTGAGGCTTGGCAAGAGTGTGAGAGAAAGAGAAGAAGGGTGAGAGAGAGAGAACTCCTATATGGACTGCGAGTTTACCATCGTCGTCGTCGACGAGGACGTCGAGGACGTCGACGGCACACACAAGAGCAAACGAGAGAGAGAGAAACGACGTCGAAGACGACAGGGAAAATTTGGACCGTCGTAGATGTGCTCGTTCCCGGACGTGGAGCATCGTTCGTGGCACGTCTTGCAGTGGCTGCACGCCTGGAAAGTTCTGCCCTAGCCCAACCTCCCTCGGCCCGACCTGCACCCACCCCCCACGTAGCCCCGGGGATTTTGGTTAGAATATTGAATCTCGCAGAGTGGAGGCGCTGTAACGAGCACACCACCGCCAAGCCCGACCAACGTCTCGTATCCTCTCCTCCTCTTTCACCTCCTCCTCGCTGGGGCATACCGGGTCGCGGCTTGCGAATGAAATAATCTACTTCCTCGAAGAAGCATACCTTTGGTAGGTACGAAGGAACCACGAGGAAGGAAAGATACCGAGCTTCTCTCAAAGTTTTCGACCTTCTCGTACCGACCGAATTCGTTTGACCGGATAAAGCACGTTGAAGTCTTCGATGTTTTGTGGGGAAGTCCTTGGTGATTCGTTGATTTTAATCGAATGCAAGATTTTTCTATTATCTATAAAATTATATAAGGAGATCCTTCAAATAGTGGTAAGAACGGTTTGTCGTCTGACTATGAAAGACATACTCTACTGCGTGCTCTACTCTCTGGGAGCAAATACAGTAAGTAGTAGAAGTCAGCGATATGTTCGAGCGGAAGACATATTGAGTCTCACGGAAAGTTCGCAATGACTTTTAATACAAAATCTAAAACAATATTTATAAGATATATATACTCGTGCCATCATACTTAGCTTTCGTTTATTAATATTAATCTCAAATTGTGATACGAACTGTTTGGATAACTCAACGCAACGTCAACGTTCCATATAAAAAGAAAACGAATTTCATTTTAATGGAGCGAAGCGTGACGATGCAAGGAAAAAGGAACGAGTATACGAAATTTTTGGGGACACGTAGCATGATATACGAGGGTCAGGCCATGTTTCCGCCTGTTTTGACCACCGAAGAGGTTAGGGCCGGGCCGCACGCCCAAGGTCAAGGGATGACCCGTCCAGGGCACAGCGGTCGTGCCCCGAAATTTGGCGCAAAAGGGGAGGCCAGCACGCGCCCATCCTTTTATGGTCAAACTGGAACCGGACTGGCTAACCGTGGCTCATCCTATTGGTCGGAGAAGTCCAAATTATCGGGACGCGCGTTCAGGAGTAGGTACGGTCCTTATCCTAGTCAGGTATATGCTGACGTGTACGAAGAAATACGTTCTCCATACCCTTCTCTTTCTCTCTCAGTCTCTCTTATGAAATATGGGTCGCGGTAGAAGTTTTCAACGATCTTGTACCGGATCGAAACTATTGTCGAATATATACGTACGAGGTATCACCTGCATGCTATTTTCAAAGAAACAAGATCCAAAGTAGAACCACGTGCTTACCGGTCGCGTTAAAGTCGTTCTTTCTTTCTCCCTCCCTCCAATCCTCTTTCGCGACAATGGCTACCGAACTTTCGATGACTTGATTAAGGGCAAGCCACGTCGTTCTTTCAGAATTTATTTGATTATTTAACGCGAAGCTGACGATCTCTCTTTTATCGGATCTCATCGGAAGAGTCTCGTCGATGTCTCGTTTCGATAGTAACAATACGTTATCGCTCGGTTAGCTTCGAAGTTTCCTGGAGATAACGTCGGATCGATTACTGGATGTATATCGCCGTCGATATTATGTAAAAAAGAGCGCACATTACGCAAAGTCGCGTACGCCGATAGACCTTCGCGTGTATGGCCGTGCGCGATATATGTATGTACTGTACTGTACTAGAGAGAGAGAGGGAGAGAGTATATCGACGGCAAAATAAGGGATCGCCGTGGGAGGGTGTCTCTACACGAGGGATGCTTCGCGAAGCCATAGACGTTCCGCTGCTCTCCATCCATCCGTCCTCGTCCGCCTCACGAACACTACCACCACTAGCACCACCACCGCCAGCACCACCACCTACCTATCTACCTACCTACCTACCCCCGACACACGTCACCCTCCCTCTCGCTCGCCACCCCTCGATATTAAAAATTTCAATATCCTAGCCCCAGGGGTGGAAAACACATAATGTATTCAGGTGACGTCCCGGCCATTCTATCGGCGAGAAAAACGTACAGTTTTTCGAGGAATCGAATCCCTCCCTTTTCTTTTCCGCGAGCCATCCTTCTCCCTTTACGCGTGCCCAACCTACCACGTTTTCAACCCCCACCCTCCGCCACACGCTTTTATTTATTTTCCACGATTTTTACCTAGCAAACCTCCGCGAACCAGACGATGGCACCTTTGTCTCTCGCGCGTCCGTGTAAAACACCTCGAACATTTCCATTCCGAATCTTTCGAGCGAGATGACTCGTTATCGTCGTCGAACTCTCGAACGGTCGGGACGTCCCTCGATATTCCTGGAAAAAGAAAGAGATGCGAGTTAGGGACACAGATTTTAGATGACTCGATATCGAGAGGGGAGGGAGTGCTTCGAATTCTTTAAGAGAAGCGGACAATTTCACCCTCTCTCGAGCGAACTTCCGTCTGCTTTAGGAAAAAGGAATTCGATCATCGCCGACCGCCGAGGAACTTCCTGTCGGTGGAACCGCGTTAACGGGGAAGATACGATTTCGTTTTGGTCTCTCCTTGCAGTTTTCCTCCCTTCCTCTCGCTCTACGCGTATCCGGTATGCCGAAGAGAAAGATGGGAAACAGGGGGGAGTGAGGACGAAACAAAGAGAAATTGGCGGAAAGCGAGTCTGCGAGATCGAAAGAAGACGATGGTGGGTAGGGTAGCGAACGTTTGCGGACCATGGGTCTAAACAACTTAACGATAAAATTTATAGTTCCGTAGCACGCCCACCACCACCACCCTTAGAACCCTTCGGGTGTTCGTTCGGGATGCTCGCTGGAGGTGGAGACGATGGAGGTGGAGGAGGACTCGACTGTGCACGGGACGGAAACGGGAGAGGGTGGAAGGGACCTCAGCCGTACATAGGAGGTCTCTTGTACAGGACTTTTACCCTGCAGAGTTGCGTCGTAATTTATGGATGCCGTTCCCTTATCCGCAGGATACGAACTCCACTCTCCCCACACGTTTGCTGTCCCTCTATCGATCCTATATAACACGACGCAACGGGTGTCCAAGAAGTAACGTTTCCAATCGGAGTGACAACGTTTCTTGAAGGTGAAGTCAAGTTTTTAAAGAAGTTGCCAGAAATAGTAGAGTTTGATGGATAGCTCGAGAAACAAATGAATCATAATACCGTATCTATTATTTGATTTCATTTAATTTTTCGTATCGATGACCGATACTTTTCAATAATACCATAAAAGTTCTAATTCGATTTTTCTACGATATCATTAATCCTTTGAATCGAGTCGACGCGAATCGTTAATACTTTTCAAAGTTGATTCTAGGCGGGAAGAAAAAAGGAACGCTCGCGAAAGACGCGCTCGACATAGATGATAGCCATCGGAGATCCACGGGATAGATCTACGAATCACCCGTTAGCTGGTGAAACACACCCTGTACAGAAATGCTTGGTTTGCCGGTGCGCTGGCGTGCTCTTATACGTGCAGAAGGTAGCGAGAGCTCGTGTGTCCGTGGGTCCGTGTGTGTGTAGTCCACCCTCGAGGGAACGTAGTGCCGTGGAGAGAGGATGAGGGATGGAAGGAGGGAGAAGAAGAGAGGAGATGGAGGAAGAAGAGGAGGAGAAGGAGAATAGCGAAAACGAGAGAGAGGGAAAGAGAAGGATAGTACGTTGAGGCCCGTCTTATATTGATTTCTGTCCACGCCACCCCCAGCGGGTCTCTCCTCAAGCCCTGCGAGTCAGGCTACGCTACGGGTAGGAGTTGGCAGCAGGTGTGGGTGAGTAAGAGAGAGAGAGGGAAAGAGCTCGCCGCACTTTCGACGGGAGAAGCCCTCGGGGGTGGCACTCTGTCACATTCAACCCCCGACCGCCGTCGGCAGCCCCCCATTCAAATAACAGGCATCGCTGCTTTGGGATGGAGGACGCGGATGGGGTAGGAGAGAAAGGGAGAAAGAGAGAGAGAACGGGTGGTGGGGTGGCTCGCGTGGTGTGGGATGGACGACGACGACGACGACGACGACGGCGGGACGACGCCGATGGAACGAGCCGAAGGAGGGTGGACCGGGGGTGAGTTTCGTCCGGCCGAAGCACACCTCGATCGATTGGGCTTGTCCAAGGGGTGGAAGAGCCTCCTCCTACCCACTCTCTCTCTCTCTCTTCCGTTCTCTCCTAACTCGAGTTCACGTGTGTCTGTGTATACGCGTCTATTTCCCTCTATCTCTCTCGCACGCGTACGTACGTGCATGCCAAGGGGTTACCATGGCAACCCACCCTCAGCGCGGGGGTGAAACGCCATTGGCCGGCGCAAGGGCCTCGACCGATCGTGGCACATCCCTACACATACGCGCGCGCGTGTACCTCGAGTCCATGAGAGAGAGAGAGAGAGGGAGAGATAAAACGGAGTTCGCGCACGTGCGCGTGCATTCGCCCTCAGCCGCGTCTATTTCCGCGCTCCTCTGTCCACAACGACGACAACAGGAGGTGGAGGAGGACGGAGATGCTCTTTCTCTCTTTCTTCCTATATGAGATCTCGCTTCTCCTATGGCTGCTCTCGCTGTGAGAGTCTCCGCCATCGGTTCGACTTCGATATTCGCATTTTCGATAACCACCACCACCGCTACTACCACCCGCCGACTCGTCCAAGATGAAATTTTCATGCTCTTTGCGCTTGAGCGATCGAAGAACGTGTTTTTGTAAAACCACCCTTTTTGCTCGAATCCATCGAGGGAGAGCATGAAATAGTTAACGTTTTTTTTTTTTAGTATTAGTTGACGTAAGATTTAGCAGGATGCTGAAGAGATTTTTTTCATGCGTTATTCAACAAAGAGTTAAAAAGCGCGCGGCCTTTGCGCGAAACGGTTTCATCCGCTTCCGTTATCCCTCTCTCTCTTTTTTTTTTTTTGGCACCGACTAAATGGAGAAACTTTATAAACTTCGTGACATCGAGTTCGTCTACGCGCCGGAAATACCATCGATGCTTGCTCGTCTTTTCCTACGGTCCGATTTCTATCTATGCACTTCCGCTTTTTATGGTCAATAAAATGGAAGCACGAAGAGAGAGACTTCATAAATTTTTTTAGCTTCTCTATCAACGTCCTTCCGTGATTTCTTCGTCCGTTATTTACATCGATCTTTCCAAAAATCTCTGCCTTCGAAAGTTCATAGCACGGGTATACGATTGTCTCGAAGATCGAAGAGAGAGATAACGAGTTGTAGTAAGAGTAAAAAAAGGTGAAAAAGCGTGCCCTCTTGTTCGAGTTACGGATTAAATCCATCCGCTCTACGTAGACGCCAACAGGCGAGGTGGAAGAAACGAGAAGAGGAACGAGCGGAAGTCATAAAATAATTTAACCCACTTTAAGAAGAAAATTAACAGAATGGCGAAAGTCTTTAAGATTCCCCGCGACCGGCTTCCCCGTTCCACGTTCTCTCCGAGTGCGCGGCTGTTCTCACCCCCTTTTTCTCTCTCTCGGTCTCTCTCACGGGTTCTCCCTTCCTCTCTCCACCCCCTCCCCTTGGCAGCAGCCCGCAACCTTACTCTCTTATTCATTGAGCAGTCACCCCCACCACGAGACGGCACTTTCTTCATTGACTCTTTCTTTCCACTACGCGAGCGTACTACGCCTTCTCTCTCTCTCTTCTTCCTTCTTTCTCTCGCTCGGTGCAGCACGGAGCTGCCGCGGGTCTTCTGTTTTTTCTCTAATTATGAATGAAAACGTCGTTGAAGCACGCTGAACCGGGCTAGGAAGGAAGTAAGGGCTGGGTCACCTCCTCCTTTTTCCTTCGACGCCACCTCCGCCTTCTTCTTCTCCTTTTCTCTACCCCACCTCCATCCCTCACCTCCCTCCACCACCTCTCTCCTCTTTTCTTCCGTCTCGACCGCGACGAGCCGACTAATAGCGATACTTTAAGTTTTCTTCCTTAACTCTCCCGTTACTCTCGACCGTCTGAGAGCGAACCGTAATCGCTTCCTCTCATCCTCACTAACAACGGGAATTTCTTTTCGAACGTTTTATCGTATCGTACTACCTACCGATTCAAGTACCGATAACTTTGCCTTTCACCAACGACGACGATGAGAAAATCGGTGAGATTATAAATCTCGTTGGACGATTCGAACGAATTAACTACAAAGGGGGGAGCTCTTTTTACGAGCGATAAATTTCCACGAGCTCCGTTCGTTCTTGTATGAGTAGTACTCGTGCGGGACACGAGACTCGATGTCGTTCCCTATTATAAGACCAGAGCTAAGGTGTACCTATGGGGGTTTGTTTCCGTAGACTATCCCTGTAACGAACCTCGCGAGTGTAGATACTCTCTGGTTCTTTCCACGATCCTAAAATCAAGATTGTTATACGCTTTTTCATTTTTTTTATGTTAATTTAGTATAATTCTAACCAGTTGGGTTAAAATTACGAGAGGTAACGTTTGCAGGCTGATCGATGATGCGATCGCTATAAGAAGCACGTCCCAACCGAAATTAATCTCTCGCGTTGACGTATCCCGAAGGACAGGCACGAAGGTTCGTTCAACGTAAAGACGTCCGCTCGTCGACTAACGAACGGTTTACCCGCCGGGCGATGCAGCCGATGTATGCAGGAGCATAATTAATTTCCCGCGTTTAAGCGCTGCCTCGGCGACTAATTAGCGAACTTATCGGATTCCCCGCGACTACGTCGGCTGAACGCCGGAGGATTATCGAGGACGAATGGATTTCGCCGATACCGCCGGTAAACGTCGAACGCGGGGGACGTTGCATATCGCGGAACGACATGGATGACGACGACGAGTGAAAACTGTGTCGCGAACTACTTCGCTTAGATAGCACCGTTAACCCAGAGAGAGAGTAGGGAGAAGAGATTTGCGAGCTCGGTGGCTGATAAATATTTTATGAATACGTTTTGAAATTTAAGCTGGGGAAAGAAACCTCCTATAAGTTAACGAAGGATCAATTCGGGAAGATCGTAAAGCTGTCACGTCACCTGCGAGAATCGATCTCTCCTCGCGAGTCTGTTGTTTCGAAATTAATTAGTCCCTCTCCACCGACCCCCCCTCACAAGTTCTCCACGAGTCTCGTATCCCACTCAACGTCGTCTTGTTTCTATTATTACATCGAGGGTGAATTCACTCGCATTCTCCTTCGAAAATACATTCTCGAGTTATCGGAATGGGTTATAGAATCGTTATAGTTTTTCCCCGCTGGCAACAACTACCAGCAATATCCGGACAAATTCGAAAGGAGAATGAGAAATCATCTTGCCAGATGATTTCTTCCGTTCATTCGCGAAGGGTCGGGCTAACTTCGTTTAACCATCCACGACATTTTACTTCCGTATCGGGAATCGCGCTTGCTCGCGGTTAATTAAATCGCTTATCTCCAAGGAGACTTTTAGTGACTGTAATATACCACGTAAGGATTTCCTTCTTACGATATCGCTCGATTTTCCGAGTCATTAAGAAACTCGCTGGAACTATGCGTATAACGAAGCTGTACCGAAAATGGAGCTGGAGGATTTCTGGGTAGAAAGGTAGCTACTAGCCCTGAAAATCCTCGAATCTTCATAGTTAATCGTGTCGCGCGTAGAATCGGTAGAAGAGATGCCGGTTCGAAAATATAAAGCTTCGAACTTTATCGAAAGGTGTTCGGGTATGGGGTTAAGGCGGTTTTCAATTTTCGATGATTCCGGCGAATTCGGTAACAGTGTTAGGGGGGTAGTCTCTCGGCATCGTACACTCCACCCCGGTTACTCTCCTTTTGCGGTGGCTCTTCGCCGCTGCTTTCGAAGCTGGTGGGAGACCGGTAGGGGGTGGAGGATTGATGGAAGCTCACGGGGGTGAGATGGTGGGGTGTGTGTGTAAAGACAGCGTGTGTGGGAGTGGGCGTGGCTTTAGGGTGGCCGCTGGCCAATCAGCAGCCGGGACTCGCTGGCCACCCCCGTCCCACGTGGTCCACATCCCCCAACATACATATTGATCTCGTGGTCCTTGCCGACCGCCGCACCTCTTCCAACCCCCTTCGCCCCAGCCGGCGCAACCACCACCACGCTTTTCCCCTATTCGAGCCAACTCCGAGGGTCGAAGGTCGAGTCTGACCAACGCGCAACGCGATTTCTTTCTATCCAAACGAGCCCTTTACGTTACTTTTACTCGAAAATAAACTTTCTCGTCTCTTATTTCTTTTCTTTTTATCCAAGCTTCCACTCGTTCATCACGGGGTCAAAGATAGAATGCCAAGCGCGAAACGTCGTTAAGCGATGTCAATCGTTACGAAAGTTATCCCAGGTATTTGCAATTATGTTAATAACGAGTAGAACGGCAGGAGATACACATCTTTCGTACGTCGGATTAAATGCAAGCATTATTTGACGTATATCTAATGTCAACTTAGCGAGAACAAGAACATTTTATTTCTGGTTTGCCGTTGATCTGATTTATGAAGGAAACTCGTGCGAAAATATCGTGGAATTTTAACGAACCCTCGGTGAACGCTACCGTTCGCTCGGAACCTCGACATTTCAACAGGTAACGTTAAAACCTGTCGGGGAATTAGAAATCTGTAACGCTTGATTTTATCGAATACCCGTGCGATGAATTGGCACGTCGGACTGAAGGGTTTTCCGTGTCTCTCGGTATACGTATATGAAAATATCTTTTCGACGGAAAAGGGAAAACGATTCTCAATGCGTTCCCTAGAATTTTATGTCGACGCTCGTGCGCGTAAGATGAAGAAGAAGTGCAAGAGAAAGAGAAGGAAACGATCCTTTCTGAATTTTTGAAGAACGTCACGTTCGTTGTCAGTTTACCGCAAAGCCGCGCGTTTGCACGTTTAAATTGCAGCCCCGTTCCAGCCTTTCTTCTCGGCTCTATCTCCAAGCACTCGGCCGCACTCGCGACATCCATCCTACCCTTTTATCGGTGTCTTTTGAAAGATTCATCCTCTTAGAGCTAGCCCGACAAATAATCGTGTTAATTAATCGACCCAAAATAAACGTACAACTCTCTTTGGATTAAAATTGTTCCTATTTTTTGTGTTCGGCTTTGGTAATCCTTGGAGACGAATTTGCTCAGGGATGAATTCTAATATTAAAAAAAAAAAAAAAGAATTTCGTAATCGTTCAATCGTAGAATACAATATTTCTTAAAGCGTTGATACGTTTCACGAGCAGCTCGAAATTTTTCCGAGCAAAAATCCGGACGAACATTGTAGATAGGCGCGGGAGGATGGGAAGAGAAAAGAAGGGGGTAAAAAGAGAAGCGTATTCCGTCGACCTCCTTTCGGAAGACCTATCTCGAATCATAGCGTCTCTCTTTCTCCTCTGCTGAATCCGTTGGGCCTACGGACAAGAACGACGACTACGTCGACGACGACGGGTCGACGAGGACCGATCGACTTTTGCCGCGTCTCTTGTAGCCGCTGTCAGCTGTGTGAGAGCGGAACGCGCGACACATATGCCGGAACAAAAGCGGGAACTAGGAGGAAGAGAAATAGAGGAGGATGAAGAAGAAAAAAAAAGCGAGCACGGGTCAGTGGTAAAGGACAGAGAGAAGGCAAAGTTCAAGGAATAACAAAGCTACCGGGAGTTCTCTCTCTCACAAAGCAAAAGCCTGGCCTTCCACTTTTCCTCTTGGCCCCTCTTTCTCTCTCTCTCTTTTTCTCTTTCTATCTCGCTTCCCCCAGAAACAATGCAGGCGGCGCAAAAACAAAGAAATAAACATGAAAAGACAAAAGGCAGCCGTTTGAATCTATAATTTGCCCCCACGCTCTTTTGTTTTATGGTACCGTGCGGTGCCCTCTCCTCTTTCATCGCATCGTGTACCTTTCTTCTGGTACTCGCGCGTTCTTTCTCTCTCTCACCCCTCCGCCATCAACGTGAATTTTATGGCCCTGTCGCGCCAGCCGTGAAGCGAAACCCTTTCTTTTCTTTCTCGGCGGTCCTCGCAGTCGTTTCTCTCGACTTTGCGGTAGGTCCCGGCAAGCGTTTCCTGTTTGAAATGTCAACAGGAAAAAGGGACAGGAGAACGCGCGATCGAATTCACCTCGTCGACTCGAATCTTTCGGCTCGATGTACGTAACCCTTTTTTTTTTTCTTTCTCTAGAGAAAGAAAAAAAAAGAAATTTCTTCTTCCCTCGTTTTCTTTTCTTCCCGCTACGAAGCGAGTAGAGCGATTCCGGCAAGTGCTTTGATGTTTACCCTAATGTTCGAGAAAGGAAGGAACGAGAGAAAAAAAAAATTGCGAAGAAAAGTAGTCGAACGTGTCGAAGAATCGAATCGCTTTGCGTCTATCCAAGAAAAGGAGAGCGTCGAGAGGCGATTATACCGATGGAAGAAGGAGAGATGGTCGGGGAAAGCGTGGTAGGGCGAGAGGGGCGCATAAAATTCTTCGTGGAAACTTTTTAGCGAACTCTTTCCTCATTTCTCGCGTAGTTGAATTATTCACAAGCTTCTTCTCGCTTTTGTTTCTGGGCCAGGGTCGCCTGCGACGATCTCGCTCGCTCCTTTTCAGCTCCCTCCACTCTTCTCTCTCTCTTTTCCACTTTCTTCCCCTTTCTTCTCGCGTCGGTCGGCGAACTTTCCCTTAAGTAAGACATTTTCCTAACTACTTTGCCACGATTCAGAGGGATTCCGTGCACGGCAGACGTTGTTTAAGAGAGTTTTACTATAACCGCTCTGTTCTACGGTGAAACGGCCATTACTTTCGCACTTTGGATTTTAACCGGCGAAACGTTACACGATGACCCACCTTCGTCTCGACCGATTCGAAAGTTAAACCAAACGATTTTCTCAAGATAGTTTCATTCTGTACATAAGGAAACGAAATTGTTTCGTCTTTTAAGAATACCGTCCAACTAATCTCTAATAAAAAAGGATGAGAGAAGAGGATGTTTAAGAAAAGGTCGCACGCTTTTCGTGCACACGCATCCGTGAGAGATCCGTCGAAAGGGTTAAGGGTACGAAAAGTCGTTTTCCTCTCTCTTGACTACAAAAGGGGTACCTTATCTCGAATTTCTACGCTTCTACCTGCCGATATTTCGCGCATCGCGTCTCCTCTTCTCTTCTTCCAACGTTGCTCGACCCCCCCATTCATCGAACGATCTCCGGATGAGTTATAATGCGTGCCAGGAAGCGTAAGCCGAGAGAAACGGATTAGATATATGTATTTGCTATAACACCTTCGTGAGAATTCGATTCTATGCTAACCAATTGAATTACGAAATTATTCGTATTAAGGAGGGAGAGAGTTCTACGAGTCGTGTGTATCTATAACGGTAACACCTTTCGATGGAATTTCATTATTGGTTATTAGATGGTATGAATCGTGGCTGGCTTCGGCTGTCAATCGATTTCGTGACATTTATTGGGAAAATTAATCAAGTATTATATTAACGAAATGCTTTGATATGGGCTTATTACATAAATCGTCATAAAAATATCAGATTATTATACTAAAAATGCTAATTTATTAAATACGAAATTGATATAAAAAAAATTTAATTAACTGGCATCTAAAACAATTAATTATTCTAATTCTATTCTTCTTAAAACTATGTTAGGTCGTATAAAAAAAAGGGAACGGAGATCGCATCAGTAGAATTCCTTTGCAATTTCAGGGTAACATCGGAGATCGCTCGCGCGTTTAATTTCGTGCAAGACTCTCATCGAACAATAAATACACGCGACGCGACTACTCGAGAAGACTTTTTCTCGGGACGTCTCGTAACGACTTTTTAATAATACAACCGCATCAAGGAGGGAAGCCGAAGCGAGTATAAAGGCATTAAACGTGATCCGTTCTAACGAGTAGCTAGCGATAGAAAGACGTTACAACGACGACGAACTTTTCCCTTCTAACGACGTCTCTTCTTCTCCTTTCTACCTGCGGCTACTTTTTTGCTCGTTATCATCGCATGATAACTCGATCGTTATACCGGGGCCTCGATACGGCGACGTAATTCGATCTCGCAACAAAGAAGAAGAAGTCCAAGAGGTAGAAGACGTCGCGGAAGAAGAGACTCTGTTTCGTTGTTACGAGTATCGGCCGATGTTGGAAAGGAACTCGTTAAGAGTACTCAAGTCAATTTGCCAAGTGTACTTTTTAATATTCGATATGTTCCAACTTATATACGAACGCACACACGTGCATTTACGCGAGTGTATGCATCGTTCATATCACATGATTTGATCGACGCAAACGCGATCGCTCTCGCGTATTCGTTACAGCCCGAAAGCGCAGCACGATATAAAGAAAAAAAAAAAATACGAGAGAGAGAAAGCAACGAAATCGTAGAGGGAGGGGTTCAACAAACAAAAAAAATACTACGCGGATTCCCCGAAGCGAAACGCTCTTTCTCGCGGCATCGTGTTCCGGGGGACATGAATTTATAATTTCCACGCATCCCGCTCGGAATACCCTTCTCTCTCTCCTCTTTTCCATGCGATTCGGTGATTCGAGCTGTCGGTCGCGTCATATAAATCAAAATCAGATGCATTGTACGGCTCGGGAGCTCTGGTCCACGGGGTGGGGAGAGTAAAGGAAAGAGAGAGAGAGGAAGGAAAAAAGAAAGGAAGAAAAACTCGGTCAAGCTACAACAAAACCCCCCGTAGGGTTATCCAGGTAGAAACTGCGATACTCGCAAAAGAGATGGAACGACCGAGTGCGAGAAAGAGTGCGGGAAAAATCGAAAAAGGTGGAAGGAGGAGAGACGAAAGTATCGGTCGGATATACATATGTATGTCGACCGAGGGTACAATGTATTCAGATTGCGAGAAAAAGGGTTGGGTCTTCGTTGCGATGGTACGCGCGCGCGCTCAAGCTACCGCGTATATAGGTGATGGGTAAAAAATGCGACAGACTGGTTAACGAAGCGAGATGGTCCATTGAAAGGGATTGAATGGGATGCTGGGACCGTCTCCTTCCTCTCTCTCTCTCTCTTTCTCTCGGATATGTAGATACATAGGTGTATCGCTTCGCTAACTAGGCGGATACCGTTCCTCCGGCAGCCATATGCCGTGAACCATCCAACTGAACCTGCCCTATCTTTTCTCGGTCGTTCCCTCGAAGACGACCCTATACACGTCGATCAAAAATGACGGTAGCTGTACGTTATTGTCGATCCTATACCATATCGATCTCGAATTACTTTCCGATCGGTCGCGAGAAGGAAGATCGTGAGAGAAAATTAAAGAGAACTTTTACAAAAAAAAAGGGAAGACAAAGAGAGAAAAGAGAGAGTGAAAGGGGAAGAAAAAAAGATCGATCGTAAGACGTATCCTAGACGTTACAAAGTTAGCTTTCTCGATGTTCTCCTTCGCTCTCGCATAACGGCTTTCCCTCTTAAAGCGGAACTTTGCCTTTTTAAAACGAACAAAAGAACGCCGACACGTCTTAAATGAACGCGCTACTTGTTGCACCAGAGAAAAAAGGGGGAAGGTGCCGGCGGAGGTGCTCGGAGAAGGAGGATGAGAATGAGGAGGAGATGGAGGTGGTGAAGAAGGAGAGGGTAAAAGTTGGTTGGCCCCCGACGACGACGGTAGCGCGAATGGGAGTGCCGGGGTGAATCGAAGGGGTGAAAGAAATCCGCGGGAAGGAGGGTGGACCGCGGGGAAGGAGGAGTGTGGGGGTCGGTCGAGAGGGAGGAGGAGAGACGCGCCGCGACGTCGGCGCCGCCAGAAAACTGTTTCTCTTTTGTTTTTATCGCCTGGAAAAGTTCCGCGCCGCCGCCAGCACCGAGGCCGCCATCGCCGACTCGGTTGGTGGGGGAAGGCGCGCGCGAGGAAGTTGCAATTAAAAATGTAGTTCAAGGTCGACGCCTCGGGGGAAGTTTACCTTGACTTCTCTCTCTTTCGCTCGCTCGCTCACTCTTTCTTTCCCTCCTCCATCTCCTACCCACCTCATCGTCGACCCACGTCGGCGTGGGTTTTACGCCGCTCTTCTCCGCTTCTTCCGCGTTCTTCTCACTTTCTTCGGGCGGCCCACGAGACTCTTTCATCGTTCAACGCGAAAGACTTTGGTCTTTCCATCCTTAAGATACCCAACTTTCGAGTTTTAACGGCGCGCATACCGAGGCAGTCGACCTTAGGGTTTCCCTTTCAACGTGAAAAATTCTATGACGGGCGTATGTGTTATATAGATAACAAATTTCTTCCGTAGTTACTTCGATATTCTCGATATATGTCTAATGATCTCTCGACTACCTGCTTCTGAAGTATCTCCGAGAGACTCGGTGACAGATCGTGACTTTGTGATTGGTTTCGACGTTAGAGAGGATTCCTTTTTCATTTTTTTTTCCGTACGACGAACGACCCTCAGCGCGAACGGGGGTTGACACCACTCGAAAATTGCCTTCCGTAGTTTCGACCTGTTTCTCATTCTTTCTCCTCGCGCGAGCACCGCGTAACGATAAACTATCGCAGGTACGCATCGAATATCGACGTTCATTCTCTCTCTCTTCTCGAACCGTTCCATTCTTTTTTTTTTCTTTTTTTCATCGCTCACGAGGGGTTAGTTTATTACCTGGCGATACTACCCCATTCCTTTTCACTCCTCTAACGCGCACTTTCGCCCTGATTTTTTTCCCACTGAAAGCGGCATCACCTGTACCGTTTTCGGGATTACGTTTGTCGGTTTCGCTATTGGGACACCCTGACGCGCGAAGGGAAAAATCGTAAGAGAGAAAGAGAGAGAGGGAATGGATTTTGCTACGGAAAATCCATCCTACGAAAAGAACGAGAGAGAGAGATGAAACGTGTGCGTTTGAAAGAGGGGGCACAGGGTAAGCCGATACAATAGGGAAACAACATTATTGGCTTTTCAAAATGGTATTTACCGAAAATAAGCAATCTAAAGGGATAATGCCTCGACTCGTGACACCTCAAACAGGCGTTTTCGTGCCGGTCGACGCCCCGTAACTTTTTATTTCCTTCCATCTCTCTCTCACTCTATCTTTCCCCTCATTTCTCATTTACCTCGGTTGCCGCTAATTATTTCTCGATTAATTGAAATCGGAAAGGGTTCGATCGATCCGTCGGCGAAGGATCCGGTGGCGTTCCACGTGAAACGTTTACGCACCTCCCATCAATTACGTTCTCTCTCGCTCTATCTTTCTCTTCTAATCGATTCCCAAAGTTCACTCACCGTGAAGGACTTCTAATTAAATTTCGACAAAGAAATCACGATACTCTTTCCTCGCAAAGCGTAACGCCTAAGTGGTATAACGAGAAATAAGGGAACGTCAGGGTATATACATATTTCAGCGTTACAGAAAATTCACTTCGGCGGTTTATTCGAGTAGAAAGGAAATATAAGAAATAGGCGTATCGTCGATGTGAAGAGAATGGAAGGAGGAAGAATATTCCTCGAGTGCGGCGTTTCATCAGCAACGACTTTTGCTACGTAAATTTCTCTCTTTCTTTCACTCCTTACGCCGTGTTGATTTTATTGAAAAAGCTATTGGAATTTTCCTATCGCGGGGAGAGCCAGCGAAATAGTAGAAGAAGGAGAACGAGGGGATCTAAAAAGGAAAGAGAGTAAAGGGAATAAAGGTTCTATCGGAGAGAGCAAGAGAAAGAGAGAGAGAAAAGTAGGAAAACCTTTCGATCTACGCCCACTCGCCAAGAAAGAGGGAAAGAAAGAAAGAAAAAGAGAGAAAGAGAGACAATGACTTCCGTCCCTTCAGGCTCCCTTCCAACTTCATCCACATGTCTCTTCGTTACGTATTCCTATTGAAAGATGACGTTTGGACGATCCTCGCGAGTAAGAATAAAAACGAGGGCTTGGGATAGAGCTCAACGACGTGGAAAGAGTTCGAGAAATCTAGCCATTTTACGGAACACGGAATTGAATCCTTCCTTCCGTCTCATATGATAGACAATGAAAGCAATAAAACGATTCCACGTTGTAATAATTACACCGATGCATCGATCAGGAAACTCGAGATACTCTCTCTCTCTCTCTCATACTGAAACATCGTCTCCGCTGTCTCACGGCCATTATAATTTCGCAAATGGATCGCTCTTCGTTTTTCACTCTACAACTTCTAACTTCGGTCGCGTTCTATTTCTATTCCCGCAGGATCGAAAGCACGTTTCGAAGCGTTTCCTCGAGCGTTAGCTGTAGAGGTAAAAGAGGAGGAGAGAGAGGAGAAGAAGAACGAGAGGTTGGGAAGAGGAAGGTGGACCAGTAGGGTGGTGTGTGTGTGTGCGAGCGAGAGGGTGAGAGGGAGGATGGACGAGGAGGAGATGGCGAGCGGGTGGTATAGGTGGAGGACGTGCCTTCATTTGTTTCAGTGGGCACGGCGGTGGGTGGTTACGTCACGTGTTGGTCGTCATGGTAACCCTCTGGGCTCCCAGCTAGAGGGGGTGCACCGTATTGCCGGCTAAGACGCGGCCAGGAACTCTGATCCTACAGGATCTGCCTGCCGCACATGGATTCGAAATCGTAGGACACGCGAGAATACTCTGGCTCCTCGTCCTTCGACCGGAAATCATCGGGACCCCTCTCTCTCTCTCTCTTTCATCCTCCTCTTTCCACTTTCGTCTCTCCTTCGATCTCGGCTCCTGGAGAGCGGATATCCACGAGATAATTTATGATTCCGATTCCAAGAACGTCTTTTTCCCTTGGATTTCCTAAATCGAGGAGCCCATTTCGTAAGGTGCTTCTAATCTTCCGTAGAATTTCTTCTTCGAGGATACCCTGACTATTTTTCAAACAGGATCGAATCACTTGGAAATATTTTATATCAGAATTTAGAGAACACTTTTCGAGTTACTTTCACGTTTCCCATCGCGTGAAATCCTTTTGCTCGTGAATAAGAACGAACCTAATCGAAAAATGATTAAAATACTGGAAGAAATCCGTAGTAAATTCTAGGTTCTTTTGAAGAGGTAATATCAGGATATAAGTAGACACGAATATTATTCCTGGTTTCTACCGGTCCGAAACATTCTACCGTTCTTATAGTTTACAAGCACATTCCCGTATCGTCGACGACGCGACGATTAAGTGTACACGTCCTCGTCGCCGAAATTGTGAGCCTGGTATCCAAGACGACCCGAAACGTCGTCGGAGGAATATTTCGTGTCCTCGGGGCTGCTCGAATGCCTGCAATGCCACGCTCGTTCCCGTGCCTCTCTCTCTCTCGCGCGTTCTCTAGCATAGGTATCCTCCTTAGCCAAATGCGTCTCCTCCGCAACTCCTAGCACTGCTGCACCAGCGGAAGAGGAAGTAGAAGAAGGAACAGGAGGAGCAGGCATCTCTGAATCCTCACGTCGTAATTACACGAAGTCCCGTCTTTCGGAGCTACACCGAACTCGCCTCGCGTTTCCCTCTCTCTGTCTTTCTTCTTGAAAGGAAGCAAGAGACATCTCGAAACCACTTCGTTTGGATCGAATTCCATTACTACGCTCGACGCTCTCCCGTTTCGTATAATCGATTTCAGCTCGGTCCTCTTTTCTGGAAGCGAACACGACTTCTATCCTTTTTTTTTTTTCTGGCGAGCGTACGTTTTAAACCATACATGAAGTCTATTACGAAACATCGTTGAAGAAAATGTCCTGTTAAAGTTCGTAGACTCTCTTATCAGAAGATTTTTAAGATTCGTTCGAATATATTTTATAAGAGAGATACTTTGGTAGAGTTTCCATCGTGAAATAATTATTATGGGGGACTTGGCTGGCTCTAGAGTTGCCCGGAACCGCTGCTGTCTCGCCACCGGGTATTGTTTCTCCCTATGTTTGAAATTAATTCGAAGTTACCTAAGGAACCCTCGCGTGCTCCGAGATGCCCTGAACACACTTTATGCCAGTCAATAAGGAGCACCGCCAGCGAAGCAGTTTTGAACGTGGAGAGAGCCTAGGAAAGGTTTCGACCTAGCCGTCTTGAGGAAACTCTCTATCTCTTACGTATTTTCTACGTAATATCTCGTGATAATAGAACTGGTTCGTGTATCGATCGTTTGTAATCCATTATCGTATTAAATGAATTTTTTAAACGATTACGTTTAAACGGTAACGACGAACGATTAAAATGATTAGAATCCGTCTATATCGAAATAGGTACTATTTGAATCTATGCGAAACACGTGATTAAATCATAAAGGAAAATGATGCGAAGGTTTCAAAGTACTCGATGAATTGAACGAGCACGAGGATGGTTCGCTACTCTCGCTTCTCGGGAGGGCTTGGTTTTCGAGAGACGTTGGAGGATGGGCTTGCCAAAACCACCCTAGCGTACCTCCTTACGCGTACATACAGCCAACGAACAGAAGGGGCATGCTGTACGTGCAATAGTACACGCTAGAGTCTGCTGCTTCTTCGTCTTGGCAGAATGTAAGACGTAAGATGCCTAAGGATCCACCTCCTCCTTCTCTTCAACCTTCTCTCTATCTCGCGTTTCTCCGACCCACCATTTCTCTCTCTTTCTCTCTCACTCTCTTTACATCTCCTTCCACCTTCTCCTACTTGCAAGCTCAACGTACCGAGGACTTCGAATTGCTTGCCAGTGGCTCAGCGTCTTATGCAGGTTTGCGTCGCGCGTCCTGCGCGGAAGCCAACGCCAATTTGCGCCAATTTGCGTTTGGCATTGCTCTTTAGAACGCTTTGCCATCGTTCTAAACTCCTACCAGCCTTCGTACCAATCCTCATCCATCCCTCTTGGTACGTACACGAGTAGGTACGTAGTTCACCAAGCGTTTCGACCGTAGAGGTGGAAATTTCACTGAGAAACAGAGAGAAATACGCGAACAGCAGCTCTTTTTTTTTAAGTCTCCTTCGATTAATGATCCTCTCTCTTGAATCTAACAATCTTCTCAAGCTCGGTCTCACGATTTCACGTGGTACGTTCGAATCGATCACTCATCGTCGCTCATCCTCGAGCTATCACGAGTCGGTTACTTTCTGGTATGAAAATGATCACCGTGGTTGCCTCGATGATCGCGAGTACCAAGCTCGTGGATGTACCGGCCATAAATCAGAAGCGCAAAAGCGGTGGGCTGACCCCGAAGAGAGCTTGTTTGGGCTGACCCTTGGGCCTTTGGGTCAGGGGCCCCGCTGACCTTCGTCGGAGTGGCCACGAGACGTAATACCGGAAATCTCCTCCCAGAACCGGATTTGCAACTGTCCCTCTCTCTTCAATTCGCTATCTCTTTCTTTCACTCGTTCGCTCGTTCGTTCTTAGCACGATTGACCTGGACTCGGGCCAACGATAATGCCGGTCACTCCTTTTTTTATGGCACGCGCCTCGAGAAGCATCCTCCGGTGATTTATCGAAGGCTCGCGAGCGGAAACCTTCGCATCGTTAAATTATTAATCGTCTATTTGCACCTTCCTACCCCTCTTGGTAGTCTCAATGTGCTATTACGTTGATTGTTTGTCTTCCGTTAAATCATCTCCTATTTCTGTGACACTAAATTTTTCGTTAACGAACTCTTCGTAAACTCGATCCTCGATAAAGTCATTCCATAAATATATAAATGTTTACGAAAAGCTTGGAAATGAAAATATTTCGTTCAAGCGAGACGAACAACAGGTGTAATGAGATATTTGTTTAACGTCCAATCGAATTTCGCGCTCGCTCGACTCCTTCTTTCCGAACGACTTCCTTCCAAGGTTGAAATCAAATTATTTACGGTCAAGCAAGGACTGACCAGCGGTCAAGCGTTTCGCGACGGGCGGTCTGTTCCGGGCAAAGACCACGCCATTTCGAGGTAATTCGAGCGAATCGAGACCGAAGCTGGTGGTCGAGACCGGCGTACGCCTAGTTGGGGCGATTCCGAAGAGGGTGACCTTTTACAAAATGGCGCGACGCCATTTTCCTATCGAAGAAACGTCGAACCCACGCACGTGTGCCAGTAGAGGGAGACTTATAGCCGGGAATAGTAATAGCGACGTTTACCCGCGCGAATTTATCCTTCCGAGTTTTGGCCCGATATTTTAACAGGAATGAGATATTAGAAAATATTGGTAGATCTTATTGGATCGAGTATTCCAATCGCGTGCACGCACTTTTAAATATATACCTATATATAAAAGTTGATAGATATATCGAGTATCTCTCTTACCCGAAGAAGAAAATGTCGTCGAGCCGACGGATCCAGTCTCGTTTCGTTCCTCTTCTTCATTCTCGTCCGAGGTGTTGCCTCCGCGGTGCCAATCGAAAGACTAAGCTAAAGGGTTAACATATTCCTGAATACAAAACACATGCATATTCCATGGGGTCCCATGTGCGTCTCTCCTACCCTGATAGGAGAGCACGATCGCACTCACACCATCGTGACTTACCGCTTTGTGTACGTTCGTATATGTGCACACGCACTGGCCCCAGGTGGGGCCCCCCGTATCGTCGTATGGAAAACGAACGGCGTTCTAGTCGCTACCTGAAGTTTTTTTTCGATTCTTTCCAAAAGAGTGGTGGGGAGAAACGATCTCGTGGTTGGTAGTCGCTAGACGACTGACAACTATTGCTTATCGTAATGTGACTTTCATACGGAGAGCTCGATCTCCCTTTTTCTATGATATAGTGACGATAATTAATGATCCGAGGAGAGAGAAGCTCGTTATCCACCGTAAAAAATCTGATTCGACTCTCTCTCTTTCGATCGACAACACTTTCGACAATAATGGATTTTCGATTGTGGATTCTTGGCACTATATATCATAACTCGTGAATGATTATCGATGATTGATGTAAGATGACAGTGTTTGCGTTACGATCGTTAGTAGAAATATGAATTTGGTCCTTTCTGTTGGATTCTTTTGAATACAATGCAGAGGGTTCTCGACTTTCACACATTTTTAAAGGTTAAATTGTTATATTTTATAAAGAAAGTGCCAGATACCAATCAGTAAAACATTGTAAAATACATATTTTAAATCTTACTAATATTGTATCCCTTCTTTACCTTTCAAGAACCAATTAAGTACGAAAATCGAGAACCGTCAATCCACTCACGGATTATGAACAAATGGCTTTAGAGGTTCATCACTGTCACAGTTACGAGTTGTCCAGTCGAGCAGATGCAGAAAATCGCGATAGCTTTGACCGGTGTGGGTAGAAAAGAGGAAAGTGTGCACGCAACGAGTTCCTCGACCGTTTTCCCATGTAGATAGTTACGTACGTGCGTATGTAGAACTTAGTTAAGACGTCACCGGGCCGAACAATAAGGTCAGCCATGCATGTACGGGCTTCGCACCTTTAGCTTGTATAGAATTTGATTTTTATCTTGGAGGGCACTCGATGGGAGCCGCGATTTGGAGATAGCCTGCGTCGTTTCGAGGGCTCTTCACGGGAACGCTCGCTCTTTTTAACCTACCCGACGGCCGACGAACTCGCTTCTCCGACTGTGCATCTCCCTATCCTCTTTTTTTTTTTTCTCTTATCATATTAAATCCGAATTTTATAATCCTTTCAACGATCCGATTAATCGACTTAATCATCCCCAACGAAATTTTTCAAGACTAGGAAGAAAATTTTCACCATTTTTCTAGTTACCTGCCAATCGAACTTCGATCCACCCCTCCTATAAAGCATTAGTCAAAACCGAACACCCGTCACAATGACGCTGATTACTTTAATAATGGAACAGAATGGCCTCGGGGCTGGTGGCTGGGTGTTGGGTTTTCCTCGCGGATACAATACAGTTCGCGAAGTATACAAATAGAAAAAAAGCAAAGGGTTGCTTCGAAGGTTCCTCGATTTCCCTCTCTCCTACCACCCATCCAGCCCTTGGCCCAAGATACATACCTCCTAGTTACCCCGGCGAGAATATTCAAATTGCAACCCTTTCCTATCGTGAAAGGAGACTTCTGACGAACCCTTCGATCGGATTCAATGGGCATCGATATTCAAATTTATTTGACAGAGCTCTTCTCTCTTTCGCACACTCTCTTCTTCCCTTCCTTCGAGTCGACAAAAAAAACCGTTAAAAGAAACGTTGTTCCGTTTCCCTCTCTATGATTATTGGGGTAGCGTGCCGAACGAAGGAAGGAAAAAGAATTTGCATCTCTCTTTTTGTCCGCGAATCTGGAACGGAAGCCGACGGGTTGCAGCTGCGATACGAGACTAGACGAGGCTGCTCGTGTTACGTACGTACCAACGTCAAACTACATTCGTCGAAATCGCAGACACGTATAATACCGTGATGTTATCACGTCGAGAGGAAATTATCACGAGATATAATAAACAATGGATGGGAATAATTTTGACGACACCCCGTACATGATCTCGTCGGGTTATCGTTATCGCTCGCTCGAGTTTTCACTCACCCAACCTCCCGTCTTTAAAACGACGACCACGCGGAAAGTGTGACCTGTTAAATATTCCATGGAGCATTGCGGTACCTCGGAGTAACAAGGATGAGAAGAAGAAAAGATTGGAGACAGGAAGGAGAAGGAACTCGTCGAGAAAAGGAGGGTGGGTTTTGCCAGAGTAGAAGAAGAAGAAGAAGAAGAAGAATAAGAAGAAAATAATGACTCTTAGCGCAGAGTCTGGGGGGCGCCGGCCGAGTCTGCGTCGGAGCGAGGACGTCGTCGTCGGCGTGTCTACGGCCGTGACCTGGTTTTTTCCGAAGCAACAGGTCTCTTCTAATTAAGAACACTTAAGAAAACTTCCCTCTTAAAGCTGACGGTGCTCCCTTCTCGCGCTCGCTCTCTCACTCTTTCTCTTTTCTGATAACAGCATTATATTTTAATAAACTTCTACTCACCACCCTGCTCTCGTTCTTTCTAACCGATATCTCGAGTTTCGTTCCACCTCGTGAAAATATCAAGGCCGAAAGAGAGCAACGAACGTTCGCGAGAGCCCCAAACCCAAATAGTAGGTAGTCCGTTTCCGTGTGCCTTTCATCATTTTACTTTCTCGCTTGGTTCTCGGTGTTTCAACTTGGAAAATCGAAGGCATTAGAATTTTACGATCTCCTTGAGAAGAGAGGGAGAAAGGATGGGAGGTTGATCTTTTCGCATCGTGCACACGGGGCACGCGTTAGCGCGCACGCACGCACGCACGCCGTTGGGCTGGTAATAAATTTCGCTGCTTTATCTGCGAAAAGCATTATTTTTAAGGGAAAAGAGCAGCAGCGGTTCTATGTCCCTTGAGAGGAGAAAGAGAAAAGAGGGAATGGAGGAGGGTAGTATTGGCTGGTTGGCAGTAGTCAGTGGCTGGGTCTCCGAGTTAAAGAGCTTCGGGGGCATACGTGAGAGGGATGCGGAGAAAACGAGTGAGAGAGAGAGGTTCCGTGTGGAGGGAGAAGAGGGTGGAGAGGTAAAGGAGGGTTGCACGGAGGAGGAGAGGGTGGCTGACGAAGTGGGCTGAGTCGCGTTCCTGGCGGCCATTTTGAACGCATATATCGATTGTTTGGCGGCCGGGCTCCCGCTCGGCCATTCACAACGGTGGCTCGTGTCTCGCACGAGAAACCTCCAACATCTTCCTCCACTATTCCTCTTCTTCTTTTAGACTCGTTTACCTTCCTCACCTGCGGCCGGCACGTGCCCAATCGAGTTTCTTCCCGAAGGAGGATTCGCCTCGGAAGTTTGACCGGGCGATACACCTGAACTCTCGGGGTCAGGCACGTCGCCAAATACCTACTCCTACTTTACCACCCTCCCCATGGTCAGAGAGGGTGGTTCTGCGCGCAAACTGCCCCTAAACCGGCTTAGAACCCGCCCCGCCGTGGCACTCTGCTCCAATGGGCTGCCTTCGTTCCGTACTGCCGTGCGGTCTTTCCATGCGAAACGCGCAGGTCCAGCGCGTCGGCCGACTGGACACTGCGGTTGACTTTTCCTCGTGTTAAATTCTACCCTTTCTCTTCTACCAAGTAAATTATACCGTTCGACGAGACTCGTCAAAAATTCATGTCACGTTACGATCTCGTTAAGTTCTTGAATAAAAGACGGGATATTTTCTTTCTTTTTTTTTAAATTACTCTACGATTCGAAGTTATCCAAAATTTATCTCATTTCTTTAACATTCCGTTATCTTAATCCTTCGTCGCTGTCCTCGGGACGAGATTTAAACGCGATCGTAGGGCTTTCGATGCTGCCGGCGATGCAAAAATTTCATCGAAGATAAGACTCCCGTATGATATAAAAGTCCGTAAGGAGAGATCAAAGAAATCAGGGTGCGTTCGATAGCGATCCGTAAGACTCCCTTTTTTTGGATGGGGGAGTGTAACGCGGGAAAATGACGTTGCGGGAGGAGAACGACTAAAGTCCTCCGTCTTAAAGGGGAAGTTTCGCGCCTCGAAAAGTAAAGTTCCTCGGCCGGATCCTTCCTCTCTCTCTTTCTTTCTTTTTTTTTTTTTTTTACACCTCTCCTCCCGCCCCGTCGCTCTGGCGGCGCGCCAACTAGGTGAAAAGTGTTGAAAGTGAAGTCGCGATTTACGGCGCCACGCGGAAAGAGGCAGACGAGAAAGAGAGAGAGTCTGAGGTAAAAGAGAGCGAGAGCTAAAAAGGAGCGCTTGAGAGACGAGCGTGAGTGAGAAAGAGAGACCGAACGAGAGTACGAAAGAAAGAGAGAGAAGACCTTCGTTTAGAAATTTATTCAAATTAACTTACGGTCGGGGACTCCGTCGGAACTGGCGGAAAAATCGAAAGCGCGCCGGCATAATTGCCGAGGGTGAAAGTCGACGACTTTGAGAACCTTTCCTCTGTTATTTCTCTTTGGAGTCCCGTAACGTTCGAGGAACTTTCCGCGCGATAACTTTAACCTCGACTTTTACGAGAGCAACGAATCCTTCTTCGTATCAACTCGACACGATCCTTTCTACTTTTTTACGCGATATAAAAAAAAAAAAAAGAGAAGAATTATTTTAAAAGATCGAATATGATCTCCTTGCATCGATCGGATCCTTCGTCTATCATACGTTTTATATTGGAGATACTCTCTTCCATGTACGCGGACACGATTTTCCTCCCTAAAAAGAGGACGCGTCTCGAGCTAGAAGAACGAATACTCTGCTTTATATCACGAAAAACGTATCCTTCAGCCTCCTACGAAAGACTCCTTTCCCTTCTCTCTCTCGTTCGCCTTTGATCGCGCCTTCGTGAATCCGTACCTCCAGCAAAGACTTCCTGTACCACTCGTGCCGTTGTACGCGTGTACAAGCGAGGAAATATATAGAGACACGATGCGGTGGGTGGGCGATGCTGCTTCGGGTGCACGCGTCTTACGACGAAATACATATATATACTTGTATATATATATATATATATATATATATACGTAGCACAGGGAAGACACACATATGCCTTCCAAGCGAACGTGGGTGACATATCCTGGAATACGAGGAGCTCTAATCCCCTTTTAGAGACTCGGGCTCATGCCACACATTGAGATATGCCTTTGACGGGCGCTCCTACCACGCTATTGGCTCCGCGTAATCTCATGTAAGTTGGGTTGCCTAGCCGCAGGAGCACACCAAGAGATACCCGTTCACATACGTGCAACGTTTTCCCCCTTAGTGCTGCTCTCCCCCCTCTCTTCTTCCCTAGAGCTCTTCCTGTCCCTTTGCCACGTCCTACGAACCCTACGCGGTCCTAGCCACTCCAGCCTCGCCCGATCGATACGGCAGATGCCTGACGTACGCTTGGCGCGCATGTGCCCCCCTTTTCGGGGCAGCTCGCTCTTACTCTCCCGTCCAGGGGTTTGCTCGGTCTCACGTTAGAGGGAGACTGCGATCGTTTCTTGGTATGAATTTCGACCTCTCTGCGAGAGCGATGGATTCGAGCTTGTGTTTATTCACTCTTTCTTTTAGAGTGGGAAAGGTTTGGGGGTGTGGAAAAGTTTTTATGGAACGAGAGATTTTATCGGGTGAACGAGCGAAGATTTGGGAAATAAATCTTATGAGAGTAATATAATCGATAATTTAATTAAATTATTTATAAATATTTAATACGAAGCTATTAGAAGATTTGGAATTGAGCGTAAATATGATACGTGTTCATATGTGCGGAGATTTGGATAAAAGAATTAATTTATAATGGTTATAAAAAAAGTAATATGGGAGCCTGTAACATGGCAACCACGTATACGCAGCAGCGATGATCTTTTTATTACCGTCGATACTGTAGAACACCATGATCACGATATACCTTACCAGATTTTTCTGAATAACATTTAAAAGTCCCATAAAGCACTTGCTCCTAACCATCGATGAAATATACCTACCAGCGATTCGTTCGGAACCTCACTACCGCATCGTAAAAAGAATTTAACAACTCGACCCGTCGAAAACTCGAGAAAAGTATTCGAGAACGAACCTACCGAAAATGACCGTAGAGTGGAAAATACGAAGAGAGGGTCACACGTGTTCCACTGCCGAGAAACGCCACGCCTGATCTCGTTCTCTTTGTGTACACGAAAAGCGCACGACGACGGAGAGCATGTTTTTTCTCGCCCGTCCAGTTTTATCGTAATTGCCAGCTTTACGTAAGGCTGTTTGTACATGTGTTATCATGAAATACGGCGGTATTTGTACAATTGTTTGCTCCCCCCGTTTGCGTTGGCGACGCCACCTTATGCGTGACCACGGACGAAAAAATTCCGGACGGAGGTTTTTCGGACTAGAATTAATTTATTGTACCGCTCTTTACGGAGCACCGCGTGCTTAAAGCGAGACGAAGATAGCGAGCGACGCGGCCTCGTTTCGTCTCCTCCTTTCGTCGCTTCGTTCAAACGAAAGAAAGATACCGTGGTCTTTTCTTCCCTCTCTCTTCTTTCTCTATCTCTCCCACTCTTAATGACCCTGTCATATCGTCTACGGGAGGATCCATCGTTTAAATCATTCGTCGTGGCCACTGATCGAAGACGAACTATACCACGTGATATAATTTCCTGGATTAAAAGTGTCGCCGTGCGAAAGGAGTATCATCGTGGCCAGCATACTTTGATTGTGACGAAGTTTACTCGAGATAAGAAGTCGCACGATTCTTTGAAATTCGCTTCGTTGGAGATTAGATGAAAGAGAGGAACGTTCAGGAGGAACGTAGTCTTTGAGTTCCATATTTTTGCGTAATTGGACTTTATATAGAAAGTTTATGATTTGGAAGAGGGTATGAGAAAAGTGTTGTTTGTATGTAACAATATAGTTTAAAAATACTAAAAAACACGCTATCCACCTCCTGACTTCATCATCAGATCAGCTCGATGGTACCAAATATTTGCATTTGTTTACAAAGTTAGTTACAAGCAAAGCCTAATATAAGCGTGTTAAAAAAATAAGAATAGAACATGCAAGTTGGACAATACAATATTCGTAAAACGATTTAATAAAGTACCTATAAGTAGCCGTAGGATCTAGAATATAAGAATAAAAAATAATATCACAACAAAATAAAAAAACTGACTTGCTAAAATTCATCGATTCGAAAAAAAAGAACATGCTAAAAGTCCAACCGGGTGAAAAAATCCGTTTCGTTTCGCGCGCCGGCGACAGTCTTTGATACCAACGTCCTACGGATCTCCGCGTTTTTAGTAAGGAAGATCGATCCCCCATAGAAAATTGTCCGAGCAATTTGTGATCTTTCACGTTCCTCGTTGGACCACAAAAACGAATCTCGTTTCTTTGCGAGGTGAGCCCGGCGTGCCAGACCATGTGAC
This sequence comes from Ancistrocerus nigricornis, assembly GCA_916049575.1. Classification (NCBI taxonomy): domain Eukaryota; kingdom Metazoa; phylum Arthropoda; class Insecta; order Hymenoptera; family Vespidae; genus Ancistrocerus; species Ancistrocerus nigricornis. The sequence goes on along the minus strand of OU696668.1, from coordinate 1,386,594 downwards.
ATAATCCTGTCGAACGCTTTTCAGTACACTTTGTCCTGCTTCCTGATGGCGCGAGAGGATACGTTGTCCCGAGGGAGGAGGAGGATGTTAAGCGGCCGAGTTTCGTAAATACAAAAAACACGGTAGGATACACAATAGGGAACGTTGTTGGATGACCTAGAAATTCGTTCTCGAGAATGGGATCATGAGAACCATAAAAAAAGACTATTAAAAAAATTGCGTTGGGTCTTGGTTATTCGGAAAAATCTTGTTGTAAAAGTACAGAAAGTATTTGAATTTTTACCAAATTAAAATCGATCGATTCTATTCCCATTTTTTGCATATTTCACGCAGTGACTGCTACAGCAATTTTGAATAAATCTGCATGTCTATCCAATTTTGTTTATAATTCTTTTCAAAATAAAGATATATGGAAGAATTTATAATACAATTTTTTATATTAAACGAAAAATTGAGTGTCGATCACATATGATTGACGAGGCGGTCAACGTGTTAATAACTTGATGAAAGTACAGTATCGATAGAAAAATAATCTATTAAATTCCTCCATCGTTCGTATAATCAATTATTTTATAAAAACGACTGCACGATCGTTCGGAGATCTTAAAATAGAACGAACGACACAAAGGAGAGCCTAATTTATTATATAAAACTCTCCGGCCCTCGAAAGGATAGGATATCTCGAAGATCGAGGATCGAGTAAAGAATATCGCCGTCGATAAGTGGATACCTGAGAATCTAACGTGAATCGAGAGCAGAATTAGGATGGAAGGAGAGAGCAGGTCAGAGAAGCGCATCGGCGTCGCATCGGACTCTCGCAGGTCCTTTCGAGCTCGTTCGTCCAGGGAGAAGAATGGAGGGCAGGCCAGCCTCCGGAATCCTTTTCGTCGGTAAATCGGGACTACGGGGCCAGCTGCAAAAACCCCCTGATCATCGTGACCGTCCTACTCCTCCTGGCTTTACCCTCAAGAAAGGATAACAGGAGAGAGAAAAAGAAAGAAAGTAAGAAGGAGAAAGAAAGAGAGGTATATATAGCGAGGGGTGCGAAAGGGGACGAAATCTTTTTTTATATCTAAGATCCTACCCGATCATTTTTTTACGAACCCTTTTTCTACACTCGAGCATCCTAAGAACTCTCTCTTTCTCTCTCTTCTTCCACAACTGCAGGAGCCCTTTCGCGCAACTGTCGCTTGCCTACTCCCTCTTCCTCTCATGTTCGTCTTTTCTCGCGCAAAGGGGTCAGCCGACATCTCGAATTCTCTCTCTCTTTCTTGAACACGCGCGCAGTAACGCACGAGCGTTCTCTCCAAAGAGAGGATGCACACACATCGAGCTTTGCTTCGTCGAATAATCGTTGTCCTGGCCATCTTTATCTATCTATCTATCTCACTCTCTCTTTCTCTTGCCTCTTTTACAGGACAAAGAATTTTCTCTGAAATGTCTCGTCTCTCCGAGACGCACTCGAGCATGCCACTCCGAGTGCATCTTAAGTATTTTCCCTTTTTTTATTTTGAAAGACGAGGCATTACGTTATTCGAAACGAAAATCTTTTTTGGGGAAGAAAATTTCGTCCAACCGTCGACGATAGAGCATAGAAATCGATTTCTAAAAATTACTGGTATTATTGTTATTAATTTAGGTTAAACGAGGTAAGGAAACCACGAGTCCGGTTTTCTACACCTGTGACGTGTAGAGAACGCTTGGCAGGTGAAGAAGAAGTACTGCTTGGCAAGGGGTTACCTCGCTGCTAGCCTCGGTCGGATATCGTGACTACTGGTCAGTTTGTTCGATAGTCGGTGCCAGCTAGTACGGATGGCCATATACCCGGTGCGGCTCCTATAGACCGAGGGGCCTTGGTACCGAGTTGTACCAAGAGGGCCACCGGTCAATACCTTCAGACCTTCGGGATAGGAGCCGACTACGTGGCGTGGAATAACGTAACCAGACTTCCAACTTACAAAAAGACAAAAGGAAATGAAATAAACACGATTATGTTAATATGAAATTCAAAAGTTACATGTTAGTTTATAATTTTCTTATAAATTTGACTTTCAAAGCACTTTCAGGCACTTTTTACATTCCAACGAAGAGTATAGGCTACTTAAATTGCGGAAATATTAGGTAAGATATTTTTTAAAATTTCGATCGTTCGTCGTGTTTAACCGGATGATTAATTTAACGAATATTGGATGCGGTCGTTTAAACGTCAAGCTGTATCATCTTATTCATTTTCTGAATTCCATTACGGTATTCAATTTGTAATGTTTTAGAGAATATTTCGAGATAATTCAAATGGTGGTAAAGATATCTTGATTTTGAATAATATTTCAAAATAAGACTATCAGCGAATCCTACGATATAAAAGTTTAGTAACTTTATATAGCAAAAATCTTATTAAATTTAAACTCGGTTATAACAGGTAAGTTGAATACGAAAAAGGATGATCGTTTCGAGAGATACTTCCGGACTACTTTTCGTAGATCGTGCACAAAAGCAAGCGAACCGACTCGCTATTACGCGAAATCGCGAGTCGACGAGTTAGGGAAGAAGAAGCGTCGTCTCTCGTTTCATTAGACCGTACGACGGCCGATCGTTTTAATTATTTCCGCCCGGAATAATTATAATTAACCAACCGCGAAACGTCAATTAGGCATCTATCATCCAGGACGGTTTCGTGGCTTCTCGCACGATATCATAAATCAAGCGTTCCCAGATCCGAGTTTCGCTGTTAGCTTCATCGGAGAAAGGGAAAGAGGATCCTCCAGCGCGTTATATGTAGATCCTAGGAGCCGTTCGACCGTTCGTACGAAAATAATCTTGATGAGCCTATAAACGAACGTTTTACGTGCACGTTTCCGAGGGTGGATCTTCCTTCGATCGTTGCTTCAAATTTTACTCAACTTTTTCTTGGTTTAAATGTGTAAGTGAAATTGAAACGATAAAAAGAAATATTTATATGTACCTATTGAATTATTATATTTATTTGTAATGAAAGAAATTATATACGCAACACAACTCCATCTTTTAAGATTAAATTATTATTTAATCTAATAAAGAACTCCATCTTCTAAGATTAGGTACATTAATATTTAATTCTTAAAAGATGGAGTTCTTTATAATTAAAGATAAAAAATCAAAGTCACGCGTTTCCAATTTTGAAAGAAGAATCGAACTTGGCACGAGCCTTTCCCTCGTCTCTCCTATCGATGCCAATTATTCCCTAAGGTGGCTGTTAATTGCTCTTGATTCTCCAACAGACACACCACGTACTCGAATATTACGCGTCTCTATATTAGCGACAGAAGACGGTACACGTAATCGCGTAGCTTTCTATCGTTTACAAAGTGCTCGCTTATTATCGCAGATCGGATTCGCGTGCAATAACCAAGTTCGTACTCGCACGTACCGTTGATAACGGGTGTCCCGATGTGTGTAAGAGAGAGAGGGAGGGAGACTTACCGTTTCCAATGATATCTCGCTTACGTATCGCCCGTATATGCAGGAAGAACGAGCCGGCTCAAAAATAGCTGCCGCTGCTTCTACGTACTCTCGATAACGTTTCTTTTCTACATGGTTAAAACGATAAAAGGTGTATGACGAAATTTTTAAAAAAGTTTCATTATGAAATCTTTGGATTTCTTTTTTTTTTTTCATAGTTGACACGAAAGAGAGAACGGGATAGAGTGGGAAGTGGAAAAGACCATAAGGATACTTCTCTTTAAATATCTTCGTGTCTCGTGTCTTCGGGTGATAAAGACGAGCCAGAACGAATGGGAGGTCTCACGCTTTCTTCGTTTCTCATTGCTCCGACACGCCGTGCTCCGAGGATGCTTAAGGAAGGGGAGGGCTTTCCCGCTCGATAAAGAGAGGGAAATGGAATGGATCTTAAGGGATGTTAGGATTTTCTTTCGAGGACCGAGAAGACACGAAGGAAACGAGCCAACAGAAATAGTTAACCAGGGGTTCGTAGTTCGAGATCCTATGCTTAACGTACAACTTACGTACTACATACGTGCATATGTACGTTTAAAGGAAAGAGCCAGCCTCCTTTTCTCTCTCCCTGTATGACGAATGGTGTCTACGCTCGATGGCTATTTTCACGTCTTCCCTTCTCGTCTTTGGAGTCACTCGAGATCGAAACTTCAAGATTAAAACTCGAGAAAACTGTAAAACGATCGGACATAAAATGGAAAATTCCGAGTTCGTTCTAAAATGAATTGATTTTATCCATGTTCTATAAAAAAAAAGTTCGTGGGAAACTCTGTCCGTAATTTTTTACAAAAATCTTAAAAAGTTCGATTCGCTGGGAAGATTCCAAGTGAATATTTTGCGTTTGGATTTTTTTTTTAAAAGCAACAGCTGGAGTAAAAGTCGTGAGAAGTCCTCAACCTCGAAGCGTCCGAGTTACTTTTTTTTTACTTTACTTCCTTCGACCAATAATTTTTTTTCGAGCGAGGAAGACGGAGGATTAAAGACTATGGTGGAAGTAGGAGAGGAGTGGTTCTGATATTCATGACCGTAGGTAGCGGAGAGTATCGATCGATTCGGGAAAATAGGCAAAATGAATGAAAGAGAGAGAAGGAGAGAATTGAGTGCCCCCTCTCTCCTCGTTGACTTCATGCAGCTCCACGTGCGCTTCCGCGTATTTGAATACGCGCGCATCCCCGTGCCGGGCTTCGTTCTTCCCTATTATGCGTAAATTGTATTATTTTTACCCCAAATACATTTCGACCCTCGGCCCTCGGTACTACGGTCGCGTGAGGTCAACAGGTCAAATTGCACATGTCCACCGTAAGTCACCCCCCGGCTAGCTCGAACTTCCCCCTCCCTTTCTTTCTGTCTTTCTGCTCTACGTTCTCTTTGACTTCTTCCCGATATTCCCTTTTTACCCAAAGTCACGTATATTCGCACTTATGTGCACGGTTCTCGGTCGATTCAATTAATACCGCTTCGTGTACTAAAACATAATGAAAAGAAATTGCATTTTATTGAATTCAATGTCTCGTAGCACATTGGTTGCTATAACGTGAACAATTTCGTAAAAGAAAACAAAATAATTTATTTAAAAAAAAAACGAAACTTTATCTTGTATAATTGATTTAAGTACCCATAACTATTAATAAAATTATTCCCTTAAGACCATGAGAAAATAACGGCTTCGACGAACAAGGGTCACCAAAGAAGAAAAACTGAAGAGTTGAAAAAAACATTCTGTCACGGGACTCTCGTTGAGCCCGTGCCCAACAGAGCATAATAATTTTTCGCGTGATTTTAAAACCGTAAATTTTTTGACTCTTAACCACCGTCTTCGGAGAACCTCTCTCTCTCCCTCACGTTATCTTCCACCAACCGTTTTTTCCTCATCACCTCACCTTAACCCTCGAACCCTCGGATACCTACCAGATCGGTTTTGTTTTTGCAATAACAAAAACAAGCCGGCGTCGCGCCGTATCTCGTTCTCTGGGCTACGATCGGTTATCATTTCACACCGATTATAATAAAGGAGGATGGTAGAGACAGAGACAAAGAGAGAGAGAGAGAGAGAGAGAGGAGATACTGGAACGGGAGGTTTGCATAGTACCAAGGTACAGGACAAGAGAGAAAAAACGGGAGAGATAGAGAAGAGAAAAAAAAACAGAATGCGGGTCATCGAAAAAAGTGTCCCGTTCAGGAACCCTCCAAGTAAGGATCTTAAATAAGTATATAATAATACCATGGCTCGTAGCGCGTAGATTTAACCCCTTCAATCTCTCCTTCTCTCTCGTTCTTTCACTACCGTCGCTTCTCGCGTACCGCTTTTCCTTTCTCCTCCTTTTTTTTCTTCTTGTCTGTCTCTCTTCTTCTTCTCGCTCTTTCTCTCTTGCTCTCGAAGAACCGCGAGACTTTTTCGTGCGGTGGTTCGGCTAACGGATAAAATCTAAATTAACTAAATTAAGTGCGCGACCGCTTCCACCTCGTCCTTTGCATACGATTTATATACAGCTTTTTTTGCTCGTTTTTCGACGATGTTAAGAAAAAAAAAATGGTTAGAGGAAGAAGAGCGCGTACCACCACCATCGTGATTCCCGTATGCTTCTTTTCTCGATTTTTTTCTCAACTCGTGCACCTTTCTCGCGTTCCACGACACCCCTTTCGTTCCACCATTTTCCAGTACTTATTATTCTCCTTCTTTTCCATCTCTTCTTATTTCACATTACTTTCTCTCTCTCTCTCTCTCTCCTTTCACTGTTTTTCTTCTTTCCTTTTACTCGCTGCTCCACACGAAGATCGTTGAAAGGTCGATTTACGGTTATAAAATTACTCACGTGAAATTCGAGACCGGGCGCGTTTACCTACAGGATTTATGTTCGTTCTTAAAGGAATAGAGGCATGGAATAAGAAGATGGGAAAGGGAAAAGAGTGAGTTTAGGAGAGGGAAAGCTTCGATTCGTCGACTGCAGAATGAAAACGGTCGTTAGTCGAATCACGGAAGATAATTCCGTTTAGAGAGGAAAAAAAAAGACGTAAATACTGGCAATGACACGAAGCACAACACATCAAGCTGTCGAGTGGACGATAAAGTGACTTTTTGCGGGTGTCTCGTTGCACGTGGTTACGCGTTGCCTTTATTTGGTCATCTCTCGCATCGGCCACCCTCTTTTTTCTGACCGTTTGACCATATGCGCCAAAGAGACGTGGCGTGCGTCTATTGCACGAGAAATCGATCGACGCGACGATTTCGCGCAATAAAAGACAGGATACCCTCCCGATGAAAACGCGTTCGGCCATGAATGGCATGCCGAACGAGGAGTTCGGCTTAGTCAAATTACCGGCGAGCGTTGGCGAGTGATGATGCCACTGCCGGTGGTGGTCGTTCATGGACATAATGATTCGTGGAGTTCGATGAAAAAGGTTCGACCCTTCGATGGGTTCGATTTAACGACGTCCCTGTGAATCTATGATTTTTATTAAAATAGTAGGTATTATTTGTATAGTGAGAATTGTTTATAAATATTATTGGTCAGAATACGAAATTGTTATATTGATATGATAATAGTGTAAAAATATTGGAATAACCTACAGAATTTTAAGAAATTTGATAAATAACAAAAATATAATATAGTAAATTGATGTTGAATAAGCATATAGGAATGAATAGAGACTGGTCCCGATCGAACCGTCGACCCTTGGTTGCGTATGTTTTGTCAAACGTACACACTAGGAACTCACGCGGTATGTTTGTTTATTCACACACCCACGCACTATTTTCTACTGTATGAATTGTCCATTTGTTCCAATTCTTTTACAATGAATTCCATTCAATGTATATTTACTATTTCTTCATTTTATTTAAAAAAATTACCAAATTAAAATCTCGAATCAAAATAGTCTCGAATAACGATTGATCACGCGTCGAACGAGTCCGGAGCGTTCCGATCGGTTGCACGGTCGAGTTTGAAGCAAGATACGCTCTCCATCGAGGAAGAGAGATGATACAAAAAGAGAAAGAAAGAGAGAGACAGAGATCGCCCCGAGCGATTCAGCAGAAAAAACACATTTGTCAGGACTGGCGATGGTAGCTGCGTCGGTAGTGGCAATCCCGGCCGAGGATCTCTTCATCTCCTCTCCGCGGGGATTAATTACTTCGCGCGCGTGGCCGAGAATAATTAATTAACGTCCGAAATAATGAAATGGGTCTTTTGGTATACTCGGGCCCGTCGAGATGCGAAGGGATGTGGGTGGTCGAGTGAGAGCGTTCGAAGGGATGATCAAAGCTTTGAATGACCTCGTAACTACTCTTTTTTTTTTTAATAAGAACACGATTTCAAGTTTTTTCATATTGGATTCGTTGCAGCGTGCATCGATAGGGCGGGTAATTTTTTGCGGGAGAAGAGACGAACTTACCGTTGCTGTCCACGGAGCTCAGATTTTTTTCTCATGCTGTTTGCAAAGGGTTAGATTACGCAGGACTATGGGGTTGAGATCAGGGGAGAAGAAGTTTCTTTCTCGTGCCTATGCTAAATAGGGGTACCGATGAGAAAAAAATATTAATAGCCACCCAGCCTCCGGATATTTTTTCCTTACCCACCGATGTGCCACCCATGACTACTCTCTCTCTCTTTCTCTGTCACCCCTCTATCTCTATCTCTCGCTCTCTCTCGCTTCTTTTTTCCCGTCACCCTGCCAAATGCGCTACCCCCATAAACGGTCCTCGTGTGGTAAGATATACCCGTGATATCGAGCCGTGCAACGACTTTTTCCCGACTGCCCTCTACGACTTTTCAAATGCGCAATCCCTTCGTCGCGCGCCTCCTTTCGTCATTATATCTTATGAAAGAAAGAAAGAAAGAAAAACGACGTTGGGTGAACGTAAATTACAAGTATAACGAACCTTGAACAGTAATTAATACCTTAGTATTACAACCATACTAAAACTAACCGAACAAGTTCGCGGTCAACGGATCAAAGTTCTCACAAACACAATTATTATGTTTCGTCCAAAAATTGTGATCTATTTCTGTTTTTCTCTAAGAAAAGCCATCATCATCATCGATGACTTATCGAAAACAGAAGAAGAGTCAGACTGGATATACGAGCTTTCTCGTGTTCGCCCATAAGCGATTTACTCGTGACTGACGTAGGCACGAAGAGATCCTGCCAACGGGAGCCACTGCTAATGGACTCTTTCGTTAGAGAGAGAGGTAGAGGGAAAACGAAGAAAAGCGAATAGTCGAAGGAAGGGCGAGAGAGATAGGAAGGCTGGTCCTTCGAATCATTGCGCAAGCTGCAAGATGACGTCTACCCTCATGTAGGTAGCCGAGCCAAGCCATATGTATCCGAGGGGGTGGACGAAGGCTCTAGGTGATATAATGGGAGTGCAGGACGGCTTTCAGTTCCACATGTGTGAACGTTGAGCATAACAGGAACCCTTTCAAGCTTAGACGGACGCGCGGACGAGTTGCGCTGTCCAACACCCTCATGAAAATCCCCTGCAGGCGGTTTACTCGCCTACCTCGTGTCCGCTCGCTCGATCGCTCGCTTGCGCAACAAAACAACAGCTGCAAGGACGACCACGACGAGAATGACGAAGACGTGAGATGTCGTCAAAACATCGAAATCCGTAGAGGCGCAACCCTTTGAACCCAACCGTCTGTATTTCCCTTATTGTGGACATTTAAACTCGGAGCTTTTCAATGACTTTCGTGTATTCGGTTCTCTATAAAAGGCATTTCTTATATAATCAGATTGGATTTGTGGTTTCTCTTTTGATCCAGCTATTTTTGTACTGGCACATTTTTCTTCAATTCACCTACCAGTTATCATGAACATACTTTTTTCGCAATGTTTACAGTGATATATTATTTATACCAAACAGTTAACTTAAGTAAAAATGAAATGATTGATACTTCCGTATTCAAATGCATATGTTTTAATATTGACTTGGATGAAAATTTGTTCGGGACAAGTGTTAATCGAAATAAGCCAGAAGTAAAAACATTCACCAAGAGGAATTATAACGAAAGCTTCGGATAACATTGATTTAAGCTTCAGCGTTTCTCGCAAATACGTTTCGAGCATAACGGTAGACGACGCTCTCTTGCCTTCGAGGAACGCACACATATGTATATATATATATATATGTATATATATATATAAACACCGAGTGCAAAGGGTTAACACGAGAGCTCCTACGGAAGGAGTTCCAGCCCAAAGACCTACCGTAACTAATCCCTTAAAAGATTTTCTACTGATCGAAATACAATCGCTCGATGAAATATTAACATCATCGCCTGACTAAACCAGTTCACGAAGTTTGATAGACGAGCGAACTTTGGTGTTACACCAAATTCGATTACAATTAAGAAAGAAAATTAATAGAGTGCCGTAACCATCGATCAATTTTTGTTCAAATCTATCAGAACTTTGATAGATTCTAAATTTTTACAAAAATCGACTTAGATCGAAACTATAACAAAAAACAGTCCCATTTACATGCGGAGTAAGTTGTCTCACGCCATGGAGCAAGTTTTCCAAGGTTTCCAAAGAAAAATCCTGATGTATGCATCATGATTTTTTGCCAAAATGGTCACCACTGTCGATTTCAATGTTTAATGGCCCATTTTAAAGAAAAAGGCATGCAGAATACTGTCCCGTTGTCCGTTTTTCGATATCGTTGCGGAGTGTTGAAAAATAAATTTTTTAAGTGTCGGAGTATGGGTCGTTTTCAAGAGAAAAATTGCTGTAACTTTTTAACCAGTCATCCTATCGAAGCCACACTGCCATATTCGTAAAGAAGAGACTTTCCCCTTTCGAATAAGTATTTGATCGGGCAAATTCGAGATACTTCGATTTTTGACAAAAATCCTGACCTATGCATCATGATTTTTGCCAAAATGGTCACCACCGCCGATTTCAATGTTTAATGGCTCATTTTAAAGATAAAAGCATGCAGAATAATGTTTCGTTGTCCGTTTTTCGATATCGTTAAGCAATGATGAGAAATTAATTTTTTAAGTGTCGGAGTATGGGTCTTTTTCAAGCTTCAAACTGCTGTATTTTTCCAACCACCCATCCTATCGAAACGCGACTTGCATTTTCGTGAAGAGGAGACTTTTCTCTTTCGAACGAGTATTTGATCGGGCAAATTCGAGATGCATCGATTTTTGACAAAAATCCTGATGTTTGCATCAAGATTTAGAAAGAAGAAAGCATGGAAAGTACTGTCCCGTTGTCCGTTTTTCGATATCGTTAAGCAATGATGAGAAATTAATCTTTTAAGTGTCGGAGTATGGGTCTTTTTTTTTCAAGCTTAAAACCGCTGTATCTTTCCAACCAGCCATTCCATCGAAACGCGACTTGCATATTCGTAAAGAGGAGACTTTTCTCTTTCGAACGAGTATTTGATCGGGCAAATTCGAGATGCTTTGATTTTTGACAAAAATCCTGATGTATGCATCAAGATTTGGATGGGGAAAAATGAGGGTGGGGCAAGTTGTCCGAGATCTCAATGTCGGGACAACTTACCCCGACGTGTGAGACAACTTGCCCCATTTTCAGAGGTTTGTTTCTCGGGTCATAGTTCAGTCAGATCAAGGAGTTTTTTAAAAATTCTGGCAAGGAAATGAAGCTGACAAAATTCTCTTTCTATTATTCTCTTTCTATTCTCCCCTACATAAAACTGAACGAAACTATTCATCCAATAGTGTATGATACAATAAGCGTCAAATATAGTTCACCGGTACGAAGTTAACGATAGCAGAAGAAATATAGAAATTCCTATATAACTCAACTATCGTTAACTTCGTACTAGCGAGCTCTATCCGAAGCTTAGGGCAACACATAGGTGATCTTAACGGATCAGAGAAGACCGAGAAAGTCTACTCCTCTTCTTCCTCATCGCGATCGTCGTTGTCGTCTCGCGAGGTCTTGTTCGTACATACGTTCGAGGAGACTTTCCGAGAGGCTTCCACCTTCCTCGTTCGTCCTCGTTCGTCCCGAACGCGGTGCGCGGCGCGTTAATTACGAGCGGCTTCCGGCGATCTAGATTTCATTCTTTCCTCTCTCCGCAGTTAGGCCTCGGGAAATGATAATAGGTACGTGACCCATGTGGTCAGTTCACACGCGAAAGGAGAGTAAGCGAGCGGTGTGGTAGCGGAGGGACCTCTGCTCGTCCTCCCCTACTCTTCACCTTCTTTACCTCCTTCACCAGCGGCATCTCTCCCCTCCTCTCCTCTGGCACCTCCTCGACGGCCTCCGTTACCATTGGCGGCGCGCGTGCAACGCAAACTCCGAGTACGTCGTCGACGTTCCGACTTCTTCCATAATGCGCCTTGTACTCTCCCACACTCGAGGAGTCTCACGCCCTCACATCCTCCTCCGCGCCACCGCCTCGTGGAAGCGAGCCTCCGACGTTTCACGTGCCAACCTCCTCCCCCACCCCACCCACCCACTTCTATACCTCGTCTAACAGGAGAAGAGATCGCGAAAAGGACGAGATTCGACTATTTTTTATTGCTCCCGAAATCGAACTCCTTTCTCTCTCTCTTGCGTGTTCTCTTCTAGTTGACTAAAAAGATCGTAAAGAGTCTCTGAGATCCTTGCCGATCGTCGCACCTAAGGAGCCCTACCTCCGATGAAATATAATGCTATAATCCTATAACGATATTTACAATGGTACCGGCTTTAGCGATACGCGTACTGCCTCGTAGATATTTGACAACGTATAGAAGTATCGTAATTTATTGCAAAGCGATCGAGCGTAAAGATCGGCCATTGTTCTCCCCGAGCGCTTAATATCTGCGCTTCCGAGAAGAGCGTTCGTACGATAACGCGTCCTCTTCTTTCTCGTTCAATGCATGCCCACCCGGTACGTGTCGTAGGTGAGAAGTTGTACTTGGGAAAGTTAACAGTTTAAGGTAAGAAAGAAAAGAGTGCGAGTGACCGGAACACGTTTCTCCCTATACCGTACAAGTAGTTACGATGTGCGCTGCTTTAGCGCGCCTCTTATCTACCATCTCAGCTGCTTCTTATTCTTGGGACACAGGGTACGTATATATATGTATACTCCATTTCATTAATGTTAATCGTCCTCCTCCAGCTAGACGCGAGCGCGCTCTCTTTTACCTCGGCTCGCGTTCTAACCCCGCCGAGAAAACGATGCTCTTCCTTCTCGCGTTTCGTCTATGTCTTCACGATTTTTTTTTGCATGATTTATGGAATAATTCTTTTCTGATCGATAAGAGAGATTCGTTTGATTTAATTATGTAATTAGGAGATATGATTTGCCTGTATAAAGTTTTAGCTATTTAATAATCGAATTAGTCCAATTATTTAGACAAAAAAAATGTTAAAGAAAATAGTTTTATTTTTCTGAACCGATGACATAATTTTACACCTGCATGACTTTCACTAGAAATCGCGGATCGCCTGAAACGCTCTGTCTTTTTTTTATTCTACGATTTAATAATTTTCTGTTAGTAAACATTATCATAAAATTTAATCAACTGTTACTATTAAGTATTTATTTTTATCTGAAAATTTTCTTCGAACAATCGATTCATCTACCAAAGTTAGCTGTCCAGACTTATCAGGATAATTGAGAATCTACCGTACGTCGAAAAAAATCCGTCTTCGTCGGATGGATAGGCAAAAGTCGACGAGCTCGTAGAAAATTGACATTAGGCTTGGGCGCACGCGCGTGCGCGCGAGCGAGCGCGTAACGAGCGGACTCGTCGCGAGGATACTCGCGGCGTGGTTACTTTATTAAGGGCATTCCTGACCCCGTGGCACGACCTATACGAATACGCTAGGAAAAATCCGCGACGTACAGAGAAAGTCTCGATGGCTCTGTGAGAAACTAGCCCTGCCTGGCTGCCTGCTTGCCTGTTTACTCGCTTGCCTGCGCCTGCTTGCCTGCCTGCACCTTCGACGCTCTTCTCGTTACCGATACACGCAAAAACGTTTCGCTAGCCTCCTCGTCCGTTTCAGCCTCGAGGAAATTGGGTCGAGGAAGATTCCGGGTAATAATAAAATCATAAATTACTCTAAAATCTGTGAGTCGTGGTTAACAATTTTTTCAACTTTTTCAATAAATACATCGTGATTCTACAGTAACAAGAAAAGAATCTGTTTTCATTTTTTTCTTACTTTTTATTAATTGACAAATTATTTTCTTCTATTTATTTATAATGCAATACTATCTTGTCGATCATTAACTACTACTTTAATTGCAATATTCGTTGTTACACTATTGCATACTTTATGCCTAAACGATATAAAAAAAACGTTGAATCAAAGAGAACTAATTTCTTCTTGAATTAATCGATTAATTAACAAACGGGACAACTTGTTCGGCACCTAACGAAGGAACGTTGGACTTCGCGTCGAACAATTTTCTGCGACATGCGATAAGATAAGCTTGGCTCGACCCGACAGCTCGAGTACCAGCCTGAAAAGCACGAGAAAGAAGAGAGAGAGAAGCGGAGGGTGGTTGGGGTTGGCGACTGTGGTGGTTGCTGTACCGGTGGTGAAAAAAAATGTGTCCTTTTTTCGGAATATAATACGGAGCGTGGACGCGCGTCGTTTGAAGTTAATCGCTGCGTGGCATCGGTGTCTGCAGTGGACAGCCCTCATGCTAGCTCTCCTCGTATTGAAAAAGCGTTTGTCCCGATAGGACCTTTTGTTTTAAAGTGGACCCGTTCATTGTCGAAGGCACGGACGAGAGTCCACGTCTGCTCCCTTTCTTCCATCTTCTTTTTTTACCTTATGCTCGATATTTAAAACCGCGCGAGATAAACTCGAACGTCGAAGCGTTCCCTCAACGGTGCCAACCAATCGGCAAAAGAAAGACCTCCCCTCTCTTACGCTCGATTATGCAAATCGTACAAATTGCATGAAATTATCATCCCCCGGAGGCATATTTTCCTTGTTCGACGAAGGACCGCAATTTTACAATCGTCGATTTTTTTTTTTCAACTTCCAATCGTACGTAAAACTACGTGGATGCTAATGAACAAGAATTATGCTGATAAACGATGATTAAAATTACGCGTGTGCCAACGACGATTGGGAAATCTCAGGAACGGATAATGTCAGCAGGCCGAGATCACGGCGGCGGCGGCAGCGGCGCTTATGATAATTGGCTTTGGATCGACGCGCGTAAAATAATTAACTGGTGATTCGAGACAAGAATCGAGAAAGGAAGGAAGGAAGGAAGGAAGGAGGAAATAACGAGGATGAAGACAAGAGTGGCGAGTAGTGGTGGGAGAATACGACGAGGAGCAAAATTGCGAGCGCGAAAGAAACTTTTCTCCTTTATCTCGAAGAACTCGTTTCTGACTCGCGCGCGCGCGGGCGTACTCTTACTTATACAGGTAAACGCGTGTAGGTAAGAATATATATGTATACAGACACACACATATACATATATATAGGCTTCTATGTAACGCTATGTACCGGCCGGGCGATATATTTCACGATCAACCACCTGTGGATGACTATGCTAATTAGCAGCGTAACGTCATAACGGGGAGAGAAAGAGAGAGAGAGATTCTTGGTGGAGTAGAAGAGGGTGACGAGGAAGGGAAGAGAGGAAAGTCACGATTATTTTTCGATGCGACGCTCTCGGTCTTCTTCCTCGAAAGAGAGAGAGGGAACATCGTTGGGATTAATTCTTCCTCGGAGATAAAGAAAAGCCTCGAGCTTTACTCTCTCTTTCTCTCTCACTCTCCCTTTTTTCCATTCATTTTCTATCTCTCTTTCTCTCGGTCGTTCCAACTCCTATCGTTCCGTGGCGTCTCTTGCACGTAGCGTGCAAGAGCGAACGAAAACGCGGCGAGTCGCCTTTGCCTAGAAAATCCCGGAGCGTGTATGCCGTGCGAGAAGATAATGCACGCAAATATCGTAAAGATAAGAAACGGAGCGGAGGGACACAACGACGGACAGTCGTCGTCTTCGGTCGCTTGTTGGTAGAAAAGAAGCGAGAACCAACGAACCGAACGGAAGATGGAGGGAGAGATAATTATATTACGAAGCCGTACGAGCGAGCCGAAGGAATGAGAAATCATTTTTCGGTGACTAAATTACCCTTTTTTATCGTTGATTCGACGCGATACCTCATTTTCGAGCGTTAAAACAGACATCGTTGGGTAAACATACGCCTTCCGTGTTTTCATCGGGAACGAACGGTTTTCTCAAGAGTAGTGAAACAAAACGGGAGAGAGAGAGGATGTTCTTTCTCTTTTTTTCTTTAAAAAATTCTCCCGTTCTCTACTCGCCGTTTTTTACTTTAGCTACCCCACTATAGCTCTCCCTTACACCCTAGAATCCGTTAGGGCAGACAGATTTTTTTACCTTCCTTCCTCTCTCTCTCTCTTTTTGATCCTGCGGAACCCGGAATCTTTGTCTAGGAATCTCTCCTTCTCTTTCTCTCGCTACATACCTGTCTTCCTTTGTAGCGGCTCGAATGTACTTTCTCTCTCGCCGTTGATTTTCGATTGAAACCAGAGATCTCAAATATTGGGTCCGGGCAATCGAACAGTTAGGTTCATGGGAACCTTCGATGTTTCTCATTCGGCATGGCCGATTTTATTCTTCTTCTAAGGTCGAACTATCGAACTACCGGATCGATTCGAGAAAGCTGCGATTTTACTTGACGGAGAGACTCGAAAATTACACGTTACGAATGGTAATATAAAATACGCTCGGAGTAGGGTGGAAAGAAGTTACGAATTCGGAAACGGACGGTGATCACGTTCTCCAGAATGTCACTCGGAAAGAATAGAAGGATCCTCCCGTAGAATCGTTTTTCTCTCGTTGACCCGATGGGACACCTACGCCTTTCTTGCTCACACGTCGCGAGGAAGTAATCCTCGCGCGATTGCATGCGCGATTTCCTTCCCTTTTGGGTGGTCCTAGCAGCTCGATGATCCTAATCCGGGCGTGCATTATGCTCGCCACGACTGTCCCTGTGAGAGATCACAGGTCGTGTTCTTTGTCGTGACACCGGTTAAAAATCCGCCCTCGAACGCCTCTTCTTACTGTCCTCGAGAAAAGGCAAGAGCTAGCTTAGCTTGCTGGGCGTGAAAACTATCGGTGATTTGTCACAGTCGTGGCACGTTTCTGAGCATCATCACGTAGAATGAGAAAGAGAGTATAGACCTATCCAAATTTCACTTTTTACTTACCGTTTTAATCTTTTCAAGGACACACGTGTAGTTTCAATTGACAATAACGACGAATAGCCATACAAATGAATATCATTTTTGTCTAATATTCCCTTTTTTTATAAAAAAAATTGGATTATTTCTTTCCAACTGTAAGAAAAATTTGTCACCGAGTAGATTAATCGTTCTCAAGAAAGAAAACGACGACTTTGTAGTCATTTAAAAAATTCGAATCGTAGGTGTTTTCGCGGCACGCGGCCACGTGGCCCACGGCCGCTGTGTTTCTCGACAACGCGCCTTTCAACGGCCTAAGTGAGGCAAATGGGAGGGTCGGAGAGCATCGTGGTCAGGGATTTTACCTGACTTTCACTTAACACTCTCCTCCACGCAGGCCCTTGTGTGCAGGCTCTCTAAGAATCGCGATGCATCGTATGCGCGCGCGAGCTCCTCTTATACACGTCATTGCATTATGCGTCCAACGCCGACTCGTATTCGCTTCCTCGGACGTACACGATCGATTCTATAGTTTGTTACGATGATCTTAGCTATGCGAAAAGAGACTCGTGTATTACCACGACGTTTAACAAATCGTTTTTACCGTTGCTTCGAACAAGGAAAGTTTCATTCTCTTTCAAGAATATCCGCTGGCCTCCAAACGAGTGACCCCCTCCGATGTTTCTACGTAACCGATAGGACACGTAGTGTTTGCTTCAGATAAGGGTACAGGTGGGGCCCAAGTGGACAGTGCCGCTATTTCATCTCTCCAGCGAAACGTTTGTCCGTTCGTTCGTCCGGTCGGACGTTCGTCTACCTTTTTCTTTAGTTTTCGTTTACTCAATGATAAGGGCGGTCTTGGTTACGACGAAAAAAAGACTCGGACGCGACCTCCCAATGTATATCTTTTTTTTTTCCTAGTCGGACGGAGTTGGCTTGATTTACCGCTGGCGTGAATCCTTCGAGGAAAACGATCGATAAGTTTTTCTGGCGAACCTAAGAAAGAAGTTTTTGTAGAGTTTCTATGAAAATCATTGATTCTGCTAATTGAATAATTAAAAAGAAATTAGAATAAGATTGGAAATGGTCGTCCATTTTTCTATTAAAATCTAGGAATTTGCAATAACAAAAAGTACAATCTATCGGTTTGACTCTATCGGTAAGAAGCTTATCTCGTTTGACACGCGATTCGTCTTCGTTGTACGATGGTAAAAATATTGACCGAAGTAGCGATTTTGGAGTAACGCGATTCTCGTCCCGGCGATACGTCGTAGGGATCAGAATATATCGATACCTTATCGTTTCGCTCGATCAACGTAATATCTGTCTCTCGTGGACGCACGAAGGAGCAGTTTCGAAAATCACATCCTCCTCCATTCGAGTTGGAAAGAGAGAGAGAGAAAGCTATATTATACGAACGGTGCTACGAGAGCACGAGCTTACACATAGGAATATCGCGTTTGCTTCAAGATCGGCTTATGGCTATCGATCTCCATTATGCGAGCTGATTGGCTTCGAGTCGAGCTGCTTATTCGCCAATGGGCATATACGTATCGGAACTAGTCACGTACACACACTCGTAAAAGATTCGTGAAGCTTCGTTTCGATGCTCCTTTTGTTCCACTCTAATGCTCTTTAAGAAAAAAAAAAAAATAATAATAAAAAGATTTTCAACACCTTTTTTGATGAACCAGTGCACAAAACGCTAGCTAAGCGATCTTTCTTGCGTCATCGAGAAAACGAAGAAGAAGACGATTTTGACGATCGACGATGAGAAAAGCTGACCGTGATTCGCGTCCTCCCTCGGTGGTGGCCGATAAGAAGACGATCATTTGTTAGGTGTCCTAGACGAAGTCATTGTTTCGAGACGCGCGGATCGATAGCTCAGCATTCCCTTCCCTCCCCCCTTGGCACCCTTCTAGTACATTATTGTTTTCGTCGTCGACCCCCGTGCGCTTCTAAAAGAAGACATCGCGATAGCTGGCACACCGAGTCTCTATAGACTCCCTTATTTCTTTGTCGGGCTCATCCTTTTTTTTTCCCTACTCTCTTTTTCTCTTCACCAAAAATATTCTTTATCTTTCCCAGAACGCTGCCTCTCGCGATATTACTCTCCTCCGGTCTCCGAATTAAGTCGAAAGTCTTCCTCTACTTTTCAATCAAAGAGCACCGTTCTCCAGGAGCAGCTTCTAGCAGCAACGAGAGCAGAAGCTACAGAAGCAACAAACCAGATCCACGTTCTCCGATACAAGTACACCGACACAGAGTACTACTCAACGACGTACCCCTTCACCCTCCTTGCCAGCTCCTTCGGTAGGCACACGAGAAAATCCCAATCATCGCTCTAATTACGATGAGAAAGAGATCCTATCGGAAGAGCACGGGACGCTTCTTCCTCCGTTAAGCATCACGTAAAAGAGAGTCGAGCTAAGCATGAGCTAGCTTGAATTACCTGGCTACTTGGACGAACATCGAAGTGGAAAAATAGGAAAAGATGGACCCGGGATCTTGGTTAGCGCGAATATCGGCGAGTCGAGGCGACGATGGTCGCGGGAATCGAGCACAGGTGCTTTCTACGATAGGCATCGTTGGTGAAGGTGGTGGAAAGTGGAGAAGGGGAAGGAGCGTCGAGACGCCCGAAACGTTTCGTTCTCGATCCCACGAGCCGCGATATCGAGACGTCGTCTTTGGAATCGGGCTTTACCAATACGACTAGAGCGAGAGAGAGAGAGATGCAAGCTTAGGGACGCGTTTAAGGTGCGCGGAGGTGGCCGATAAGTCACGGCTAGAAGGCAGGCCACGGGAGTAGCGGACGGTACAAGTTGCCGCTGCTCTTCTAGTATATGTTTTGTGTAAATGTGTTTATATATCTATCTATCCATGTGTGTATATGTGAAAGAGAAAGAGAGAGAGAGAATGGAGAGAGCGAATGATGGTGATACGCAAGAAGGTGAAAAAGAGAGAGAGAGAGATGTTGAGGGAGCCAGGCTCGTGCAGCACGTGCATGCACGCGTACGTGTTCGCTCGTCCTCGCTCGTGTGTGTGTGTGTGCTTGCACCAAGATATCGCGCTTGCCGGCCATATAGGCTAGGTCGACGGTATATACATGGGAACCGATGCCGCGACGGGGGGAAAAAAGTCCGCGATGAGGCCGAAAAAATGAATTCGTGCGCATCCCGTGCCCACACATCTAACTTTCACTTCGGCTCCGGGGATCGGGCAGCCAGTCCGCGCCAGCAGCTTCGCGCTCTCCTCTTCCTTCTCCTCATCTTCCTCCACTTCTTCTTCTTCGTTCTCCTCCTCTGGGCCGCGCAATTCCGCGAGAGATACGTCCGACGCGAGTGCACCGTTCAGACACACTCGCCAACTCGTCGTTCCGTTCTAACGAGATACGCTCAAATCCGAAACTTCTTCCGGCTTTGACGATTATAAACCTGCCGTGGGATATCCACGAAAAAGACGTTCCTACGCGTTGCCGAGGATTATAGTATGAGTCTGCCGTCTGGTATAGACGTTTTGGATCTTGCGACATTTTTTAGTGTAGATGAAAGTTCAAGAAAATCTATTAATAAATTCGAGACGTAGAATTATTTTGGAAACGATTCTCAGGAACGAAAGTTTAAGTTTCGTTCAGATTCATTAGACTTTTTGGCTAGGAAATGGGTTAAATTTGACAAATGTTTGACTAATCGCTAACTACAGGTTTGACCAACACCAAAAATGATCTCGACTACTCTATTTCATATTTATCTATTTTTTTTTTTATAATCACCAACGAAAAAGACATTGGTTTTTTCAAAATTTGATTTCTTCTACACACATCGAATTCGAAAATCGATGGTACAAAGGTAGAATGCAAAGGGTCTCTTTCACATCCAATACAAGAGAATATCTCTTGACATTTTGGACGAGGACTACGACAACGAAGACAGTACGGTGCTCGTAGACCGGTGCTCCGGTGAATACGGTGATATTTGCACCGAGATTTGTACACCACGTCGCGGCATCCTTGAACATGGAGCCGCGTTGCAAATCTCGGGCAGCGCTGATATATCGCGCATCCGTATATGCTCGATAACGATCTCGTCGTTTCGGTAACGATTCGAAATGTAACTCCGTTATAGGAGAGCAAACGGTTTCCCGATAGGTATCGTGCTATCTCTGTCTTTCTCTTTCGTTCGGCGCACGTGAGAGAATCGATGGATCCTTCTCAGATTTTTTCGCATCTACTTCTTTCGTGGTACGGTAGAAAGGGACCATTCGATGGGAGACTCGCTCTAGAAAAGCCACGTTCCCTCCAGTGTTTCCTTCAAAAGCGTTAAGACTCGAACTTGTTTAACCAATTGAGCCACGATGAATACCGAAAAGAACTCTTCGGCACTCTTCCAGATATTACTTTTATTTTTCTATTCCATTCATTCGATCGACTCAACGAGAAAGCAAATTCCACGTTTTTTTTAGGGAGAAAGCAAAGTGTCTACGTGTCTCGTTTGTGATTCAGCTCGCTAAGCTTTTTACGATTTTCGCGCGCGAAGACGAGATTCTTTGAGATAAAAAAATAAAAGGGAAAGAGAAAAAAAAATGTATTAGCGGTGCGTCTAAAGTAATTGGATCGCTCGCGCCGTTAATAAGAACGTTAAGGCGTCGAAAGAGAGCAAAGTCTTGGCGTAATCGATGTTCCGTTCGTGTTTGCGGAGTAATTGATAGTAATACGAGGGAGTAACGTGTAAACCACCGAGAGCTAAGCGTCCTCATTAGATAGGTGCTTTTACGGCCGGGAGAGATAAAAGCCGAACGAACGTGGTTGTAGGTACGTACGAAGCACCGGCGCTTCGACCGTGTTTCTTCTCTTTCGAAACGCGTCTACGGGTATACCACCTAAAAAAAAAAGGAAAAAATATCGAAATTCCCAGACGTTTCCGTGATTTATTTTTTAGCCGATACCATCGGTTATTCGACTATCGATTCCGTTCCTCGCGTACCGCTGCGAAAAGAATCAGGAAATTGAAGGAAAGAGAGAAAATTTCAAATAGAGAGTCCCGCTTTTATTTGCGTTAGCCGTTGGTGATGGCGGTGGTTCGCTTGCGTCTGACCAGCGGTTACAACAGAAATCCCCCTTTTGTCGCGGCGCAAAAAAATTGGCAAAACCGCTAAGAGCGCAATCTGAATACCGCTTTGCAGCGTCACGATTCGGCGCGAGCCGAAGTCACACGACGACGACGCCGACGAGGACGAGCTGCTTCGTATGCGAGTGGAAACAACGAAGGAGAAGGAGGAAGAGAGACGAGACGATGTAGAAAGAGAGAAAGAGATAGAAGGCTCGCCTCGGGTAACGACGCCCGCGCAATTTTCATTAAACATTGTGATTTCGTGTAATGTGCTTTGCCGATTTTTTCAAGCGGCGCCGACGACGACGGCTCTTTTGCTTCCTACTTCTATTATTCTCCCGGTTAAGAGACGCGGCCTTCTCTTCTCAACGTCAGTACCCCCCCCAACCTCCTCCCCTTGTTGTTCTCCACCTCCTTTTGCTCCTAGATCCGAGGACAAAGCCGGCGTTGCGGAGACAGAAGTCGTTCTCTCTTCGATAAAGATTCCAGAAAACAATTTTCCATTCGTCTCGGCCGTGCTGACCGCAGGCTTCCTGCTTTTCGCGAGGCACGAGAAATAGAAGGAGGGAAAGGAGGCCGGTGTGTCCCTTTTGATGATGAACGAACCGATTAGGTTCACTCGCGATTATAATCACGATGCTATCGTCCGAAATTGAAATCTCTTTTATTAGTAGGTACCATTGCACGCGATTTTCCCCGAGGAACGAGGAGTGGAAGAGCGGAAGGGGGTGTTACGCGTGACCCACTTTTTTTATCGAGAAGCATCGAAAATCTTGAACCACTAATTGAAAATCTTTTTTCTCACCCTTACCCCTGGACGGAAGGAAACTCTCGGGGACTCGGTTGGAAAAAAAAAAGTACTCTTCGTTTCCCTCTGCATTTTGTCTACTCTTCGTACTCACCGACCTTACCTCCTGGTAACGAGGGCCGCGATAATTAGCCATTCGCCCATGAAGAGCTTCTCGAAAAACGGTGTCGCGCGTATACCTCACCGTACCAAGTGTCTGTGTGTGTGTTAGATAGAAGGAGAGAGAGAAGAGGCATATCGTATCGATAAATTTGCCGAAGCGTCTACGCCGAGAGAGGCCGGCGTCGACGTGCGGTCGAAAGAGTCGAGGAAGAGAAACGGCGGTAGTGGAGAAGCGAAGAAGCAAGAGAAGGAGGAGGCGAAGAGAGGGAGAGCACATGCAGATGAATAGCTCGCAGAAACCGTGAGACTCTACGGTTGCCCTATATATCGGGAGCAGAGCCGGCTATGGAGTACCTTAGGAGAGCGAGGCCGAAGCCACGATTCGCTCACGACTCTCGTGTGTTGTGTGTCGCCCCGTCGACGTCGTCGTCGTAGTCTTCGTCGACGTAGTCGTAGTCGTCGTCTTTTAAGAGGACTCGCGAGTCTAACTCGACTTCGCGGACGTTTAAGAGACGTAGAGCCACCGTACGACTTTACCTCCCTCTTACTTGCTCCTGTGCACAGGGAGGAGATCCAATACTAAAGGAGAAAGAGAGAAGGAAAGAGAGAGGGAATAAGGAAGGGCGGAATAAGTTGGTATTCGAGAGAAGAAAAAAAAAAAATGAAAGGATGCATCGTGCATGACCGTGTGGCAGAGCGGTTAACCGTACCGATGAACTTTCGTCGGGGCAAACGAGAGCCTGACCCTTCCTCCTCTTCCATACTCTTTCTCCATCTTCTTCTCTTTCTTCTTCTCCTTCGGTCACCTATTCCACGATAGCTTACGCGTACCAGGTCTTAGGAAGGGATAATAACGACGTTCCTCGATATTACAATCGAGCGTGATTTCTATTAGCGCGCGTTCCCCGCTCGAACGTAACACGCTGCCAGGAAGAAGAAGAACAGGAGGAGGAAGCTTCAAAGAGGAGATAACGAAGAGAATCTTCCTCCTTCGATGCCCTCCTTTACGCCCAGACGACGACGTACCTACCTACCTACCCATTGCCGGTTACGAACTAAATTGCCGCACGGTAGTCGTACATCTTCTCTCGCGGGATCTCGAAAGATCGAAACGAACCGACGAGCTACTGAACTTTCCACGAGAAACGAGCCCACTTGCGTTAGCGGACGAACCGCGGTTTCACGGAATCCTCGATCAACGATAATGCAGGAAAGCATTTCGAAAGTATAGAAAGAGACAATCGGGATAGGAGAAGTGGGATGAATCGTGGTAAGACCTAGCACGAACTCTCGTCTAAGTGGTCATCGATGTTGTTGTCCAGCGGCTATTCACACGTGCTCGAATCCACGCAGCAGGTAGATAAGCGATGAAGTGCGTGTGTCCTAGAACGGACCGTAACGTTACATTGGCAGCAGAAGCAGCAGAAGCGAACCATCGAGACGACCACCTACGACACGAAGCGAAACCTTCGCCGTAGGTGCATCGAGAGAGGTCGTGCCGAAGGTGGCCCAGCGCCGAGGATCGTGCGAATGCGGCCTAAGCCCCGAAGCGGAGGCCTGCTGCCGAGTGAAAAGAGCGCGACGTTGCTGGAAGGATGCCGGAAGAGAGAGAGAAAAAGAGAGAGGGGGGAAACCTTTATAGACGTCGCTCTCTATAGCGTTCGATATATCGGACGCGATGCCGATCGAGATCGAAGGGTCGAAACGTTCTGTTCGCACGTACACACAGATCGAGCTTCCTTGATCTTTATTGTTTCGAATTCGTTCTTACCTTTTAGCCTGCGCGCTTGAGAAAGACGGAGGAACGGTAGTATCGTATCCTTCGATCTTAACGCGTTAACTTCGACCATGACGTAATATCATGCGAATGGTCTATAAGGTCTACTCGTTGCTCGTACAATTTTTATCGTACGGATAATACGATCTAGATAGTTTGAATAATTTCGAAAAATCATTTTGTAGAATGGAACGAACCCTATTGCGAAAGTGGTCTCCTGTCGTAATTTAAAAGCTAATCTTTTATCCTCTTCTTTTAGCATAACTCGTTTTCCAATCGTCGATAGTATCGAGACTACCTGTAAGAAATTTTTCTCGGAAACTTCAAAGTCGCTAAGACGGAAGTACGTACGGTAGTCTGTTTATCCTAGCCGTCGGTATTTCAAACGGAAAGATCGGCGAATACCGAACGTTAGAAAGGGAAGGAAAGAAAGATAGAGAGAGAGAGAAAAGCAGTGGGGTTGGTTAGCGTGGCCAATCGATCAGCATCGGCGGTTTTTGCGCTACCCATATGTCATAGTCGGGCCCGTTCGAGAGCATGCCGTGGCATAGAGACTCCAGCTTTGACCCTGTCCATTCGTGATATGTGGCAGAAATTTTCGGGTGGGTGGCCGTCGACCACTCCTATCGTCGTTGTCGTCGTCTCTTATCCCATTTTCTCGTTCCTACGGGTTCGTCCTCTTCATTGGTGATTCAAATCAGGATGATGGTCTACCCATCGAACATTATACTTCCGGTGGGATCACGATCGATCGATCGATTTTCTTCTTACCAAATAGAAAATAAGCCCCTTTTTTTTATCGATCGACTCGAAAAAAATGTATTTTGAGTAAGAGAAGAAATGAGTTTCTTACGTGATCGTTACGTCAGCTTCGATCGAAAAGGTCTGAAGTCATCGAGGAGGTTCCCGACGCGACGAATTCGGTTCCTTACGATGGGACAATGGCTAGGGAGTGAGAGAGACCGAACGTGGCTCGTGGTTGAGAGAGAAAGAGAGGATGGTAGAGGAACAAGGACGAGGGGTAGAAGGGAAAGGAATAAAGGAGTACGTGGGTGCAGCGCCGCGCACCGCTGCTAGAAAGTGTCCCGGAGCAAGAAGAAAAAAAGGAGTCCGGGTCAGTTTGAATAATTTTGACCACACCTCTCGTCAAAGCAATACACGAGCGTATGAATACATACATTTAAATGTCCTCGCCCGCTCGGGAAAGTATTGTCCGAATTTTTAAGCAGGTTCACTTCTGAAGCGTCTCGAGGATCGTCGCGACCGATATTTTTCGTCCACCCTCTCTTTCCTTCTCTCTTTCGTTCCCTCCTTTACTTTCTCGAGACTCTACGCTCAATTTACATTCGTAATTCGCGAGGTACGGAAATTGACGACGCCGTTATATTACTCGAATTTCGTGTACCCTCGTCGACGAGTCAAAAGCAACGAGGGATAAGAGGGCGGAGTAGCGACAAATTTTTATCGTTCGATTTCGGACAAACCGCTTCATCCGATCGTGTACCGTTAAGATCTGGGCTTAACTCTTTGACGCGATTTGAATATAAGAGCGTAGAGCGAGATAGAGAATATTTCTTATAGGGGCCAGAAACTATGTCTCGATACACACGCGTACAAGCTCGAGCCGAGTACCTACGATCGTATGTATTCTCGTGTGAGAGAGTACACGCGAAGAATCGATCGTGAAAGATCAGGCAATATGTACTCCGTACCACCGAGTCTTCTTCTCCTTCTTCTCTCTCTCTTTCTCTTACGGGTCTCGAGAGCGTGCCGTTTAAAGGGGAACTCCGAGCTAATAACAATGCTAATTACCATTAAGCAAAAGATTAGCGATAACGGCGGTCGCTAATGCGTGGAGTGGCTCCGAAGGATAGTACCGGTGCGCTCGAGCATTCGCAGTCTCGTTCTGACTATCGCGAGATCTACTCGCGAGAAGGTTCAACTTGGTGGCACGATGATATTAGAAAGAGAGAGAGCAATCGGCATCCTGGACCTAAATCGAAGAAGAAGAGGAGGCGCGTGCTCGCGACTACTATACCCCTAACCCCTCCAAGTCATCGTCCCGTGAATTCCACTCGCCCGCACGCCAACCGATAAATGAAACGTTCGACGATTTGAATTCGAGAACACGAGTCAACGCGACAAGTACTACTCCGAGACACTCCGAGGGAGATTTTGTAAACGCGCCTGTCTCTCGAGCGAGAGGCCACACTGACGCGTTTAACTCGGCCTCTCTTTTGTTCACCCGATGCATTCCGATTGGTGGGTGTGAATCGATGTTACGTAGCATAGTCTTGTAACGTCGATCGTGTTTGCTAGTCTTTACTTTGTCCCCCTTTTTATAATATTTTCGCTATTCTTCTTTTTTTCTTTTCGATGGTTTTTCTCATAAAAACGAGATATTAGATTATTTGGAAAAACAAGAAGAAAAATGTCGAATCCTCTGCTTTTGGTATCAACATAAACTAGCCTTAGGGACAAAGGCTAATAACGACGAAACAATGCCATTTCGTAATAGACGTTGCCTGGTCGCTCTTAGAAGACAGTCCCCCCCCATTCGAAAAATGTCGACGAGACAATGGAGGAGACACGCGTGGGCGAATAATTAACGGAAAACGAAAACCGTGGCTCGCACGTCGAAGGATCGCCACGTTAGTGGATGCATTATTAATAAACGAAAGAGGGAACGACGTGGAAGCCTTCGAAACGGCGTGTTTCTCGGTGTTCGGTAGCGAATGACTCGTCCGTGAGTAAGGAGGGAACGGGCGAAACTCCGGGCGAAGATATTTTCGACGCGTTATTTTGACTTTCGGAGCACGGGCCGAGCGAAGACATTATCGGTGACATTTGTCCGTGCAGGCAGGCATCGGGGCTGGCTTCGCCGGACAAAACATGTTCCGGTCCGGTAGGATGACCCTAACGCCGCGCCTTTTGTCGAGCGAAAGGTATCCAGCCGACCCGGCGTGTCTTTGTCATTATATAACGCCATTGTGGCCACACTTGCCCGGCGTGGAAGTCGACT
The DNA here is from genome assembly GCA_916049575.1 of Ancistrocerus nigricornis. Classification (NCBI taxonomy): domain Eukaryota; kingdom Metazoa; phylum Arthropoda; class Insecta; order Hymenoptera; family Vespidae; genus Ancistrocerus; species Ancistrocerus nigricornis. The sequence continues at coordinate 1,359,140 of OU696668.1, read as the reverse complement.
ATACCTTTGCATATTATTAAAATGACGATGATTGTCATTTTTGTCCCCTCCGACTCCGAGGCTCTCCTCATCCACCTCCTCCTTCTCCCAAGACAAGCCCGCGCGCGCGCGCGCGACATCACCGTCACCTCTCACCGTCTCTCTTCTTGGCCACCGACGTTCTCCAAGAGAGACACCACGGTGAGGACTTTGGAATTCCTTCTCGTGCCGTTTACTGTTTTCTCTATCTTTCTTTCTCTCGCTTTCTACAGACTCGTTTAATCTTCTATCTCTAGTTCGTTTTATGAAATTATAATTTCCCATAAAGAATGAAATATCTGCATAATTTACCATCCCACTTTTTCTCTTTGCCTTTTCAATAGGAAATTAATGTTATCTGTATCAATTCACACGTTGTTATAATTCTTATCGCAAAGTTTCTAATAATTTTATTATATTCTCTAATTTTTATCTTCACTATATCCGCATTTTTGGTCTCTCGACAATGCTGCAACGATCTCGCTAATTTATGCGTCTATTTATCAATCGATCTATCACTCTATCTCCATCCTCTTCCATTATATTCCAGTATAACACGCACGAGCCTTTTCGCTTTCTCTTTCTTTCTTCCTCTTTCTCCGGCTTTCAGCGAGTCGAAGAGAAGGCCGCGCGCCTCCGTTCGTTGCGAATGTATTACGTTCGTGTGTACAACTGATACGTGCGTGCGAGAGAGCGCGAATATGCGTCGACAGCTCGTGCAGAGTGCATGTACGCCAGAGGAAGAACGATAATCGTAACTTTCGTCGACGATTACGTTCAAAAACGTTCGAGACAAACGAGTAGAAGATATTCGAGGGCTTCTCTTCTTCTTTAGCATCTTGTTCTTTCGTCTCGTTGTCTTCTTAATCGGTCATCGTTCAGAACGGATATCGACGGATATCTCGTAATGCTAAAGAAAGAAAAGTAAAAAACATAACAGAGGATGAGTAATAAGAAAAAAAAAAAGAGTCGGAAATTCATTGATATCGATGACGAGGTAACGGCCTCGGTGACGCAACCTCACGATTCTTCTTCTCTCTTTCGGGGCACCGTTTGGTCGTCACCTCCTCGTCGTTTCTTCGGTAAATTCGATACACCTGCGTGCCAATTGTTTTGACATGTGTCCCCATTGTCGCCTCGCCTCTTTCGAGCACAGCCCGGGGACAACGAGACAACGGCGACGAGGACGAAAAGAGACTCGCACATTCCGGGGACCCGTTCGACCTCCTCCGCGCGCGCGTGTCACAACGACGTCATGCGGGTCGTACAGTCCGAGATCGAAAAAAAGGAAGGAAAAAAAGAAGGAGTTTAGAGAGAGGGAATAGGGTACGATGACGACGACGATTCAATTTTCTGATTAGACAAACGTAACGGTGCAAGTAACTTAAAATTCATCTCGAACGCCATAGCGGAGCAAAAACTCGACTTCTCCTACGCGCGATCACCGAAAGACGATTCGTCTTTCTTTTTTGGCGCGTCCGAACGGAGAGACGCGCGCACATTTCTCTCGGCGGGACGCAACGACGACGACGACGACCAACGGAGAAAGTTATAGCTTTTCCATTGTCTCGCGACCTGACCGACGCGTCTTGTCTCCTTGCACGCACCTACGTGCGAAGGAGTAATCGCGGAAGACATCTGTCTCTTTCTCATCCTTCTTCTTTCTTAAAAGAGAGATTTCTCGAGAGATCTTATACGATCTCGAACGAGTTTATTGCATAGTATTATAGAAACGAACGATAGGAAAAAAGGTCTCCATTTTTATTGCCAAGACTGTACAGGTGGTCAGTTGCCCCAACGAGGACCCGCATCGCACGGGACAGGTGAGGGCCAATGAGATAAATTCGATCTGACCCTCATTACCGAAGGGTACGTTCAAGCTTGTAATTATGCAAATACTCGTCCGAGTTTCTCGAATGAAAGAAGGTCGGCCATTCGCACTATGCATTTCGTTCGATAAATCGATTCATCGATCGTATTTCATTTACTTCTCATAAATTTCAAAGGAAGTAACGTAGGAAGAAACTTCATCCCTTTTGGCCAGCTAAAATAATAATAATAATAATAATGATAATACAGAGAAGACGTAGAACACGAGGGAGATAAAGAGAGGAAGGAAATCGTCTTGGTCCACAATGTGCTCTCCGAGACGTAGAGAAAGAGAACGGTTACGGAAGAACGGGAAGCCCGAACGAAGTAGACGGATAGGCGGATAGAGAAAGATAGAAGATGATCCTAATCTCTCTTCTCGTAGCAGGACCTCGGCCGAAAATTCAATTAAACTTTTGATATACGGGCCCGAGAGCACGACGACGGCGATGCCGCGGCTGTGTAAACGAAAATTTCGCAAGGTTCACGTACTTTCCTTACCTCTGGCCGATTCATCGGAGAGAGAGAGATCGCTTTCCACGTTTTAGAGACGTGGCGTCGACCGTGGGGGCCAGAACGACCTCTCTCTCTTTCTCTCGCTTCTTCTCACGTAAAACGATTAAGCTTCGAACTTTCCACTCGGTGGCTTTTGGGCTACCGAAAAATCTCCTCACGGCTGTTGCCGTTTCTTCTTCCCCCTCCTATTCTCTTCATCTTGCTTGTTACCCCACCTTTCGCTTCCGGCGAGGTGGAAGCTTTAGGCTTCGCCACGAAATCTTGAAATTTATCTCGAGCGATTTGTCGGATTCGGACTAACATAGAGTAAAGTATATCCCTACTCTTCTTTCCATTCTTCTTCTCGCGATCTGGACACCCTGGAGCGAAAAGTAGCAGAAGCTCGATAGAGGAAGAAGAGAATCGTAGGCTGGCGATTGTCTCCGTGATACCTACTCTCGACGATTGCGTCTTCCTTCGAAAAGTTTTTTAAAAGGAAGGACTCTTGATCTCTTTTTAGAAGGTTCTAGTTTTTTAGTTTTTTTTTATCCCTATCCGTCCTTCCGGCTCGTCGGTATTATCAGAGATAAACGAGAGTCAAGGCTTTGGTGTGACCCCGCGACAGCTGCCAATTTTTCGGTCCAATCCATTAGTCCGAAGACGCGATTCGAGAAAAAAGGGCATCAACGAGAGGAGGAAGAAGAAAAAGGGAAGGTTCTCGCTCGTTGGCGCGAGAAAAAGAGAATAGTTGACTGGACCCCGTCGAAAATTGGGCCCGGCGATGCGGCCAATAATCATACGGATTGCCGAAATGTGGTTCGGCAAGGCCGGTTGCGGTGTTCTCGCGTTGCGTTGTGTGACGGGCGTTGAATGAGAAACGCGTTCGTCATCCCGGGAAATCCGTTTGTCGTGTCTCCTCGTCGCCTTTTTTCGGATAAATCGTTCATCATAGGCAAATATGACAAGCGGGCAGCGCCCCCTACAAAGGGGGATCGGCACCGTGAAAAATCTGACAGAACTGACTCTGCAGATTCGGACCTCGCGATCATCGGTCCCCGAGTTTGGAGTCGAAGAAAGAGAAGAATTTCTTTCTCAATGGGACCGGACACAGACCCATTTTGCGAACAAACTCGAAATGTGAGAGGAAGGTTTTCCTAAGAGAAGGTGAACGTTCGAAAACGAATTTTTCGTCGGTGCGAACAGTGAGAGAGAGAGAGAGAGAGAAAAGAGAGAAGAGAACGAAATTCACGGAGAAATTAGATCGTCCTCAGCGTCGTCGTCGTCGTTCGTCGGCTACGTGGAATTTCTCTCTTTCTCCTCTTTCTTTCTCTTTTCCTTCCAAGTGGGAAGACAGTGATAGAGAGAGAGGGATAGGAGCTGGGCAGAGGGAGGAAATTATTTTTTCCGTTTTGCCTGCTATTTTTACATCTCGCGCTTCTCGCGCCCAAGAGTTACTGACCTCTGGCCAGTTAGCCGTACAACGATCGACTATTTTTAAACGCCCCGAAAAATGCATAGCCTCCCTTTTGGAAGAACTTGAGAAACGGGGGGATGGGAGGACTAGTGGGGAGTAGGAGAGAGAGAGGAAGAAGCGAAAGACGAAGAAGAGAGGGTGGGAGAGAATGACTGTTTTGTCCGTCGTCGCCTCTCTCTCTCGACTGCACTTATTTCGGACCGGCCACGTGTCCGGTCAAGAAAAGTTTCTTCTTCTGCTTTCCTCCGATGTTTTACGACCCAACGAGAAGTGCCTCCTCTCAAAGGGAAACCCACGTTCGTAATTTTCTACAAAATTAAAACGTTTCCCGAGTGTCACGAAATTAGATCGCATTTTATGCTCGAAATCCTTTCGAGAACTCGCGATCTTTCCAACTTCTCTCGACTTTTCTTTTAAAGATATCTTTGAGGAAGGAGTGGCCATAGATCTCTCGACTCGAGTGATCGTCTACCTGTCGGGATTCGTCTTTAGAATAGCCCGATCTGGCTCTTGCCAATTTAAAAGCAATTTTCCCGAATGCCTTCGAAAAAAAGGCATCACCTCTTCTTCCCACGGCGGCGGTCAGCTGGTCTGCGCACCAAAAAGCGTTCTTCTTCCGTTTTCCACCATCCTTCTTCTCCTACTTTTTCCGCGTTTGACCCTCCAAGCTTTTTTTTTACAAGAATCTCAATTTTTCCTACCTGAGAACTAATCTCGACTCTATCCCATATGAAGGACCACTCACCGAAATCCTTCCAGAAGACTCTCCGATTTAGCTAACTATTATCACTCTTCGATGGTGTAATTTAAGTGCGATTAGAATCGATTCACAGCTGAAGCAGTACGCGAACACGATACGTCGATCGTCATCGAGAAGAAGAAAGAAGAGCGACGATCTTAAAATCGATCGCATGAATGCTCGAAATTCGATCAAAGGACGATCGACCATGCAGACAAGAAGAAAGCAATGAAAGAGAGAGAACACTTCTCTCACGACAAAATTTTAAGGAACGCACGTGGTCCACCGTGCGTCACCCCGAGGCCCCCTCATTTTTTTCAATCGCTTTTTATATACCTCCTCCCTTTTCCTCGAGGCCCCGGGATTTTTTTCTTACCCCTTGGCCGGCCATCTGCCGCTACGGAAGGGGCGTCCAAGATGCATCTCGGGACGAACGGGTGGGGTTGCGTTCAAGGGAGAGGAGAACCAAGAAGAGAGAGAAAGAGATAAAACGAAGATGAGTCCGAGGGTCCTCCTCCTCCTTGCAGGGGTAACGGCTTAAGTCCCAGTTTAAGATCTCTCAGCAAGGAAGTCTCTCTCTCTCTTTCTCTCTTTCTCTATGTCGAAGCTCACACTCGTGTTGGGAAAAGGATGGAATAAATCGACGCACGTCCGCGAGCGAGCCTACCGAGAGGCTCTTCCGAAAGAAGAAGAAAGACAGAAAGAGTGCGCGTGAGAGGAACTGCTGGAAGATAAAATTCGACGCACGATACGACACCGAAGCCTTCCTTCCTTCCTCCTCCTTCTTCTTCTTTATTTAGGCTCGAATTGACCCCTCGGTAGAAGAGATTAATCCTCTCGTTTCTTTTAGACCGACGTGTTCTATTCTTCGGCCTCGTTGAATCTAAATCACGCTGAACCGTTTTTCTAAACGTCTTCCAAGCGATGTACCAACTTTATTTTTTAAAATTATAACGTGTTGGTATTCGGAATTGAATAGTTGCCGGGGTCGAACGTCATTAAAATCCTCTTTCCCTTATCCACGCTCATTCATTAAGATCCTCCTAGCTCCACGAAACCGTTAGCACGTATCCATTTCACTTTCATTCTATCGTGGCTTCGCTACCGTCAGGAAGGTAGCGAAGAAACGCGTCGATACCGTTAGCGCTCTTTCCCGATTAGCCGTACGTAGATGAGCAGCAGCAGTAGCGAGCAGCAGCCTTTCGACGGCGACGTTCTCACGGCGCTACGCGATCAAAGTATTTTTCCCCAAAAAATCGTCGGCCGGAAGGTTTTCCTAGCCAATTCGATTCCACGATAGGAAGCATAGCTCGCTAAGTATAGTTAACAAGGGGAGGAGGGCTGGCTTAACAACCTAGCAGTATTTCAATTTTTTTCCAATCCTCTGTATTTCCTTCTCTCTCGATTCCTTCTTTTTTTTGCACCTTCCGTCAGCGAGAATCTGTGCCACTTCGGGGTACCGTAAGGCTCTCCCTCTCTTTCTCTTCTCGTTTTTTCAAACCTTCGCACAAGGTGTTTCCGTCCGAAAGTTCCGGTACCTTCTCTCCCCCCACCATGGCTCCCTAACATCGTGCTCGCACGCATAAAAAACTAAGCACCCCAGAGGAATCCCCACCCCTCGGGGTTCGTCTCACCCTGTCGCACCTCGTAGCAGTTCGTCGATGCGTGCCAGCGTGAACTTCGTCGTCATCGAAGGAATGTGCACCTAGCACGACTTACCACGTTTCACCCCTCCCGTGTACCCCCCTGGTTACTTTTTTTTAACCTTCCCTTCTTACTTCACCCTCTTGCCACCCCTCTCTCGCTCATCTTTTTTTCTCGCGCTACTCCTCGCGCGGCCACGTTCGAGGCAGCCACGCGGAAGGCCGTGCGAAAGTCCTACGGTGAGAATTTTTTTATGCAAAAATGGACATGGGAAGAAACGGCGACCGTGGGTCACCCGCGAAGCCGGATATCCATGTTGTTAAAATAAGAAAGAAAGAGAGAGAGAGACAGAAAGGAGATGTTGCAAGGAGATTAATGTTTTCCTAGACGAAGTAAAAAAGCTATGGAACGATGAACTCACGCTGCTCGCGCACGTAACTTTCCCGCGAGAAATTCTCGTTTCGAAGAGAAGATAGATTTTCGCTTCGTCCCATCGCCCTTTTCGTTCGAGTTCCTTCTTTTCTACCAGCCCGACGACTTATATCCGGACGAAAATTAGAATCGGACATCGAGCCACGAGGTTCAACGACCTCCACATCGTACGAGCCTTTCGTCGTCTACCAAAAAACGTTCGTCCGCTGCAACGAATGTGAATATTGGATTCGAATCTTGCTCGAGTACATCTGTATGTACGGAGCAAACGAAGCATTTACGAATTCTTCGAGATAAGATTAGCGAATTTTGTACGACGAATCGAACCGTTTCGTGCTTGTACGTCAGAAGCGTGAGTTAGACAGAGATGGAAATAAAGATGGTAGGTATCTCAGAACGACTTTCTGGAAAAACGTTCGTCTTCTAAAGGAGAACGGTAAAAGAAGAAGAAGAAGAGGGGGAGGGGGCAACCCTTGCGAGAGGAAGGTCGAAAACTTCTAAACACCCTTGGCAAGGGGTCCGTCTCCGGTTATATTTGGTATCTGTCTCTCTTCTCCGAGCACACACATGCCACATTGGCGTAGCCGTGAATGGACGAGAGGCTAATGTCTAATTTACGTTGGTCAAGTAAACGATCGAACGAATAAGTCCAACTCCCACGTCGCTTACTCGATAATATTGAGAAAGTCGATTGGTCAAGTGTTTTTCCTTTACCTCTCTACCGTTTACTCGATCAATGCAATGAAAAAGTGATCGAGTACCTTCTCGAGATACCAGGACCGGTCAAGGCAATGGAGTATCTACCCTGGTATCACGTAGGAAGCAGAGAGAAAAAGATAGAAGAGGTATAGGTACACGCTGGAGTCTTACGCTATTACGAGAGACTAGCAATTCCGAAAAAATATCGACGCCTCCTTAACCGGCTGCTTTTACCGGGCCGACTCGGCACGTAGCAGGCAGTACTGTAATCAACGTCCATTGTCCATCTCGATCTCCGGCTCTCGAAAGGCCAACAAAGCTATTCGCGCCTTTCTCTCTTTCTCTCTCTCTTCTTCTTCTTAGTCGAAGGAAGAGAAGTTCGCGCGTGCGCGTAGGAGATCGAATATTTCAAGGGACACGGCGTGACATATCGGGCAGTGGGAGCGTGTAACGTTTCCGAAGAGAACTCGCTAAGGCTGGAGAGTGTACGCTCGACCTCTTGACCATCTCTGGTCACCGATATACCACCGCACTCGGCAAGCGCAGACGCTTCAGCTACGCGTGTTTGCTTTTATCTTTGAACGCCACTCTCTTTCTCTCTTGCTCGTCCTCTTTCTAGAGTTCTCTCTTTCTATGTTCAACACGGACGTTGGTTGAGCCTGCTGAAAGAAAGAGAGAGAAGTATAGTTGAAGGGGAAGGGAGAGATAAACTCCCACGAAGAGCTGGACGCGGGGCAACGAAAGCGCACCGAAACCATTCGTCCTCTTCTCCTCCACCTTCTTCTTCACCTCCTCCACGTCGTCTCCGTCGTTGGTGCGGAGGCACATGTGCACGTCGCCGAGTCGCCAGACAGATCTTTTTTGTCCCGAAGTAAAAATAATCTTTAAAACCCCGAACAGGATGCGTTGTTAGAGCAGGGGACGAGAGAGTACCAGAGAAGAAGGATAGGGAGAGAGAGAGCATCGGGCATCGTCACCAAGGCGCGTCCACGCGGTGTTTTTTCACCCTTTGGACCTTCCTCCCGTTATAACGGGTGTCCGAAACGAGCGATGTTTGTAATCAACGAACTTCCACGTCCAAGATCACTCGGTTTCCGGGAAGTGCAAGGGAGTATCCGTCGGAAACGTTCGTCTCTCTATAAGTTAACTGTAAAAGCGATCGGTTCGATGTTGCAAGTATTCGTACCTACGCAAATGAAATCGAAGAAGAGTCGAGCGAAAGGCCGATCCGGTACAGCTCCTCGTTCGATTTTCGCAGCTCGCGGGATCGCCACGAGTGACCCCGGATAAGTGACTCCTACCACGCGAGAAGCTACCAAGTCTAATGAGTAGAAAGAATCGTAGAAACCAACCGAGCACGAGCTGGAGAAAAATGTCTATGAACTTGCTGCGAGCGAGCAGCGTAAAGACAACGGTGGCCTCGCGATGTAATGAATGTGGGAGTTTCACACGGGTCAACGGATCGCTGCGTTTTCTAAGGATACGACTCTGGGCTCCGCTAAGAGGAATTTCTCCTTGCCCTGGACTATCCTCTCCGTTGTAGCGTGCTCGCTCCTAATAAACACCTTGATAACTTATGCATTCCAAGTAAACGATAAGATCGTACCAAGAGAGAAAGAGAGAGAAGCTCGATAGAAATACGACCGAGCAAAAGTGGATCGGCCGATAGAACATTTTTATACACAAGCTTGGACTACTCTTCTGTCTTCCTTATTTCGAACGAGTAATGTGTAGATAAGAGAGAGAGAGAGAGAAACGGAGACTCCGAGCGTCTCACCAAGAAAACTAAAGTTTACGCGAGCGTCGACCGTAAAGAATACGGATTAACCTTCGACCGCGAAACACTTTACCGAGTTTAAATTCGCGCTAGGAGTCGCGTGCCGCGCTCCCATTGCCCTTTGAAAAGACCGTGGCTCGTAGGTCCTTTCTATCGTCTATCGAAGGATCGAACGTTTGCCGCATTTTCAATGCTGCCCGATCGACGAACAATATATATATATATATATATATATATATATATATACATACATATATACTCTGTGTCTATCTATGAATGTCAGTTACGATTCCTCCGCTCGAAGGCGAGCCGAGACGCAAGAAAAGCCGAATGGACTTTTCGATTCTCTCGCGTTAATCCTATCCACCGAAACAAAGGCACGTACTAGATCTTTTTAAAATGCCCAACGACGTTGTCCTTCCTAAGATTGGAGATACGAAGGGTCTAGGAAATGCTATGCAGGACCCTTGAGAGAAAAAGAAAGAGAGAGAGATCGTTTCTAGAGGTTTTGAAAAGTCACTTGGAAGCTCGCGCACGGTCAAAAGTCGTCGATGGACACTCGGAGAAACGCCACTCCTGAGAAATATTTTCGTCCAGCACTTGGCTCTTCCTTTTGACGAAAAAGGAAATCACGAGAACCGCCCCCTTTCCTACCAAATTAAAGGGCGCTTCCGTATGCTCGCTGCAAAACAATAATTACTCGTCCGGTTAGAATCTCGCTTCCCGTTGCCACGATTTTCAAAAATTCGAAAATAAAATTCGAACAAAGTTTCAAAATTCACAGGAAACGTCGGAAGAATGTCGATCAGCGCGGTCAAAGATCCACGAGGATGCGAGCTATCGATCTTTACGCTCGTTCGTTCGTTCGCGCGGGGGGTTTCAACCGTGGAGGAATAATTAATGTGAGAGAGCAGGTACCTCCTTCGGGTTTGCTCCTCTACTCCACTTTCTCTACGATTCGACGGTACGTGTTTACGGGAAGTTTAAGGAGACGACGAGAGCGTGCATAGTTAATCGCACGATCGGTCCATAAATCCGCGAGCGAGAGACGGATGCCGCCGTTACGGCTGCCGCTCTGCACGAATTATATAATCGTCCGTCACCGATTTCGTTAACGATATCCATCGGTACAAGGCGATGGCAATTATCAAAAGCGTTTTACCGTTATTGTCAGGGAGGTGGATGGATTTTCGAAAATATTGGTTATAGAGGAAGGAAGAAACGAGATAGACAGATAGATATCTAAATAGAGAAAAGAGAGCGAAGAGGACACGTATACGAGAAAACACACAAGTTCGCGCATGTGTACGGGACGCGTGTAACGTTAACGCGGGAGTAAGTGAGAGAGAGAGAGAAAGAGAGAGAGAGAGAAAGAGAGATAGAAAGATAGAGAGAGAGGGAAGTACGCGACTCGAGTGGGGAGCAGAGAAAGAAGGAAAGAGAGATAGCCAGCGAGCGCGAGAGAGCGAGTGAGAAAAAGAGGGGATAGATAGAAGGGAAGAGAGGGGAGTCTAGTTACCCCCACCACGGGGGGTGAAAACTACCCCGAGAGAGAGCGCGTGGGGTGTCCGGCGGCTCGGCGCGACGCCGAGGCGAACCGAGCGCGTCCGAAGCGAGCGCAGTGCCCGAGACACACCAGGTCCCGCACGGCACGACGACGACGGCGCACCGTCCGGCACAGTCCACTCAGAGATACGACCCATGCTGGACCATCGTCGCTCTGGTCCACGCCGCCGGCATCAGCGATCCAGCCTCGTGCCCGTCGTCAGCGCGAGCAGACGATAGAAGAGTGCTCGCGTCAAACGTCACCTCCTCTTCTAATTACAACGAAAACGCGGTGCGCGGACCTAACGCGAAATAAGCGAAATTTCCCGTCACTTGTCAAATTCCTAGCACGCACGAGGGATTTAAATTCGTCCGAAGGAAGAAGAGGAGAAGAAAGAAGGAAATAATAATAATATAAAAGAGAAAAGGACGGATCTTTTCGAAGAAAAGTGAAAACAACGTGTTAACTATATATCTTACAAGCGAGTTCTGTGTGATCTTTGACGTTTGTAAAAATACAAGATTCTCGCGAAGAGGAGGAGAAGAAGGTGGTGGAATACAAGGGGAGAGAGAGAGAGTAGTGTGGTAGTAGTAGGTGGTGCTTCATCGTTGCCGCGCTCGCGAGTGCGGCGTTTCTTGCCGCGGCGGAAGAGGTGCCGCCGCGCCGCACCGCGCCGACACCTCGACGCGTCTCGACACCTGCGGATCGCTTTCGGTCAGTCTTCCTTCTCCTCACTCCGGTCACGTTTGTGAGACCGCCTCTCTCTCTCTCTCTCTCTCTTTTGATCGAGAACGTATACAAGCATTCGGTGTGAAGCGAGCGAGAGTGACTCGCTCGCTCGCGCGTGTCTCTATGTGGTGGTGTGCCGTTTTTTCTCGCGAGCGAGAGACTACGGAAAACGCGATCGGGGAACATGAGGACGAGTCGTTACGACACTAGTTGACAACGATCGACGACAACGACGACTAGGCTACGTTGTTGACGTCGACGTCCGAACGGGCATCGTTGTTACGGGTGAAGAATTTTACGAATCGATCATCGTTAATCAAGAAAGGAAGAGAAGAAGAAGAACAGGTGGAGGTGGAGGTGGAGGTGTTCAACGCGGTGTTGTTTTCCTTCGTGCTGGAGGTGTTAAAGGAAGAGGAGGAGGTGGTGGTGGAGGAGGAGGTGGTGGTGGCGGGGGAGGAGGAGGTGGTAACGAAAAATTCGCGGAGAATTTTCTCCGAAGCTGGACAACCGATGGACAAGACGATCTCTCGTGAAATCTCATTCGCGAGGTGGAAGAGGAGGTGAGGGTAAAAGGAGGTTGACGAGAAGGACCTTGGAAACGTGAAGTGTAGGACAATTCTTCCTTCTTTTTCTTCTTCTATCTTACGACATTCATCCGTCGCCTCCAACTTTACTCTCGTCGTGAAAAACTGACGGGAGATACTCGAAGTGATAGAGAGAACAACGAAAGAATCCTCCTCCTTGTCGTCGTCGTCCAATCCGTCGTTCGTCCCTCCTCGGTCCTCCCTGAGGAAACCACCTTGGAAGTACAACACGGATCCGGACGAGAAACGACGACGTCGGCACCATGAGGATCAAAATGCCCGCGGTCAGGATCGCGCAAGGTGAGTTTTTTCGTTGACTTTCATCTATGAATCTTCTCGGAGCCGTCGCTCGGTGATTTCGCTTCTCGCTCATTGTTTACGTCCTTCTTGCTACGAGCTCCGAGAAACTGATCGTTCTATATCCTCTCTCGTGTCTTCCCTCCTCTCTCGTTTGCGCGAAAGAAACATAAACACCGGCGGACAAGGTGATTTTAAAATTGAAATGTTTCGGCTATCTTCGGAAGAGAATTCTATTGAATGACGCAACGATGTTTGTGAAAAGCGTAAATAATTTTTAATACTACAACTTTTGTAAGAAATATAGACACGTGCTTTTCAATTTTGCGCGCCTTTTCTCTCTCGATCCACCGTTAGAAGTTTCATCGCGTTAATATTCTCGTTAAATCAACGTCATTGATATTATCGGAACAATATCGGTAATTACGGAGAATAACCAAAATTAACTATAAATCATTCGCGGGAAACAAAGTATTCTCCTTCTATCGTTCAACTCTTCTAACGAGAGGGATATCTCAAAGAGAGGATCGCGAGAAAGTCGACTAAGAATTGAAAAGTATCTCCTCATCGACGCGCGCTAACTTGACGTTCTTTCCAACCTCCCCGTAAATAGAAAGACACGAGAAGGAATGAAGAGAGAGAAAAAAAAGAAAGGAAAACAATGGAGGAGAATCCCGTGGTCGCGTGGCGCGGAAATCAAAGAAGGAAAGCAGAGTAAGTCGAAGCTCGGAAAAAGAATCTCTCGAGATGGTAAAGAGTCGCAAAGAAAAAGAGTAGAAAAAAAGGACAAAGATAGATAGATAACGTGGACGAGAAAAAGTGAGAAAGAGTGAGTGAGAGAGAGGAGTGGGGGTGGAGTAAAAGAAAAAGACAGAGAAAGATGTAAGGGCAACGTCTTCGGTTAACTCTTCGTCGGTTGAATTTTTAATTAGTCAGCCGGCAGCTCCGATGTCGACCTTCGCCCCGTCGAGTAAGCGGAGGTGGTATGGGGGAGATGACGGTGGTGTGTAGGGGGTTAGAAAAAGAAAGAAAGAAAGGAGGGAAGAAAGAAGGAGAGAAAGGATGGAAGGAGACGAGTTGGAGGGGAGGTATTGTCATGCGCGCGTTTTTCACAGACTTTTCCACCCCCGTTTCACGGAGGAAGCAACCACCACCTCCTCCTTCTCCACCTTCTTTTGCTACGGGGCTACACCGACGCTTGTTCCACCCCCGCTCGCCGCACCCAACCTCGACGACTAAGACCACGACGACTACGACGACGGCGGCGCCGGCTCCGTTTTCTTAATTACAACTGCGATATTCTTTAGTTCGCGCGATGACGCCGCCGCGAAAAGATATCGGAATCTTTCCCGAACGAGAATGAAGAGAGCAGTAACCCCCCACCCCTTAACAAGGGTAGCAACCGTACGATATTTACCCTTGCTCGGTTGTAACGTAAGGTGGGGGTAGATCGATCGAGACATCGATCTTTAGATATACCGTGTAACTTCTGATCTAAACATATGAGATAATAGTGGCGAGTATTTGCTTCGATAATAAACTCGCGAAGTGTATCTCCTAAGAACTGATTCTTTTTTTGTTTTTTTATATCTCGGATTAACGTTGTCATATTCTGATCTTATAATAATGGAAACAATGACGTTAGGATTCCTCGACTTTCTTCTCGACGAGGTAAGTGTCCGCGTTTCGAGTAAACCTAAACATATATACATATATACATATAATATATATATATATATATATGTACTAGCTTTTCGCTCCGACTCGTCGATGTCCGATGGATAAACGCGACGGCACGTCCGTACAATCTCAACTCTCGCCTATCAATGTCGAAAGTTTAAATACTATGTTTACAAACGCGGTCTCTCACTTCCTGAAGGAAAAACAACGACCGGTACCTATAACGATCGACGCGTTCTCTCGTTCACGTTTACCCTTCTTCCTTCTACATGCACGTAAACGTATGAAATTGGAAAATAGCGAGATGGGTCTTCGGCAATCATTCTTTTACAAATTGGTTGAAATTTTTCGAAGAGAAATCCTGTCCTTTTACTTACGACTATCTTTAAAGGAACGGGTAAGACAAAAGAGAAGGTATAAGAAGAAGAGAGAAAAAGAGAGACTCTTATCGCGTTCTCTCGAAAAGGTGACTCATTTATCGTCGCAATTATACCCGCATATCATCGGTGCTATACGCAGCTCGCGCTCGCGGTATTCTCCAAAGCTTCTCTACTAGTTACACCACGATCGACTGGAGGTACTCACGAGGATGTTATTTAGCAAACAAAGTACGTTTTACGCGCCCCTGTCGGCACGTGCGCGGCATATGCGCGTTTTCTACGGCGTATCTGTTAAATATTGTCTTTGATGCGACCCGTCGGAAGCCCTTCTTCACCTTGTGCGCGCGTCTATCTCTTTCTTCTCACTGTCTATCCCGTCTCTCTATCCTTCGTTCCTCAGTTCGCTTCTCGCTCTTCTCTGCCTTTGGTGAGAGAGGAGCCGACAAAAAACTACTTTGATTTGATTCCTTAGATTAACCTTTAGGGCGCTGGGCGCGTGGCGAACCCTTTTTCTCTATCTTCCTCTCTCGTTTCTTTACTTATCTTTCTCTCTTTCGTTGTCTCTCTTTCTCGCACATCGAGGAGAATGTCTATCGTCTCTCCCTCCTCGGAGGGTCCAGCACGCGCCCAGGTAAGACGAGTCGCGTCGACACGATCAAGAGTCACGAGCCACCGAATCAAGTTTTCTTATTCTTATTCGTATAACTATAAAAACGTAGAAGAAAAAGTTATTTTATTTCACCGAGATTGAACTTTTTTTTAAGAACCGTATTACATCTTTATGTCGTTCGTCGAAATTCTAATGATTCATCAAATTCGATATCGTAATATACTTTTTATGTACAACAACCAGAAAGTTCCTTATTTAATTATTATTCTTAATTAACTTGACGCATCGATCGGTTGCCACTTCCCCTACTAGATGGCGCCAGCCGTCATCACGGTCCTTCCCAGTACCTTCGATATCGTAAATAAGTTTATAAATAATTCCTTCGTTGCCATTTAACGCATCGATCACGCGTTATTCCATCCCAAACGATAACGCAAATTAATGAATCGCGTTAATCCCTTAGGAAACAAATTCTCAAACAATTACCTCCCGCCCTTTCTGACAAGGATCCTTCCTTTCCATTTATCCGCAAAAAGTTATTCCTTCGTAGAGTCCCGACAAAAAAGGCTGGGTAGCTCTACGTAGAAGGAAGTACACATCCATCCGTAATTAATCGTACCCGCGTAAATCAAGAGGAAAGGCGAGAACGGAGGCGAGCGCGCGCACGAGCCGGAATTCGCAGCGAGAGGCGAACATTAATCGCTCATCGGTCTTAGGATGTCCTTAAATCCTTGTCTCTTCGTTGCGGCGGGACGAACGAGGACGATCACGGGAAGACAACGAACGGAACTACGACGACGACGTCGATACGATTCCCCCCCTCCTCTCTTCTTCGTTCTCGCACAAATACACTACCGGTAGAGTAGTGGGCTGTATATCGTCCGTCCAATCTGCCGGTGGGCAATTTCCACTGAAATACGATGTCGTCTCGTTCGTTCGCGAATCTCGTCTTGGACCAGGCCTTATTGGCTTCGCGTTTCTGGCCACCACCTTCCACCCATTCGCTCGTTCCCTTTAAAAAAAAAATGGGGGTTAAAATCATGAAATTGAGGCATTGATGGATAGCAGTTTTCTTTTTTGTTCGATTTAGAAAAAAAATTAACAATTTCTTTCTAGCTCATGCGTGCTTAAAGAGGGTGTAATGAACTAGGCTCTCTCTGGGTTAAGGTTATCTCCGATCCTAATGGATTTACAAACTTGGCTCGCATCTCGGCCGGTGGGCGTCGGTTTTTCATGAAAACAGCTTCCACCGTGACAAAGGGTCGAATAACGAGCGTAAACTTATAGGTGAGGGAAAAAGAGAGAGATACGTGGGGGAGAAATAAAAAAGAAAGCAAGACGGAAATAAAGAAAGAGACGAGAGTAAAAGGAAGAGATCGTCCGAGTGGAAGGAGGTAAGGCGTAAAGAAAATTTATGTTGTTTGCAGTGTCGGTTTCCTGGTCCATTGTCCAGCATTGTCCAAGACCCTCCTTCCAAGGTGCGAACACCTTTCGTAGCGATAATCTACTCGTATTATTATACGCTTTGTCGGGTGCTCACTTGTCGGAGGGGTTTAGAACGGAGTCTCCATCGGCTACCTGACCAAGGGTCACTTCGTCGTACGCTTCCTCCTGACGGGGAAATAAGGTGCATCCCTACCTTTACTCGTGGTCCATTCCCTTCTTACATTTCTTACCTGTGACCTGTCGTTCGAGGGGTCACTCCTGTGTAAGGTGTCTCTCGACTACCTTGCTAATAACGAAACAACGTGGTGCTTTTACCTTTTCTACAATAGAAATTAATCTTTTAGTCCGATGACTTTAAAATTTATATTAAAAAGAGATTCTCGTGATATGTAAGTATTGCGTTAAATTAACTATAAAGACTATATTCTGAAATAGGAATAATAATTCATTTTCTAGTACGTTATTTCGATGAAAAATGAAATTGTAGAACTTGCAAAGATATCGTTTCGGTATGAAGAGGTCAAAAACATTGGACTCGCGCTCCCCAGATTCCTTTCCACTTGGTCACCCGCTATAATGTAATGTCCCAAGAGGGCGTATGTAAACCACGTGGCCGTGTCGTACTACGTGGCACCTCGGTTACTTCTATAAATACGATTATGCCGGCGACCAAGTTCAGGGGAACATGGAGGACCGTGACCGTTTTTAGATTTTCACTCAACTCCGTGGAGCTTCTGAGCTTCGGAATTCGAACGAGCGCCGCCAGTTACTTTGCGGAAACTTCCTTGGCTACTTTTCTCCTTCCTCACCTCCCCTTACCATCATCATCTTCTTCCTTCTCTTAATGGGAGACTCTCGCGGTCTCTGCCGGAAGCGCGTAATTAAAAAGAAAAAGGTATATATACCTTCCTCCCACCCCCTTCTTCCACTTCTCCTCCACCTTCTTCCTCACGGACATAATGCCAACCGCGTCCTTGAAGATTATTTTTCACGCGAGTCGTAGGTTCGATATCAAGCCACGGAGTTCGTTGCCTTCTTCCTTTATCTCTCTTTCTCGCATCTTACCGCGTTGCACCGGCGAGACCTTGAGAAAGTCATATTTACTCAGGAAGTATCTAAAAAGCATACTTAAGCGAGACTCTTCGAAACTCTTCCCTCCCTCGCTCGCGCAAGCGCCTCCGCCGCGCGCAAAAGTTTCGCGCGTAACGCTATATCGTCGTTGAACGCGTCGAGATGTGAAAGAGTACGACAGCTGCTCCGAATTCCTATCTCTTCTTCGTCTTGTACGATCTCGACGATCCGATTTCTTTTCTTTCTCTTCTTTTCTAACGGTACCGGAACGCCGGAAGAGGATGCGACGATTTTTAACGCGATTTTCGACTCGAACGGGTACGGATCGCGCAGGATATTTGCTTTGAGAAGACCAGCTCCGGTTAGGAAAGATTTTCGATGAGGTGGCACGAAAGAAGCGAAGAAAAAATGAGACAAAGGTAAGAGAGAGAAACGAAGTAAGCGAGTCGATGATCGCAGAAGTCACGTCCGGTCGACGTAGCTGACCCGGAAATGAAACAAGATGGTGGCACGTAAAGGTTTCTAAATGGCACGAACCGACGAACTGTCTTTTCATTGGTCAAGAGCAACGAAATTGCGCAGCGGGATGTACGCTTTTGTTTTCTTTTCTCTTTTCGGAAAAAAATCGATCGAGAAAGAGAGAGAGGAACTGGCCGAGGATACGCTTTGTCGAGATCGAACCAATCCGAGGGTACCAAAGTTTGCAGGGGGTCGACCCGACGGGATATCGAATGATTGTTATAAAAAAGAGCTAGGGGTTAGACGCTTCTTACACACGAGTTTTAAACCAACGCGTGAGAAACGTAATAATGGCGACTAGATTTTTCAAGAGTCCAAAGAAATGTTCTACGATTTTTAGCACGGATTAATAAATGAAATTACGAATCGTCATAAAGACATCCTTAGCTCCATAATTCGATAAAGCACCCAAGACTGAACGGAAATTCAACGACTAATTTAACCGCCTCGTCTTCTTAATTAAACAATCGAATCTCGAACTCATGCCACGATCGATCGGATCTATAACCAGCCAACGATTCACGAGAAAATAATAAAAGATATATCTTTCCCGTTTGTCTTTTCAAAGAGGACGAGGAAAAACGGTAGCGACGAAAGAGCTAAGAACGATTTACGAGCGTCGTCGTTCTCATGACCTCCCACGCATCGTCGTCTACGTGCCTCGCGTCGCTACACACGCGTCGCGAGATATTTCGACTAAACGTAACGGCGGTGAAGCGGCATCGTCGTTGGTACCTTAAACGCTAGATACGTCGACAAAGTCGTTGGACGAGCAAGCCGAGCGGGCAAGCATCGGGCGTTTCTCGTTTCGCACGAGAAAATTCGCGCGATCGTTAATTATTTCGCGTGACACGCTTCGGCACTTCTCTCTCTCTCGTGAGTACGCGCGCGCGCGTTGTCAAAAGTTTGCATTCGGATGTTTTGCGGCACGAGCGAAGCATGGAGTTTCGCGCGGGGGACGTTTTGAATAATGTAACAACGAAGCCAGGCCCTTCTCCTCTTTCCCCTCTTTGCCACGGAAGTTTCTAATTAACCAGCGCGAGAGCGAGCCCGTACATGAGAGAGAGAGAGAGAGAGAGAGAAGTATCGCGATGCCGGACAATACAAAGCCACTTTGAGTTCTCGACTCGCTGCGTTTCCCATTGGCGATCCTGTCGCTACTGCTGGCTGTAGTGTAGCAGAGGTTTCGTTCGCTGTTTGTTTTTCGGTCATTGTCGACGACACAACCGCGTAACCATCCCACCGACCGCGACACTCTCGCATGCACACACGCACAAATGCCAAATCTCTACCGGGTTTTCAACTTTAAAGCGTTGAAAAAAAGGAATGACAAAACCATACGCGTTACCCATTTGATTCTCGAGCCGAGAATCGACTCGGGAAAAATCACGACGAACTTCGTCGAAGGATAGAGAGAGGAATATAGAGATTCCGGGGAAAGCGGGTCACCGAATTCTCGACAGATCCATCTAGTCCTAGAGTCCCACGAAACTTAAAGACGCACATGTCCCGACCGTGAGGACCAAGGGAGGTAGAGGGAAGCGTCAGGATTTAGTCAAATTCGCGCTGCCCGATGCGAGTGACACGTCCCGTCGCATAGCAGCTGGACCGCGTATAACTGTACCCACATGATTTATTTTGATGAAAAAAAAAAAATATCAGGAAAGGGGTTTTCCTTGAAAGGCGCGTCCTGAAAAGGGACAGGTCAACTCTCTAGGACCTGTTTGGTCGTTTCTCTCAATGGACAATGTCCTGCGCCGGCCGACTCACAAAGGGCCCCCGGGACTCGGAGATCCTCCCACGATACGCATGTGGGGCGACCGGAGTACGAGTGAGCGAGAACGAGCACGAGAGAGAAAGAGAGAGAGACAACGGCGTACCCCATTCAGAACGCGTGAGAACCAGATTTCATATTTCTCATAACTGCCCGGTAGAAAACGACGAAACGATCGAGCGAGCGACCGTGCAGTTTTCTCGGTGGCATCGTCTCAACGCCGAGAGATCCCACACTTTACAAAGTGTTTTCTTAACCGATCTTAGCCTTTCCCTTGCGCACGGACATCGTACCGATCGTTCCAAGAATATTCATTTTCCTTTCATCATCGATTTTTATTCGACGCGGCTGGAACTCTGCGATCCTCGTTTTCTTTTCTTTGATTATTAACCCGATACGCCAGGGTATCCTTAAATTATCGAGCACGTACTTACAAAAGAGTAGTCTATAAAACGGAAACCGTATTATATCTCGAAGAGAGTCCCGTTAGGTCCCGTGTTTGCGATCGGAGAAGGAGATCGTTCGATCAAAAGGAGAACGTAGTCAGGAAATTCGAGAAAATCTTCTGATGGGAAGGCAAAAAAAAATAGAAAAGGGAGGGAGGGTTGGAAAAAAGGGCGGGCGGGCCTGAGAACGAGGTCGATGGACCTCGCGATGAAGAGCTTACGGTACGCGCAAACGGGTATCCGAACTTTTTTTTTGTCGACGAGCGAACCGACGTTTCTTTTTTCATCCCGTGCTAGCGTACGTATAACGTGGCGTATAGGGTGGAAGGGAGACCCATAAGAAAAAACATCGTAGTAGAAAGAAAGAGAGTTGAATCGCCATTTTGGATTCTTTGTATGACATATACGTACGTTTATACGAGAGAGCCAGAGTGGGGGAATCAACAAGGTGGACGATCGTGCCCAAGGGTTAACTCGAAAAACTGTTCACCCCTCGAGAAATGTCCAACGACGTCGAAGGGTTTTTGGATAGAGAAGAAGAGAGAGAGAAGGATAAAAAGAAGGTCAGAGAAGGTAAAGAAAGAAAGAGATGGAGATAGGATGCGAGAGGTAAAAGAGGGGAGGGCTCGGTATAAAAATTTCCCCCACCACGAACGCACGTGGTGCGGTAGGTCCTTTCTATTCTTTTGATATCCTGTCGGCGGGGTCCTGTGTATGCTGGCCCTATAACGCGCGTCTCGATCCTGCTCCAGTCAGCATCCGAGCATGGACGAAACCAGATCTCCACCCTGATAATGAAAACTCTAAGGAGTATCTGCGAGCTCGAGCACGAAAGCTTCGCTGTCGTCGTTCTTCGTCGTCGTCGTCGTTGTTTTCGTCGTGGTATTCGTCGACGGCGACGAGAGCTTCGCGTTCTTCGTATAATCGCCACGAGTACGTACCAAGTCGAGTAAAATCCTGGCCAAACGGTCGAGTCGAGTGCGCGGTGGAGTGATCGAATCGAGCGAATGGAAGGACGCGTAATGGCGGCGGACAAAGGTAAATGTTTGCGAGATCGACAGGATCTCGAGTGACGATCTTTCGTAAAACATGCTTTCGCGTTGGTGAGAACATCGTGGTTGAGATAGGTGAACGGTGTATCGAGAGGATTCAGATTCATTTATGACAGTAAAATAGATTTGCAAAGAACTTTATTAAGTAAGATTTACATTTTCTATTCTTATCTAACAAGAGATAGTAGGAAAACTGTCGCAGAAAAATTAAAACGATCTCACGTCACTTTTCCTAAAACGCGAGACTTCGGATCAAGACTGATTCGATTGGGATCTGTCACGGAAAGCCGTGAACTTCGTCTTTTTTCGATATTCTTGGTTCGTCGTCGTTCACGTCGTCTTCTTCGATGATCTCTCGTTCGACGTAGTGCACGTACTCACGCCCGCTCGTCCAATGCTTTCTCCTACTCGTTCGTAGAAGGAAATTGGTGCGACCCAATACTAATGGATAATGGAATTATTGGTTACGGTCGGGGCTTGCCCTGGGGATGATCGTAATTCAATTGCTTCGATGTGTCCTCTGGACGTTTTGACGGGACGGATGTCCTAACAAGGACACCGCCTCGGGATATCTTTGCGGTACTCTCCGTTATCGGGGTATCTCTTCTCTACGAAGGCATCGTCTCTTCGTACGTTCGAATAGGGGAAAACGTTGCAACTTTTACGAAACTCCTCCAACCGAGAATAAAAAGAGAGAGAGAGAGAGACAGAAACATGATCCTGACTCGTACGAATAATCCCAAGTAACGAGGTGAAGCGAGAAAAAATTTCGACAAAATTAAGATCCCAGAGAAATTCGAGGTATCAGACGAAGCAAGTATAAAAAGTAAATCTCATGATTTTTATCCTATGGGTCATGTAGTCGTAACAACGAAAATTAATGTGGAAAGCTGATAACTTCGTGACGTTTTTCCGTTACGGAGATTCCCCATACGCGTTTGTCCCACTGGTGGATGGAAATTACGATTTCTCTCTTTCTCTTTCTCTCGCGTTCGCGTACACGCGATAAGGGAGCGGGTGATCGAGACATTACGGATGTATGGACCAATTTGTAAGCAATCCAACTTATATTCGCTGGGCAATGTTGTATTTTTATGTTATCTTTTCCACGACCATTCGCGATATCGACTGACTCTTTTATTTCTATATACTAGACGCGCCACCCCTCTTCGGCCTTCCATCTATCGTAACTTCGCTAGGTCGTTCTTCCCGTTAACCGAGAAACAGGAAACGACGAAAGTGGAATCGATTATATTCTCGAGATAATATTATATATATGTCTATGTTATTTTATGCGAACGCGTATTGGTAAATGAGGTAGAATCTGATCTCTCCGTTCCAATGAACATTATATATGAGAAACAAACAAATATTATTGGTTAATTAATCATGCCAAACATATCGGGTATCCTTGAAGTTTCTCTATAAATTTAGAATCAACTGAAAAAAAAACGAATATTATTGAAATTTCAAACTTTTTTACTACTTTCATGCCGTCTACCTCCTATATTTACAATTATTATAACATGTTTTCAGAAATATGTTATTTGTAAAGCATAATTAATACGTACCTATACATATTAGATATTACAGTAGACTGTAAAATACAGGAACGATACACGTATATGAAGTTCTTCGAGTAATATATAAAAAACAATGCTTAGAAAAATTCCGAGCAGGGGTAGCGGTAGCTGTCTTAACGAAGTAGCGAAAGAGA
The DNA here is from genome assembly GCA_916049575.1 of Ancistrocerus nigricornis. Taxonomy (NCBI): domain Eukaryota; kingdom Metazoa; phylum Arthropoda; class Insecta; order Hymenoptera; family Vespidae; genus Ancistrocerus; species Ancistrocerus nigricornis. Next base: position 1,336,142 of record OU696668.1, on the reverse strand, counting down.
CACGAGTCCTCTTCGTCCTCCTTCGCTCGCTTCGAGCTACCTACCCTACGTAATACACGCATAGGGTACCGGTCCTACCGTTCCGTCGCTCCCGAGTTTTGGTCCAACATCTGCCCCCGAAAAAACAAAAGCCCATTGTCGCTAACGACCGGTCGCGCGTCTCTTGTTTCTAACCGAGCGCTTTTGAATCGTAGGCGAATAACGGACCCAAGGTCCATTCAGAGAACGGCCATCTTTTTCTCCATCATCTTTACTCTCTCTCTTTTTTCCGAGTTTTTTCCAGCAGGGATTACAATTCTGTCGTTCGTAGCACGAGCTTTCGAATTTTTACCGATGTTTCATCTTTACATCCACCACGTTCCTCTTTCACTCTTCCCTTTTCAACCGAGATTCTCCTTTCGATCTGGAATCGACCATGGTACGATTAAGATCTTCCGTTCTTTCAAAGAATGTACGATCTTTCTCTCTCCTTTTTTTCCAAAATTCACGTCAAAGTACAACACGCGTAGCTTCTTTTATTTTCTCGACGCTTCAGGTACGCATAGGTTTCCGGTTGAAAGAGGAGAACTCTTCCATGATGATTGTACGTAGACAACAAAAAAAAAAGCTCATAGATTCTCCAGAAAGAGTGAAGAATCTTGCGATCGGATCCTAGCGATGAGAGACAGCTTCTCCATTTAAGTGTAACGCGAGAGGAGCGTTTAATATTTCATCTAACGTCGCTCGAGTTGTCTCGATTCGGACGAAATTGGACGACGGTAAAAAGAAGAGAGAAAGAGAGAGGGAACACGAAACGAGGCGAGTTTGCGCCTTGGCCAATGGTCAAGAGAGCTCCGCCCAGAAAGAATCGAACCGAGAGCTGGCGCGTCGAGAAAGGGTAGGACGAATGGGAAAGGGTGGAAGAGGTAAAGTCACTGGAGGATAGGTTAAGCGTAAATGGTAAACAAGCGGGAGTCGAGTGAAAAGTAAAAAGAAAGGAGAGAAAAAGAAAGACTGGGAGACGAATGGTAGAGCGAAATCATCCTTCTTTCTTTAAAAAGAGAGAAAGTACGTTGGTGGTGGTTCCTCTTCGAAAGCGAGATGGAAAAACAGAGCGAAAAGGAGAGGGAAAATAAGAGAATGGCATCGAGATGGGCAGAGGGTTTTTCTTGTTTTCTCCTCGAGCTCCTGGCAGCCCCATCCGGATGGATATGGATACTTGACTCGGTCGGGAGGGAAAAGATCGATGTATGAAACTCTTGCCAATCTCTATGTTAATGTCTCAGACGGTTCTACGAGGAATCTTCTTGCCAGCCACTTCGAGGATACTTAAAAGTGAATTGTTGCGTCTGCGGCTGACCCCGGGACACCATCTGACCCCTCGCTATTAGTGAATTATAAGTCACCGTCGGTATATATAAAACTGAATCTGTTGTAGGACAGTTAGAAGATTCCACTCGCTCGCTCGATTTCTTTATCGTTTCCGACGCTTAGGTACGCACTCTTAAGCATTTGCCTCTATAAATTAACGTATTAAATTGCTCCTTTTCATCTAATTTAATGAAAGAAATATTTAGAAAGAAAAATTGAATGATTGAAAAAGTTATTCCACGTATTCGATCGAATCAAGAAGGCACAAAAACTGATGTTCAAAAAAAGGTATCTACTTTCGCGAAGGTCGTGTCTCCTGCTATCTAATTATAGTTTGGTTACTCTCATGTCTGATTCTCAAGATCAACTCTGTCTACTACCCACGCACATCTATGTACACATAAAATAACCAAATACTAATTCAAAATAATTGATCAAACAATACGCCCAAATAAATAAACACAAATAACATAAATTTCTTCTCTCGATTCGCCAATTAATCAATTACCTTTCTGTTTCTTCTTTTTCCAGCGGAAACTTCGCAAAGTAGCACGTCCCCAGACACCGTCCAATGCGGAGGTTGCAGGGCGTCCTATCCCCTCGGTGAAATCGTTCGGTTCATCGAGCACAAGGTCAACCACTGTCGCAGTACTCTCCAAGGCTGCCACAGTCCTCCGGCAACGGCAGCGCCAGAGGACTCCGATCCGGAGGATGCCCTAGCCCTCAAGGCCGCGGATCAGGATTCGAAGCTTAATTCGGTCCCGAGTATATCCGCGCCGATAAATAAAAGGGGCGGCAGGCTCGAGAGCCCACCGACGCTTCAGGGCACAGCGCCGGATACCGGAAGTCCGATCGAGCTTCGTGCGAGTGCGAGCTCGACGCCGAAGAGGCGAACCGACGACATCGACGAAGAAAAGGAAGAAATTCCGAAGAAGCAAAAGACCGAGTCCGTCGATGCCGATACCAATACCGTCAATTCCGGTAAGGATTCTTTTTGAGGCAAAAGATTTAGATATTTTAGGAATTTTCTATGCCTAATTAAATATTGGGTCAATGTTTTTATACATAGATGAGAGATGTTAATAGGAATTTGGATGTCGATTTAAATAGCTTATTCTATATAATACGTCTATCAAGTATGATATAGTATGCGAAGTATAGGAGACGTATGTAGATGATGTATTTAAAAAAATTCTAATCGTGCAGTAACCATCATTAATAGCTCACCAGTATGAAGTTAGTGATAGCTGAAGAAATATAGAAATTGCTATATAACTTAACTATCGTCAACTTCATACCAGTGAGCTGTTAATGGAACCGTTTATACATGTACATGCACAGTCATAAATAACGGTATTTACCGTAACGACATTTGACATACAAACTATCAGGATACGCTTTCAAAAGAACAATTAAGTATCATTCAGCGTTTTCCATTCTTCACGAGTATTCGTTTCCGACGTCTGTCCTTTTTTCGGAGGAAAAAAAGCATTAGCCGTACGTCTGTTCAGGAACGAAACGAGGTGAACGAGTAACGCGTAAAACTTCGAATTAGGCGAGAAGCGAAACGTAGGAAAGGTAGAGGGTTTAAAGTACGCTCGCGATCGGCCATCTGATGTCGGACGTGGTCCAACGAACGTGAACAATGGGAAATGCGGTGGATTCGATTTTTGAATTTAAAGCGCCCGCTTTGAGATCGGGGTGAACCTGCACCCCTACGCCCCACCGCTATCCATCCCTCAAGGGGGGTCACATCGTCGCATTGTCGACGGGTTTAACGCGCGGGTGTCCACGTCCGCTTGCCGTACCACGTGTTCCATCTCTGAAAAGCGTTCTCTATTATCTTTATTTTTCTACTTTTTTCCCTTTTTCCTTGTTGCAATCTCTATGCTCGTTCCTTTTGTGCTTGCTCGACATGGGCTTGTCGGTTAACATTCGATCTCTGCTGGCATTCTACATTTTTTTTCAAACGTCAAAAAGTCAAGTGTAATAATGATCATTTTTTCAATTTATTTGTATACAATTTTGAATCGAATCCTACTTTGCGCGAAGAGAACTATGATATCCGTCTATGCAAATCAAAATTAATTTTTTTTTTCCAATTAGACAAGTACCTATTTGTTTCTCCTACAATAAATTCAATTGCTATTAACGTGATAATCGAGTTGGAAAAGTATCGAACCGGTTACACGTATTCACACATACACGTGTTCGTAAAGGTAATTCATAAAACTTGAACGGTGCATCGAGTTTATCCGGTACGCACGACCGGCGGATCAACCGAGCCGATCCTTAAAGGCTTCATCACGAAGCGTGAAGCACGCAGCACCCCTTTCTCCGTTAGCTATCCGTTTTGTCGCAAGAGTTAACCCCTTTTCCGTGGCAGAACGCGAGCGAAGCTCGTGCTCGTCCCTTCGTACGGACACTAACCACGCGCTTATATACGGATAGACGCACACATGTATATATAAAGCGGCTATATTCCTTGGTTCTGCCCCTTTCGTCGGCTTTTTGTCAGATTTTTTTACCGTCCGAACCGGGCAGCTCGAGGCAGCCTAATTAGAATCGTCCCATTGTTTGGCCACGTGGTACGCACGAGCCATGCATATAACGTACGAACGTGTGCTCGCGCGGGTACGCGTGTCTTCGTTTCACTCGCTGCGTGCGGCCAGGTAAGATCAACCGATGACAGCGAGCGAAGAACCCCGATCATCATCATCATCGTCGTCGTTATTATCGTCACGGTCGTCCCAAACCTTTTCGAATTCACGAGCCTGTACCGATTATCTTCTCCGTAACCCCGTGGCTGGAACTTTCGAGCGTTAAAATCTTGGCCTCCTATATGGAATATAATATCGTATCGAGAAAGGGAAAAGATAACGGGAGAAGGGGTGACTGGTAGATCGAAGACTCGGAAAAAATATGGTAGATAGGGAAGTTAGCGGGTGGTGGTAGGGTGAGCGAGAAAGGAAGCGATAATCCGTTGAAATTGACACCAGAGAGCGCTCCGGGTGAGATGCAGATTTGATCTATCTGTCACGTTTGTCTGGAATATTAATTCTCGTCGTCGCGGGTGAGCTTTTTCCCCGGCTGCTCTTTATGGTTTCTTTCCGACGACCCCTTCACGGGCCACGAAGGAACTTCCCAGTTTTCTTTTTTTTTCTCTCCTTCTTTCTTTCATTCTTTCTTTCCTTCTCGTACGTATCCCGTTTTCTTGGACCGCCCGAGGCGCTTCGAGAATTGCTTGCGAATTGGCTACATCCTGATCTCGTCTCACTCTCTCTCTCTTTCTGCGAACATCAGTTCGCATCTTCTTCCGTCTATTTTTTCACTCTAACTTCGTCCTCGCTTTTCCTTTTGTCTTCGTAGGACGGACGCAAGTTGCATTTTGAGGCTCTCGAACACGCTCGACTCGCTTTTGTTACAGACCTGGCGCAAATTTAATGGACCCGGTGGTCCATTCTTGATGTTTGCGGTCGGACGAACGAATGGGCGACATAAAGGATTCGAGAAAGAGAGAGAGAAAGAGAGAGAGTGGTCTGACCAATCCTGCTCGTAGCACCGCGCACTGACCGCAAGGTGTACGTTTGCGATCGTATTAAAGTTCCTCTCGTGTGTCCCGCTGAAAATAATTTGCAAATAATTCTTCCGCTTGTCAACGCGAGAGACTATTCGTGTTCGATATATTATAGAAAATTTTAAACGGACATTCGTCGTCCAACAGAATTCGCGAAGATCCAGCACGTGTTCGCGTTCCTGATTAAAATCGCCCACAATCTGCCTACTACCTGGATACGATCCGTTGCAGGCCGGCCCTTTTAAGTGCAACCCTTGTGCCGGGACAAAGTGCATACGTCGCATACGTTGGCTAATCGATATTTTAATATTGTCACACGCCATTCTGGATTACGATCCTTTGTGTACCGTGACGTCACGGGTGCGAAAGCTCTCGATAGGGCGAGAGCGGCAGATGGCTGACTGTGGCTCGTCGAAAAATCGAAAAGCCTTCGCTCCGTGAAAGTTCTTATCGATCTTTCCTAATAAAAAATTTCTCTACACACGCGATTCTCTGGAATGTAGAAAAATAGAATCCTCTATCATCGGATTTACGTCCGGTCGATCGACGAGGAAATCCTGGATAATTTTACTCAAAGGATCACGACGGATTCCGCACGGTAGGACGATCGGAAATATTTTTCAAAGCAGACCCCGTTAGAGAAAGAGATTCGCGAAGCTTTTCGGAAACTAGCTTTGGGATCACCCTTCTTCAACAGCGTCTCTAGTTGCTCGTTTCGTACGAAGTCTTCCGTAAAAGGGTTGAAAGGAAGTATTCGCAGGATGACCATGGCTCCGTGCTTGCCGTTAAACAATGGCATTCCGAACGATTTGCCCCGAAACGTTGAGCGGGCCAATTTGACGGGCAATTTCTGAAGAAAATCGGTCGGTCACCGTTCCGACTACCGAAGGGCCAAGATTCGTCTCCGTTCTAGCATCGTTCGTTCGTTCGATATCACACGCAGCATCCAGCTTTAAAAATCCAACCCGTAGAACTCTGTCTCGTGGTATATAACCTTCCGTTCTCGTTTTCTTCTTATTCCAGCTTCTACTAAAATTGAAGATAATTCAAAGTATCCCTTTCTTATCGATAGCTCGAAGACGATAAGCATCGAACTTTCGCCCTGATATTTTTCAATCGAGTCTCGAGACCATTTACCAGCAGATGATCATGGAAATCTGTGAAAATAATCCTAAAGGATGGGCTACCGCGATGTTTGCATATGAAAAGCACCCACCCGCGAATCGATACACCTTTATTATGCCGGGAGTACTCGCTTATCTTCGCCAGTGGCAAAGTCCCTTTCTCTCTCCTCCCTGGAGGAAAGTCGGCAATATTTTCAACTTCCGGAGAAGAAGGAACCTCCTGTCGAGGAAGGAGAGCTAAGAGGGGCGAGAAGGGGGAAGGGCGCCTAACGCCCGCAGCGCGAAACAATATTCCAAATTTTCACGGTTGCCGTTTTACGACGTTCCTTTTCTCACTGACTAGTCCCTTTTTTTCGACTTCCCCATCTCTCCACCACGGTCAGATTTTCCTCGCTAATTTACGTCTCATACCGAGCAATGATTATGGATGACTCGGTGAAATTTTCTCCGTTACCAAACCCGGACCTACCCCGAAAACGTTTCTCGAAAACAAAAGGTGCCTTTTGTGCTTCGAGAACGGCAAGTCGTACTCAAAGCACGCAACCGACGATAAGCGATATTTTTAATGCACAATCGCATTATTGAAAGATCTATCGATCGATCGGTTCGTCTCGGATGCCTCCGCGATGTTTTACAGTGAGAGAACGAAGAAACGAGGCTAACAACGCGATCGTGGTGAAAGGTCAGTGAAATCGCGAGAAGAAAAATCTACTCGCCCACCGTCGGACTCGTTATGCCACTTGGCACCTTGTTATAAAAGCGACGATATGTGTTCCATTGTGTAACGTGCTCATGAATCCTGTCTCCCTCTTTCTCTCTCTCTTTTTCTTACGGTCGATAAAGTCTCTCGGTAAGCGACGCGTTCCGATCTCTCGATGCATCATCCATCCGTCTCTCGAAGAATCCGCCATAACGTTCAATGAATAAATAACACGCGTGTCGCGATGGAAGAATTAATCTCTGGCTATCGTTCGCGTTAAACTGGCACGAGGCAAGCATCTTTTTTTCTCTTGGTTCCGTTCGTTCGGAACGCCCGTGGTTTGTTTCGTGGTGAATTTTGAGGAGAAGAGCGCGTACTTTAAGGTTTAACGAGGGAGAACTTAAGGGAGCTTAAAAGAACTCGTAAATCTCGATTCGGCGAGAGTTCCACTTTAAGGCGTGCTCCGATTTTCTTCGCGACGAGGATCTCCTCTCTCTTTTACCCTGTCTCGAACGGCCATTTAATTAGGACCGCTTTATTTTCCTGCAACCTCTTGTCTCCTGGCTCGACTTCGCTTCTTCTTCTTCTCTTCTTTTTCCTTCTTGCCGGAGAAACGTCGTTACGCTGCGCGAGGAATGACGAGGAGGAAGAGTCTCAAACTTTTTAATCTCTTACGAGCTCCCGTCTCGTATTTCCACTTTCCTTCGCATTTGTTTGTTTCGTTGGATTCTTTTTTTTTATTCTTAGAGGAAGGACGCTGTATGTTGATCGTAAGAATCGTAAGTTCCTCCATTTTACTCCTCGCTTTAACTCTCTCTCTCTCCCTCTTTCTTTCTGCTCTTCGTTGTCGTGGGAAATGAAAGGAAAAGCAATCTTCTGTGAAAAGTTCGAGAAAACTTTCGGTGATCCTTGGACGAGTGGAATTTCGGCTTCTTCAATGAAAGGTTGATCGACCGGACGCATTATCTTTCTAAGCTACTGTTAAATGGTCAGTTGAGTCTGAACTTAGTCGTCACATTTAGTTTATCAACCAAGTTTCGAAAGAAAATAATGCAAGGAATAGTTTAATATCGTTTTAAGCAACAATAGTTACATAGTCCGAAAGAAATTATCATTTATAATACTCGGCATTCCAAAGGCTTCGTTTTTCGTTGCATCTGACGCTCAAACGAGTAACTTTAGCATGACAAATGTTGTTTCTTCTTTCATCCATCGCTTTACACTTTCCTCCAAAATCATGATACGTTAAATGGATCCTAGAAAGTGGGTCGCGATAAAATCTTTGAAAGAGAGCGAAAGAATAAGTGCTTTAACGTCGGCGTAAATTTAAGTCGACACTCGGACCCCAACACGCATCCTGTGTTACGATCGTGGCGAATATGTTTCCGCGGTTATGTTTCGCGTTTGACAATATCTTTTTTTCCTCTGTCGTAAGAGGGTGCACACGTTACGCCGATAAAGACCGTTATCCTCGTCCATCGTCCTTTCTTCTTCCATCCTTGTCCGAAGGGTGCCACTCGAATTAATAAAAAAAAAAAACGTAGAAGAAGCCGAGAGGATCGAGCCGCAAATGTCGTCGCGAGCATGGCCCATGAAAAATGGGCGAAAATCTGATATTCCGGATTAAAAACATTGAAATTCAAAACCCGTCCCTCCCGCGCCGCCATAAGGGAGGGTCGAGAAGTCGTTAAGGGTCAGTTTCAGCTGCTGTTACACCGAACTACTCCGGGCGAGCCACCCTCTCGATTTCTATCCATCGCCGACCACTACCGCGTTCCGAGGGATATATTATTTTTAAGCCCCCCGCAAAGTTGGAACTCGGCGCAATTTGACACAGGCGCGCCGTTTGAATTCCGAATTCAATCGGCGAAGCGAACTTCTATCTCGATTTTTCGTTGAAATTAAGGGTGGATCGAGAATTGATGCTCGGGATGGTTCTATACGCGAGCGAGATTCTACGATTCCCTCGAGAAAAGTCTTTTTCTTTTTGTTTTTCCTTCCACTCTTCGTTTCCTTCTTTCTTCCTTATTAGTTTATAACTAACTTCGTAAATTAAAGTCATTTATTCGTGCTAACATAGCTGTTTGCCGAATAAAATAGTCTACTTAATCTTATTAGTACCGATCTCCATCTTACAATGTTACATCGCAAAATTACCTGCGATTGCCGACGAGTTTACGTTAGACCAATATTAACGAGCAACGCGACGGCGTGTCTTTGTTTCAGAACCAAGATGGCTGCAATGCTCGCAGTGCTCGAGACGAGTATCATCGGCGTGGGAGTTGATCCAGCACGCGCAGAGCGTCCACGGTGCCCGTCTCTACAGTTCGTCCTCGCCGTCGACGAATTCCTCGTCGAACACACCGGCACCGAGTCCACCCACGCCCACCCCGACGCACGCGCATCACCTGAGCCCGCCGAATCACTTGAATCTGAGCGGCAAGTCTACCGGAAGTTCATCCGCGGCGAACAGTTCGGGTGGAACGAACACGAGTGGGAGCAGCGGAAGCCGGCAGCAGCTTCAAACGTCGGCCTCGTTGGTCGGCGACCCGCTACACAGTTTCCTAAGGCTACCACAGCATCTCGAGAGGAGTTTTCCACCGATGTTCAGGCCGGACTTCCTGGCGTTGAATCCCTTGGCCAGTTACAGAGGCTTGCAGGAATTGCAAACTGCGACGAGAAATCTTCAGAACCTAGGTGACCCGTTACGCGGCATGGATGGCCTAAATCTCGGCGACCCTCTCGTTCGTAGTTCCCTCGACTCCCTGAACAACGCGCGAAATCTCGCGAATCTCGCAGAGCTCTCGCATGGCCGCGCTCTCAGCGCCCAGGCACATCCACCACCGCTCGAAGCCAACCTGGATTTTTACTCGGCGCGCCTAAGGAGCCTCGCTAATCCGTCCTTAGGCGCGGCTCCACCTAATAGCGGCAACCCGAATCCTAGCAATACGAATCCAGTGCCACCAACGGTGCCAACGGTTCCGGTGCCCGCGAGTCTACAGACTCAACAACCTCCGCAAACTCAACAACGGCCACCTTCTAGGCCTCAGCCGGTTGAACCACCCAGTCCGGCCACCACCAATCCAACTAATCTCACGCATAACAATCATCAGAAGGAAAACTCGCCGCCCTGTTACAGTCAGAGTCCAATTGGGCATCATAATAATAATAATTCGACGGACAGTGAGAAAACTAGTCCACCAGTGGCTTCTACTCCTATTATCGCTGACTCTGGCGTGGAAACTGTCTACGCTTGCGAGGTTTGCGACAAGAAATTTCGATTCCAGTCGAACCTGATCGTTCATAGACGCAGTCATCGGGATAAGGAGAGGCAGTATCAACAAGACGCTGGAACGCAGGACGTGCAAACCGGTCAGCAGAACACCAGGTGTGAGGTTTGCGAGCTGGAATTGGCAAACTTTGCCGAACTGAGGAAACACATGAGAAAGGAGCATCAGGAGTCGTTGAACGCCGCGGCCAGTCCTCAGGGAAGCGTCGAGACCGTGCCGGACGATGGTTCCAGTTGCGACGAGAATATGGATCTCGACGAAGTCGAAGAGAACGACCAGAAGGCTGAGAGGGAGGACACCGAGGAGAACACGCCGGAGGATCTGAGTACGACGCAAGGTCAGAGTGGCGAGGAGAGTAGCGGTAGAGTAGAACAGAAGCCCAGTCTCGTTGGTGATCTCATGGAGAAGTTCGGTCTTAGTAACATCGCGCAGTACTCCGAAGCGTACAGACAAGCACTTCAAGAGAATCATCGCGGTGGATTCATCAAGACCGAGCCACCCGCGAACCTGGCCAATTCTTTGAACAACAACAAGGAAAAGGACAGTGCTCTCTCGCCTACCAACTTCAATTCTTCCACAACACCGAACATCTTCTCCGGACAGGGCTTTCCACGATCATCCGGGCCAGATTTTGGTGGTCTCTGGTTACCCAATCATCATTACTTGGAGAACACTGAATTTAGGAAAGCTTCGAAGGCCACCACGTCTAGCCTGGCTCTCCAAGGCCTACCGAGTCCTCTCTTGAAGAAGGAACGTAGCGGCAGGAACGACACCTGCGAGTACTGCGGCAAGGTTTTCAAGAACTGCTCGAATCTGACGGTCCATAGACGATCGCACACCGGTGAGAAACCGTACAAGTGCGAGCTTTGTTCCTACGCCTGTGCTCAGAGTTCGAAGCTGACGAGGCACATGAAGACTCACGGTAGACACGGTAAAGACACCTACAAGTGTCGCTTCTGCGAAATGCCGTTCTCGGTACCTAGCACACTCGAGAAGCACATGAGAAAGTGCGTGGTGGTGGTGCAACAGGGTCCCAAACTCGGTATGCCGTATCCTGGTAGTCAAGACGAGGATTCCTCTCTGAGCACCAAGGACACTTGATCGTGGAACGGTAGCTTACCGCCCATCCCGCCACTGTGGCCACACAGGCCACCTTACCCGGTCTACTGAACGAGGTGATCCTTCTTCGAGGTCGGTGCAAGGACCCCATCAAAAAGTCTACCGGAATGGAAGTCCTCCTTGTGGGAAGATCTTGCGACGTTCGACCGATCGAAAATCGATCGTCCACGGTAAGGTTTTGCTTCGAGATCGCCTCTTGGGATTAGAAGAGCGCGATCGATGACGGAATCGGCGAAGCTTGGCTCGAGGAACCTGGAAATGGCTCGCAGGACCGTGCGAGAGAAAGAGAAATGACGATGATGCTTTCCGGATACGTAAAGCAAGACGAATAGAACGAGATTCGAAAAAAGGAAATTACTCGCGTAATTTTAACGATGGTCGAACGTTCGACAGTCTTTTCGATCGAAAACAGGGAAGGGAGCCGGCTTGAGAAAGGAATCGTGTTAGCTTGGTCCGCGAGAAGAGTAACGGAGAAGGGAGAGCGAGCCCTTTTGATCTCCGTTCCATCTCGTTTTACCTATCAAAGGAAAAACGGGACTAGGAATAAAGAATAAAAAACCAAACAAAAGAAAAGAAGTGAAAACAAGAATCGAACGAATGGTTACCACTTTGCGAGTCTCAGTACACAGCTATTTAAATTATATCGCTATAAATACTTATAAATAACGACGCTATAAATATGCATATATACATACAGATAAATGAGTAAATATATATATATATATAAAAATATATATATAAATGAAAATATACAGAATATAAATATATACATAGGATTATGAACATAGCGAACTTTATTATCGTATTTGAAGATTATTTATTTAATAATATATATGTATACATATTGTATAACGTAATATATACATATACGTGTATCATCGGAAAGACCGACCTACAGCCACCATGTGTTGTACGTAACGGGGAGAGAGGGAAGGAAAAAGAAAAAAAAACGGGGATCTTTTGTACATTATACGATTGTCGCTGCGCGAAACGCGTCGGTTACGACCGCCGAAGGTGTGCTTTTTTAAAGAAACGAAGATGGTTCGTTACCTTTCTGTTTTTCTTTTTTATCTGTTCTTCTTCTCGTCTTTCTTTCTTTTTTTCATTTCACTCTCGTTAGGGAAGGGTTTACAAAAAAATATATATATATATTATATATACGTCGACTTCTACGAAATCCTGTTTGTAAATATTTGAAACATCGACATTCAATACCCTGTTACGAATGAGAACCTAGGAATAATAATAATTAAATAATACCGTGAGTACGTGATAAATACATTTAAAAATTACGGAGCAAAACTCGAAGTATGTGCTACACTCTAGTTATTAAGGTTTAGCTCGGTCCTACATAAAATGTATTATATATTATCTATTATTATTATTAATAACTTTATTATCTATTATTGATTATTCATATTTTGAATATTATTATTATTATTATTATTATTATTATTATTATTATTATTATTGTCATCATTATTATTACTATTGTCGCTATTACCGCCATTATTATTGTCAGTTTTTCCATTATCTTTATTATTATTATTATTACCATTATTGCTATTATTATTATTGCGATTGTCATTATTACGATTATGGTTCCAGTGAGTTTCGAGATCGTGTCGATCAGGTGACTTTGCTGTCCCAATCCCCCCACTTCTTATTAAATTATTAACGGAGATGTTTTTTGAAGGTTAAGCAAATGCCAAAGTTGTTTAGGTTTATCGTCGCTAATGGTACATCGTATTCGAGGTGTCGATCGAACGAAATGGAAAGTTGGAAAATAGAGATCTATCGTTGAACGTCGATTGGTACGATTTACGATCGCCACCTCGAAGACACGCGTGTGTTTTGTTAGCGCGTCTTGTTCGTTGATCGTATTTATTAATCGCGATCGCGATCTCGATTTGGAATATACGTACAACGTAATGTAACGACGGGCGTACATGGTTACGGCCTTCGCCGGATCGAAATTGTCGAATTGCTCCGGCGAAGATCGTCGAGGCCCGTCGTTTTCGTCGTTAAATTAGTTTTTCCGAGCCGCGTCGCGATCCTCCGCATCGTTTTCTCTGTTCGTTTGTTCTCGCACTTTACCCAAGACTGAGGTTTTCGCGGGTAAAAGATCGATCGGACGCAATCCTCCCCTATTGTCCTCTCCCCCATTCCATTCTTACGACACTTCCTCGTCCTTCCTATCTCTTCCTTCCCCCACTCCCACTTCTAACCTTCTATACTCACTTCACCCCTTTATTTTTCGTCTTTCCATCATGGAAATGTCGTTACTTCGTTCGAGCCATCGTTTCCGCGACCTCGTTGTAAACGTTTTTTCGAAGAGAACTGTTCCTAAAGAGAAATAAAAAAATGAGGAGAAGTAAAAAAGAGAAAGAGAGACAATGATGATGATGATGATAAAGAAACACGTAGGCAATAAGGTAATAACTCCGGAACACGGGACGGAAGATAAAAAAGAGAGAGAAAGAGAGAATGCGTGTCGTCGAGAGAGTACGTTTACCGATTATATATACATATATATATATATATATATATACATTTTTTCTGTGCGCGCGCGTGCGTGTTGGTACTTTGCGAGAAGATAAGAAAAAAAAAAGACTTTATGATTCCATGGGTGCGTGCGTGTGAGCGAGCGTCATTGCGTGTGCGTGATACGTCGGTGGAGTAATAATTAATAAATTTAAAAAAAAGGAAAAACTCATATCAAGATAGTTCTCTCGGTGTTAGACGTGTACGGCCCTAGATAAAAATCTCGTTATCTAGTTAAAAGTTTGTTAGATTGATTCTGAAATACGTACATGCCAGACTTCGGTTTATACGATATTGTAAATAATGGCACTGCCCGTAGCGGAGGTTCGAGGATAGAGAGAAAGAGAGAGAGAGAATGAGAGAGAATGAATGAGAGAGAGAGAGAGAGAACGTAAGGATGCGAGGCCAGAAAATACAACCACCGTCGGAAGATTAGAAAAAAAAAAGTATCAAGAAAGTAAGAGAAAAATTTCATCGGTTTTTTCATGTAACGGCGATATCTCCTAATCGTCGAAGGCAATCCGAGTACAATTACCAACGAAGAGCGGCTTCGCTTAAAAAAAAATAAAACAACAAACACGGGATAACGAATAAAGTGAAAGAATAAAACTAAAGAAACACAAATAATGCGGGTTTTCCTTCTTTCAAGAGACATAGTATATGCATATGTCGTACTTGCGTATGTACGTCGCTGCTTCGCATCGAAAATGATAATACACGTTATATACGTACACATACCCACACACACCTATACATATAAAACGCGATACGTAGAAATGAAAAAATGATAAGTACACTCGTCTGTAATAGACGAAATAAAGAATTCAACGTGCGATATCACGAAAACTTGTGCTTTCGTTTCTATTCCGTTTCTATTTTTTTCTTACTCTTTCTCTCTCTCTCTCTCTCTCTCTCTCTCATATACACACACACACACACGTTCTTTCATTCTCTCTTTCTCTGGCTATCCTTCGTTCTCACTTTCTCGCTTTCTTTCGTCTTTCCTCAATTCAGATTCAGCGCACACAGGACCAAGTTCCCTGCCTCACGGAAGGAAAGAAAAAAAAACAGCACTCACGAAATATCTCGCGAATCGGGCGATCGGCCTGGTAGGATGCGACAGAAGCAATAAAAGAAATTCTTTCTCAAAGAAACAAATAAAACCAACCGGGTATAGCAAGGCACTTTTTTCTCGCGAGAGATCTAATTCACATTCGATTCAACTAAAACGATAAATCGAAGTAGTCGAACACGCGCGGATCACAAAACTCTCCTTCTTTATCATTTTGCTCCGTTATTACTACACAAAGAGAAATCGTCGTCGTCGTTGTCGTCGCGAATATACGTCACATCACGTTATCGAAAAGAACGTCGTATCCTCTAGTCGATTTCTAGCGTTTCTACACAGGGTAAAAACAAAAAAAAAAAAGATAAAAGAAAGCCATGTTAAATATGGTAAATGGATAATCCCAGAAAAGAATGTCTCAGAAGTATAGCCAAATGGAGTAATTTAGACGGTTTAATAGGTAAACGATAAAAAAAAAAGCTAAAGACTATTTCCTATAATACTGATAAGCGAAGGGATGAGGAAGAACGAAAAAAAAGAAACGTAAAACAGAGTACGAAAGGTACATGCACGCGAAATGAGCCACGCTATTAAATAGAAAGATACTTAGCAGGGAAATTGGGAAATTTTAGCGAAAAGATAAAAGGGAAAGAAAGATTTTTCTGATCCAGGGTAAACAATCCGAAACCTCGGTCTCTAAGTACGGTATCGGTTCTAGGTTAAACCTGGTATCGAGAGACACTTTCAACCGAGGCTCGACATTAAGGCAATACGATGAATATGAAAAAAAGAAAATAAGCGAAAATATTACAAAAAAAAACAAATAAGAGAAACAGAAAATAATGAACGGGCAACTTCGAGCAAACACTGATCAAAGCTTGCGACAATCTTTGACCAAGATTTACTCGGCGGAGTCTCTAATTATAAACATAGAAGTTACGGTGTATGTCTTGTGCGATTCAAATAAACGACATTGTTTTTAAATAATAAATCACGATCTACGTCTCTTCCACTATTACTACTACTCTCTAATATTTAATACTCCTACTTATTGCCCTCCCACTTCCCGTTCAACCCCACCATCGCTTGAATTTATTCCAAGGAAAGTCACGAACATGGCACACTCGTCATATGGATTTCAAGCTGATAACAAAAAAGACAAAGGTAAAGAGTTCGGGAATCGTATCGAGTCTTTTTTTTTCGTTAGGAAACGAGGACGAATCCTTTATCGACGAAGGGTCGTCGAACGCGGAATGACCGACCGATCGATCGATCGAGGATTCTGATTGATTGATCGCTCGAGAGGCGAAAGGGTCGTCGTCTGCTTCAGCGATTCGACCCGCATACGATAGTTCCCGATATGCCTCCGCGGGCTATAGAAAGCTCGTTATATAAATTGGCTAACTTGTTTCGTGCTACTATTATCGGACGCTTATTACTTATATTACATAATACACATTTCGCAACGGGGCAACGAAACTTCGTTTACTCGTAAATTCACGCTGACGCGGCCCATAAACTCAACGGCAAAAGGATCTTCCTCGCGCGAGACTTCACCTTTCTCGTATAGTAGTTCGCTGATACATTCGTCCTCCACGAGTATCCGATTTTCTTGGAAGATAGCGACGGAAAAGTATCGAGGAAGATCGAATTCGAAGTATCTCGTGCTGGACGACCGCCATCTCGCTTCAAAGTGTACGTATTAGAAAGTGAGACTCGTGATTGTACGTGAACGACTGCTTGCATGTAAGTCGGGTTGCCTTTCGCAGGGGCAACGTGTCATCGTCGATGGAATACTTCGAATCAAGTAACACTTTTCGAGATCGTAAATATTCCATTATTATATCAACTAAATCGAATTAATTAATTTGTTATTTTTTATTAACAATTTTTGTATTTTTTTCGTACGATTCGTTTTATTCTTTACAAAGAACGAACTACTATTTAAACGTACCAAAGTTCGAAGCGTACCACCTACGTTGGAACAATTCGTCGTGTACTACTAGAAGCAGTAATCGAGAGACCAACGCTCGCTCGTCTTGCCGGGGCATGTACATCTCCTACGTTCTCTCTGTGCCATAGTAATCGACTAAGGTGGGGGGTAAACAGCGGCATGCGAATTCAAAGTTAGGACAATGCCGTTAATTTTTGGTCGGTTCCATTGTTCCATGCGCGCACATTCATCTGTCAACCGGGAACCGACTTCTGACAGCTTTGAAATCAAAGCGCGGGCACACGATCGACCTAAAACAACGGACTCTCCTAGTCACTGGGATTCGTCCTTTAGTCGTGGTACCTTCGCGGGCGGTAGAGATGCTTTCGAGTCCGAGCAAGAGAAAATAAAAGAAAAAAATCAAGAGAGAGAGGGAACGGACAAGAAAAGAGAGCGAGAAACGACGGAGAAACTCGAGTCTCATCTAAAGGACGTGGTCAATAATTTTGCCATCCTCCTCTTCTCCATCGTTTGAATGCGCGTTAACTATGGTGACGTCACCACAATGGCGGACACTAATCTGCACGTCAGAAACAGAGGTGCCCCCTGTACCCATCCCCCGGCAACCCTTTCTCGTGTGCGACCCACGTTCCTGATCTGTCGGTTTTCGGGACAAAATATGTCAAACAGCCGGCGCCCCCCGCGCACCCCCTCGTTCTCCACCCTACCTCTAGCACCTACCCTAATTCCGTACTCGCGTTTCGGAGCATCGTGATTCGCGAGACACGATAAAAATATAAACTTTGTCCTTTCTAACATGTCGTGTATTTACAGTGTATGTACAACGATCCCTCGGAACGTCATTCGGAACTTTCTTGAGAGCACGACTTTGGAAACTTTTATATATTGGTTTAAACCTTAAAAGTGGACGATGCTAGGAGCCATTCCGGTAAGTACAACGCGATACCTACAATTTTTATTATAAATGTTTCTACCTAAACCGTGATTATTAGAGGAGACCGGGGCTAAAAGTACCTGAGACAACTTGCCCCATCCTCATTTTTTCCCCATCCAAATCATGATGCATACATCAGGATTTTTGTCAAAAATCGAAGTATCTCGAATTTGCCCGATCAAATACTCGTTCGAAAGAGAAAAGTCTCCTCTTTACGAAAATGCAAGTCGCGTTTCGATAGGATGGCTGGTTGGAAAGATACAGCAGTTTGAAGCTTGAAAAAGATCCATACTCCGACACTTAAAATATTAATTTCTCATCATTGCTTAACGATATCGAAAAACGGACAACGGAACATTATTCTGCATGCTTTTATCTTTAAAATGAGCCATTAAACATTGAAATCGGCGGTGGTGACCATTTTGACAAAAATCATGATGCATAGGTCAGGATTTTTGTCAAAAATCGAAGTATCTCGAATTTGCCCGATCAAATACTTGTTCGAAAGGGGAAAGTCTCTTCTTTACGAATATGGCAGTGTGACTTCGATAGGATGACTGGTTAAAAAGTTACAGCAATTTTTCTCTTGAAAACGACCCATACTCCGACACTTAAAAAATTTATTTTTCAACACTCCGCAACGATATCGAAAAACGGACAACGGAACATTATTCTGCATGCTTTTATCTTTAAAATGAGCCATTAAACATTGAAATCGGCGGTGGTGACCATTTTGGCAAAAATCATGATGCATACATCAAATTCGTTTGCTTGAAATTGAAAAAAAACGTGTTAAAAACTTCTCAATGCAAGCGGAAAGATTTCTATGTATTGCTAAGAAGTGGAACTTTATGATGGTCACCAAAAAATTCGAAAATATAAGCTACAGAAATCTGTAGAAACAAAAAACCTAAAATTGGGACAACTAGGCCCGGTCTCCCCTATCTAGGACGATTTTAACTTCGTAACACCTGAGATACCTGAATTCGGAACACGCCGATGTTGTACCTGGTTGCCTACTAATAGGGAGGTACAGACCCGTAGAAAAATTTACCCCTCCGTTTTGGTCAGGGGTGAGAAGCTATAGACCCTGCAACGAAAGAGACGTGTAGCGACTTTCACGAAGTTACCCCTCCGTGAAAGTCGAACCGTGCCGTAGTCTGTGTTTACTGTCCAATTATATTCAAGCGTATGCAAGCATAAAAAAAGGATGTACTTCCTCTACCCTCGTGGTAGGTATACGATATTATATACCACTGATAATAGGAGAATATAAAAAAAACGGGGTATCCTGTGTATAATAAAAAAAAAAAAAAAGAAAAATTGGAAACTCCAAGTACTTTGGTACAACGAAGAAGTAATTAGTCGGATCAAGCGTGATCGAGTGTTTTAATTTGCTGCGTTCTTCGTTGTTGACTGGGAGAAGGAACGCGAATGAAAAAAAAAGAGAGGAGAAGAACCCAAGGGTGGTTTAACTAACGAGAGTGTCTCCGAAGTTCGAAGTTTGTTAGATCGTGGAATTAGTCGGCTGTTAAGCCAGATAAGCAGTCAACGTGCACGAAAACAATTGCACTGGATTAGGAGAAGGTAACGCGGTACCCTGTCGCGTATTCCTTGGTCAAAAGATTAAGTAACGTTCATTTATCTTCGAGTTAAACGCTGGCGGCTCGCGATCGAATTCTGCTTCCATCGCTTCTTGCGATTTGTTTCAAAGCCTTTCAAAAGGGGGGGAGAACGATAATATCGTAATATATATATATATACATCTTCTCAACGTCGACTCCTTTAAGTTCATCTCGTGCGACGGAAAGGAATTCTATTGTCCCAAACGAATCCATCGAATTATCTTATGGTTAAATGTCTACTCGAGCGACACTACTACGAATTAATTTCAATCTCATTATCGACGATACTCCATTCCTGATCGCCGTTCACCATCTTTCTCCCCATCCTACTTTTAATCGAGTAGCCGAATAAGTATTGTCACTCCTGAAAGACGGAGTTTCTTCTTACGATCCGTCGACATCGATCGGGTTCGATCGTGATTATATTATTAAGAGAATATTCCTTCTTTTACTAGCTGTTAGACGTAACGACTACCTTCGACGTATATAACATACGATACTTTCGAAAGGGACGGAAAACCACCCCCGAAGGGTCAGTATTCGCTTGGTAGAAGGGTCGCTTTGACCAATCCGCTGCGTAGGTTGGCCACCCCTCTTCACTGACCAATCGAGGATCACAGCAAGCGTGCCAATTCGCACGGCTCGTTTGTCGGCACTCCGCCGGTTGCTATTCGCTGCCCCTTCGCGAAAGCGTTACGATTTTACAAAGGAAATCGAACTGGTTCGGGTTTAATATTAATTACGATAAAATAGTATCCGTTAATTATGCAATATCGGTTTAATGGCGAAGGAATAATGGAAATCTATGGTAAAAGTTCTCGGAAATTCATAGAATTAACCAATCGTGAAATTGTGAAACATTTTATTGCTTTTTTTTTTGTTGTTGAACTTTTTAAAGGTAGCACGTCAATAGGAGAGACTCGAGAATTTCGCAAATATTCACATTCGGTTGGTAGGTACGAGGGCAGCGAGATAATAATGATGAAGTTTGGTGTCCGTGTAGCCAAGTGGATGGCGAGAGAACGGTGGCGGCGGGAGGGTTGAAGCCCGGCGGAAGGAGAAAGGCAACTCCGTCCGGAGGGGGTGGGTTATACATTTGAGTACATAAATGTATGTAACTTTGAGTTTGTGTTGGAGTGGGCGTCGGCCATCTTGTCCGGTGGGTATTGACCGAGGCGACCGCCAGGCGAGAGACATGCCATGGCGGGCAAACCACCCCTAGTTACTACCCCCGGCGCTAATTGCTCTTATTAGTTAAATCCGTGCGGTGCCGTCGTCGCGTCGCGCACCGACGAAATGTTCGATAACAAAAAGAAAAAGGAAACAAAAAAAGAGAGGGTCAAACGATCTTCTTTTATTTCACTCAATCGTGCGTACATTATTAACGTGCTGTTTATCGATGCACGCGTTTTATCGATTTTAATACTACCCTAAGAATTTGTATTGTACCCGATTTTCTGTTACCTTCTTTTTATTCCAAAGATCTGGGTTCAAAATGAAAGACACGAGACAGTCGTAATTACGACCTATACTGGGATCTACGAACCCTCGGACGTTCTACAAAATTAGCCATTATTAACGTTAATTCTAACGAAATGGCTGACACTTCTCAACGTCTTCAAATAAAAGTTTCACGCGGTAGAACCGTGCCGATATAAAGCTTACCGTCCGCGAATAATCCGTCGTATCGCAAAGACTTAACGATCCGGCTATTACGAAAGTCCACGGTTTATTAATGAAATTAACTTATCCGAAGGCAATTGTAAAATGAAGTTATCGTATGATATTTATATCATCGGGAGAGAAGATAATTATTATCGTATTAGAAAATTAGGTGAGTTTATAATTATTATTTTTTCTACACATAATTGTGATATTCTTAACATTAACATAAGCACACGAAATAAATATGTCTAGACGACATTTTTTCTTATTTTTTCAAGAACGAAATTACTAAGTATTTCACATTTATTATTGTTAGGATATCATTTCTCGATTTTATCTTATCTTAGGAATCTCATCAATATTTCAAACTTAAGAAAATCGAATACCATCGATGTCTTCGATAGCATTTAACTCAATTTAATTACTTAATTCTTAAATGCTATCTAGCTCCATATGGATTTGAGCTATATCACAGTTTTTCACATTCTATTCCCATCGCACCTTTTTTGTATCTTTCAAAAATTAAAGGTAAAACATACATTAAGAAATAGACGTGTTCTTACACATGTGAAAGACTTTATATATTATAACGAATATAGAAAAAAAAGTGTAGCCTTTAAACATTAATTTAATAAAATATTTGTAACGAATTCGATCACGCAATACGGATTTTTATCTTAACGGACAACGACATTATTTACGTTGAATAGATAGGTATCCAAATGCGAACTCGAGCGAACCCGCTTGACCCCGGATGGCGTAGACGAATCTCGATACGTACATAGGTATCGGCGTCGAGACGTTCACGAAATGTTAAAATTCACGGTACATCTTCGATTCCTCGTCGTAGCTCATTCGTCTTTGTGTCGGCGCTCCTTTTCGCTCTCTCGCGTCTGACGTTTTACCGGTGATTCAAAATCGAAATTCTTGGGCATCGTGTCGCGGAAACGAAAGACTATTTTCCAAAGCGATACGGCGCACGATTCGGCTTCGATTCAACTATTACGCTTTTACTACACCTTTTTATTAGAGATCCACTGACGCTACTATCAAATTAATCTCACTTCGTAGATCATCTTGGCACGCTAGCAATTAGCACGATACCATTTTGTCGCGTTGGAACGTTCGGACGTTTTGTTTTTCTTGTGATACAACTTATAGAGCTCGTAGGGAGTGGAAAATGGCGTGTAAAAAGGACGAGAAAAGCGGACGTTCCTAGGAAAGTTTCGTGAAAGTTTAGATCCTTGGCTCTGTGCTAGCACGGGAGCGTTCTCGCGAATAAGATCTCACGTTGGTCGCTCCTCCACAAGTTCTCCTCGCTCACTCTCTCTCTTACTCTCTCGCTCTCAGCAACAAATTTGCGAACGTCTCACTAGCATGTCGCAAGCTTCGTCGTCGTTGGCGAAATGCTGCTAGCGCGTTCGTAGATAATGCACGGTCCGTTATCACGATTAGAAGCACCTGGTAGGGGCGGGCAGAGAGAACGAAAGCGAGAGAAAGACGTTGACAAAGACAAGGGCGAGGGAAATAAAGGGGGGTACCTCCCGGTTCTCAGAGTTAAGGAAAATAGCGAAGGTTTCGTCCGTTCGTTCGCCGGTGGCCGCAGAGATCTTGTGTACGTAAGGGACTCTAATTCACGCCCGGTATTTCGCACGGCGTGTATTTTAAGGCTGGTCCCGGCTCTAAAATTCCACCCTTGCCCGAACTACCCCTCCACCCGTTCAGCCCCCTTTCGTTCTCCTCATCTCGCTGCTGTAGTTTCACTCTCTCTCTTACTCCTTTCCTCTCGCATTTGCCCTTTCGTTCCCATCCTCCTACGGCTCAACATCCACCGCGTTTGTCTCGTCCTGCTCTCTCTCTATCTTTCTCGCAGCTCTACCACATCACCCCCCTCTCCCTTTCCTTTCTCATCCTCTCTCTTTCTGTTTCTCTCTCGCCATTTCTCTCCCTCGAACACGCGAATAACCGAGGTAGGTAGTACGTACTCTCGTGGTGGTGGGTATAGTGGCTGTAGATATAAAGGTTGTTCAGCCAGGAAGGTGGAGAGGGACGATGAGAGCGAGCGAGCCAGCGAAAGATGGAGAGAGAAGGTGCTAGTGTATAAGAGAAAGAGAGAGATGGAGATTGAGAGAGGTTAGGTAGACCGCCAGAGAGAGAGAGAGAGCAAGAGAGCGCGAGAGTGAGAAAGTGAGAGAAGGGAATGGTGGAGGAAGGAAACACAGAATGAGAGAGCGAGTGGGAGCAAGAGAACGAGAGGAAGAGAGAGAGAGCGACTCGGTGGACTCGACGTGGTAGTGCAAGGGTTCGTTCGACCCTTAAGGGGTTGTGGCTAGCATCGGTCCCCTCTGCCCCGGACCTCGGCAACCGCCAGTCCCCTTCGACTACCTACACCTCCTCTCCTCCTACTCTCTTCTTCGTCGACCACCCAGTTAGCCACCCTCGCAACCACCCTACGCCGAGCAAAACTACCCTACCGCCGGCAGCCATTTTACTCTCTCCGTCTCTCTCTCGCTTCCTACCGTTCTCTTCTCCGATTCTCCCCCTCTCCCACCCTCTCTTGCTCTATCTCTATCTCACCCTTCGTCCTGGACTCGCCAAATTGTAATCCAAGGCTCTGGAATTCCGGGCAGAGAAACCGTGGTCCGGCCTCAAAGGAGACTTCCTTCGGCTCTCGACTTACCCCAGGATAATGATTAACGTTGCGCTCTCCTCTTTCTCGTCCTCCCGAACCGTCCCTGCTGCCACCCTCTGCCCTTACCACCCTCTGCCCTATCGCGAGCCGCTCGTTCCTTCTCTACGCGCTTTCCCAGGACAAACAAAGACGTGACGCCGTTTGAAGTCGCGGTTTACTACTCGACTACCGCTGTCAAACAACGCCGTTGAATTTTGCGAAGCCGCCCTTTTCGTTTGCTAGTTATTCTTTTGCGTCGCCCTCTCTGTCTCTTATCGCGAGATTACTTTCTTGTTATTCTTCGTCATCATCATTACGACGACGGTATCTTCTTCTGCATTTATAATCTTTACCATTCCTTTCCTTATAAGAATCTAATTCGATGTCCGATTGCTTTGAACGAAGTTACTAATAATTAATCTAGCCAGTATAACGTCTCTTTCTAATCTCGTTGATTTAACGTTGATCTCATATCGTAACACGCACACCGTTATCAGATCGATGCTCCAACCCGGTTCCTTCTTAATTAACACCTAAACCGGCACGCTAGCCGAACGAGCTGAGAAATGCGAAGATGATAATTTCATATCTCTCTCTCTCTTGCTAACCTCTTGACACTTTATCTGACCGGGCACGCGATAATATCGTTTCGGGTAATTCACGATTATCTGTTTATGGGACGCTTAATAGAGGGTCGTGCCGACTCGTAACGGGCTTCGAGCCGCTGCTCCGGATCCTATCGGCCGATATCTTCCATGGCGCTACTTACCGTCGGCTTGCACACCTGCAACCCGCTTTAGCGGAGAATTAATATTAGACGAGACAAGGATGGAAAAAAATTATGGAATGTGGGACGTGATGGTGGATATTTGACGGCGAAAGGGTACCAAACGGTTTTTAGTAATTTTATTTCTTCCATTTTCTGTTACGGAGAACGTGGATTAGGCATATCAAACGCAGGAATTTGTCAACGTATATTTAAACATCTCGAGACATTACAAAATTATACAAATGTTTGATATATACGCTTTCCACACATACGGAGAGAAAATGAATACATCTATTAGTAATTCAGAAGCCAAAGTTTTCGACTTCATTTTTCCTAAGTTTTTCAATTTTAATAACCAAGCACGTGATCGGTGCTGAAGTTTAGCAGCACCATCAATTTGGTCTACCTTTTGTTTCATAAAGTTAATTACTCTGGCTTATGAAAGACTACGTAATAAAAAGAGAAAAAGGAAAGAACGTTTTAAACGAGCGCCTGGAAAATTATTGCCAAATCTTGTTATCATTCCTTCCTCCGGTACAATATAAATTTATTTCTTTAGCTCGTGCTTCTGAAGCGTACCTGAAAAAACGTAAAGACTATTATTAGAAAATACAGACGTACATTAAAGGAAAAAAAAAAAAAATATTAAAAGATACGCGTAACACGAGTGACAAACGACGGAACACTATTTATCCAACTCCTCGAGGTGATTTTTATCGTGACGCGGACTATAATTTGTTGTGCAGTAACATTAGTGGCCGCACAGCATTTGTCATTCCTCGCGCACGCCTCTGTGTTGACAGGCTTCGGCCGGTTTTCAGGGCGAAGTTCAACGTAAAAACCGGAATGTAAACTGGATCGACCGGGCCCTAGTAAGACTGACCACAATCGCCCATGTAGACAAATTCGTGACAGTGGTGACCAACCAGTGAACTTGAGTCAAACTACGACGAATATGTTCATTGTGTCGATCGTGCCTAAATCCATGGATCTCGGCGAAAAAAATAGCTGCTTATGGAATATACAAGGAGAAGATCGTTCATTTGAAGAAACGCATACCGAGAAAGTCGGAACGATCGCTCTGTCCAATTTTCCGGATTTCTCGTGCACGAACTTCCGTCGGTCTGGAAACGAACGCGCAACGGAGACGTAGAAAAGGAGGCAAAGAGAAGAGTAAAAGGAAAAGGTGGAGGAAAGAAGAGAAGGTGGAGAGAGGGAAAAGGACTTTTCCAGCAAGGACGGCTCGTTCGCGAGGATATACATAGGTACACATATCGACATCGGCCATGCATGAGAGGACGCCTCGCTGGCCACGCCGTAAAAGAGAGAGAGAGAGAGAGAGAAACGAATGGAGGATAGGAATTTTCCCTTGGTCTCTTTCGCACTCGTCTAAGCTCTCTCGTCCTACCGATTTCTTTTTTCCTCCATCGAACATTTGCACGTGCATGCTCGAACAAAAACAACAGAAAACAAAATTTCTTTCAAAAAGAAGACACAAAGAAGTCTCTCCACCTAACGCGGACGAGCCACGCCGAAAATATTACGACGAAGCGAGACAACGCGAGAATTCGACGTGTACGAATATAAACTGATTTTTACGCGTGGTATCGATATGAAAGGGAATATACCATGCCGCCGAAGTATCGCGATTTTTATCTTCATTCGAGCTCACCGGGCCTTTCCCGATGCCGCGAGCCTCGGTAAGAAGGAAAAACGAGCTATCCGTCCGGATAGCTGCCTCTTCCTCCTCCAACTCGTCGTAAAGGAGGGTAGTAATCGAAACGCGTACGAGTATCGTACGCGAGAGTTCGTCTTTCGAGAGCTCGCAATTTCTTCCGCATGCGAGTCTTCGCGAGAGGAAAACGTTGTTCGTAAAGAGACATGCATACGTATGAACAAAGAAGAAGTAAAATAGGAGAAAAAGATGGAACGAATATACGAAAAGAACCAGTTACAATTTTATAACCGTCCGTCGACCCCCCCGATACGAACCCAAACCCCCCAAAAATAAAACTCCATCGCCGTAATCTCGACGGACGCGAACAGTTGCCGTCCTCTCGTTCTTTCCTTATTCATAGCCCTATATTCGCGAGACGCCGGTGGTTATTACGAAAATTCCAACGTCGTACCGAGCCGTGTCAGGCACCCCGTTCCTGCCAACGCGCGAGAGTCGATAATTTTGAGTCGGCGGCACCCTGAACGAAATTCGAAAACGAGCGTGAAAATCCGCTGAATTTCCAGAACAGTGCGTCGTATCGATTCGAGTTTCCGTGGGCGTTGCTACGAGATGGACCCTTGTACAGCTCGCTGAGTGAGAGTGAGAGAGAGATGGTGAGTGTATGTGTGTGTGTGTGTGTATAGAAGAGAAGGGCAGAACGAGCGAGAGTAAGAGAGAGAGAGAATGAGTGTGAGCGAGGGAGAGAGAGACTTGAGTGTCGCCAAGCTACCCTCCACCTCCTTTGCCTCCTCACCTTCGCTATAAACCCACCCCCGATCTCCCCAGGCTCGGTCGACCCCCTCCTCCTCCTACGCTCGAGCAACCCTCCACCACCCTCTTTTCCAACGGCCCGTTATTACTTCTACAAATATACTAGATATCGCGTTCGAAGGCGATCGGAGTCTCTCTCTTTCTCGAGATCGAAACGCGACGTAAATTCGATGGAATCGCGCGGCTAATACGGCATCAAAGCTGGCCCGCTCATCTTTGAGACTCTGAGACTCTCGATCTTTCTCGTATACGATCGCTCTCAACCCTCGACAGTACGCTCCTCTCTTCTTTTTCCTATCTTTCTTTCCTTCATTCCTTCTTTACCTTCTTCTTCTTCGCTACCTACTACATATAACCAGCCTATGCCCCTTACATCTTTTGTTCACTCCACGTGTCTCCAAAGTAGAAAATAATGCGGAGGATCGTACCGAAGTACATGGAGAATGTAACGAGGATCAGCTACTTGTTTTCCTGTACATATCGTGCTGGTTAAGGAATGATAAATATGCTAAATAAAGTGAACGGCGAAACGGTTGTAATATTTCGTAGACTAACGTCTGGTCATAACGAGATTGGTCCTTGGGTTAGAGATCACTTGTGTCACGAGTAACAGGTCCACCAAAGGTCCAGCATCCGGTCAAGAGAGTGAGAGATCAGAGATCACAGGTTAATCCAGCGAGATCTGGTCTGGCCAGTTCTGGACCGTGTGTATCATTGAGAGGGATGGACCCCAACGAGATAATAAAATCATTATTCACCACGCTGGAATCGCAGAGAGGAGCTAATAAATCTGATGATTTTTAAAAAGTTTTGTGTCTGAGTTTTTTTTTGTTTAAAGGCTTCGAATTAAGAACAGGAAAAAAGCAATTAATCCTACGAGAGCCTACCGAAATCAGTAAGGAAAGAGAGAAGGTGGTCAACGAAACGTGAATCGAGGGGTTCCGTACAAGAGAGTAGCAGCTACCTCGAAAGCTCGTAGGACCCTTTCCGAAAGGACTTTCGCGATTCTTCTACTCTCTCTCTCTCTCTCTTTGCTCGAAGCTTTCCATAACGCACGTATACGTCAAGGCGTAACGGGTAGTCTAAACTCACTTAATTGGGTCCGCCATTTTCGGTGGCGCGACCCCTCGGAAAGCCTCCCCTGCTCCTCTCTCATACCGCACAGCCCCCGGAAGGGACTTCAGAAGGGTTGCCCGGCACCACCGTCCGTCCCCACCCCCGCCAGCGTGAGCGACCCTCCACCAGCGAGCCGAGTGGCTTTTGTTTTCGCCCTCAAAGGGTCCGCCATTTTGAATTTATGATAGCTCCAGTCTCGGACACCGAAAAACTTTGGTCGTTAGTGAAAGTTCTCGGCATCCTCTCTCGCTCTCTTCCTCTTGCCCTCTTACCTCTTTACATCTCCCAATCTGTCTCTTTCACCCTTCCGCAACAGCAACACGTGCTCGTTCGGTCGTCTCTCCTAATAAGCGAGCGAGATATCGTTTTTTTTGTACGCTACAGCCAACTACGATCGATAGAGAAGAACTAATCGGTAGTTTTACCAGGAAATGTATTTACAAGCGAAATTTCTTCCGATCTGGGGAGCACGAGACGAAAGGACGGCTGCTTTCGCGAAAAAGTACTCTCGAATCGCTCGTTATAGAAGCAGTAACTAGAGCCTCCTTCACCATCCTCCTCCTCCTTCCAGTCTCTTTGCCCCCCTCTCTCTTGCTCGTTCCCTCCCTATCAATCTCTCTCGTACTTCCATATGGGGATCTAAACAGCTTCCGTTCGCAAACTCATAGTCTACGAATATTCATAGTCCGTATCCAAAGGATACCGCGCGTGTAGCGCGGAGTACACGGACCGAAGCCGTAGGAAGAGGTGGGTGTGGAAGAGGAGGAATATTCGTTTACGATAAATCCGATTTCTGTTGAAGAGAACGCGAGAGAGATGGAGAGGCGGAGCTAAAGCCGTCCTCGTCGAAGGAGCTTTTTACGATGACGAGTCGCGCTCGCACCGATAATCCGATATTCCGGTCGACAGATAGTTTAGTCCAAATTCGATGTCCTGTCGGAAGAAGAGGAGGAGCTGGAGAAGCAAACTGGAGGTTGGGCGTGGGAAGAGGAGGAGAACGGGTACGAAGGAGATTCGGCGGAGATGTCGACTTAAAACAATTGCGGGGGCCAGGGACGGGGACGCCGTAGCGGCACGCAATATCCTGACTCCTCTAATTCGATTAGGGAACTAGCTACATAGACGAGGAGGAAACCTGGAATTCCCTTCAGCTTCGAGTCAAACACCGCAGGTACGAATCCTCGCGAGAAAGGAGGACAAGCAAGGATACACCACCGGCAACCGGAGGGTTGCCGGAGGTAGGTACCCAAGGAGGAAGCGTGGTAGTCACCAAATTATCGGACTCGATGGAAGAACCAGTTCAATTTGCCAAATTAATCCGGACCTCCCTACAGCGAAATCAGCCCGCACCCATCGACTTGCCGAGTTTTCGATGCAAAATGTTTGCGGTTGGTCGTCGCAAGTCAGACTATCACAATTCCTCGATTTCTTATTGTACAAAGTTCTTATACAAATGTTTCTTTTTATATATTTATTAATCATATGAGCGACACTTTCTCGTCTGAACAAATATCAGAATTTATACAATTAAATTATTTACTCTATCAAATATTATTTAATAATAACAATATAGATATCCTCGACTCTAGCAATACCAATGGCACCCCTGCCATTGCTACGCTCACCTATCTTCCACTTCTAAATCCGGCCATGCCCCTTGACAAAAGGGGGGTTCGCTCGAGGAGGGGGCAACCGACGACCCTTTTGGACAACCCTGTTCGACACCCTACCTCTACAGCGATGGAACTAGATCTAGGAACTAACATAAGCGTAGCCTACGCTCGGTCTGCATTACCGACCACTCGACAAAAGGACTTTCACCTTCTTGCTCGAGCCACGAATGAACGACAGATGTCGCGACTATCGTTTACCAACCCCTTCCGTCGTTCAACCCTGAAAGATACGAACCTCTTCCTAACGAGGCTACTTTACGCGTGACAAATTCAAAGAATAAATTTTCAAGAAAGCATACGGCCGAAGAACGGTAAGATAGAGAGAGAGAGAGAGAGAGAGAGCTCGAAAGTCGAGCACGATTTATCGAGCAAGACCATTCATTTTATTTATAAAGTAGTCGGGACGATACGGCGACGATATGGCGACAACTCTGTTCGTTCCATTACCTAAACGATACGAGATTATTCATCGACTTTTACGATTTAATCGATTCAACAAAACATATCGCTAGATATATCGTAAGAAAGGAGGAGTGGTGTGTACTTTGCGTTGGTTACAACGGTGTATACGTTTAAACCACCTCTTTTCACCTCTCTCTCTCTTTCTTTTTCTTTCTTCGTCACTCGCTTTCTTCCGGCAGGTCCTTGTCACTCTTCTACGCTCACACTTTCTCTTTTTCTTCCTCCTCTCCTCTTACTCCTCTTTCTCCACCTTCTCAGCGTCGAAGCGCAGAGACGGCTTAGCCGTGAATGGCCTGACGTATCGCCGGCATGTCTGTGTCTGACACTTCGGATTTTTCCATTAAATTTTCCCGACGCGAAAATCTATCACAGGTTACAGTTCCGGAAAAACCTGCTTCAGCTCTGTAAAGCGATTCCCATTACGATCGCTCGAGATTCCACAAAACGTATCGAGCCGCTGCTTGCGCGATTACAGTCACGCCGCACCACCACCACCATCGTTCTCTCCTGTTTCGCTCTTTTTTTGATGCCGGATCAACACGGATCGCTTTTCGTTCTATCCAAACGATCTTTTAATTTCACGGAAGAGAGAAAGATAGATAGAGAGTAGGATAGATGAAGGCGGAACAAAAACACGTCTACGTTGGACTACTCGTAAAAGTAGGGTGCATCGTGAAAATAAAAGATAAGATTTTCGATGGTATCATTCCCAAATCGAAGTTTACCCGTTGACGATAACTCCTCGAAGAGTATATCGCGTTTGGTAAAAAGTAAGGAGAGAGAGAAAATAGTAAACAAGGAGCGAACGCCGTAACAAAATGGATCGACTTCATATTTCTCGTGTATCCAAGTTCTTAGTCCTTTGTACCAGTGCTCGTATATAAGTCCTAGGCCAATAGGGTTGCGTCGGCTTTGCGTAAATACGGATTTCGCGCGTCTCGTTCAAACAAGGGCCGTTCAAATACAGATGGAGTTCCGAGGGCGAATGTTTGCCCTGATAATAAGATCGACTAATTTATCGATAAGAATACGTACTCGATCTTTCGCTGTCCCTCCCACTCGGTCGAATTAAACGTATGTTATCGTACACATACGCAGGACTATTTTTTATTCATATACAAGTTGTTATATATTCTTGATCGTTTTAATATTCAAATTTTATCATACGATTCCCATCTCCGGTACATAGAAGGCTACCCCACGCAAAGATAATTTCCGAAGCAGATGGAAAAGTAAGAGGAAGAAAAGCTTAGGAACCATGCCTAATACCCAACGTGGTATAAACGTAGGAAAGAGGAAGAGGAGGAGAGATGTCGGGAGGAGCAGCTTCATTTTTCAAGGAATCTGCGGGAAAATGCAAATGCGCGGGGCATCTGGCAACAATGGCCGTGGTCTCGGCCCCTATTTTAAGGGTTGCTTTTTCGGTCGAAGGATGGTAGTGGTGGTGGTCGTAGTGGTAGTGGTGACGGTGGTGGTGGTGGGCAGGGGTGGCTCGGTCCGGGGAAGCTTTGCCGGCCATGCAAAGCAGGCAGAAACGGTAACGCGGGAGAGGAGTAAGAAAGAGGGAGAGAGATGGAGAGAGTGAGTGAGCGAGGGAGAGAGAGAACGGCAACCCCGACCGACCTCGGCTATATACCGGCTCTCCCAACCCCCTGATAAGGGTGGACAGCCACGATCGATTAGGTGGGCTACCCACCCACCCTCTCTCTCTCGCTCTCCCACTCACTCGCACGCTAGCTCTTTCGCCTACCTAAACCACCCACTACTCGTTCTACCTCACGAGAAGCTTCTTGTCCATATTCTCGATTCGTTAACGAGTGTCTCTCTCTCGAAAAAAAAAATTGTTGATACTTCTTATTACGACTCACTCGTTGATACCTACCCTTTTATTTTCTACTCTCTTACACGTAAAGATCGAGTTCGTATCGAGTCAACGGGCTTAGCGTCGTCTTCGTCGTTGTCGTCACGCTTTTACCGTCGTCCGACGAAAGGCTAACAATAAGGAACGATCTCTCAACTAGTTAGGTTAAGTTCCAGGTTGCTCGTTCTCCCGAAACTTTGCTGCTGGTTCTCTCTCTCTCACTCTGCTCTCGCGCCCGTTGTACTTCCGTAGGTAAGTCACACTCGCGCGTATCGCGCTGTACCGACTTGTAAACTACCTTAGCAGCTAACACCCTGCTTCTCGAGAGGAGGAGCACCCAGGAAAAAGAGTTTCCCGCGAACGTAACGCTTAATGAAAGCGCTCGACGAAGAGCTTACTCTCTCTCTCTCGCTTATACTATATAGCGTACCTACTCCGGCGCACTTTACGAGATTAGCGGGAAGAAAAGGGATCGAAATTTTGCTCTGGAAAACTGGTATGCGTTTTAAGGGTCGTTTTTCCAACTATTTTTCCTTCTTTCTCGCTCTATCTCTCTGTCTCTCTTTTAGACGCGTCCCTTCCATCGAGATCGGAAATAAATTTACGAGCTTTCTAAAATATTGCCTATATATTTTGAAGTTAACACGCTCGGCTGGGCACACTCCTACGATCTCCACCCTGCGTTCCATTTTAAAATTCGCTAATTCTCCGGAAAAAAAGCCGAAGGGGTGCCCGAGTCGCGAGTCGAAGGTCGACCGTGGTGAGCGGCCTCGGCCTCTCCACTCGAAATCGATATTAAGTGCAATGATGTCACCCGTTAGACGTCTCCTTGTTTCAGACGGCTCCCACTAGCGAATTCTAGCACTCGATCGAGAGCGATGGAACTTGAAAGAGGAATCGCGTCTACCTTTCAGGGGTTACTTCCGTCTTTTAACGGTTCGTTAATCGATTGCTTGGAAAACGACTAATTTTTCATCTTAACCCACCTTGCGACTCGTGGCTATCAGTTCGAGGGTAAAACAGGAAATTTAGTTTCGTTTGGAGATCATTTCGTAGTAATACAAGTTAGATCCATTCTCGATGAAATGAAAAACAAGATAAATGAGAGAAGGAATGGTTGAAAGGTGACGATATAAGTACGAGAGATGAATGAAGGTGGAAGGTCGAGGAAAACAGACGTTCGAAGACAAAAAAAAAAAAAGGAGAAAAGGAAGCCGATGATATCCGTGGAATTTTCATATCGACACAGAATGACAGTTTTTTAATATTAAATTCTTCTCGGCCTTTTGACTTTTCCTTTTTCTCCCCCTCTTCCTCCACCTCGTCGTCGTACTCCAGGCCCTGTCGTCCCTCGAGAAAGTTCACCGCGAAGAAACGATGAAAGGGAAAGAAGTTGAGTGAGAGAAAAACGAGTACGAGAAACACGTAAAGAGGGAAAGAAAAAGAGAAGAAAACGGAAAAATGAAGAAGTGGAAAAGATGATAATTTTCATTTCTTATTCATACGTTTCCGGTATCTCTCTCTTCCATGGCTCACCTCGACCACGATAACGATGCCTTTTAAGCGTCGAGCATCTTAACTGGTCCTTCATAACGAACGCGTTGATCTTGCTTTATCTCGTCTGACGCGTGTACTCGCACACAACGCGTCTCGTATTTTTTATCGCGCCACTTTCGAGTCAGAGACGTTTTCGATGCTTTAAAGATACGACAACTTCGTGATTTTTATCACACGAGAGGAAAAAAACTAATAAAGAGAGTGGGTAAAAACGAGAAGAAAGTTGAACACCAGATAGAGAGAGTTAGAGAACTGTGCGTAACGGGACGAAATAATCGTTTCTTTTTCTCTCTATCTTTACGGTACAAAACCGAAGAGCAATAAATATCTAATAAATTTCTAGCCGAGTGATCGTAGTCTCATCTTTTTCCTGAGTACGATTCGGGGTGTAAGGGTGAAAAAGGGACGCGCGGGAACCCCAGTCTTTCTATATATAAAACGGTAGTAGTCTCGCTACAAAACCCAAAACAGTTTTCACGGCGTCCGTCATTAATTTTGTTATTTATTTTCGTACTTTCGCAGGGTAGGAGGGATAGAGATAGAAATAAATGAGAAAGAGAGAGCATCCATATAGGCGAATAAAAATCGTGACGATTTCGGGGATGGATGTAACCCTTCTCTCTCTCACTCTTCCCTTCTAGCTTTTTTCTGTAATGTATTGTCGAGTCGAGTGCGAGTTTTTAACCCTTAAAATTTGGAAGGGTGCACCAAGTTTTCAAAGACAGACGGGGCGCAAAAGTCGACACACAGAGGGTTCGGTGATGCAGAGAGAAAGAAAGGCGTTAGCTTTCTCTCTCTCTCTTTTTCTCGCATGGTGCTAGTACGAAGAGAGGGAGAGAAAGAGAGAACATGAGGGAAGAAAAGAGAAAAAAATCGCAAGGCTGAAAGGAAGGATTACATCGGGGATTTTGGTTTTCGCGTTTCATCTGGACCAAAGCCGATTTCCTGATTTTTCGTCTTTCCTGCGACGGTACTTGAATTAGGTGTGCATTGTGCGAATAGAGAGCTCGGAGAGAGGACTCTCGGTCTCCTCCTATCCGACTTCGTGACGTCGCATATTAAGTCGCGTTCGAACCTTTAATGGCTTTCCCGCTCCACCTCCGATACAAGCTCTTCTAATATCGTGGATAGGTACTCGTACACACGCTCTATCTCTCTCTCACCAACGTTTCGGAATTCGATAAAAATCACGAAAGAACAACCAATAAGAAGAAAAGAAAAAAGTATCTTCGAAATCAACATTTCATTCTCATCGTTATCGCATTCTCATGAACCTTAACCTTCCGCGAGTACGATGATTGCGCGAAATTTGAGCTTGCCATTTCCAAAGTCACATATCCCATACACGTTGGGTGTGTTTGTTTGGACAACGGATTTCTCCTTTTTCACCGTGAGAAAGGTGCTCCCATGATTCAGTGACTATGCCCAGGTATCGATCAAAAATATATTAGTCCCTCATATGACAGTGCGGAGTGTTTTCTTTCTCGGTGGGGTCGTGACAGAAGAGAGAGAGAAAGGGGGAGGGGCTACATCACTGATACTCTTTTTTTTTTTACTATCTCCTAGAACTCGTGAGATGATACAAAAGCGAGCATACCTGCTCGTAGAAGAAGGGTTTCGTCGTCCTACCTGTAGGTATGGGGAAGAAAGAAAGATAAAAAAAAAAACAGGCCGGCCAAATTAATGATTTAGTGTCAGTTCCGATATCTGGGGTGGCGGTTCGCTTTCTCTCCTCCTTTTTTTCTCTTCGCGTTCGATCGATCGATCGGCCCCTTCTCCCCACACACACACATACACTCTCGTTCTCATCTCTTGGTCTCTTTCGCCAAAAAGGGGGTCGCATGTGTGGCGTTACACTTTTTTTTGCAACGGATTTCTCGTCTTTTTTCTCCTCTTTGTCCGAGGGAACGAGCTCCCCGTGAGAGGAAGAACTCGCTCTCTTCTCGGGAAACCCTTTCCGATCGTTCCCCGTAGAATGAAAAACCACGGATCGCATCACGGAAGTCATCCGCAGTTCTCGAGATTTACGAGACACGTCTATTGCATGCTCGACCAGTCCTAAGGCACGTTTCTAGGGTTAGTGGAAAGGGAGAGAAGAAAAAATGTAAAGAGGAATATCAACTAGAGGTGCGAAGTGACTCACGATCAAGATCCAAAAACGGTTAACGCTAATTTCCATCCCTTTTCGATAGACCGCGCCGAGAGACACGCGTTTTCCGCAAATAACTCGAAAATGGCGACACGGCGATGTAGCTTTATAGGGTTATTTGGAGTTTACAGTGAGGGTGGAGCCATCGTTTCCCCGAAATATATATAGCTCTACATATATATATGTATATAGTCGAGAAAGGTCTTCGCGTTTGCTTGGTCGTCCCGCGGGAGAACCCAGGCCGATCCTGTTCAAAAATTGAAGGACGTCAGGACCGAAAACTGCATCCCACGCTGACCAGGGAGCTTCGCGGCTTCTCTCGTGGGAATGAGAAAATTCGGAATTTAAATTCAAATTCTCCGATCGTTTTTTTTCTACTCCTCTCTCTTTTTCTCTCTCCATCGTCCTTTTTTGATCTCCTGACTAACCGTACCCTCGTGGAATTGGTACATCGTTTTGATCTATAACTCGGATCGTGGGACGGACGACGGGAGAAGACAGACATATATCCAAATACATGTATGGGTGGGTAGCACGCGAATACCGGCTACGCGAACGTAACGATACATATACCTATACGTGTGTTATGTAGCGAAGGTGAGCGTGCCAAGGGACGAGTTATGTGTCCTTCTCGGTCCTCTAGTGAAACGACACGAAACCCCCATAGGCTTCCTCTCTCGATCTCGCAAACTTCTTCATCGTCTCCACTCTTTAACCCTTTTACCTCGAACATTTTTTCGACACGCATGAAAACCACAACCGCGTAATTACAATTTTTGTTCTTTGCTATCCATTTAAATAAATTTTAATTTAAACAAAAATATCATAAGTTATTTTGAAAAACAGATAATTTTTACGTCACCTTAGATGGAAAGCTCGACTGTAAGTACATACGGTATACATACACAGTATGTATCGAAGAATGACGATGAAAAACGTCTCTCCCAGAAACGTCTCCACGCGATATTGTCCAAGGATATATTTTTGAGAAGGCTTCCTCTGGCAGAGCTCGATGCTTCAAGAAAAGGAAGGAACCCTGGTATCGATGTATTTGCATCTCACGTAAACGCGACCGAGGAAGAAGCTCGCCGCATGGGTGTGTATAGGCGTTCTCCCGCGCTCGAGAGATAGAGAGAGAAGGTGGAAGCTCCATTAGCGTGTTTGCGCTACGGGAGCCGGAGTCCTCTAAGTGATGTTTTGTGCCACGCTATTGGAATCGTCCTTTATATCGGAAACGTCCCTCGGACGATGGCGCCTCGAGTGGAGGCGTGTAGGAAAAATTCTTTTCGAAAAATATATTCACCTCGTTGGATACATTTTCAAGTTACGAAGGGTGATACTTTTCTTGGTAGTTTTTCTGGAACGAGAATCAAGAAATCTTGGTCGATCGTGCTCGATGTGCCGATATTACATAAGAACGAGGATAAGAGCAGCGAGATGCTTTTCGAGACACGGAGTATGCATCGGACGCATGTTCAAGTCGAGATAAGCCGACGTGTCGAAAGAAGGAGGTGTTGGCACGTGGTCAAGAACTGTCAAAACTTGTTTCCTTTCGAGTTTTCAAGGCACGTCTAAGGGGTTCTTACGGGGGGCTGCCCTGGAGGTCAGCCTTGCCTTTCTGGGTCTTTTCTTCCGGGTCAAAAACCGGCCGGCACACGTCCGCCATCCCCTAACTATTGCTATATTCCGAGACACGAAACGGTACAAAGCACACGATCCATTTTTAAGATACTTCTTCAAGGTAACGCGACGACCTTCGAGACTATCGAAATCGTGAAAGGTCGATCATATACCGATTGGAAATAACGATGGCAAACAACGCGAAGTTCAATCGAAGGCGGAGGCTCTTGGTCTTATCCGCGGAATCAAATCACGTTAAGGCTCCTTCCTAGACCGGAACCTCTTAGCCTAACAATTTCTATCTCTAGACGCCCTTCCTTTTCCTCGAAAATAGCCTGTACTAAGAGAAAGAAGGAGAGAGAGAGAGAGAAGGTCGAGACTTCGATCGTGGAATTTCGCAATCTCATCGTTCCGTGGATGGATCCTTCTTCCTTCAAGCTCGTTCCAGGCCCTTTTTATTTTCTCTTACAGAGAAAGCAGAGATCTATCTTGCGGAGCCACGAAAATATCGCAGCGTAATTCCTCGCTGTAATCACTCTCCAACGAGAATAAAAAAGAGAGAGAGAGAAAGAATACGCGTGGTCTCTCACACGGAGGGGGCCATCCGCCATTTCGCTTTCGACCCCTTCGTCCGACCTCCCCCGACGTGTACGTGGTATTGATAAAAAAAATAGAGCCGCCCCATTGGCCGGCTGGACCGTGGGGTGACCTCACCCCTTCGCTCTGCTGACCAAGCAGGAGCACCCACTAGAGCTCTCCTCGTATAGGCTCGCTTGTGTCTACGTATGTATGTATGTATGCATGTACGTAAGCTCACGTGTATTCCTACATGTTTCTATGTATAGTTCATACGAGACATCTACGTGTATACTCACCCCCACGCAAAGAGTACACCCTCGACATTTTCCTCTTACCCTCACTCCTTCTCTCTCTCTCTTTCTCTCTCATTTGCCTTTCTCTATCTCACTCGTTCCATTCTTTTACGCCAGTCACGAGAATATTGATTCGCGAGCACGTCACGTTGCAACGAAGGCAAACGGTCAATTACTCGAGTCCGATACCGCAGAAGTGCTCGGTAATTACACTTTCGAAGTACGCTTTCCGATAGCTCGCGTTGCTTCCTCGAATACGCGATCGTTATCCACTCGAATTTTCGATCCCTCTCTCTTAACTTTGAGGTAACTTTTCACTTTCGACTAAAATACCCTCACGAAAGAAGGTTTTTGTTAAAAACGTTCGGTTGTTTAAAAAATGACCAGATTTTCGGTCTTCTCCACCAAGCAACTGACTTCTTCTGCTAAGCAGGACATTAACGACACCAAAAGGGGAACATCGGCTTGGGGAATGCGATTACCTCTATAAATTAGTCCATCGTTCGGTACCAGGAATATCACCGTCACAATAATCTACCGAATCCTACGCTCGCGGCTCGCCTAATTACTCGTTTTGTCTTAGCAAACTCACGCAATATTAATCTCGCGATCCGACAATGTCTATTTAAGTACGACGCGCGCGTACATCATTGTTATTATCATCATCGACTTACCGCGGTACTTTCGGCAAATCTTTAATCGCACTCCAGATTTTCTCAACCGAGGTAACTGATTTTAGAGACGTCTTCTTGCTATAAAAATGGATCTCGCGATGAATCTTCGACGGTGTCGAGTTAATTTTCCCGATTTTCTTGAGATCTCTCGTCACGATCTTCTCATACGCGAGCACGAAACGTAACTGGGCCCATATAGGAGAATTCACGTCTCGAAGAGGTGTGATAGGGCTCAAAAAATCTTACCTGAGGCGACCTTTCGGTGATGGAGAGGGGATCAGGTAGTAAAGGGTTTAGTGGTAAGACCCCCCATTATGTAATCCCGATTCTTTAGTCTACCTCTCTTTCTCTCTTTCTTTATGCAGAATCCCTTCGCGACGAATTCAGAGGCACATACGTACCTACAATGTGCGCGAACTGTATACCTGAAATGCAAATGTCAGCGGCAATGAGACGGACGATTGTAAACGTGTGTTCGTCAGCGTATAAGCGACATTGTCGTGGAATTTATAATAGTAACGCAAAATTCGTCTTAATGTTTATCGACTCGAATCGAAATTTCATAAAAAAAAAAAAAAACGAATGACTTCTTTACAACGTTCCTGCCAACCTTTATAGATCGGCGACGTATGTGGAATTTTATATTTTCTAAAATATCCCTTTTATGAGCGGTCGTTGGTTGAAGTAGCGGCGGCGAAGTCGACGCCTATGACCACGTATTCCTCGCGTGTAAAGTATTACGATCGCGGGACCTCGTATAGATGTATGTATATACGTGGATGTGTGTGCGAAACGACTACCTGGGATGTAAATACGAACACGCGATAAAAGTTTCGTGGTAAGGATCTCGACTAGACTCGTCTGCGTTTATGTGTGTTCGCTCGTGGCTACCTGGAATGCAAAATGCAACAGAATGTAAATGTCTGTGTGTGGCTGCGTGATGAGAGGACTGTTACGGAAGGCAGCCAGTAGGAGAAGAAAAAAAATAATTTAATTTATTTTTACCCCGCTGCGAGGCTACCCCTTTTCCTTCGCTCAGCGTCCTTCGAAGTAAAGGGTTGTGACTCGTACAGGGCCGGCACCAGATGACGCGTCTTCCAATTTCCTGTATGAAAAGCGAAACCGATCGACTCTCTCGTCACCTGGCATCTTTTCCGAAATGATCGAAGGTCCGTGTTTAAAAAAAAGAAGCCTTTTGTTTTTTTTTCCTTCAAATTTTACACGACGCCTACACTTTCAACCCTTTCACAGCGATCCTATTAACCCTGCTATTGCTTCGAAATTGATAGAACGTTAGATAAAACGAGACGATATTGGAAATCTGAGAAATATTGTAATAATAATAACTACGTGGTAAAAAGTTTTTTATTTTTTCTTCGTACACCTGATGCGTATTTTTCTGTTTTTTTTTTCCTTTTATTCTCTCTTTAGGTACTCGCAAAAAGGGTAGGAGTACCTGCAGTGACCAACCTGCTTCGCAACAACGACGGAGTCGAAGTGCTTGAGTTCTCCCCTCGTACCGGATTACGCGCTTTTCAGGAAAAAAAAAGTGTCGGCCTTACAATAGGCCAGGGGTGGTTTTGGGTGAAAAAACCTGAAAACCGACACCAAAACAGGGCGGGGAGCGAGAAATTGGCGACAAAGAGCTCAAATAATGCCACCTAAAGTGGTGCTATCTGATTCGACAACGAGTATACTACCGTATCGCGACTTTTTTTTACGTTCCATCTCTCTCTTCCTCCTAATGTCAATCTAAACGATTATCTGATTTTAGTCTGAAGGGTTTCTCTCGATGACTTATAAAGTCTTCTTCTCGTCACTTGTTACGATCGTTCGGAAAACTTAATCCAGGTATTCTCTTTTTTTTTTTCTCTTGAACGGAATCCGTGAACGTTCATAAATATTCAGAGATTTTTATAATCGAGCACTCCGTGGGATCTCGCGCGTGTGATCTTGCATTGAATTATGCGGAGAGAAAGAGAGAGAGAGAACAAGGATCGCGAGAAAGCAGTGAGGCAGGCAACACGCAAACTCACCCTTAAAATACTCGAAACGTTTTGAATACCTTATCTCGGGCATCTCTAGAACCCTCGAGTTCGGTCGAACGCGTTGAAGAATTATCCGAAATCTCTCTCGCTCGCTCTATATCTTGGGAGGACCGGTGCCGCGACTTCTTCATGAAATGATATCCTTCTAACTGATCGAAATCTTCATTGTGAAAGAAAAACTCTAGCAGTTTTCGAATCGACGCTCTTTTCGAAAGGGACCCACGGATACCAAATTGCTTCGAGTGGATTCGTTTTGTCAACTCGACTGATCTAGTGGCCATTTACAGGGTACTTAAAAGAGCGAGAGATTCAATGGTTCAGATCGATTTGATTAAACTAATTAAATTAAATTTGACAAAAGTAGCAGATAGATATTAACACGTCGGTCCAGGTTAAGAATATTTGAGTGGTGATAATCAAATTATACAAATATATTTAATAAAAGCTTAAGCAAGATTCTCAAGAAGAAATTCGGTATTAGAACGTGGTGCATCGAACTTGCGGTTTAACCGAACTGAAAATTCGGAAAGTACCGTTAGGAGCTGACACTTTCGCCAAAAGAGGATCGATAATGTAGTTCGACGCATCCCTAATCCTCTCGACGATTTTTTAACCCCATCTGTCGTTCTCTCGACATCGGCGCATCCCTTCGAAGCGTAACACGCGCGTACCTGCGTAGTTGTATCGTTGCACGACGAGCCAATACGGCCTACTTCCTTAGCCGAAAAAAGGATTGAATGGGTCTCGCTAGTGAGAGGTAAAAAAAAAAGTTCGACAACAGGGGTGTCTCGTTCTCTGACTACCTGGAAATCGGTCTCTTTCTTTCTCTCGCACTTCGTGCCAACCCTTAAGGATAATCCATTAACATAATTTTACATGGGCGAAGCTCTGCCGCGGGGAAACATTATATCGACGGATATATGCCAGATGCAAAGAAGGAGGAGAGAGAATAAAATAATGGGACCCTGGTGGGCCCAGGTATACGAAAAGAGAGAGATAGGAGGCAAAAGGGTTTAATTCGAATATTTAAAGTTTCTCCCGTACGGATTCTTTTTCTCGCGTAACGGTCCTCCTCCCTCTCTCCCACCCTTACGAACCCTTTTCACTTTGGCCCTTCTCTCTCTCTCTCTTTCTACTTACCCCGTTCGATCTCACAGAATATCGCGTTTTCGTTCGTGCGTATTCGCGCTCCTCCTCGTATCTTCACCGCGTTGGTAGGCAGTACCTACCTGGGACCGGTAACTCTATAACCTTAGAGAGAATAAAATAGTAACGCGAGTATCACGAATGTCGACCCTTCGTCGAGCGAGGAGAGGCCGTCCACCGTGCCCGTTTGCCCGAGCATCCGGAGTTCAAAGGATCTCGTGGCTTTATCGTCGTGAAACGAACTCGAGACACTCGTGTACTCCGTACTAACGAGACGACCGCGACGATGAGTCCGATGATCAGAGGAAATCTCGTTCGTGATACGAAAGGGACGTTATACTCGTTAGAAGATCACGCGTCGGCGATACTTCCTAAAGAAATTTCCTTGGTTGGTTTAAAAGTAGCCACGATGAATGGAGGAGGTGGCGAGGGTTAGGGGGAGAGGATACCGCTTTTCTTCGTGACTTTCTACCCAAATGCACGGCCGTTAAGCGGATTAGACGTTATTATCTTATTCGCATTGGGTGGAGAGAAAAGAGAGAGGGAAAGGAAGACGCAAAAAGAGAGGCGTTGGTGGTAGCTAGCTACTCCCTTTGGTCCTTCGTGCTGAGGCCTTGATTTACGAGAATCGTGACGTGCCATTTGTCGAGGGAGCCCCTCGGACAGCGGAACGTCCTTCTTATCGGTACGCAGCAGCGGCCATTTTCGAAGGCGCCGTCGTCTCTTCCCGTGGCAAAGCTCGTTTCCCTTTTTCCCGTGGCAAAGCACAAAGACTGTCCTAATGCGAAAAGAAGGGATCAGGAGTCGCGAGCATGGGAAAAACTTGCGCAGCCATCTCGGGAGTTTAATTTCCAGCTTATGTAAGGAGGATCAACTAGCTTCTTTTCTCTCTCTCTTTGTTCTTGTCATTTTTTTGCTCAACAATATTTTTTTTCTTATTCTTTAACAACATACGAGGACCGAGTTTCTTATATGTACATACCTATACATACGTACGTAAGTTGGAACAAACGATCGCTTCTAAAAAAGAAAGTAACCGCGAGCGTGAACGACACGGAGACCGGGAACGTTTCATCGACTTCACCGAGACGTCCTTAAATCTTCGAATGCGCAGCCTCTCGAAAACGTTTCGAAACGAGCGAGTCTAATACGCGGGAGCAGCGCGAGCGCGTTTATGCGCGGTTGGCTAAAAAATTCAGGAAAGTCCTTTGGTACGTTGACGGGTCCCGGACTTTCGGTCGGTGGATATCAGAGGTAAAAAAGAGAGAAAGAGATGGATAGATAGAAAAAGAGAGAAAGAAGAAACGAAAGACAGAGAGAGAAGAACGAAGAGGGGGTCGTAGTCAAAGGTCGTCGGAGTACCTCTCTCTCGAAAAGGGCTGAATTCGACTACACACCGAAATTAAGCCAACCCAACCTTCCTCTATCTCCGTCCCTTCCGTCCGGACTCGCCGGGGAAACGAAAAAGGGAAAGAGAGAGAAAGAGACAAGGCACCTCGCGAGGGGGTGGTAGGATCGATATCAGCGCGGCGGGGCTACATTTTTCAGAACATTGGGTACCTT
This sequence comes from Ancistrocerus nigricornis, assembly GCA_916049575.1. Classification (NCBI taxonomy): domain Eukaryota; kingdom Metazoa; phylum Arthropoda; class Insecta; order Hymenoptera; family Vespidae; genus Ancistrocerus; species Ancistrocerus nigricornis. Next base: position 1,292,525 of record OU696668.1, on the reverse strand, counting down.
CGTGGTAAGCCGGTCGTATGTATTCTTATGGACCACCCTGTTTATGGCGCGCAATTTATTTCAAAATCGAAGGTAATGGCCACCGGTTTACGCTCGGTACTCCGTCCCACCCACCTACCCACCGACGTTTCTCCGTCACTTTCTTTGCGATTCTCTCTCTCCACCCCTCTTTTCTTTCATTCTCTTTCTCTCATTTCCTCAATTCTCCTCTCGCTCCGTTTCGCACGACCCTCCACCGCGTAACAGACCATCCCGTTCGCGACCACATTAAAATTTCAAACAAATACAAAAATGGCCGCGACCGAGACCGAACATGTATTGCCTTCCACGTTTCTCTTCGAATTTTACCGAGTAACAAAGGACTCGTGAAATACCGTCGGAAAACGCGTGCATATTTCCGGGGGAAATGTTTGGAAATACTGCACGTTTGCAAGCAGTCGCGTCGATGTATCGGGATGCGCTTTCGTTCTGCTACCTCGTTGCCTCCATTTCGCATTTGTTTTATCCACCGATCTTACCAAAGAATATCGATCCCTGCACTATTTATTTAGAAGTCACGATAATAATTCCATTTATATTTAATAATTATTTATTACCATAATCTATGCCTTTTAGCCACGATTCTTATTTTTTAACCATTTTTTTTTAATACGTAGTAATTTCATCCTGGCTTATCCTTAAAATAGTGAAATCGTACCGCCATTGTACCGGATCGTACGTCCTTCTATTCGCGCGTGAAGCATCGTTAAATAAAGAAACGCGACAAAACTTTCACCACTCGGTCTTGATATCACACACGAGGCGGATTTTGCCTGGCTTTGCGGGACTTTGGAAAATATTTCCCATACGCTGCGAAAGAAATTTCCGCGACGCGCTAACTTTTCGCCCTCCTACCTTCGGTGGTTCGCTATATGGATGAGCGAAGTCGGCGAGAAGAGCCACCCTTCCCTCCTTTTCCAGCACGAGAGAGAGAGAGAGAACACGGATGGAGAAGTACGCGCTTCGAATTTTCTCTTTTTATCTCGCACTCGGACGCACCAAAGACGATTTCTCAAGCGCGTATAAAACCTCCGCGTCCGTGCGCCCACGAGCGCGCGCGCACGACCGGATATATTCGTACGAGATGAATCATAATACCTGAACACCATCGAAAATGGATTCCTCCGATATTAAATTCCGCTCCGGATGGATATTCTTATCGTCCGTGTCGGTGCATGAATGACAGCTGTACGCGACATTTTATTTCCGAAACCCGGGACACGTTTTATACTGAAAATCTTAATTGATATATACCTACGTATAAATTAAACGAACGATTAACACTTTGACTGTCGATTTAATTTCGACATTATTTGACTTCTCCATTTTTGTGGGTCGTTCGAAAAGAAAGAGAAAGAAAAAAAAGATTAAACTTAAAAAAAAAAGAATCCGTAGTGTGTTCTGGAAGATGACTAGCACGATGACGTCATGGAAAGGGCGCTCACGCAGATGCGAGTCATTAGATCGTCATTTTTCGATCGGCTGACGATATCTCGCTCCGAAATCCTTCTCTCCCACTTTCCTCTCTCTCTCCTCTCTCGGTCGTAAGCACGTAAGACTTTTGCGCGAGCTATCGTCGATGGAGTAAGAAAGGGGATGAACGTATCTGTGTATGCACGCGTATATGTGTACAAGAGAGAGAGAGAGAGAGGAGGGCTTTCGCGAGACGTTATCCCAAGGATTTAAGGGAAGGACGAAAATTCGGAGTCCGCCGTGCGAGAAAGCGTCGCGAAGGGGGCGAGAGGCCTGCCTCCAGTCAATTTTTATCATATATCTGGGAGTTTCGTCGGATTGGCTTCTGCCTGACCTATGCCCAATGGCCCGCACGAATTCTCGCGCTATCGCGCATGGCTATCGTCTCCTTCCTGAATTTTTCCTCGAAATCCTACATTTCTCTGTAAACTTTCTCTCTTACTATCTTTTCTCCGGTGCCGAACGACAACTTCGTCACGGAAAAGCTATCGAACGAGATAGAAATTTATGTCCGAGTAACTATGTACATATATTGAAAAGAAGAGAGAGAGAGAGAGAGAGAGAAAGAGAAAAAAGGAAAAACCATTACCCGTCGACATATCAGACTTCACGTTAATAAATATATTCAGAGTAAAAGAAATCGATGAAATTTTACTAGAGCAACGCGTGAAACCGCTAGGAAAAAACACCGAATTTATATGTACATGGTTACAATGCGTAGAAAAGAGATAGAGAGAGGAAAAAGGGGTGGGAGAAAGGGTTGAAACGGTTGGTAGTACCGTACCTGGTAGCACGCTTGCCCTTTTTCTCCTGCGAAAGGGGTGCCAGTTTTGGGCCAGACTTCGCACACGGCGCATCAGGTAAGAGGCTTTTGTGTGATCTGATTTCCGCTACCCTATATCCATCTATCTACCTATCTTTCTCTCTCGCTTGTTCGATATACACAACATGGCACTTCGACATTGATTCGAGAGCACTTCCGCTCGTTATCCTCTCTTCGAAGAGACATAATTCCTCGTCCAAACGTTTTCAGCCTCCTGCGGATTCGGGATAAAAATTCTCGAGTAGTATACCGTCTACGTTTCATCGCGTTTGTCCGAATAATCGATACTCCTGTTGGATTCGAGTAACGAGCAAGTACTTCGCACGGAGGTAAGACACCTTCGGGAAGAACACGTCGGACAATCTACGTTATATTCAAGACTGGTTTATCCCCGTGTTCCCAATGTTCGAACTTGGAGATATCGAGAGTGAGAGAACGGAAGGAGGAAATAGAGAGAGAAGGGGGAATAGAGAAGGTTTCCGAACAACCAAAGTCTGCGGAATAGTATCGATCTTGGCTGATATATTACAGCGTAGGTCCACCCTGCTACGTTCCTGGCAAGACCTCAAAATATGTTTTTTATGTGCACCCTCCTGCGGCGAATGTATCCACGTCTCGAAAGTCGCCCCCGAAAGAAAGTCAATGCCGAATTTCTTTGCTTCAAGATGACGCCGGATGTCGTATAACCGTTTCGGCTCTTTAAACCAACCTTTTCCCGTGGTTCTACCATTCGTCTCGCTTTTCTCATCTCACCGTGAAGATAATTTTCATATACGTATTCTTTCTTCTAAGAAATCTCGATGTCTTTCTCTCTCTCGAGTTTTCTGCTCGGTCGATTTCTTTTTTATGTCATCCGGGTAGCGATCGGGATTCTTGTCGAGGAGCAGCTAATATGAAAATTCCGGGAGCATCGGCACTTTTCCATAAACATCTTCGCGCTGATATCGTCCCGTGCAAGTGTGTTACAACAAAGTAAGAGTCAATAAGACGTCGTAGAGCCAATAAGCGTGCACGCTACGCCCTTTCGGAGATATCCTGCGAAACCTTACCTTTCCTTTTCGAGAAATGTAACCTTCTCTCTCTCTCTCTCTCTTTTTATCTCTCTTCGTCCGATTCCCATATAACGTCCTAATTTTCCGAGCGGATGAAAACATATGAAAATCTGGGAAGCAAAGGAAAGACGTTAGGGAGCCGGCAAGTCAGAGCCAATAAAATTCTCGTCGCTCCCCTTGGCTCGCTTTCCTTTCCCTTCTTCTCTCCTTCTTCTTCCGCTTTCCTTTGTCCGTCCATTTTTTAGCTCGTCTTCGAGCAACGGAGTTCCCCGAGTCGAGAAAGAGGGAAAGTAAAAAAGGCGAATCCGGAGGGAGAGTAGGGAAAAGATCTCGGAGCTCTTCCTCGAAATTCGTTAACCGGTGACCGGGTATCGACGTGATCGTAAACCGAACGATTACGAGTAATCCAATTATCGTCGTCTGAATGATATCGAAGATGGTGGCTTCGACCGGCGCGAAATGGTCCAAAAGTGGCATTAATCTATTACAAGAAGCGGGAGAAAATAATGAAATTATCGTAAATCAATATGCAAGACGAGGATCCACTTCCCCGTACCCGGAAGCACGGGTTAAGCGCGAGGTACAGTTGGCTGCAAGATTTCTAGGGGAGTCGGACATACAAACGGAACTTTCACTTTTGCGTTCTTAACATTTAATTAATAACGATAAGAATTTTTGAAAGAAACAAATCGTTTCTCTACGACTTTTACATTAAAGTTTATTTAACCGAAATCAGTTTTTGAAACGTTCAAAAGACGTTCGCTCTCCCGCAACTCGGAAAAGTGTAATAGCGAAAAGAATAGCGTAAAGAAAAGTAAAAGAAAGGAGTCAGCATGGCGTCAGTTCAAGAGGAGGACGGAGAAGCGTGGGAGGGGTTGCTGTCCTCGGTGTAGACGAACACATAAAATAACCCCATATTGTACGCGAGGCTGCTATCTGGCCCCTTGGACAAACAGAAATATATGTCGGGAAAAGATGTCTTTCCATCCCACGACTCGAGGCGTTCCTTTTTTAAACGACGAAACAGTTGCGACCACGAATCGATGGTAACTACGCCGACCGGACCCGAGTACAGTCCGGTGAAAATGTAAAGTCACCCTTCTCGCGACACGACGATAACGCAAGCTCGAAATCTTGCACGAATAATTCGATTAGGGCCATCAGATTTTTTCTTCTTCTGATTTTTAGTTCAAAGTTTCGTTCGACGAAAATGGTGAACTAACGCGTGTGTGTGCGATGAGTCGGGGTTTGAAAGGACACTAGGTGGGAGGACAGCTTTTCTTGATCGTGTGTACAGTGTTAGGATGCGCGGGGTGCTCCGGTCTTTTGCATACATTTTGAAACGTAGAACCCACCACCGCACCGAATATGCTGGCCGAGCGAGAAAAGAGAAGAAAAAGGAGGGTGGGGGAGAAGAAGAAAAAGATAGGGCGGCGGGAGGGAGGAAACAAAAATACTCGTCGTGTCTCTCCCTTACGCGTACGCACGAGAGGGAAAGAGAGACAGCAAGAGAGAAGGAAAAAGCAACGGATAAAGAAGACACACAAAGAATCGTTGCTGGTAGAAGAGCGGGGTGGTGGTGTAGATGCGCACCGTGTTTTCAAATGTAAGGCCACTGTGTATTAAAAATTTTCCTCGCTCCCTGCCATCTTTTTCGCGCTCTATGCGATGCGATGCTTCGTTTTCAGACGTCGCTCTTATTATTATTTCAATGCGACTCACTGTGAAGATCATTACGGAATAATGTTAACCGACGACGAAACCTCTAGTCAAGCCGGAGTCATCGTGTTCTGCCGTTCGATAAAGATAACGGATAGAAGCTGAAAAAATATCGCGAAACCGGCTGCTAGACTACTAGTAAGGAAATATTCACTTCGATGAATCAAAAAAAAATAGAACTGTCCGTCCTTTAAGCCTAGCCTTTCTCAAAGATACCTACAATAAAATATTTACTTTTATCCTGATTATCTTAAAAACTTTGTCCGACGTAATTACAATTTTTATCGTGAACTAGACAATCTTGAACGGACGTTCGTTTGCGATGTTCGTTCAGAAGAATTTAGAGAGATAAAGAAAGGCTGCGAGCGAAAGGATTTTCAACTGGACCACGGCGCACATTGGCTTATTCCGGAGTTATCGGAAAAATGTTATTTACGCGAGAGGAAGAGCGAGTACGCTTACGAGAGAAGAACAGAGAGAGAGGTGGAGAGGCTCTGTCCTTATTTACATGTGGTAAGTCTCCTACGGGACCAAATCCCGGACGGAGCTCGGAACCCTGATAATTCTTCCTTTGATCCCGGTCCCGTGGGCGCAACCCCCTGGTCCACCCACTCCTGTCTGCGTCAGAGAACGAGTAAAAACCGCAGGAAGGAAAGAATATATCCTCGGGTAATACTTGTGCCGAAAAAAAAAGAGAGGAAAAGAAGAAGGAAAGGCAGAAAACTCGTGGAACCTTTAGCGCGTGCTAACGTCGATGCGAATAATTAAGAAATCTCAGGGAAATAAACGTCCATGCTGGAAACGAGGCTGGCACTGTTATCCTTTGATATTTTTACGTAAAAAAAAAGAACGAACTAGTGGAGTCATCGATTTGCTTCGATCGATCGCCGATCACGAAATTTTTACCCCTATCCCTTCCCCATCCTGTCGCGTCCACCATGCCCCACGATTTTCATTGCCGGCTCGACAAACTTTAAGGTGTCTTTAAGTCACCGTCTTGATCTGAATTTTGGCAGAGTTTCAAGCCCCCATCTGCTTTAGTAACGACAGAATCTAACGAAAAGGAGACGCCGATATCATCTTGAGCAAACTAGTGGGACGACCGTCTCCTCTCTCTCGATGGATATAGGGTGTCCTATTATTATACTGATAACATTCGTAAACACTCTGACATACGTAGGTATCGACGCGAGCTTATACAGTTTCCATTTCGTCCTATCTAGCGGGTGATGTTGTAAGACACTTTGGACAATCTCGTGTTTGTACATTTTCTATTCCGATATCTTTGGTGTTCTTAAAACGAAGAGCAGCATCGCTCGAATTAGCATGGTTATTAGCTTGCGATAATTTGGATTATCATTGATTCCGTTCGATATACTTCGTCATTAAAAAACTACATAAACAACGTTATAAATATTCTTAATATTTATCATCTCTCAATTCCCCTATCCAAACATCAATCGTACCTATACCCATCCGAAACTTTGATCGTTTATGAAAATGTAACGTTACGACGACGCGATGAACTTGCGTCATAAAAAAATGAAAGTAGTCTTCAAAGTTTCAAGGTCAAGAAAGATGATAGTAGATGTAACAAAGACGGTAGGTACACCCGGTACGTAATCTCTCCTCTCCGGTTAGTTAGCGGGTCTAGAGGATCCAGGCCGAGAGTATCCTTGCCGGATAGAGTATCCCTCGGGAGGTTTTCGTCCAATCGGCTGGCTGGTCAGCCGGTACAGGTGGTGGGGTCCGGAGGCCGACCATTGGTCAGTCGTGGGGCGGCCGGGTATTGAGCGAGTCGCTCCGGGGGTTGAAAAAACCGCCCCGAACTGACCTCAAACGTCCTACCCTCGTCTCGTCTGGAAACCCAGCCTAATGTTTCTCTCTCGTTCTCTCTCTCTCTTGCTATTTCTCTCTCTCGCTTGCTCGCTCACCCCACCTCCTCGTAGTCCCTGTTAGTCGGACTACCGGTGCTTTTGCAGCCGCCCCGTGCACCCCGTTTCGACGCTCGCCCCATCGGTCGTGCTCGCCTCTTAAATACACTCGGCCTTTATTACAAAGACGTTCTTATTTTACTTTGCATCCACCCACGTCCGACAACGACGACAACGGCGGCGTTGTCTAAAAAAAGGTGTCGGAAAAAATTCGTTGGAGTAACGAGAACGACGATCGATATACGTATGTATCTATGTACGTCCGTGTAAACGTAGATGTCTATATGTACGGAGCGTGTAAGGTCGATAATGTCCGTACGTTTTTATACCAGCACCTTTTACAACTACGGGACTCTCTCTCTCCATCTCGGTACTATGTTGGTGCAGGTTTAAGCAGCTACACCTTCTGCCCACTCGTTCGTACGTCGTAGAATACTTCGCGAGGAGAGGTTTGCTCGGTAGCGGGAGGAACATAACGAGAGGGCGTTTCGGTGATGGAATTTTTGAAGGAAGCAAGGAGAGAAATTCAAGTCCTAGCAGCACGCGGTGGTAGTACGTGGTCTAACTCGAGCTGCCAACCCTAAAGTATATTCAGTCGGTCTAAGTCCAAAGGCTATTTGCATAGGCGATATTATACCTTCGCTTCGTCCTTCCTCTTCCCTTTACTTGTCATTCTCTTTGTCTCTGTCCCTCTCTCTCTCTCTCTACCGTTCACTTTGGCCATCTCTTTCACCCTTCGTCTATCCGCAGACTCTCTCGGTGGCTCTTTCTCTTTCGTCTTCTCCATTTCTCTCCTTTCCGCCCATCGAGGACGTCTTGGGATCTCGGGAATTGGATTAGTAGTGGTTCACCCGAGTAAGACTTGGACTATACTCAATTTGAACTAAGATCGCGCCGCTACGGGAATGGGCAAATTGCTAAATCAGTTTTACGTGATCACCTATTCAGAAAGTTATCGAAGACGAATGTTCCACCTGAGGATGGACCGGCCATCGACGGATTTAACGACAGCCCAGTGTCGAAGAAGAGCATCGGTCGTTTCCTACTGTTTGGTAAATCCGATTAAGAATGATAAGAATATTGCGATAATTCTACAATTGTTAGAACGTTAATATCTAAGAAAATTGTATGGCATCAAAAGTCTTTGCGTTTTGTCTCGAGTTAAATAGCCTTGGGTTGTCTTCTTTTTACGCAACCTACTTTATTACTCGGTCTTTAAGGAATCACGAAGAAAGATTTTGCAAACATAAGCGACTCGATTAAGACACCATCTCGAGCGCTCGCCTTTAAAGTCTCGTCGCGCGAAACTTTCTTAAGGAAATCGTTACTTAAATTTCTCTCGTATTATACACTTTCTCTACTTTCGGAAACTTCAAGGGTAGCCTCGCACGCGTCTCCCTTTTTCAAGCCGCGCTGCGAGTACTCTTGGTAGTTTAACGTCCGTCTAACCCAAATATTACATAATCGTAAACATAATTTTGCAATTAATAAACGCAAAAAAAAAGCAACAGTTGCTTCAAATTGATATAGAACATACAAGAATCAGAAAAGTTTGGTGCTTTCGCGTGATATTACACGTCCGAAGTATTTTGGGGTAGCTAAAGGGGAGGCCGTTTTCGAGATAAAGTGCGTAAAATGGCCGGCCTAAGGTCGACGAAAGCGTAAAGAATTCCAGGGTCCGGATCTAACGCAGTTAATTTAGCGAATGGGGTTGTCCCACCGTCCCGAACATGGCCACTGCCGTTCGTATAGGAACAGGCCCGTACGGGCGATGCCAAACACACGGACGTACAAATACACTCAAGTACGGCCGAGCGTGTCTCTATATCGGTGATCCTACCGGAGTCTAATAAAAAGCATCCCCGAGAGCCACGAACGGAGGGATGGTGGGGTCAGAAGTCCATTCGGAAAATGGAGGGACCCGCGCTCGTCCAACTAAATCTAGACGATAACGCTCACGAATTGTCCGTGCTGCGATATCTTTAAAAATCGAATGAACCGATACCATTTCGAATTAAGAGACGAAACTCTTTGTGATATTTCTCGACGACTCGATCGAGCTCGTTACGTGAGAAAAATTGCTCTAGCTAGACGAACCAATTTTAGAGAATTTTTTTTCTTTCCATCGTACGCGACCAAACCTATCCGGTCTGTTAGCAAGACGTATGGGATACGGCTAGTCCTGGCCAGGGTTCGACTCGACTTCCGACTTTCCCTCCAGAAAACATTGAGTCTGAGGGGTGGCCGCGCCATCCCACCCGTACGAGCTCGCAAAGACGCTATAAATTCTGACCATCCTACTTCCTCTCTTCCTCCGACCTACGAGACTCCCTCGACCCGACTTTACCGGGATAGTGGCCGAAAAGTAAAAAGACGCGTAACGACGATACTTTTTCAAACGTCGATGTCGTTTCTTGGTTACGCGCCGTTGGCATCTAGCTGGAATTTCGATTACGCTAAAATCTATCAGGTAGACGATTTTTCTTCGAATAAATAGAACGGTATCGAACGCGTAAAAATAAAGGCATGAAATTCAAAGAAGGTAACGCTATATAAAATCGTCCAGTCTGTGTCTCGTTATACTTACCTAATTATTTCTGTTTTATCGGTGAAAATTCAATTTGTTGTTCCATAAAAAGAAAAATATCATTTCTGCAATTAGAATTTGTTGAATATTTCGGTTTCGGCTCAAAGATGTTGACTAACATCGAGTCCTCGTTCTCGGTAGAGAGAACGCCAGGCCGTCCAGCAATTATTAACTAGCTTTATCCGATTAAAGGGTCACAGACCACACGTTTCGTCGACGATTCCGAGAATCAGTCGGCATAAATAAGAGAGGTCGTCGATCGACCATTTCGGCAAATTCTAACGCATTATACCTACGCGAGTTCGATCGATCGCTTTTATACAGTCACCGTTTTCTTCTCCCGTTGTAAATTCCAAAAAGCGAATTCCAAAATAACGAATCAAACTCGATACGAATCGATATCGTCGTCTCGTTTTTATAACGATAATAGCACCTGGAGCGAAGACTATTTCAGCCCAAAAATCGATCGGAATCGAACGCGGCGACGTTCTTCCACGCTCCGTTAATTTGATCAAATCGAAGGAAGGGTCGGCTTTGAGAAAAAAGAAGGTTAAAGAAACGTGAGAAAAAGAGGTGTCCTCGCGAAAAGGTATAGCAGCCGAACAGACCCATCATACCGTTTCTTCCGGACGGGAAATGTATGCCCACCGCCAAGCGTTGGCCAATCGAATCTCACAGAGAATTTAACACCCCTCCTCGTGTCGGGCGGAAAGAGTAGAAATTTCCAATTTTATCGCATCTCCGGCGGTCCCTCTCCTTTAAATAAATATTATCGACATCCCCGATTGATCGATTCGACAGGGTAGGGTAAGGATAGGATGAGACCAAAATTTTATGATCGTTTTGAAACGTGCCAGATACCTAACCTCTCATTAATATCTTGATTTCATGCTCAAGTAAAATATTAGTTGCCAAAGTAACGAGGTTTCGAGATCGCGGTGAAAAAAATCGTTAACATTTTTACGACATAGTGGTTCCAGTCGATCTCGTTAACGCGTTGCACGAAAGACGAACTTCTCGTTGACATCTCGACACGTGAAGAGAAATAAAGAAGAGGAGGAAAGAAAGAGAGAGAGAGAAGAAGTGGAAGGTAGAAGGAAAGATCCATCCGTGCAAGCCGTTGCATTCGCGAGAACGACCTTATCGGAAAGACATAAACGCCCGAAATCCTGGCCGTAAATTAGGATCCACCGGAATGCCGGACCCTCTTTCAACCCCGCAACACCACCACCTTCCCGACATCCAACGTCCTTTTTTACTTTTCTCGTATTCGCGGTCGGCGATGTTGGGGGTCCAGAATACTTACGATTCGTCCTTATTTCTACTTCGAAGGAAAAGTCTGCGACATATCGGTAAATTAGATATATCTACTGGTGGATACTTTCCTGGAAGAGTCTGTGCCCATTATTAAGCTCGAAGGTTACACAGCTGTCGTCGCAATTTCGATTTGTCGTTTCTTCGTTCGGAGATCTAAAACTTAAGAATAAATTTGCGAATTCTTCGCTGTGTTTGCTACCGTAATTGTTAAAAAAAAAACATATTAATTATTCAAATCCGTGTTTATAATAAATAAAAATATAAAAAATCAAAGATCAAGAAAAGATAGCCATTACCACTAACTCTCTTATTTTTTCTCACTGCATTTTACATTTTTTTTATATCCCGTCAAGAATCCTTCCCGCATTTATAAATTCGTCCTTGTGAAAAGCAACCACGGCGAGCTCCTTTCGCAGGTATCCCAGAGATATTACAGTTAAGAATTTTTATGATCAGCGAAGGGAAGAAGAGACAGAGAGATAGAGAGAGATAGGGAAACGGAGGATGGAATGGCGACGGTCCTTCTGCTTCTACCGGTATATCCACCGATAGAAAGCAGTAAGAGAAAGATAGAACAAGAGAGAGAGAGAGTTGGAGAGAGAAAGAGAGAGAGATCGAGTCCGCTAGCGAGGGGTGCGGATAGCGTTGGAGTACAGTCTATGCCGTAACAAGGGTGGCACGATTTCAAGAATGCGGAGCACGTTCTCAACCAATGCCGGCAGCCAGGCAGTAAAACAAATACGCCCTCCCTATATACGGGTGTCCCGGTAATACCGCGCGTCTACGAATACCTCATACTCCATTCGAGTGTCGAGGAGCAGAGAGTCGACCTCGTTACCGATAGGAATGGAGAAAACGCTTCTTAAGCGTGGTTAAACTTCTCGCTCCCTCCTGAAAAATAAGCTTTTACGAGAGACACGCGCGTTAACTCGTAAGGAAACAAGGGTGAGAGAGAGGGAGAGGCGGAAAAAGATATTTAAAAAAAAATCCCGCCATTTCTTGCACGTTATCGAATTCTTCTTCAGTTCATCAGTCCATCCTGTCTCCGTGTTGTTTCTTCAAGAACGATCTTAAGGTAAGGAATACTCTATGCTGGAGTCGCACCGAGGGTATACAACAGAAGGAGTACTCACGAAACGAGCGATAAAGGTGTACAATAACTCGCGCGAGCGTGCGCGACGCAAATGTCCTCTTTCAAGCGAGACTTCCTCTTTCGAGAGCAACCGAGTGATGGACGGGTAAAAGAAGTGGCCAATGTGGGCTGGTTTCGGCGTATCACGTGACACACATGTCAACGGCCTTTGTTTCGTGTCCTTTTGATTGAACGTTCAGGACCCTTTTTGTTCGATCCTTGTTTTGTCCCTCCTCTTTCACGTTTAATGTCGTCTCGAGATATTTTCTCGAGTTTCTTGGAAGGACCGGTAAATGTCCGGTTCATAAATCAATCTACTATTCTTTTCTTATTTCTTACTTTGATATATCAAAAGGAACATTGCTTTCCGATATACTTGTAGGTATATTTACTTTTAAACGTAAGATGCTTTTGTATATTGCACTTTGATCTCCAAATAATATTACAATGATCTACCGTTAATTTTCCATCACGATATGTTAAAAGAAAGATTGCTTTTCTACTTTATTATATATTTAAAAAAAAAATCTCATTTTTATTTACACGCAAGGTGCTTTTATTTCCTGATCTTTGATCCCCAAATAATCGTACAATGCATGAATAACATGATCCAGTTTACAAAGGAGATAAGTTTCTCTTGCGTGGACCAGTTTTCACCTGATCTGGAGCGCGATCTATTTTCCGTCGCCGACAGATTCGGGGACTCTCCGGCAAACCTGTTCGTTCGCGTGCCGAGGTCCTGGCCCCCAGAATCCTGTCGAGAGTACTCCTGTGGCAACGTGCCACCGAAAAACTGGTCCATCCGGAAAGGGGATGCTGCAAGCCTACTATCTGCCTCATTATGCGCAAGCCTATGCCACAAAATGAATCCAGTTAGCCTTTGACACCTATCACGGGCATCCTCCGTTGCTCCGGGTAACTTCCTGCAATAGAAAACTGGTCCATCAACGAAGGGGATTCTGCTCTTCCCTTTTATATGCATTGACCATTGTCCACTCCAGAGACGCAAACTTGGACCGCTAAATGTGCACCTAGTTACCCTTTGACTTTTGATCAAAATAGAAGAGTGCGACCCTTCTTTCAACCAATTTTTAAATATACCCTGTGTATACTTATATCTCGTCCGTATAACAACAAAAATAATATAACTTCTTTTGTCGAATTGACTATATGAGATGTTCAGTTATACTGCAAGATAAATATTTAAAAAATTACAACTCTCACAAAAGTGTTTTTGTCGATTCTTTCGATAGCCCTCTAGCGTGACGTCTTCAAACCAAATAAAGTTCAGTATAATGGTACTGCAGGAATCTAAAATATTGTGAATGATATATTTCTGGAGGGTAAAATTTGGTGGTAGATAATATAGAATGTAACTGTGCGAGAGACTGGTATAGGAACGTGTGGTAGATGAGTAAAGTTAGCCCCGGACTTAAACCAATCTTAATTAATTTTATTTAAAAAAATTGCTCGCAATTTGCTCATCATGATTATAAAATTGCTCTAGCGGTAGCAATTATTAAAAAAAAGTTATTAAACAATTTCGTAACAAACACTATTTTGACGATTTCTAAGTTATCCGTGTACGAACGGGATCTTTTCTGGGCTCAACAAATTGCTCATCAATTTGCTCATCGCTGAGTGAGATGAGATTTCGACATCGAGATTTCGACTTCGACCGCGCGAACTCTTCTACCGCGTGCAATTTTTGGCCGATCCGCACGTTTTACGGCTCGTTCGAAAGCTAAGACTTCAAACTACAAGTAAGTGTAATTATCATTTGGCTATAGAAATAACTTGAGGAGATATAAGCGTCTAAAGTTGAAAAAAAGAAAAGTGAAAAATGTGTATTTTTGGTGCTCACTTAAACTCTTCTAGCTCCATGAATTCTCGGCCGATTCTAATGATTAATTGTGCGTTAGATAGCTAGAAGTTCAACCTACAAGATGATACCCGCACGGTATGGCTATGACAATTAGAACAAGAATGGTAAGCTTGCAAACTTTCGGAAGCTTTAACGACGATGATGCTGAGATGATACGGAAAAATCCCTTATCCTATGGTATACCCTGGACCATCCCCTTTCGAACGAGCCATCGATCATGCCATTCGGCCGAAGATTGGAGGGTCTAGACTAAAATTTCCAAAGGGTCGTCGATCCCAAAAATGTGTGTCGGTAAAAAATGTCATTGCCGGTAAAAGAAGGAAATGTCGGTAAAAAATGTCATTGCCGTAAAAGAAGAAAATGTCGGTAAAAAATGTCATTGTCGGTAAAAGAAGGAAATGTCGGTAAAAATGTCTTTGTCGGTAAAAGAAGGAAATGTCGGTAAAAATGTCTTTGTCGGTAAAAGAAGGAAATGTCGGTAAAGAATGATTCTTTACCGACATGACTTTGATTTTTTACCGACATTTCCTTCTTTTACCGACAAAGACATTTTTACCGACATTTCCTTCTTTTACCGACAAAGACATTTTTACCGACATTTCCTTCTTTTACCGACAAAGACATTTTTACCGACATTTCCTTCTTTTACCGACAATGACATTTTTTACCGACATTTCCTTCTTTTACGGCAATGACATTTTTTACCGACATTTCCTTCTTTTACCGGCAATGACATTTTTTACCGACACACATTTTTGGGATCGACGACCCTTTGGAAATTTTAGTCTAGACCCTCCAATCTTCGGCCGAATGGCATGATCGATGGCTCGTTCGAAAGGGGATGGTCCAGGGTATAACATAGGATAAGGGATTTTTCCGTATCATCTCAGCATCATCGTCGTTAAAGCTTCCGAAAGTTTGCAAGCTTACCATTCTTGTTCTAATTGTCATAGCCATACCGTGCGGGTATCATCTTGTAGGTTGCACTTCTGGCTATCTAACGCACGTCTAATCATTAGAATCGGCCGAAAATTCAGGGAGTTAGACGAGATTAAGTGAGCACCAAAAATGCCCATTTTTCACTTTCCTTTTTTCAACTTTAGACGCTTATATCTCCTCAAGTAATTTCTATAGCCAAATGATAGTTGCACGTGCTTGTAGCTTTAAGTCTTAGCTTTCGAACGAGCCATAGAACGTGCAGATAAAAAAATTTAAATTGCATGTCCGGTCTATCGTATACTTCGTTTGTGCCGAGGTCACGTTTTTCCTTTATTGACACCAGAGGGGAGCTACGACAGCGACGCAAGAGCCTCTAGTATTCCGTGGTAGATACTAATGTATCATACAAGCTTTGCCCTTCCACTGAAAGTGTATTATAACGTTAACCTAAAAAATGCAGTGTTTTCTCATTTTTATTTAAATGCAGTGTGGTATTTACATCAGTTGTTTTGTTGCATGAAATGACCGATAAATCCAAAACAATGAGTCACGTAAAACACATTCCGAAAGATGCTCAAGTTATTATGTCAATAATGAAGGACATGGGTATCACTGACTATGAGCCGAAGGTTATAAACCAATTATTGGAGTTTACGTATCGTAAGTATTTTGAATCGTTCTTATATTTCCTTATATTATTAATGAAAGTCGAATATTATTTCATTTAGACTATCCGCATTTTCAGGTTATGTTACCTGTATATTAGATGATAGTCGAATTTATGCGAATCATGCGAAGAAAAAGTTCATCGATTTGGATGATGTCCGACTTGCTGTAAAAATGCAGTTGGAACGTACCTTCACGAACCCGCCTCCAAGGGACGTTCTATTAGATGTAGCTCGTGCCAAGAATAATATACCGTTACCATTTGTTAAACCAAACAATGGCCTCAGGTTACCTCCAGACAGATATTGCTTAAACGCAGCAAATTTCAAATTGAAACATGCTACAAAAAAAACTGTTGGAAAGCCTATGCACTCTTTAGTTGGAAACAATATATCCGGAGGACAATCTAGAATTAAAGTGGAAGGAAATAAGACGGGTCTATCCATTGTCAAAAGACCAGGCACTTTAGCTACCGTTGCTAGAACGCAAACAATTTCAATACCAAAGCCTGTATTAAAATTTTCAACAGGTATTTAATCGTAACTTTTTGTTGGATAAATATGCAGGCGAACTTTTTATGCAAGACACATTTTCTATCCTAGATCATTACCACATTCTCCAATCCCGTTCCAACATCCCGTCCTATCATATTTCATTGAGAACACATATATGTAAGATAAAATTTATTCTTCCGAGATTCGAAAGATTTCTGATCAAATATACGTTTCGTGAATATTATTTTTCTAACATCTTATATGTTGTATTTTAACAGCTCCAACGGGACCAGCCACGGTAAAAGCACATGTAGCGAAACCAAAAATACAAATTTCATCTGGACAGACCATGCCACCTATTAAAATAGAATCCGACGAATCCACGAAAAGAAAAAGAGAAGAGGACGATTATGACGTTCCATAGCAGTATAGGATAAATATAATATAATATTTTACACTTCTTACTTTATTTCTATTTTACACAATTGAGAAACATTATGGTTTTAACGCCAGAAGATTTATAAGTTAATATGTTGCAATCATGTGCGTTTAAGGATACAAGTTTTTTATTTCTTAATCAAGACGGATGAATAATTAGTATTTTTCAATTAGTAGAACCAAACGCCAAAAAAGAATTTTACATGAGATTTAAACAAGATTAGAATTCTGTGCAATGTGATTAATTATGTACATTCTCATTCGATTTCTCTTTAGTTATTTTACATGCAATATGATCATTTATTAATGTTCTTTTAAGTGGTATCTAAGACGAATAAATACAATAAGTTATCTACTAATTGTAAATTTGTACCTCCAGAAAGCATAACGCATAGCACTATAACGTCGAAGCGTTTAAAGGCTCGAGAACCTTTTCAAAATCCTAACTAATTGTAATCTTGCAGTTAGCCTTCATCTTCCAAAGCTATCTCGCCCAAGTTTAAATTTTCTTCATCGTCGTCTTCTTCCTCACCCGCCGCCAACGCATCTGCAATAGCTGTTTCTTCATCCTCAAAGATACGTCTCTCGTCGATCTCATATTCGTGCTCCTCAGCATCCTGATATTCATCCTCTCCTATTTCTTCTTCCGTAGGTGCCTCGGTTTCAGGAACGTGAACTTCCGACGGTGCAGGTGCCTCAGATGGAATTTCAGCTTCCACAGCTTCCTCTTCATCGTCCTCGATCTTCTCCTCTTGTTTCGAAGGAGTTTTAAACAACGCCGGTGGTTCTTCGGCCATCGGCTTTTCATGTTTACTTACTTTTCGAATATCTGGCTTCTCTCTGACACATTTCCTACGATGTATAGGTAAGAAGAGTTTATATTCCGCTGGTAATTCTTCATCACTGTACAATCTGTAAATAAAATAGCATAGATACGTTAGACCACGTAATCATAGCTAATCTGTCGAAACAAGAATCACAAACCTGGACGCAAAATAAATCCGTCGAATCCTGCAATTAGCGTGTATCTGCATTCTCGTGGTTTCCACGTAATTAGTGCCGTATGCTCTGCGAGTAAAATCTGCCAGATTAAATTGAATTTGATTCCATCCACCCGATAGGCCGATCGGCATGCTGGTACAAAATGGTCGAACACGCGTGGTACTTTGGAAGTTGCTCACGCGAAATCTTCTGTGCATGTTGTTATCATCGAGAATCTTTCGGAATGGACATTTTTTTTATTTTTTATTTTCAAGTGAAGTTTAGGGTACTACGAAGCTGATGGGACTTACGGTTATCTCGAAGGTAAAGTACCTCTTCATATTTTTAATAATCATGATTAGAAAGGGCAACGAAATTCCAAGAACCTTCTTTGGGTCAGCCGGACAATAGATGTAGGTCGTAGCAACATTAGTTCCGGCTAATTCCAACGCTAATGACTTTACCTCGTCGTCGATGATCCTTCGTATATAACCGTTCTTCACCTAACAGTACAGAACATTTAGGTAAATGTTCAAAAAGACGAATATCTGTGACGAAGCTCGGTTGGAACCCTTCACCAGAAACTCACGTGCATATCCCATAATTCTAAAGGAGCCGATCCACAGCTGTACAAGATGGATAAAAATCCACTTTGATAAGCATTACGAAACATCTTGTTTTTCACCCTTCTATTTCCTGCTAAAATGATTCTGGATCATCGATCGAAAATGTATTTACGTCGATGTGCTTTATGTTCATAGAAAATATCCTTCGATTCTATCAAATATGACGCAAGGATGTTTCAACTTGAAATATCTTCCTTTGTTTTTTAAACGATTTTTTAAGTCGACTAAAAATGACAGCTCTTACAAAGGGTGCATGAAAAACGATTCTTTCAAGCCAAATCGTGGCATAAAAAAATTGATTAAAAATATGATCTACTAATTCCGAGACCAACATAACGGCTCGGAAAAGTCGGACGTAACGTGAGAATGGAAAAGGTTACGGAAGCGGTTCGAGATTATGATAAAAAAAAGGGAACAAAGAAAACGTGATTATATAAAAGCAATGCAGAAGCTTCGTAACGCTCGAGAGGAAAATTAAAAAAAAAGCGTAGGCAGAAGCGTATCAAGAGCGAAAGTAGAGCTCTGTCTCTCTCCTTCGGTATGGTTAGCGGTGAATATAATTGAATTTGAATGACGACGAGGAGTAATCGATTAGTGGTATATAAAGGTCATTTATTTTTGCCTTTGTGTGCGTGTGTATGCGATAACAATGCGGCACGAGATCGAACGATATATATATGTACACACACACACACACGGGTAATTATAATGTCCACTTATGTATAACGCAGTATCTCGTCGATGCGTCTGCGTTCCCTCTCCGTTGCGAAATCCGGCACGATCGTGATCTTCGGTGACATTCCAACGCTAAAAACACGATCGATCCTCAAGCTATCCAGACCAAACATCTGCACCATCGCGAAATGCATGATCTCGCGATTCAGTTGACGCGCTGTTTGCTTCTTGATTCTTTGTAGACGTTGCCGACAGACGACTTGACTTAAAAAATGAGAAAAAATTGAAAATAAAAAGACACGTTATCGATCATGAGTTTTATCGATATTTTTTGTCTCATTCCTGAGCTCGCTCTTACTAAGGTAAATTTTTGAGCTTCGTGTAACTGGGATGAATCGATACGTCGCTTCTATAGAGTTCAGGAAACAACTTCATATGTTTCGAACGATATTTCCTGAAGCGCGGCTTCATCTCCTGTTCCATCCGAGATTTCCTCAGATGCTCGTCGTCGATGTAACTCCAAACGGTCTCCTTGCTTTTCGTTCGAAACGCGTTTTCCATCCTTGGGAGAATTCTTCTCTTTTCTTGCAAAAAAGGGATTACGATATTCGATAACTTTGAACTAATGATTTACGCGAAATTTAAACAAAAAATTCGTTCGGATCTCCTTTCGTCGGCTCGCGATCACTTCGCGTCAAGTCGACCGAAGACTTGAACGAAAGTTGGCAGATCTGTAACGAAGTGAGCCCCTGTGCCTCGCACGACTATCGATTTGGTTTCTAGGTGAACCAATAGAGAGAGATATTCGGCTTTATTCTTATTTCAACCTGATCGCATGCTTATCAAGCATCGCGGAGATCGAAACAATTCCAATACTCGACTTATCACAGTAACACAGTAGTGCTTAAATATGTATAGTGAGATGTTTGTTATACCATCTCGAAAAATGAAAATGATTTGAAACACAGTGATACTGTGATTTCGATAGGATGGCTGGTTGAAAAGATACAGCAGTTTTAAGCTTGAAAACGACCCATACTCCGACACTTAAAATATTAATTTCTCATCATTGCGTAACGATATCGAAAAACGGACAACGGAACATTATTCTGCATGCTTTCTTCTTTCTAAATCTTGATGCATACATCAGGATTTTTGTCAAAAATCGATGCATCCCGAATTTGCCCGATCAAATACTCGTTCGAAAGAGTAAAGTCTCCTCTTTACGAATATGCAAGTCCCGTTTCGATAGGATGGCTGGTTGGGAAGATACAGCAGTTTGAAGCTTGAAAAAGACCCATACTCCGACACTTAAAAGATTAATTTCTCATTATTGCCGGAAGATATCGAAAAACGGACAACGGAACATTATTCTGCATGCTTTTATCTTTAAAATGAGCCATTAAACATTGAAATCGGCGGTGGTGACCATTTTGGCAAAAATCATGATGCATAGGTCAGGATTTTTGTCAAAAATCGAAGTATCTCGAATTTGCCCGATCAAATACTTGTTCGAAAGGGGAAAGTCTCCTCTTTACGAATATGCAAGTCGCGCTTCGATAGGATGGCTGGTTGAAAAGATACAGCAGTTTTAAGCTTGAAAACGACCCATACTCCGACACTTAAAATATTAATTTCTCATCATTGCGTAACGATATCGAAAAACGGACAACGGAACATTATTCTGCATGCTTTCTTCTTTCTAAATCTTGATGCATACATCAGGATTTTTGTCAAAAATCGATGCATCCCGAATTTGCCCGATCAAATACTCGTTCGAAAGAGTAAAGTCTCCTCTTTACGAATATGCAAGTCCCGTTTCGATAGGATGGCTGGTTGGGAAGATACAGCAGTTTGAAGCTTGAAAAAGACCCATACTCCGACACTTAAAAGATTAATTTCTCATTATTGCCGGAAGATATCGAAAAACGGACAACGGAACATTATTCTGCATGCTTTTATCTTTAAAATGAGCCATTAAACATTGAAATCGGCGGTGGTGACCATTTTGGCAAAAATCATGATGCATAGGTCAGG
This sequence comes from Ancistrocerus nigricornis, assembly GCA_916049575.1. Lineage (NCBI taxonomy): Eukaryota > Metazoa > Arthropoda > Insecta > Hymenoptera > Vespidae > Ancistrocerus > Ancistrocerus nigricornis. The sequence goes on along the minus strand of OU696668.1, from coordinate 1,271,708 downwards.
ATTTTTGTCAAAAATCGAAGTATCTCGAATTTGCCCGATCAAATACTTGTTCGAAAGGGGAAAGTCTCCTCTTTACGAATATGCAAGTCGCGCTTCGATAGGATGGCTGGTTGGGAAGATACAGCAGTTTGAAGCTTGAAAAAGACCCATACTCCGACACTTAAAAGATTAATTTCTCATCATTGCTTAACGATATCGAAAAACGGACAACGGAACAGTATTCTGCATGCCTTTTTCTTTAAAATGGGCCATTAAACATTGAAATCGGCGGTGGTGACCATTTTGGCAAAAATCACGATGCATACATCAGGATTTTTCCTTGAAAATCTTGGAAATTGAAAAAAAAACGTAACTAGCCCCGGTCTCCCGTAATACGATTGAAATGATGAAATAATAAAATATACACCGTCCATTAACGCAGTAATTATCTTCTACGTTATTCGATTAACCAACAGGCAGCCAAGTTTAACGGTCGTTCAAACTATGGTATAGTTTTATAAATGAATTAACCGTGGAAAACAAGTATAAAGAACCCTCGAACGCGAGGACCATGGCGGCAGCTAGCCACTGAAGAGAAACACGGAACGAATTTAATTAACGTACACGCGCGACGACGATGTACGTTATCGAAACTGTAGTTAAGGGCTTTATCGCAGCGCGATTGTTCGAAGAGAATGGACTCGGGACACGAAAGCATTTATGGAGGAGGCGTATTCGAGGGCATTCCGAAGTAAGTCCTTCGTGCAAGGAATGCAAACGAACGATCCTACGATTTTAATTTCTCTTACGCATTCTCTTCCATTAAAAAAGAAAAGAAAATTGGAGATAAGCATAGATTCTAACAAGGCTGTGCCAAGTAATAACATTTTAATTACCTTACCAAGATTGAGGTCTAATTTGCCTTCGAATCGAGCCTCCGCTGATAATTAGAAACTAGCTTTCAAATTGAAATCATTTCCCCGAGTAATTACCTCTGTTTCCGTTCTTAATAATAAGTCATCCTAATTATACACGTCGTTTATACTTATAGAGTAGCTTTAATAGAAAATAATTAGAAGAACAGAAAAAAAAATAATAAAGTGCGTTAAGGTAGCTCAAAAAAAGTTCTGGTTCATACAACATCTCTTTTAATAACACGTGCAATATTTTCGAACACTGCACGAAGTTTAACGAAAAAAAAATAATTAAAAAACCTCCGAGATAAATTTGAACAAGGAAAATAAACGAAACAAAAATAGTACTCACTGTATCACAAGATCTAATCTTCTAATCCAGAGACCAGCTAACGGTATAAGAAAACAGTAAGTTTCATTCTGCAATCTACGTTCAAATTTAAATCCTACGAACGATCCAAACCCCGCAAAAACGAAAGCACATGCGCTAAGGTTCTAAAACAACGAATCAAATGCAAGATCCAATGGAAGAAAACGTGCTTGTCACGAGAGTAGTGGAATAGACCCCCAGGAGCCATGCTCGAATATATTGATATTTCTCATCGCGCTCGCGCGAAGCTGCCAGCGGGCGCGAGTGTATACGAACGAAGGGGTGGCAGAGGGTGAAAGATGGGACAAAGTTAACGAGAGTAAGAGAGAAATAGATACAGATAGAACGCTCGCGTCACGCCCGAGGGCTGAACGTGTGCACCAGTCTCGGAGCGTCCAGCTGATCGTGGTGACTTCTTCGCGACGACGTGTTGCAACAATATCACGGATATCCAAAAGTGTCGAGCATGTTATCCCTCGATATAAAGTAACTCGTGAGTGAAAAGTTTGCAGAAAGGACTAGAAAACATACTTTCTTCGAATCTGTCTTCTCGATACGCTAAGATGTCGCGGTGATGATCGAGTTCCGGTAATCTATCAACGTCTTACACCCGCACGCGTTTTATTTAGCTTTTTTTCTTCGTTTTCTGGTTGATTCGAGACCGCGAAGGAAGACAAAACCAGCATCATGTCGGATTATCGGATCGTTCGTTGACCATTTTCCTCTGCCCTCTTTCTTTCATTTTTTTTTTTCAACTGACTATAGATCTCTATCGTTTTGTCTCTTTCTTTTTGTCGTCGGCGCCGGATGTCGTTGGACGTCGCGACATCGTCGTCGAGACGCCACAGTGCTCGCGACGTTGCCCCGAGATACATTTCTCCAGTTCTCTTTTCATCATCGAGTTTCCTTCTTTTCTCGGACAGTACGGCTTGTACGACCTGCACGGCGCACGACAGGCCGCTCGATAACGACGACAGGCTCGTACAATGGCCAGCGAAAGGATATCGGGTCGATACAGGTTCGTTGTTGTTTTTTTTTGCCTCTTCAAAATATCCTTTCATATATAGCTTCACTTTTAAATATTTACTTTGACTCATTCGATATCGTTTTTTTCACGTTGAAATAGCTCTTTCCAAGTTTTATAGGCAAATCGATTTATCGATTACTTAGAGTCATCCTTTTTCCAAAGGATCGCTGATCCTCATTGAGTAGACACTATCGATCGGACGATGTCGAGTAGAAACTCTCGCGTTTATTGGAAAACGAGGGAAGAAATGAATGGGTCGTACTGATTGGACCTTCCTTGTCCCTATTTTCACGATAATGTAATTTCGGCTAGTGCACGATCAAAGAGGATTTATCTCCTTCATTTATCTTCTTCTTCTTCTTGAGAAGAAGAATCGAAGCTTTCGTTCTCGTCGATTGAATCAGCCTGCCTTTAGATACGAAATTCAATTTCATTTACGAAAATGCGGCCAACTCGTTAGGTCCCTTCCTCCGGCGATTTTTTAAATTAACGACGAACAAAAGCAAGGCCGATCTATTTTGTTCGGTTGAAAATACCACCGACAAACTCATTGACGAGAGTTAAGCGATCGTGGCGCGGATGAACGACCTACTCGAATATCGTAGGAATCGTTAACGAGGTCACCGACACAAGCAAGTAGTAGTAGGCTTCTAGTAACACCGTACTATGGACAGTAAAGTTTTATCGTAATGGAATATCAACAAGCGTGGCATTAAATATTCGAGTGATACATTTTTAAGCGATTGCTTTTTCACGCCTCCGATACGCGAGAAGTAGAGTTCATATATCGATTCGAGCCGAACCTCGGAGAATTACGTTGCCAAAATAACGCGTATAGGGTTTGGTAATCGATCGTGTTCGATGTTCGTCGTATATGGTCGTTGTATATGATGCCTAGATGGTTTCCGATGAACTCGATATACGCTGCATGAATATTTTATACTATAATACCAGCTATGTTGAATTTTAGCCTGGAATTAAGAGAGGACATTTTTTTTTTTCAAATAAAGGACATCGTTACCAGTACCGGGTCACTCAGAGGTAAATCTCTGCTCGATGTTGTCACTGGGCAAGGACCTTAGCAAAATCACAATGCCTGTTATCTTCAACGAGCCACTCTCCTTCCTTCAACGTGTCGCGGAGTATATGGAATATGCGAAGTTACTCAAGCTAGCTGCAGCTGAACAGACACCCGTCGGCAGGTTACAAGTAAGCTGATTTTCGGCTTACTATCTCGTTGAATCCTGTAGAGCAAGACGTTTACAACATACCGTATTGACATTTCAGTATGTTGCTGCTTTTGCCGTAAGTGCGTTGGCTTCTAATTGGGAACGTCTTGGGAAACCGTTTAATCCGTTGCTCGGGGAGACTTACGAACTTGAACGTGAAGATTTTAGGTAAATTTACAAACAAATCTACGTATCAGATATGAGAAATCTTTTTAAAGAATCTGTAATTATTTATTAACTCAATCTGCTGACCTTGCTCACCGTATGTCTTTTTTCTTTTTTTTAGAATAATTTGCGAGCAAGTTTCTCATCATCCGCCGGTATCGGCGTTCCACGCTGACAACGAGGATTTCGTTTTTCACGGAAGCATACACCCTAAATTGAAATTCTGGGGCAAATCGATAGAAGTACATCCAAAGGGTATCGTCACGGTCGAGTTACCCAAGTAAGCTCGCAACATTTACTTGTTCGATGTTAAATCAAAAGACTTTGCTCGGTCTTCCGATCATTAATCTCGGAAAAACCTTGAGAATTTAATTCGTTCTTTATCGAACCAGATGGAAGGAGGCGTATACCTGGCAAAACGTCAATTGTATTCTCCATAACGTGTTGGTCGGCCAACTTTGGATGGAACAGCTGGGAGCCCTCGAGATTAAACAATGCGGAGGATCGAACTTAAAAGCCGTCTTGTCTTTCAAGAGCGGAAGTTGGAACGGCAAGGACCTTCATCGCGTCGAGGGCTTCATAACGGATCAAGAGTAAGACAGTTCGATTAAAAATTGAATAAATAATAGTGAACGAGGGTTAGAAATATAAACGTTTGTTTAGTAGCAAGAGAAAACTCGTCTTCTTGCATGGCAAGTGGACAGAGAGGTTACGTGCCTGCGATCCATCCTTGTACGAAGACGCTCTTGAGAAGTTGAAAAGGGATACCAAGAGTCCTCAAGGTAGTCCAGGTCACAAGAAAGTTCTCGCGAAACTTCATAGTCTTAAAGTTGGGGCTTTCAAGCCATCGCATCAGGTAATAGCGGACGACATAAGAGATTAATCAGTATTTTACCTGTAAAATCGATCTTCTTCTTCTTTTTTTAATCAGGACGCGATCGATGAGTCGTCGACGAGTATAGACGGAGAGGATACACCATTGGTGGAAGAGATACCCGGCTCTACGACGCTTTGGGAAGCTTCACCGAGACCACCTAATAGTTCAAAAGTAAATTTTTTTATAATCCACTATCTAATTTTGTTCATTTAGTCAGCTAAAGATAAACGAATATCTTCCACAAATTTTAGTACTTTCAATTTACCAAGTTCGCGATGTCGCTGAACGAGATAGAGCCGGAGATGAAAAAAGTTTTATGTCCGACGGACTCGAGATTGAGACCGGATATAAGAAAATTGGAACACGGCGATCAGGATGGCGCGGCCGCGGAAAAAGTGAGACTGGAGGAGAAGCAGCGGGATTCTAGGAAGATGAGGAAACAGAAGAAGGGGCAAGAATGGACACCCAAGTACATTAAGAAATTCTTTATTCGCAAAACAGTAACGCATTCTTTACAAATTGTACCATTTTGTTTATTTTTCTCATTTTTATCGTAGATGGTTCCGGTGGGCCGTTAACCCGTACACGGGTCAAGAGGATTGGCTCTACCAGGGTAGTTATTGGGATCGCAACTACGCCGACATCGAAGACATATTCTAATAAACCTTCGAAAATTCTTTGATCTCGAGCAAAAGTATACGGTGTATCGAATTCTGTGATTGGAGCTTCGCCAGAATGCATTTGCTAAAAAGAGATTCGTGAAGCTGGTTAAACATTAATATTATTTGACTCGTTAATTATTGAGAGTGATGTTCCGTTGAAATTAACCAGCCAAGTAAAAGAAAAGGAAAACAAAAAAAAAACGGCTGGAACGTGTATGTGATTAGATTGTAATTTTACGGAAAAATGTTAGAGATACTTTTAGGAGGTGTGAGCCACGTCGCGCGAAAGGACGAACGTTTAGAAATTTCTAATTTGGTTCCTCGAAGAACTAGTTCCGTTCATCTTTCCCTCCTCTTTTCCACAATTTTGTTAAAATTTTACGATTAAAACAAACCGCTGTGTTCCGATAAGAGAATCCAAAGAATGGATTCGAAATTTTCGTTATAAAAAATGCAAACGGTTAACAAAGACGAGTCACTGAGAATGATTATTGTAGAAAAAGCTACGATCTAACGAGTAGCGAATAGACCAGTATAAAATCACGACGGGTATGATCAAAATGAGTCTTCGAGTCGAAATGCAAATATCTAATCGGAGAGGCGAGCTTACGCCTCGTATAGGGGACAGATCGTATGCAGGTCATACGTATACGTATATTCGAGAATACTTGTAGATAAGTGTGTGTGTAAAAAAAAAAAAAACTGCTCGCGATCGAGCGATTTAGTCGAAAGATTAGAAAGCGGCCGATGAATGAGAGCAACGTGCTGCCATGGTGCGGCACTCGCATCTCCCTGTCTCTCTCTCTTTCTGTCTCTCTGTTTTTCATTTCACCCTTTTACTCGGCCCGCTATCTACTTAATTAGTCACGGCGGTCGTTAGCAACGTGTAAAGTCGTTAGCGCTCCATCCATCGAGACGAAGCCGTTTTATCTCTACGTAGACGCAAAAGGAGAAGAGGCGTGCAAGCCGCTTAGAAGTAAGCATTTAGAAGAATTTCGTGTCTGTGTGTAAAAGTTTTCAATATTACGAGTGCGAAGTGAAAAAGCCAAGAATATATATATATATATAAAAAAAAGGAATTTTTTCGGGTACTATCTCTTCGCTCGCTTTTTTGTCAACGACAGCCGAAGAAATACATACAAAAATAATTAACAAAAAAAAAGGAACAGTTAAACATACGTATACAAGTCACACACGTACGCGCACGCACGCATCTCGATGTACATACATACTTATACGTAAACGCGGCTAATACTACTTATTATCCGTACGAGGACTTTTTTACAGTTTTAGCGATACACCGAAGATGGTTCTTCCTTAAACGATCGATCTTCCGTGAACAACAATCGAAAAACAATAAGAGAACAAGAGTGAAGAATGAAAGAAAAGTAGCGAAGAAAAGCGAAACCTGTCCAAAACAACTTTGTCGTGAAAAATGTTTTCGAAGCACGCTCACGCACCTCTTCTGCGTTCATTTTTACTAATCGCGTTATTATGGGAAAAGAAATCGTAGCTATAAAAGTCGCGTCTCTGACACTATTTTTATAAAAACAAGTGAAAATACTACCAAAGGAGAAGAGTTTAATAACTTTAGGACGGTCGAGCCACCGTCTATTCAATTTAACCAGTTAGCTTCTTGAGATTCTATGTACATACGTAGAGCGATTGTATCATACGCTGGTACTACTTTATTTTCGAGCACGGTTTAAGGAACGTGGAGGATAGAAAAGTAGGAACGATCTTGATACATGGAGAACGGGGTAATAGACGAGCGATAAAAGCGTGATTAGTTACGATCGGTTGTTTTCGCTCCTTTTTACATAAACTTCGAACACGATACGCCGTAAAGTCTTTTTTCCTTTTTGGATAATTTTACTTTTATATCTAATTTATCGATCGTTTGCACAACACACTCGCACCAAATTTCAAAAGCGTCTACCTCATTGCAAGAATCCATTTTTCGATACTCGTTGTGCCAATGCAAAGTGTCTCATTCGAATGAAATCGAATAGAATTAGGATATAAGCTGGATTATACGGCCTTAAAAAGCTTCTAATCTCGGCAGCTTAGCTTGCGATAGTCGCTAGAATTTTCACGAACGTCGTGCAAAACATTATTTGTCCAACATCCTCTAGCGTCGTATTAGAAATTGAATATCGAATCGAGACGCGCGTATAAATTTTGCAATAGACGATCAAAAGCTTCCTTTATGTTTTATAATTTCTAAATTTGTCGTTTATTTTTTATAAGTTATCATTTAACTTTTCGTTCTTCTCGACGATTAGATGTTCGCAGTAAGCTAACAGTAGACACACACACAAACACAAAGATATAACATACACAAAGTACAAAATCACTAATGTGAACATTAAGAAAAGCAGCTTCTTCGTTTTCAGTTCGTCGCTATAACTTCCTAGCACAAGCGCTACTTTTTCCAAAAGTCTTTTAACGCAGGCATCCTTTCGCTACTTAGATATGCTTATTAGAGATCAAGCGTTCAATGGAGATCCGATATGTCGATAATAATCATGAGAAAATCTTGAAGAAACCGAAGTATGTGTGAGATAACTAACGATAGGACGTACAAATATGGTAGAGCCTCGATATCGTTGATATATCGATCGTCTCAATTCTTCGACAATCCAGAAACATCGACGTTGGATTGTTGTGTAGATATATTATCATTCGGTTAATAGATCCTAATCGTCTGTTATACGCTTTTGCAATTTTTAGAAAGGATTCTATTAATGTTAACATCCGCTAGTAATAAGACTTAATTATTATATAGTATATATGACTGACGATTAATACGGACGATGCTCTGTAGTAGAAAAGAAATTTTAAAGAGTCGAGGTTCTATCGCTGACAATTTTAATCGATAATCGAATGGTAGATAAAAAAATACGATGCGAACTATCGCACACATATTGACAAAGAAACAAGATTATACATACATTAAAAAAAAATACCAATAGCGTGTGTGTACGCTGATCCACGTAGGAATTGACCTCTGTGCAATACGAACATTTTTACGCTTCGATATACGACGATATCTATAAAAAAAGAAACAAACAAATATCGACGATCGTCCGGGCACTCACCAGGACCAAGATTTCATCTTGTAAGAGGAAACAAAGTTACAAAAACTGCATAGTCTTTATTGAACGGACCGTTGCGTTGTTTAGAACATTTATATGGCGAGTTTGCGAGTTGTAGAATATTGTGGTATTTACGTTGCATAGTCAAGCTATGTATAACTGTACATAGATAAATAGAAGTTAGAAATAAACGTTACTAAGAAAGAACACGAATATCTCGTTACTCGAATATTTAGATCGCCCATCAGTATCTACATGTTTTTAACACTAAACTTACCGACGTTAAAGGCATACTTATTTTCATTACATTTATTGTATTGATAAATACTTAAAAAAAAACATGCTTTTTGCTATCATTAAGTAATATTTTTGAATAAATATTATTGATAATAAATTTCTAATAAAAATAATCAGCAGCGGCACGTATAAAAATTAAAAACATCACCCGCCACTCGTTTAAATAATGAATATGGCGCGGGCAACGCAAGCGCTGTTAGTAATTGCGCTATATGTCGCGAGGTGTCGCCACGTGCAACGACGTAAGCTCCAACATGGCCGCCGCAACATTCGGCGTACAGCACTCAGAAAGGATCGATCTCGACCCGGTGGCGGAGAACAAGTCTCCTAGTCTCGCGTACTTCTTTCCAAAAAGTGTCGACGTGCGTTTCCTTCTCGTGAACGACCATCTCGAGCGCGTTGCTTCGAATTCGAGGAAAAGGAAGAGGACGCTGACAAGGACGGGTGTCTCTCTTCGTGAATGATCTCGACGGACTCGACTACTTCGTGCAACGACAACAAGATGACCAACGTACCAACAGGTGAGAGAGACAGAAAGGTAGAGAGAGAGAGAGAGAGAGACGGAGTGCGTTGACTTCGTATTCAATTCTATGCACGTACAGTGATCATCTTATTGTATATTACGATTTTATTGCTTATTTTATCAGTGATCGATTATATCGTTACGATAGAAGTACGAATTTATCACGTATAACCGATAAAATGCGTTCCATGTTGGCATAACGAAGTAAGATAGAGCGGACGAGAGAGAGAGAGGGAAAAAGAGGAAGTAGTTCTAACCTAAGCGCATTTTTACATAAGCGTAATCGCAGCTGCTTCTATCGTTCGTAGTGTTTCTAGCACGTAGTTTTCCTCTTTATTATTACGTCTTTCGATTAAGTATCAAAGAATATAGCAAAACTTAGTCACACTTCAAAAGTTGAGGTTACGTTCTTTCACGTTTTTTCTATCGAGTTTGCTGGAGTAAAAAAATACGTGTACGTATTCACTACGTTATGAATACTAGATTGAAATTTTAGAATGTCAATATTTATATCTTTTTTTATCTCCGTTTTCGGGATTCTTGAATTAAAAGATTTAATGTCACCTAACCTCTACGCTCGTTAAACATTCCATTTAATCTCGTTTAAATTGGATTGGAAACACGAAAAGCGTCTAAAATCGATTAGCAATTTTAACTCAATCTAAATTCTGCTCCCTAACCTCTTTCTCGGCCCTCGTCGATGTCCCGTCAAACGGAAAAGCCGGCTCGCTCTTATTCCCGTTCCATCCAACCGTGGTAATTGGATTAACGTAATTAGCAAAGAGCTTCGTTTCTTAGCTCGATTCGTTGAACGTTAAAGATAAAGTAACTCAAGTAAGATCCTTTTATTGTCCAGATTTATCAATTTTTATTATTTTCTTTAGTCGTTATGGTTCAATCAATTCGACGTTATTTGGAACACGCAGAGTCTTCCTTTTTATTCGGTCAACCTTGTACTTATAGATAGAAGAAAACATCTCTTTTTTTTTGTCAAGCCTATTGTCCTCCTGTTCCTCAATTATTGTTTCCACGGCTTGTCTACGTAGACACGAGAAGTGTACCGTCGTGAAACGTTATATCGTGTACTACTCGTTAGTGGTATTAGTATATGTATACTTTATACGAGTGCATCCTGCATTCTTTACGAACGAACTTTACTTCCGTCGAGCCACGTTTCTGTCGACCTAACATAATTTCTTTCACTCCGTATTACGATTGCTTTTGTTAAAGCAACGATAACAGTAAAACCCGTAGAAGGGTATAATTAAATATAAATTGTTACGTTGAATCGAAGATCATAAGAAAAGCTTACCACGAATGTCGCGTGCGAAAAACGAAGGACGAAAGCGAGCCAAGTTTACAAAAGAACACAGAGAAAAGAGAGTGAGCGTGTCTGTTATTCACGATAAGTGCGTGGCTGGGAAAGATAAGGATTATTACGTCGATAAATAGAGGTCATGTTCAATATCGTAGTATCGCTATTACGAATTTTAAGAGAAACCTTTGTACGATTGTATATAAAAATGGAAAAAAAGGAAAGAAACATGAAATTAGTAATTCTTAATATTCGTTTTCATATCAGTACGAAGAATATTATCGTGGGTGGTCCACGATCGAGAAGAAGAAGAGATGATATTTTCCACTTTATCGAAGGTGAACCGGTGATCTCGCGATCCGTCTGGTCAAATGTGGTTTAGCCGATACACGAGACTAAAAACGCAGACAAGTCCCACCGCAATTATAAATTTCACTTGCACGCATGTTGGATAGCTGTGAGACACCACGATTCGAGAAATCAATATGTTTTTTTAGTTTTCTATTATCTTTAAACTCACAAAAAAGTTAAGTTTAAAATTATCGACTTTTTTTACATAGATTTTATCGACGTTTTACCTTTAACACATTGTATATTAACTTGTAACAGATAGCTTTATTTATCGCTGTAGAAATGGGACATGTTCGATCGCGCTCCACCGATAAAGTGTAATCGTACCTGGAATCGATAATACGTCGACGTTTCGCCGAAAAAATGAATCGAATTTTTTACACGATTTATACATGTCAATATATGTTTATTCAAAGGGGATCATTTTTACGAATCCTATTTTTACGAACTATGTACGTCAAAGCGTGTAAGTACAGTGTCCTTGTACCTATCGTGTAGAAGCGACCGTGATCACGTACTCGACTCTTGGGTCATTGACTGACCGTGTTTGTGTGGATACTTCTAGTTATTAATGTCGTTTTTGCGAGTCTTATCGACACAATCGAACGAGTAAGCGAGTATTACTGTTATCTGGAATCGTGTTATGTTTTTTTTATTTCAACACATTCGCAACAGCTGACGCAAATTTCTTGTTGTTTCATATGTAACGGTGTTCAGTTATATTTTTTTATTTGCATTTTACTGCTAGAACTTTTCAGATAAAGCGTTTGGTGTTCGTTTCAAATGTTACACGTGAAACATTCTTTGAAAATATAATATTTAACCCAGTTTCGACATTAATCGCAATCGCCAATTTTGTTTCGACGACACGTCAGCCATCATTGCTTCCTGTTTAATTACTACCTCCGTTCTCCTAGCTGATCTACCCCTCGTTCTTTTTATGATCATCATATAACGCGTAATAAACCGTGTAACAATATTCTCATATCTATTTTATCGATCAGAGCATATTTCTTTAGAAACGAAAGAGAAAAGATCACGGTTAGTTTCGAGAGCACTAGGAATCGAGATGAATTTGTTAGGAATGCGAAAGGCGCGTTCGGTGGCCGTAAGCTCGGAGATTTTTATGCGTCCTCGAGAAATGAGTCATCGTTCGTTCGGTCGGGATCTGAAGTAATCGGTTGACGTAAGGTACGAACCAATGGTCCTTAGAGAGAAAGCAAAGTATTTAAAAGTCAAGAAATTTATCGAAGTTCCTTTTGTTTTTCTTTTCACTTTTTTTTGGAGGGAACCGATTTCGAGAGGAAGAATATTCACCGAGTGAACTTTCTTCATTTACGTGTCTTCTTCTTCCTCTTCTTCTTCGTAACGAGCTTATGAATCTTTTAAGAAGACTTCTTTCCCCTCTTTTCGGAGTCATTCTCGCTCGTCCACTTTCGTTGCTACTTTCTGCTTTGCGAAGATCTATTTCTTTTTTTTTTTTTTTTAAACCCATAAACTACTAAACTGTACTCCCTTTCGTCGAATGAAACTCGAAATGACGATAAAAAGTCGCTTGTGGAAGAGAGAATTAATATTTTTTATTAATTTACGAGATTCGATGGAGAGACGGCAGAGAAAAAATGAATATACGAGCTATGCAAATACGGGTTCTGTTTTTTTTTTTTCGAAAAGAGCAACCTATTTGATTTTGCATATTAAATTACACGCTTGTGGCTTCGAGTTATAATCACAGAGTTGCCAGCTTTTCACATAATGAAAACGATATTGGCATGGCGTCTTTTTTAAAAATATTTTTCTACCGCTAAACGTACGCTACGTACATGAATTTTTTAATCACATTTCCAACTTTTCGAATATTTCTTGCTCTCATTCTTAAAATACTCGAAAAAGGTGGCCCTCTATAGTCCCGTCTAACTGTTCTCCGTAACGAGGAGGAAGAAGAAGTAGTGGTTCTTTAACCTTCTGAGGTTCCACGGAGACCAGAACTATCGATCTCCTTCTTCCATTCCAAAGCACAGACTCTGCCGGTTATAACGCTTAGCTACACTTCTTTTTTCGCGTTCCAGGCGATTCCTCGTGTCGAACGATGCTGAAATAAGCGATTTTTTAAGTCCCTTGTGTTTCCTCGATGACGAAACTAACACAAAGAAATTCACGAGAGCTTTTTTTATTATATAAACTTCATTGTTTCAACACGTACAAACCGATTTTGCTAATAACGAACGCTACCGTCGCGTAAAAGCTTTTTTGGACAAATTCCGAATTCTACACCACGGTGAAAGTAACAGCTGCGCCCGAAATTAATTAAAACCGAGCTTCCTTGCTTTTTAACTCACCGTTTATTTCGGTCGTATATCAATTTAAATTTAATTTATCTGTTACCTTGGCCGACGTGGCACGCATCCTACCGAATAACGAAATAAACACAATTCGCCATTCGTTGTTTCGTACCAATTTAATCCCGATGGGATGTTGCTAACCTTGAAGTTCCAGTTATAGAGCGAACACCGTATTTAGAACTGCAACGGCAATCGATCCTGAAGCAATGAACCGGTTTTTGGATAGAGGAAGCCGAACGTTTCTTCGCTCGATCGTCTCACCGGCGAAAAAGTTGATTCCATTGGAAGAGAGACTTCCGATTTCGGTGTACCGACTCTGATCGGTCGTAGATAAAAAGTGAGACGTGAAAGTCGCTCATTAGGGTCAACGAACTTCGGTTTGGTTCGATACAGTTTTCTTTTGTGGTGTCCTCCCTTAAAGCGTTTCCAAACTAAAACTTTTTTTTGACAGAAGAAAATCCTTTTACCTAAACCTATTATGGGATATGAGGTAATAAAAAATAATGGACGTATCGTGACCCCATAGCTCTTAAATTGTTTTCAGACCACTAACCATAACAATTTAATTAAATAACAATTTAATCATTCACCTGTCCGCTCCAGGGTAACAGCTTTGAAATCTCTAATTACGGAGTAACCAGCAATGGATTCAGCAACGTATGCATTTATTCAAATTAAATCGGTTGTCGTTGACCAAAGGTCGATCACCTTTTTATATGCATAACTGTAACAGTATACGCTTATTCAAAGGAGTTATCGTATTAAGAGCAAGATTTCTACGAGCATTCGGTATCGTTGTCTCTCTCTTTCTCTCAGCAATATGCGTTTACGAGACGATTCGAAGTTGCTTGAAGTGAGAAAAAGGTCTAAGAACCCAACTCGATATCTCTTTCTCTCTTTCTTCAACCGTGGTTCCCCTACCTTACCGTTTCCACTATACTCCGGCCGGTTTAAAGAAACGGTAGAGTGCGAGCGAGCGGTTCGCTACCACAGGAGGCGTCTTGATTTCTTTGGTTCCTTGATACTACGTGGCCGACGCGATCGTGGCGCCAACACGAACGTTAAGGATCGGCAAGGAACGATTTCTCTCTCTCGCGCCAGCTGTTAGCCGTCGTTTGCAGGTCTCGATCGGCGCACGTGGTCCATCCTTCTTCATCGTGACACTCGCGAACGTCTCGATCCTTTTTCCTCGATATCTCGTTTCGTTTTCTTCTCGAACTCGTCGTACAAGTTTGATGTCGTTTGGTGTCGAATCGTTCAAAAAGAGATACGTGAAAAGGAAAAAAAGTTTACGCGTACAAAAAGAAAGTCGGTTGACAATAATCGGAAGTGTTTTTTTTACTATCTCATAGTGCGAATGATCCAGTAGAAATCGAGTAGAAACGATTGTCCGATAGATGACGCTCGCGTGGTCCGGTAAGAATTGGCGGGATCCTGTGAGAAAGGAGATGAAATAAGATATGAGAGCCGGGATGTCGGACGCGACGGAGAAGAAGAATCTCGACGAGTCGAAAGATCGAAGACAGAAATCTAGGATTTGTCAAGAACACGGAGAAGATGATTGCCCGAGCGAAAACGAGCACGAATTCGAGTCGTTGGAATACGAGGAAGACGTTTATTACTCCAATTCGACCGCGACACCGAGTTTCGATGATATCGACGAGCTTTGCGACGATGCCGACGAGATCGTCGTTCATTGCTGGCGCGATTCGAACGGGGAAATCGATGAGATCGTTGTCGACGACGCGAATTTGTGCGTCGAGACGGAATTCGTTCAAGCCGAGCCAGGGAAATCTGGTATACGTGGATTTCGAAAGAAGCGCTCGGTCAGGGTCATCTTTCAGGACTTCTCGAAACCCTATCTTGCGAAGATCAGCAACAGTCAGAATTATAAGAAGTTTCTTGAGCTGGTGAAAGGTGCTACCAATCGAACAAATTTTTATTTTATATTCTTCAACGCGTGTTCGAGTTGATCACGTGTCAGCTGAACACCTTGTAACCAGATACCATCGATATTCTTTTTATACATACATCGATCTACCTAAAGTTTAGTTAAATCTACGTTATAATTCGTTCAACTCGTTTAAACGAGTAAACGGGCATGAAGTTGTGGCGAAATTTGAAAAAGGGGGTCACCCACCTTGTCGTCCGACACGCGAAAGTCTCGCACGCGGCTTTCGGAGCCGATAGATGGATATGTTATTTAGCTGTTAGAAATTGCTCATAGCTTCTGGGAATGGAGAAGGGACGTAGTTAACCGCATACCGTAGTTCCTTCCTTTTGTTCGAGCCGCGGGTAGACATAGGTACCTGCGTGTATTACGCGCCAGTCGTTTGTATCTTCTACTCGGTGCATCGGATGGTGGTGGTTAACGCGATGATTAATTACTCTATTCAAGCTTGGCACGTAATACTCGAGTACTTAAGTATGACGTATCGTTAATTAATTTTTTTTTGTCGTTGGACACCGCGAAATCCTAATCAACCCCTGAGCCCAACGTTTCTCTTCTCTCAAACTTTTTATTCTCGAGCGATTTTTTGTTTTATCTAACCCTTTATACACATTAACCTATCACATAATTTTTTTTCTACTTTTTATAGTTTATTCTCACTAATTAAGGTTCAATGGACATGAATTGAATTCATATTGATCAGTTTTTAATGAGTAAAAGTCTCACTCACGACAATAGAAGTGGCCGAAATACCAACCGGTGTCCTATAAAGGGTTAAATGACGAAAACTTGTTGAAAACTCGACTAAAGACTAAATATCGACAACCGTGATATGACATCGTTCTGTGGTTCGTTATAACAGAGAATGTAACGCGATCGATAAAACGACAATGATCTATACATTCTATACCCCGTTATATCTTAAGACGACGATCAAACTTACGCAACGACGAAGTTGATTTTCTTCGATGACTCCGTGACTGGTTTGTCTTTCGATTGCCATGTATAGACAATGTCGGCTTACGTAATTATTATCACGAAAGAAATTAAAAAGAAGAGAAATATGTATGAAACGGTGGTATATACGTGCCCGTCATTCACAGAACTTCTGACCTTTGAAAAGGCTACACGATTTTCTAAGCAATGAAGAAATTATTCGTATACTTACCTATGATATAACAAATGCTTCTATGATGTTTTATTGTAAGAACACGGAAATTTAAAAGGAAATGATTCTTGTTTAACGTTTTCAAGGACGAATTCTTGTTAAAGTTAGAAGGAAATTATATAATTTCTTGTCTAGTTATATTTAGTGATTAAATAACTAAAAAATACGTTAACACTATACCACAAATTGTTGTGCTATACGAAATTGACATGTACCAACGTTTATGCATGTTAGTATAGTAAATGAATCGAGAGCCTGGCTTCTAACGCGCATTTCCCGTTTGCGTTTTAGGAGAGGACGCCTCTCTTCACTCGGCCGGTTCTCTTTCCCCGTCGGCCGACAATGCGGCGAACGAGTTACAAGGACTCACTTTGGAGGAACAGGAACGTCAGAAAGCCGCTTGGAGCGCGGAGCTCGCAAAGGTACGTCAGAGGCATCTTCGAGAACGTCTCCTCTCGCTTCCGTCAGACCGTCGAGTACCAATTAACCGTTCTAATTGGGAGAGAGCGAGGCATAGATCGTTGGAAAATGTGCCTCATCGAAGTATACTAAGAGAGAAGCTCAAATTCTTCTCGTTGAAAATGATTTATATCGATATTGCTAATATTATAAACTAACATTTCGTATAATTTGTTATATCAGACAACCGAGAGAATTATTATTATCGATTCTACACATTCAAATTTATAACAAGATAAATTATTCTATAAAAATAATTGATATTTATATCGTAATATTGGTATTGAGTCATATCAACGTGTCGTATTCCATTCTGAATTTTGATTACTCTATCAATCCTTTTACGGAATGTTACTAAACGCGGTAGGTGAACGACCGATTGACCGTTGTATCGCGTGTCGTAGGTCGAGGAAGAGATACAGACACTCAGGCACGTACTGGCGAACAAGGTGAGGGTTTCCCAAGAGCTAAAAAGGAAGTTGGGCATCAGCGTTTGGAAGGAACTCACCGATGACGTGAATCAGGGCTTGAAGAACGTTAAGGAGAGTCAAGTGTACGTGTAACGCGTTTCGACTCTGCAGAAAAGAGTTGTTTTTTTTCTATTCCATTCATTTTTCATCCTCATTCTCTCTTTCTCTTTGATCATTTTGCTTCGATGCACGAGCACACTTATCATAGTGGGTGTCAGAGCGTAAAGAGGTATCGAGCAACCATTGCACGCATGATAGATCGGTTTACTCGATCAGGTTTTAAAGCAGCATCATTAATTAACAACAACGTCGAAATAAATTGGGCAATCGCTTGATTTCAAGTATTTGTTCGTTGATAACAGTTCCCAGCAAGTAATAATAATGCTGCTTACGATTCCAAAGATATTTTCAAGCGTATTATAGTCATCCAACGGTGAACATTAGTGACATGGTAGAGCTTGCATTAGAACAAAGCTTTGTCGCGTGTACAAATATCGAGGTCATATTCATAAATGTTTTAGAAATCTTTGTCGTAGTTGGATGTTGTCTCGAACGACACTTTCGAGAAGGGAAAAGTCATTTCCTTGAAAGTTCAGGCGAGTATCCATCGATATGTCGCATATAGAGACTTACGCACGGTTATTTTGTTTGGAACGAGATTTTGTCTTTTTTTTTTTTACTGTTACACTTACATTTAGTTTTCCACTAGATTTAGCAGAGCTACACAACTATACCGACTCATGCTTTGTGCACATTCTTCCTTACTTATATTCTCTCTCTCCAGACACGTAGCACACTTCTTTTCTTTTGACTTTTGGTTGGGTTCTTATTCAGTTATCAGAACGTTGGAGAGAAACTCGGTCAGTTCACCAAGGCGGTTACCGACAACAGTTTGTAAGTACGCAAACCATTGTACTGCTTTCGATGATCCAACGTTCCTTTTTCTTATACCATCGTAGTTTTCTTTACACTCCTTTCACGCCATCGAACGAAACTTATCTCTCTTTTTACCGAGTAACACGAAATTCCAGCTTGTTCTCTAGAATAATATCCTTGACTTTCCTACATACATGCGATTTTACATCACGCAAGCTCGTCATTGTATGCCGTAGATCAATTTGTTCCCCTTAATTGTAGAATTACGACTTTGGAATTTAACTACGATTGCGTATGAGCTTAGAGTATGGACTAACTCGTAACTAATTAGACACGTAAGCGGTGATGGGAACGTGCGTTGTATAGAAAATCAACTTCACCTCGCCGTTTTAACCAAGTTTGACGAACGTTAACTCCTCAAATAATCGTTCTGAATTATATCGGGCAACAAATCATCGTTTCGTTATTCGATAGATTCCAGAAGACAGAGTCGGTCTTCAAAACCACGGCTGAGAAGACAACCAGTATTTTGGGTGGATTTGGAAGTGGAATTTCTATGAAGTTAGGTCAAATGCGTAACTCTGACAGCTTCCGTTCTTTGGAAGAGAGGGTTGGATCTGCTTACGAAAATGTTAAGGTAAACGATCATATAAATGATCATAACTCCGTTATTTGAACATTATAGCAATAGATGTAAAAATCTGTTTTATAAAAAAAGTTTTTTTTATTATACAAAAGTTTGTTTATCCATACCATTAACCTTTAATTACTCGTATCTCCAATCTTACACAACTGCTTGCATGAGATCTTGGATGACTCAAAGTTAATTAGTCTTTTTTTTAATAAATCGATGATATAAATTCAAAATTATTGAAAGAATTAGGAACATAACATTTTTCTGTCTTTCGAATTAAAAATCGCAGTGATCCTATAAGAGTAATGAAAGGTTACTAAAATTGTCGTTAACCGGGATAGAAATATTAATTCCCAAATGATTTATCAATGAGCTATCGTCTTTACTAAATAATAAATTTATTGATCCGTAGACAAAAGTCGTGCCTTCGAGATCGAATTCGACGCAGAGCTTCGACGACGCGTTGCGAGAAGCCGAGGCAACGAGACGCGCATCGGCGGTACCATTGGCGACCAGTCCTACCATTCCCGAGGACAAACTTCTCTCTTAGAGTTGGCTTTTGAACTCGTTCTGGTCTCTCGTCTCTCCTTTACGCGCTACACGCCAATAATAATGCCGATCGTGCGATTCACGATTCTCTGTGTCGCCCTACGCTCTATCAATAATATTATCATCCATTACATTTTTATAATCGGGTCTACCAAATCGAATCTGTGTACGGTTTAAACGTATATTAAAACGAAAGGGAAAAGAAGGACCATGAGCCTATAGACCCAGGCGCGTTTCGAGTAACGAAGATTTTCTCTAAGCTCTTCTTCGTGAGATATCGTTGATCGTACTTTTGCGAACGTCACGAATCATCATCGCACGATGGAATGTTAAAACTACCGATTAAGCGTTCGCAAAACGCTATTCCAACGAAACGTATCGTTCGAGATCGTTTTCGGTGGCGATAAAGACGAGACGTAACCTCGCATTTTTCAAATTTACGTTTTACATGCTTATTTTCTTTCTTTTCGTAAAGTTCAAAAATTTTTTGTTTTATATGTATACTTATGCGGCGTTTCGTTGTTGATATTTTATCGCGTGGGTGGAAGTAATAGGCTTCGTGCTAGACGAGGAAGAAGCTTTTCTTATGAATTCCGATGAATTTGACTATTATTTTCTTTTTGTTTTTAGAAGTAGAATCATATTCCACCGAGAGATTATATTTTTTAGCACCGCAATGCTAGAGCACCTTGACTTTTATTCCACTTCCTAAGAAGCGCATTTAATCGTAGTAATCAAGCTCGTGTAAGATAATACCAGAGAAGAAGACATTTTGTGATTTATCTTAATGAACCTTTTGCATCGATAGCAGTAAAATCTCTTTTTCCGCACTTTAGGTTGACGACGTTAGACGATGCACATACACACACACACACAAACGTACGCGTAAAACATATATACACATATATATTTTTGCCGAGGTCGTTCCTTCTATTTCGAACACCGTTCACCGGTTTAAAGATTATCGACAGTAACCAAAAGTATTCTTTAACGATCGTGGTGGACCATACCCGTCCTTCGACAATACTATTTAGCTTTTCCAAGAAAATGAAATACGATCGACTTGCCGCTAATATATTATTCATACCATATGTACTTTGTCGCAACAGGTTGCGCCAATAAAATGGAAAAAAAATGTGAATCATCATTATTCGTGCTATATCGAGCTAAGCTACACGGATAAAAGGCAATGACCAAGTAGTAAAACACTTTGTCGAATAATAAAAACAGAAAAGAAACAATCGGTGTGATAAAATTATTTTCGAAGCGAGCTCTACGAAGATTTTAGAGAAAGATAAAAAGAAACGAATGCAAAGAGACACGTGAAACGGTCTAACGAAAGTAAAGAGAATAACGTACTTACAGGGGTAGGTAGTACAAAAAGAAAAAAATATAACTACGAGCGAGGGGATCCTATTGAGCCTTACAGACGTATATACAATATATTTTACGAATATCCTTAAGGTTGATTTGAATCTCGAGAGGATTCAAAAGTGAAGAGGGGGAAAAGGTAAACGTAGGGATATTTTCTATTGTAGCTTTAAAAGAGATAACGAACGCGACAAGCGTATGCACGGTGGCTGGCAACGCGTTTGCTTGCTAATCGTTGAGTAAACACACGACACACACGGACACTTAGGCACGAACTTCTGGATATAATTAGCGCACACATTCACACGTACGAAAGACACACGCGAGCCTTTAAGTATGAAATACTAAAAACACATATACACACATCTGCGGAAAACGCTGTCTTCGGTAAAGTTGCTCGTTCAATATTGTCCAAACGCGTCGATAATCATGAATTGTCTATCGCTCTTACCACCGATCGATCGGTCATAGCTGCTGCATAATCTTCTTGTTCATATTGGTAAATAAATTATTTTACGAAACGGCAAGCCAGCATGGAGTATCTCCTTTCCCACGAACCCCCATATGGCATTGACGTGCTCGCGGCAGTGCGATCAAGCAACAAGTACAAACGTATAGACCAACACTCAAACGCACGGGGAAACTTATTGAAGCGTTGGCTTCGAACACTAACGTTGTTAAATTACACTCACCTATCCGCGCTAATCTCCGTTCGATTGCAAGATCGTCTCTCTCGATAACGCGTCCGCACGATTAGACGTTGTCTCGTCGATACGATCGTTCGATTGTCTTGGATCTTTTTTTTTTTTTTCTTCCCTTCGTCTTCTCCATTCGCATTCCACGCGATGATAGCCCGTGTAAAATACGATTAGATAACTAACGCAATAAGATCGGAGTATATATATGTACACAATGGGGGTTTTTAAAAAAAGAATTAGACATCTACTTTATTTTCATCCTGCACGTGGTACAAAACATTTCTCGTGCGCGTATGTTATTACGCCTAAGTACAAAACAAAAAAGGAGGAAGGAAAGAAAGAAAAAATAGGGGAAGGGAGGTAATTATTTTCGATTTCTTCGCGTTTGGTGGGGAGAGGAACAGGGGGGATGCGATAGAAAGGACGGAGACAACGAGAGAAGAAGGAAAGTAGAAGAGAGCTGTTCTAACTTATTACGCATACATAATTTTTCTATGTATGATGTGTGTAAATATATATATATATCATTTCGCGTATCTGCATGTATAGAATTAATATACATATATATATATATACGTAAGAATACATATATGTATATATTACGACTTCGTTAACAACATAAAATGTAATTATTATTCACATAACAGAGTAATCTGCGACATCTATTTTAATATCATTACAACGATCTGGTTTTGTACTGAATAGGCCGACGCTTAATCGCACTTACATTTGATCGTAGATACGTCCGAGACTTTCCCCGTTTCGTTTTTTTCATTATTATCGTTTCAAATTCCCACATCTCGCTCTCGTTTCGTTTAACGAACTATAGGTGCGTGTTATGTTACGCCTTTTCCTTTAATAATAATAATAATATAATAATGATAATAATAGTAATAATAATAATAGTAGTAATAATGATAAAAAATAATATGATCTTCCGATTTCTTCGGCTCCGTGCAGGCCCTCTGAGTATTATAAACAAAATATCTCATTCATAGTATTCTCTTAGATATACTTCTCGTTACCATGGTAACCTTGGGATTGGATTCGTCTCCTTTTTTTTTTAAACGTAGGTCTAACAACCATCGTTGTTCTCATTCTAATCGACGTCGTCGTACGAACTAGGATGTAGCGTGAGAAAAATATATATAATATAATATATATTCATATATATATTTTTAATATAAAAACAAAAAAGTAACATTAAATTATGAACGCGTTTTATAAACTAACGGGGTAGGGGGGGTAGAGTCGTGTAAGTTTAATCGAATGGTCCAACAAATTGAGTATTATTTTGACAGTAACGAACGGGTTCGATCGCTCTTCGTCGGACGTTGGATGTCGATGGATATATAAATGTGTAAAACGAATTTAACAATTTTAGGGAACGAGTAAAGACGTACTCGGATTAATTAGTAATTAGGAGAAAAAGATACGTTCGAAATGGAAATCGTTTCGATATTCGTCCCACTCGTGAATTTTATTCCCTACGGTGAACCAAAGTCAAGTTTCTCTCTCTCGCTTGCTCGCTCTCTCGCGACCTTTGCACGTGAACGTTGCACTTTTGCTTGCAATCTTCCATCTACGGGCGCGAGCCCGTATTGTTGTGTGCAGCCGGGTACGTTGTTCGCTTTTAGCTCGAAACGGGGGAGGTGTGCCACACCTCCGTTCTACCTTCAGAAGGTTAACGGGCTATGGAGGTCTCTATCTCTCTTTCTCTGGTATGGACGTCGATTAAAACCTACACGGAAAGTTCGCGATCCCGAAAGCAATGCAAATAATTGATGAACTCTCTCGGAAGTGGGTAACGTTTTCACTTCGTCGATGAAAGTGTAGTATCGAGTGATCTTTTTCCAATTCTTTTTTTCTCCTTCCCTTTTCCGTATTAACATTGGACGATAACACCTGTTTCATCATCATGGTAATCGTATCTCTTTTTTTCCTCGATTAGAAACGATATATAGGTAGATATCTTCTAATTTCAAGTTTGGTTAATTAGAGGAGACCGTGCTCCGCGATCACGTGCTATCGATCGAGCCATTGGTACGAGAGAAACCGACGAAGAGTATAGAGAAATAGCGAGAGAGAGAGAGAGAGAGATGGAAAAGGATTCGCGAGGTCCATTTAGCCACGTATAATAAGCGGCGAGCGACGCGCGAAATCGTCGGATCGATTACGATCCCGATTCCTCGCGTTCCTTCCTATATAAACCGTGCCGCGTCGGCGATTAGACGCCGGGCGTATCGCAATCTGATTTTAAATTGGTGAAAGCCGTAGAGCGGTGACTTTAAACACTGGTTTGTATCCCTTATAAGGTCGGTCTCATCATATCGCTCACCGGAGAAGAAGTGTATCGCACACGCTCGCCGTTTCGTGGTAGCTTCGACGTCGGCATCATCATCATCATCATCGCCATCGAGATTTTCTCTCTCTCCCTCTCTTTCTATCTTTTTTCACTCTTTTTCTTTACGAGTAGCCGATCTACACCGGCTCGCAACCGATCCGCTACGAAATTCCAGCTAACGCGATTTAGAAGAAGACTTTTAAACGTGCCGACTCGAGTATCCACTCGCGGCTACGTGTGTCGTAATAACGGCTTCGTTTCCTCGTAGCATCGTTTCGCATCGGCATCGTTGCGATGCGCCCAGAAATCGAAATCCTCCTGGGGTTTCCATAAGAGTTCTTTAATGCGTTCTCTGCTACCTAAGTTTTCTATTTTTTTTTTTTTTTTCTTTTGGATTCCTAATTTCTTTTCCTTCCGCGAGCGAACGTTAGCCGATCATGGTGGTCGCGTAATGATCTTGAGTCGAGTTTGACGAATACCGTAAAGAGGGGGAAGGAAGGTATTAATCTTATTTTCGAAACATTCGAACATCGACATCGTCGTCCACGAGATTAATCGTCCCGATGTTGGATAAATAGTTGAGTAAGTTGGACGGATAGGTCGAAAGATGGCAAAAGCTGGCTTCGAACCGACTCATTACGATATCAGTTAAAAGCATCGATTATTTTAATCTACCACTTTTGTTTTTCCTTTTTATCTTCGTAAAGAATTAATTTAACCATAAATTGTACGGACACGTTTTTCGAATATTCGCCGAAGCTTTAAGAACGTCTAAGCATAGATATCTCGTGACATATCGCGCGCAACAATGGCTACGAGCAAAATGGCAAAGGTACTCTCGCGTAACGTTCCACACGATGATCAATTTTCCATGATCGTTCTCGTCGAATACCACGCGGCCTCGCTATACTACTAGGATATAGAATCGTTGCAACAAAGTCGTAAGTAAAATACGTGGGAAAGACGTAACACGCGAAAGCTCGATTTCGAAAGTAATGGGAGGCTTTGGATACGAAGTATCGATATGCGAGATTCGAAATCTGTAAACGACGATTACTAATGTCATCGAGCTTGCGCGCACGAGACTGGAAGGAAACCGATGAAAAACCTTTCGCGAGCGAACGATAGATCGGTATCGTCGTCTCTTTAGCATTCTCGCTGGCTGGTTGGCGCGAAATCTGCACGCGTGTATACGTATATACTATCGTCGACCGTTAATTCTCGCGATCGCTATCGGATATGTGCTTTGCGTATATGTATATAAATATGTATATAGACACATATGTATATATACACGTGTATATATGCTCGGTGATCGTCGTTCGGTGAAACACGAAGAAACACAGGCCGGTATCGATATTGCCGCGCGGTAATAATTATTCCCGAAGCGAAGGGGTAGGATATATATCGTGTGATTTATCGATAACGCATAGGTAACGATTATCAACAAGGTTATCGCGTGGAACAACGTTAAACGTCGAACGCAACTCGTCCGTGCGATCGTTTAGCAACGCCGTTTCCCTTATGCTCGTATTCGACCGTGCCAGCGAACTGAATTTATCGTCTCTCCTTCGAAGTACGTAAGTACTAAGAGTGAAGTGAAGGAAGAAGAGGAGGAAGAGGTGAAGATGCAGAGGATCGAGGAGAATCGCGAAGGACCGAAGATAGGCCAAGTAACGCGCGAACTATGTGCGTAATGCATGCACGTAACGCAATATCGGCGCGCGCGTTTGCAACGTGTAATTACGAAGAGGCGCTGCACCGGGCTCTCGAGACTCTTCAGAAAACTCTGACCTACGTGATACAGCGACGCGTGTGCACCTCCGACGTTCTCTTTCCTTTAATTTTCGTAGAAAACGTGCTTCCTTCGATGAGGCGCATCCGACGCGAGTAAAATTCGATGAGCCAAAGAGAGAACGAGAAAAATCTTACGAAGGTACGGAGGTGAGACGATATTTCAAATCTATCTTTTTCTTTCTATAATACTTTTTTTTTTCTTTTTTCTAAACGTGAAAGATTTCTAATCGTTAGACGTGGGTCACGTTCCCGAGGAAAAATCTTAGTCCGAACGATTTCGTCAGCACGGGTTAGAGTAACGATCTGGCGCAACGCGATGGCTTTCGCGTTTTCTCGCTCTCCATCGTTTTCACAATTATTTGTCGCTCGCGAACACTGCCGTCGATTTACATAATGATCACCCTCGAACGCGATTCGGCCTAACGTCGTGCGAGCAGTATTTTTTTCTGAATGATAAACCCGTGTAGTATTTAGGAGAACGCGTAACCCGCTCGCTTGCTCGATTATTTCGCGATCGGGCGCACGATGATCCGATTTCTCGTGCCGACTCTCGGTGTCTTTCCTCGATACCTTTTGTGTTTCACCGATCGATTCGTTCCAAGGCTGAAAAAGCGATTTTGTAATTGGCGAACGGCCCGTTGTTACGAATCGCGATGCCATTTTGCAAGCGACCACTGATTTGTAAGTGGAGGAACTTTGTGCCGGAAGTTTGTAGTTAAATTCGAAAAAGGAGATGCTTCGGTCGTCCAGCTTTTTACCATGAATCTCTCTCTCTTTCTCTTTCATTAACGACTCTTAGCTGAGTAAAATTAATAACCTAACACATCTAACGTTACAAAGCAGAGAAGAAGAAAAAATATAACTGTTCGCGGAAGACGCACGATCGAAAGGAAATCGTGTTACTCGAGCGTGACCGAAAGAATCGTGAGGACGAAGCGAGGCGCTCGATGGGATAAAAAAGAAAAAAAAAAAAAACATAGACGGAATGATAATACATTAACGGATAACCTCGAGGTTCGCTCGTCGTTTCTCTCGTACATAAACCGGACGTAACACGACGTTTCGTAGGCGAGCAGAGGTATAATATTATAAGGCGTATCCGCGTAAGGTTCATAAGGTCGGTTTCACAAGCGGACGTAAGGGGCAGTGAAATGTCGTGGAGTAAAACCGACGAGTGTGACGATCCACGGAAATTAAGGGCAGTTTCCTTCTCTCCATCTCTCTCTCTTTACATTCACTCTCATTCTCTCACTCTCGTACACGCGATAAAATAAATGGTCTACCGCGAGCAGACACGCGTTATTGCGTCTCGTTGCGCGCGTTCGTCGCGCTTTTCTACGAGCGGTAGGCACCGGTAACGAAAGACACGCGATAAAATTAATAATAGCAATAACAATAATAGTTTTATAGAGAGACGAGCACGAACGTGGAGCAGACGACTCCCTCTCCCGATTCTTTACGATCACGCCTCGGCTTTAAACGTTTTACGCTTAGCAACGATTCGTCTTCGTTTTCACAGATACTTGTAAAAAATATATCTATATGTGTGTGTGTGTGTATATATATATATATTCTTTCTCGTTATTGGATAAAAACGGCGAAATACGAAAGTACCAAAGGGCGAGTACTCCGGCAGCACTCGGTCATGCACACGCTCACACATATACACGCGCTTTCACTCACTTTTTCTCTTTCTTTATAATCATCGATCACTCGTTGAGTATGTATCTAAATCACAGCTCATGCTACTAATTACTTAAAATATATATTCCTCTCGATATAAATCTCGCTCTCGCTCTCTCGCTCTATGCCTTATCGCCCTACGTTTATCGTCTACGCCTAATAAAATTTTCATATCGTACGTACATGTATGTATATATATATATATCTATTGTATATATATATTTATAAAAAGAAAAAACATTCGTTATAAAATACTCTTCTAAAACGACAAATATCTCCGGGTAGTGGTATTTAAATACTAACTCGATCCTCCCGATCGGTATACACCTATACACGTTTATCAAACGTCGAAATTCGTCGTCGGACGCATCGTCGACGTGTCGTAGCCGCCAATCATCGTCGTGGAATCATCGATTCGATCGTGAACGTTAATGATCGCGTTAGGAACAAGAATTTCTCGCTGAGGAGTTCGCGCGATAGTTTAAATGTGAATAAGAGAATTTGCGCCGACCTTTCCGGACGCTAGACGCGCCGGCGGAATAAATAGAGGAGAGGAAGAAATAATTAAAATAAAAAAAGAAGAAGAAAATTAATAAAGGAGAAGACATAACAAGGTCGCGTGGTTGGCGTTCCTCGATTCGATGATTTTTCTCGAATCGATCGTTACGAGTGGTGTCATGGGTCTGCTCTCCGTGCTGCTGACGTCACGCGTCGTGTCGCAAACGCATAGTACCTATATACATACACGCATATATATATGTATATAACGTACACATCGATTTTTCGACGTATCGCGATACACGACGTGGGTTATCAAAGCGAGGAAGATCGAACGATGCGTTCTCGATCACGCATCGAAGTCTCTCCGTCGATTGAGGGGGGGAATAAACTCGAACTAACTCGGTGGATTGCAGGCATTTCCGCTTGGATCGAGCTGGACCGGATGCTGTTGACTCCTACTGGTGATAGGTGTCGTCGGAGTCGCGTTCGTTGTCTCCGCCGTGGGACTCGGGTTACCGCTTCCAGCGTTGTTACCAGCGCCGTTGTTAGGTGGCTGCTGTGCTTGGACGCTCGGCTTCTGCGTGACGTGAGTCTGATAGTGCTTGGCTAGGTGCGCCTTTTGCCTGAAGCTCTTGCCGCAAAGCGAGCAGGCGAACGGTTTCTCGCCGGTATGCGTCCTGATGTGAACGTTCACGCTGTATTTATCCTTGAAGCCCTTACTACAGATACTGCAATAATGCAGCGAGCGTTCCTTTCGTTGAACGCTGCCGGGCGAGCCACTGGACGCACCTTGTTGTTGTCCACCCGAATTACCGCCGCCATCCGCCGTGTTCCCGTTGCTCGCGCTATTGGCATTATTGTTGTTCCTATTCGCTCGCCTGCAGTACTTCTTCGGTGGCTTCGTTGTGACGCCGACTCGAGAGGAAGTCATTTGAAGTTGACTCGTTGGCTGCTGCTGTTGTTGCTGCTGCTGTTGCTGCTGTTCGACGTCCGGTCGGGGAGTCGCTTGTTGCTGGAGCACGTCCTGCTGAGCGGCCGTGACCACCGTGACGGTGCTCACTTGACCGAGATCGGCCGGTAGCGTGATGGTACCGAGACTACCACTGGTCGGATCCAACGTGTACATGACGGTCGTCGTCGCTGAGACGTTGCAGACCGGTTCGAGGCTGCAATAAGACTCTACGACCTCGTTCGCGATGCTCTTAAGCTTCTCGTAATCGCCGGGTCGATAGGTCGTCTGATCGAGCTGCGAGAGGAGCAGATCCTCGTCCGTGCACGCGTGCATCGAATCGTCCTGCTGCGGTTGCTGCTGTTGTTGCTGCTGCTGTTGTTGCTGTTGCTGTTGCTGCTGTTGATCGGTAACCATTTGAAGTGCAGCGTTACTGGTCACAGGTATGGATATGGTCGACCCTTGAGACGACGGCGACGAGGAGGAAACCACTTGAGCCGGTCCCGTGTAAAGTTTACCTTGCAGAGCACTTCTCAGAAGACTCTCGGCCGAATCACCGGCACCAACGGCAACAGCGGCTGCCGCAGCTGCCGCCGCCGCCGCTGCGGCCTCTTGAAGATTCTGGTCGGACAACTTCCAATCGTTGTTATTGTCACCGCCAGTGCAATTCGCGTTGGCGGACGGCGCTCGGACGCAGAGTTCCTTGCTCTCGACGAAACCACTGTCGTCCGTGGTATATTGAGAGGTAGCCACGGTGAAACGATCGGTATGAAACCTGTCGTTGACGACCGTCCTCGAGACCTCCGCCATGTTCGTCGATTGATCGTGCTCCTGATCGCCGGAGGATGGCTCCAGGCTGAGTATGGCGTCGAGATCGAGATTAGGTCGCAACGACCAGGAATCGCTCGACGTTGGTGGCGGACTCTTGCAACAGTCCAAGGCGTCCATCGAGTTTGCCTCGTTGTTCAGTACCGTCAACGTGTATATCGCGCCGTCGGTATTCTGTCGATCGTTCGCGTTACATCCTCTAGCGACGTTTTGATGATGATGATCGTTCGGTCCACCCTGATGTACGCTCACCGGCTCGCTCCCGTGCGTTTGCGCGTTCGCGTGCGCCGACCAGCAGTACTTGTTGAGATCCTCGAGAAGTATGTTGCACGTTTGCTCCTTGCTCTCCTCCGTACCCCAGTAATCACATTCCGACTGATCCATGGCCACCTGCTCGCCGCTCTGCTGTACGTTGCAACTACCGTGATGGGCCCGCACGTGATGCTGATGGTGATGATGGTGATGATGACTGAGGGAGCCGGTTATGGTCGAGACTGGCGGCAAAGCCGTCAAGGTGTTGTTATTGGTCTCCTTTATGAACGGGGAACCGTGAAGGTCCCGACTCGACTCGTGCTCCTCGTGACTCTGTTGAAGATAACCGATGTTCCGGCAGGTGGTACGCTGGAGAAAGCTTTCCTCGTCGGAGACCACGCCGTCCGCGGACGCGCAGTGAGGGGGCGGGGACACCACGAAATCGAAGAAA
Organism: Ancistrocerus nigricornis; assembly: GCA_916049575.1. NCBI lineage: Eukaryota > Metazoa > Arthropoda > Insecta > Hymenoptera > Vespidae > Ancistrocerus > Ancistrocerus nigricornis. The sequence continues at coordinate 1,241,578 of OU696668.1, read as the reverse complement.
TCCGTCTTTGGGAGATCCTCACCGCCCCCACCGGGGGCGAACGCCTCCGTTAGGTCCATGAAAACGTTCGTTCGTAGGGTCTTCGTCGTGTCGGCTACGCCGCAGCTACGTTACCTCGATAATTCCGAAGATCCTGCGCCGGTAGCGCAGGACTCCGCACACAGTTCCGTTCGGTACACTCTCCCTCGAGTATGTTTTCCTTTGTTGTCTCTTTCAACAACTGCGGTTCGCGTGGCTCAGTTTGATCGGCCACCGCATTCTTCGAGCGAACGTGGAATCTGAAACGTGATAAACAAAATCATTAGAATGTCTCTCTCTCTCTGTCTCTCTAAGTTTGCGATTATCTTTCGTTCTTCGCTTTGCGTTACTTTAATATTAGACGCAGCTTGTCGGAATTTTATACCAAAACGAAACCGTGCGTCTATCTCTCTCCCTCGAGCGACGTCAACGGTGAAAACTCGAATCTTTTCTCGTATAATAAATTTTGCGAAAGCGCCGAATCATCGACGTCGCTCGGAATCTTCGGTGGAGGATGTCTTAAACGACCGCTGATTCGAATTTAATAGCGCGCTTACTAGAAATTAATAATAATCCAGACCGTACTGCTTTCGGCATCGTAAGCAGCTTTTCACCGTGCATTGCCGTGAGCCTATTGTGCGCGCGGGCACTCACGATCGCGACAAAATCTGTAGGTAATCCAAGAGGCGGGTAGGTAATGTCGAATGCTAATAACTTTGCGCGCGCGCGTGTCGAGGGGAAATGGGACAATCCGATATTCGTTGGATTGCGAAATAAAAAGCAATAATCGTATCTTTTCTCGCGTTGAGATCGACTGACGCTCGTATACCTACTTGTCCGTGGCGATTGTGCGCCAATCGTAGATACGCCGCGTAACGTGTGTGTAAGTACGGATGTTAAATTCATAGGTTTATAGTCGCAGGCTATTACGGAAGATAGCTCCGCGCGTTTAGCACCGTCGCCAACACAATACGCGTTTTATGGTACGCGCGATGTGATCTCGATCGAATTTATTTATTTTTCGAACGTAAAGAGTTTTTAGCTATTCCGTTCCATTTTATCGTCTTTAACTTGACGTTACCACGGATAGTACGAACTGGTTTATGTCGAGTGAACGCGCGATCGGTTCTTATGCTATAAAGATTTTTTAGGTATGTAAAAATGATCTCAACACAGGTAGTAGGTATAATGCGGTAGTGATCGAAACGAACGATTGTATTAAAAAAAAAAGTCAAAGTGTGCGTGAGATCTCTATCAATCATATGTATGTACTTCCTTACTCGAGAAACATTTGTAGAAATGATTTTTAGGTTTCTTTTTTAACAGCCTGAAAAACAATGGCGCGTATACTCTCGAACCGGATTTTACCGTGTACCGATTCCGACAGAGTTCGTGAATTTCCAACGACTGAGAAAGCTTTCGCAACGAGGAACCGTACTTCTCGGAGCACACGATCGATGAATCATCGATCAGACACATCTCGGTCTTATCAAGAAGAACGTCTAGGGGAATTCTTCGCGAGTCATCGTAGAGCTCACGAAGTCGTGCAAAAGAATTATCATCACGCATCGATCGATGACGTACTGTGACGATAGCATACATCAATTTTTGCTTAACACAGTTTTAAACTGAGGTAGCCTCAACAAGTTGTAGAATCAAATAACCATTCGCAAGAATTATGTTCTATATAAATGTCAGTTATTATTGAAATCGCGTAATTTATGCGGCACCCATCGTTCCGTTGTAGTTACCACGAAACGCTTAGCAGAGAGTGTTAACATTTCGTGGCCGCTTTCTTAGCACGCTAAGAGACTCGCAGGCTCGGGACAATAGCGCATACCGCGCCGGTGCGCTCCAGATTTTCCGCGATTTTCTTGGGCTCGAGACTCGTGGAGCCGAAGAAAGAGAGAAAGAGTGCCGGGCATTAGGCCGAAGAGAGACCAGTGCTCTCTCTCTCTCTTTCTTGCATGCTCTAAGGCGTGGGAACGCACCGTGGCCGTGTATAAATTCACTACAGCCAACCGACGTAGAGCGTTAGGCGGCCTCTCTTGCAAGCCTCGTAGAAAAGAGAGACTCTACGTAGAGCAACTTAGGCGTTCGCCTATCTCCATCTCTCTCTCTCTCCTTCTCGTTTGCTTTGCAACGTATAGATAGCAACGTGGCCGCATACAGAGACGCGTGGCCGCAATCGCGGGAGACGTACAGCTCGCTTGGTATGAGGTATAAGTAACGCTTGCGCAACTTCTTTTCCGCGAGCTATCTTGCGCTCGAGCCACCACCGGTATATCCCTACCACCATCATCATCACCGTCTTCGTCCAACTTCATGTCTATGTCGTCCATGTCGTCTCTATGTCGCCAAGACGTCGTCGGCGTTGCAACGCAACGCATTGTACCAAATTAATGCAGCACGAGTATAGACAGAGAGCACGATTCGTGCCGCGGCAACGGCTAAATGCCAAGCGTGGTACACAACAATTGATCGAGCCGCTATCCAGTTCTGCACCCGGATGTCCGAGCCGAGTACAACATTGTCTCTCTGCCTCGTGGCGGCCTCGTTGCGGAGAACAGAGATTATTACCGTCGACGATCGGCAGGCAACCTTGATCGTGGCGGGGTACCGGCTTTTATCTTTGTATTCTTCTTCTTTTACTCGTGCTGGGTTTCGTGCTCGTGAAGGAAGGAGAGAGATTGATAATTTCGATCGTGCCAATGCTATACCGGTGGTATCGTGTCTTATGCAATCATTCGATATACGAAATTTGAGGTCTTTTTTGTTTCTGAATTTGTGGGTTTTTTAGAATTCCTGAATTTCTTGGGTATTTCTTTTTAAATGATTCGCGTTGGTAATATATTATTAATTTTAGAAGGATTATAGATTCAAGTCTACGAGCAGGTTGACTAACGTTCATGTAATTGAAAAAAAATAGATCAATCCTTATTCAAATAACGGAGTATCGGGGAAAGGATTTTTATGGAAGAAGGATAAGGTCGGCCGTTGAATGTGGTTGACACGAGTCACCGTCGATTAAGTCGACGCGCTTAGCTCGACGTTTATAATGCTCGTAAAGCCGAGTGGTATCGTTTAATCGTCGCAACGGAAACCGTCGACGGGGGTACACAACAATGAAGGCAGATATTTACGAGCGAGCAGGCAGTTCTTTGCTCGCGAGTAGAGCGGTTCGGGACAGTCGTGATCGCTCTCTCGACGCTCGCCAATTAGGTCGACTCCGTGACGCGCGCGAGTCTCGAGGTTGCGAAGGGGATTCGTGAAGCGGAGCTCGAGCCGATTGTCAGCGAATTTCCTTCGACTTTTCCACGATCTCTCGTGAACGAACTTTCGTACGGTTTCCGATCGATCGTTTCCTTCCTCCCATTTTTTCTTGTTCTTTATCTCGAAAAAATACACAACGGATCAAAGTAGACTCGACAATTTGTCGATAATCTTATTAACCTATTTGCGAAAGACATTTCCTCGAGTGTGAATCGTAGATCGAAGTTTATGTCCTACTTACAACGGTTACGGAGGTAGTCCCTGCTGTACAAGCGGTAGCAGCAGCAGCTACCTTTTTTCTTCAACGCGAAATGTTGCACCTTGTGCAACCGCTCCGATTTCAGCAACGAATCGAACGCCCGAAGGAAATCTCGCTTCGATCTGTACCGTCGTACTTCGCGATTCGCGAAGTTTTCTACCATCCACAGAGAGAATTAGATGATAGTTTAGTTCTTCCGCGAAATCAATCGTAACTGCACACTTTCGAAAGCTTTTTTAAACACTTTAACTTCGCGAAGGTATGTCGCTGCTGCGGGCAAGAAATCTGCTACGGAAGATAACTGCTCGTGCTCTTAACTCGTGGCCGAGTTCGACTCAAGAAAATAATTTAACGGGAGCATTGCGATTAAACGCCTGGAAAAGTTGCGTCAGCGACGATGAATGATGTTAGCACGGGCAATAGAATTATATGCACGCATTATACCTAGACGCGGAGCTCTGGTACCTCCTCGTTAGATTCGAGCGTGCAACATTGGTGGTCTTTCGCGAGAAATACGTCTCGTGAGATCGTACACGGTCTACTATGTGGCAAGCTTAAGTGCTTCCGATGACCATAATTCGTGGTCATTACGAAGACAATCGGTTGTTTCGACCGATGCCCGCGGGATAGCACGATGATAGATCTTTCAGAAAATATGATGAAAATTTATAGCGAAATCGGGCTTTTCAATATTTTTCTGCTTCGTCGCGTTAAGGACATAAGGATATAATTTCGGGGAATCGAGAGGAGAGAAATGAATCTATAGAGTTAGTCAAGGTTTTAAAATAGACTATCTACAATCGGTAAATGTCATTGGGTATGGTTACTGATTCATCCTGTATGTAAATATACATATATGTATATGATACCTACAAACTATAGAAAGCGAAATGGACACACTCTCTCTCTCCTTCCATCAGCAGAAACATTTCATCTCGGACGCGGCTAACGAGGCGTACACCGTCGATTTCGCCGTTTCTTCGAATTCATGTGTATCGATCGATACTCGTTTCTCGATTTCCTCGAAGTTCTTGGTACGTCCGTCTTATGTGTGCCAGAGAGTCGCACGGTGCGGCGATTCGGTGGTCGCACGTTTTCCAAGGTGGAAACGGGCTCGGACGTTCAGCCTTGGTAATTCGCGATAGAGAGACGACAGGGAGAAAGTTTCTAAGGAAAGTGATGGAGACTCTTGAAAATGTATCGTTCGGGCCTACGTTACGAGCTCGTCCGAGCGCGAAGGAGAGACCTCTCGTTAAAGATGTATCTCCCTGGGAGCCAGCCAGCGTATCCATGGAAAATAAACGATCGGGGAAATGCGATTCCTGCTTGAACACGTGATTGCTTTCTAAGTTCCACTGCCGGGAAATTAGTTGTCCGCTAATTGTGCGACTACCCACGGGGAAGACCTAATCATATCTATCGTTGAGATTTATTCTCACGCTTCTCGACGTCTCGTTACACGTGCGACTACGAGCTTGATAGTCGCTCGATAAGGAAAGTGATCAACAATTTTGTAACCGTCGATACCTACCGCTCGTATAATTCATGCCACGTTAACCGATATAATATTAATCGTACGCGAGGTGCGACTGAAATTATCTTTACATTTCTCAGACTTTAATCTCAATCAGCATAACACATGTTCGAGCTCCAGGAATTTTTCCGTTCTTCCAACTAATCGACGAACGAAAGCGCGTTGACATAAGAGATTGACGAAATTAAAGAAAAGAATACAAGAACGGGAAAAGTGTCGACGAGATGGACGGTCGATTCAGGTAAAATCTGCTCGTTGAAATACATTCATAACCAGAATCCTATAATTATACCAACGAGTTGTCGTTTCTTTCTCTTGCAACAGGACCAAAGAAGAAGAGGAAGAAGGCGTGTAAAGAGGTAATTCGAGAGTGTTGCAGCGTCGATCTCATTTTACTTAATGTTCACCGATCGATTCCCGTCGTGCATCGCTTAATACACGTCGCTGTCCAAACACAGACGAATTAATGGAGCGCGCTCGATTACCCAGGCTCGAATCCCAATTTTATCATCGATCCGTGCGACGACCGTACTTATCGATAATTGCTATGCCGGCGTGCTACCGCCGAGTCTTTCTCTCTCTTTCTCTCTCGCGAAACTTTTTGTCTTCTCGGACACCTCGACAAAGCATAGCCGTGACAAACGCGCGCGCGAAACGGCGCATTTCGAGACAAAACGTTTTCGAGGATATATACGAGCGTTCTGCATACCACGCATTCTTCCGGCGATCATTATAACGGTGAAAACAGCGATGTACTCCTTGTGTATGTATACTTAGGTATAGGGTTGCTCGGAAAGTTTCTAGAAATTTTAATAGAACGAATTTATGATGTGTCCGTACCTGCGAGTATACTTTCTATATGTCCATACAGATTTAATATTATGTAGGCATGGTATATCAACGCTAGAAAGCAATGTTGCTGTATCTCGAAAAAATACGAATTAGAAATTAGACGAACTTTAGTAAGGTTTCAGTAATTGTAAATTATGACTTTTATTTTAAAACTTTAATCGTTTATTGACTCCCTGTAAAGTTGCACTTTCCGGGATACAGCAAAATTGCTTACGTAGACTAGTGTTACTTTGGAATTTTCTGGAATAAAAAGAATACATGTAGTATCTTTTACTTCTAATTTATGTTGCATTTTTATACTTCCTAAATTTTCTTTTTTTATAAGAAAATATGATATGAAAAAACATCCGAATACGAAAAATTATTTATTGAAAGTCAGAGGAGGCAGCTGTCGAAAGAGTATAAGCTTTTTCGCGAAAACCGCAGGCGCCATATTAGAAAAAAAAGAAGGGCTCACGAAGAGAAGAGGCACGAAACCGAGCTCGATCGCTCGACCGATTCGCAGGCCGTTATACGTGAGTTAAAAATCGAATTTTTCCATCTCTCTTCCTCTCACACACTTTCCACCTTTCCTTCGTTCTTTCTTCTCATCGTCCTTATCCCTCCGGATGCTGGCCCTACATCGACAGGGTAGGAATTGGCAAAATTTTACGATCGCCTTTATACACCGTAATAACACGTCTGTGGTTGGATTTTATCGCTTCATTTGCCGATATAATTTCCCACCGGTCAACGTCACGTAGGTAATCCTCTCCATGGACGTATCCATTTCTCTTCATATCGTTCCCTTCTTTTCCTTTCCTTTTCTCCTCCGTTTCGTCTTCTTCTCTCTCGTTTCGTTTTTTCGTATTCCCTTCCTTCCGCTTGACCCGACATCGCCGTCCCGCTCGTTAAAGTCTCCACGCAAACGCCAAGGAAATGGCGATTACCGTTCGAGGAACTCGATCGCGAGATCGGTCATCGGAACCCACCGCATCGATTCTTTTCTTCGAATCGAGCTTTTTTTTGCATTAGAGCGACTTTCAATTGGTTACTTTTCGTCCAGTGCACGTGACATTATACGGATATCGATCGAAGCCTTGAATCGAAGCTACATACCTTAACGTATACGTGGAAACGTATGATTCTCGATCGATCGCAAGGATTCGGCCTCACCTATCGCGACGTTCAAGGTAGATACGCGAGAAGGAGAAGGAAAAAAAGAAGTCTCACGGCCCGGGCGGATCTGACTTTGAAATCGCAACGCGTGTCAATGCCGAATGCTGTCAGGCTTCGAAGCGCGAGAAACCGGCTTACGTAACGATCGGTCGAAAGGCCGAGCTGATAATCGTTTCGAGAAGTACTTCCTATTTTAAATCGCGTTCTCGATTATTCGTATTTTATTGTCTCCATTCCTTTTTTATATTGTTTTTTTTTTTATCCATATCCTTTTATTCGTTTCTTCCATTATCCTTCGCAGATTTTGAAGACGATGGAAATTACCGCAAAATAGTCGCGGTTTCGGGATATTTAATTCAGTCTTGCCCGCGATTAAATTTGACTTGTAAAGTTGCCATATCTAAAATCTTCGATCATCGCGGTCTATCTACACCGTGTACGAATACATACACAAATGCATTTATATCTCGCGAAGATCTCAATATTTACGTAAGCATGTTCGATATTTTTAGCATCCTTTTTCATTACGACATTTCGTAACTCCTTGGACTTATCTAACGGGCTGTGTTCCGGCTGTGAGCGACGAGAGAATAAATTCGTGTGTATTAATGAAAGACAATAATGTAACGCAGAGTGCAAATAAAATTTGGATGGATCATGGTCACCATCGGTGCAAGCGAGACTCTCTTGTTTCTCCTCGAGCAATCTCGATTTTTCTTTCTCTATCTTTCTTTCTTCGACTCGTTTACCTCTCGGACATAATTTCAGTCGGCGGCCTGGTAATTACTAATTGCGCGATTCTTTTGCCCCGGAGCGAAGGTACGTCCACTTTTTATCCTCGCCCATTTCTTCGTTCTTCTCCTCCTGGTTTCTCTCGTCCGAAAGGCAGAGCAAGTACGACAAACACACGGCAGGGTTTTCTCACACTCGTACTCAATTGCTATTCCATGCTCGCGTAAATCGTCCTAATATCCGACATTATCGTCATCTTTATCACTTCATTAAGGCCATATTATATTCCCTCGCGAAATCGCTACCCTCGTAAAATCAACGGTCGAAAACGTTTATACTGTCGACCTTACGGCAGCGTAAATTATCTCTCGAACGAGCCTCTGCTCCTTATTTTTTTCTCTCTCCTTTTTTTTCGCTTCGTTTCGAAATGACGCACCAAAGAAAAAGGTGGAGAGGGCACGGGGGAGGCCAAGGGGTAAGGAGTTCGTAGCGAGTAAGTAGAAATCGGTAGCTCGGTGTATGGTTAAAGCCGAGATACATGGAGCTTGTCACGGGTAAAGTAGATTCTACCTGGAAGACAACGGTGTTTGTCCGTCGACGCTTTCTCTGTCTCGCGCTGCACGTGCGTAATTAAAGGAACGATCCGTCGTCTCAATTAAAAAATTATGAAACTGACCGCAATTAAGTCGCAGACCCCATAACCCACTTGCTGGTTAACAATTAGACGAACGGACGGACGAGTGGACAGAGAGTAGGTAGGGTTAGCCGGGAACGGGCTTTTCAGAGTATAACCTGGACCGTGGCGAAATATCGATCCCTTCACCGATCTAAATTGCTCGATTCTTCTTCTTGAAAAAATATACTAAGTATATCTCGCTTGTAGGTGCAGCTGAAGAAAAGGAACGAGACGAGACTTTCTTCTTTCACTTTGATGCATTGTTGCTCGATGCAATGCCGAACGTGAAGCGTTCGAAAGGCACCAGAGAAATATTTACTTTTGAGAGTACACGCTGTATAAAACAATTAATCAGCGTGAAAGCCTACCGGACAAAGAACCGACCGATCGAGTCGTGATTGTCTTGGGAATAGAAAAATTAATGCTAAAGATCGTCAAAGAACGGTCCGGGGCTCGCATTCGTCGTACGTTCAGCATTATAAAGTCTTGTCGGCCGCATGGTATAAACGTTATGAGCCATCTAAGCGGAGCATGTGCCAAGATCGTGGATGCGAAGATTCTAGGAACGTAGAAGTACATGCGTCGTCGACTCAAAATGAAATATGCATACACGCGTGCAGTCCCTTTTTATACGCGCGTTGAAAACGAACTATGCTGGATGATGGAAACGTTTCTTTCTCGATTGTTAAATTTCTCGACGGGTATTAAGTAGATAAACGATTAAATATTTGTCAAAATACTATTCATTATTCTTTATTAGTGATCACTACGAAAAAAAAGATAAAAAATAATTCTGAAATTTGGATAAATTTCAAAATCATTATTACATACTGTAACAATTTTTGGCACTCCAAAAACTAATGTTTTAAAAGAAACATTATACTTTCTCATAAAATTATTTCTACCTGCCCATGATAAAGGAACGATAGAAAATGTGTGAATACCAAAAATGACAAACATAGAGACCAAAGGTATGGTGCTCCTAAGAATTCCATTGACTAATCTCGAAGATCGTGATCGTGCGATGAGTTTTAAATCGGACGAGTAAGGAAATAAAGTTTACTGTTACCGATCGTTTTACGAGACGCTTAAAACGGAGCATGGACGGCTAGAGTGGCTCTCTCAATTTTTGGATAATATAAACGGATCGAGGCTTTCACCTCTCTCTCTCTCTCGCTCCTTCGATTCACCAAATTATCCACATATCGGTCGGTTGAAATAAAAGCGATAAGACGGCATATAACGACGTCCAAAGTCGTCCAAAGGAAGCGGATACTCGGCCCAATTCCTTCCAGTATACTGGAACGCGCGCGCGCGTGAACACGCACATAATCACGCGACTTACGCAAAAGACGGTCGAAACGATTAAGCGTCGTCGTCGCCACGCTACACTTACGAAATCGGCAGCATTGTCGGCCGTTGTAGAGTAAAGAGAGTTGGAAAGAAGGAAAAACAAAATATGGTGGCTCTTGGTCACACATTCCAAGCATACGGGATACGTGAGCGTGACGAGCTGACTCGAGAAGATAAGAATTCTAGGAAGCTTCTTCGACGTTTCACCGAACGATGCTAAGGGAAATTGATTCAGGAAAACGTAAAAGAGATCCTAACGCGAGTCGAACGCCTGGCCACGGTGAATGTTGATTGAGTGACACTTATTGCAAAAGTACTTGTCGTTTCGGACTACGTTTGCAGGTTAGATCGCGGAACGGGATCGTGAAGTTTCGTGTTTATAAATGTGACAGTGTCTTTTAAATGCATAATGAGATATATCTCTGATACGAGTTAAAACTTCACTTTAACCCTTTACGCAGGACACTGATCGATATTTCGACCGCATCTATATAGGAGACCGGGGCGAGTTGTCCCAATTTTAGGTTTTTTTGTTTCTACAGATTTCTGTAGCTTATATTTTCGAATTTTTTGGTGACCATCATAAAGTTTTACTTCTTAGCAATACATGGAAATTTTTCTGCTTGTAAGTTGTCTCACGCCATGGGGCAAGTTTTCCAAGGTTTCCAAACAAAAATCCTGATGTATGCATCATGATTTTTGCCAAAATGGTCACCACCGCCGATTTCAATGTTTAATGGCTCAATTTAAAGAAAAAAGCATGCAGAATACTGTCCCGTTGTCCGTTTTTCGATATCGTTGCGGAGTGATGAGAAATTAATTTTTTAAGTGTCGAGTATGGGTCGTTTTGAAGCTTAAAACTGCTGTATCTTTCCATCCAGCCATCCTATCGAAACGCGACTTGCATATTCGTAAAGAGGAGACTTCCCCCTTTCGAACGAGTATTTGATCGGGCAAATTCGAGATACTTCGATTTTTGACAAAAATCCTGACCTATGCATCATGATTTTTGCCAAAATGGTCACCACCGCCGATTTCAATGTTTAATGGCTCATTTTAAAGAAAAAAGCATGCAGAATACTGTCCCGTTGTCCGTTTTTCGATATCTTGAAGTAATGATGAGAAATTAATCTTTTAAGTGTCGGAGTATGGGTCTTTTTCAAGCTTCAAACTGCTGTATCTTTCGAACCAGTCATCCTATCGAAACGCGACTTGCATATTCGTAAAGAGGAGACTTTACTTTTTCGAAAGAGTATTTGATCGGGCAAATTTGAGATGCATCGATTTTTGACAAAAATCCTGATGTATGCATCAAGATTTAGAAAGAAGAAAGCATGCAGAATAATGTTCCGTTGTCCGTTTTTCGATATCGTTACGCAATGATGAGAAATTAATTTTTTAAGTGTCGGAGTATGGGTCTTTTTCAAGCTTCAAACTGCTGTATCTTTCCAACTAGCCATCCTATCGAAACGCGATTTGCATATTCGTAAAGAAGAGACTTTTTTTTACTCGCTAAGACCTGTACACCATGCACCGGACGCGTTTCCCCTTCCATCCTAAGATACCAAAACTACGACTGGGACAACTTGCCCCTGGGACTTTTAGCCCCGGTCTCCCCTACTTACTTTTAACAAACTAAATTCGTGTTCACTGAATTCCAATTAGCGAGAATAAAACATAAAACGTGAAAAAAATGATATGGAAAAACCCCACTCTTTCTTTTTTTTCACCATCTCATACGGTTGTATTCTCAAGGCCATCGATGCTATTGACGTTTAAAAACGTCCTATAAATCGTACAAATTAAACGAAGAAACTAAAGTAAAGGAACTCGTAAGAGATTTCTTTCATTCGGGCTTAGCAAACGCTAACGAGCGATCTCGAGTGCGAGAGAACACGATCTCAAGGAGCGAGACCGGTCCATTTCACGAGCAGAAGTCGCATTAAGACCGTACGAAACGATTTCTATTATTATCAACGTGGGATCTCGCTCGTTATCGGACGCGATCGAGCGCGGAAGGAGCTGCGATTCTCTCGGTGAAAAGAAAGAGAGAGAGAGAGAAAGAGAATCGCTTTGAAATCGAACGAAAAATGGAAAGTTATTCGGCATTGTATAAATGAGAAAGAGATAAAGGAGTGGGGGTAAAGGTGGCGATGGCGTTTACGTACGTACGCGATACTTAGCATTCGATCCCGTTAGACGACGATCGTCGGATAAAGAGCGTTTTCGTGAAACGCTCGGAAACAAGGCGCGCCGGCACCCTTTTCTTCGTCGAATCGATGCACGAACGCGAGGCACGAACCGAAACGCGAGAAAAGAAAGGAAGCAAGAGAGAGAGAGAGAAAGAGAAAAGAGATGAAAAAGCATCGGGTGGTCAGGTTGCGGACCGTTTCCCATACGAATATGGAGATAACAGCGTTCCGGATGAAATGTATTCGAGGTGGCACCGATCCCGTGTTCGCACGTGTCCATGGCACGCATAAAAGGCGAATCGCTTCTTCGAGAGTACCTAAGAGTACACGAGTATGCAAAGCCGCGGAGTCGAGTAGGTACCTACGTACCTTCCCCGTACCGAGATCGAGAAATCCTGCATCGAGATCCTGCGACCACTTTGCTCGGACCATCGAACGTTTTCTGTTCTTTTGCCGATCGAGTATCTGGTTTTCAATGCTTTTCGAAAGTTCGTAAAACGATTTTCGATAGAAAGCTGAACATTCTTGAGGATTCGATGGTATCTTTACACGATGGGGTATTCAAACGAAAGCACGCGAACCGGCTACTTATGCTTTAAAATTATATACCATTGAATTTTCGATCGAAGATCTACGTGATAACTTTTGGAAATTTTTATTAAAAATAGAACGTTTAGCATACCTTCGGAATGCAGGTCTTCCTTGAGCCTCTAACGTTACGGTTTCATGAAAACATTTTAATTATATATCTTTAATTAAGATAAAAATAAGGTATACTTTTAATCGAAAATATTAATTAGGACAAGTTTTAATTAGAAACCGAACACTTGGCTATATAAGGCTCGAGTCGGATCCGACCCCAACCTTACCGTTACAGGGTTAAAGATAGTTTACAAGTAACAAAAATCGAAACGATTAACGGAATCTTCCTATCGCGACAATCTAAGTATAGCTCGATCATGATCGATCGATAGTTTGCGCTCGTAACGATCAATATCTTCGTACACATCCTCCCGTTTTATCCGACCCGTAGACAAGTCATATTATATTCTAGCTCCTCCCTATCGGAGCGAGCACACGCTCGATACTGATTGAAAATTTTTAATTAAGACCGATCCGCTGATAATCACCGATCGTGTCTGTCTCTTTCTACCGTTCGATCGATCGACGTAGAAAATTCGCGTGTTAATTCATCGCTAATTGGAGTTACATGACGGCGTCGATCGACGGCAGTGCCGCGTTACGCGTGGTAGCACGGCTCCTCGTAAACCGGCGATATGCGTTACTGCCTTCGAGTGCCGCTGCTGTTGCTGCGGAACGGAGGAGAGCGGTTTTCTGTGCGCATACCATCGAAATATAAGAAACGTAGGTGCGTAGTTCGATAGATAACTGCTTTAGTCATGCGAGAAACTCGACGAGCCGATCGTAACGGAGGCTTTTATATTCGTAGGAAGTGTATAGATTAACGTAAAAATTAATGCAGCCACGTGTGCGTGTATGCGAATGTGCCGTACGTGGTTGGGACCTTTATAAACGTCCCACGCGTGAAATGTTATAACACGTATTACGTGTCGATACGTCATTGGTAATAGACGATTATTAAGAATCACGGCTTGGTAAGACGATCGTCAAACTTTTATATAATACGCGGGTAATAATAATAAAGAGGGATGAGTATTTCTTACGAAAATGGTATACCTACTCGCGTTGTCGCATTATATGCCGAAGTTGTCGTAAAAGATCGAGGGTTTTGATTAAAATGTACAAAGTACCACGTTAAATGGCAATTATCGCCATCAAAGAAACGATGTAAATCTCGTCGAGACCGTACGTACTTTCTGTTTCTTTTTTTTTTCTCTTTTATTTTCCTTACCTTCCCCCGTTAAAAAGGAATTACCTGAAAACTCCATCCGAGATCGTCGCTTTCTCTGACTTTCGGAGCGACTTCGAGACGACGGGCCTTCCATCCCGGGAGTCCATCGTTAAGTTGTGGTAGCGAGTACCGCGTGTGTCGTGTTTACCGCTGCCAAAGTGGGGGGGAAATAAAATTCGTTCGTAACGAGAGCTAATTACGACGGGAGCACGGTTTGCACGACGAGGCCGAAACGGTAAAGGTTTTTCGAAGCGTAGCGACCGACGACGCGACGGCCAGTTTGGCGAGTTCCCGCGGATCGAACGAATAATTTTGCGCGATTCGTCCGACCGGACGGGAACGAGCTATTCGTTACATATGGATGCATATACAGGGTGTGCCAAAAATCTTACACCAACTAACTAGGGGAATCAATTTTTTAGGCCTTTGCATTCGGTGTTGAGCGTGACCAGAGACCCAAAATAAAAAAAAAATCTATTACTCAAAAATATTTAATTTAGACTTTAAGTTATTTTCAATTTTGAGTAATAGATTTTTTTCTATGAAATTTAAATATAACTCTTATTTTGGGTCTCTGGTGTGACTCGACAAGACCGATTTTTAAGGTAATACAATAATCCGCTAAATCTTTTTGTACTCGCAGATTAGTCATTGCTTAACCCACCAGCAAATCATACGTTTTTGTCACGTTTTAATTGAATATTATTGTGGTGGATTAGTAGGACTTTTATCATAATTTTTCGCGCCACCTTGTATATACGCTCAAGAAAAAAGGACATCGTCTCGCGTCCACGATTAGGCAGGAATGCGAAAATTTGAGCGTTCGACTGGCCTAGAAAACCAAGCCGGTCCGTCGTCCGTCGAGGTCTCGCTCGCACGAGGTCCTAATTGCTAATTAGTAATTAGCGACTAGCCGCGGCATTACCTCCTTCTCTTCTAACTGCAACCGCCAACCTAAATCGTTTGTAACGCCTCCCTAAGGTTTATGTACAAGGAATTTCGAATGCGTTTAGCGATGTCTTTGATCGCGCGTGGCATTGGGGCCAGTAAACATCTTTCTTTTTTTAAATAAATATCTCTTCTTGCTTTTGACATTTCGAAGCATCAAAATACGATACGAAAACATGAGCCAGAGAAAGAATCTTGTTTAGTTGCATTACAAAAAAAAATGTAGAAAAAATAACGAAGGTAAGGAAGAACAGGAAGAAAAACAGAGAGAGGGAGAGAGTAATTTTAGAGGAGATCTAGAGAATATACGGAGAGTCGGGCAACGGACAATAAAAGAAGAAAAAAGGAAGAAGCGAGTAAAGACGGTACGCAGGACGCATTTCAAGTTGGCTCAACATCCGTTCCTCTTTCTCTCCCTCTCTCTTCTTCCCTTTCTCTACCATCCTATCTATCTCTCCTTCTCCTTTTCTCTCCCTGTGTCTCCCCAGAT
This sequence comes from Ancistrocerus nigricornis, assembly GCA_916049575.1. Classification (NCBI taxonomy): domain Eukaryota; kingdom Metazoa; phylum Arthropoda; class Insecta; order Hymenoptera; family Vespidae; genus Ancistrocerus; species Ancistrocerus nigricornis. Next base: position 1,226,220 of record OU696668.1, on the reverse strand, counting down.
CCCTGTCTCCACCATGGGAGTAGAAGAATTCGTGTCCTCTCCTCTTCGGCATACGAAATCCTACGGTGCTCGCTCAGGCTAACTTAACGTACATCGTCCATCTTGGAATACGTGAAAGCACGCATTGTCTCACCCTTCTTCTCCGCCGCATTTTTTTCGTCATCTCTCTCTCTTTCCCTCTTCACTTATTCTTTCGTTTCTCTCTCTCTCCCTCTCAAAGAGAGCGCGCGTGCGCGTTACACGGGAATAAAAATACTTTTTCGTCATTTGATTCGAGATTCACACATTTTTTTATAGAAGAGTGGTGGTTTTAACGTTAAAATATTACGTACAAACGAATGCTCGTTAACCAAAATTATCAGACTGATAATATCCACCTTTTTTCTACATCACGTAGGTACTAACGACGTTATTATTAGTTTCCCAAAAAAACGGTAGAAAGTAAAAAAAATTTCTCCGATCCAAATAACTTCGAGTTCCATCCTCTCGTTCTTAATTAACGACGTACTATCCAGGAACAGACAGATTCCTAGGAAAAGCAATGCATCACTCGGCGCGAATCGCGCAGACTGAAATTATATTAATCATCGTTGCTCTCTCCGTAATCCGGCGGCTGGGTGCGCGCGCGTTCTCGTCACTCTCGTTGCATAGATCCGTAACAGCCCAGGCCGGTGCTCTAGATCGACCGACACCTGTTACCACGCCACAAGATTCCAGTTTTACTTATAGGGCTGTCTACCGCGTTCCACGGATTTCATAAGAGAACCAGCCCCGGGTATAAAATAGAGAGAAGGAGAGGCGAGGGAAGACCGAACCGAAAATTCGTCGAGGTAATTTTGTCGCACACGAAAAGGGGTAGGGAACGGAGTAACAGAAGATAGGAGAAGGTGAGGAATTAGAAAGAGGAGGAGAAGGAGGTGTTGGTGGGGAGGGAGGAGGTAACACTCGGGGTGAACGCCTCCGACATGCATTAAAGTCGTATTAAGGCCGTCTCGGTCTTAGCTTGACTCGCTCCTCGGTGTAAACGAGTTACACGTATACGTGCTCTATCCTGCGCGCGCGAGCACACGCTCTTTTGGATTTTATATATTCTAGAAGCATATATATATATATATTATACGTGAACTCTCATACATTATTACGTACGCGTTCGATCATGCAACAAATTCCTAAATCGCCGAAGCAAATCGCCGGAACAAGTGTCACGGGTATGTATATTTATAAATCGGTTACACGCACCTCGCCGTATCGGCCTTGGGCAATTTCCTTTTTCTTTCCTTACTCTTTCTCTCTTTCTCTCTTTCACGCTCTCTCTTCGCCCTTTCTCCGGTGCAACGTTCCGTCCGAAAAGAAAAGTTTTCGTACTTGCAGCAAGCTCGGATTTTCTCGAAGTCATCGCCGTTTCGCTAAAGGTGAACAAGCGTGGCGATATTTTTTCACCATCCACGAAATCTATTATGCGTGCTCATAAATTCGTACCGATAAGAGTCAGACAGAAAGAGAGAGAGAGAGAGGGGGAGAATCTCAAAGCGTGCCGTTACCTCGGCTTTTACAATTATATAAACACCTGCCTCGCGGCCGTGCGCTTACTCAAGGTATTTCAACTATGTTTGGAAGATACGTACGTATGTCTACGTATGTATGAACGCTGAGAAGAAGGAAGAGAGAGAGATATATATATAAAGACGGTAGAGACATCCGAGAAAATGAATATACCGTTACGAAGCAACATAATTGTAGTCGCGACTTAATGCGAGTAGATAGACGTCGTCGTCGAGGGACGAGATACTCGCGAACTACTCGCAACGAGAGAAAGAGAGAGAGCTCTGTTTACAACGAATCCCTGGAAATATCAGGAAAGATCCGAAGATCGATCGCTCGATCATCTCGATCCCATCCACGGAGCGAGTCCAATCGAGAAGATGAGATCTCGTCGGTGAAGGAAAATATTTATTTTTCTCCTTTCTTTCTTTTTCGCTTTCTTCCCTTTTTCATACATTCGCTCGACGCGAGGTCGTTTCAAAAGAGAGCTCAGCCTGGACAATGCACCGGTAAATTTATGGGCGATTATATAAAGCTGCGGCGAGTGGGTGACTCGGGCGATAGTCTCTTTTGCAGTCAGACGAAAATTTTCGTCGAACGAGTTTTCAGCATCGATATTTCTTACGACCTGTTTCAGTACGAAATACTTTCCTTGCCGGTGTCGGTAGCGCGGATCGTAGTACGAGAAAAATACGAGCGCGTGCTTCAGGGCCGTAGCAAAGGGAGAAACGAACGAGAGTACCCTTCCGAGTTTAATCAAACGAGTTCGCAAAGTTGACACTTCGCATTTCGGAAATCCGTCGGCGGAAAAACAAACCAGTTTCTTCAATTTATGCCGGTTCGCACGCGAGTTGCATAAGCTATCCGGAAAATATATAAATAGTTACTAGGTACGCTCGTACAGTACTCCGTCCGGGACTTAAGCCGATTACGCACTCCTTATGGTGTGTCTGCGTGCCACGTAATAATCAACGAGTACCAGTTACGAAGGTACGAAGTACTCGCGAAGTTTCACGAACGAAACTTATCCCTTTGCTTATTCCATCGATTTCCTACTCGAGCTTTAACGACGTCGTTCAACGGAAGCTAATTTCGAAATAGAATCGAAGATCTGTTTCACTGGAAACACGAGAAAGCGAGAGAAACACAGGGCATTTGAATTTAGTAATTAAATGATCCATGAAACACGTCCAACGCGTTCTCGAACTCCTTCACTCGTAAATTCACGTGTAAATCGCTGAGTGATCATATTAGAGCATACCAGAATTGTCGCATAAATTGTCTGGTCCGCGTTATCGATACGTCGGGTTATAAGTCAAATTCAGAAGAGTTCGTACATGCATGTGTGCATACTTAATATATGTATATATATATACATCACGTTGCCATTGTCCCGTTTGACGTTACACTAGAGGCTTAGAAATGGACATTTGTCGAGCGATTACGTACGATCGCTAAAGACGACCGTATATAATCTTATATAACGAGATACACATAGTTGCGTACTCCCACTCTCTAGACAGACCCTGTGCAGCAGTCATACCTCGTATCTCATAGAACACAAATATCATCGTTTTACGTAGAGCTCGTAACGGCATAACGCACCGTTCGGTAGTTGTCTTATACGTGTCACCAGTCACGCTACAGATCGCATATTAAATTTCATGCAATATGTATGAGGAAACTGAGTGTTACTCGTTTTTTCTTTTTTTCTTCTTCCTCTTCTCTCTCTTATCTTCTACTTCTTCCTACTCTTTTCATCATCTCTTCTGTCGATGTAACGTGAGAAAGAGATAACGCGCTTCTCATTTTCCTCGTATAACTGTATTCATCTTCGACGGTTTCTCGAGCATACCGAAAGATCGATCATCCGAGTCGTCAAATACTTTTATCGAATCCTTTTTTCCCCCTCTCGTCGCACTCGTCACGCTGTTTCAGAGATTCGATTATTGAATTATCAACGCTCGCTCCTCCGAACGAATACTTCCCGCGCATCGATCCATGTCACGTGTATCGCACGAGATTCGAGAACTTTTTATGACAGAAAATTGAAAATGTTCTCGAGCAAGCATCGAAATTATCGAAGTAGGAGTAGTGGTACCGACGATGATGTAAGAGTTCCGTGTACTCGCGACACGTTTCACGCACACGGTTATCGATCAGCACGTATAAAGCACACATCGCTTGTGTATATATAGAAATACAAGCATACGTTGTTGAGATACGTTAAATCTGGATGTCGATCTACAGCAACGCTACAAGCCGATCCGATAGATCCCATAAATCTACGGTGGCTGCCGGAGAGCCTGACGTCCTTGCGACTATGGCCATTCGCAACATCGTCGTGGTCGTCACCGTTCTTCTGGTGGTGGCTCGTGAGCTTCGGGTATAGCACACCCACCGATCGACTCGATTTACATTGCTCATAGATGTTGGAAGTTGTTACTTGGCTTGCCCTTACCAAACACGACACCGTGTATATAACGCGACGTCACCATCCGACTTTCGATTTCTCTCGTTCGAAGCTCCCAACGCTTCCGTTTTGCTACGTGGAAAATTCTCCGTGTTTCGAGACTCTTTTTTCTTTATTCTTTTTTTTTTTCTTCTTCTTCTTACCGCGGCGGGAGTAATCATCGTTATTATCGTTATATAGAAGCTGTTAAATGATCGCACGAGTCGGAAACGGTGCGCAGTCACGATATACTATACCGAAAGGCGTTCTGGGTCACGAGGAACTTCTTGCATACTATCGAAAGTCAATTTAACGAGAGACGGGGCTGCTTCTAAGCGCGCGAGGTTTAATTACCTTTGAATAGTTGCAGTGTCCTTCGACGGTAATTATGGGTTACGATTAGTTACGGGATTCTCTAACATGCCTTTCAATTACCCACCGAGAATCATGCATATTGATCTACGCTTCCTGCTTACCAGTCATCAAATTTACTTGTTTTTCTACGCCATGTTACTCCTTACCGGAGAAGAGAGTAAGGGAAAGAGGGGTAGAGAGAAATCGATTGGCAATCAACGATTATTATCGGCCACGTCGATGTAACCGAGCACGGAGGTTCGTCAAAGTTCGCGGCGTGCCTTAATTAAATTTTACGAATGTGTAAGAAGAAGAGGAGGAGAAGAAGGAAAAGAGGAGGAGGAAGAAGAGGAATATATATTGCGGGAAAGAGAGTAAAACGTCGCTTGACGAGTCGTAACTAGGCAGTAATACTTATAGAATACGGGGGCAAGAACTAACGATGTGAAAGTTTCGAACCCGACGTATCGTCTCTCTCTCTTTCTCTAGACGTTCGACCGCTAGTAGAACGACTCTGTTATTTTACGAACGCACGCATAACGAGGAACGATTCGTCTTTCGGAAAGTATACCTGCCGAAAAGCTAACGGTTTCCGTTCCTTCCTTCTTCATCTCAAACCGATCACGCTCGTTCCCTCGTTTCCGAGGAATCGATGATCTCGCGGATCTTCGTAATTAGCCCCTTCTTCTCGGCCCTTATAACAGTAACTATCTCTTCCACGCGTTGACGTGGTATTAAATTAGTCGAGGTTGTCTAATATTATTTCATTCCAACTCTTGTAATTTTATCAAATTCGTCACAAATATAGGAATCTTAATAAATTCGATGAATAAATTTTGTTCTCTTTCCATAGAATATATCTTTTAAAAAATATTCGTATTTTTTTTTTGTTTAAATACCAAACTTGGAAAAAGTATTCGTGTTAATTCGAAACTTTCTTTACGAGACGTCTACGTACTAAGCGATCGGTAGTCCATCACTAGTAACAACGCAAGGTTTCTACGAAGCGGGTTTCGCTCTTCGAGAAGTCGACCTCGATTACACCGAAACGAGTTCTCGGGTCCGCGCACAGATGAAATTAATCTAGCGGAGGGACGTCGTGCAACTATGTCCATTAGTTTACCGAATGATATCGCGCGCGCTAGTTCGTGGTAGAGGGGGAATAATATCGGATAAATCGAAAAAGGAAGCATGGAAGTATGTAGCGCTGGAAGAAGTTGAAGCAACGATGACCCGTTGACTCATCCCGCAAACTCGATTTATCGTCTTCCTGGAGTATTCATCGTTTCACCGGCGGCCATGAATATTTATCACGCGATGCAAAACAATTTCTTTATTTTATTTTTCTTTCTTCCTCCACCTCCTCTCTTCGCCTCGTTCATTTTCTCTTTCCAAGCGGGCAAATATCAATGACATAAATCACGCCGGGGTCGCCGGAGACCTTATCCACCGCGAAAAGTAATTCGTCCATTAATGTTTCGTCCCGATCCGTTCGTCGCGCGGGATCTCGATTTGTAGCCCCGTACGAAAGTATATACGCACGTACGCAAGTACGAGCGGGAAAGCAGATTAACGAGCTCGCGGCTAATGGACGATAAACGACGGAGGCGATACGATCCTCGTGCCGAAAACAATTATCCAGAGCGCACGTTGAATTTTATTAAATACTTTAGCTCCTTCGTACGACGACAGTCCTCGTTTATTTTTCTTACGAGGAGAGCATCGTAAGGGGTGCTCGTTAAATACGAATAAAAGCGTAGATATCTATGATCGTTTTAGAAACGTCCAAGTCGTTTGACTCTTTCTTTTTCCTCTTCTTCTTCTCATTTAGCTTCGCGATTCGATTTAAAAGCGTGTCAATTTCGTTGGAAATCTTCCCGTTCAAATATTTACGATGATAATCGATTTAAACGACCGTGCGAACAAACGTGACAACGTAGGCTTCACCAACATGGAAGGTGTTCGTCGATCGATCACCTTTACGTGCGTTCTTTTTGATAACGATGCAATTTCTCTTAAAAGAGCCATAACGGTTGGCACGATGGCCCGAGCAAAGAACCGAAACTCGACGAGCTTAATCGGCCAGTCGTGTGTGTGCGTGCGTACGCCGACGAAAGGGACTCGCTGCCGGCGGCACCGTTTCTTTCTGCATTCTTTTTTTTTCCCTTTTTAATGAGGATGATCGCCCGTTTAAGAATCGATTTCCCGATAATTGTACAGGCCACGTCAAGAATTTAACTACTTAAGGGAATCTTTATCTTTAAATGCTACCAATAATACAATGTATCGCGATAAAAGATTTTTTATTCATTTTGATAAAACATTTGTAAAAGATTATAAAGATTTGTAAAAAGATTATAAAGATTTATTTTAACCTCTTCACGACCTTGGCCACATAGGTATGTGCACCTACGTTTAGTTTTAATTTACAACGACGACGACTAGCCACATAAGTGTATATTATTATTTTTTTTTTTTAATATTCTTGATCCCTTCCAGCGTATTTTCTATTATTTAATCGCTATCGATTGAAAATTAATCAAATCTAACTACACAAAAAATTCGATAATTTCTTTCTAACTTTAAACAAAAATTCGGTCATGAAGAGGTTAAAATAAGTAGCAACGCGTTACGGTAATTTAATTCAAATAGATACTATTTAACCGTTCGATAGAAATATCGGTAAGATAAAGACGACGCAGATGAATTTGTCACGGTGGAATTGTTTTGTAAGATCGTCGGATCGCTGAAATCATTGCGTAGGTCGAACACCGATCTGGTAGCTGGTCTCGACTATCAACAAAGCCGTAACACACACGAGCGAGAGGATTACAGGCTCGAATACACGGATGTAGCAATGCGAATCTCGTCGTTCGATTCCTCGCGACGAGTTTCTAGGCCAACGAGCTCGGCCTACGCTAAGAGGTGCGATCTCGTTTTTTCGATTAAAATTCGATATAGGCTGATAACTGTAACTCGGCTCGTTGCTCCCAACGAAGAAGTGTACGACGAGCTAACATCCTTGTCGTATTCGTTGTAGTCGTTGCTTCGCAAAAAAGTTGATAGGAACCGTTCGACAAGAATAAGAAGATATTCGAGTTCTACTCAAAAGTTTAGCATTTTTCTTGCTTCTTTTTTCTGATACGGATCAATGCTCATCCACCTTTCGTTCTTCGCGAAATCGAAACTTAAGAACTTTTCCAATACTTTCGTGCTATCGATACCTCGGTAACGTTAAATAAAAGATAACTATCGGGTTGTCCAAGTTTGATCTACAAGAAAACCAGTATACGAATCTGGACGACAACGACGAAGACAACGAACGTGTTATCATTATAACACAGCTTTTATAAGTCTGTCATTACGAAGGCTGGTCGAGTTCGATCGAGTTTGAGAATATAGGTTAAATCTGGTATTTTATGGTGAAATATCGATTATTATCTTGGGTCGATTGCACAATATCCCGTGGAGTGGAAACGAGCTCTTACATCGGCAACGGGGGAAAATGACGTTGTACCCTAGTTATTTTTTTTTCTTTTTTCTTTTTTAAACTTCCACAAAGATTTTTACAGGCAAACGATAGCAGTTCGTTCCTGCGACCTCCGAGATGCATATTTCTCTTATCTGGATTTAATACACGTTGCGCTTCAGCGATCGGCCGCAGCTAATCGCGTAATTAATTGTGGATAATGGCGATCGTTAAATATGATGCGAGACGTTTCTTTATCCGTCTGTCTCGGTCGAAGCTCTCCGTTGTAAAGGAATCGTACGAGAATCTACAAAGTCGTCTCGCCGGTAGGAAAACTAGACTCAGCTTACCGGTGTTACGCCGGTAAACCATGGAAATTTCCAGTTTGCTCACTGGTGCGAAACCGTAACGCGATTCAGGTGCGTGCACGAGTTAGGTCATTTGAAAATTCGCGAAAGGCCGCTAACCTGGCAGCGTTAATTGAATGAAACACCAATAACACCGGCCGGTACTACATTTTACTCCCATGATCGTTCGCGTTTCGATACGGTGCGTTTGTGCGTTGCACGATAATCGGTGATCTTAAGAGTAATTTTCTTTTTTTGGCTTTTAACATTTATGGAAAATATTTAAAGCCCGGGAGCGGTATTATCGCATGCACCGATCTCGTAAATTTATTTTATACCGGCCTCGTACGCTTTCATAAGCGGCGAGCAAAAGACGGGAACAAAAATGGAAATAATCGATGCGCTCGACGAACCTTCGTTAGTGGTTATATATCTTCTTCCTTTTTTCTTTTCATTTTGAATGCTCGAGCTTCCGTGTTTTTAGACGATAGTCTTTAATTACGCGAATCGATAATCTCGCTTCTACGCTAATCGAGGAACATCTCGCGAGACGATAACGCACTTAAGATAGAAAAAAAAAAAAAGAAATAAAAATAAGAGAGAAGTCTCGGCGTACCGGATCTACCATTAGCGCCCGCGGAATTTCGTGTCCACGTCGTTGCGTCCCGTAGAAATCGAGATGAAGGTCGGATGGGAAATTAATTTCGGCAGTTTGGTTGCGTATCTACATCGAGAACTGGGTCGCGTAACGGTGAAATTCGTGTCGGCACGAAAATCCACTTATATCGCAGCCCCAAAAAAGAGGAACTTCCGATATATTCTCGAGAACGAGAATGCAAGTCTTCGAACGAAGGAACGAGAGAGAGAGAGGTCAAAAGGCCAGAAACGAACTCCACCTATTAAACTTTATCTTTCCTCTTATTTCTGTGAAACCTCGCGTCCGTCATCCGTCGTCAGAATAATCATAAATATTACTATGTGTTACACCAGAGGTGGTTGTTTAACTTAATCATTATGCACGTGTTTCTGGCCGTCAGGATCGAACGAGAAGAATAATCTTCGTTAAACGATCGTTGCTTTTATTGCAACACATTCATCACCATCCTGATTCATTGTACGTAGATACGTGGTAGTAGATACCTGCCGGTATACTAGATCGGCAAAGGTAAGCGAACGAAGGAAGAAGCAACATCTTTGAAATGTTTTTGGAAGAGGGTTTCGAAACTCGAGTGACCTTCCATTTGGGGGTCGGAGCATGAGCAATCGGACGCGTTCGGATCGAACGGGATCTCTCAGAAGAGAAAGTGAAGTCCGAGAACTTTACGGTAATTGAGTTGCGTGAGATAATGTTTAATCACGACGATTAAAGTAATGAATGGGGTCTACGACGACGAGACCTCGTGCAAATTAGTAAGACGATTTCGATTAGACATCCACGGCTTTATAATAATCTAATTCGCGTTAGGGACGGATCGATCGCACCAAAGATCGGGAGAGAAGCTTTTTCGTCGGCGTAACGCTTGCGAAAGGAGAGCAGCGACGCCTCCTTGGCGCGATGAGTACGATCTCTCGACGTTCGTCTCTCGTAATTCTACGGAGAAAATTTTAACGAGTTTAAAACGTACCGCGAAGTGATCGCGTTTCGTCCGTTGTGTTGCCGAGAGTTCCATCGAAGCGCGATGACGAAAAGCGACAATATTTATTGCCTCTTTGCGTAATTAGACGGCACGAGTCGAGGAAACTGGTTCGAGAGTATCCTCCGACACCTCTTACTTCGTGAAAAACGATAGTTATCTAATTTATTCGTCGCTCGAAATACGTACGAGAAGCGAGCCTCTCGTTACAACAGAAGATCTTTTATAAAGTCGAGCTGTGTCCTTCTTACGACGCAATAATTTCTCTCTCTTTCTATTTCTCTCAGTCTCTCTTTCTTTCTTCTCAAACGAGAATCGTTCCCACCGTAATGCATTTTTCTCGGACGATTGGCACCAATCGGTACCAATTGATCTCACGGCGGCGACTGACGAAACACGAGACGGCCGTTTCGACACTTTATTTTTACTTCTAGGTACTTCAAAACGAATCGCTCGGACTCGCGCGGAGGCGTACGATCTAGGAATAACAATAACGAATCCACGAGATACGATCGCGCGCGATCCAGAGAAAAAAAAAGGCGCCTTTTTTTTTAATTTATGTGGTACCGAGGTGACCGTAGCTCGTAGTTTTTCTTCGCTCGTCGCGAGCGTGACACCATTTCCCGTAACTTGTCCTACTTTTATGAGATATAATCCAATTAGGTACGATCATCGATCTTTATCGCAAGATTGACATTCTTTGCTTCGTACGATTACTTTCAAGCCTAAACTATATTTTTATTAAAAATCCCAGTTAAACATCGAGCAACGATCGCTCTAATTCCATCGAGCATTTAAAGAGCTATCATTAACTTCATTTTACCTCGAGACTTCGCTTAAAACGAGAACCGACTTATTCCATTTACATCCCATTAACGTATATAATAAGCCGATATACTTGAATTAATCTCATCCTCGTGTCGTACGAACGGACAGCTCACGCAGGCTTCCATAGTGGTATGGAAGCCGATCGTGGACTAACTGTAACGTGACGTCCCTCCGGTAGATCGTCTAGACCGCTACATTCCGGCACTTTCGTTAGAGCGCGAAAGAGATTTCAGTCGAGTCAGCCACCCACCGAGGAATCCAGTCGAGCGCAGAGGGTATAGGGCAGCGCACGAGAGTGAAGTCGAGATGGAAAAGAAAAGTTTCCTAGAGACGGATAGGATCGAGTCGGCCTCGATATATGTGTGTGTGTGTGTGGTACATAGTATGGTATAGCAAGCTGCTATGCTTTTAGCCTATTTACCGTGGCCAACCGACGGAAACGAGACGAATACACGACGACGAAAACGACCTCGACGTCGACGTCTCTAAACTCCATCTTCTTCGTCGTCGTCATCATCATCATCATCGTGATCATCATCATCATCATCATCATCATCATCATCATCATCATCTTCAACCTCTAGCTCCTCTCTTTCTCCTCGTCGTAGTCCGTCGGTTTGGTCCTGAAGCGAGTTGCGCAAGCGAAAACCGTGTTCGAGTGTAAGAGCGAGAAAGAAAGAGAGGGAGAGACTAGAAGTATCCGTACGCCTACATCGCCCGGAGCTGTCATGAGCCTCTCATACCAGTTACAGGCTATGCTAGAGCCACGCTGGAGCCGAGCCCGGATCGCGGTTGCTCCAACAACGTGGCACCATCGTCGTCACTGTTGAGGGCTTGGCACACAGCCGTTGGCTTCGCTATTCGAGACGAGCAAGAAGTGCTTTTATGATTCTGACCGCCTTCCATCTCGTTTTTTATGTAGATGGAAAGGGTCTTGATTTAAGGACACGTTTTAACGATTTTTAAATAAGGTTACTCTTACCGAGGACTTTGATTAAAACCAAATTACAGATTATCGCGTCTGTTTGCTCCTTCGATAAGTCGAATAAAATGATTTTTCTGAAAAAGCGTATCAGCGAGACTCGAAAGATCGTTGGACGAGGCAAGTAGCGTTGGTCAAGTCGGCTGGTGCGGTCGCCGTCACGGAGGGCTTGGCAAGGAGTCGTTTCACGAGCTACCACCATAACTAGGTTCCTCGGCTCCTTGGTCTCTACGCATAGCGTAGAGTAAGATAGATACGGATGTAGGTATATACGGGCGTGAATAGAGCAGAGAGAAAGACTAGCTGGAGCTCCTAGACCGTGTGCCTCCTCTTACCTCCCCGCCCCTCCTCGTCTCGTTTCTTTGCTCTCCTACTACCAACCACCACTTCCACTCTCTTCTACTATAATGCAGCTAGCTCTGCAACAAGGACTTCAATGAAAGAGAAAGAAAGATAGAGGGAGATCTAAAGTAGCTTTGTATTATCAATCGTTACGGTGTTAGACTGCAAAGGACAGCCTGCCGACCCGTTCTACGAAACTGGTGCGGCGATTTAATCATTATCGGCAATCTAGCCGGCCGCAAAAAGAAAAATCTAGGTCAAACGAGATGCTAAGGACCGCGGGACACTCAATGAGGTTTCTTGTCGCGACATTCGGGGTCTCATTGTTTAAGATTTTATTTCTACCAGTAATTTGCATTAAATAATAATTTCTGCGAGAGCAACGCGTTCGTTATTGCCCATCGTCTCGTCGTGTGTTATCTGCATTAATTTGTAATTAATTCTTTTTTTTGTCGTATCAAAGTGAACGGCGTTCTGTTATAACTGTTTGGAGATAAATTTAAGAGTTTGCCGTAACATTAATATTCTTAATGTAAAGTGTCCAGGGTCGACGGTAGAATCATAAAAGATTAATGTAATAACGACGTTGAAGTATTTCGCCCGTAAGATAATTAACTCTCGCGAATTCCGGAAGATTGCGATTGCGTAATGAGGCGTCCCGCGTCTATATGCACGCACGTACGTACGGCAATACGCTCGTACACGAATCTACGATGTAGATCGACCGATCGAGCGTTTAGGCGTGCAACGTGCTTCGTTCGCGTTGTGGAAAAGTCTACGCGCGCGAAAGCTGCGAGCCATTTACCGTTGCAAAATGCGATTAACGCGATGCGCATTAACGTTTTCACCGAGGGACGTCGTTTCTGGAGTAAGCGATTTACCTATTCGTTGCAGAATCGCCAGGAGCTGGTAAGATACCTATGGTGGACTTGGAAGGCCTCCTTTACTACCGCTTTAATAATAATTTACCTCCGGGAGGTAAGCGCGTAGAATAATTATTCGCTCGCGTTCGTTTATTCGTTCGTTTCTCGATGAGTAAACGCGGCTGGCCGTTCCACCGTTCGTTTTCTTTTTTGTTCCTTCGTTTTTTTTTTACTAATGAATTTTTCGTCGAACCAGCCAAGCGTCCGTGATTCCGCGTAAACAATTAGCATTTTAAACGATCCGCCTTGCGGTATAAGCAGCGCACTGCTCTGTTACGTGCACAACGGCGGGGATCAACGTCGTTCGCTATAAACACATTGCTACCGTCCTTCCAAAGAGAGTAGCACAGCTCGTAAATTATTTTTCCTTCCGACATTCGGACATCGAATGGTTAAAAAGCGAGACGGCCGGTGCGAGTAGAGACCTCGACGAGAGTATAATGCAACAGTTTAGCTAGCGAGCCGTGCAAGAAGCTGCTGAAGTAACCGAAGCAGGGGAACGTTTGTCTTCGCTCACGATAAATGGCGAAGGCATGCTATAAAAGAGAGAGAAAGAGAGAAAAAAGCTTTTATTAATGCGTTTTAAACTCGACAAGGTGGAAATCGTTGCCAGATGAGATCTCTTAACGCGATTACGACGCGTAACGCACGTCGAACGTAAACTCGGTATGGAGGATCGGTATGGAGGATTCGAAGGTGTCCAGGAACTGGATATGGCAATAAGAATTGGAGAAAATCGTCGGTATATTTGATTTTTATGGTCCGAGAAAAATCGAGGGTACCCATCGACCGGGATTTGAACGCGTTAGAGGAACGCGCGTTCAAAACGGCGACGTTCGCACGCTAAGTGGAAGATATACGAGCAATTTCCACGCGGATTTTACGATGCACGCGGATAACCGTTCGAGGTGGTCTTTCGTAATCTACGTTTAGGGAAACTCTCGTGGTACGAGAAGTACCTTGGAATATACGGCCGAGTATACCGTCGAAAGAATTATATGGCCCGTCCGTTGAGCCACGCATTAAAGTCCCCACCGTTTCTCCTGGGCTTTCATTCAGTCTTCCATCCAAGACTCTCGCGCCCGCGCGCGGCTCGATATACCTAACTGTAGTTCCGTGCAATTATGACTAAGCGATGAATTAAAAATTCCCATTTTATATGCAGGTATAAATGCGTGGAAAATCATTCGCGTATTTCTTTTTATCGAACAACTGTCATTCGTAAATACGTGAATCATACACTTGTTTACGGTTCGATCTGGTCTTTTCCCTCGAGCGGCATCGTATAATCGCGGTTCGACCTAAGTCATCGCGATTCATTCTATGAATCAAAAGACACTGGTGAATCCCGATCGTATAAAAAGTCATCGTAAAAATAAATGCAGTTTTCGATACTCTTGATATATTCTGCTTGGAATTTTTTCAATGAAATACCATCGACGTTAACGATCATAAACGAGATATTATTACCAAGAGAAGAGAGATACCTATGTAGGTTGCTTTCTTGGTCGATTGAAATATGAAAATGAGTTAATTGTCAGCAGGTTCTCAAGAGAGGAGAGTGCATCCAATATCCGCGTATATCGTACGTCAAGATAACATTATTAAAGAGCAATGAAATGTGTCTCGTGCCACTTAACCGGGCGAGCAACGAATCGACGAGAGCAGAACGAACCAGTAAAGCGATCACGTGCGTTCTCCGTATACACGAGCACTCACGCACACCCTACCGTTTCATATATCTGTGAATTAGTGCGTCGAATAATACGACTTGCGCAATTAACGGGGGTGGCTGGATGAATTACACCGTGTCTCGTAAATGGCAGAAGGCGGTCAAGCGATAAATTGATTGCGTCAGTTTAGAAATGAAATTTGACAGTTATCACGATCGGTGGTGGGGTTTGAACGATAGATAAAGAGATATATACATCGATGCTAATAATAAACGATGGAATCTCGTCGTGAAATAACGCGGTGATCTCTCTTGGGACTGTTACATAAGAAATATAATTCCGATCGATGTTACGACAATAGGAACGGAGATCCGTATGTTGAAATAATTAAGATATAAATCTAGTTTAACTCGCGTCGAGATCGATCGTGGTTCAAAGATTTATCTTCGTTTATCTCGAGACCAAAGGGAGATCAAAATCTCCATCGATCTCTCGATCGTTACGCCTCGATAAAACTTGGAAAACCTTTGCAGCGTGTCTTTTAAGGTACTCGTTATATCTTTTATAACCCGTTCGAGTTGGAATACACACCGTGCGCGTGACGCATTTCCTAGCCAAAAAGACACGTGACACGCACGGTACGTAACGAAACTGAAAGAAATTGAAACTATCGTTCCTAAGGATCGTCTTCGAAATAATTCTTCGTATGGAATGGGTTAAAGAAACTTTCATCGTTGTACCACCCTGGGAATCCCAACTCGTAAATTCGAAACGAGCGCACCTGCTCGTCCTCCTGACCGAATATCAGAGCTTATCCCAAACAGTCGCGACGGGACCGGACGATAAAACGAATTTTAAGAGATTTCGAGACCTCTCGGATCTTTTCTGTATCATTTTTTCACGTTATCGCTCCTCGTGAAACTTCCGTTCGACGCGGCACACTTTTTAAGGAAACCTAACGGCGATCACATAGAAACGTGAGTCCCTCTTTTATGATTTTTTAGCGATTTATAGAAAGATATGGAGCGTCCCGAGAAAATATATACATAGAGAATGTACTCCTCGTTAAGAGTACATTTGTACAGGTGATGCAATGTATCATTTAAACATCACGCACGCGATGCCATTACATCTAATCTTCGTTGCAACATTTAATCTAAATTTAGAAAATTCTTGAAGAACATTTAAGAAATTAGATACGACGATTGTTAACGACCACGGAGCTTTATAGATTTTTTTAAGGCACATTTTATATAAGTACCTACCTAACCCGGTAAAAAGAGGAAACGCCATTGTAAGTTTTCTAACGAGTTATTTCTCTCTCTTTCTTTCTTTTATAGCAAAAGGCGGCGAACTAAACGTATAACGTCATTCCGTCCTCGTTAATTCTCGTGCGCTCTCGTAATACGTAATATGTCTCGCCTATACGGCTTTGGTGGTTAAGGTTTTGCCCGAGAGGCATATGGCGTTAGTGGTCAGAAAAACTCGTCGAAACATTTCGCCGATGTCCTTGCGTCTTGAGGGTCTGGGCTTGTACCTCCTCCCCAACCCCTCCGACGTCTCTCTTTCTGTCTCTCTCTATCTCTCTTTCTTTCTCTTTCGTAGAACTGGGTCAGCCACTGGAAATAAGATTCGCTCTCACGTAATTAAAGACACCGCGGAAGCTCGCGTCGAGATTCGAATTACGGTGGTTCTCCCGGAGGCCCAACTCGCGAAGTCCCCGTTTTCAGGCCCGACACGTCGAATATGCGTACTTAAATCGTTAAATCGAGTGAATCGAATGAGAATCGTACTGAGATTACTTCGAATAAGATTATTAGACTCTAAAGTGATTTACCGTATTCTTAAACGCTTCAATTTCGATACACGATAACAAGATCGGTACTACTATTACAATATCCTCGATTTTTTACCCGAACATCGTTCTTACGGCTTAATTTCCACGAGGTAGCGATTCAAACGTTTTCCCATGATACGTATAGAACCTAATGCTTTTCCGTTCTCGTTGTCGTTGTGTCCCATTTTTAGAACCAGTATCCTAGGTGACACGAGGTACTGTCTCTGACTTGATAACTGAATTAATCGCTATCTTAATCGACGATATATAAACTACATCGAGATCGACCGATTAAACCAACTTGAACTATCGACGAACGAGCATAAGCTGGTGTCAGGATAGTTAGTTTAAATAGCACTGACTCTCTCTCCCTCTTTGAAGCCTTGGCGATTGTATGAGTCTTGCTCGATTCCGCTTCATTGGACAGGTATTAAGGACTTTTTGCTGCATCGCTGTCGAAACGCGGGTTCAAAGGGTGCCGTATAAATAAAACGCTAGGAGAAGACGAGGGAATCGTGTGTGCAGGTACAGTCACTTCAAATAATATAATTAGTACCTATCCGTAGCGCTTCGGCGATGATCTCGGGAGGTGAACGAAAACAACGTACGAACGCGAGATGTGCGTACGTACATATGCTAAAAAAAAAATAAAAAATTGGAGCCAAGCGTAATACGCGACGATTTATATGCTCGATTTACATATTCGAAAGGGGACCGAGAATTAACATCGAACGAGGTTTATCCGAGTTAATGACTCGTTTGTGAGATAATTCATTTGAATTTTATACGTAACAACGTTTCGGTATTTTATATATGCACGTTTTATGTGTATCTACGTAACGACAACGACGTTTCTGGCAATGGAGGAAATATTCTTTATAAGAATTTTTAATTATCGCGAAACGCATTCGATTCAAGGGTACCAAGAATAACCGTTTCCTGTTACGATTCGGGGTATCGGTGTGACTACTGGGAAAAAAAGTCAATGTTAATTGCCAGCATGAGAGATATAGATGATTATGATCGTATGTAAAACTCCCGCACTCGCGATTTAGCCGTATCCTTGAGAAAATATTATAATTTTCCTAGCTCTCTTTCTTTCTCGCTCGATCGGTTCTCTTCGCTGTCATTATTCTCCGTCTCTTTCTCTCTCTCTCTCCCTTTAAAATCGTTTCACGCAACACACGTACGGACCAAACCACTACAATGCCGTTCTCGCCGACGAAGTCGTTGCACAAGCAACAATTTAGAATCGCCATTGCGGCAAGAACTTTGCGGATACACCTATAAACGATTCGACCGTTGGTACACGCCTAGAGGAAGAAGAGGAAGGATATGAAACGACGGGGTGTAGCATGGAAAGCATATTTTCAAATTTCATTTAAGTTTCAAAAAATTTCGGGCAAAAAATAATTGTCTTCTTTTCATCATCATTATATTATTATTATATTCTTATTTAACATATTAAATGCTACGTCGATCCATCGTAGTTAATTAAAGTCCGTATATTCTAATACTTATAAAATACTATCACTCGTATACCGTAAAGGGTTAATATCAATCAAAGCGTACTAAAAGTCGTTCTATCTGGCAAGATTTACCTAAAATGGACAGCATATACGGTAGTAAATCTCAAAGATCTCCCAGTGGGTCACCGTTTAACATATCCAGTCTCGACTCATCCTCCATTTCTATAATAGTCCAGATCGATTCGATGTCTCCGTGCAAGAGAGTGCCTGAGGGGGGGAGGGGGTTTGGAGGACCGCCATCGAGGAAGAGATACGGAGAGTCTCAGAACTCCTCCAAGGAGAATTTCTCTCGGCGGTTGTTGCAAAGCTGCCCTCGGCTATGCGAGATCGCTTCTGCAATCGCGCCAGAGCGCTAAGAAGCACGGACGCGCGCGCGCGCGCTTGCCTGCCATCCAAGCCGTGCCTATATACAGGGTGACGTGTTTTGGATTGGCAACGTGTGTCGATAATTAGGAGAAGCGAAAGACATCCATTTTACATCGACACCGATCGATTTTTACGATTAAGAGCTCCGTCCGGACGTTTACGATCACGCTTAAATCAAAGACACTTTCAAAGCTACTCGAAGGAACGCGCTTTTTGCGAAATTCATCGAATAATAAAGTTCTTTCTTGTTAAGTACGCGAGTAGCGGGTCTCTTTTTTTTTCCTATCGATCTTTAGAGACACTTAATTCGTAAACGATCGTCTCTCTCTCTCTCTTTCTCTAACGGGGTCAGGAATATTTTAACGAGCGTGCATGGATCGAAACGAGCGTCTCTCGAAAAAGGATTCTCGTTAATAACGTTCCCGGGTTACGGACGCGATGATAACGACGACGTAAGTCGAATCGAACCTCCTTCGCTCGTTTCTTGGACTCTCTTGGATTGCTACCGCTGTTCAATTAGGAGTAGTAGCTTTTCGTTCCCTTAACGCTCAAATCACTTAACACCTCGTATAAAAGGAGCTAGTTTCTCTGGGTGAACGCGAACGAGATTTCTGCGTCTCTCGATGCGGTCCTCGCTAAATATGGCAGAGAAACGCCGTCAATTTGAGATATATATATATATATATATTTGTGCGAGAGTGCTCTCCTCTGGTTGCTTCGTGCACGAGGAATATGACTGCTCACAAAGGATTCCCTCAAGAGCTATCGGCCGATTCGTCTCGGTTACGCAACCAGCCTAGCCGAGAACGGCCCACGCGCCAACCTGGAAGGATAATACCCGCAAAGTGCAACGGGAGAAGCGTTGCCTTGATGAAATCGTACATGAACGGCCTGATCCACTTTAGTTTTTGTCAATCTTGCCATTTGGTAACGTCGCACGTGATTTGTGTTAACGTCAGGCTGAATGGAAAGTTCACAACGACTTTTAAACATCTTTGAGTTTATACACGAGATCTTAGCTTTTAAATATCTCACGCGAGGCGTATATACTTTATGTGTAATTTCGCGTAATTTACAGGTATACGTCTATTAGACTTTACGGATAGGTATTCTCGGAGATGTGTGTCCGTTATAATTTACAGGTATCCACATATTATTATAGACATATATTATATTTCTGTATACTTGAAAATTTACATATAACTCACGTGCAACCCACGATATCAAAATTTATTGAAAATGATTAGAAACTATCCAAATCGTCTCGTACCCTTCTCTATCTTAACAAAAATCGATCGATCGATTCAACCGCACGAAAGCTGCAATAACAGTTTCGATATCCTTGCCACGAGAAATATCGTTTAGAGACCGTTTCCTGTCAAGGACGCGCGCGCGCTCATTGTACTGAAAATGCCGTTTGTGCGAACGAGTTTAGTTCGTGCGTTTCTAGCGGAACGGTTGCCCATTGTATTCAGGAGCGAGAGAAAGAAATGAAGAAAGATATAGCCGACACGCTGGTCGAAGGATCCGTCATCCTTGAATTATTTAACCAAACTAGATTTTCGTTGGCCCAACGAGGACGAGCTCGAAATATCGAGACAATTACAACCGCAATGACGACCGTATAAGGTGCGATGACGCTGCTTAAGAGATTCATTATCTATCGATAGGGTGGGAGAAGAGGAGGAATATACGGGCGGCGGGCGTGCAGTTTCGTGATTGCATAACCTAATGGACGAACCCACGCTCGAGCGGAGATGTTCAGGAAGGATAATACGACGTACGTACGACGAGGTGTGCATACGTATGAACGTAGGACCACCGAGAGTATATCGGGGATTAATTATCGTCCGAAATGAAGTCTCGCGAAAGAAAGATAACATTTATCTCTGTGGAACCAGTCCAAGTGACGTAACATCGGTAAGATAAATCTTAAGATAAATCTTCGACGTATCCAGTCGAGATTTATAGGAGTTTGAATTTCCCGCCGATACGTCGTCGTCGAACTATTTTCCGTACTATCGCACGCATGGAATCTGTAATTTCGAATCGGCTCGTGGTAATGACCGTCATTTGCTTTGACATACGAGCACCGGCCGAGCACTTTTACCTTAAGGCTCTCTTGCGGAATCCTGTTGTTCTATGTCACGTCGCGTACCACACTACGTTGCGTTATGCGTATCTATGAGCGAGCGTAAAGCTCGCTTTCCGTGTCGTCGAAACGATCTAGGTTCACCAACTTGCTCGCTCGCCGTGCTCGATTTTCTCTTCTTTCTATCTTTCCTTTGGATATACGAGAAAGAGAGAGCGAGATAGGCGATAATGCATGCGAGTGTACGTAGGTCTCATATGCGACCAAGAGGAGAGAAACGTTATCTAATCTAGCCATTATACGCGTAACGTCTTATGGGAGTTATATGCTGGCTGAACGTGGCACGCACCTTTATGTCCACACACAACCTCGAAAGCACCTCCCGTGAGGACTGTTCGACTATTCGTGGAAAACAAACGAGGTAAATGCCTGTAATAAATATAAATTATAAGATAATGACGATAATAATGGGCTTTCACCTGTGTAAAAGTGCCGAAAGAAGTCTCGCCTCGCCTGAGATATACGGGGTGTTTACGAAAGTTAATGTCGAATTTTAAGTGGCGCTAGGAATTAACGAACAAAGAGAAGTCGGCTTTCGACGGAGACTGTTTCAAAAATTCTAGGAGTACATTTTTTAAATGGATCAATTTAGTTGGTTTAATTAGTAGGAGGAAATATTGAATGATTGACAAAAATCGTATGCTCGAACACGTTTTTTGAACTCATTTTTGAGACTTAACCATTTCAGTCGACACTTCGCGTGAAACCCGTTTCATGTTGTCGCACTTATTTACATATCATTTCTTGACATTTATGTACTTCGTACATACAATTTATGGACAAGATAAGGAACCAGATTTCTTTTTCTTAAGATTAAGCCTACGTTAAACGCATACTTACTTTCATTACATCCATCTATTTGACAAAATATGCTATTCGTTAGCATTAATAAATATTATTGATAATACATTTCTATGAAAGCATCTTTACTATCTAAAAGATCGAGAAACAAGAAACGTATGAGTCATTCGAACTATCGTAGGTTTAGTGTTAAAAAAAAAAAAAAATTAGGTGTCGAGGGAGGTGTCGTTTCATTTTCTCGCGCCTACCGAGATGATCTTTGGAGAACGAGGGAAAAAATTGGTCTGCGTAACGCGCCGGAGAAATAGAAAACGGCAGGAAGTTCGCCGATGCCAGCCAAAACAAAGGGAAAGCACCGAACGAGTAGGAGATACGCATCTGTAAGCGTGGGATCGACGTGTAGTAGGCTCCTCTTATATAGCTCCCCACCAACTTGTCTTCGGCGTGCTTAGAACAAGGAAACATCTAGGACGTGGCCCGAACGTGGTTCGAGTCTTTTCTAACGGCGCGTATAATCGTCGTTTAAAACGCGTGACAATGATGAACATCGTTGTACTCGTGAAAATTCTTACAAGTTTTTGACCTTTTTCGGGTGGATTCTAATTGACTCGCTTTAGTTTCTTTCTTTTTGGGTCTGTTATTGAGTTTCTTTACGGGATTTCCATAAGATAAAGATCAACTCCGGTTTTTGGGCTAACGGAACTCTCGCCCGATAACTTATGTAATCGTATGCGAGATTATTGGAATCTAGAAACTCGAGTTTACAAGTGGTAGTCGATGCTTGAAGAAAAGAGGGAGAAAATGGGCTACCGGTGAAATTAACAAACCAGTTGGCTTATACCCGCTGCAGCATAATTTACATACTTTCGTTAATGCGTTTACTTGATCGAACGGTTATTAAAATAATCTGGTATGTAAGAAATGCGCGCGAAAGCGAACACCGGCCGTTTTGCAGGTGAATTTACTATATTTGAGTTCGTTTGGATATCGTTTATAACATAGGGAGGGTGAGAAGAAAATATTAACGCGGGTTAAATAACTAAGATTAGCGGGTTGGAGGTATACAAAGTGTTTTAAATTACTTCAATCAAAATTGCAAGCATTTAATAACAAACTTGAATTATTCTCATTTCCATCAAACGATTAGCTTCTTTCTATTCATAGCACCTACCATAAAAGTTTGATAGAAACGTGTAATAATTTTAACCGAGGCTCGGGACCATTTCGTTATCGCCCATCTCGAGGAAGGACCCCGCAGAAGCAAAAAAAAAAAAAGAAAAGGCGCTCTCTTCCCGACATTTCTCTTTTTTCCAACCTCGTCGTTTTACGCGCCGATTTCGTTTTGCTTCCTCTTGCGATTCCGGAGCTCGTCGAACATCGACATTCCGGTAGAAAGCAGCGTGAGTCACACTGCCGCGGCGGCGATGTATTTTAACAAGAGCAGAGAAGCCGTCGTATACCGGCCCGTCGTCATGGAAAGTCAGGATTGGCCGTAGGTATATCGAGAGAAGCGAAAACGTGCCGTCGGGAATACAAATCGGTGGATAGGTATATGGTTTTCCTAAGGCGTTTAAGGATCGTGCCGGTTCCGCTTAACCCCATTAGACAAATAACTTCTACGAGAGGAAAAATCGATTAATCGTAGTCCACCTCGGTGTTCCGTGCAAGCCACGAAGGAGAGAAAGAGATAGAGAACCAGTTTTCACCGTTCGAACTTGGATATCTGATAGATCCGATCGAATCTCGAGACTTCCTGGATAGCCACGCACTTTTTTTTGCATTCTTCCTCTTCGCGATGCGGGAGAGACTGCAACGAGACTTCTCTCAAGGCAAGAGACAATTTCGTGCGCGAGTGTGCACGCATACACGCGAACGCGCGAGCCGAGCGAGCCTCGCGTCTAGACGTCATTTACGGCGATGACCTCACGCGTCCTTCCTCGGTCTCTTCCTGCGAGCATCGGGACCAAAAAGAAAAGGAAGAAGGAGGAGTTCCTCGTCTCTTCTTTTCTTCTTCTTCTTATTTTCTTCGACGTTCCAAAAGAGGCGCACGTGCGAAGTCCGTGCACGGCTTCTTCGTACCCACGGAACAGGATCGATCACTGTGTAATTATTTTTCCATCCATCTTTCTACGTCTTTCTTAAAATCCTCTTCAATGACCTTGGACATTTTTCTTTTTAGGGTCTTCCGCGCGAACGACTGGATGAGTCCTCGTATTTTCGAGATGTATGAAATAAAGGGAACGATAAACCAACGTTGGTACGTGCGAATACTTGAATAAGTCATTAATTTGAACAAGAACAATGGATCCGTGCGAGGAATGCGAAGTACACGTGCCAAGGTAATTTAGAATACAATCAAACAATTTTTTCGCGGCATCTCAATAATAACGATTCAACGTATGAAGGTTTAAAGTGGTATTTATTTGAAATATATTCCGTTTTATTCCATAAGCCTCGCTTCTCGTCTAAAAGTTCTTAAAGAAAATGATCACGGTTAAAAATGCCATCTCGGGATGTTTCGTATGCATCAAAGATGAATTCCAGTTTACAGAATCTCGAAAAGAGAATACGACTTCTACCGTACGAATTTTTCCTTTCGTTTGTCTCGAGCAAGGAACGAAGGCGAAATCGCGAAACGGTTTCGCGCCGTTTTCGAATCGAGCATATACCACTTTCATCGTAATCTTACGTACCGTACGCAGCTACACGAAGATTTTTCATCGTCGCATTTCTCGCATTCGCGACGCCTCGGCGCGTTGCATCCATCTACCTGCGGAGCGGATTCGCGCGGATCTAATATTTTCTACGTGCGGCACGAGCTTACAGCTACCTTCGTACGTATATATACGTATTCTCTCTATTTCTCTGTGCGAATGTGTGCTCGAGCGCGGTGTGTTCACAGGACAGGTTCTACCACGTCGAGATACTCTGACATTTGCCAGGTTCATAGCCGAGTGGTTCACCTATAGGCGAGGTGTACCTACCGCGTTATATTTACGGCGCTACGCTAACAGCGACTGGAAGCTCGTATACGTGCATTGGAACCGCGAACACCGATACGCTCCTACATATATACCTATACCTTTACGTACGTGCAGTTTCTCTACGTGGACCATAATGAGGCACTGTAGGCTAAACTCCAACGGATCGGAGTAACGTTGTTGCGCAGCTTCCTCGATATACGGCTCGCCGTGTATCAACGTCTCGATGATTCGCGGAAATGAAACATTAAAAAGAAGGAGGGTTTTTGTATCTGGAAAAGGAATCGAGCCGTCGAAACGTTTCGCTTTCTTTCGGGTAGGTACCCGAGTACTCTACCGTACGATGGGCTAAATAATAATTTATCAACGGGAACAGTACAGATAAGTTCATTTAAACCGTTGTAGAAGCTTAAAATACGGTTTAAACAAATCTTAAATCTAGAAGGAAACTGAAAGAAGTCGAGACCGTCACAGAAGGAATTTACATTAAGAACGATGCGGTTGATACTATTATTAACGCCAAAAACGGTGCGGCGAGACTGAGGGCGAGGCAAAATGGCTAAGGAGCTCTAGACAGTACAAAATACTTGATGTAAAATCCTCTGAATGACTCTTTTTATCTCTCTCTTCGGTAAATTAGCTATTTTCATCGGAGTGGAAACATCCGAGTTAAATGTCAAAGCTCGCGCGTATGATTATAATCGAGTCCGGCTTGATCGTTAAGAGCGTAACTGATAATTTGGCCACCCACGGTAAACCTCGACCGTTATAAATCACGTTAACTTGTTAAAAATATACGAGGCTAACGTACGCTCGCGAGATACGAGCTGTGGAATATGTTGTGCTTTACGTACGTACGCGATCCGTGTTAATGTAATAACGTGAGGAACGACGAAGTGCGTGTAAAGTCGAAAGGACGGAGCGTATAAATTAATCGATCGCGACGCGGGACGTTCGTTTAAATCGAAATAACGCGACGGCTTTCTGCGAACGAAAATTCGCGCTTTCTCGTTAAGGCTGTAATGTAAATGCGAGTGTTGGGTCGAGAGAGTACATTAATGTAATGAAAAATTGATTGCGAAGAGCGTATGACAGATGTTCGATATCTTGCGTTGGTAGGTGTTTTTAAATGCTTTTAATAAGAATCGATGGTGGGTTAAGAAATATTTCTTCTCGATGTAACGAGTGCCCATTGTAAAGTTTAATCGATTTTTTTCTGCTCTCTCATCGGCTATTTTCATTTCAGTCCGAACGGAAATATTTGTTCGTTCATTATTTCGGATAATCGACACTCCAACGCTAATAATTTCGTCGGACAAAGCTTTCCAGCGTGTAAAACGAGAGTTACACGATGACGCGCGGAACGAATTATTAAAACGCTCCTCTCCTCGAAATTGGCACGGTCCGTTTGTTAACGTCATCGCGCGACGAACGCGTACGCTCGAGCGAGTTGCTTTCGCTTATTCCCGCTTATATTTTACGTTCTCGTGTATACGTACGAAAACATAAGGAGAGAAAGAAAGAGAGAGAGAGAAAAAACAACGAGTGAAACGCGTAGAAATAAATGAAACGGAGTATTCTCGTGGTACGTCGACTGGAAACAACTCAGAAGTGGGAATGCTTTACAGGTGTGCCACTTATATGAAAGTGTAGTCTCACATAACTTTTTTCAAAGTTTACGAGTTCGGATATCCGTTACTTTTTTTCTTCCTGGTAAAATGTTTTTAAAGATCATGAGTTTGTTACGATTAGAGTATAGTAACAGAATTTTATTTCAACGATCGGGGTAAAAATATCATAACTTTGGACAAGTTTTTGCCCCGCTGCGGGGTAAGTTGTCTCACGCCATGGGGCAAGTTTTCCAAGGTTTCCAAGGAAAAATTCTGGTGCATGCATCATGATTTTTGCCAAAATGGTCACCACCGCCGATTTCAATGTTTAATGGCCCATTTTAAAGATAAAAGCATGTAGAATAATGTTCCGTTGTCCGTTTTTCGATATCGTTAAGCAATGATGAGAAATTAATTTTTTAAGTGTCGGAGTATGGTCGTTTTGAAGCTTAAAACTGCTGTATCTTCCCAACCAGCCATCCCATCGAAACGCGACTTGCATTTTCGTAAAGAGGAGACTTTCCCCTTTCAAACAAGTATTTGATCAGGCAAATTCGAGATACTTCGATTTTTGACAAAAATCCTGACCTATGCATCATGATTTTTGCCAAAATGGTCACCACCGCCGATTTCAATGTTTAATGGCTCATTTTAAAGATAAAAGCATGTAGAATAATGTTCCGTTGTCCGTTTTTCGATATCGTTAAGCAATGATGAGAAATTAATTTTTTAAGTGTCGGAGTATGGGTCTTTTCCAAGCTTCAAACTGCTGTATCTTTCCAACCAGCCATCCTATCGAAGCGCGACTTGCATATTCGTAAAGAAGAGACTTTCCCCTTTCGAACGAGTATTTGATCGGGCAAATTCGAGATGCATCGATTTTTGACAAAAATCCTGATGTATGCATCAAGATTTAGAAAGAAGAAAGCATGCAGAATACTGTCCCGTTGTCCGTTTTTCGATATCGTTGCGGAGTGTTGAAAAATAAATTTTTTAAGTGTCGGAGTATGGGTCGTTTTCAAGAGAAAAATTGCTGTAACTTTTTAACCAGTCATCCTATCGAAGCCACACTGCCATATTCCTAAATTAGAGACTTTCCTCTTTCGAACAAGTATTTGATCGGGCAAATTCGAGATGCATCGATTTTTGACCAAAATCCTGATGTATGCATCATGATTTGGATGGGGAAAAAATGAGGATGGGACAAAATGATGACAACGACCACCACTACACTTTTTTTTAATCACTAATACCTGTACACCATGCACCGGACGCGTTTCCCCTTCCACCCTAAGATACCAAAACTACGACTGGGACAACTTGCCCCTGGAACTTTTAGCCCCGGTCTCCCCTATATAAAAAAGATACAAAAAATTATAGAGAGATTTTAATGTAAATAATTGATCTCGATAGTATTTCCATTTCACACCGTCCCCACGTAAATTGTGATTCCGTTTATAACGGTGAGTCCGCTTCGCTACTCGCGTCGAGACTCGCACAGCGGGACGCACGTGCTACGACAACGCCTTTCGTGGGCGAAACACGCGACACCGTGAAAATTTGTGCAATAGGTTAGCGTGTGGCACTCGCTTATCTTCTTCCACCTCCTCGTTCCTTTCGTCTTTTCTCGAGTGTACTCACGAGCGTATAATACCTACGTAGGAAAGTTTCGACGTGTGTGGCGAGTATGCCCTCGATAATTGTACCGCATTAAAGGGATTTAAGCCTGGCTGTAATCGGGACCGCTTTACCGCTCGAAACGGGCTTTTTCCCATAACTGGAACTCACTTCGTGCCGTCTTTCGTATACGATCGAAACGTTATCGACGGGTATCAGAATTTCTCTCTCGTCTAAAAAATTTCTCCATCCCTCTATTTGTCTCGCTAGTTCTACGCCACTGTCCATTTCTTAATTATCCAATTAATCGCGATAATTATCCGCGGGATTACGCAATTATCATCGGTTTCTGCGTGAAGTGGAAACTTTCCTCGGCTTTCGTAACACGAGAGAACGATCGAAGTAGTTGATAGGAACGTTGCCGATGATATTAATTAATTAACCGAGCGTTGGATTACGCGCCGAAGAGCTCGAAAGATCGTAGAATCCACGGAGAATTTCGCGTTTAAATAATTACGAATGATCTCAGAAGCGAGGTGGTCTCCCGAAAAGATGTCTCACAATGAAACACCATCGTAAATTTTCCTCCTCTCACGAGCACAAAGGTACATTCACTGGTTCGCTGCTGCGTGGTCGCTAATCGTCCTGAAAGTATCGTCGTCTTTGCCGTGCGACGTCATTATCCGCTTGTTTATTTCGAGGGAACTCTTTCCGCACCGGTTTTATGTCCACGAAGATAAAGGAACGCTCCTCCTCTTCCGACGATAGAATAGAAAAAGAAGCATTCCGAACGAAATTCGATGGCGAGACTTCTCTCGGGAGAATAGTCGTTCTTGGCGCGACAAGCGTCGCAGCCAAAAACTGGATTCGAAAACTATAAAAATTCCTAAGACTATTTCCCGGAGGAACCAGAAGCAAAACGACGTCTTCATTCAAATTCCACGGGTGCTGCGACCATGCGATAGGGAAAAATAGGAAAAAGATGGAAAAGAAATGATAAAGAAAAAGAAGAAATACACGAACCAATCGAGAAAGGCTCGTCTATTTCGTCTAACGAGGACGGAATCGTAAAAATTTCGAGAAGACCCACGATAATAAAAAGAAAAAAAAAAAGTCGAAGCTATCTCGCGTCCAACGAAACTCGAGGAAGCTCTAAAACTCGAGACGAGAATTAGTCGGGAGTTCCGATTTCAAAGGAAACGAACAAAAATCACGACCTTAATCTCGTTCTCGCGATCCCACGCGTAAAAGACTCGCGGAATTCCAAAGTGGATGAGAGAAGAACGGAAGGATGTGAAACGAAAGAAGGCGAGCTGGACAAGAGAGACGTCTTCTCCTATGGTACGTTTCGATGAGAACGCACGACTTTCTCTTCCTTCTCTCGTTGAGCCTCTATCTCGACGGATTAAATAAAAAAGAAGAGAAAAATCAAAGGAAATCCGTCCGAAATGGAAGGAACGATAAATTACGCGACGCGAGCTCGCTCAATGATACAAAGGACTCCGGTTAAAGAAGAGGGATATACGCTACGTGTTTACCTAATTGTCTACCCGAGCATAATTAATTATGCGTACGTACAAAAGAGATCGTTCTGTCTACGTACGTAACGTATTGCGCTTATCGTACGAAACGCATTGTTATATAAATTATGCACAGGAGAAAGAGAAATGAAGTTTATTGTACAAGGGCATGAAACCTACAAAACATATGATAAACTATACACGTGGGTATGTAAACAAAGAGAAATTTATTTATTACTGACGATACGACTTTGTATAACCACAAAATGTCATGTATAGGAACAGGTTAATTCCGATTGTTTAAAAGATATTTAAAAAGATATAAAAAAAATGCGGATGTCGATAACGTTCCGTTACTTCTCCCATAAATGTTTCAGATTGAACGTATGCAAGAGACAAGAACTTATTTCTGTACTTGATATTAATATAAAATAACCTAGCAACGATATACGATCGATACCGATAAAAATGTAAAAATGAAGCAGTAACATCTACGGAAGTACTAATGATAAGAAAATGAGATAAGCCAAAAAAGAAAGACGAATTCCGTCGTAATTTCACCGAGAAAGCCACATTTTTTTTACATGGCCCACCTTTTTTACCGGGCGCACGTTTCGAGAGTTTGAAATCGTTTCGATGAAATCGATCAGCGAAACGAGATGTGAGCCGACACATACGTATGCGTGTACATATATGTACGTAAGTACGTAACGTACGTATGTACGAACGTGCTGGATCGTTCGGGCCACGACGACGAACGAGGGAGTGTGTAATTCCTCCTCCTCTTTCTCTCCTCCAATTGTATGGACCAACTCGCCCGTAGAGGATCCACATCGGCCGAGATCCATCCAACGGGAGATACATCGACCTCGATATTTCAAAATCACTTAATACCATGGATCGGCACCGTAAAATCGTGACTTCGTTTCGTTTCCCAGAGCAGACTCGATTCAAAACTTCTTCGTCTATTCGCGAAAGTGGATGGAGGAAGGTCGAGATCAGGCTCTCGTTCGAGGGAACGAAGATCGATCGTTTTCACCGAAGTTTCTACTATCCTATCTTTTTCTTTCTTTACTAGTTCTCCTTTTTTCTCTCTCTTCAATTTTTATTTTTTTTTTTATTAAAACGTGAACCTACTTTCCGTGGTATCTAGTCAAGCGTTACTCCTCCCTGTATAATTTTTCCTAATCTCAACGTACGCTATCGAGTGATCTACGTTTGATAGATAGCCTTCTCAAAGTTTTGCACGAGTTATCCTATGCTGCTCGCCGGACGAACGCACGTCGCGTTCGCATTAAAGCAACCGTTTCCCTATGGTTTCATCTCTTGCCTAGACTTTCACGGGGTATCTCTTGTAAAACAGTGTATTACATAGAACGGCGATTTGTATATACCACCGATGGTATAATGAAACGCGTATAACGATAATTAATATCCACCGAGCTCCTCGGACTTCTCTGGTATATTTGCACAAGGCCAAAACGGATACGTTGTCTTACGAGTGTATTACACTGTCCACTTATATACCTTTGATATATGTGTTTGCATATAGGATAGAGTACGAAGACGAGTTTGTGGAATCGAGAATCGGCGATTAGCCGTAGAAACGACGAGAAGACCGCTCGGAGAGAGAAAACTTTTATCCGACTTTACGGTGCCGTTGAGCTCCTTCCTTTGACTCTTTCGTACTTGTATATGTACATTTATACATGCGTTTAACTGGAGGCGAAGATATGAATATAAAAAGTGAAGGAAATGGCCCCGCCTTTAATTTCTCAACCGGTGCTACCGAATTAGTAGTGCGGTATGCACCACGTATACCGGATGTAATCTTTCCTTTATCATTTTTTCCGGAAATTAAATATCTTGTTCTGTTGTTAATGCAAAATGATCATAAACGCATAAGATTAACACGTTAACTGCCACAGCACTTTTACATAAACCTCCATGCCTATCTAATTTTTTTTGTAATTGTTTTCCGAGTGAAAATATACAAAAATTTACTATCACACTTTTTATATTAGACTTTACACTTCTTAAAACAAGTTGTTAAATTTTCGTAAATATCACTAAACGATTCTTACAAACATTTCAAAAGCAACCTGTAAAATTGAGTGCCGGTCCCTGGGGAGCGGCGTGACAGGTAACGTATTAAACAAACAACGAAGATGTTCGAGGTGTTCCAATTTAAATGCCCCACCCAATACATACATGTACACACGTTATATATGAAGTATAGGAAGGTATATCGGTAGCACGGGACATGACCAACTTTAATTCCAAGCACGTGTCGCCCGAGCAGGAAAGGGCAACGTACGATCGACAACGCGTTCGCCATCGCCGTGATTTTATAGTTAATTAATGCTACACACCGTGGTCGCGGCTCGTGCCCACTAGGAATTTTTCGCCAATTATTTGTTGTTTCACCGATAGCGGCCGCACGCGATTCTCACATCGCGTCCGAGAGTTTTGCTCGGATCGCAAGCACGTAACACCGCTCGTATTTATCGTGATCGCCTTTGTTTCGAGACGTGACGAGTACCGAGAAGAAAGCTTTTCTTATTTTTATTAAGGAAATATTCTTTTGCTCTTTAACCGTTCGACGCTGGCGTTAAAATTCGTATTACAGTGAAACTTCGATTATCCGAACCTCCCTATCATCCGAGTTATATTTATATGATTACTATTAGTTAAGTTAACATTGTACATTGTACATTAAGTTAACTTATACATTAGTACGAGTTTAAAGTTATATTTATATGATTGCTTTAACTATACTATATTTATATCTGTCGATCTATTCGGATAATCGAGAAATACGACAAATGAAGATATATAATTTATAGAACTCTAAATTTCTTGATCGACATAGCAACGTCGATCGATCGATCGTTTAAATTCTTTTTATTCCAGGTAAAAAGCTTCGAATCCGTGCGATTATTCGTTAAAGCCAGTTAGGTACCACTCGCGAATACGAGCACGATGTAAATCCAGTGGGGAAGCGTATCGAGCGACATACCCTCATTTGCATAACTTATTGTCTCTTTTGAGGCACCCGCCGAGACGCTTACGAAAGGCAATATGCGGTAGAGAAAAGCATTGTATCGGTAAGACCGTAAAGGTAGCCCTCGTCCTATGGGTTTTACGATAAACAATTCGACGTACGAGGACGAGAAGGTTATACGTTTACCACCTTGTCGGCTACGGTGCTCTCGTCGAATCTTCGAGTAACGAGCGGGAGAACGAATGTAGATCTTTTTCGAGTCCTTCCATTTTTGGATATACCTGTACATGGACATTGCTTGACCGTTTTAAAAGATTTTACCTTTGTTTTACAAAAGATTTTTTCTCCTATGGAACGTGCGAGAATCGATTGGACAAGTAGAGCGGAAAATCAGGAAAACACGATCGTATCAATTAATTTTCTAAGCACTCGAGATCCCGATCCGCGTGCCACCGAGGGAAACGCGTTTTAAATGTTAATTAGAAATTTATTAGTCGCGGGTAACGCGCGCGCAAGTTTTATTCCGTTTCCAACTAACCGTTTCACGCGTTCGTTCGTGATTGGAAATCGAAGAAAAATCTATCGGCGCGGCACATATCCGCGGAGAAACGCGCCGAAAGGGGGAGAAAAAAGAGCATCGTCGGCTTTACCTTCTTTACGGCACGGCGCGTTCGGCTTTTATACAGGCAATCTTCATTTTCTATTTAAATTATCGCGCAATAACAATTACACTCGGAGCTCATAAATTTACGCTCGTAACCGGCTCTTTAAGAATTTCATCGATTATAGAGGGAGGTTAAGAAACACGCGGTGGAACAGTCATGAAGTTTCCACTTGTATGGACGAAGAAAAAAAAGGGATAAAAGAAGCACGAGGAGACCGTCGAAAAGAATAAATCTATCTTTTCGCGGAGGATTCCCAAGAAAATTAGTCGGTCGTCGATTTAATCGAATCGATCGCGTTATTTCCAGTAGCTCGTCTTAAAAAATGTTAATTTCACGCTGGTATCGCGCAATGACGCGACGAGGCTGCCAGCGGCGGTATTATAGTGCCGCGAAATTAGAACCGTTCTCGTACGCTAGCTACGGTGAAAATGAACGCACGCGAGCGTCTCTCTTTGTCTTTGCTCGGGGCAACCCAATTACGCGCGGAAGGTGCGTAAGTAGGTAGGTAGTTACATCTTTGTACAGCTCTCGCGAGCGCGGGAGATCGAAAAAGGTTTACGGTGCGACGGCAATCACCGGGATAATTGTCTTCGTCTCACTCTCTCTCACATCCGAGCGAGGTTTAGATTCCTCGAAGGCACTAGAAACAGGCTCATCGACGACAACGACGACCAGTGCCACGCACGAAATCGTTTCCCTTCTAGCGCTTTTTCGCTTTCTCGAACTGTCGGCTAATTTTCCAAAGAGAATCATCCTAACGACAGGATTAGCTTATTACGTCTCGTGACGATCTTTCGATCATGTTCGAATTAATGATTCGGCAAAATCATATAGGTAATTATAAAAGAAAAAGAAAAAACAAAAAAAAACAGATTCTATCAAGGTAAATTGCGAAGAGGAGAAGACGTTGCAAGCTCGTTAACGTTATTTTTATCTTCTTTTAATAGTAGATTTTATAACATAGTCGCACGAGGATAGTCAGTGGGACAATGTGTCACCGCAGAAGTAAGGCCCGCAGAAATGTCAGAGTGCACAGCACGGCTATATTTTTGTAGCGGCTTTGAAAACTCGCGATACACGGTTGCCCGCATCGGAGGAGTTTCGAAATCTGGTGGGCACGAAACGCGGATGTAATTTCGATAGCGGATTCGAGCTGGCCCGCGTCATCGTCTCTCGGTAATGAAGGATAAGCTTTTATATACCTAGGAGAAGAGATCGTTTCGAAACGATCGCGTAGTCGGTCTTCTTTTCAAAAGAATAATTCTTAAGCCACTTTGAGGACAATCTAAATGTAGCATCGCAAGAAGAAGAAAAGGTAGGCTTCGTCATCGTATACAATTTCCTGCACGTCGATCGAGTAATCGTATCTCGTCGAAGAGTTCGCGGAGGGCCCTCGATGATACTCTGTACGGCCCTGAAGGATGATCCCACGTGAGGAGGAATTCAAAACGAAGTCGATGACTGGTCCGTGATATCGGCCATGGGACAACGTACTCGCACGTAGTCGCGTTGCGTACGTCTGTTGCACGTGTAGCAGTCACGGAAAGCGTTGCTTCGGTTTAATAGAGAGGAAAACGCGTGTCTATTGTTCGCCTTCTGGCGCCTGAGCTGACAAACAAACTCTTACAACTCTTTAAAAGTACCGAAAATTGTTGAAGTGGACAACGGAAAAGAAAAAAAGTAAACTAAAAAGAAAAAAAAGAGCAGAACGAAGAGAAACTCGAAGGAAGCTCGACACGCGCATAGGTTACAAACTAGTGGAACGTGGGAGGACGAAGTAATCTCTGGCTAGCTCTCGTGCGAGCTCTCTCGTCACTGAAATTTTTCATGCTTCCCTACTCGCAAATAATGCGACTTACGGGCACTTTCGCAATATGGATACATATATACGGTCGCGGTGGCGTGCTCGCTCACCGTCGATCGTTGCACCGCGTTTATTCTCGCGCACAGCCACGCACATTGACGCACACGCGCGTACACACAGGATACGGCGGTAGGAGAGAACCATACGCGACGACACATATCTATCTATCTATCTCTATCTCTCTTACTAACTCACTCTTATCGTAAACGTGTGCGTACATATACGCGTCTACCAGGAACGTCTGCCCACACGAAACGCGTCGGCCGCTTTTCCCTGTGTGTCCGTGCGCGAGCGCTTTGCTCGGTAGGAACATCATACCGGAACGAGAGTGACTAACCTCTGCGAATAGAAGAAGATGGACGACGTCTCGTAACGACGACGAAGAGTAGTCTTCCACAAAATTCTTCTTTGAAAAATTCCTTTTTTTTCCAACGAAGAAGGAGCGTAGTCACGAGAATCTGTGAGAACTCGCGGATCCTGAGGAACGAGGCGACATCACGACGAACACACGTGCGTTGGGTTGCTCCTGCGATGACAGCTCACGGAAGAGGGTGGGGAGAGAGAAAGAGAGAGAGTGAGAAAGAAAGAAGAAAAGGCCGATACACCGAACGAAACTCTCCTCCTCTTTTTCACGACCTTGAAAAAAAGATACTCGTCCACCGTACACAATTGACGTAGAAAATCGTTTCACTCTTTAATTTTTTTTTCGAATCGTTTAGATTCGCAACGAGCCTAGAGGGCCCAGGAACCCGCGCAAACACACGGTAGGTACCAGATGTTCCCGAAGTCGACGTCCTTTCCGAGAGACGTCTCTCTTTCGGATTTCAAAAGCGTTGCACTCACTGCCGCCGTCGACGACGTACGATAACGTTACGTCTCGGGTTATCTCTCTCCCTCTCTCTCTCTCCCTTCCTTCTTCTTAGACTCGTCTCTCATTAAGCACCACCGGCACCGTCTTTGTCATCCTCGTCGACATCGCACACCGCGTCTCAAGGAACACCGAACTTCTTCCGTATATCTTCTTTTTTTACAGTTACGAGGGAAACACTACCCGACTAAGTAAGTGTGCGAGAGAGAGAGAGAGAGGGAGAGAGAGAGAGAGGCGGAGATAAGAAAAAGAAGAAAGAGAGACACGACCGGGTGTTTTTTTCTCCTTCCTCTTCCTCCTCCACTTCTTCCTTTTCTTTCGCTTCTTCCTTTTCTTGCTTCTCTTCGTTCTTCTTCTTCGGTTTCCTCGTCCGGTTAGAGGGAGAGAGAGAGAAAAGTCGAAGAAAGTGGTCAAGTCCCAGCGCTAACTTCGTGAACGATCCTTGCACATCTCGTTCTCCTCGTTGTTGTTATCGTTGTTTACGTGGGTTAAAACGTCGAGTATACCCTTGGAGAAGCAAGAGGAGGTTGAGGAGGATCCAGGAAAACGGATGTGCTCGCGGAGTAGAGAACGCGCGTGTTGCACCAGCTGTGATCCCCAGCTGTTCGTGGATATATCGAAGTCGTCCGTGTGGAGGACGCGGTATCGGCGCGGCCGTAACCGTATTGCTCGCCGGCGACCGTACGACTGTACGCGTGGTGGAGGCGGAGGAGGAGAGGCGTGGAGGAGGTGGGAGGAGGATCGAGGTGAGGAGGGAGAGCCGGCGCGAGGTAGCAGGAGGTAGCACGAAGAGAAGCAGGACGCACTCGCTCGAACAGCAGGAGGAAAGAAGTAGAAAGAGAACCTTCTTCTTTCGAATTATTTTCTTCTTCTCTCTTTTCTTTGACTCTTTACGCCTCTACTTAAGGAACCAGCGGAATACACGTTTGTTCTATTTTTCTTCTTCCTCTTTGACCAAAAGATAGACACCGAGATCGAATTCTTCTCTAGGACGTTTTCAAAGTTTCGGACGCCCACGAGTTTGGGGACGCGACTAGGAATGAAGAAGAGTAGGAAGAGGAGGAAGGCAGCGACATCGGCATCGACGGCAGCACGACGACGCGAAACGAAGCGAGACAAGGCAAGGCACTGCCGCTGCTGCTGCCACAAAGTCCTACAGTGGCCAGCCCGAGTGCTATGGCGTACATCATGGTGGACTTGGACGGTATACCTCGGCAGCAGAGCCGAAAGGGGCTACGGAGCGCGCGCGCGGCGGACCGAGAGAGAATGAGAGAGAAAGATAGAGACCGAGAGATAGGGTGGGGAGTAAAAGAGAGAAAGAAAGAAGGAGAGAGAGAGAGACGAGAACGAGTCACGGAGGATATATACTAGGTAGGTAGGTATGTATTTCGCCTGAGGCGACTCCAGGTATAGCGGTACTTGTCTGTCCCTCTCCGCGAACCCTCCTCGAGTTCCTCCACTACGCGGCAACGACCACCTCCACCGAACGCGCGCGCAAGCTGCTCTTCCCTCCCAGACTTCCTCCTCGTGCGACTCCTACTCCTACTTTACTCAAAGCCCGGACGGATCTCGACTCTGGATTCTACGGTTCTCGCGCACACAACCATCCTTCGAACGACAAGGATGATGTTGATGATGACTACGATGACGACGCCAATCGGGTTCTATCGAAAGGTGCACGTGTGTCAGCACGAAACTCGCTTGGCGACGCTCGATCTATTCGTGTGTGTGCGTTACGAAGTACGGTACGAGAGCATGGAACGACGATGAGAGAGTCGAGCCTGCACGGGACGCAGGATCTCTCAAGGACGTAGACCGCAGCATTTCGGGCCTAGCTCGACCTACTGCTGGCTACGAACGCGCCGGCAGCGCACTCGCGCGACCACCGCCGTTCCTCGGAGACTTGCACGAGCGGATAGGCAGGGTTCTTGCCCTCTCTATCTCTCCTTTTCTCTCTATAGTACTTTTCTCTTTAGCCGGGGATCGAGCGGAACGGTAGGCTCCGAAAAAGAGGAATTCTTTTATGATTCCTTTTTCTTATTTTATTCTCATGTAATTTGTATTATTTTATTATTTGGTTTTTTTTTATAATATTTTGAAACTTGTCGTTTTCTTTCGAGTAAGTGATATTTAATTATTTTAATTGGCAGTAGGATTATAAATTATCATGACGAGTCAAGTGACTCCTTATACGTTTCTTGTTTCTGCATTTTTTAAATAATGGAGTTACTTTCATAGATATTGATTATCAAGAGTGTTTAATAACGATAGCAAATAGTATGTTTTTTGTTGGAGTATTTGTCAAATAGATAAATGTGATGAAGATAAGTATGCGTTTAACGTCGGTAGGTTTAATTTCCACATTTATTATCACATTTTTTTGTTCTTATTATAGTATATCTAATATATTCCAAAGCGATTCCTCTTTTTTCCAAACTTTTATAGCCCATCGAAGACATTCTCCTTGGCGTCTGGAGAAAGCGCGAAAGTGGAAAATTGTTAGATCCCTCGAGACGATTTTTTCGATCCCCGATATTACTTTTTTATGTCTTTTATATATACCTTAGTCGGAGCTCAGGTAGACAGCACTCTTTCTCCTAAATTTCATTGGTATTTTCGTGAAACATTCTTCGATCCCTCTTCTAGTCTTCCCCCCTATCTCATCATTTTTTACGACGCAAGAAAGTCCCGAAATTCTCATACGGGGTAGGTGGTAGGCATAGCGAAATATCGCGCGAGATTTTCGGTGATTTAAATGGCGGCTCGCTGGCGCCGTCTATTCGACCGAGAACGTTGTTTGTCCGAATCTAATATAACGAAACGAGAAAGATATCGGACACGATGAGTAATAATAAAAAAGCAATACGAGAAAGCTTCTCCGATGAATTTCGTTTTCTACGAGGAACGTCGATAAAAGAGAGAGAGAGAAAGATAAAGAGAAAAAGATTCGCAGAAGGTATCGGAACGATTACAAATCGCTTACAGGCACGAAGCAGCGACCACGGTCGATATCCGAGCACATAATGGACAATCGAGATTTATTAGCAGCCGGGATAGACAGAAATGTGAAACGTTCATGGAAAGAGAAGTGATTGATTTAGCGGCGATGAGGATGCATTAATAGGCCGGTCCGAGAGGTAATTAAGTCTATTGTGCGGAGGCTATCGTCCAGGACTCGGGTGTTTATTCTCTCGAATTACACGCGCGTTAACGGGCCTGTATTATTTAATTAACCGTAAAGGTACGTGGGTCGAGCGTGCGCGGCGACGCACCTTCTTCTCCCTTTCGCGAGATCAAAATCGATGAAGGATCTCTGATATCTCGTCGAGATGGTTAGAAAGTGTAACGTCGCACTGTCTATAATATTTTCCATGGATATTCGCGATGATATCGATCGAACGGTAGACACATTGGCAAATAAGTACGAAGCGTATAAAATCTCGACAGCAACAAAGTTTGCAAAGATAAGGAAGAAGTTGCACCGATCTTTCGGCTGAAAGGAGACCGATACATCGATTCGGGACGCCATTCATCAGGAGGCCACGACAAATTTATGAAAAGTGGCTCACATTCGTAGTACGTCGTGGCGAGAACGCGCGTATCTTTCGAGCGAGATAAAAAAGCTAATATTTTTGTCCCGTCTTTATGGGTAACTTTACGAGAGCTTAGAGTTTTCCTCGTCGTCGTACGCGACAGTAATTACAGGTTTGCACCGGCGAATTAGGCCGTCCACAAAAGGAACGGGCGAATCGAAAGAATCGCGCGATGAAAGACCGCGACGACGATCGATCTTTTGCTAATGGCTCTCGTCGCGAAAAATCGAAACGGCCGCGCGGGAAGATACGAACCTCGGAGGCTACGAGAGAGAGAGAGAGAGGTATGGGGAGAAGAGTAAAAGAACGAAGCGCGAAGGAGGCCTCGCAAAAAGGAGCTAAGCGACGTTCTGATCGATGATGTCAGGGGACCGGGAAGGATGCGCGTTATCGACGTCTGCACGTGCGCCCGCAACGGTCGGTATTCCGCAATTAAGTCTCTTTCTCTCTTCTTCTTTCTCTCTCTATCTTCTATACACTCGATATGTCCCGTAGCACGTGTATATACCAAGCTCGAAGTATAAACCAAGACGAGAGTGCGAGAGCCACCGGAGAAAAAAGGAAGAATCTCGTGTAAAACCGAGATCAACGCGAGTCCACCGCTCGCGGAACGGTTTATGCGATAAATGATAACCGCTTTGAATACCAGTTTAGCGCGTGTCCCGATAATACCACCACCTTTCGAGACATCCTCCTTTCTTATCTTACGTGAATTCTCACGTCGTTATTACTTCGTTACTTACCTTGTGGGAAAGAGAAAAATACAGAGAGAGAGACTCGTCCGGGATTAATAATAATCGATCGAATCGTCACGCTTCGCCGGTCGGTAGATATTCGCATTTTGAAAAACGCCCGCGCGAATGAACGAGGGAAAGAGAGATGCAAGATTGCTCGCAATTTCTCTAAATGACTTGCACCTCTGTTTTTCAACCTCCTCTTCCTCCTTCTCTCCTTTGGCCGCGTCTTCCTCGTACCACGAGAACACCTCACCGTTTCTGAACTTTCTGCTCTGCTTTTGAAACGAAGAGGGGCGTGTAGATCGCGCGAGCTGGAGAACAGGATGTAGATATTCTTAATCGCGTTAACGGTTTGTTCGGGATCCCTTTATGGTCATTAGTCCGCTCGGACTAATATCATCGCTCGTATCTCTATCCTCGGATCTTACTCCGGCCAGCACGTTTCTCCTAACCTAACGCTAATTATTATTACCCACTGTGTCGACAAAACGGGCATTTACGGGCTTTTGTCACGGGGATTAGAAGGTTCCAAGTCCTCCTACGGTCTACTATATTTCTATTCTTCGACTAACGGGGAACGATTCTGGATCGAGTTTGTCGTTCTTAATGAAGAAAAGATTGGTCGAAGATTCGTTTGATGCAGGAGAAAAGCTGTCTTTTTTCTTATCTAATTTCGTACGAACGAATTCGACCGGAGGTATACGTTTATCGAGCGTGCTTCACGCGTTTTGCGATCTTTATCGAGCGCGCCGCGTTAATGATCAACCGAGCATACGTCATACTCGATGGTGAATAAATTCTCACGAATTTCTTGGTCGCGTTTCTCACGTACTCGAATCGATCGATATCATCTCGTTACTTGAAAACGCTGCTTTTTTACTACGAATGAGAAACCGAGATAAGAACCAGGAGATGGTCGACGAACGAATCACGCGTGACGCGAGACTCGCGAAACATCGGGATGCACCTTTCTCGTCGAAAAGGAAAGGAAAAGGAGAAGGAGGAAGGTTCGTTCGGGATCCGAGAGAAATTCGCTTTCGGCTTATGTGCTCTGAAAAATTTCGGACGCGAGAAGAACTTCCCGCCAGAAAAAGAGACGGACGGCCTTCGAGTACGGCATGACGGACTTCCTTCCACGGGCGGATCGATTTCTTTATTTAAATAAGTACGCGAATTAAAATTAATTGACGCGCATACGTAATAAGAGTGAATCGAGAACGTTAAAGAGCAGCAAGAAATGTGGAGCACGAGAGGCCCTCGATACACGCTTTAATTATGTACGATCGGGAACGCTTCGTTACTCGACTTCTCGATTCAACGGAGAAGAAATTGAAGAACTCGAACTTCCTCTCGTCGACATTGTTCTTTAACGAAATATTCACAATGGATAAAAATCGAACGATATTCACCGTTCGTTCGAGATAAGAAAGTAATTTGCAAGCAGTGATCATTGATTCGTAATCGTTCATTAACTTTGCATATCGAACGATAGGCGTCCATTAGACATATATTTAACCAAAAAAAGAAACTTGAGAGCACCGAACGACGATGCTTCGTAAGGTCGTTGCTACTGCAGCCTCAAGATTTTAGATAAATTAACTAGGAGCATTAATTAGAGCTCGTAATC
The DNA here is from genome assembly GCA_916049575.1 of Ancistrocerus nigricornis. NCBI lineage: Eukaryota > Metazoa > Arthropoda > Insecta > Hymenoptera > Vespidae > Ancistrocerus > Ancistrocerus nigricornis. Next base: position 1,184,903 of record OU696668.1, on the reverse strand, counting down.
ATAACGTAGAGCTGTCAAGGGGGATGAGAAACGGGAGGTAATTACTGTGTCAAGAGAAGCCGCTAGTACAATGAAGTCATAAGCAAAAACCATCGAGGCAAATGAAGGAACGTGACTACGAGCTCGATCGAACATCGAGTCGGGATCGAAATATTCCGACTAAGAAGCGCATCACCTACATTTACATTTCTTTCAATTCTTTTTACGTCAAATGCATTTCTCCTTCTTCATCCAAAAAAATATAAAAGAAACTTAGTCTCAAGAGTGTCGGGTAAAAAAGGGTCCCTGAAAGATCCCGAAGCTACCGGGAGCTACCGAAGTGTGACCACGTCGAGGCAGCAGGTGCAACAGGTGAGTCCACGGATCCAGGAGCGCTCGGTGGTAGACACCGGCGCGCGCTCTGTCCTACCCGCCAACTCTCGAGTCCACCAATCATCGAACGAGACCTACATACGCTTTGCCCCCACCAACGAGAGCGCGTAGGAACATCCGACTTTAGTTTGCCTCGACTCGACGAGAGTTCCAATACCGTTAAGACACTTTCAGATTTCTTGGGGTGATCAACTTTTCCTGAGTCAACTTTAGCGTATTGTAACTCGGTCTTTTATCTCTTTCCTTCTTAGTATCCTCCTCCAGCATCTTCCCTACCTTCCATCATCCTTCCACGCTCCGTTTTTTCTCTCCCCCACCTTCTTCTTCTTTGTGTCAGCCGACGCTATTTCTCCATGCTTCGCTGATTACTAGCAGGAGCGTCATCGGTCTTGTGGATGAAAACTCGCGTAGGTACGTTTCGTATATACATATATTATCACAATTACATACCAACACACACACACACATGTACACCTGTCGAAGGTGTATATACATATCAAAGTAAGCTAGCTAGACAAGAGTTCGCGCAACAGAAGAGAAAGAGGAGGCGTTAAAACCGATTCCCCTCTGACCGCAAAGATTTTTCTTCTCTTGCACGTATACCTACTCGTCGATGAAACAAAGTCGTAACTTGGTTACGGTTATTCTTCTTTTTCCGATATCAGGACTCCGAGCACCATTCATGCTTGCTTGAAACGCGGGCGATGAATTACGTTCTCAGGTTGCTATCGATGGATGGATGGATCGATGCACGGATGGATGTGTGTACATCGTCGTCACGAGATTTGCGTGGAGACGCGTGACGGCCGTTTTGAGCGATTGCAACAAAGTTGTAGATGGAAGATCGATGAACCCCTTTCTTTTTATCTTTCTCACCTACCCGTCGTTGTCGTCTTCCTCTTACCACTCTTATAGAAGTTAACCTAACTACGTCGAAAGCGAGCGATGAATTACATTCTCAAGTTGCTCTCGGCAGATATCGATGCCGTTCGCTCGGGGATGCGTGACGGTCTAGCCTCTCTCGACGCTTTTTTTTATTTTATCAAGAAAATACAAAGGATAGGTGCGAAGTAGGAAAAGGAATAGGATCGAACTTTGCTGTTAGCGCTTGCGACCGATAATCGAGTGATGCCAATTAAACGTGGAACTTTAATTGCGTCGTTTAATTGCTCGGATAAACCTTCAGAAAATTATTCGAAGAACATGGGAGAGAAAGAGAGAGAGTGTGTATTTGTAGTTTTGCGTGGGTGGAAAAGCGCGCGGGCGTGTGCGTGACTAGAAATCGCAGCGATCCGATACGCGTTTCTTCTCTTCTCTCTTTCTTCTTTATCCTTTTTTCCTCTTTATGTCGCGCACGTGTGCGAGTCCTGTCGATACCAACGAACGCATCGAATCTTTGCAAAGTATTTTGCGAGTGGAGAACGCGAGATCGACGGTGGCCCCCTTGTAATCCGTTTCTTTTCGATATGGGCGTGTATACCGGGCAGAAAATCTACAAGAAATACTCGGACTCGACGTGAACAAGGTCTACGTTACTAATAGTTGCCGTTATACTGTCACGGAATACTAATCCTGCTGCTTCGAGTCGGAATAGATCGAGTAAAATAACGCGATACTCGCTTGAGAGCAGCGTCGATATTAAATATCTTAGGTATTTCCTATTTGATATCTTTTTATTCTAATCGCTTAGAGAGTTTACCGCGATAATCGATGGATCCGGTCGATATCGATGTTCTTGAAAGGTAAAATCTCTTTTTAATGATTCTTTGCATAAAATTGTTGATAGTCGGTTATACCAATTAATTACTTTGATTTTGCGTATAAAAATATTATCTTCTTGCCTTCGTTAGAAACCATGACGAACTTACTCGACACCCCGATAGAAAAATAAATCTCGAGAAAAGAAATCAAGAGATTATAAGACCATAAATCTCTCGACGCGCGAGACGCGATGACGCGTGCAAGAAAGCGCGTACCGTCGTGATTTCCTTATCAAAACTTCTATAAATGGTGGTTCGTCCTTAGCTTCCCAAATCAAAGGAGATGCACGAATCTTCTGTGTCCGGACTCTATAAGCGTATCGCGTCTTATTCGCGTTCTCTCATCCCAAAGAAGCCGAGGACACGTTAGATCGTCTGTCGCGATAATTCCGTCTCAGAGAAGACTCGATCCAACGAGAAGAGCACGGCCCATAAATCGAAACGGACGCACACACGTTGCGAAAGCTTTCCCATAATGAATGTTCGATGCCCGACGACCTAGCACATAATTGATAGGGAACCGAACACAAGCTGTGGTTGCTCCTCTTAAAGCGAAACGAATTAAAGGCGCGTCACGAGCACCGCACGCCGTCTTTCGTTAGACGCTGGAACGGCCGTCGTCGTCGTTAGAGCGAGCCCGTTTCGTGGCTCACGGTTTGTAACAATTTGCCAATTTATCTCGTGAAAAGCACGATCCCCTTTCTTCCTTTTCTAAGAGAAGCTAATCTTGGAAGCTTCGTGGCGAATGCTTGACCTGGCTCCATGTTTTAAATGAATCGTTAATTAAAGTCCCGTAACGCGTTGATGTATGTGTGTGTGGGGATTATGTAGTCGAGTGCACCCGGTATAAGTCTAGTTTGATACAGCTCTAAATATAAACCAGTGTAGATGGCTAATAGAAAAAAAAATGAAATTTCGTCGATAGCTATTCTTTAGACATTTTTTATGTTTAATTTCCCCGAATCAAAATTTGGACCTCGACAATTTTCTGTAAGAAGCTTAAGATGAGAAGCGATCTGCTAATGAAGCTTGTTAATCGTTTTGATATATTACTCAGGCGAATCTTGCTAATGATCCCGCTTATCGTATCGTTGGTAATCTTGATCCGTGTCAATTAATATTTTCCTATATAAGGTGTTCGGTTAACGAGCTACCCAACTCTACTGTCTTATAAAGACCTCATACATCAATCTTCCGGATTGTCAAATATATATATAGGTACATAAAAAGACTTCGAAAACACGTTTTCCTACATTTACATCTGATTTTTTTTCTTTTCTTCGGCGCAATCGGACGTCTCGTTAACACGTTCTGAAAATTGAACATCTCATTAAACGAGAGACGCTCCGTATACGTTCGACTCGACGCACAGGGAGGCGATCGTGCCAACCGTGGAAATTTTCAACCACGACGCGTATCCATCATCGCGAAGTTATCCGATACGAAAAGATGAATCATGGCGTGGTAACCGGAGCGGAAAGTAGCACAAAAGATGATAAATGATGGAAAAACGGACTATCAAATACAAACGCATCTAGCGAGTTCCGATCACACGGGATGATTCCTGCTTCTGCGGTTTTCCGAGACGAGCAACCGCGATACCGTGGTAGCGGCACAACCAACAACACGGTTTAAACGTAACGCAACTCTGTGCGCTCTACAAAGTTACTCTCTTTTGGTTTCGCTCTACAAAATTGCTCACTTAAGCTACTTAAAGCGTAATCCGTGACGATGCTCGATACGGATGCCAATATAACTAGGTGTTCTTCGTAAAATGATAGGTGTACCGTCTACCGGCATTACCTTCATATGGCTACCTCGTACAAAGAATTTTTAACATGTTTTATCGTAGTCTCGCTCTTTCTAATTCCTCGTTAAGATGGATGAGACGTCTAATACAACTCGATTTGGTATAAGAAAGGATGTTAAGCGTTCTAGATCAACGTAAAAGTCACGTCTCTCTCCCTCTCTTTCTTTTATACGCTTCGTAACTACATGATCGGTGCATTGAAAGCGTGCGGACAAGTACAAAGAACCGTATTTAAAAGAAATCAAAGGCGATAAGGTGCGAAGCCATGCAACGTTGGCGCATGCTGTTGAATCGTGAAATATTTTCTCTATCGGCCTATCTCCTGTTTGTAGAAAAATGTAAGAGCTTACACGGTACCCGGTGTGATATCTATTTATCTGTAGTATTTCGCAGGCTGGAATTCGTACGAGGGCAGCGCGCGGGAGGCCCACTTTACGGAACCGATAAACCGACTGAACGCAAACAGGTGTTTCCACGGGTATCAAGCCTTTGACTATCGAAACCTGGCGCGTGTACGATTAATTTGCGACTCGTATCCCTCGCAACCATCTTAATCGATTCGCTTAAGTTATACCGGGGTGGTGAAAATTTAATGTTACGAATCAATTTCGAGTACGGGCAATACGGTTAAATTTTTGTAAATCTTATGCTTTTTAAAAGTATCGTTGCTCGTTTTACAAATTTTAGTAGGTAGTCAAGTATACCTATATGTACCTATATGATGAGTCAGATTGAATATTAAAATTTTTATTCATCGGTTCTGGGATTTTTTATTATTTTAAAAAATTGCATTCTTCGAGAGCTGTCGGCTACCAAATAAATCCAAGAAAGCGAAAAATCTCTTAGCTTTCGCAATCTACTCGCGCTGGAGGTTCGATTCAGCTGGCTGGGACGCGTTGCAGACGGATATTCCTCGAAACGAACAGATCTATGCTTTCATCGCTGATTTCGACGTTCCACCGACGTAACCGCTATTGCGTTAACGCGCCATTGTTCGGTCAAATGATAGACGCATACGAATACGTTTCGTACCGGCGACTGCAACCTTACGTCTCCTACGTTATACGTCACGATACATTCTTTATCGATGTGTCAAACTTTGAACTTTTCTATCGGCTTCCGATATCTAGCCCTGACCCAATTTGTAGTATAATCTTTAACCTCTCGTAGGATTTTTACCTTTACATGCGTGTTTAGTTTTTAAAGCTTTTTTTATTATTTACTAGAGCAGAACGAGGTGCGAGGATAAGAAAACAGGTGTATATCTCGAATGATAAAACGTTATTTATATGAATTTCTCAAACTTGACATATTTTTACTATTTTTAAGTATTAGCTAATCGATTAGAAAGCTTTGCTTTTTAGTACCATGAAAATCGTGGATTTGATGCGCGAATAGCGGCTATATTAAAGATAAGAGAAAGAAATCTTAGTGGTGTTCACGAAAGAGGATAATAAAAAAAATAATGGAAAAGATTATAACCAACCGATGGAATGCGATATTCCTACTGGCAGGTTCGTAACGCGGGGTTGAGGCGGAAACGCGTACATCCTGCGCACTCGCACCTGTCGATCCAACCATTAATAAGTTTATATATCGTATAAGCAATGGAAAATTGCAGCATCTAGCATAGATAAAGATTAAGATAGGAATGGTACGATGCATCGTGCGTGCAGTCTCTCCCTCTCTCTCTCTCTTTAGCTTTTTTAGAGTTCGATGCATGATGTATTCGGCCATTGAGTTATCCCACTTCCTATACGATGTATACATGGTGTCTGATAATTTCTTGGAAAATTTTAATTACGTTTTCTACGAATCAGAATAAAAACAGATTATGTATAGTGCGTGGGTTTTAAAAAATGCATTAATTCATAAAAAATTGAGCTTATAATTATATTTTAACTAATTGACACTAAAAATTGTGATATTTGCGATACACAATTTTGTCAATCCAAATCAACCTTTAGTACTCGTAGCGTAACGATGTCTCGATTAAAAATTCCAAGCCACCCTATAATGTTAATTTATTGGACCAGTATCGGTTCAAGTATGCATTGAAAGCTTCGAATAAGAATGATAGCTATGGAGTTTTGCAAGGGCCCGTTAAAGACGTAGCGCTTCTTCTCGCCTGGAGGATTCAGAAGCAGCTACGGCGTTAAAATATTATCCGACGGAATCGAAACCTAATGGCGTTTATCTCATCTGAGATATCGATACCGATCGTCGATCGCTATCGGTTCCATTCAATCGCAGAGAATTAAATCGATTTATCCGAACCATCCGCGAACGTTACTATTACGAGCTGTTAACTGCGAGATGAAATTATAGTGTAAAGGAAGAGAGACCGAGAGAAAGAGAGATCTAAATTTATCGTATTGATGTCGAAGTCAATATAACTACGAATTTAATAAATATATAAGTACATAAAATAACATTTCTAATCGATAAAAACAACATTTGCAATGAATATAAACAAAATGTACACCCGTAAATACGTTGAACGGTAAAGGAAAACTTAATTTATTATAATAACCCGACAGAATCGATTAGATACAGTCAAAACTATTTGCGATATCAATAAACTCACGGGTCTCGATAAGAGGGAAAAGATGTATGAAAAAAAGTAGCTACAACGAAACCGGTTTTAACAAATTTAACCGAACCGAGCAAATTGTTAATTGGCAATTAACGTCCAAAGCTTTGTCCCTCGTGTGACTAAAGAGACGTCAAAATTTTCCCCGAGCAAAGAGCAATCGGCATAATCGAAACGATCGTGGTCCGCTCGGTTCATGAATATTCATGGGGTGCGGATCTACTCGAAAGGTGGAATATTATACGGGCATTTAAGAAGACGCGCACGCGAAGAAAGAGAGTAAGAGAAAGAAAGAAAGAATGAGAGAGAGGAGAGCCATTCTATACGCTCGGGTAAATATATTCATCCGTAGAAGGTGCCTCCGTACAGATAGCGATATCTCTGAATGCAACGCCGTGCAAGATACGTCCAAGCTAATATATTTATCCTGCCTCGCACTTAATGCGGATCGCCGTCGCGATCGTGCTCGCCTCCGGGAGCAAATAACGTTCGACGTCGGTCGCGAGAAAAAAATCTTGGTATCTACTTTTCCTATTACATAGCATTGCGATCTTTGTAACTGTTGAGATTTGTTCCTGAAATGTGATGACAGTCGCGAGAAAGAGTAATCTTCTCTCTAAATTTTAACCCTTGAACTTTGACGCCAATCGATATTTTCTGAACACTTTCAGGACGGGTAGTATTTTAGTGAGAATTGAATACTGCAGGGTTCTGAGATGAATTTAAGTCTAAAATTTATTATAATATTATTTTTTTTCATTGGAAAAAATGTAGACGCTTTAAATGCAAATTACAATGGAAATATTAAAAGTAAAATACTTTATTAAATTCGTCAAATAAAATTTTCCAAAAAACACAAAATAACGTAGAAGTACGTGAATGATAACCAGCTACGGACTATAAACTGCTATAAGATTACGTTGGAGGTCGCCAATATGTTAAGTAGGTATATGTTAAATCATTTTATATGTTGATTTTTATGAAATATCTACATTATATTTCAACTAAATGTTTTAAATTATCACAAGATAATTTATTTTCCACTTCAGCAAAAATATTTCTCTCCGCAGAGAGGGTTACTATATTAAATGAATAAAAAGATATTTCGGTTAATACTGTTCCTGATCTCCACAGAAAGTATCCCCGCACATCTCAGTCTTTTATGTAAACATCGGCAGGGAAGTTAATTAAACCGCGACTTCGCAGCCAATTAGCTCGGAGCATACTCGTTAGGATTCGATATGATAATGCGCGCATACATTATCTGCAAAACGTAGCAATTCCCCAAAGATCGACTGCCGCGATGAACTCGCTAACCGATTGGAAATCCACCGCTCTGCTTGCACTCGCGCACATCCGCGTGCTTGCGTTCTTTATGAAAGTCGATCGTGATTTTCTATATTCGCTACATAGGAATAGATAAATACGGTAGAAGTGTGAGTGACAAGTCGGTAGCAAGTTGCAATCGCTTCGAACGAACCTGATTATATCATTTTATCGGGGCGAGTAAATTGCTAATTTCTATCGTTATCAACCCGTTCGTCAACGATGTTCTACCTTATTTACGGAGGTAGCTCCGACACGCATAGCTCTTCATAACGTAGTATATACCTTTTTTTTCTAATTTTTTTAGTCACTCACGCTATTAAATGTTTTCTAACACGATAAATTTATAATCCACACGAAGTTGATAAGATTAGTAACCTACTCTAAAAGGCTAGTTTTATCGTATCAAAAGTTAAGAAACGTTTAGTATAAACTTTTCGTGAGATTCGTGTCTGAAAACTCGGGAGGCTTTAAAAGTCAAAAATCATCTCGAGATGAACGCGATCGTCTCGCTTTCTTGCCACGATTTATACCATCGTGACGTACCCGTTAACCCGCTAAACAAAAGGGATTTTTTCGGTTTCGTCGAAAATTCTGACGGATCTCGACCCACGAGAGATTCGAAGGTAGGTTTATAACTAATATCCCGTTGTTACGAGTATCGGCCACGCTCGCACAATTTCGTACGCAGGCGTTATCCGGACGAAATCGATACCACGAATCTATCTCCGACGCGATCGAGCGAGCGGCCGTTCGCATCTAAGCGCACAATTACGTTTCAAATCGATTAATTAACCGCTTATACAGCGAGGTATCTAAGGTATAGGCGAGTTTTACCGCGGTAGGCGGTGGCCTTCTCTTCGTTAAACACTTTTATCTCAATTTCTCCGTATTCGTGCTGAGATTCGGAGATAGAAAGTAAAGTACGGTGTTACGGAAATGCAGCTTACATTGTTTTGCAGTTGCAACTTGGTGAGACACGGTCTCTCTCACTCTCTTTTTTTCTTTCCCTTCTTTTTCTCTATCTCCTTAGCGATATACTCGTTCTTTATCGTGGGATCGATGTGCCGTAATTAATCACGAGGCATCATACCGTAGAGAAGGATCTAATTTCGATTTAGAAAGGCCGCGAAAGAGGTCTTGATATTATTTAGCATTTCTTTTACCTAGCAACAACAAGAAAACATCGGGGATCCTTTCACGAGGCAGGTGCGGAGCATTTATGAAAAATAATTAAACGACCGTAAGTACTCGGTTAGATCGATCGATCTATCGGACGATCGACTTATCGATCCATCCATCTATCGGCATCTTCTCTCGACGACGTAATACCAAGGCACGTGTTCGCGCACTCGTATCTACGTACGCGATGATAGCGCATCTTCCTTCCTTACAAAGTTTAAATAAGAGATACTCATGAAAAATGCATATCGTCTTACCCGTTTAACAAACGGCCACCTTCGTAAAGGGCACGAATGAGTACATTATCGGTCAACGAGTGTGCGTATCTACGCCTACCTATATCCCCAGTACCTACATATATATGTGTTCGTGTGTCGGCTACTCGGCGGTTTACAAAAGAGGCACGATATTCCGTGCGAATAACATAAACGGTGTACATGGCGCGCGAAGAGTAAAGAGAGCGGGGATTAATGTACTCGCATTAAACTTATCTACAACGCCGTGGTAAACGGCTCGCACGAACTTACGGCCTCTCATTATAATTATAGCGATTTTTCCATAGCATCGAGGAAAAAGATCGCCGTTGGTAGTCGCCGAAAGGTCCATGGTTTAGAAATGACTTTCGATCAAAGACCAAGCGAGATTCTTTCCCCCTTTTTTTCTCCCTTGATCGTACTACACGTTTCCTAACCACGTACCGTATATAGGTACAGATGATCCACGTCCAACTGATCGATGAGGAACGATTTTCCATCCGTTTGATCCAGCCTTTGAAAATATCGGCGACCCGGCGCCGATCAACGATATTCCAAGAATACAGATATCGAAACCTAACGGAATAACGTTCGCGAAGAAACACAGAGGGAGAGAGAAAAGCAAAGTATCATTCCGTTCGCGGAGTAATCATCGTCTTGGCCCTTGATCGATACACCGGGATACCATTCGGATGGTTCGCCGACGGAGAGAAACGGATTGCATTCTAGGGAGTTCGCGCGGTGTACCGTGCTAGATGAAGAGAATTTTTTTCGTTTTTTTATTATAGAGCTACGCGATCTTGAAAGTATACGGTGTGAAACGGTGATTAGAAGTTTTGTATCGTTATTTGGTAACCTATTTTAATTAATATTATATCTATCTGTTTACGATAATTGGGTGAATCGTTTCACGAGTTAAATGCTACCACAATTTTGTAGGTTACGTTTAAAACGTTTATTAGCCTATCAGTCATAAGAAAGTTAAGGTCTGGTACATGTGAACAATTTATGCAAAATCAGTGATCGTTGGAAATTGATTCGTGTCTAAACGAGGTAAATTAAATTCGTCGAGATCCTAAAAGATACGAAGGTGTCAAGAAAGGATCACGGCTACGACTGGATTTCATACTTCTTACGGAATAAATCGACAAAGTGTAGAAACTAATTGCAATACATATTTACAAGTTTTTTTCATAATTTGATATCGAACAAAAAATGCTCACATTATACCTACGTTTAGTCTATTTTACGCACGCACACGCTAGTGGAAGAAAATCTTTGCCATCGTTCGATCCCTCCGGTTTTTGCTGAAAAAAAGTATCGATCGATCGTAGATATCTCCGACGATATAAAATAGCGATTCTTCGGCGATCGTACCATCGAGAAACGCGTAGAAAGGTAGCAGCTTCTGAAAAAGAGTAGTACCAGAATGTTTTGAAAATCGCGACAGGTCCATTCGATCGATCGAACGTACAAATACACGTAACCACGATACGAATTACGGAAAGAAAGATAGAATGAGATAGAGACGAGGATCTCGCGTGGTCGCGGCGCGAGCACGGAACTTTCTAATGCCTGCATTAATATTTTTGTGCCTTCGAGCTAAAGCCGTTGCGTCAAAAGGTCGGCTCGCACTGTTTCTCGTAGACGGCGTGAAACGGCCGGATATACACACATCTCTCTCTTTCTATATATATATATCGGATTTAATGGCTAAGAAAGAGGATGATATTATTCCGCTGAATAACGTTGTACCGGTCGTGTAGCCACGATGATGGCACGACCTCGCGTTTACATCGTCATCGTCCTCGAATTTTTCGCGTCTCTTCTCCCTCGTCGTGTGCGAATGATTTCCATTGAAGAGAAGTACAAGAAAGGCAATACGATATTTTTACGTCCTAAATCTCTCTCGCTAACTCGTCGGGCCGAAACTCAGCAAAATTTACGAGCCGAACGCGAGAACAGATATCCATTTGCCTTTTCCATCGTCACGAAACGAACGAAACAGAAGTTCCACTTTACGCAATCTCCGTGGCATCATCTATCCGTTCGAACGACTGTGTTCCCAAATGCATAAAATCGAGGCACGAACTTTGCACCGACGGAAGCGTTATTTCGAATAGATATCTCTACCTACGTTGCGGATTCGCGGTTAGAATGATTCCACTCACGGTGGTGGGATGGATTTCTATATACATATCTATATATGTATTCGCGATATTGTGTGTCTCGGATGAAAAAAGGCGATTGTTCCGCAAGAAACTCGAGAGCCCGGCAGGATCGAGATGAACCGAGGAGATCTCATTCGCATTGCCCGACCGATCTCCAACGGCGTACCACGGCCATGCCAAAGCGAAATCTCGCGCGGACGTAGCTGAACGTCTCGCCGAGCGAGTAACCATTGAATTAGCGCGAGAAGGCGGGAGGGAAAATTACACGCTTCTTGGTAGTACCTTAGTACGTTACTAACACACTACAATAGAGGACGAAGACGACGTTTCGCGAGCTTAGAAGAGGAAGGTCGTTCCAAACGAGAGAGAGAAAGAGAGTTCTTCTCCTAGCGAACGATCGTTTCATTTCAGATATATATCTATCGGCCTATCCACGTAATTGTCCTTGATAACGGTACACGATGCACCTACATAACGGCACGTACCACGTATATATCCTTTTAACATATTATTGCTTTGTTTTGCGCGGGTCGGCTTCCTCTCGATAAATCGTTTAAGCTTGCCTTCGTCGTTACCACTCCCTCCGATTCCCTCTACCCGTACACTCGGATTAGCCACGCTTAGAGACCCTTTTTTTTATTACATAGATAGACGTATTTCGTTCTAGCACGCCGGCCATGTAATCTACCGTGCTCCGCGTTACGCCCAATTATTATTTTTTCTCGAGCGAGAACGGGAGGACGAGGTCCGAAGGAATATAAAACACACATACAAGCATGCGTGTCGTGAGCGCAAAAATGAAATCATTAACGAACGAATTTAGTTTGGACGATAGGCGTGAACGTAAAACCTGCTACCGGAATTTCGTCTACCGCTTTCAACGAAGCGTCGGTCGTCGAAGAGATCGAGAAGATGAAAAGAAAAAAAAAGAAAAATAAGAAGATGAGAAGATCGTAGCTTATCCACGTTGTGTACTCGAACGTCTAATTATCGAGAGAGTCGGTAACGTTTCACCTTTCGGACAAGGCAAACACGTTTGAAGCTGGAAACGTTGATGCTGGCTCGTTATTAATCCTTTGGAAGTGCACGCGTACGTATTCGCGGTACGGTTTAATTCTAGATAAATTTACTCTTTTATACATACTTGGGACGAGGAAGGGGGATGTTGGGAGAATTATTAACGGAAAGTAGCGGTGCATCGACTTTTTTCTTATGCGAGCTATTAATTATCTCTTAAATCAAATATCTATGTCGGGATTCGATTCGATTTCCGTTTTAAAAGATATCTCTCCTTCGTAACTCGCTCGACTCTCACGCGAGACATCATTGTTCATTGTGTAGGTACTTCGCGAGTCGAGGGTATCGAACGATCGGAAGCTGCGATTTTCGAAGTAATCGATCTTACTCTTTCTCTCTTTCTCTCCCTTTATACTTCTCGCACAGATGCGTATTCTTTGGCTCCTTTCTAGCATCGAGCCGACGACGACGGTGCAGTCGGTCGAGCAAGCTGCGAACTGTCCGAGGGACGAACGGACGGACAGGAGACACGCTTCGACGGAGCTCGCGAGCGAGTCTCGCTTCTACATCGTGGAATCCGGGTAAAATTGCTTCTTCGGGACACCGTAGCCACTGACTGCTTGTCTTTTCCTTTTGAATTAGCGAGAAAACTCGATGACAGTGCGATACTCGAATAAATATATCTGTGGACATTGGAACGAGTCGATAATTAATGTCAGCTGATGTATATAGTTTCGAAAGTATTTGCTAATCGTTCCAATGAATCGAATATTTCAGAAATATCTTATGTATTCTTCTTTCATTGCACATTCGTATCATTTAAAAATAATTTCATACACCAATGTAAATATAACTCATTTATTTTAAGTAGGTATATTCGTTGGTTAATTATGTGACACGACCTATGTTTATAAAAGATATTAACCGAGCATACTATTAAAACATATCGGTTGATTCTAGCGCCCGTCAACGACGTAACTTTGTAACTTTTTTCTTACTTTTCTTTATTTTGCCCGTCGCTGCTCGTCCGCTTCACGGTTACGGCTATTCAGCAAAGAGTAAAATCGTTACGGCCCAGCGACACTCGGCGATTAGCATGCGAATACTACGCTGCTGTCCATTTGCATGTAAACAGAAGTAAATATATTAAGTTCCCTTTAATCGTGCCTTTTCTTTTAGCAGAGCGATCTTAACATTAGCAATGATTCACGGTAAATAAGAGAAGATAGAAGTTATCAGCATCTTCGTGACTCGCGTATGACATATGAATTTAATGATTTCTCGTTTCGCTGGACCACCCGTGGATGTTGCTTTGTATCATCGATCGATCAAACGATTTCGTACCTTTTAAATCGACGTAACAACGAAGCTTCGATCATCATCGGTTTTTAGTATCGCGTATCGATCGTTAATTAAATTTGTTTATGTATAAAAATAATTAAATGTACAGCAATTTTTGTCTTAGATCTACTTAGATGCCAAAGAACCGAAGGAAATCCGTGTCCAATCCTTTCCTAGTTTTACGATAGACGTTCATCCATGATTTATGTCAATTTCACTAGATTCTTCGTCGCTTTAAATAACCGTAATTACGGTTGTTCTTTATCGTTCGTTTAGTATCGCGGCTCTCTCAACGGTGTGTCGTCCATGCGCGATCATCGAGAAAACCGCAGAGTCTTGTCTCTCTTCTCTCTTTCTTTCACGACGCAGCTCTCTCGTTTACTCGCGCGATTATGCAGCATCTCTCCGCACCTTCTTCTTTCTCTTTTCTTTGTCTCGACATTTTTTTCTTAACACTCCAGACTGGCAATGACTGTAATCGAAAGATGAACGAAGAAGAAGGTGACTATCGATCGATCGGCTTTCGCGACAAATGTCTTCTCTTCCTTAGCGACAATGTCACGAATCTCACGAAGTTGTAAAGGATAGGAATTTGAATGGCCGCGTGATTCGTGCTTGCCGCGCATCGTTTGCGTAAATCGTGGCAATTTTATTGATTCTTCGAAGCATTGTTTCTCTTTTATGTGCTTTAAAATATGTTTCTGTACGATAAATGTATATTTTTCGTACAGACGAACGTACATTACGTTCATGTATGCGTGGTTTACTTATCTATAATATTGGATCACGGCCAACATATACGCTAAACAAAGTTTACAATTTTTATCAAACGAAACTGCAATAGTATTATATACCGTATACTTGAAATGTATACCTAATATCGAATTCGATTTGGCGTGGGATTGGACCGAATCGAATACCAAAATCACGGAATCCGCAATTGATAATCCAAATCCATCGGAAGCTCCGAGGCGCGATCGCGCGTACTCGCGAATCTATCTATCGATTTCTCTCGTAGTTACGGAAGAAGATGCCTTAACGGCTCTGATCCGAACTCTCTCGGCAACGCTGTATCGAGAGAAAGAGAGACGCATAGCGAGCTAGAAAGTTCGTGGAGTCTTCGCAGCACTTCGCGAGACTTTTACGAGATCGCTATCGCTACGACCTAATAACAACAATTTTCGTCAAATCGATAAAAGAGGTCGATAGTAATCGGATCGATCACCCGATTCGCCAAAGATACTCGATTATCTCTCGAGGAGCGAACGTACGAAGGCAATCTTCGTTGTTAGCCGAGAGGCCCGTTAATGAGACGATCGAGGAGACTTCACTTTGCACCGATTCGCGCTCGATCGAACGCCGATCGAGTTTTGACTCGGGCTACCATCTGTAAACGATCGATCGATATCGTTCGTATTGGTAAAAGCGAACGAGTAGACCAAGAGTGGATATTATTCTACGATCGAACGTACCCACCGCTCGTCGAATTTCTACTTTGTATCACCGTGATCGGCTCTCGATCACTCGACGCGTAGCGTACCGTCGATCGCCGAGTAACGTGGCTAATCGAGGCGATAGCTCGTCTCTCCGATCGCCGATACTCGATACAGTAATGTCCTAATTATAGTAAACGTTGGATAAGATCTTATAGTTAGCCTTGTCCCCGAGCTGGATCCTTTTGGACCGATACGAATACCAACGTGATAATATTAAATAATGTATACTAATTTGTTCTGCTCGAAGAGAGAAAGAAAAAAAGAGGAGAAAGAATGAGAAGGAAAGGATGGGTACCTTTCTCTTTCGAGCTCGTAAAAAAGTACGACGACGTATACTACTCTTGAATAGAGTTTTACGAGCCCGTAAGAATTAGCGGGCAAGACGGAGATCTAATCGCGAGAAAAGTGATGATGAAGTGGACACTCGCCGAACGAATTACGATCATCGGGTCATACAATCACGATCGCCGTTGGTGCATCGCGATGAAAGAAAAGAGAGAAGGAGAAGATAGATTATACGCGAAGGCCGCTAAATCTGAAACGCGAAACCAGTCTCTCTCGATCCTTGCCGGGAAAAATGCGTTCGCTACGTAGAAGTAGCAGCGATCGGATTCTTAAATTAAGAGAACGATCACTATTTATTGCATGCTTTTATTTAGTTCGACTTGTATGTTTGTCCGGTACAAATCTTGTAAGCTAAATTTGACCCACTTCTAATCCCAGGATCCACCCATTCGAGCTATGGCCACTTATAAATAGCATTCAGCACTATCCCAATAAAAAAATGTTCTTATTATTGTCGTTTTAATACACATAATAAAATCTTGTTTTTTCATATAATTTATTTTGACAATTTTTCGAGCAAATGATTGTTCTAGCTTTATTCTTTAAAATCTAAAATTAGTTTGGATATTAAACACACGCGGGTAATTCAGCATTTCGGAAGACGTTCTTTAATTAATTCTATTCCTGTTTTACAACGAAAAGAAAAGATATAAAATGATCATAAAATAGAAATGTATATAGTGTTATAAAGATGTGATTAATATGAAACAGAATAACTTCTTAATTCAATCATTCTTACATAAAATCATAAATTATTCAGTGTCCCGTTTTCCCTTGCGATCGAGCCTCGTTTCGAGGCACTCTATTTGCAATGTTATCAACGTAAACACAAGCGCGTAGAGAGTTTAGTTCTTCGTTATAGGTCGTAGAGTATAAACGTCCTCGCAAATTTCTCCGAGCTTCTAAAAAAAAAAACCTTTGAATACTTTTTAGTATCTCGAACGTACCAAGAGTTCTTTATCGTCGATATACGGAATATATAGAATAATTGGACGAGCGTGTCCGACTGGTACTAGAGATTCTCGAATTACCAGACGATATTTTGTCCCGTATAAACAGTTATACAAGTCGTGTATTAAAGACGCTCGCGTTCTGCTCGTACTATACCGAGAGAAAAAAATATCAGCGGTGCACGCGAGAGGTCAAACGCGATTATTACTCGAATTTATGCACGCGTTAGCATCTTCGATGAAGACGGCCAACGCTGGCGACTTCCAGAAGCTCTTAAGGATTACTTGCATCCTGATAGTAGAAAATTTCACGCTATCGTCGTTACGCACACACACGCACACGTAAAGAGAGAGAGAGAGAGAGAGCGTTGAAAATTCCATTCTCAATTTTATTCAATTCGAGCTCGCATCGATCCGCTTATTTATTCGTCGAGAAGTGGATAGACCTTTTTTTTTTACAGGAACGGTTCTTCCTCTTCTTCAGAGTTCTCGCTTTCTCCATCGAACGACGAGAGAAGCCGAGTTCGAGCGAGTTGCAAAAACGAGCCGCGAGGGGAACGCACGCAAAATTCGACCTTTGTCCGTTGATGAAAAGAAAGAAAGACTTTGGTAGGTAGGAGATGACGAAGGATCGATAGAGATCCTCTCGTGCGGTTTTTAGCCGGAGGTTAAAGTCGCGAGACGGTACCTGCTGAGCGAGTGAGAAAGAAACGGAGCGAGCGAGGGGTGAGAGAGGGTATATACGGAAGAGAGGTATTACCCCACCCAGATGCGAGTCGGCAGGATCGTGGGCTCTCTTCTCGAGAATATCCAGTTAACAGGGTCGCCGACCGTATACCCACTTAGGTGGCCTAGGCACATCTCCACACCGAGGGATAAGAAAAAGAAGAGGAGGAAAGAAAAAAAAAAGAGATCTGCAGAAGTCAACCACCAGCGCTTGGATTCCTGGTCACCAGGAACATCCTGAAGCAGCTAAGTGTGACCGCACGACCGCTATCGATGCCTCCTTGCGTTTTCGATTGTTCGAGCTAGTTCATGCTTGATATCGAGGCCCCCTCACGGGGTTTCAGATAGAGACTCGACACAATGGCGAGTGGACCGTTCCTTCTTGTCGTCACTCTCCTCCTCTTCTTTTTATTTCTTTCATTATTATTGTTGGTATTGTTGTTATTCTTATTCCTGCTATCTCATACTATCGTATACTATCGGCATTTTATTTTTTCGTCTCTCATCGTAGTCGTCGAGACTGCGAACGGTGCTTGTCGTTAACGATCGAAATCGTCGGTCTATCTTGTATACGTACGAGAGAATAGAAAAGGGGAGACTCCAACGAGTCACCGTACCGCCATTGGCGCCAACTTCGCGCAAGGTGCAACGTGTCTCCACGACCAGCTTGACGAGATTAAAATCAAAGTAGGTGGAGGAAGAGGAGGAAAAGAATTTGCCTCGAGTCCTCGACCAGCTCTTGGAATCGATTTTCTAAGATCAACACCGATGCCACGCTACGTTGATAGCTCGCGTTCGCGAATAGACGTCCTTGTAACCACATGGAATAGTTTTATTTTAAGAGAAACCGTCTTCGATCCTGCTCGTCCTACGCGACGTCTGTCAAAACGCCGCGAACGTTTAATGGAACATCCCGTGCTCCGACGTGTCTTCGACTCGATGAATCTCGATTAAAATGGAATGAAAAAAAAAAGAAATGCAGAAAGGATTAAGAAAAAGAAGGATAAAAAACACGTATAACTAAGTAGGCCGGGAGATTTGCATAATTTTGTCATGGTCGATGAGCAGACTTGACGCGCGAGCGCAGTAACGTTTCTTCGGTGGAATCGAAATTCTTCTTTATAGCCCGAGCTGAGTGGTTTTAATTTGATTGGGAGATTACGATTCATTTTATTCCTGGACAACATTATTTTCTATAAATAATTGGCCTTTAATATCGGCTATTTTAAAGAACGTCTTGTAATATAAGATAATATGTAGAACGTAGAACATAATTTTCTTGATGTTCACATCAGACTAGGATCATTTCAAACAATATCACTTAATTTTCTAATCTCTTCCACTTACATCCTTCAATTTCGTTCCAAATAATCAACGAACCGTCGATATAACCAATCAAAGATCATTCAATATTAAAACAACGAAATTCCAACGACACGAAGAAGAAAAATGATTCAATTTGTTATACGATCCGTTAGCTTGATCCACAATATTCGCCTCTGCTACATAGTTATATAAATCATTGCTCGCTGGAGGAAAACGAAGAAAAAAAAAAGTCTAGAGAGAGGAACGTTGGCGTTTACAAAGCGGCTCGGTTTGCCGCCTATGGATGAGACGGCCAATATATGGCGCTTATAGAAACGATCGGATTAGGCAGAGCGAGCAGACTCATTCCTTCGCGCATTACTCGATTCTCAGGCGTGGCTGAACAAACACAAAAGAGCCTTCTCGAAAGGCTGAATAAATAGAGATAGGAGAAACACGCACAAAACGATGGTTGTACTCGAACAGAAAGAAAGTAAAGGTACGAAAGAGAAGACTCGCGATGCGCTTCTCGTTTCTACCGTTTCGGGATAACTAGAACGGTCGAATGGCGGCATTATACGCGAGACGAGAGGACGGTGAACGTTTAAGCGTTACCATGATGCTTCTCCATTCTTTGGAACGGACGACAACGACGTGGTAACACAGAAGAGGATCAAGCACTACGCTATTCATAGGAATGCCGTTTTATTGTTATGCCGATACAAAAAAGTCTCATTTTTCTTCCTTGCTATCTCGCGAATAATAATCGAGCTCTTTCTCTATATTTTTCTCTCCTCTCTCTCTCTCTCTGTCGTTTTGCTCCACGGTTTTCGCCCACGTCCGATCTTACGGTCTCTCTCATTGTCGACGATAGCAAAGCGCCCGCGTACGATCCGACGAGCCTTTTGGCGAATATCTCTCGAATCTTTCCATTGCTATTATCCTCCACTTCGTACCCTCGTAAGTCATCACACGGGAGGAAGGTTCGGAGGGTAGGAGAAAGGCGTGAAAGCGCGAGAGACGACTGTTACGTGCCGGCGGCTGTGTCGTTACTCAAAATCGAATGCGCTCTTCGCGAAATATACATACATATATATATACGAGAGACGAAGAAGAAAAAAGAAGAATAGAAATGAAAAAATGTAGAGATTCATATATATCGAAGAAGAGAAGACAGAGAAAAAAAAAGAAGAGGAGGAGAAGGAAGCGCGAACGTCGTTCGTAAATTTACGTTGGACGTACTAAGTGTACGCGTTTCCTAATTAACATGCGTGCGCAGCCCATACGCTCTCTGTAAATTCGCTTTACGATAGAGAAAGTCGGAATGCGTCTGATAAACGTCTCCTATCTTGGCTTATATCGAGCGGCAGTCGGTTCGTTCGGCTATAAAATCGAGAATGCCCCCAGGGTGGATCGTTTTTCACGTGACTCCGCTTTTCTTTCCTATCGCTAGCGCGTATCTCGCTCGTACACCAGCTTATTCGCTAGCACGTATTCCTCTTCTTGGTCTCACGAATACGGTTTCTTAATGCTCTCTTGCGGAGGATCGGCCGGCCCAGGTTGCTTCCGATCAGCAAAGAGCAATGAATTAGTAAAACTCGTCGGAGAACGCACCGATAGTTCTTCTCTCTCTCCCTCTCTGTTTCTTTCCGTTGATCCTTCTCTTTCTCGACTGCCGGAGACGACGAGTATTTATGGGAGCGAAGAAACTCGCTGACGGCGATCTCCTTCGCCTCTCGTTACCGTAAACTCATATCATTACCGCATCTCGTAATTATGCCGGCGAGGTAAACGTCTCTAACGAACGGCCGAACAGACTTCGATTACGACAGACCGAGGAAAGAACTCGCTCGCGTGTGAGCAGGAAAGAGAGAGAGAGAGATAGAACTTTAGACGCACGATGGGCGATGAGCTTTGCGTCGAGTAACCATTTTTTACGCACTAGAGGCCACCCGACTTCTTCGTTGCTTGTATAGACTTTCGAATATCCTTTATGTCGAACTCGATACGTGATATCTTCTCCTGTCGAGTCGAAGGAAATATTTTCAGGAATTTCCTAGCGATGGATCGTTTCGAAAGTTTTTAATGATTTTTCTTTACGATTATTTTCTGCACAGTAAGTTTGTAGAAAATTACAAGTGATTGATAAAACATATTTTGTTTGATAATTAATATTTATTATAGATGTTAAAAATCGAATTAAAATGATTAAAAGACTATTTGGAACAACGTATTAAAATTGTTCAGTCCGATAATCCAGTAAATTCTCGCCTTCTCCTAAACTACCGTTAAAGATAGCTCACAGTTATGTAGAAACTATCGTAAAGGTGATAACTTCGTGTCGGAGATGATTAAACCTGCCGACAATAATGACGACGAGGTGACGTACGAAAGTAGGCTCCTTTTCATAACGTTTAAAACGAACTCCGAGTAGGAGCAGCATCGAAACGTCTTGGCCTTGTCGAGCCCTCGCTTGTTTTCAAGAGCACGATCTATTATCCGGAGTCTTATCAGGATTCCATATCGACGTGCGATCCGATAAGCGATCACTTTCGAGAAGTCAAAGCTGGTCGGTAGGAGACCATCCGGGAGAGGTCGACCTTTCTCTCTTTCTCTCTCTCCCATCGAGAACATCGCGCACCTGTCGTAACACGGTGGTTGCAGTTACAAACCGCGCAAACTATGCGCGTTGATACATATACAGGGTGATTACGAACGACCTCTCGAAAGTTTCGCCGTGTAAACTCTCCGAAAGATCCTCTCTCTCTATCTCCCCTTCACATAATATTTCAACTTTTCTATGTCGTGCCGAACGTGCCCGTCTCGATTCTCGTTTTGCCTGTGATTCTAAATCGAGGTAGAAAGAGAAAAATAAAGATCGAAGGAAAATAGATTCTCAAAGGAATCCTCCTCTCACCGATTCGAGAACACGAACGGTACGCTGCGCGATCACCCAGTACATGCAAAAGTGCGAGACATCGGCGCGAGGTTAGCTGCAGGTGAGCTTAAGCGAGTATCGTTCAGCGATTTCGCCGAGCCGATTGCATTAGTTATCGGTCACGGTTCGACGAAGAAGAAACGCCCTGCACGAGCTAAAGCAAGACGATAGAAAGGGAGAGAGATAGCGAGCGAGATGGTGAGAGGAAGAAGACAAGAGAAGGCATCGTATAATATGTTCTTGCGATTTTTGTCTCCTTCCGAATCTCCCCTTTTTCTTTTCTCTTTTGAAACGATCCTACCTCCACCTTTCTCCCTCCGAGCAAAGAATCGTTCTCTCTTTCTCCTTCTTACTCTTCCTTCGCTCCCGAGACCTACTTTACAATAGGGAAAAGATCGAGTCTCGAGTACCGCTCGAGTATTCTCCCTCTTTACCTCGACTCCCTCCGAGCCTCTTTCATCTATCCGTTGTCCAGCTTCGTCCTCTCGTCGGGTACCTCTCTTTCTTCTCCCTCTACCCTCCCACGATGACCGGCACACGCAAACGAGTAGAGGAAGACTATGGACCACGAAGGCGTAGGCCCCGACGCATACGCCTTCCAGGTCTCTCTACCTCTCTTATCGACCTAGATTGCGATCTTTGACCAGACGAAATCGAGGATGATCGTTCTTCCTATCCTCCAAGGATTCGAGACGGTTTTCGAGATCGTTCACCTTTCGCGTCTACGCGATAGCTTCGTTTATGATTTATTAGAAATCGAGATTCTATTCAGGTGATAATGTAATTTTTTAAATACTCGGAAATACAAGAAGTGGTAATAGAAATTTCCAAAGAAAAAGTTTCGGATTTGTAAGTCTCGAACGGTCGTGTTAAGAAGCTACGTTATTAAAATTCAACGGTCTATGTTGCTACTTGTTAAACGGTATACGCGAGAGAGACACGAAGAAGTACGTTTATTCAGGACCCGTAGCGACAAGCGACATTTACAAAGTTAAAAGAGAGAAGAAAAGTCATGGAGAGGAGGCCTCCGCTCTTAGGCGCATACTTTCATAAGTGCACCTTGCAAAAATTCGATCTCGAATTTCTCTGCGAAGGCATACCGCGCGTTCCTAGTAAGGAAGAAGTACGGCAAGCCACGCGTTAAAAAACGACATTTCGATGTTATTTCCTACGACCCCACCTAGCCTCGCAGGAGGTCATATCGATAAATCACTGTCAACTTTCAACGATAGGTCCATTGATAACGAGACGAACTCGCGATACGAGAGCCTTTGCCGGGTCTACCTACGGACGGGCACGTTAAATGATTTTCGAAACTCCCCGTGTCGTTTCTTCGGGCTAAACGAATTTTGACTTTGTTCTATCTACCTCTCTCTCTCTCTTCCACGTCTCACAAACGAGCAATTAAGCTCAACGTGCCGTATCGACGAAACGGAACGTTCGAACTTAAAACATTATTAGCCGGTTAGTTTCGAATTCATTGGCTCGTAGTCAATCGCCCACGCGCTCCCGTCGTTTGTGTATTTCATCGTAATGTCACAACAGGCGAAACGTGACGCATGGTCATAAATAAAACGAAAGAGAGAAAGAGAGACAGAGAGGTGGACTTGAGTCGTTTCGTGCTACGTCTCTCCGTTTTCTATACTGGAGTGGAACGTCGTAAGTTTATCGATTTGTTAATAGGACACGTCCATCTATTTGATTGTTGAGACATATAAAACATTTAGTCATTTATATTTAGATATAAATTGTCTAAATGATCATTGATGCGGTTCATTATTTAGACATTTATGCAATTCAGCGAGATGTTAATCATCGAAGCTAAATTCGAAAGTCGATTTTTCGAACCCGGAAGGAATCGCAACGTTGACCCGTCACAGCGTATAATCAAAAAACTCTGTCTTGGGTGCGTTCCTTGTCGAACTAGTTTAAAGGATCCTCGCATCCTTCTAAAATCACGTCTATCTCTCTCTTGCTCCATCCGGTCCCGTTTCTTCCATTTTTTTTTTTCTTCTCAACTAGCTTGCGTGCAGGAGGAGAGTCGTGACGAGACCCGTAAGAAAGATTCGTATCGCGGAGGATACGAAAAAAAGCATCGCCTTCGAGGAATCCAATTTTATCGACACGAAATAACGACGAAGTATCCCTCGTCCTTTTTAATAATAATAACAATATTTTTTACCTCATTCCCTGTAGCATATTATACTCTACGGCAGCGGCGAATGACCGGAGGAAAATTTTGTCGACTAATCCGTGCCTGCGAGAGAAAGAGAGAGGGAGAGAGGAAACTGTACGGGACGATCGAGTAATGAGATTCAAGACAAAGAGAGGATTCTTCGTAGGTTAATATGCGAGGGTACGAATTAGGGAGAACATTACGGTTACAGGAAGGGGCGAGGAAGCGTAGCGACGGAAGACCGTAATGACGGTTGCCGAAATTGCAACAGCCGCAAGTATACCGTTAGCGGTGCAAAATTAACGTTGTAAGAGGAAGGGCGAGGTCGATGCTACGATTAAAAAATTAAGGAAGGACAAAAACGAGGAGGTTCTTCTTTTTCTTCTCTTCTAGGTGGACGAACCTTGCGATTATTGGTCGATATCGTGATCGTTACACGGTCATCAAAGAACGCGATATGCGTTATTTAAGATCGAAGCTAGAAGCTACTTTTCTTATTTGGTCTGAGATCATTGAAACGGGAAAGAGGTTGATGTTACGATAAAAAAATTAAAATTAGGACAAAAAGGGGATATACATTCATGTTTTTTTCTTTCAGGTGTATGAACCTTACTCGAACGCGTTAATTGACCGATATCTATTCGCATCGTTATATCTTCCTTATAGTCATATTATACACTCGCCGTATATCATCGCATAGATATTGGATTATTATACCTACATTGAAGACTAAGTACGGATCGTAAATATTATACCGAGTGCTATTTTCTTTTATCTCTTTCCCTCGCATTTCCCGCACGAGCCAGCAAGGGACTTAACACGTCGGAAATATTTCCGCTAAACGAGCGAGACTCTAATGAGCGGATTAAAGTGAAATAATTATACGTTCGCGGGTTGTTAATAACTGAAAGGTGGTTAAAAAGATGCCGCTTTTAATGATGAAAATACCGAACGGACACGCGAATCGTACGGAGATGCGATTCTTCCTCGTTTCGAAAGTTCGAGCTCTCTTATTGTTCCTTGGGAGGTTCGGTTATTTAAACGACACACGTACGAGGCTCGTGACTCGGTCTAGCTTTTGTAGCTAATGTCATGGGGAAAGAGCAAGCGTTAAAATGGCGACATTGCTCGATGTAAAAGTTATTCCCACTTTCTATGAATATCTAGGTATGCACCTATTTATTGAGATATACCAGAATCATGACCTAATATTGATGAATAAAAATAATCATCTCTTTTACGTTATAAGCTGTTCTAATCTTTTGCATTATATCATTTTATTTCAAATTATTTAATTATTTTATAGCGTTTCGATAGGATGGCTGGTTGGAAAGATACAGCAGTTTTAAGCTTGAAAAAGACCCATACTTCGACACTTAAAAAATTAATTTCTCATCATTGCTTAACGATATCGAAAAACGGACAACGGGACAATATTATGCTTGCTTTTTTCTTTCTAAATCTTGATGCATACATCAGGATTTTTGTGAAAAATCGATGCATCTCAAATTTGCCCGATCAAATATTCGTTCGAAAGAGTAAAGTCTCCGCTTTACGAATATGCAAGTCTCGTTTCGATAGGATGGCTGGTTGGAAAGATACAGCAGTTTGAAGCTTGAAAAAGACCCATACTCCGACACTTAAAAGATTAATTTCTCATCATTGCTTAAAGATATCGAAAAACGGACAACGGAGCATTATTCTGCATGCTTTTATCTTTAAAATGAGCCATTAAACATTGAAATCGGCGGTGGTGACCATTTTGGCAAAAATCATGATGCATAGGTCAGGATTTTTGTCAAAAATCGAAGTATCTCGAATTTGCCCGATCAAATACTCGTTCGAAAGGGGAAAGTCTCTTCTTTACGAATATGCAAGTCGCGTTTCGATAGGATGGCTGGTTGGAAAGATACAGCAGTTTTAAGCTTGAAAATGACCCATACTCCGACACTTAAAAAATTTATTTCTCATCACTCCGCAACGATATCGAAAAACGGACAACGGGATAGTATTCTGCATGCTTTTCTCTTTCAAATGAGCCATTAAACATTGAAATCGGCGGTGGTGACCATTTTGGCAAAAATCCTGATGTATGCACAGGATTCGAAAGAGAAAAATCTCTACTTTACGAATATGCAAGTCGCGTTTCGATAGGATAGCTGGTTGGAAAGATACAGCAGTTTTAAGTTTGAAAATGACCCATACTCCGACACTTAAAAGATTAATTTCTCACCATTGCTTAACGATATCGAAAAACGGACAACGGAGCATTATTCTGCATGCTTTTATCTTTAAAATGAGCCATTAAACATTGAAATCGGCGGTGGTGACCATTTTGGCAAAAATCATGATGATACGAAATTGAAATATAACTCTTATTTCGGGTCTCTGAAGCCACTCGACATCACTCGACATCGAATGAAAAAGTTTAAATAATTTTACTCAAACAACAAATTTTCCATTAAAGATCTTTCTATCTTCTCGGTCAGTAACACCGATAAAATATCTAACTCGAGGTAAAACACTCGCTCTTTAAGTATTACGGCCTCACCACGGGAGAAAACGGACGGACGGAGCACTCTGTGTAAAATACACCGAATCCTGAAGGCCGTCCACCTTGCGCCGCGATTTTATACCGGGTGTCTCGCGTAACCAGTCCCGTTCCGCGCCTCGCTCTTTCGCCTGATCGTTATCGAGTTAACGTTAATGCTATTTACGTAACCTTAATTGAAGTAAGTACATATATACTTAGGTACGTAACTTACCTACATACATGTAGGTATACGAGAATGAAAGAAGAGAGGTGGGCCCTTTTATAAACGAATTCGCAGGACGAAAATGCCGGGTGGATAATGGACCTACCGGCAATAATCGAGGAGAAAATTGGCGAGGCAACGAAACCAGCCGTTTACGTGTATTAATGGCATCGGAGAAATATTTTCCCCTGTCTCATTAGGCGCGCGAACGGATTCATTATATTATGTGCTCACGTGCGATTTACCTCGTGACCACAATAGCTACCCCGAAACTCGTGACAAAACGTGAAAAGTAATTTCGTCGGTCACGAACGTTGCCTGGCCTTAATTTTATTCGCGCATAACGCGTTCGCCAAGCTACACGTGCGAACATAACGCGCACGGTAAGTGTTGGTATATGTATATTTATGTGTATACGTGCATTCGACGGAATACGTTAAACTTAATACGAGAAAAAATTTCGCAAGGCCGACACGCGATACCTACCCGGACTCGATCGTTCGACTCGCGCGTATTTCCGCATGGACAGCTCGCGAAAAGAGAAGGACGATGACAATGAGAGAACGAAGCAAACTCGACACTGCGCGTCTTCGTTTCGGTCTCCATTGACACTCCCACGTAGATATTTAAGCGGGTACTCGCGGGTATACTCGAAAACGCTCGTCATAAATACTCATCGAAAAATGGCGAGAAAGAAGGACGAAACTCGTAGCCTTTCGAAGGCCGCGAGAGTTCCAGCGATTCGTTAACGAATGGAGAGAGAGAGGATGTAAAGTGCAATAAATCCTTCTTTATAACACGGCTCTCGCTGCGTTCAAGAGAGGATCCTCTTTGTTTCGTTCCGTTCGGTGCCGTTCGCACAAATGCTCGCTATGAATGCGCCTTGGGTTCTTCCTGGTCCCAACGGATCTCTCTCTCTCGACTAATCGACCAATCGAGAAAGAGAACTCGAAGAAAAAAGGAGAATAAAAAAAGTGAGTCGTTCATTCAGAGCTTCGAGAGTCCTTTTCCCAAGTTACGAGACGAGATACGCAAGGAGCGCGTGGGGTGGCTGAGCGTTCATAATACCTACACGTAGAAAGTATGTCAAAGGTATACGTTTCAATTCTTTCAGCTGACTTTTCGTGGTGAACGTTCCATGGTCATGGAACAGGTGATTAATAGCGATCCTTGGTACCGAAGTAACGAGCATTAAACGCGGGTACGAGGCGTATCGCAGCGAACGATCGATTTTCAAGGCACGTAAGGTACGTCGGGGACCGAGCTAAAAATCTACCGACCAGCTTGGTCCCACGTCTCTATGAAGCGTCGCTCGTTATTTTAGCGATCGAACGATGGACCCGCCGTCCGCCGGTCCATCGTTCGTCGTGATCGCCGATACGAATTTCGTGGGACCCTCGCGGCTCGAACTTTCCTGAAAAAAAAGAAAGGTGGGGTTATCTCGTACGTGCGATGTAAAATATGGCGGAGGGCTCCGTTGGGTATCGTTTATCCCTTGCTAAACTAATAATATAAATCTGTCGCGAGATAAGCGTGAAGTAGCGAATCTTTTCGTGTACCTGAAATTTAAAACAACTCAAGTTCATGTAATTAAAGGCATTAATTATGGAATTAATTACTTCGAACACGGTTTTCGGAGTCTTATAAAAAGTTCTTTTTTTTGTCAACGATGTTAAAGAGCCGAAGCTCGAAGAATTTCTGTTCGGAAATCTATCTTTGTATCGTGTACGCGATTTGTATCGCTTAACGTTGAATCATTGGACGATAGAGAAGAAAAGACACGCCACGTACGTGTCAGGAACATCGTACGGAAATTAATCCGATCGAGATCGCGATCCACGTCGTTAGGATCCTCCTCTACGTCCCTCGAGCTGCTCGCTCTTAATCGACGACACAATGATGCGATTCAATTATCGCGTCTACTCACCGGCGCGCGGGAGGAAGCGGCGAAGAGGATTGGAAGGACGGGGGAGGAATGATCGAGCGAAATTTCAACGTCATGTCCTATTAAGATTGTAAATCACCGTGGCAAGACTCGAGGTACACGAAACTCGCATTAGCGCTCCATAACCTCGCGATAAATCTGCGGATCCATCAAGTACAAATATCCGTGCCGCGCGCATGGATTCTTCCGGGCGTCGTTCCTTTGCTCTTCGATTCCTCGAACGCGTTGCTACTTCCCATCGAGAGTCGGCGATTTCTTACGATCTTTCGTAAAAGAATGCAGGGGATCGTTTATTTCGATTAAATCGTCGATGCACCGGAGATATCGAGACGGGCTTATTAAAATCTTTCGAATAGCGTAACGACCAATTGATCGTGATACGCGTCACGCCCGAATAGAATTCGATTTTAAACGTAGGTATAAGATCCTTGAAACGTATCTTAAATGAAATTACGAATAAAAACGTTAATGCGTTTGTTCCGATTTTAAGTATGTACCGTATGTATAATATACGTAATGCTCGGTACAGAACTCTTTTTATTCTCGATAACTCTTGCGATTTTGCGCAGGGTGCGGCAAAAGTTTCGCTCGATCGAGAAACGCGTGTCTTTCGAAGAAATTTTTCGGAGAATGCGAACGACTCATGGTCGGAGTACGGGTACAAACCGTGGCCTACTTTTCTGACGTTCTGCCACATTGTTAGCGTTCGCAAAGATTTCTTTTCGCCATACATAAGGTTCAAGTCGATCGTATTTTTCGTTATTGCTAGAAATTAAAGTATCGCATGGATACTGATTTTATTCGCGCAGAAATACTCTAAATATTCAGCATAGGCGTATGCATCGAACGCGATATTAATTGTATATTAACTGAAGTATTTGTACGCTATATTTCTTTTGGATCTTCGAACTTTTTTATCGTCATCGTGATAAAAATCTTTTTTCTATTCAAAAAGATCACGAAAATCGATCGAATATAAAATTCCGTGTAACCACTTTAAAAAAAAAAGATTCTACGAGAAGATCGACGGGATTCAAACGACTGGGTGGTACGAAGTCACTTCGGGACAATTACGAGCACGTTAAGGTATCTCGGTTCGCGAACGGTCTCTAACGTGTAATCCGATCTACTCAAGATCGGACGCGAGTGTTGGCG
Organism: Ancistrocerus nigricornis; assembly: GCA_916049575.1. Taxonomy (NCBI): domain Eukaryota; kingdom Metazoa; phylum Arthropoda; class Insecta; order Hymenoptera; family Vespidae; genus Ancistrocerus; species Ancistrocerus nigricornis. Next base: position 1,155,285 of record OU696668.1, on the reverse strand, counting down.
CGTGTGGTTCTCTCCGTAGCGCTCTCTACGCTGGTATTGCCGCGAAATTTATAGAAGCCGGGACCCTGGCTCTGTAAGGGACTTGCAACACAATCAAGACAAATTAGCCGCGAGGCACATAACGCGAAACGGCGTACATATGCCGAGTGGCGTGAGCGATCATGTTCGAGCGATACTAATACCCAAGTAGACGCTTATCGTGTCGCACTTTTAAAGATCTCTTCCTCTTCTTTTTTTGTAACTCTTTCACACTCTCTATTTCTCCTTCGTCTCATCGAGCTTTGAATTTCAAGTACTCTTCTGCACGACTCGCGAAAGAAAAGGATCAAAATGAAACGCAGTAAAGTGTTACGAAGTCGAATTTTAATTAATAGACAAAGGGTATAGGACAATGGCGTTGCTCAAGCATCGAAAATAGAAGCATCGTACGATCATAAATATTCGACGTATAGTTCTTGCACGAACGCACTGTCCTAATTACGTACTCGCATACGTACATATATGCATACTGCACCGCAGACCCCGGTTGGAAAACTTCCGGCGCGATAAAAATGATCATATAGGTATACCACGCATGATTAACTTTTCGCGCCACTTGTTGAACTATTCTCGTTCTCAAAGTAAATGCAATTATCCACCTACTTATTCTAGGTGGCAACACCCGCGGAGAGCGCATAAATATCGCTTTTAATAAAAAAGACCGCTACGAAGCGGTGGCCAATGCAAGGTATGGGCTTGCTCCTTGCTTCGACCAATCGCGTAAGTTCTCGCTAGACGTTCGTGTATACACGTTGAAACGTATGAATGCTTGAGATTGGTGCGTGTGTACGTGCCGTTATGTACTTTATGCACGCCTCTAGATCGTAGAAGGACACGCCGAAAGGGTACGGTCTCCGTGACTGCGTTATTAACGATATTCAACGGGATAGGAGTTGATAAAATATTATGCTAATCTCTGGCAGCACGCGGGACCTACTTTAGAGTCCCTGAATGCGCGTCAGCCACAGGGCGCAGCCTTTGCTCGCGCGAATTGCACGAGCTCTCCGTTACCGTTTAAATCAACGCCATCTTTAATCGGATTATTAGTAAAAAATGGCACGTTATCCTGACAAAATTCGTCCGGGCATCAAAGCCGATAATCGAGTGTACTCGTTTCGACGATCCCAACGTCTCGGGTATGAGCAACAAAATCCGTACCTACTCGAATTTTCATCTTGGAAGATAAAGCGGATGAAAGTTGCACCGAGTGGCTTTAAAATGGATGTGCATGAATGTAGGTGCATATGTATCTTACTGCCTCGCAGGTAGGCATAAATAAAATTTGACGAAAAACACAGGGCGCGGGGTGAGCGTAAATCAAAGCGCTTGCGCGCACGCGCGCGCTATCATCTTCCTATTAAATCGTTTCCTCTCTCTCTCTCTCTCTCGCTTCTCTCTTCCTTGATAGATCGAAATTGAGGTCGGCTCGAACAATTTCCCGATGTAAAATAGGAACAACGAGATATCGTCGTGCCCTCGGGAGACGGTTAATAATCATTACTGTTGCAACTACGTTTCAAGACGCGTTTCATAGATGTAGGTGCGTTTACACAATGAGAAGCAACAATAATGCGTGCGAGAATAGTGGTACACTTACCTTCCATATATCTTTGGTAACCTTGATGCTGTTATACGCGAAGAAAAACTTGAGCACGTTAACTTGATATTTATTACGTGTAATAATCTCAAAGTAGTAATAATAAATTGAATTACATGTAACGTCTCGGCAACCGATATTTCCTTGTCAGCCAATTATACGCGCGTCATAGGTACTTGTAATAATACGTTTTGCAACGTGTTCCCATTTACAAATGTTGAAAATCTCCAAAGTTTTGACACCTCCGACAGTCTTGACAAATTCGTTACCTCCCGTGATATTTATTTTCGACGTACGCGAAACCGATCTCTACAAAGTAAGGATATCGATCGTCATAAAAAAAAAAAATGAGACACGTAAAAAGTTGCAGAGAAAACGAAAAGAAACGGGTTAAAAAAAAAAAGTTACTTCCACACGCGCTATTATTATTTCTTTTTCACGTACAATAAAGGTTGCAGGAACGAGCTCGACGAAGCTGCACCCATGGCAAGCCGCGCAGGGGGAGATAAGGAGAGACGCGAGTGCATTCGATGCAATTACGATGTACCCGTCGATCGGGCTTTTTTTTGCGGGCGTCCATCCGTGAGAGATCACGCGCGGCTGAGGTGTACCATTCATCATTGAAATACACCTCGCAAATACGGCGCACGTCGCGCGCCGTGCTAACATTTTCGCGCGAGTGGCCGGTTCTCGATCATGAAATACTGCTCGAAAGCCTTCCGTATGTAATGGTGAGTGTACGTGTGCGCGAGTTCGAAAGAAACCCGACGTTTTCCGCGCTCGAGCTAAATCCGGCAAAGTTAACGCCATTTAACCACTTACGGATTATTTCTACTTATTTGTGATCCTCGTAAACGACCACTTGACCTTTCGATACGATCCCGAACGATCGGGAACTCCCTCGTTGTGTTCAATTAGAAACTCCTAATGACGAGTCCACCTGTCCTCCGTAAACGATAATTGATATTAATTCGATGAATTTACGCACGCGATGTAGATTTAATTGCATAACGCGAGTAAGAAGAGAAGTTTTAACTGGTAGGAAAATCGAGGTCGACCGGACCTCGAAGATGTCTTTGCCAGCGTAGTTCGTCATTTTTATTCCTTTTTTCCCTGCATTCTTTTCCTTCTCTACCAACCTGGAATATCTAATTGATAAGAAAATATGCCGATACGCGGATAATACGTGAACGAATCGGAACGTCGGATGGACGTTTGCTCCGGCAAAGAGAGCATACCGAGACGGTTTACGTCTCGTTACTGTAAAATCTCGTGATGAGATGAGCAGGAAGAGGCTTTAAGCTTCAATTTATCAAGCGATGCTATCGGGCCTGCTGCGAATCGATAAAAAACGCAGGGAGCCTCTGGATAATACGTATAGGCCATTGAGTATAACGCGGGATTTCTCGATCTATATGGGCATGGAATTCGTCTTTTTCTACTTTATATGTTTTTTCTTCTTGTTGGAAGACCGATATCCAAATCGATGGAAAATAATTTAAATCGTCGAGTTTTTTGTATCGCGATCGTTATATAAGCGAGAAGAAAGAGAGATATCCTCTCGCGATGAGCGTTACTCGCATGGATAGCCATATAATTACGAGTAATATTATTATTGTTATTAAACGGCGGAAGAGGATCGCCCGATTTAACGACTTTTTATCATTTTCTTCTTCCGACGATCGTCGAACCGGTTTTCAAAAAATCAATACTACCGACCGGCACGGTGTATATCGCTTTTGCCGCGATGCTATTCCGCGCCCGAAAAAGGCGCGGTAACGGTAAAACGTTGAAGGCAGAAGTCGGTTCGTTCGAGGTTGAAAAAATTTTCGGAGTCCGAGGGGGACGTTCGAACGAACTCGACTCGAACTGATTAACTGTACGAGGTAAAAAGTTGAGGAGATTAAAAAATTTCGAACTAATCGCGCATATAGCAGCTCGAGTATCCACGTTCACCGTGAGACAGGTGTGTTCGTTTCGACTGACCTTACACCGTAGATATTTTTTAATAAAACGTTCACTGCTTAAAATTCACTCGAAAGATGCCGCGTACAAAGCTTCGAAGGTTCGAATTGAAATTTGACGAGTGATTTAAACTCGAATTGAATCGTTTACAGAATTTGGCAGGTAATATTGATAGTTTAAAACCATTGTTTTAAAATCAATTTGGGATTTAAAACAGTATTTATTCGGAATTTATTTTTATTATTCCATAAACCTCGATCCTCGTCTCAAACTTCTTGCAGAGAATTCTCGAGGTCCAATTCACGGTTAAAATTTCGACTGGGTCCATGTAAGAAAGTATAATAAAATCAAAAGAAAAAAAAATTGATAAAAATCATAACGGATAGGTTCGACTTCAGAGGTCCAAAGATTTCGATTTCTTCGTTCAACGTACGAACGGTTCGACCCAGATCAGAGATACACGCTTCTAAAGTTTCTATCCTTCTAAAGTTACTACTTCGAAGTACCTACGCGGGTTGAGAGAAGACGAGGGGAAGGTAGGTATGGTAACTGAAAGATAAAAAAGCTCAGCGGGTAGGCGCGTATCGTAATTGTAGGTAAACGCGGAGAGTAGTCGATGGAAGATTTATCTCGTAAAATCGCAGCGTTCGTTTTCGTATGCCTTCTCGAGTTCTCTCTGCGCCCGACTGGATACCAGCTCGCTGCTTCGCCTTACCTGCTTTACCTGCCTTACCTTCGTTCAGCCAAGATACGCCGGCAATAATTTCAATTGAGCGGACGCGAAAGTTTCTCTTTCGCGGTGGCTGACATTCGGCGATGTACCTGCGTCCAGGAAATCCGACACGCCGCTGGCGATGATCGAGAAAGGGGAATCCCCCGAAGTGCTTTTGCTGCGGTAATCGCCATGCTTTCTTCGTTCCACCTCTCTTTCTCTCTCGTCTCGGTAAACCCGATTTTCGGCTCGTGTTACGAAGCCGACGTGTCGATAAAAGAGACTAAAATAAAGAATTCGTCGTCGTCTCTCTTTACTTCAACGAGAGATTCACGGTAAGAAGGAAGGATCTCGTATAGATTTCTCGAAAAAAGATTTTACTTGATCGTCGAAAATATCGAGGATGCATCGTCATTCGTCGATCCTCGCTATTTTTATTCACGATTCTTCTTTACCAAGCGTTAATAACGAAGTTACGTCGTAGCTTGATTAATGGCCAGGTCCATTGCCGTCCATAGACTTTTGCGTAGACAGCGTCAACGTTTTAAAACAGCGCGCTAAATGTCGTGCGTTACGCGTCGTGTACGCTAACGTGCCATACGTACGTATGTAACGTTTCTAAACTAGATAGATACGCGTGTCTAGACTCGTGTGCCACGACGGGGTTAATTAGAAGTTAAATCAAACGGAGAAAACGTACGGGATCGTACGGTGGTCCATTCGATCTTACCTCTTTACCATCTTAACCCTTTTATCCTCTTATACCCTCTTTCCCCATTTCTTCGCAGAATATAACGACAAAGTTGCGAGTATCGCGGCAACGTGATTTTAAATAAAAATCCATGCTTTACGAGGCTTCCGTAAGAGAGAAAGTCGGATCATTCTTTGAAGTCGTTTAGAGATCACAAGGATTACTCGGTGAGATGCTATAAACTATATGCTTCTCTTTCTACATTTTTACGAGGCAATTTATCCACTCGAGAAGATCCCGAAATTCTCTTTTATTATCGACAAGAACGAGGTCCAACTTAACTTAGGAGCATAGAGGTTAAAATTTGGCCATGTTCAAAACGTGCCTGATTATCATAAACGATTACGTATTGAAATAATCGACGAAACGATTTCACCTACACCTCCGTGTAAAGCAATCGAGTGTCGCGCTCACGCTAAAGGACGACGCGCTTGATTGATGAGGAATCGCGATAATAGTGTGCTCGGAGATGCATTCGGTTAAGGACCGGAAAAGCAATTTATTACGACATATTTACTCAACTGTAAATTACGTTGGCACGATCGGCGCTACGACGCGGACGGCCAGCGTCGACGCCTAAGACGACGTCTACTTAACGACAACCTTTACGATTTCTAAGACGATCGATAACAAGGCAAGCACCCGTACGCTTGCTCGCTCGCTCGCTTACCTCCCGATCGTTACGAAACCGCAACGACGACGAGGCGACGAAACGAAAGGAACTGGTCGATTCTAATCGATCGATCGACGCGACGACTCGTGCGAGAAAGGGATAGACGAATTTTGCGATGGGAAGAGAAGATAATCTTGTTTTTTATCGTTGGAAAGAAGGAAAAAAAATAAATAAAAATTGTCATTGACGTTTGAAATATGAAACTGTGCTACTTTGTCAAACGCGTTGGTATAGGCCAGGGGTTAAAAAGTGTGGCTCTCTTATTGTAGGTATGTATCTACTGTGGTCATCATAGAACGGACAGTCAGCGCAAGAATTTTTATCGATTTTGTGTTTGTAATTTTTTAGGCTAAGTAGAAAGCACAGATTGGAAATATTTAAATAATTACAAAATTGCCCAAAACTTAAGCTATTTTGACATCACCATAGTCTCACTGAAAAAATAGGTGGTAGTCACCGGTGACCGGCGTGATAGTCAAAGTGTTAAACTTCTCCGCAGGATAAATCGATTTAAGCTGCTTCAATTTTGTTGGGAAATGGTTCTTTATATCAGAAAGGTTTCCGAACCCTATTAACGATAGAGTAAGAGAGATGGAGAGTTTTGTAAAGATAGAATAGAAAGACCCGCCGACAAATGATTCCAAAGTCATCTCAATTCCAGAAGTCTTACCGTTCTGACCCAATGAATTACATCCATCCGTCTTTCTCCCTCTCTCATACAAATTAACGGTAGATAAGTACAAAACGATCGGCAAAAAGGCGGCAAGGCTCATTAGATTCTCGTAATCGCGTAGCTTGGATCTATAGTATGCGATTCGAGGGCGCGTTAACGCGTATCGGATTAATTAAAACCGTGCTGAATATATGAATACGCGGTCTTAATACTCACCACCACCACTAGCTCACACTCAAAGGAATTCAACGACGATTAAGTCATTTAAATATGATCCCTTTGAAATAGGAAAAAAAATAGGAAAGGAGGGGGAAGAAGGTCGATTTATCGGTCCAAGACACCGCAGCTAATTATCGTGCCTCTCTGGTAGCGGCCATTACTCGAGTATGCGAGCGAGTAACATCGTGATTTCTAAACGCGAGAACTATGTTAAGTAGCCGATTCTGGAAAGGATTATTCTCATCCAGTCTCACCGATCTTAAGCTCAAACTAGGATCTTAAAGTTTTACTCGAAGCGAAAAGATCGACCAAGGTAAGAAAATTATTTCGATTATGTCGATTAATCGCTCGGATTATTTCAACTCGATCGTTATCAAGAGTAGAGAAGTATATTTTCTGGTTAAGGTCAACCGATCTTTCTCTTTGGCTAGTAGGGAGGATCGTCCAAGCGTATTTGTTCCTTAACTCGTAGTAGGCAATCGTGAGCTCGTCGAAAGGCAAATTACATCGTAATCCAACGTATTCGACGGTATCTTAACAAATAAGAATCGTTATCATCGCGAACGACGGGGATATATGTGGGAAAGTTTGCTCGCTTTGCCAACACCGTTTTCTTCGTAAATCGTACTACCGTGTCTTTCTCTCTCTCTCTCGTTCTTTCTCTTCTCTACTTTTTTTTTATTCCTATACATACACCAGGGGGAAAGTAATAGATTAGAGAAGTGCGATCGGTGGTGCGAATCGATTCGCTCGTAGTATAGGCGAGCTCGTATATGTACATGTAACGTACAAGACGATTCACGATAGCCAAACGAATCGAGAAGGAAAATTATCTTCTTCTTCTCTTATGGAGAAGTAACGAGCGCGGATGAGCAACGTAGGAAATCACTGGGAGAGGCAGGAAGACCTTTCTTGTCTTTATTTATCAAAGACAAGTGAATAGGCTTGGTCTTTTAAAAAAGAAATATCAAATATATAGAAATAAACTTTGTGAAAAAAGATTTACAAATTCAGCGAATATCCTGTTCCCGATCACGCTTTGCTATTAACTCTTTCGTAATCTTATGTACCTATCGCAAAATTTATGAGAAAAATACAATATTAATTTTTTCAAACAGCTTCTCGAACAGGCAAACTTATTTTCTACGAACGTCTCAGCGATACATAACTAACGTACTTTTTATCATAAATTCCGAAACGTCGGAGGTTAGTCGAGGACACCGGGCCAATCCGCGAAGGGATTAAAATTGTAATATTTAGAAAAATATGAAGTCGATCCGTTTGCCTTAATCGAAAGGCTCGATTATTATTATTTCGATCAGGGGAGCACGCATCGCCGAGGCATCGTTTACGTTCGTGGTTAAGAGGAACGAGGGAACGAGGAGGAAAGCTCGCATCCACCTCTCTGCGCGTTATTTACACCGCGAGATCTCTCCAATAACTCGTCAAACGCTACGAGCGTAGAACCTTTTGAAGGAGCCTGTTTGCGCGTGCACGCTCCGGGTAATCTCGCATCGCACTTAATTATCGAAATGATAAAGGTTCCGTGACTCGCGACGAGGAGGATGAAAAAGTACTGTGTAAAGGAAGGTTAAAGAAAGAGTCAAAGATAGAGAGAGGGGAAGATGGTCATTTCAAAGAGAGAGAATATAAACGAGTAACCCAGCGTGGGCCACCGACCTGGCACTAAAACCAAGCGACATGCTCGCTCGTATTAGCGTGCACGCTCGCTCCCGTCGCGAGTTTTTCTTTAAAAATCACGGCACAATTTGTATGTATAGGTGTATATACACCATACGTATTTACGTGTGGCTTTTACCCATCGCCTCGTAACGTGGCTTTGGGAACGTGGAAACCCATTCCCGAAGAAGTGTGCTAACGGGGTGAATTAAATCGACCGCTGTGGTCGCCAACAACTTTGCGGGACTCGACGATTCTTTTTCTCGGCCGATCGAAGCACGATAGCGAGCGAGCGAACGAGCCGCGTGCGGTACGCCTCGCTAATACTCCGAACGAATTGCGGATTATCATTTCCAGGAACGTAATCGTGGAATTTAATGCCAGATAGAGTCTCGTACTTTTCGTTGAGTTTCTTCTCGTTAAACGTTCCGATATGTATCGTGTGTTCAGTGTTCGGTTCGATAGAGAATATAAGAATGATTATTATGATTTCTTTTCACGAATGAACGTTTATTTTTGCTTTCATCCTTGCGGAGGTGCGTGCGATATACAGGAAATGCGTGAGTTCGAACGATTTCACGGTTTGAGGCGCGACTCCGAGCTCTCACGGCGAAACGATGAATGATCGACGATCTCGCGGAGGTCGATCGATGATCTCTTAATTATGGAGCGGTGATGCGTGAAGGGCGAATTTGTACGAGGTCTTCTTTCAGATTTCCTTATTTTTAATGCATATTTATTTTTAAAAATTAGAAGGAAGAAACTTCGAACGAGTTCTTTTCGTTCTTTATACTTTTTTTTTCCATCTGCATCGCAGAAAAGCGTCATTGAACTTGACGAGAAGCTTTCACTTTCCTCTCGTTTCAACGAACCATCGAGAAGAGAGTCCGTAGTATGAATAATTCATCGGTGCACAGTTCCAAAGGATGAGTTACTTAATGTCTTTTTTTCTTCTTCTCTCAGAGCTATCTCGTTAAAGTGTTTATTGTGTTGTTCGTACAGTTTGTTGCAATTGATTTTGCTATTGTTCTATCCGCAGGAAAAGAAGTATGACAGATCATAAAAAAAACGACAAGTTACATATCATTGAACATAATCAAAAAACAAACTTCGTACTTTCGATTCTCTCATGAAAAATGTCCACAAACTTTCGAAACGACTTAGTATCTATCAATTTTTCACAAAATTAAAGTCGAAGTAAGCGTTACAAAAATTCGTAATATCTCTTAAAACAACAGAATTTCTACAAACTTTAAAAACTACTCAATATGAATATTTTCGCGGTTTTCGATTCGCAAATAATTCGAACACCGGCACGACCAGTAGTTGCCAACATCGAGTTGTCTCTTTTGCTCTTAATTGCCGTGCCATCGGATCTCGCTCGCGCTTAATTGCAATCGAATGAGTACACGTGCAGAGTGCACGTTCAACACACATAGGAGATGAGCACCGGATAGCGAGAGATAGTAGCGCGAGCTCGACCGTAGGAACGCGCTTCAACATACATAGGATACATAGAATACATAGATCCTTCGGCTACGTAAGGTCTACGTAAATAAATGGCACTGGAAACGTCTTTCTCCTTAAGAGGCACGTGCGCAAAGCGCGTAATATATGGCGTCTCTCTCTCTCTCTCTCTTCGTGCAGAAGCCGAACGAGAAAGCGCCGCTAACGTCGAGTTTATAAGACTTACTCGCGATTAATGCGGATTCCGCGTTGCCCTTCCTCCGTCCACCTCGACGGAGAGAAAACGATCGACGCGACCGATAACGCGCCGCAGGTGATAACACTCGCATCTGTCATTTTTCGAGAATCCGAGCCGCGTACTTACGGTATCTCCGATCCGGGAAATTTGTAACGCTTCGCGGCGCACGCGCCGGCTTGAAGATCGCCATCGAGCAATGTCCAATCGTAGACAGCGATTATTAACACTTTGTTGGCTGTATAGTAAACCTATCCTCTGATTTACACGAAGGATCAGTTCCTAAGTAAACCGTGTATAAATTCAAATCGTAGTTTTTTTCTATGAAAAATTGTATAAATGTATTCAATCATTAATTTATATGAATGTAAAATAAATGTCAGATAGGTACGTTGAAAAACTTTAAAATAATAATTATTCTTTTATATTCGTTATTTATAAAAAATCGTGAAAGCGTAACCGTGTGAATAAAGTATCGTGTTAATCGAGAGATAAGTGTATAACGGATATCGTTATCATAATTATATTACTACGCGGAATGCTATTAAGAATTTAAAAGGTTTTATGTACCTACCTATATCAGTTGAATGTAGGATATTTTATATTTGGAGTCAGCAGAACTTACGTTAATGCCTAGAGTAATATACTTTTTAATTGTACTAATTATATGGGTATGAAGAATCAAGATTTGTTTTTTTTTTTATATATAATCCGCTTACCTAATCACGAACGACCAAAACTCTAAATACTACATTATATGTCGACGTTACACCGTATTTCACGATCTTGCATTTATTCAAAGAAACGTAATACCGCGTTAATGGCTTGTAATACCAAGAAAAAATGGCCATAATACGTTCTCGAAAGCGTTAAGCGGCTCACTGTCAAGAGTCAAGAACGATTCGAGATCCTCGAGATTAATTCGAAAGCTCGATCCGGTACAACTCATAGCAAAGCGTTCAAAGTTCACCGTTTACCTGGACGTACTCGACGTAATTCCAAAGTTCTACGTCGGTATCCTTCGGAAATATGATCGTTCGTGGAATACTTGGACGAAAAGAAAGCGAAAAAAAATGGAAAGAAAGAGAGGCGGTAACCGGTCGAAAGGAAAAAGTATACGTATATAAAGCGGCCTTCAATTTAAGACGTCCCGCGGTCGATCTCCAGCTGATTGGACCGTCCTCGATGCACCTACTCATTAATGCACGCGCTGCGAAAAGGAGTCAGGTGCAGTCAGCTCGCGTTACTTTAATAGACGGGCCAGAAGTAATGCTTGACGGGGAATAAGAAAGTCTTAATCCGGAGTGTACACCGCACGTATAAGAGCGTATACTCGAATACGCAAGGAGAGTCGACGAGAGTATCCCGGCTCGATTAGGCTTATTTTGCTTATCAATCTTGTGGATATAAATCAAAGCGGAGCGTCGAGTAATGACTGGACGATCTAACGGTACGCGTCGCCCTGTATTTTTCTCTCTTCCTCGGTTTTTCTTAATATTCATTAGATTCCAATTAGCGGGCGTTAATTATTGGCTTGTGCGGAAAATTCATTGGGATTTTTTTAATAGGATCGGTAAAGTATTATTATTAATGGAGGCATTGTCCCGTGATGTGTGCCTGAGGAATTAAAAAGGCAATTAGATTGTATAATCGAAGCCGGACAGGTTCGTGACACGGTCTTCGAGTCGGGTACGTTTTAATTAGGACAATTCTGGTGTACCTACGTGAACTCTGCTTTTCCAAATGGAGATGTAGGTTATATCTGTCGATGAACACGATGATGATAATACTATATAAATTTTGTCATTGAATTGTTACCGCGTGGTAGATATCTAATACACAAATTGCTGACTTCCTTTTCTCCTTTTTTTTTTCTCTTCGTCAAATTAATTATCGATTATCGAGCGATCTTAACGAATCGCGACAAAAAAGGTCATCCCCGTCGTTTCGCCGACGAAGAACGAGTCCGAGGTCGATTGTCTCGTCGTCGAACGATCATTATCCCGACGGGTAACATTTCCAAGGTAAATATTGATCGACGGAATCTTATTTCCGGTTGCAATTACGTCTTCGTCGGAGGTCCGATCGTACGGTACTCCTCTGTCTTCTCGAACATCGAACGTACTAGTTACCCTCCCTCACCCTTTCCTCCTTCGCTGCTTTGTGCTAAATGACTGAATACAAGAGAGAGAGATGGGAAAGGAAAGACGCAAAGTCGAAGAAATGAAAGAGAAAAACAATGAAAGAAGTTAATAACCGTTTATTCGACAAATTTCCATGACCGTTCATGATCCCACTTAAGGTTCGATAATAAAGAAAGGGAGCTCGTTAGAACGAAAGAGAGATCAGCATGGGACACGCCAACGGCGACAATTTGTGCGAAAAGGCGGCTCGTTAAAAATCTTTTCCAACCTTTTCGCGCGCACTTAACTTTCCGCCTATCGTCGGATCTCGATAATAATCGTTCTCGTGCTTCGCGACAATTGTACCAGAAGAAGAAAAATAAACGTAACGAGTCGTCGTGAATCGTTGGAAGATCGTTTTGCGCGTGCCCCAGGCGAGATTTCGTTTCCTTCTATCACTTTTTTTTTCCTTCCTTCTTTTCTCCCGCGAGCGTTTAAATTTTCAAACTGTCGAGACTTTCCACGATAATAAAATGGTTGGTAGCACGAATTTACGAATGTCGCGAGATCGACGATGGCTCCTTCTCGAGATAACTATTCAAACGGACGAGGAAAGAAGGCGGGAGAGAGAGAGAAGAGGTGAAAAAGTCGCGCGAGCACGTATTAATTAAGAAACTTTCCCCGCGTCTTGTATTATCGTCCTCGTCATCGTCATCGACGATACGCCGGAGTACGTAATTATAAATTGCAATTGAATGCCGAGTTGTTAACGTCGTTTTAAGGGACACTATTAGGCTGTCAAGTAAAACTGATTATCGTGTCAGGCGTGGAACGCGTCGCATCGACGGTGTCACGATTTTGACCTCTCTCTCTTTTTCTCTCTTTTAGCCCGAACGTCGATGAAAAATGACGGGACTTCCAATCTCGGCCAAACTAGCACGTTGCACTTAAATAGAGAGCCTGCTGACCTTAACAGTATTTATGCGTCTTGACTTTTGCAAAAACTCTTTCAATTTCAAGGAACATACTTCTTTTTTTTAATCTAGAAGATAACGACAAATGGGAGCATCGGTTAAAGCGATCGTGGATGAACGCGGATATCGATTAACGCTTCGCGGAGCGTTTAAGGGTCATTAGCTCGCAATTAAGGCATATCGCTTTGCTCTCGGGCAAGATCATCCGTAAATGACGAGGTGGATAGTCTAGAGTTATTATTTAAAAAGAGAAATAACGAGGATGTACGTATATCAATACGAAAGTTATCTAAAGATTTTCAATGGGTACCTACGAGTATTGATATTCTCATTAGAAATATGTATGCAGCGTGTACTATCGTACCATAATACGTGATATATTTGTTACGGTCAATGTGTTTAATGTGGCCATTTTGTAAAATGATCGGGAATTGTATAGAATGTACAATTTTACAAATGACATGATTAAAAAATATATTTTTATTCTAATATTTTACTCTGTAACCTACATCTTAATAGCTATACCAAAATGTATTTACCCAACTCCTTCACAAATAAATACAAATGATTAAAAATAGACTAAAAAAAGTATGAACTCGATTAAAAAAATTTAGAAGAACAATATGTTTAAACCACATTTAAAAATCAGTCTCAACATCTCGAGCAAACCTAATAATAGAATATCTATGGAGCGTAGTTTCTATTCTCAAACACGTTACACGCTCACCGCGCGTCATAACGCGCGAGAGGATCAACGGACCCATTTGGACGATTACATTAGCTCGCGCGGACCGATGGCTATCGTTCTCTGTACGCACGATTAAATTGATTTATGGCTAAACGTTAACCGGCGGCGTTTATTTGTAGTATATACATCCACGTACGTCTATATATATACATATATAGTTATAGGTAAGCCTCGAGTAGCACGAGATACGCTCTATGAGTGGGTGAGTTTGCCATCGGAATTCGATTTTATCTGCTGACAGATACGAGATCGACCGTTGCACGACGCGGTGCTTTTTTTTCATTTTTACTTTTTCTCTTTCTTTCTCTCCTCCTTATTCCCTTTACTACAACCTCCCGCCTTCCGCCACTTCCTCTAAGCACCCGACGTAGGTGGCGGGGCGTTAATGGCGATCGGCGAGGAAAAAAGGAAAGAGATAAGAATTCGCTTCGAGATTTGCATTATGCCACTTAAGCTCTCTCTCTTTCTCTCTCACGTAAAGTCACAGACCATTGTGCAGGGCGATATCTCTTCTAGCGAGACACCTAGATAATCGAACGTAATAATGACAATGTTAACAAACGAGAAAGAGAGAGAAATAAAAGGTAAAGGCGCCAACGCACAAACGACGATCACGAGTACATTGGTCTCTCCTATCTTTATTTTTCTCCATTTATCTACATCTCTTTCTATCCAGTGATACGTTTAGATGGAATCAAGGTGGCCTCCTCCTCTTCCACCACGGTGACTTAATTGAGAAATAACAGTCGACTTCTTGCTCCTCCAACCCGCCTCCTTATTTCTTTTTCGCCTTTGCTACGTAACGCCCGTCTCCTTCTCGTCCTGTCCTCTCTCGTTCGGTCGCTCTTTTAATCGTTCGACTCGATTACGCGCTTCTTTCGACCCCCCCTGGCAAAAAGACGATGCTCGAAAGATCAAATTTCCTAATTGCACTTTGTCATTCGTTATAAATAGCCTGACGTTAAATCGAAGTCGAAGAGAAACGGTCGTAAAGGGTTAAGTAAATTCTAGGTCGGACGAAAAGAAGTATTTCGACGTTTAAAAATGATGATGCGCGAACGGTATATACCAACCTACCACTATGTGTACCCAACTCGCGGCACTCTCGGCCGTTCTTACTAACTAATCGCAATTAGGTGCAATTAAATCTCTTTCAGGATGGCGATACGTGACCGGTTCGTAAAATAAGGCTCGAGTATTATCTGTTCCACTAATCTATCAAGCACGTAGTCGCGCCGGACCGTATAGGATATATTATTATAAGCGCATTATCCTATTATCGCTTGTATTATCGCGTTATATACTTCGCGGTGACTACGTGACTATCCTTATACATATATGTATATATCGAAAGTCAAGAAAATAAACTCGGTTAAAATATAAACTCGTAAGTGCTTCTCTCTTTCTATCTCTTTTTAGAGCCCTCGTCTAGGCGAGCTCACGAAGCTTGTAATTACGAACTCTGATTATAATTATAAACCGGGCCACGTTAAGTTACTACGGATTAACATGTTCAACGTCCTCCGAAACGCATAATAAAATACTTATAATATGTATAATACCTTACGAATAGCTGACCTCGTACGGCAGCTTTGAATTTAGAGGCACATACCTTGGAACGCTTAGATATCATAGAAATTTATCGCGACTCGCGATTGGCGATCGTGGCGCGTATTACAAAGCGTTGCCCGAAGTCCTGGCATAGTTCTCGGGGCCGAAAGAAAGATATTAACTTGGGATATCAAAATAAAAAGGAGCGAAGGCGTCGGAAGATTGGCATTCCGCTTTAAAGAAATCGGTGTATCGACGCGCAATCGTATAGGTAAAAAGTACAGAACAGGAAATAGACCTCCGTCGAGTCGCAACTATGTCTGCCCTGCTTTTTACGGAAACCTGTTACGATCGCCGCGTGCTTTTCCGAGGAGAAAAACCGCGGGCATTCTTCTCGCAAAAGTCTATGCTATTCGACATACACTGCCGTCCATAAGTCACGAAACTTGAGTTATTTCGTTGAACGCATATGTACGTACCGTATACTCGAGTATTTTCTTCAGTTTTATTTCCACGTTGATTTGAAGATAGTCGATGCTAATAAAATGAATTTTATGGAATTTTATATGTATGGTTTTATGCAATCTTGATCCGTGTTTTAGATTATATATACTTTGGGTGCGTTATTTTAACGAATAATATTACACGGATCCGTGGTCTCGTGAAATAAATAAAATATTATTTTATTATCATAGCTGTTGCGTTCAGTCTAGTTACTTATGAACAGTAGTGTACATCGTTCTCCATAAATCGTTACATAGGATCGATCGACCGATCGAATTATTTCTTTGGATTAAAGTCGGCACCAATTATGGTGAGGCGTTGACACAAATTCGCCAAACTCTTTAAATCATTGCTATTTTTATGAATTAATCTTACCTGTCTCTCTCTCGTCTCCCTTTTTTGCGGACCGTCTCGTACGTGGAAAGTCAATTTAAAGAGATAATCGTCTATGGAGTTTCCACAAGAATCGTTTTGAGAGCAACGTAGTCTGGGATATGGCAACAGGTATGTGCCAAAGAACGGTTAAGATGTGGTCCAGGAGAGAAAGAGAGAGGCAGCCATGCGCGTCAAAAAGCCTTTGTCGCTGACTATGCCGCGCGCACTGCCCCAGCCATTTTTTGTTTCCGCATAACTCAGACGAATCCTCGCGGATTATAAAAATTATCCAACATGGACACCGGCTCGTGTTGTGACTCAGCGTATCACAAAATTCGATTATAAAAGGTATTATTTGTGAATATATATGACGAGAAGTTGCTAAAAAAGTACTTAAAAAATTAGCAATATTATTCATATAAAAATTAGATGATTTAGATGCATGGATCATTTTGAAATAGATACGAATATTTATGAGATTTATAAACCAACAAAATTTCTGAATTTGTTCTCTTAATCTTGGCATATACAAAAAATGTATAAATCTTATGCTACACCTTTCGAACTTCCACTTAATTAAACTCCTAAATTGACTCAACGAATACGAAAGCTCACGAATACATCTCCATCCAGGTATCGATCAGCCGAATTGACGAAAAAAAAGCGAAATTATATTCGACGATGACCTGGATCACCGAAAAACCGTTCGACGATCTTCGTGATCCCATCAAAACGATGACACAGTGTAATCAAGCTGCCACCGACCACGACGCACCCAAACGTGATCTTCGACTGTTTTCGATTATAACGAGCAACAAAACTAAACATATACACGGAGAAAAAGACACGTCAACGTATACATCGTAATTACGAGTATGATTATTCCTCGGAATTTTTCTCAAGAGCCCTAATAAATCGATATCTCTCGCGACATCGATATTCGATACCTTATTTTGTAAGATCACTCCTAGAAATCACACGTATAATATCCATGTATAGGTCTATAATACAATGTAACGTGTTCGTTCTCGACCCCGTTCCACGAAACCATTCGAAATTCGCGGCCATTGTGGCAGGCACACGCACGAAAGCTCGAAAGTTAACACGAAAATTATCGATCCATTCACGTCGATCCCCTTTTGCATCGCCCACGTAACGAAACCACGTATAAAAGGACTAACACGCATAACCGACCAGTCGGGATATATCCTGTTCATATTGAAATTCCACCATGAGTTACTCCATTTAGGGCGGTGGTAGGGGGAGGGGGGCACTGAGTGGCGCGCAAAGTTCTCCATGTCCTAGATATAAAATAAGTGGACGTAGTAAATTACGACGTTGTAGTAATAGCACTACCGACATCTGGGACATACGGAACCTTGAACCAGACTTCTCTGGTGCACAACACCCAACGACCACCGCCGGACACGATTTCTATGATATAACACTCGAAACTCTTGCCGTGTGTGCTCTCCTCGCGTTGAATCTATCAATGTCTCGCACGGAGGAAGGATTTCTATCTCGATTTTTCCTCGAGGACGAGGACTCGCGAGATAAATCACTTGAATCGTGTGCATACGTGTGCGAGAGAGACACTGAGAAATACATCTATATCCGTAGTTTTTCTTTATTTCTTACGAAGAAGATCGAACGTTCCTGCATGCAGCTTCGTGAACAGGAAGATAAGAAAGAAGCAGGTTGATATCCACAGCGAGACGGCAAGTGGGTTATTTAGCTTACAGTTCCGTCTCGAATTAATCCCCACTCTTACCGAGAGCTTGTGGCATTAGCTAGGAGTCGAAGCGTAAAATCGAAGAAGTCGAAGTTATACGAGCGAGCGTAAAAACTTTTTGCCTTCTTGGCGGAGGGAGAGTGAGAGAGAAAAAAGGGATAGAGACGGAGATTTATATCTTGACCTTAGTTACTTTTTTTTTTTTAGCTCTCAATTCATTCATCCAGACAAGCGACAAAAATCTTTCGAGTTATGCAAAACCGGTAGCAAGCTCCGGCAGACTTCGATAGATATTAATTGTTCGAAAATAAGAAGGATGAAGCAAAGCGGAAGTAGTTTACGATCGAGGACGAGCGGAAGTCCGAGAAACGTTACTCCGTAGCAAAGATTCTCATCGAGCGATGTCCGAACTCCTCGAGCTTCTCAAAAAGTGCTAACGATCTTGCTCGCGTATTTTTCAGCAAAACGTTCTCTTCCTTCTTCTTCCTAGTATCCTTTACGAATCAACGTAGAGATGGGTTACCGTTATGCGAGCTAATTATGGCTACACCGGCGGTTACGTGAAGACTGGATGGAAATATAAAACTTTACGTTTCTATCTCTCAACGTAGGAGTTCTCGCTATACAATGTTTCATACGTCGTGGAAGATGTCATTAAAGTTCTCTCCGAGCGTCTGGCTTTAGAGGCCACCGTTCGATTGGACGGTTAGGAAAATGGCGGGAAGGACAACGACGACGGGATGATCCTAGTCACGAGATAACCTTTGATCTATGTAATTCTCGCGTATATCGCGAATTGACATTCGCTTGGAATTTGAATTTTCTTGATAGACTCGATACTTCGATAAAGAATTATCGATCGATACGAGAAGCGATACGACGACGACGGTGGAGTAGTCTTTCGTGAACGTGTTTGCCGATAGAGCAGCAACATTTAATTCTAGATCGACTATGTCTCGCGTTATATGAGTAATATATAATTAGGAAACATTAAAAGTTTACAACCAGCCGGTTGTAAGACTGGCACAGCTGTAAATGTAATTACCGGTAAGCTTAACCGAAGTGCTCGCGCGCGCACAATCCTTATATCTCTCTCTCTCTCTCCATACTTATTAACGATAAATATCCAACGGAGCTTGTCGCAGCGTATTACGTTTTCTATCTGTAATGTAAATTAGCCGTAGATAGTGGAACAAAACGCGCGATCTAGTTGGTACGTTCGATGTTGTAAACCCGTGTTTGTATTGTACGTATGTATGCGTGTATGTATGTATGAGATCGAGATCTATGTACACGGTTAACCTGGTGAGCACATACTTATTGTTGTTTATCTCTGACAGGTGTGAATTTAAGATCGGACCTCCGACTACCTCGTAAAACAAATCGCCATGGACACGTTCGAATCGATTTCGTCAAGTGACTTCTGATAAAGGTTTCGGTAGGATATCTTGCAAATTTTATTGTTGCAAATCGACTTAAACGTTATGTGAAATTATGTATGGATGAGTTCTTGATAGGTTTTTGAGATTAATCGTGAATCGAATTAAGGATGCATAATCAGATGCAAATAGTTTAGAAATTTGGTAAAATCTTGATAGTTTTGAAGGAAGATTAAAAAATTGAAAGAGATCTGGTACGATTTAAAGATTTTTTAAATCTTTTTAAATCTTGAAAGTTTAAAAAAAATGGATTGAAATATAAACACCTTAAAGCGTTCTTTACTTTGTCCACTTGATATTTCAAGACTTTTAATACAATTTTCGGACTCCTGAAGTTGTGAAAAATGTTAAGAATAACTCACAAAAATTTTCAACAATTAAAGAAACTTCAAGGACCACGAAATAAGATACAAATTGAAAGCAACCCGCGTTGGACGACTATATACCCAACACATTCTTCGATTAAAAGGCACGATGTTAGCCTACAACGCGAGCAAGCAATATAAATCGATTAATATCGAGAGCAAGGAGGGAGAGAAGAAGAACACGGTACTCGGGTGGACAAAGGATGTGGAGCAGCCGATGATGGACGAAAAAGCGCGTGGCTCTGGTTCGCGTACGACGAGCCGCGTCGAAAGAAAGTGACCGACGAGCATATAATATCTGCTACCGTGGGCAAAAAGCGGTTGCCGACAGGTTTCGAAGCCGGTAGCAGCACCGCTCGCTCGATGAGACGTACAATGAGAAACGACGTGGTCGGGACCACCTCTCACCGAGATTAATAACGTCGAGCGTCCTCGAAGCTTGAAATTTTCGTGAAACCTCGTAAGAGCGTGTCCCAAACCCCCTCTCCTTATTCTTATGTACCAACAACAAGATACGAGTAACTACAAAAGCTAATAAAGAAGAAAAAAAAAGCCAAAGAAAGAGAAGCCTCGAAGCACGATCGAAAACATCGCGAGAATCCTCGAGCGTCAAATTACTCGAGCCGGTCTCGCGATATTTTCGCAACTCCTAGCCAAGTACTCTCGCGAGATTCTTCGTCTTTCCACCACCATCTTAATATTCCTTAACGATCTTACTTATTATTTTCTGGGTCTAAATGGCGCCAACCGAGCCAAGCGATCGTAAAAAGGCCGGTAAATGAGCACGAGGCAGGTGCCGATACTCCGGCGCCTTCTTCCTCGAATCTTCTTTTTATCTCTTTTTTCTCTCTCTTTTTTTCTCTATCACTTGCATCCTTTATAAACCAAGGTGGTGTCCTTTGAGAGAGCGTGGACACTGAAAAATGCTCGACGATAATGAAGATAATGTACGATACGCTTCGAGGCGATGCGAGAACCGCTATTCGTCATATCGCGACGCCCACGCGAAACGTTACAACGAAGGATGCCGATCTGCGCGTTAAAGAAACGAGTCGTTTCATTGTCCCTCGCTGTAAGGATGAAAGCGAGCACGTCGTCGTCTCGCTGGGTAATGCGAATTCCGTGATCCACCGGCCGAGACAAAAGCGTGTCCTAGGTAGGACCTTATTTGAGCTCGAGGAATGTATTTTTGCATATATGTATAGACATCTCCTTTCATCTCTTACCGGCAACCGAGAGTTTAGAGACTTCAATGAGCGGTAAGAGAGGTCCATCGAAGTTTTCGAAGTTTGTATTTTACGCAGGAATTTCGAATCTTTCCCCTCTTTGACCATTTATAGCCTCAATTCTTTTTTCTTTTCTAATTCTTTTAAACGAAAATGAGATAACGAGAAATTAAGAAAATAATTAACTTTCGACGTAGACTAACGATTGATTAAAAATTCTTTTAATATTTTGTTATAAGAAAAATTGCTAAAAATGTCAAAATTCTAACGTAATTAGAGCTAATTAACCGAAAATTTTATTATCCAAACGGTCTTGTCTTCGTATTAGTTCTGATAATGGAGGTTCTACTCTACATTAAGTTTTGGTGGTAAAATAAAATATAATTGAAAAAATATAGAGAGGTATTTGAGTTTTATGTTACACGGAGCCCATAGAGGGAAACTTTTCCACAGAAACGCTCATCGAGTCACGTTCCTTTATGTCTTTATCCATACCCCAGAAGTACGAGAGTACTTGTTAGAAATGACTGCAAAAAGCGTTAAGGTGTAACGCGTGCACGGACGATCACACGTGTGTCCGTGTGTTGCGAATGCGAGTATGCCACGATTTCGATATATGTAGTACTTACGCGCCTGTCTAACAACGTTTCATGGGAAATTGCAGGTCGGCTTAAACGGCAAGAAGGATATAGACGTTTAGCGTGCTCCACGAGCGTTAATTATGACGTCGCGAAATTTTCGGTATTACGAAAGACGTATTCTTTTCTATCCACAGCCGATAGATCGAGATCGGACGTTTCGATTTTCATGCGATCGCACGGTAACCGTACTCGCGTTATATGGAAAAAGAAGGAAGGAAAGTGAAAGTATAGGGGGGAGGGAAACCTTAACAATATTTCCACGTTTACCACGAGATTGTCAAGGTTGCCAGATCGTGCTTGTTCCTAGTGTTACGACAATTTTACGTGTCAACTTTTTTCTTGCTCGTTAATGTGACTCCTACGCTTCGAATTCTCTCCCTTGAGTTATATAATTTGATTTTGAAAAAATTGCATTAATTACTCCTTCGTTGGTATTGTCAACAAAGGCTAGATTGAGAGAAGATACTAGGTGTTAAATAACGGCTAAGAAAAATGTAATGTTACGGGCTGAATGTCGTTAAAGAAATGACGAAGAGACGTAACGTAGTTCCTTTAAGGAAGTGTCGAGGATCTTTCACGGATCTCTAGTTTGCTCATCTTTCTCCGGGATCGAGGCCTACGTCAAGGACTCCGGACAGGACATACGCGTTCTTTGTTCATATTTCTCGTTTTTATGTTCTCTCTCTCGCGCCTTGTTATCTGTCTCCCGCTCTTTACAAGCATTAGTAAGCGTGACGCAATCGAAGATGCCAACGGTTGCAAGGAGGATACTCGCAGGGTCGCAGCTTCGCGGATGCTACCGGCTAACGGTCGACGAATCGAGAGCTCCTGGCGTATCCTTGCGATATCCGGTGGTACTCGGTGACGTCAGCGAGATCGGTAAAGCGAAGGATCTTTTATCTTGGTTGAGGTTCAGACGAGGTATAAGAACAGACCTGGCATCTTATGGGACTTCGTGTCTCATGTACTGAAATACCGACCGTACGAAAAAATAGAGGTTGTCTTACGCCCTGTACGATAATAGAGCGGCGAGTTTAGGAACCATATTCAATCCAATAATTGAAGTCGGTAATATCGATATGTAGATAGAAAAGACGACTGCGTCAGGTGAGTAAAGTTAGCCCCGGACTTGAACCAATCTTAATGAATTATATCTCAAAAAATTGCTCGCAATTTGCTCATCATGATTATAAAATTGCTCTAGCGGTAGCAATTATTAAAAAAAAGTTATTAAACAATTTTCGCCTTTCGAACGAGCCATCGATCATGCCATTTGGCCGAAGATTGGGGGGTCTGGACTTTAATTTCCAAAGGGTCGATCCCAAAAAGTCGATTTTCTGACATCCGGATTTCGACTTCGTCCGCGCGAACTCTTCTACCGAGTGCAATTTTCGACCGATCTGCACGTTCTATGGCTCGTTCGAAAGCTAAGACTTAAAGCTATAAGCACGTGCAACTACCATTCGGCTATGGAAATTACTTGAGGAGATATAAGTGTCTAAAGTTGAAAAAAGGAAAGTGAAAAATGAGCATTTTTGGTGCTCGCTTAAACTCTTCTAGCTCCATGAATTCTCGGCCGATTCTAATGATTAGAAATGCGTTAGATAGATAGAAGTTCAACCTACAAGATGATACCCGCACGGTATGGCTATGACAATTAGAACGAGAATGGTAAGCTTGCAAACTTTCGGAAGCTTTAACGACGATGATGCTGAGATGATACGGAAAAATCCCCTATCCTATGGTGTACCCTGGACCATCCCCTTTCGAACGAGCCATCGATCATGCCATTCGGCCGAAAATTGGAGGGTCTAGACTAAAATTTCCAAAGGATCGATCCTAAAAATGTGTGTCGGTAAAAAATGTCATTGCCGGTAAAAGAAGGAAATGTCGGTAAAAAATGTCATTGCCGGTAAAAGAAGGAAATGTCGGTAAAAAATGTTATTGCCAGAAATGTCGGTAAAAAATGTCATTGTCGGTAAAACAAGGAAATGTCGGTAAAAAATCAAAGTCATGTCGGTAAAGAATCATTCTTTACCGACATTTCCTTGTTTTACCGACAAAGACATTTTTTACCGACATTTCCTTGTTTTACCGACAATGACATTTTTTACCGACATTTTCGGCAATGACATTTTTTACCGACATTTCCTTCTTTTACCGGCAATGACATTTTTTACCGACACACATTTTTGGGATCGACCCTTTTGGAAATTTTAGTCTAGACCCTCCAATCTTCGGCCGAATGGCATGATCGATGGCTCGTTCGAAAGGGGATGGTCCAGGGTACACCATAGGATAGGGGATTTTTCCGTATCATCTCAGCATCATCGTCGTTAAAGCTTCCGAAAGTTTGCAAGCTTACCATTCTCGTTCTAATTGTCATAGCCATACCGTGCGGATATCATCTTGTAGGTTGAACTTCTATCTATCTAACGCATTTCTAATCATTAGAATCGGCCGAGAATTCATGGAGCTAGAAGAGTTTAAGCGAGCACCAAAAATGCTCATTTTTCACTTTCCTTTTTTCAACTTTAGACACTTATATCTCCTCAAGTAATTTCCATAGCCGAATGGTAGTTGCACGTGCTTATAGCTTTAAGTCTTAGCTTTCGAACGAGCCATAGAACGTGCAGATCGGTCGAAAATTGCACTCGGTAGAAGAGTTCGCGCGGACGAAGTCGAAATCCGGATGTCAGAAAATCGACTTTTTGGGATCGACCCTTTGGAAATTAAAGTCCAGACCCCCCAATCTTCGGCCAAATGGCATGATCGATGGCTCGTTCGAAAGGGGAAAGTCCAGAGAACACCTCGGTATGACGGCTTTTTCCGTATCATCTCAGCATCATCGTTGTTATAGCTTCCGATAATTCAAAAAACGTTAATAAAACGCAAATAAAAAGGTGGGGCAGTGATGAGCAAATTGATCGCAATTTGTTGAGCCCAGAAAAGATCCCGTTCGTACACGGATAACTTAGAAATCGTCAAAATAGTGTTTGTTACGAAATTGTTTAATAACTTTTTTTTAATAATTGCTACCGCTAGAGCAATTTTATAACCATGATGAGCAAATTGCGAGCAATTTTTTGAGATATAATTCATTAAGATTGGCTCAAGTCCGGGGCTAACTTTACTCATCTGACTGAGTCACCGAAAAGATAGGAATAACCACAGACAACTTCCGTGATAAAATATCGATTGCTTTGAAATAGACACCGATTAGTGTTTAATATATCATGTTTATTCATAATAAATGGAAAAATATAATCTTGTATGTATATGACATAATTCTTCTTGCGCTGTTCGAATATCTTTGTTAACAAAAAATCTCATCGTATGATACTGCTAAGACTTTCCTTACTTCTTTTTGGTGGTACAATGATCGGTGCAATTGGTATAGTGCTGGTTTTACTTTTGCTTCTTTTTTCTGCCCGAGCATCTAATATAGCAGATTTATCGTCGAATTCTTCTTTTATTTTATCAGAGTCACGCGAAGAATGTTGAGTAACGTTTTTGGATTGGGAATTAGGAATAGATTGACATCCTTGCCGAGTAAGTGCATCCATAGTTACAGCAGCTCTGAAAAGGAAGATTTCTAGCTTATCGTAATGTAGTATCGATTTTAAAGTTTATTCGGATGTTTCGTCAGCAGATGGCGTTTACAGTCTTTGAAACTTCGCGAAATAACATTTGTCGTCAAACATTATTTAAAAAATTATATGAAGTATTTTTTTAATACTTACATTGCATCTTCTACCTTTACAAGTTTTTTAGAGATGCTTGTATTGTAAAATTCCACTACCGTTTGGAACGAATCTACATAGTTTTTCTCGTCTACTCCGATGCTATGCATTTGTAATTGATTTTCATTGAAAACTTTGGTCTCAATATTTTCTATATAGAGAAAAAGATTGCATTACTTTAATATATAACAAATTATAAGTTCTTCTTATACATTAAAACTTACTTCTTAATAATTCAGCCCCTTCGGCTTTATACTCTGCTATTTCTTGGTCTTTTCTTTTAACCAAATCGAGTAATATATTCTGTCTACGCATAAGTTCGATAGAGGATAAATATAAAGGCTTTGTTACATTTTCCCAAAATTCTTCCATAGTTCCTTTGGAAAAATTCAGTTCAAATTTGAACCGTCCTCCTTCAAAACTTTTCAACATCTTTATTCGATCTATGGATACTTCTATAGCATATTTAGGTATGTCGGTTAACGTTTCCAATACAACCTCTTTGTGTTCGGCGTCGCTGATAATCAGAGTAGAATTTAATTTCTGAAAATGATCAAGAAATCATTAATCCTTCTATCAATGGATTTCATGTAACATAAAGACTTTATGACATACCTTAGATTTTTCTAAAATCTTTTCATCCGTCAAAGATTCCGACCAAATTTCTTTAAAATTGGTAAGCAGAACCTTCCATCCGTTTTGTTCTTTGGTAACACAAGTAATAAATGGATCGTCATGAATATTAATTTTCTTCCAAACTTTACCTAAGTCATCTCGTTTAAAATGTATAGCCATCTTTGATGTTATACTTGTAAAACACTAATTAATATACAAAATGTCAGCTAATGTAATAAATATAACCTAACTTTCCTATATACATTAGCACTTGTGTATTTGAATTATATTGAGGAATTATATAAATTATATATACAAACTTGTAAGTTAGCACATACGACTTAACTTAAGAATGTTGAAAAAGAATCTCTTATAATACATTTTATTTATATTTACATAACCAAAACCTGTCCGAACGAGTCAGCAAATTTGCTAATACTGCAGTAGTAAATGTTTTATCACGTGATTCACATATCTTATTTCCCAACGAACCCAAAAGATGTCGCTTGAGTTCCTTAATTTCGAAGTCAATATAAATGATCGAAAGTTCAAAAAAAGATTGGAGCAATAGCAAATATATTAAAACAATGTCGATTATAATAAATATACATTATTTACACTACAATTTACGATCACTTTTGTTTACGTTTCACAATTCGGATATTAATCGTATGAAAATTTGTGTCACGTACGAATCCATTGATTGACTTTACCATAGAACCATCGCTAAATTTTTCCACTAATTCCGGACGACGCGATCTTCTATCTCTACGCTTAAGTTTCTCATTGATCTATTTCAACAAAGAAACATTAAGATCGATGCTCTCATTCGATAATACTTCATTATTTAAACTTTTACGTGATATCACCGTGTGCCTTGAAATTTTCGAAGTAGATTTATTTTTTCGTAATTTTCCTCGTGATATTTCTTGCCAATTTGTTAACCTCGTTCGTTCAGGAGGCTCGATATTTTCTTTATTATTTTGAAATTTATCGATTTGCTGACGAAACCTTCGATCCGTTTCGTTGTCAATTAATTTTGCCGTCTCTCTCTGCGTTCTCCTATACGTTCGCCTACTACCCATCATTAAATAGTCATAAACGATGGACGAACTATCGGACGACGAACAACTCCTTGCACAAGTCGACAATTTTTGCAAACTTTTCCGATCCTTCGGGACTCCCTTCACCGTGGTTCTTACGGTATCGCCGTTGGAAGATTCCTTGAGTTCATCTATCGATACTTATATCTCACGTTAAAAAAAAAAAAAATATATCTACCCGAGGCTTTAAGTAAAAACTTGCAAAAACAACAAAAAAGAAACTCATCAAGGACGTCTTACCCGAAGAATCGATGCATTTCGAGGCGTCCTTTCGATACAAACACCGAACCTCATTTCTCAACCTTATTTTTAAAGAAGGTTCACCTTCATCCATCTTCTGCTGAGTCACTGCTCGCCTCGATCGTATCTAATAAAAATAATAATATCAATAAATTCAATCTTGAAGAGGTGTGGCTTCCTCTTCTCGAATTCTTCAATTTTCCACTCACTTCCTCTCTCTTTCTATCCCTCAATATCAAATTACGAATAATGTCACTCGTGTAGGCACTGATCTTCTTTGTGATCTCGCTCAGATCGTTGTATTCTGTTTTTAAACATTTAACGAGATAACTTTCCACGCTGGAGTCCTTCGTGGAATCGTGAGAAGAAATTTGCTCGTCCAATAAGGTACAAGACACACCGATATCCTTCACTAGTACGGCGTCCTGACAACGTCCACCATTTCTATAACTCCTGTTAATGATAATTGTGTTTCAAAATTCGATAATCAGGCTATTACGGTAGAACCTCGAACCAAATATAGTTTATTATCCTTATCCATACTATACCCTATTCGATATCTAAACTTCGATATTCTACCGTACTCGAAAGTTTCACCTGTAGTAAGGAAATCCGTAGCTTTCGAGAGGAAGAGCCGTAATTGCCTCGTCGTTCGATTTACGAAGTTTCATTTCGGCGTAAAATTCGCTGGTGAAAGCGGAACCGGAAATGATATCCGGTGAACACGGTGTATCCTTCAAGGTCCTTCGAAGATTCTTTTTGCTCGTGTTCTTTCTCGAGGTCGTAAGGTAAGTTAAATCCTTGCCAACTTCCTTATTATCCTTAAGTGCGCCCATCTTAAAAAAAATGATTAAGGTCGTTACTTGTGCGTGCATCGAAATCACCGAGAACGTGTCTTCGTGCACGTACCGGTATACCTAACAACGCGTCATCGTCATTTTTATCGATCGAAAATTGACTATAATTTTTCTTTCCTTCCTTTATTTAATTTTCGTGTTTGAAATCGATGGAAAATGTTAGGGACGGCCTCGTACAATTATTTACCGAAATTCGGAATCCTCGTTCGCCCATCAGCGAGAAGCACAAACGCGTACAGTGTTCGAATCTCGGACGACTCTCATAAATAGCCATCACCGGATAGAACAAAATCGCGAGAGACGGAACGTTCAATTTGGAGAGTCATCGACGGCCAAGGAGGTTAAGTTTTAACACGCCGTGGGTGAAACAAAATGAAGATGATTCGATAGTAACGATCGATTATTATTATCGCGATATATTTAAATTTTTATACAATTAATAGAATAAATGAAATTTATATGAGTAGAATATAGAAAATATGGAATTATCAGAATAAGATTATTAATTATAATGTATGGAGTTTCTATAAAAGATATATTTATTACAATTTTCGAAAAAGAAAATTTCGATCCCTCTCTTCCATTTTATTATTTGTATCAACTATGCCTTGTCGCGGGCGGAAGGACCATTTTTCCGTATTGATTTCAAGTAAGCATGATATTTGTAAATCCCGCAACACCACAGCTACCTGCCCGCACTCGTGGTTCTTACCTGCTGCGTCACGAGGGTATAGCCTTTCCATATTCTCTTGTTTCCGACGCGACGTCCGTTCATTAATAAAGGAATAAATCGAATTCCATTGGAATAGATACGATCTTCTTCGCGAACGTCATATCAAGAAACATGATTTTCATATGAAAGATTTTTAATAATGATTAAGAAATTATATTGAGTTTTAAATAAATTATTATTCTTAATTTATGCAAGAAATATACACTATTATTATTATTATAAAATTTTAATTAAATAAACAAACTTGAGCTCCTTGAAAATCATCGATAACAAATTGAGAGACAGTGAAAGAAGAAAGTAGAAAGAACTTCGTCCCGAGAGGTAACACAGACGTAAGATTTACGTACTAGCGAAGTATGAAAGCAGGTATCGCCATAGGCGTCCACTCGATCGTCCAAATTACAATTATCATATCCCTCAGAAAATTTTTTACCAATTTCACCGTCATATCTTCCATCGTCGATCCAACATTAAACAATTTTATAAGCCATATAAAAAATTTTAAACATTTATCATTTCTTTACAAACAAAAATATGAATAAAATAAAGAATAAAGTCTACGCCAATGTGAGGATCAAGAGAGAAAGAGAGATAAACTCCACGCTTTCTATCGTCGTCGTCTCCTTTCGGAGCTTTGCTCGTAATGATGGCGGCGCTGGCAGTCACCTTGGCCGGCTGGCGAGCAAGAAGGCGCTCACAGTCGGTACTCCGTCCGCGAGCCGTCTTGTTACGTTTACGTGGCCGAGGAATAGATCACAGAAAATCGATAGGATTCGAGTAGATCCGAAAAGACGACAAGACCGATCAAAGATGTCGGAAGACGAGATCGAACGATCTAATATGAGCTGAGTGCAATTTCGAAGGGGAACGATCGATATCTGGTTCTCGTCATCGTCGTCATCATCATCGTCCATCGATCGGCCATCGAAATTATCGGTAGAGCAAGAAAGACAGAGAGATGTGTTTCGAAGTGTCTCGACATTCGATGACAGCGACGATGCAACGAGATCGATCGAGATCGAACGGGACGATCGATGATACGGGAAATGGATGTTTCCTTATTAATATTTCCTACTTCAACGATTTTTAAAAAGAAAGTGTGCCTATACGTCCCGCGTAACGATTCCTACGAGCTAAGAGAAAGTTAATGATAATTTTGGGATTCTTTTTTTTTTTAATCACGTGCAACCTTTACGATTCTTTCATCTCCTTTCTAAGAATTTCGGTAATGAATGAGGGTGGAACGAAAAGATCGCTTTTGGAATTTATTGGAAAGTGAAGTGCTCCGAATTGGTATACGTGAATGTACAATTACAGTGTGGTAGCGAGTTCTGTGCGTCCTTCGATGCATCTCATCGAAGGGAACGATCTTCGAAGGGTCTCTTCCGAGTAACGCGACCACCTTCATTGGATTTAATCGTACAAGGAGCGACTTTGACGTTTGAATCGTTGGAAAACCAATGTAGCGCGATGTTCGGAAGGTGGAACGTGATCGTTACGGCTGTTTGCCTGATATTAGGCGTTGGTAAGTAAAGAGTCTTGTTTTTTTATTAAGTTCTGTTAGCTTATCGTCGATTCATTTTATTTCTTTGTACGTATGGAAACTTTGAACAAATGTTCAGAAATTTTCGGAAGAACTGATTTTAATTTATTTTTTTTGTTACAAAAAGATATATGGAAAAGTTCAGTATCATATCTTTTATATTAGACTTTATAATTCATATAACCAATGATTGCATTCTCGTGAATAACAATACGATACATACGAATGTTTCGAATATAATCTGCAAAAATCACTGATGAGCAAGGAGTTCATATCAAGCATTAGAAAGTTCAAAATTTGTCTATTTTGTCACCAGTCGTGAGAACGAAGTAAAAAGATACATAAACATCGCCAGGATCGATCGATACGATAATTATGTAACGCGTATTATCTGAATCGAGAAAAAGTGACGATTGACGTAGCCTGACGTCAAGGTTTAACCAATCGTCTAGATAAATAGATGAGAAAAAAACTGCACAAGATTCCTTTCTTCTTTCTCAGAAATTTTCCTATGAAACGATAGCTCTCCTGGCGTGCCCTCTCCTACACGCGAAATAGCTTTGTCGCAATAAATTCCATTTGACTCTCGACACTCGAATCCTTTCTCTTTGCAAAACGATGAACTCTTCCTTTGACTGGCTATTAAGCCGAAGGAAAACATTG
Organism: Ancistrocerus nigricornis; assembly: GCA_916049575.1. Taxonomy (NCBI): domain Eukaryota; kingdom Metazoa; phylum Arthropoda; class Insecta; order Hymenoptera; family Vespidae; genus Ancistrocerus; species Ancistrocerus nigricornis. The sequence goes on along the minus strand of OU696668.1, from coordinate 1,124,099 downwards.
CATTTTCTTATCAAGAGGAATTTTGATCTCGCTTGTCGTATAGAGACCCTTTTTCCATAGACTTTGTTCTCCGGTTTGGTCGGTAAAATGTCAGGGAGCAAAGCGCACTTGCGACACGATTACGAGAATAGTCGTTCAAGCATTGGCTGAGAATGCAAAAGAAGTCGAATGCCTTCGTTAAGGTACCCGTATAGTATATATATATATTCTTCGAAGGAATATGCATGTCTCGAATGCTCCTCGTCGTTTCGTCGCATAGGATTCCTCTGACTCTTTCTCTTTTTTCGCGGAATTTCCAGGTCGAGGAAGAAGAAGAGAAAGAGAGACAGAGAAAAATACATCTATCCTTTCCACGTATGTACGTAGGCCACGTCTAAGAAAAATGTACCGTTAAATAAATCGCGCGCAAGTCTTACATACCAACTCGATCGATCGTTTCTAATCGCAATTTTGCAATTATTATAACTTATATCTTAACTATAAAACTCGATCTTAAAATTACAAGAGAAAATCATGGAGTGGGTTTGATACAAAGAATCGAAGCTATCGTTATAGGAATGAAAAAATAAATAAATTGAAAAACAACGAGTTAGACTTTCTTGTTACCTGGTAGAAAATTCGAGACACGTTGAATGCGAAAACCATGTTAAAAAATTTCTCTTTTTCGAAGCACCGATCGATCCTTCACGCGTTACGATTAGACGGAACATCGAACGGCCATTATCGATTTCTAAACCATGATAAAACGCAAGGTAAAGTCAGTCCAGTAAAATAACAGCGTCGATTTAGACGAAGGGATCGGTCGTTCGAGATCATTCTGGTAGAGAATGTATAGAGAGGACCGGTTCTGCTTAAAATTCAAAAGCGACACTTGGACTTCCGACTAAGGAGCCACCGAGAGTTGCGTCAGACGCGTTTGTGCTAAATTACGTCACTGAAAACCTTTGCACCTCGTCATGAGCGTCGAGTTTATTCCCTTTAGCGCTTGTTCAATCGTTAACCGATAGTATTACAGCTTTCGAAAGAAGATCGTGTCTTTATTTTTATCTTAAAACCTATTTCAAAACCCAATTCCGAAGAAGTTCGAATTTTCTAGTAAGTAAATCCATTTAAAAAATCGTCCAACGATCGACATTGTTTCTTGAATTACGATTACGAAGAAGGTCGATATTCTTAGCAAGTAAACGAATGACTTTTTCGTTCAAGTGCTGAAGCGTGTCAACCGTAGTACCGTTCACGGCCGCTGCTCGCGTTAATTGGGTTTTAAAGAAGTAGAAAGCTCGGATAAGATCGAGTATGGAAGATCGATCCTTTCGACTAATCTAAGATTATAAAGATGTTAGTCATCTTTAGTCCTGAGATGTCTTTTTTTTCTTTCGTGGAATCAGTGCTATCCCGAGAATGTAGAGAAGGAAAGATCTAGCCAGCAAGGAATACTTGTCACACAAAAAATGGGGAAAAGAAGGAGACGAACATCGTCGTAACGAAAGAAAGATTTATCCTTCGTGGTTGTAATTAAGTATAGCAGAAGTAACAAGATCGGAAACTGGCCAGACGAATTAACGTTTAAACCAGCCGCATAACCGGGTCGCCAGACATCGTGCAAGAAGCCATACCTTACCTTCGAGCGATATCAAGGCTCACCGTACGAACTCTAAGAGCGAGCGACCGACCTATATGACTTTTAATCGCTCTCCACCTTTCCTGCCTTTGAAATGCTACAGAAAAAATGCATAACACCGGACTAGAAATGTGATTTGATAAAGATCGAGTGGGTTCTCTTGCTGGAAGTGAAATAAAATAGATTATATACCTACGTTTCCTACTTTTTTTTTACTATTTTTAATTAAGTGTTTGTTATTAAAAATAGCAGGTTTCGATATGTCTTGAGTTTATCCGATAAGAGTAGATGAATTAGAGCTTTTAATGAGCACACAGCACGATAGGAAATAGTATGAGCAAGTAGACTTGTTATAATTATATGTATGTTCTATGCAGATTTTTAAACACACGATAAGTACCTATATAATAATTATACAGAGACGTGTTATATGTTTACATGTACATTTTTAAACACATGGTACATCTATAAGTATAACTTACACATTTTTTAAGAAATTCGTTGGACGTATGCATATTACCCTGCTAGAATTTATCCATATAAATATTAAAATTGTTAGTAATAATACAAATAAAAATTTCCATAAATCTTTAGTACGATTTCACGTTCACGATTTCGACTTCAAAACACTTTGTAATAATTCATAATTTTAATGATATTCGTAAAAGTCTATCGAAATGTATAAATATTTATGAAAAAGATAAATATTATACATTCCGTGCGATACGGACTACTTGCTGTCTTTTCATCGATCCGAAAGGAGAATCTCCTAATATTCGGACGACTTTCGTGAACTCCTGCCATTAACATTGTCAATAACGATTTCTCCTTTGCTAAAGGAAGGCGTTAAAGCAGAGATTCGAGACGGTCGGTATTATTAAAACGACCACAGCTGCATTTACACAATCTTTTTGAAAGACTCGAACCAAGTTGCGCGAAGGTTCTCAAAAGATTTGTTCAGGAAGCGTACCTATTTATTTGTTGGAACACGTGGGACGAGCACGCGTGCGTATCGTGCCGAAGGCGATAGTCAACCTCGGTCTCGATTGAGTTTGCTCGGAAGCTGTATAAACAAAACGAAATTTTGCAATCCCGACGTGATTTCCAGGTTTTTTCAGTCTTCAAAAAAGTTCTTATGTTTTCATAAGAAATATATTCCGTTTCGAAATGTTGTTTACCTCATATACATTACGAAGGAGTCGTGTTATTTATTAAACTTAAAAATATAATCTAGCAAAATTTTATTACGAAATAAAGTCTGCTCAGGTTTTTCTAACTTTTTAAAACTAAAATTCTACTCTTCTCTAATTATCGTTAATTCAATTTAAATTGAAAATCGATTTGTATCTTTATCGTTTTCGCTATCGACCCTTTTACTCGGCGTCACAAGACTCTTAAGATTTGTCGAGTCCGCCACATGAAAGTGAAGCGTCACGCTAAGGAATATTTAAGGACCGACGGTGACCTCACCGAAGTGAAAGTTCTTTGCTTCGTTTCTCGGTGGCCATATAACGAGCAGAGAGGCAAAGGGAAGAAAAAACAAAATAATCCGTAGTCGGCCTCTTTCAACGGCCGTAAAATTCGAAGCTGAGCATTCCCGGAAGTTTCGTTGGTCTCTTCTTCGTTCATAAAGGTTCTCCTCTCGTTTCTCGGAAATACCACGAATTCGCTTGGACTCGAAGATTTTCGTTCGATGGTGCATTAAACGTTAATAAACGTCGTCCCTTTCTCTTTTCTACCTCCCATCCCCCTTTTTCTCGAGAATCGATTGGACTCTCGAGTCGTGAAAAGTACACGAAAGGCCTCCTCCGTATGAAATCCCCATGGCAGCGACGGAAATCGAGTAGTTCACTTTCAAATCCTGTTACGTCTCTTGCGTTACTTACGAGTTAGTATATAAAGTCGGTGCAACCGTTCTCCTCGAGAGTCCTTCGACGAAAACCGCACCTGTCTTTGAAAAGAACGAAGGAACGCGCCCCGTAATCGTATTCTCTTGTTCGATACGGCAAACGGATGGAAGAAAATGTAGGAGGTTAATCGTGTTTAATCGGTTTTAATCGATTTCGACCGATTCCAACGGCGATTCGCTTTGCCGAGCGCTTTCGAGAGGGTGAAAGCGAGTCGAACGTTAACCCTGTGTATAATATATCGTTACTTTCGGTTAAGCTTGTGTATATCCGTGTTTCTAATCTCCGATTTCATTTCTGTAACGTTATGTAGTATCATATTATACAGAAATTATAGAAAAGCTTTTTTCGCAATGCATATTTATTTATTTATTCATTATTAGACAGAAGAATTCCCATTAGTGCATAAGAGAAGTACAATGGTGTAATATTAGTATATGCATAGGGTAGTAGTAGATGACAATGATAAAAATACTATGTTTATTTTAATTCGTATACCATGTTTGACGTTTAGCAACGCCCTGTTACATCTACGTATAATTTATACTCCATTAAAAATGATTTGACACTCGTTCATTGATTAAACATTCAAATTATTAACTTGGTTTACGAGCAGCGACGAGAAATCAAACTCGTATATTTCTCTGTCACCGAATGAAAGAGCAGCCAGCACGCGCTAAGGTTATTAACAACGATCGTTTACTTCGGGTCCACCATTTCCGCGGCCTTGCAAGAGATTTTGTCATTTTCGATTCAGCGAAGCTCTCGCTTCGTGGAAACCGGTTCGGCTCGCGTATCCGAAGCATAAATCAAAGTAGCCGAGAGCGGATGGACTGACTTTCTAGCTATTAGTGGCAGCTGCTACAAGCCTCGTGGCTATATCTTCTCATAGAACCTATACCATCGTCTTCTTTTTCTTCTATTAGCGAATTTTCGATGCGACGAGGGGTAGAATGAAATTTTGGCGACTGGCCTGGTTATGAAAATGGGACAAGAAAAGTATAAGTCGTATAAAAAGAGAAATAATTCTTGTGATTATTGAAAAAAAGAATCGTATTATTCTATTATTAATATAAATATTTATTATCTTTTTTATACAAGATCTAAAATTATTCATAGTTGCTACGTGATCAGGAAAAAAAATTACATTTCTCCGAGAAATATAAATAACTTGATATGTAGGTAGGTATAATAAACGATTGTTTCTTTATCGTTTTGCAAAATTATTTTATCGAATAATAGAAAAGTTAACTCAACGAATGATAAAATATAAATATACACGGTCAGACAGAAAGCACACGTACACGAAGAAACACAAACTCCGAGTGTCAGTCCAGCCGTTCGGTCGCACTTTCATCGTCCCACTTTCTCCGTGCTGTTCCAAACGCATTGGTGTTAACCGACGCTGGAACATAACGCGTGCTCTTACACGTTCCTATACGTATTCCTCCTTTTTCAAAGAGAACGAACGAACAAACCAGCGATCGAATAATCGACCTTGCAAACGTTCTCTTTCTCCTTGGATCGTGAAATCGTCGAGTTATTTTTGCTAAATGTAATAACGTATAAATAAAAAGAAAACGAAGTTTGAAAATATCATCGAAGCGAAATAGGACTTACTAATTACAAGAATTAATAGTCTATTAAAACTTAAACGGTGATAATAAACTTCTTAATCGAATACAAATGCAGAGAGTGTAGAAAGTATTCGTATGCTACTTAAAAAGTGAATAATTTTTAGAGATCCTTGAACTTCTTTCAGAAATAAAAATTATAGCTAATATTTTTTTAATTCAGAAATTAAAACTTGTAACACACCATTTGTATTCTAAATTTGTTCAAACCATTTTGTTTATTAATTAGAACAAAAGTTATTCGCTTATATCGAAGTTTTTCATTACTAACAAAATCAAAATAAATACCTATTCTATTTTTGCTGGTAACTCGAAGTAAGAGAAAAGTCATCGAGAAGTCAGACCGAAAGGCACGAACTGTCATTATACGTTTCCTATTGCGGTTTAGAGAACATTACAATGCGTGACAGCATCGTCGTCGTCGTCGTCGTCGTTGTCGCCATCTTCGGTTTAGCGGCTTCTTTATTTCGAGCACTCTCTCAAACGCGGCGCATTATAGCGGTAGCGAAGTCACTGCACCGTGAGAATACAGTTACGCGCTATTCTCATGAATAATAGTCGCGATTACTGTTTTAAATAAGGCTCAAGCGAGCGACCAAGCGAGATATAATAGAAATAGGAGAGATAATAGGACGATCGTGAGCAAACTGTCGCGACAGTTGGCATTTATTCTTTTTTTTTTCTTGAATTAATTATTTAACCGCATCAGTCCAACTGGAAGTTTATTATACCATTAATTTTTTCTGAATCGTGTTCGTGTTGCGAATTTCTAAAAATTTGTAACAATCTTGACACATAAAATCATTTTTTCTTAGAAACAATAAAGATTAAATATCGCATTAACATTTACAATAAAATATTTAACATGTAGGGGAGACCGGGGCTAAAAGTCCCAGGGGCAAGTTGTCCCAGTTGTAGTTTTGGTATCTTATGGTGAAACGGGGAAACGCATCCGGTGCATAGTGTACAGGTCTTAGTGAGTAAAAAAACGTGTAGTAGTGGTCGTTGTGTTTAGCAAATCATGATGCATACATCAGGATTTTTGTCAAAAATCAAAGCATCTCGAATTTGCCCGATCAAATACTTGTTCGAAAGGGGAAAGTCTCTTCTTTACGAATATGCAAGTCGCGTTTCGATAGGATGGCCGGTTCGAAAGGTACAGCAGTTGTAAGCTTGGAAATGACCCATACTCCGACACTTAAAAAATTAATTTCTCATCATTGCTTAACGATATCGAAAAACGGACAACGGGACAGTATTCTGCATACTTTCTTCTTTCTAAATCTTGATGCATAAATCAGGATTTTTGTCAAAAATCGATGCATCTCGAATTTGCCCGATCAAATACTCGTTCGAAAGAGGAAAGTCTCTTCTTTACGAATATGCAAGTCGCGTTTCGATAGGATGGCTGGTTGGAAAGATACAGCAGTTTGAAGCTTGAAAAAGACCCATACTCCGACACTTAAAAGATTAATTTCTCATAATTGCTTAACGATATCGAAAAACGGACAACGGAACATTATTCTACATGCTTTTATCTTTAAAATAAGCCATTAAACATTGAAATCGGCGGTGGTGACCATTTTGGCAAAAATCATGATGCATAGGTCAGGATTTTTGTCAAAAATCGAAGCATCTCGAATTTGCCCGATCAAATACTCGTTCGAAAGGGAAAAGTCTCTTCTTTACGAATATGGCAGTGTGGCTTCGATAGGATGACTGGTTAAAAAGTTACAGCAATTTTTCTCTTGAAAACGACCCATACTCCGACACTTAAAAAATTTATTTTTCAACACTCCGCCACGATATCGAAAAACGGACAACGGGACAGTATTCTGCATGCCTCTTTCTTCAAAATGAGCCATTAAACATTGAATTCGGCGGTGGTGACCATTTTGGCAAAAATCATGATGCATGCATCAGGATTTTTCCTTGGAAAACTTGCCCCAAGGCGTGAGACAACTTACCCCGTAGCGGGTCAAAAAAGTCTATACCTATTGGTTCGCGAGAAAGCTTTTTGTTCCCACGCTACTAATTATCCCGATTCGTATCCCACTCGTAGTCTCTCAGAAATCGAACGAAAATCGTTAAACCCGAGACACGGAAGTATGCACTCTATACACAGAAACGACTTTCTCCCGTTCACACGAAAACTCATCGGTATGACACGCGTCAAGTCGGTGATACTCGTAGCTACGTTTTGAACACAATGAACCCGGCACCTATAATCGGTCATAGAGCGTTATCGAAAAATGACAAGGCGCAATTTATGACGAAACACGGCTGGACGCGATTAGAATCTTTAATTAGAATCCATCTATTACATACACGGGTCTAGTGAACTCGACAGAAATGAATGGACGTCATCGTGTTCCTTAAAATTACATAAACTCCGTTACTTTCCGTTTCTAATGTATTCGTTTCTTCGATCTCGAATCGAATCTCGTCCCTTCAAACGCGAATAGAACTCAACCGTAAAACTTTCTACACGGTAGATATGCCAGCGTCTTGTATTCTAACAACGTTCGATAGATCGAACCTGATCGATAGGGGGCATCGTCGATCGGCCTTTTGACGGTTCAATCTCGATCGATAGAAGGTACCGTTGCGTTACGTTCGATCTAAACGTTTCCTGTTCTCTATCGAACTCGTGAACTTTAACGTGATCGTCGATAATCGATTCAACGGAGGTTTAAGCATGATCGAAGAATCGAAACGGGATGATCGAGCGATGGAGAGGGTGAAAAAGGAGAGATAAGAAAGCTTAAAGGTCACACTCTACTTGACGATACGCACTCGAAATCTCGGGAGGGATTGCATATCAAGGCCAATCTCTCGTGATGCATCCACCCGCGGCTGTTTCTCTCTCTCTCTCTCTCTCTCTTTCTTTCTTATTATACTTTGGTAAATTGTTCGAAGCTAATTAGAGCTCACGCGATAAAAAAGTTCCTTGCACTCGCGTAAATCGTCTTCGAAGATAGCTGAGAAACGAAGAATTCGATTTAATGCGAGTGATGAACTCGTAACTAATTCAAATAATAGACTTTGCAGACAGTGTAGCTTTAACGAACTATAAAAATAAATATTTAACGATAAAGATTTGTTGATACGATTCCTTTTTCCAGGATGCGAAAATATCCGAAGCGACAATACGCCGCCAGTGATGTGGTTGGAGAGAAATTGGGTGCTTCCAGATTCGGAGCCCGTAGGAAGCATCGTGACGAGGGTACGCGCCGAGGACAACGAACAAGACGAGCTAACCTACGGACTCGAGCCACTTGGACATAGCTTCAATGGGGATGAAGGTTCTCAACAACCGTTGCCATTTTACATCGATAATAGCACCGGGACGGTTTATCTGAACGAGACGCTTAAAGGACGAGTGAGTAGAAGCTTTTCACTTTATATAAAAATTATATCTAAAATATCGTTCGAATTATATTTAAGGACATAACAAATAAATTTCAACAAACTTTGTCCGTTAAGACCAAGATCATGACATTTAAATATAATATACCTAATAAAATTATACGAATCTAATAAAAAAAGGAAATTATAACAAAATTTGCTCGTTAAGGTCAAGATCAAGTCATTTAAGAAAGCAAAGCAAGACACGTAGGTACTCGTCCAATTCCACGATTCCATTAAATCCTATCATTCTAGCTCAAAGCAATGCACATACGTTATACATTCTAGTTAGCTACATGCACGCGTAGCAGAAGACGAACGTAGATAACTCGAACGTTTGTTTTGCGAGCATTGAAAACGTAACACGAGCCCACGTACGGTCGGGGAGAACAAGACTGAACTTCTTGTCTCTTCTTTCCAGGGAGGAGAGAACCTGTTCCTTTACGTGACCGTTTCCGACGGTCATCTCACGGCAAAGGCCGAGGTTTACGTTAACATCAAAAGTACATCGGGAACAGCCGGAGGACACACCTGGTACGAGCTTGCTTCTCTACGTTCGATCAAACGATAGCAAAGAATCATAAAATGTGATCATCATTTTATTGGGGAACGAATTTTTATAATATTTGATTGCTCGAACTCGTTCAAGTTCACCAACGAGTCTTAAGAACGGTGAGACGAATCGTTCGACTCCGACGTACTTTCCTCTCATTTTTCACCGATCAAAGTGCACCCTGACGGCGGTCAATCAACGGCACCCAATGACGGCCGGGCACCGACTTTCTCGATAAATCACAAAGAACTCGGGACACACCGTGCTCCGTTCCATTATTCATTACCGCTCGAGTTCATCGCGAAGGAAAAGGCTGCCCTTTAAATTCCACCATGAGATACGTACAGGGTGGAGCACTTAAACGAGTTCACGCAAATGTTACTAACGTGATACGTAAAAATACGTTCCAAATGACAATATTTCAAATTCATTGATTATAAAGAACATTTGACTACATCGAGTCCCTTTCGATATTATCTAAAAACTTGACTCCTTTCTTTGTAAACGTTTGATCCTTTCGAAAAATCCCAACCAGTATATGGGTACATGACGTTCTCTTCATTCCAGGACACCGTTCCCAAATCAGCATGGCTCCGGTGGTCGAATAAGGCCTCCATTATTACCGTTACCCAATTTATCAAATTATCCAAGACCCTCGATACCTCATCAACCACCGAATCCGCCATCCTCGCCAACGGTTGGCTCGAAAACGACAAAGTTACAACCGTCCGAAGGTAGCAAGCCACAAGGAGAGAACAATTCCGAAAAGTTTTCCAAGTATCCGCCCGCTTTCATTGATAGTAACGAGATCGAGGCGGCTACGTTAAGTTCCAAGGTCACACCGGGGCAAGCGTTACCTTCCCACGAGATCACGATGACGCTGATACCGATCACCGCGGTTTGCGCGCTCGTTCTTGGCCTTGGAATGGGTGCTTGGTCACTTAGGAGTAGGATATGCGGTGGCAAGAAGTCTAAAGAAGATACGGTAATGCGATACGTTGTATTATTTTATTAATATTTTTAGAAATTTCTTGGAAGAGTAATAGATGAGTCTGGGAATAAGTTAGTTTACAATCATTTTAACACATTTAATACAGATGAAAATTTATAGATTGTGTATTTATAATAATTTTTTGGTATACATTTCAAGTTATCAATGCAGAATGTATTAAATATGTTTACTCGCTACTTCCTCTCAGTAATTCACAATTTATAGTATTAAATTGATTGTCACAGAAAGAACAAGCTTCGGTAAGCGTGTCAAATATATCCGACGACCCGTCATTGGTTCTAAAACGCTGGCGTGGCCCAAAGGCACACAACAATAGATACGAGGCGTGGGAGAAGGAAAATCAAAGTGGAATTCTTACCAAGCAAGATGATAAGTGGGAGTTTCCCAGACATCGATTGAAGGTGAACGATAATCTCTAAGCACTTCTATGTAAATCATTATCACATATACTTACATCGAACAAATCGAGCAGGTTTTCAATATTCTTGGCGAAGGATGCTTCGGTCAAGTTTGGAAATGCGAAGCTTTGGATATCGATGGAAAAGCCGGTGCAACGATCGTTGCTGTGAAAACATTGAAAGAAAATGCGACTGAAAGAGAGAGGCTCGATCTTGCTCAAGAACTTCGGGTGATGAAGAGCCTGGCACCACATCCCAATGTAGTTAGATTACTAGGCTGTTGCACGGAACGTGAACCCATGTTCGTGATTCTTGAGTACGTGAGCGGTGGGAAACTCCAAAGTTTTCTTCGAGCTTCGAGAGAGGAAAGAAATCATGGAAGGCCTGGTTTAACTTCGAGAGATCTTACAGGATTCGTTTATCAAGTAAATTATTAGATTATTGTAATGTATCGATATGTTTGATATGCGTTCCATAAATTCTTTCTAAACAATTTTTATAGATCGCCAAAGGAATGGAACACTTGGCATCGAAAGGAATAATTCACAGGGATCTCGCAGCACGTAACGTTCTGATCGACGAGAATCGTGCTTGCAAAGTCGCCGACTTTGGTTTCGCAAGAGATATGGCGGCCAATGAGATCTATGAGAGAAAATCCGAAGGCAGGTTACCAATTAGGTGGATGGCGCCTGAAAGCTTGTACGATAATATATTTTCCGTGAAATCGGATATTTGGAGTTTCGGTGTGCTGATTTGGGAAATCGTCACGCTAGGATCGACTCCTTATCCTGGATTAGCAGCAGCGGAGGTAAAGATCGTTTTATTGTTAATTTATTGTTCATAACCATATCGTCGTTATATCTTTTATTTATATTTAGGTAATGAGGAGAATCAAGGAAGGTTACAGATTAGATAGACCCGAACACTGCAAGCGAGAATTGTACAATATTATGTATTACTGTTGGGACAAGGATCCAGCATGCAGGCCATCCTTTACCGAACTCGTTAGCTTAACAGAAGGATTGTTGCTGGATGAAACCGATTACATCGAATTGGATAGGTTTCCTGATCATTCTTATTACAATGTGCTCAATCTTAGCGGAGAAAAACTTTGAACGAAGAGAGCATCTATCCATTACCAAAAGAACTTTCGTTAAGGGTCTATTAATTTCCGTTGTTTTCTCTCTCTTTTTGAGATTTGTTTTTCGGGAAAAAATTGAAAGAAAAAAGCCCATATTCTATAATACTCGTATTAATGTAAATATCTCAGGATTATATGTTTACATGTATCGAGAATCGTTCGCACATTCTCAATGGTCCTATACGATTACTTTGTGCTATGAATAATTGTTCCCTCCCTCGAATACGTTCACAGGATACGCCTTTTAACGAGATGCATCGCTCTTGTTATATAATTGTTGATGTTACTCTTTATTTTATATGATTTTATTTATTGTACTATTATACCATGGCTTGTCTATTTGACTGGAGCCGACGAACGGCCGTTTGCGAGCTAGTCAAATGCGTTCGAGTGAATTCCCGAAAATGTGAACGAAATAATCGACGCTATTTTTTTATTACATCGAAAATACAATTTGAACTTTTGAAAATGTTGAAAGTGAATCGTATTATTCGTAACTTACGTTAATCTCTTTAAGTAAGCTGTATATATGTATTAAATCGTTTCTTATAACTTATTGTACAATCGTCTTTTATACGAATAGTTAAGAATTAACGTTATACCGTTTTCTTTCAATTATTATACGCCTATACAAGTTTCTGTATATATTATTAAAAGCTACAAATGATTTCTTTTCTGAAATAAAATCTATGGGAATTTTGTAACAAATTGAGAATGAGCATTTTTGGTGCTCGCTTAAACTCTTCTAGCTCCATGAATTCTCGGCCGATTCTAATGATTAGAAATGCGTTAGATAGATAGAAGTTCAACCTACAAGATGATACCCGCACGGTATGGCTATGACAATTAGAACGAGAATGGTAAGCTTGCAAACTTTCGGAAGCTTTAACGACGATGATGCTGAGATGATACGGAAAAATCCCCTATCCTATGGTGTACCCTGGACCATCCCCTTTCGAACGAGCCATCGATCATGCCATTCGGCCGAAGATTGGAGGGTCTAGACTAAAATTTCCAAAAGGGTCGATCCCAAAAATGTGTGTCGGTAAAAAATGTCATTGCCGGTAAAAGAAGGAAATGTCGGTAAAAAATGTCATTGCCGAAAATGTCGGTAAAAAATGTCATTGTCGGTAAAACAAGGAAATGTCGGTAAAAAATGTCTTTGTCGGTAAAACAAGGAAATGTCGGTAAAGAATGATTCTTTACCGACATGACTTTGATTTTTTACCGACATTTCCTTGTTTTACCGACAAAGACATTTTTTACCGACATTTCCTTGTTTTACCGACAATGACATTTTTTACCGACATTTCTGGCAATGACATTTTTTACCGACATTTCCTTCTTTTACCGGCAATGACATTTTTTACCGACACACATTTTTGGGATCGACCCTTTTGGAAATTTTAGTCTAGACCCTCCAATCTTCGGCCGAATGGCATGATCGATGGCTCGTTCGAAAGGGGATGGTCCAGGGTACACCATAGGATAGGGGATTTTTCCGTATCATCTCAGCATCATCGTCGTTAAAGCTTCCGAAAGTTTGCAAGCTTACCATTCTCGTTCTAATTGTCATAGCCATACCGTGCGGGTATCATCTTGTAGGTTGAACTTCTATCTATCTAACGCATTTCTAATCATTAGAATCGGCCGAGAATTCATGGAGCTAGAAGAGTTTAAGCGAGCACCAAAAATGCTCATTTTTCACAAATTTACATTGCATGTCCGGTCTATCTTATATCTCACTTATGGTCATACATACAAACATTGCCTATAACTGGGAGTATATCTTCGAAGTTACTTCAGTTGCTCCGTCGTTAAATGGCTCCCGGAGTAAGTTTATCGATCGGAGGCACGAACATTCTAAATATTATTCATAAATATACGTTCTAACTTTTAAAAAAAATTAAGTTCATTCCCTTATTTATTAATATTCTTAATACCGAATGACAAAATTGTTAAGTAACTACACAAAAAGAAATCAAATATTTTATAAATCATTTGAAAAATTTCTAACCAATCTATTCGAAGAAAACATACTACGAAACGTACGATCAATTCCAACACATGCCTATAAAATTAAAAAGCAGACATGTTCGCTCAAAGCCAATGAGAAGCCCTCGCACTCGTCGTTCTTCTTCCCCGCTGTCATCAGCTATACAAGCCTCGAAGCCATCATCATCGTGCTCGTCGCTTTGCCAGAACGTAACGCGTTCTCAACGTGAACAAAGAGGAGCGTAGTAGTAGTCACCGAGATCACGATTCTGCGTCCTCTCGTTATATCGAGTCTACACATACGTTTATACGTATACACTCATACATACTTGAGTTATATTCTTTGCGTGAACTCGCACGTGTGAGTTCGTAGAGAGGCGTCACTCGTCACGCGGGACGTGACGAGCCACCGTGCATTAATCGTTTATGGAGCGTGCAAACGTCTCCTCCTCCTCCCTTGCCCCACTTAGACCTCCTAACGTTCTCCCCGTGTGTACCAACTTCAAATCGAATCGAAGTCAATCCTCGAGTTCCCCCACCTCTCCCTCAAACGACCAAGGCGCCGATGATTCATCTCTTTACCGGACGTTCGTCAAGTATTTCGTTTCTCATCGAAAATTTTCTTTTTTTTCCAAACTTGTAATGGTATAATGATTAGTTGTGATAGTAATAATTACATGGTAAGTATTATTTTATTTATTTCAAGTAGAATGACTAACTAGATCGATGAGTGTGAGATATGTTTAAAAAATACATACGTTATTATTATGATCTCGGTTATATCGACGAAATCATTTTTGTGTTATCACAGTATTAACATTTCATATTCGACAACTGTTCGATATGCAATACAGCTTGTTCTCGTTATCAAATTATATGGCTCCTCGTCTATCCGTACGTTTAGAATCCGAGGAGGTCTAATTACGATCATCGTCAAGCGATAAAAGAAGAGTGTTCGTCGTCTCAAATTGATCGAACGTCGAATTACCCCGTTTGAATTTTTCTCCACCCAGTAGCTAGATATCGGAGAAGGAGTCAGAAAGGACAAAGACCCGCATGGTTTTACGTTTAACCATTTTTACCATTTACTCAAGAATTTAACTCACCACAGGGGCTAAAATTTGTTCTTTCGTCTAAAAGGGAAATTGTTTGAGGTCTTCGATTTGTTCTCAAATAGAAAAATAGTAGGTACCCATATGATTTACCGTAAAGTTATTTAGCCCCTTATAGGCCGAATTTTTTCCGTAGATAGAAAACAATAAGATCACGTGAAATTAAGAAAAATTAAATTAAATTACACATTTTTGCATTTCAGTCTCTCACAACATTACAGAGAAATGGAACGAGAAAGTAAAGAACACAGACGAATAAATGGTACCTTTTAACACGCTGCACAAAATGAATATCAGACTAATCCCCCAACCGGGCTCAATTTTTCTTTTATCGCGATACAACCCGAGCGAGTTCATCGCGAGCATCGAATGGCTTTATCGTTGGCATACGCATAGGATTTAATAATTCGAGTGGCACTTCGGTCCCTCGTAAACTGCCCTCAAAGCGGCTCGTAAATCCGATATCGTTCGCGACGATAAATTTTCTCGACTTCCGGCGTAAAATTTCGCGCGACGTGCGTCTTGAACGATCCATCGGGTGACAAAGAAAACTGGGGGGAGGGTCGGATGCTCGTCCCTTCGCTTTGGTACGTAGGTATACGTACGACAAACGCAGATATTACACCTCGAGGAAGCAGAAATGTGCAGGGTGTGTACACAATTTCAGCCACGGTGTTATAAGCTTCATAGCTTTCGCATAGTGCCTCTTTGGCTTTGCTCCATGGGGTGGGTAAGCCGATAAAGGTGCCCACACACTACGATTACCTTCCATTTCTTTTTCTTTCTTGCATTTGTCGTAGGTATATTTCTGCGAAATGTTTTAAAATGGAGACATCACTGTTTCTTCGTATTTCCTATTTTTTAATATTAATATTTAATATTTTGTGTCCACTTTGAATACGATAATATCATTTTGAACTATCAGTTAATTAACAATTTCAATTATGAGAGAACATATTGAAATTCATATCTATAAAACTACGATTATTTAGTCGATAATTTCGATGGACCATCGTTTAATTACTTTCACGTTTCGAAAGAGGAATAGTATCCTTCGAAACTTCACTTTACACGGTATGCATTATACATATATACGTACGTATATATTCCTTTATCGTTAATGTACTCGATAAGAGGGGACCGTGTCGACGAAAGTTTGGCGATGCTCGAGGCGAATCTCGCACGAACTAAGCTGGGTGTCTTTAGTTCTGTGCGTTACTTAACGCGAGAACTGTTGTGTCTCTGGAATCCTGCGGGACCATTTTACGATCCACCCGTTTCTGAGAGAGGCAAAGTGCGAAATTCGAAACTTACGCTTAATGGTCGACATACCTGCGACCTTCTTTCCATCTCTTTCTCTCTTACTCTTTTTACTCTCGAGTTTATTGAAAGGGTAACTTTCGAACCCTTTGAATATTAAAGTCAAAAAGCGAGCAGCTGTTAATAACGACTTACGAAACGTAATCCCTGCAAAGGTTTAAAAACGAAGAAACATAAGAATTATCCATAGCGTTGTGAGTATTTATCGTAAATGATATTTCTAGTAATTAGCTGATATCGTTGACACTGTATTCCAGGATCCATTAAATCAAGAAGATAATTAAATGGCCTACGTTAGCGAATACAACGGAAGAGGCGATTGAACGACATATCTGTAATATACTTATGTATATACGTTATATACCTACATATGTACGTGACCCATGCAGTATATTCGAAACTCTTCAACTCATTTCGAACTCTAGCCGTGCCGTAGCATAACGATATGCATAAAGTTTCAAGCCGATTGTACTCGAGAGTTTTGGCAAACGCGGAAATGTTTCGTTGAAACAAGACGCGATACATGCTCGCGTTGGAAATTTATTCAACAAAATCTACGAATGCGATTACATGATTTGTGCTGGGTACGCGTCTAAGTGATAAAGATAATGCCCTAAATCATATATTCCTCGACGTTCGGTTATTAAACATTTTATTTAATCAAAAAGACGGACTAGGGAATATATAGAATTTTATTTTAATATTTCACCGAATTGTTTAATAACATTATAAAAAAAAAGGTTAAGAATTTTGAAGTCACAATACGGATACGTAGATATGTGATTTTAATGTCACACGAAGTTACAGACATAATTACGTATAGCAATAATCTTCCTACCGATAAAAAACGGCATATTAAAAAGAAAAAAAGTAAGTAAAAAGTTTGGTCGATCGTTGTCGCGCCTTCGTGATCCAGTGAGAAGCATTTTTACGAGGTCTTCCTGACCTCGGGGCGCGACCCACAGCCCCGCATTGTTCGAACCGTGCAGCCTGCGAGAGTAAGGTACACCATTTGCGAGCCATCGAATTAATTGGAACGGATACGCTCACGTTTCTACGCTGCATTTCGTTCTATCGATCGAATTCGACACGATCCTGACCCGATGTCGCGGTTCCTCCTCCACTTCTCTCTTCCGCCATATTACCGATCCGATTACGAGAATCGTTAAGTGACGTTAAGAAGTCACCGTAATATATGTCATTCTAAATTCGTCGTACGATTATTATTCTCTACATTATTTATCAACGCACGAGAGAATATCGGAAACGTCCTTCTCTTCCGTTAACAATTTACCATTCGAACATTTATTCGCGTCCAATCAACGAACACGACTCTCCGAGGAGTAATTCGTCCGTGATACCTCGTGTCATTGCAATTTGAATAGCCGGCTATTGTCCGAGCAGCTGTAGGTAGATATGTACATAGCCAGGCTACGTTAAAGGGGTTAACATGGAGATTACACGCTCGTCCAAGAGATTTTATACGAGATATTCGGGATTCGTCGATACGATTCAACGTTACAAACCATCGATAACAAATTTTTATCCTTCAACCAAGTTGGTAATCTCTTTTCGAGTAGAAGACTATCGTTAGAACGCGGTAGACCGATGGAGAAGTAAATGGAGAGAGCGAGAGAGAGATCGATCGTTCATGGGACAGGTTTAGGCCCTTCCATGTAACTGTCGCAGAAGGGTAAAGAGAGGAGGAGAGGAACTCCGGTACGGACGATCGATCGCGTTGTAAGACGAGCTTAAGCCGGCTCAAGTGCGAGAGTAAATGCCGCTTCAAACGCTTTGTCCGCAATTAGCTTACCCGAAAGCTCACTAAATCAATCGGCCCGCGTGGCCACGCACAATGCCGACCATCGTCACGCTTCTTTTCTTACGTGTGTGCAGCTTTTTTTAGTATTTTTTGTTTTTTTTTATAAGGAACTCCTGACCACGTTGATGATGCTAAAATTATACGCGGCGACCCCCGTCGTGTGTGGGCGCCGTAAAATGCATAAACCAGCCAGCCCCCCTCTCTTGCTCTCTTTCTCTCCATTGCTCGTTAAAATCCGCGCCTCTCTTATTTCCGCTAAACGTTATTCTCATCGTGGTACGCGCGAAAGATTTTGCCGGATGCTGCTAGCGCGTGGATTTTGACTGGGACGCGAGAGGGAGACCGTGTCGCGGAACAAAGCAAAATACCGAACGAATACGTGTGTATGTTTTATACATGATGCTATATGTGGGTTTTGAAATGTGTATGGGGGAATAATATATGTCTATGGTGGGTGTATATTTTGTGAGATATGGAAAATATATACCCATATGTATTCTTGGTGGGAGATAAAAGTTGAGGGAAGAAGCCACCACTTTTATTTGTTTCAAAATTCAAAGATTTGTTAGTAAAGGGTAACGATTTATAAAGAATGTGCCAGGATCGATTTTGTGCAAACAAATTTTTAATCGAGCATTGGAAATTTAATTTTGGACGTAATAAAATGAAATGAAATAGCATAAAATGGATGAAAAAAATTAAATACATGTAGATCGTATTTTGTAGTTGGAGTTCTGATTCGCAGAAAAAAAAAAATCGTGATGTCACTCTAAACGATGAACGATTCTCGAAACATTTTTTTCCGCACCTCTCAATCACCGTTTTACGGTATAGTGTTGAGATAGAAAGGGAAAAAAAGAAGACTCAAAACATTCGTTACATTTCGACGATCGTCGCCATAGCTTTAGAAAATTCTCAACCACGAAACGTAAAAACGCGTTCGAGAAGGAAGTCGTTCGTGGCCGATGGTACTCGGTTAGCTTCACGTGCTCGGCATCGATCTCTCGTATTTCGGTCGGTCATCGTAAAAGTTAATGCGCTCGTACAGAAACCAGAAGCGAGACGAGGGAGAAAAACGAAGACGACGAGAGAGAAAGAGAGAATGTGTGTTAACGAGGGCGTTTACTGGAACAATTCGGTCTCGTGGCTTCCGGTCATGGACGCCATGACACTTTTCAAAGACGACATAGTCGTACCACGAGCTACACGCATGTTCCAATGCGATGACAGTCAAACGATCTCCGAATTTTCGGGACTCGCATTTAACCGTGACCTCTACGGTCTCCGTTCTTCCTCTCGTATCTATAGTGTTTCTTCCCTTCTTCTTTCTCTGAAATATGTTAAAGAAAAAAGGAAGTATGGACTAGCAGCTCGCGAAAGGGATTCGCAAAAAGCGTGAGTCTGGCAAAGTGCTGGACTCGTTTGCCTGTCAGCGTTCTGGTATATAATGAACGAGCTACCATCCTGCCGGTAGATAGGGTAGGACGTATGTACAAGAAATAGTACAAGAAGCGTTCAGGAATTTGATGTTTCCTTCTCCCTAAACTTTGCTCGGATATATATCCACCTACCACCTCTCGTATTAAGGGGCTAGAGAGAAAAGAGAAGAAGAAATTTCGTGATGATAAATAGATAGAGAGATTATACTTTGTTATCACGTAGACACGAGTTACGTTTTATTAAATTATTATGGACCCGTTACATTATAGCAATATTACGAGAGGATTAAAGACGCGAATAAATTTATTAAAATAGACCAAGAACAATACTTGTTTGAATGCAAAATAAACAAGTAGTAACATATTCTATAAAACCAAAGGTCTAATTTAAAGCCTCACGTGCAGAGACGGAGCAGAAATAAAATGACACAATTAACGTACGACGTTAATAATCTCAAGAGCCCTAGAACAAGAGCGAGACAGAGATAGAAAGAGAGCAAGAGAGATAGGTTCGTCTCCGGCGAAGGCCATCCGCACATTTATAATTTCTGCGGATCGATTGCCGGGGAATGTCAACGACCGGCAGAGTCGAGGAACCGTTCTCGAGAGTGGGAGATAGATAGAGATAGCTACAGAAGGAGAGAAAGATGAAGCGAGAGAAAGAGAGATATAGAGGTGAGGCCGCTCGTCGAAAAACAGCGATATCGTAACCCCGATTTCTGGGTTACGACTCGCGGACAGGCGCCCTTGTAAAAATATTGTTTTAACGCGGCGTGGCTTTACCAAGCAGCTTCGTGATATTATTCCAGGGCAGCTAAGGCAGAACACGTCGAATCTACCGTTCTATGTATCTCTATCTTTCTCATCTCGAAGGTCTATCCAAGATCCTCCTTCTCTCGTTGCATCGTCCGAAGGAAATAGGAAATATAAAGTGAGAAATAGAAAAGGACGAGGAGAAGAGGATGTTTCGAGAGAGAACTGGGACTAAATCGATATGTTGAAGAGAGAGAGAGAGAGAAAAGACGCTTTGATGCGAAGGAGAATGACACTAATGAAGTTCGTTTCTCCGTCTCGTTGTTTTATCTTTTCTTGGTTATTTTTTATCTTACGATTGGGATGCTAGATGTAGTTATTTTTAAGAATAATTAGAAGCTATTTGTAGAGACGTACAGGGTAAGTGTTTATAGGATAATAATGTTATTAAAGCGGGTAATATGGTGGATAAGATCGTCTCGATTAATTTTATTAATAATTAAACACTTCCCAAGAATAGATACGCCAATTAAAAGTTTCTACTGTTTGTTTTCAAACTTAAATAACTTTTCGTCCCGCCGAGTTTCAAAACTCTATTAAAAACGTAGAAGACCCGTACGCGTTTCGTCAAATCGATCTACCGAAGTCTCGATTCTTTCTCTTTTATTTTCGGACGAGTGCGTGGCCTTCCTCGGTCGGCAGCTTGCTTTGATCCGCATCGAATATATTACAAAAATAGCTTGTTGATTTTGTACTCGATTAGCGCGTCTTCCGTCTGACTAATTAATTGCTCACGATTTATATAGTTTTAGGATGATATTTTTTTATCTCTTGAAAAATTTCGAACGAACGTGACGCGTATCCTAGCAATGAATTGCTCCGAAATTTTGTTGTTGCAATCCAAAGCGAATTTCGCTTTGACATTTGATCCGTATGGCTTCGTATCGATCGTTGTATCGAAGGGAGGAAACGCGGATGCGACTACTGGCCGTGCTATCGAACGGATTCTCATCGAAATTTTAGACTTTTCCAACTACCCAAAGGAAAGATATACCCTGCTCGGTTCTTCAATTCCCTGGCTAGGAATTCGCGGATACGCTAAAACATCGGGTGCATTGTTCACCCCCTTCGAATTTGTAATTATTGCAAAACGAGGAGGAGGACGATCTTACCTTCCATCGGTTCCTCCTCCCGCGATTTTCCGGGGGAATCTTAATTAAAAGCTTATCGAAGAATCGAAGGAGAACTCGAGGCCGTAACAAAGCGTTGTTTCAACGATTTAAGAGCGCAAGTACGCGGGTTTCCTTCTTTAAGCTCGAACAATACTTTCATTACCTTTGTCCCTTTTTCCTTTCTTTCTCTCCTTTCTTTTCCACCATTTCTCATCTCTCTCCGATCGTTTAACAAGATTTCACATTCGTGAGACGACTTAACGCGAAGAAGGATATTAAAAGAGGATATTGAAACTTAGAAATAGCGCTTAGATCGTGCCATTAACGTGCCTTCTGCATCCGTGGCACTCCTTTTAACCCGTTAATCCGGCTACGTTAAATAATTAACGATCAGCTGCGAGTCGTCGCCCGAGCGCAGCTGTCGGCTGCTGTGGACTCTGCAAGGAGGATTAACGGTACACGAGAATCTAATTTCAATGGAATATAGAGGGCCTTCGAAAAAGCCTTTCTTGTCTACGCGTACATATTGTACGGACTTGCATAATGCACTGTTCGAAATCGTTGTCAAAGGTCTTACATCGAAGGTGTCGAACGAGAACCACTTACAAGGAACGATTTAGAAATTGATATCTCTGATCTCGTTCCGCGAAATAAATGAAATTTCAACTTGAAATCAATTACAATTGCAAGAGATAATATCTACAAAGTCTCTCTTTTTATATTAACATCGACTAAAAGTCTACGTTATCCTCGAATCCATCGAAAAGTATAAAGATAATCTGAATATGCAAATCCATTTAAATTGCAAAATTATACAGGCGGTAATCTTACGAAGAAAAAAGAAAAACTGGAATCCACTATCATACATTTCCTGACAAAAAGTGGTGTTTTTACTAGCCTAAGAAATGATCATGTACGCTTAAACCGGCCATACGGCGTGTGTATATGTATAATTGGATATCGTAGACGAAGGGAGATCGAGCGTAAAAACTGGAACGTCGACGATTCAATTTACGTTCGTATCTTAATTAAGCTCCCTCTCTCTTTCTTCCGTCCAGTCGTCCATCATTTTAAGAGTATTATTATTACCATCGAATTACCACAAAGAGTACGATAAAAAGATAGACGTTATCTTCGACCCTTGACACTCTTAGAGCGACTCGATCGTTCGAATTCGACGAATACGAGTTATACGTAAGCTTCTCTCGTATCGTCCGTGAGAGAGTAACTTTTTGACCCTGTCGGTCAAGATAGAGCCTTATTCAACTGGCTTCTTTCCTTCCGAGAAAATAATATTCTTAGCTGAACGAAGATTATCAGGATGTATGGACGCGAGCTGGCGAGACTCCGGGGGTGTAGTACTCGCGATACGAAAGAGATAGTCAACATTCAAAGGTCGAGACGCATAAATCGCTAGTTTCTTCGCTCTCGTAAGCGCCTTATTGCGAGTCCGCGAGCGAAACGGACGATCGTTACGCGTCGTGTAAATCGTTTTATAACCCTGTCCAACCTCGAAATAAATTTTATAATTATTTCGTGAGATGATGCCCGACGACGGGACGGTGACCATTGAGACCCGTCTCGGAGCAATAAATATGACGAAAGAGTCGAAGGGGAAATAGAAATAAAACGAAAGGATGCGTCGGTTTTTAAATTGTTACGACTTCTTTCCATTACTCCATGGCTGGATTCCAAATGTTGCATATTTTTTAGAATCTGATAGATATTAGTCTTTTAACAAGAACCATTAAATAATTTAAGAACTTGAAATGAAAAACAAATGGAATACCTATCTAGATTTTTTTCCAAGCATAATTAAACATTCATAACGAATTGATTTGTCTTCCCAAGTTATAAAAGTTCTATATATCCACCTTTAGAGAGAACGTGAGGTCGAATGTGATTAAAAAATGGGCCAAGACGCGACGCTCCGAAACAATCTCCATCTTTCACCCGTTTCTCATCTTTCCGGAATCGCGTTCGAGTTATTTGTAGTTGGCATCGAGTGGCACGTAGCCTATGGAAAGGTGCGAACGCGACGGAAAAAGTGCAGGGAGTACGTGCTCGAGTTCGCGAACATCCACGAGATTCGAAGGACCCGTCGGGAAGGTACTTTAGGTATCGATTAGATCGAACCTCGAGTGTCTCCCAAGCGAATCCTCGATGGCTCCCGGAGAGTTCGCTATTCGAGTTCCACGCTCGAGTTCGACCGAGTGGCTAGTAGAGAATGTCGCTCTCGTTGTGCAAATAGACGGGGACTTGACAAACGGGACTCATCTCCATCCGTAAATTAGTTTTCTTTGGCTGGGCAATTAGCGGGCTAAGGTTCGAACGTCGCCCATCTCGTCTCGTGTAATCGACGAGAACTGAGAGAGAGAGAGAGAGAGATGGAAGGACGTGGTAATAGTTCCCGAAGACGTAGGTCGCCTCGTAAAATAGTCCTCCGATCGTTATAACCGTCGATAAATAATAGTTCCTCCTCGGCAACTCCTACGGCCAAAAGCTTCCACTCTAACGAGCCGTGGCCACCCGTCGACGAGAATAACGACTTTTCGCGATTCTTTCCTTTTACTTTTATCTCGTGAGAAAGAGAAATGCAGATGAAGAAAGAAACATTTGGTCAGACTGAATCTTCTTGGTCTAAGAAGGAGAAACGAAATAACGATAACGTGAAGCAAAAGTAGAGGTATAAGTAATTAAGAATTGTAAGTCTTCTATTAATTAGTCCCTTAATTTATCTACGATACACAATTTCTAGGAAACCCTGAGAATCCCACCAAACGATGATCGTTTATAATACCCATAAATCGTAGTCTCGCGTGGTTTCAAGAAAAAATACGCGAAACGTTTCGCGAATTCTCACCGTGAACATTTCCTGGAAAGAGAAGGAATAAATCGTAGGAAAGAACGTTCTCTC
The DNA here is from genome assembly GCA_916049575.1 of Ancistrocerus nigricornis. Classification (NCBI taxonomy): domain Eukaryota; kingdom Metazoa; phylum Arthropoda; class Insecta; order Hymenoptera; family Vespidae; genus Ancistrocerus; species Ancistrocerus nigricornis. The sequence goes on along the minus strand of OU696668.1, from coordinate 1,099,895 downwards.
GCTTAAACCTTTCGCCGATCGTTCGACTATCAATAATTCATGGAGATTTCCATAATCGTGAAAGCTTTTAAAAGAGCCCGGGCTCTTTCAAATCTGCTCGGCCCGTTTTCGCGAGAGGCAATTAGTCGGAAAAATTGCAATTAGATAATAATCAAGGTATGATGGTACAACTAGAGTGGGGGGTGGTTTTTTCAACCGTGGAAAGAACGAATGACTAACGAAGATCCTTATCTACCAGGGGCCAAGTAGGAGACCGTAAACGTCTCTGACGCTTAATATGCTTGGTTTATGGCGTACGATATTCCGTGGCGTGTAGCCACGAAGACCATAAATTCGAAGGCCGCCCTTGGTGCCACCCGCTTCCACGCCGGCTGTTTACCCTCTTCTGTCGCTCCGATGCGATAGTTTCTCCATGTATGCATACGACTACGTGTAGGTGCGTCTATTGTCCGTGTGGGTGGTTGCATCGAGAACCGGTGACTCATGTGAGACGAGAAGTTTGCTCGGGTAAAACGATGGCGACGACGTTTTTCGTGACGTCGAGTTCTGAACGAGATCGCAAATATGAAGATATCGGAGTACAGATGATAGGGATTAGTTTCATTTTCCATCTTCACTCGAAACCGTCGACTTTGCTTTCGCCTGGCGATCGATAGATAAAGCTTCCATGCTCTTGCGATATACTGCTATCTCTTGGCACGATATTTTTCTACATACAGGGTGCCTTTTGTTAGTACCAGTGTGCTATCTTTTTTTTTTTCTGAACATTGAAAAAACTTTTAGGAACGGTTGTACTTTAAAAAATAAAAATTGAGAACGTAAAATATTAAAAAAAATTGATATATCATTTGATTTTTTACTTCCACTAAGAAAGTAATACACTTACAAAATTTTTTTTCTAACGGAACACCCTATATAAGAAGTACGTAGTCATACACGTAGTATACATATTTGCTCGCCACCGGAACTGGATTTTTGTCACCGCAAAACGCCAATGATTCTTGATAAAGATGTCTCTGTAATAGCGCTTGCTGAAATCGGAACCGGAAGCCGCCCGATAAGAGACCCGTTTGTACCGCGTGGACAACATGCTTTCAGCTTACCCTCAGTCTGTTCGCTTCTACAACGATATTATAATAATTTCTAATATCACTTACCTTAAAAACGTGAAAAAAAACTCAGATATCCGAAGATATTAAATATAGGATTGACAATCGAATATATATATAACTCAACGAGCGTAAATAATAGTAAAATGTATTAAAAATCGTATACAATTTTGATTTAGATATATACTCGTGTATCTTTAATATTTATATATATAAATCCGGTACGGTCGTTTTTTAGTTTAATTACTATGGCAACATAAAAAATGGTACAAAATAAAAAAACAAATAATAGAAATGTGGAACGAAAATGGGGGGAGGGGCTCTGGCACTCTGAGAACGTACGAACGAAAATTCAATATAGTATTATCGAGAAAAGAAGAACGTTTAAAGGCCTGGACGAGGGATGCGAACGAACGTGGCTCAACGAAAGAAGAAAAGGGAAAGGCGGTCCATTTTTCGGTTTCTATCTCTTTCTCTCTCTCTCTCTCTCTCTCACACTCTCTCGATCACCGTCGATAAGTCTGAAAATTCGATGTCCTATAACCTCACACGCGTGAAATATACACGGATTACGTACAGTATTTTCAGTTTTATTGACAATCATCGTGACAAAAAGTGGCTTACAAATATTCGTTATAAATTTTTTTTCCCGCCTCGTCGCGCGTTCCACGTTCTCTCTTTACAGGTCACTCTTCCTCTCTCTCTCGCACATACAATTTATTATCTCTCTCATTTCGCTCTCGGAAAAAAAAAATCCTTTCCCCCTTCCCTCTCTCTTTTTTTTTCTCGACGAACGCGACACATTGTCCGTTTCCACTCGTTGCGACCTGTGGAGTGATATGTGACACTAAGAATTCTTTACTCTTCAACTACTTTACAATATTACACGTGTACATTTCTGTTTTTTCTTTTCTTTTTATTATTTATTTTACTTATTCCGTTTTGGCAGAATTACCGTTCACGAAGGCAACGGTCGTTGTCGTCGCGCGGTAACGGCACTACTACCACCCTTTCGTACCTCCCATTTCTTGCTTTTCTACTACCCTCGCTTGTCCACGTCGCTCGAGACAGTTTTTTCCTTGCGTGTTTTTTTCGTATTCTTAATAATTACAAAACATTCTCCTCGTACTTAATTTTTCCTCGCCTTCCAAGCGACGCGTCGCGCGTCTACGGTCGAGTCGTGTCGCTTCGCGAGAGTCTCATAAAATATATATAATATACATATACATGTAAAATAAAAATAAAAATAAAAAACACGTGAAATAAGGAGATAACAGACAGTTTAGAAATTACGAAGCGACAGGACTCCAGCGTTCGCGCGAATCAACGTCCGCGTTTAACGTCGTCGAACGACGGTTGTTCTCTTTCTCTCTCTTTTTTTCTACTGGCTTTACCTCTCTCTCTCTTCTTTCTTTCACACCTTTCAACGATTAGAAAAATTGTGAAATATCGATAATCGCGTAGAACGCACGTTTCGGTCTCCCGTGAGAAGCATGCGCTCGCGAGCACGCTTCGGTCGCGAAACTTTAGCGACGCACGCGTTTTATTTATTATACGTATTTTGTATTTTATATATATATAATATATATTTATGTACCTAGCGTTTTTTTATCGTGTACGATTACCCCTCACTCTCTCTGGGTTAATCCTGCATATGCGTATGTATAATTGTCTCTTTCTCTCTCTGTGTACTCGAATATCGCGAGTGTTGCATTCTTAAGAAGTCTACCCCTAAACGAGGATAGATAAACTATCGTTTCAATCGAGCCAGACGACGATAAGATGAAAGCTTACGCGACATAGAGAGTTCTCTCATGACGGAGCTCCCGATAATAATTATTTATTATTACGGTAGAGAAAATGAGAGCATTATCGTTACTGTCTGTGTGCGTTAAAATAATATTTTACCGTATCTTCGTTCGTTAACTAGACTCGTGGCTAATAATCCTCTCTTCTTTGTTCTCTCTTTCTCTTTTTTTCGGTTGAACCTATCGTCGAATTTCCCTCGAGAGTAGTCGGTGAAAATGGCAGTGGTAGAGAAAAAGGAAGGAAAAACGCTTTAAATACCGGTACTTTGGGCTTTCCGAAGCTCTCTCTCTCTTCAAACCCATCCGTCCACCCGAAAAGCGCGTCGTCCCACCGGTGGAGCCTCTCTTCTTTCGAAAAAAGATGCGTTCGACGGTATTTCGCGATTCATCGCCTGGGCTCTTCATCGTATTTTTCATCTCTCTTTTTTTTATTTCGTCCCGACATCGACCCACCCCGAGAGAGAAGAAGAAACTCGAACTACCCCGGGTTCCGTCCCGAGAACACGACGACGATGCAGCGAACCACCACGCGAGTCGCCTTTCCTATGGGTTCTTCCTTTTTTATTTTTGTTTTCTTCTATCTCGTTTCCCGATCTTCGTTTGTTCTTCCGCGAAACGCGCGTGCAACCTCGGATCCTAGTCTCCTCTTCGCGAGCCAAGCGGAAAAAGAAGCCGAGTTTTGTGAGCGCAACGAGAATACCAACTACGACGTGTCTTAGTTACTACTTTTCTTCTTTTCCCTTCCTTCCATTTTTCCCTTTTATTTCTTTGCTCTTTCTTTTCATCTGCTATCCTCTCCCACGCGATCGATACACGGACTGACAAAAGGAGACTAAAATGGAAAACAAGACGTAGACGGTACAAAACTTCTCACAGACTCAATAATCGCTGGAAGATAAATTTCGATCTCGAAATATTGTATACTATTTAATTTCTTCCTGTTTTTTTCTTTAAATTCACCCTAAGCGTTCGTTTTATACAACGTCGATCGATGCGCTCGTCCGTGCCCCCCTCCACCCTATTCCTTCCCTTTTCATTTTTTTTTTTTTTGATGATCGCTTTTATATGTACAGTGCTCGACCTAACATCTAAGAATTATTATTTACAAGTAGCTTTGTTCGTTACGTTACTTTAACACCTGACCTATACACTCGTTTTCTTCGTACCCATATCATCTACGTGTTAGCCATGATCCGTGCTCCTCGACGATGTATCAATCGAGAAACGAACGAATTCCGTTTTGTTAATTTCTAGTAAAAAGAGAGTGTCTCTCGAAAAGTTAAGAGAGGAAAACGGGCCATGGCACCGTGTCGGTGGTATCACGTTACGGGGGTTACGTTGATCATCTCTAAAATCGCGTTACACCTAAAATCGTTACGTACTAAGAGTTAGATAAATAGACGAGACGATACACGTTAGACGGACATGCGAGCCTTACGAGCTCCGCTACGGTAGCATAATAAGAAAGTAAGAAAAGAGCCGGAGACTTTTGGAGAATATATCCGGAGACGAGAAAAAGAGAGAGATAGAGAGGGGAAAAGAAAACGCATTCGCACGATACTCACATACGTACAGTACACATACGCTTCAACGGACACACGTCATATACATACAAACTGTTTTTTGGACTTGAACGCGAGCCCAAAAGAAAATCTCGTATTCTCCGAATTTCCCTCGCTCTCTCTCTTCTTCTCACGGCCCGAGGATTACTCGAGAGCGCGTTCCTTCGCGCGTTTCTTTCTCCCCCTTTTTATCGTCTCGTCGCGTCGCTCGAGTCATCTCGAGCGAAGACGAAGGAACGCGTGACTCTGGCGAGCAATCGACGGGAAAGACACGTACGGGCTAATACGTATATCGGGTAGGTAAGATCGTGTTTTGGATTCTTTCACCGAGCGACGGTTAACGCGAGGACTATCGGTTTAAAAATCGTCCTGACTCGGCAGCGCCGGTGAGTCGCTTCGTCGAGGAGCAGCCTCAGACTTCCGTCGCCTGGGAGTAAGACGGCGCGAGTCCGTGCGCCGGCGTGAGAGGTCCCGTGGTGGACGCGAGAGACCTCCTCGAGTAGATGGTAGCCGCCGAGTGCGGCGTGTGCGGTGCCGTGTGCGGTGCCGTATGAGGCGTGTGCGGCGTGTGCCTGCGCGAGGCCGAGGCGAAGGGCTAAATGGGCCCGTAGTTGCTAAGGGCGGAAGGCCTCTCCTGTTGCTGAACCGATTGCTGCTGTTGCTGCTGCTGTTGAGTTTGTTGCTGCTGCGGCTGCTCGCAGCCGGCGGTGCTCATGTCGCCTCCCGCCGACTGGTGACGTCATACGTGCGAGAGAGGGGGTTGCTTGAGTACGTGATGATGAAGATGATGCTGAGAAGCGCTCGCTACGCTACCAGGCGGTAACAGAGCGCTACCTGGTCCCGGTGCCGGTGGGTAAGGCATGGCGACACGTCCTACGACGCCCTTCAAGCTGGCGCTGCCGATACCGCCGCTGACGCCGGTCACGCCGGCTACCATACCGGCGCCAGCGCCTCCGTGAACGCCTGCGCCGCTCCCGCCGCCGAAGAGACGCCTCCAGAGACGACGCCACGAGTCGAGTGTTTTGCCGCTCCAAATCCAGACGCCCGAGGTGATACCGACCGCGAGAGCCATGAAGTACTTCAGCATGAGGACGGAGTAGAGAGGCCTTGCCCTTTGACGACACGGACAGGCCAGGGAACTCAGCCACTCGTCTCTTAGCACGGACTCGTAGATGTGACAGGTTAGAACCGCGCCAGCTGGTAGAGTGTAGAGAACGCTGAACACGCCGATGCGGATCATAAGCTTCTCCAGCTTGTCCGCCTTTGCTCCTGGCTGACGCTTTATGACCGAACGGATCCTGAAGAGACTCACGAAGCCCGCCAGGAGAAAGCTCGTTCCCAGTAAGAGGTAGACGAAGAGAGGCGCGAGGATGAACGTGCTCACGCCCTCCGGTGCGACCGTGCATACTCCGGCTACCGGGTCCCCGGCTACTCCACCCGCCATGTACGCCCAGACCGTCTGCACCGTCGGAGCTAGCCACGCCGCCAGGTGGAAGTACTGGGAGTACGAGGCTATCGCTTCGTTGCCCCACTTCAGTCCCGCTGCGAGGAACCACGTGAACGCCAGGATGACCCACCAAACCGACGACGCCATGCCGAAGAAGTAGATCATCAGGAAGACCGTCACGCAAGCTCCCGGTCCCTGGGCTCCCGACCTCAGGGCCGGCCCGTCGCACGCTATCTCCTCGTGTCCGATCACGTTCTTCGAGAGGTAACCCAACGACACGACGAAGTAGCACGCCGACAGGAAGACTATCGGTCTCTCAGGATACTTGAAGCGCTGGGTGTCGATCAGGAACGTGGTGACGGTCGTGAGAGTGCTTGCGGCGCATAGGCCGCTCCACAGGCACAGCCACACGGCCGCGAAGCCTCGCTCTTCTGGGGTGAGAAACGCCCCGTGACACGGAAGGGCGCAATCCGGGACCCCGGCAATTTCCTGAATGGTGTTCCGAGCGTTGTCCGCCGACGGTGGCGCCGGAATGACCCCACTTACGGCCATGCCGGCCAGACCAGCCCCCCCGCTGCTGCTTCCGCTTATCTGCCCGGGTATCACCGTGCCCGTTCCCGCCCCCAGAGGCACGAGAGGTGCCCTGCATCTGCACGAGCAATCCCTCGCCCTTTCCCCCGGGGGGTGTTGGCAGTTTTTTTGGTTTTTCCCTGGCTTGCACCGAGCCGGTTGCATCGTCTTTGATGGCCTAGTTGGTCTGGGTGGTGCAGCCGCCGGTGGCATAGGCGCGTTACTCGCGCTACCACCTCCGTTTCCGCTACCGGATCCACCGCCGTTGTTCGTGCGATTGTTCTGATCCATGCACAAGTTCTCCGAGTCGCCAAAATTTGGTAGCCTCTCGCAGGCCATTCTCTCGGGCCAAGAGAAACCGTACTGTTGCATGAGCGGCGCGCACCCGGCTCTGGCTCTTTCGCAAACGCTTTTACATGCCGGCAAAGGTTTCGTATATTCGGGCAAGCATATCGGCGTGTACATGGAACAGAGGAAGAACTTCAGGTCCGGCGAACACTTGATCTCTACCAACGGCCAGAACTGATGAACTTCCAAACCAGCCTCGTCCTGAGTATCGTGGTTCAGCTCGTTTGGCATAGCGGTCAGGTTATAACCGATTCCACGACACATGGGTATCGTGATCTCCTCGCATCGGCCATTTCCGTTGCTCGAACCTCCGCTGGTACCGCTTCCCAATCCCGAGTGACCTCCACCGCTACCGCTTCCACCGACCACGCTGTTCCCTGCGCCGGTGATTCCTCCGGATGCCGAGACTCCACCGGATACGACGCCGATCGACGAGGACGACGAGGATGACGAGGACGATGCCGAAGAAGATACGGCCGAGGATGAGGACGACGAGCCACTAGATACCGAACCACCGTTGCTTACCGAACCGATCGCCGATTCGAGTCGCGCGACCGGTAGCGAAAACGCCACTAGCACTACCGATAAGAGGAGCGTCATTGTCCGGCTTGGTAACAGCTTCGTCCGTCGAAGAGGTCGCATCGGTTTGGACCTTCGATTCATTCCTGCATTGATCGCATCACTCCGGCCTAAAACAGAAGAAATAATCCTTGATTAAATTTTATGCGGGTTGAAGTGGTTATCTTTTAACGACGTTGGATCACCAGGTGTTTTATTATAAAATTAATAAAAAGTAAACTTTTGAATATGTACAAAGTATAGGGTTTGGTGCGAGTCGAAGATTGTCTACATTTTATTAAAATCAGATTAAAATAGCACTGAAACAAACTTGTATTAGCCAAACGTTACAGTTTTATCAATTAAACCAGAAACTAAAAATCCTTAAAAATGGTGCCAGCCTTCCAGTCGATTTCTACCGATCAAGAAGAAGAATGGCCGAACCTCCGTAGGAAATTATTCATCATCGATGTGCCGAGACACAAGGGCTGTATAGCTTCGAAGTCAGCCACGATTCGATCAATTTTACTCCTACAACCGTCTAGCCTTGCTATTAAGATACCGATGATAGATGCCGTTGCTCGTGACCTTAACGAACGGAGCGTACCGTGTTCAGGTGGCCCGTACATAAATCAATGTCCATGAGCGTAGATCGGCCGGTTAGATCCACGCTACGGAGAGCAACCTCTCGTAGCTACACGGACGTGGACCAAACGCGATTGGCACGCACTGTTACTGCCGAGTCTACGAGATTGGGAGAACAAGAGAGAGAGAGAGAGAGAGAGAAAGTGCAGAGGGTAAAGGGTACACGGAAGAGGAGACCCGAGAAGCAGTCACGGATCTTATAATAGTCGAGCCGCGGAAAACACGTGACCGGAGCGAAATGTTATTGTAGGAGGCAGTGTTAGTTTTACCGTTTGTTAACTACTAGGCGCCCCCGACGTTCGTAGCTATTTATAAAACGCAACGCTTGCATCCCCATACCAACGGGAGTAAGCGAGACAGAGAGAACGAGAGAATCTAAGGCACGAGCCACTACGTGTGTGGCTCGAGAAAGAAGGAAAGGATTGCCTGGACGGACGTGTCCTGACGCGAACGAAGGATCGTTTCCCTTCTCGAAGGCAGACAGGTCCTACGTGCCTCGACTTCGCTACCTAAATTCTCTAGCGTCTCTATTTTTGGCAGACGGCGAATCTCGCGATCTTTGAAACCCTTCGAATGACTTTTCTATACCTAACGATAAGTTCTACCTCTTTCTCTCTCCTTCAAACAGACGAGAACAAATCGTCTGGCTTGAAATTTGCAGGCCTTCGTACTTGCGAAAAGAAGCCACGAATTGTGAAGGTATTTTCCCGTCCGGCTTCTTTGTACAAATACAGGAAAACTGCAGAAGAGAATGAGAAGAAATCCGATACTCGGACTCGACGAATCGAAGACTAGTAAATTCCATGTTCAATCGATTCCACCAAGTTTAAAAGACCCTACTTAAACCGAGAGAGACGGAAAGAGAGAATGGACCAACGCAGACCGAAAGGTTTGTAAGTACTCGAGATGAATCGTATCGACCGTTCCGCTCTCGTTCGGTCGTTCAGTCACCGAGTTATTACCCGTATCGATAAACTTATCCAGAAATAAATCAACCCCCATGAAAATTACAGTTTCATACCGTGTTTCCAGATTTTATCGGGACATTTCCGTTTCCGGGCTTTTTTCCAACGGGATCCGATAGTTTTTTCCTTCTACCCCCGCTTCCATTATCGAATATCGATTATCGAGAAAGAGAGTACACGGATTCCGGATTTAAACCGAATCCCGATGAGTTAGCCAGCGAGCGAGCGAGCCAACTTGAAAAGCGATGAGAACGCGACTTACGTGGCTCGCTTCGATCGATCCAACGTAATCGTCCAACTTTATATCGTCCGGACATGACGTTTCACCTTTCTCTCCGTCACGTTCTCACTCGATTCGTTTTCTTCTCGATCCATTCGTTTTCTTGCTATAATTTCCCATTAGGGTGAATTTTTTCGTGCTCCGTATCTCGGCGTCGCGGCTTATATCGCCCAGGGAATAGGGGGAGAGAGGGGATGCGAAAAAGGGCCAGCGTTGAAACGAGGAAAGAACCAGAATGAAAGAAAGAGAGAGAGAGAGATGGAGAGAAAACGAGAACGAGAGGGACGTACTCTTGGCAATGAATCAGTTTTAAGGCCTCGCCCCTGCGATGAATATGCTGCCAACGGTGCTTGAATTATGATATACTTTTCTCGCGTGTAAATCCCACCCTTCCTACCTTCCCCACCCCTTCCCGCCCCTATCCAGCACCCGTTCCAAAGCTTCTCCTCGACCTCCTCTTATCTCGCACCTTAAATGCTCGTGTACTCTCTCTCTCCGACGTTGCCCCTGAATTATCTGCCGGTTAATTGCAACAGGCTCTTTCACGGGCCAGAGGATCGGAAATGTCATGACTGCCGAGGATTTGGTACGTATGCGCGTACGGCCAAACCTCCTAGCCTAAATTATTCGATCGTACTTTACAGCGTTCTTTTCTCTTTTGCGTTCTTCACGCGTCTTAATTATTTTTAAACGATCCTCTGCCCGGGCAAGAGATCGTTCGTCTTATTCGCACCGTTTGCTTCGTGTGCCCGTATACGTCGTTTATATTCATTGTAGTACAGAAAAGCTAAGCCCTGGGGTTATGATAAATCCTTCGCTCTCTCGCTTTCTCATACGAAAATTTCACCAGAGGTTATACGGGCGTTCACGTTGCAGATACACGAACGACGCCGGAGCGAAGATATCCGTCCTTGCTAATTTTCACGCGACATTCCCAGAGAGATTCGTCGACGTTGCATTACCGGTAACAACCGAGAGTTTAAACGACGATAGGAACGAGTGTTTCCTTCCTCGTCGTAGAGTCTAGCTAGACAATGGCTTTAGAAACTGGCACCGATTTACATTTTTGCGGTTTGTCTGGATTATCCGCGAATGCAATTTGCTGGAAGCGACAACCGGATTTGAGATCTAAAATAATATTGCTGTATTATGAAAATGCAAGATTTTATTCGATATATGAGACATTTAAATAATTCACGCTAAGTTATTCCATATAAAATTTGTTCGTTTACGACATTTCTCGACGTTAGGTAGATTTACATTACCGGTATGCCTTCCAGGTACGTTTCAATAGCGAAAGACTTTCAAGCGGCACACAATCGACGTTCAATATATTCTGAGAAAATACGACGATAGTGACATTTCTTTCCGGATGACTATAATTCATGGCGGTTGAAATTCGACGAAGAGATGGTGTACGAGTGAGGAGGAAACGGGAAATAAAAGGAGACAGGGCGAGAAAGGGAGTGAGAGAGGTGAAGTTTCTATTAATATTCCGAGTCCTCTCGCTCGCTCGAGACGCCTCCTCGAGACGTCTTCTCGAGAGCACGAGACGGCGTTAATGCCTACTCGGATGTCGCTAGGTTTTGAATCCTCTTTTTCTTTTCCTCGTGGCAAATGGTCAAGGCTGACCCTAAGGCACGTCACTCATCGTCGACTCGACCTACCGGCCACGTCTCTTTCTCTCTCTTGGAAACGAGAGAGCGCGAAGAAGAAATTGGATGCTTTCACGATGCGTGACAGTGGAGAGAAAGAGAGAGGCAAAAGGTAAGGTATAAATCAAAGCCACGAGCGTGCCGAGATTTATGGCGAAGTATGGATAAGGCACGCGTTATATTCCCCTCGTTAGCCGGCAAAACCGAGCGATGCCGGTGGTTGTTGGTCGCTCGACGACGATGCTATACCGTTTTATATCAAATCGCGCTCCAACGATATTAATCAACGGATTTCGCACTGTCTCAAATTCCACGGTAGCTCTACGTGTCTCTTCTTCTTCTTTTCTTTTTATTAAATCTTTCAATACGAAATAATTTGAAATCTCACGAGGATGATGGAATTAATAACTTTGATCGATTAACTCGTTCAATCTCACCGCACAACTTTTCTTATGAAATCTTCGATGTAGAGATATAAACGGAATAAAGATAATTAGTCCTACTTAATTAACGTTACCAATAACAAAGTAACTTCAACGACGATGTACTTTACCGATAGGACAAAGTAAAAGAACAAAGTTGTAAAAGCGTCGATCGGGTTTCATCGCTGCTTATCGTCGTCATTAGCCGGTTTGAAGTGTCGTCGAACGTATACGCGGTGACAAGGTGCTCGATCTGCTCGTTAAAAAAATTCACGATACATGCGTTACCTACTCGACGAAAGATACTATACGGTACTCGAAAAGTGGTCTTACAACGAGCACGCTACCACGCGTGAGTAAGAGAGAGTATCGAGAAGTTCGAAGTAAAGTTTCGAACAAGCGTCCCGTGTCACGGGATACGTCGGTGGATGATGGATCGACCTGTCGCAAGAATTATGACAGATCGTTTGTGCCGGTCCTTGTTCAATGCCGTCGTGCACACAGGATGTACCAATCCCGTCGACCGTTCGACTTTTTCTCTTAAACTACGCGAAGTACGACGAAGATAGATATTTATACGGCTCGATACGCGTAAAAAGAAAAAAAGATAGACAAATTTTCGTTCATTTTTTTTATCGTCTACCTCGAAATAGATGGGGAAAGAAAAAATTCAAGACGATTCGCCGTAAAGATATAAAACAGAAGTTTGTATCTTTTGCAAAAAAAAAGTAGTTTTAGAAAAGGATCGTTCCAAGAAATCTCAACGAATTTAATTTCGCTGGTACGATTTCTGGGTGCCCGGAGTCTCGCGCGGCGGGACGTTTTTGCATAAATTATACGAGAGACGGCGGGAGGTCCGTCGGAGACTTCATCCTTTTCGATAGAGAAAATATTTACGTCCACGTCTTCGTAAAATGCATGTACATGTATACACAATGTACATATATACGTATATATCGAGGTCTAGGAGCATATAAACGGCGGCGCCGAGTCGCGGCAAAACGAACAGCCGTTTTCGCTTTATATCGCTTCGCGTTTCTATTTAAACGAGCCGCAGGTAGTGGTAGTAGACGATTCCGAAGTCTCTCGCGAGCGTATGCACGATGGGAGAGAGAGAAGAGACTATCTATCTTCTAACTCTACTCCTCCTCTTCCTTCCTGCCGTCGTTCGAACTACTCGTCGTTCCTCGTCGCCCTCGGGGAAAGGCGGAGCGAAAAGTTCGTCACCGAAGCAATTACCAGGAGAATCTTCCCCGTTGTAGCGAAATTTGTTTTCTCTCCCTTATCTCTCTCTCGTAAGGATGGATGTGAAACTTTCTCGTTGGAAACCCTGATTAATCTATCTGCCTGTCGTCTCGAGACCTCGTCACCGTTTATCGCTGACGTTCGCGAAAAATTTATTTTGATTCTATAAAAAGATAATGATCCGTGTAGAACGAATGTCGAATCGCTCAAATTATTTATCTTCTTTAATTCATTTCTTTTAACCTTCCGACAGAAAATCTGTTTCTGTCAAATCTATGTAGGAAAAATGTTACGTCTCGTCCAAGGAACGTGTCGATAAAGTAATGTATCTTTCGATTAAATCGATTCCTTTTTATCGACATGCTAGATATTACTCGATCTTCTTCTCCCTTTCAGCCTCAAGTTTTTCTCTCTTATCCCTCGTACGGTCTCCGATCTCGCAATAAAAAAGTATTTCGAGTTACGTAACGAGTCGTTCAAACGAGATCCATCAGCCTGTCTCTCTGTGGCTCTCTCTCGCACAGGAAAGAAGAAGAGTATAGAGGGGAAGGAACGATGAGAGGACCGTATAAAATATATATCTCTCCTGTCGCTTTAGCATTTTACACGAGAGGAAGATATACGGCGACGGGGATCGGCGCGACGTTTTGCGCGCGTTTCACGAACGGAACGAAAGAAACGCGTTTCGCTCGCGGAACACGCGCCCGCGTTTCTATACGGTCTCCTCGACGAATGAAAAATGCCAATACGTTTTTTTCGACCTTAGGATCGATGGCCCGATCATCGACGACGATCGATCGCCTATCACGAAATCTGGTGTCGATTCTCTCGTCGATTTGGTCCGAGGTGATTGAACGGAAGAAACGGAGAGAAATTTTCACGAGTACTAGCGTAAATAAGTTTAAATTTCCAGAAGGTATTTGACCGAGTCGAGCGGTGCTTGAAAAATTCACGAGCTTCGCAAACTCGTACGATCGTAAAGCGTCTTCAATTTTATTGGATCGTCCGAGCTCGGACTCTACGTCGCCGTTCTCGTCAGCGTTGCGAACGTTTTACTTCGTGAAGAATAAAAGCAGACAGAGAGTAAGATGATGAATCTTTGAAGAGATATGTCCAATGGTTGCTTTTAGATCGGGAAAAGAATGTTGTAATCTATGTAGTTTATATTAAGCATGATGCGGTTTATACTAAAATGACCTACGTTTCTATTACTTATTAATTAATGATTTCTTTCGGCTATGGATGACTGTCATCTCGTGTCTACACTCGTACTCTATATCCCCACTCGATTCCCACATATCTAGCACGTATCACGAAGTATTCGAACGACCAATTAGAAAAATCCTCATCAAATAATTTTCACGCAAGACCAACGAGTACGATATCGACATCAAAGTGAACTCGTGTTCGCATAGGTAATTAAATCACAGGATCTAAAGAAACATGAAAAGCAATCGAGACGACGACGATGTCGAGCCGATTGATCGGTGAAGCACGTTCGCTTACGAGGGAATTAATTCGCCGATCTTCCATCTCATCCACCCACACAACCCTTCTACCATTGAATCGACCATGTCGTATAAATTATTAATTCCGTACCGATCGAAATACGCTTCATTAATCGCGCTCCAATTTATCGCGAGGTGACAGAGCGCGTCCCGCCGATGAAAATTCACGCAACGGTCTCATTTTCTACTTCTCTCCCTCGCTATTTATCATCTCTCTCTATCTCTCTTTCGTTTCGTACGTATTTCAAAGCCATGGTACCGCAGCAGCCAGCAACAGCTTTGCATATCGTGCGTTCATCACTCGCGAGACAGCACCGTCGTCGTAATGCGGCTCTCGCGCGTCGCGCAGATTTCAATTTATATGCCACTCGTCGGCTTTGTTGTTAGCGTGCAAGCTGATTCTCGCGACGGAATAAACGCACCGACGACGCTTTATCGTCCTCTTCCTCCACCTCTCGCATATACCTACCTACCTACGCCAAGCGAGCCCTTTCGCGCGAGTTTCTTTACATATTCGGAGCGTGACGAAACGCGTTCGAAAGTTATCGACGATGGTACGACGAGCATTTGCATGTAACATTGAAAAGCATTCGACGTGATACGGCTCTCGTTGATTCGCTCACGTAATTATAAGGCCATTAAGTAATTAAGAAAATGAAGGTTAAGAGACTTTTTTTTTTAACTCTCATACGAAGAGAAGCTCGTATAAAGTCTTAGTCGCTATAACCCTTTACCGTACTATTTATTTATTTATTGACAGCAGTGGATCGTACAAGGGTACATACAGCAGCAGTGAGAATAGAAAAAAGAGACCAAATAATAAAATCTTCAAAACCATTTCTCGTGTATAAACGATACTTTAATGTTAAAGTACAGTCTTCGTCAGCGGGAATGTAATAATCGTATCTATGTTTGACCGAAAATTGTTACCACGAGTCAGACTCGCGATATTCATATTTGGCCCAGAATTGTTATCACGAGTTGGACTCGTCAAAGTACGGCAAGGAATTAATCGAGTCTCTTCCGTACGTGAGCTTACGGGCCGCGTAGGAAGGACTCGAGCGTTAATTTAATCGGCACGATTTATGGCACCGCTTCGATCTAACAATGTCAAATATCATGGATTCCTCGAGCGTCGTACGCGAGTCGAGCTTCGTTAAAGCACGATAAAGTGTTCCTATAGAGAGTGAGACTGTAGGTATGGGAGGGAGAGAGCACGAGCTATGCGAAATTAGCGATGACAGCGCGAGTAACACGGCTACTCGTCGTCTCGAGAAGGCACGAAACACCGTCGAGCATGCCTAACGCGCTAGAACGTCCAAGTTCGTCGAAATTAGAACGATATTCGAGGCTGTCGCTATGCTCGTATACTCGAAGTCAAATAAATTTTCTCTCTCTCTCTCTTGTATTTCGTCTTTGTGATGTATACGATACCGGTAAATGGAACGGTACGAGTTAGTAGTAGTCTCGTGTTCTATCTTCGGAGAGTGGAAGAGAACGATGCGAATGCGATTAAAGTGGTCTTAGCTCTTCCTGATTCTATATAGAGCTTGTCTATTTCAATTTAATTCGATAATAATTCTCCGTTAGAAATTCATTCTGAAATGGATTCCTACATCCCAAGAATTTCCCAATCAACGTAGTCACGATAGATTGATTTTCTAATAAAAATAATATCATTTAAACTGTATTTAAGAACGAGAAAAATTGTCTTCGTTAATCCCTTATCTCTTCCATTCTCACGACTCGGAAACTTAATGAACGCATTACCGATCGAATTAGCAGTTAATCTTTCACCCGTGTAACGAGCTAATTCCAAATGTAAATTAGGAAAGCGAAGTCTCATTCATTCCAGCTCGTAAATCCTAGTCGTTGAAAGGAACGAGACGAGTAATAGCCCCGGAAGCATTGTCAACGCGAGCTCCGTGGCCGAAAAAGTTGCTCTGGGTGCCATAGCGAAAGACCAGGTGCTTGGTCCACATAAGCCTTTATACATACACGCACAATACATATATAAGCAGAAGCATAGTGTTGTTCGCACCTCGGGTAACAAAGGATCGATGATGTTGTCGACAGGGGCCAGGTGTCGTAGAGGCCGCGTTACATAGCGTAGGGCAGACGCGATAAAAATCACGGCGGTGTAATTTTCCTTAGAAATTAAAAATAAAACAAAAAAGAGAGAGAGTAGTAGAAGGCGAAAAAAAAAGAAGAGTTGGTAGAAAGAGAAAAAGCTCGAAAAAGCTCCACCGTCGTTCTCTTTCTTCCACGGTCGAGAAAATCCGAGTGGAAGAGAGCTCGCCGGCGCGCGAGTTACACGCGTTGTTCCCCGCGACTTTGCGCGTGGTGAAGTGACTCGTGGCGCTGGGCTTTTGTTCCGGCGAGTTTACAACACACGGCGTTTCTCGTCACTTCACTCGCTCTCTTTCCTTCTCTCTCTCTACGTCGAGCGTGTAACGTAAACGCAGGAGAACGAAGGATCACTCGTTGTCACGCCTGAACGACCCTCCTCTCTTACTCTCGCGCTCTATCCCTATCTCTCTTTCTTTTAAACCTCTCTCTCTTTCCCTTTCACGCATCCTTTCTTTCGCGAACGCGCTAATTAATTAGGAATGAATTATGGATTCGCGCGCTCGCTTAATTGGATTCGACGGCAACGCACGCAAGAAACGAACGTGTCTCTGTTTCTAGTGCGCGGGTGATGCGTTTTCATTCGCGACAGCCGCCGCACCTTTATCGCCGTTTCTTCTTTATCCCTCTTCGATCCGGACTTTTCCCCGAATGGAATATATTTCCGAACATATCGATATCTTCGTTCTAATAATTTTATTGTAACAAGGAAAACGATGTCTCGGCTTTCAATTCAATTAAAAGTAAACGAGCAAGAAATCCAATCGATTAAAATCATTTTCGTATACAAAATGACGACGTTGGTTCGAATAAAATCGATAGAATCGAAGCTGGTTTTCGAGAGAACGGACTTCTGTCTTTAGCATAGACGGGATCAAAGAGGATCGACGTGACAAGAACCGATATATAAGAGGATAAACAAGCGTGATTCGCGCGATTCGAGCAAGACGATTCGCGTTCGACCACGATTGACATTTCTACCGTACGTACGTGATTTCTTGCACATCGAAGAAAGGAGAAGAAGGACACGGATGATGATGACGAGGATGATAATAATAAAAAGGGACGGTGATTTTCCGCGATAGGATCGTCGTCGAGGGAGCCCCCGACGACCGGGCCCGGTTCTACCTGCTCTTTGCTCGATCAAAGGGCATATATATATACTTATCCCTTACGGTTCCGTTGGAAAAGGGACCAAGAAGGATGGCAAAACGAGTGGCAGGATGACGCGTGGTGGTACAAGAGCGACGACTCGTTACCACGTTCGCTGTTTACTTTTCACGAGCAACTGGCTGCCTCTATCTTTCTCTTTTTCTTTTTCAAAAGCTGCTCGGAAGATCGAGCAGGTATACGAAGAAGAAGGAGAGTCTACGACTTCGAGGAGGAGACCGTAAATCATCCTTTCCTTCTTTTTCTTTCTTACTCTCGTTCTCTCTTCAAGGATGACGCATCCCGAGGAAAAGGGAGGAGATGCAAAGATGAAAAGAGAGAAAGAGAAGATTGAACGAAGGAGGAAGAAGAAAAAGAGGGAAGAGTCGAGGGATCCAGTCGCTGGCTCGTTATGCCTTCCGCTCTCGCTTCTTAACCATTGCCGATCTGTCGTTCGGTTTGGCCTTGAACTCTTGCGAGCTCTCGTTCGACGTTATTGCATATCGATGTCTTCGTTATTTATTTTTTGGATGGATGGTAAGAGATCGGTGGATTGGATTTACACGAGTGCGACAATGTTTGAGAGCAGAACTGACGGAGAGCTATGGTAAAAATAGTAGGTATTTGTAAAGTGCCAGAAAACTATCCATTCTATTTGAATATCTAAACCGATCGGTACTTTTTCGTGAATAGTCAATTATTTCTCAATAGTCCTATCGTGTACAAACGAAAGATCGATCTGTGTGTTTAAGAAAGACCGGACACGATACGATAAAGAAACGACTCCCGACTCGAAGAAGCCGCCACCGATGAAGAAAGGCGAGAAAGGTGTCCCCCACATGTGCCTCTAATTAAGATCTCGATGAAGCTCGATTTATGTGCCGGGATATGAGTTCTCTTAATGAGGGGGACGGAGATAAACTGCCGGTGCGTTACGTGTTTACAAGCTCTTTAAACGGCCCTGTTGTCACTTAATTATCTTTCGAGAATAACGTCCAGACGACGACCGACTTGTTCGAGAGAGAGTGAGAGGTGCGATTTTCGATGAGAAGAAAAAAATTCAAGTAAGAAGGAGAGAAAAAGATATCCGACTTTATTATTCGTCTTTTTTTCAGTTTAAATTAAGTCGGACGATCGATGAATATCGTATATCGAATATTCATCGAGTTATTTTCAAGACGTACGATGATTGAGCGAGCTGCGAAAGGGTACGATACGAAGAAGAAATAGAAACGCTTTGATAAAAAGAGAAAGCGATATATTTGACTTTATCTTCGTTCCTCGCGTGCACGATAAATTGTCGAGTCGCGGAGAAAGTCAACGATCGGCGTCGCTACCGTGAATAAACGACTAAAGAGAGAAAGAGAGGATTGGAAAAGGAGCCGGCGTGGGAAGAGAGCTTCCCGAGAGACAAATTGGCCGAGTTATCGGCAGGATCCGAGTTCGTCGAGTCTCCCACCGCTTCCTGAGTTCACGGATATGCGATATCCAAAAGTAGTCTGAGAATCGTCCTTCGATTAAGACTATGAACTCTGCTTGCACGATTATTTATCGGTCTGTTCAAATATAGAAAGACCAATCGATAAAACTATTTTTATAATTATACTACATTTCCCCATCCAAATCATGATGCATACATCAGGATTTTTGTCAAAAATCGATACATCTCTAATTTGCCCGATCAAATACTCGTTCGAAAGGGGAAAGTCTCTTCTTTACGAATATGCAAGTCGCGTGTCGATAGGATGGCTGGATAAAAAGATGCAGCAACTTTAAGCTTCAAAACGACCCATACTCCGACACTTAAAAAATTAATTTCTCATCATTGCTTAATGATATCGAAAAACGAACAACGGGACAATATTCTGCATGCTTTCTTCTTTCTAAATCTTGATGCATACATCAGGATTTTTGTCAAAAATTGATGCATCTCGAATTTGCCCGATCAAATACTCTTTCGAAAGAGTAAAGTCTCTTCTTTACGAATATGCAAGTCCCGTTTCGATAGGATGGCTGGTTGGAAAGATACAGCAGTTTGAAGCTTGAAAAAGACCCATACTCCGACACTTAAAAGATTAATTTCTCATCATTGCTTAACGATATCGAAAAACGGACAACGGAATATTATTCTGCATGCTTTTATCTTTAAAATGAGCCATTAAACATTGAAATCGGCGGTGGTGACCATTTTGGCAAAAATCATGATGCATAGGTCAGGATTTTTGTCAAAAATCGAAGTATCTCGAATTTGCCCGATCAAATACTCGTTCGAAAGGGGAAAGTCTCTTCTTTACGAATATGGCAGTGTGGCTTCGATAGGATGACTGGTTAAAAAGTTACAGCAATTTTTCTCTTGAAAACGACCCATACTCCGACACTTAAAAAATTAATTTCTCATCATTGCTTAATGATATCGATAAACGAACAACGGGACAATATTCTGCATGCTTTTATCTTTAAAATGAGCCATTAAACATTGAAATCGGCGGTGGTGACCATTTTAACAAAAATCATGATGCATACATCAGGATGTTTGCTTGAAATTGAAAAAAAAACGTGTTAAAAACTTCTCAATGCAAGCGGAAAGATTTCTATGTATTGCTAAGAAGTTGAACTTTATGATGGTCACCAAAAAATTCGAAAATATAAGCTACAGAAATCTGTAGAAACAAAAAACTTAAAATTGGGACAACTAGCCCCGGTCTCCCCTACTTAACACGAAATGTAATATGAATTAATATCGAATTCAAATTATTACGCATAAAAAAATTATACATACCACGAATGTATTAATTAATATACAATTTTTAATATACACCCATATTCAACTTTACTCGACAAGAAATAAAAAAAAAAAATGCTGTATAAAACGTTATGAAAAATTTCATACGAAGCAAAGAAATGATTTCACCGAACAAACCGCGAAAATGCGTACGGTGGAATATCGCCGAGGGAATTCGAGGTGGAAATTCGTCGGTAAATTTCGCGATCCCGAGCGTCGCGGCCCGCCATTAGTCCACCGCGCTGAATTTGAAATTACTTCGGCAACCACGGTCGAACGCGTTTACGTCGATGCTCGACGCGTTTCGTTTCGACGGGAGTATATCGACGCGCGACTCGATTGGAAAAGCAAGCCCATGGAAACGAGCGAACGCAATGGTGAAAAGCCGACGTTGGAGAGGAAGGTGGTTTCTAATCGCGCGATTAGAACGCGGGCGTCGGCCTGAATCGCGAAGCTTTATTAAACGGGATAACGCGTGAGCCGAGGTTGCGAACTCGCGACACAATACGCGTGTGTGTTCGATATTTTGCGAGAATACCGCCGAGGGGCATCTTTTTTTTCATTTTCCTTTTTTTATCAACAGCTTGGGAAGTTCTATGGTTAATGGTAGATTTCTCACCGTTGGATAAAAATGATTCGACGTGAAGCTATCTTCTTTTTTTTTTTTTTAATTTTTCTCGCGTCACGTCCTAGTTCTTTTAGTTTTACTAGCCTTGTACGTAGTTCAATTAGCGCAGCAACTTCTAAGAACCAGTTTGATACTTAATGGAGAGTATCGCGGAGTGTTTAAGTCCGATAATTATGGTCTAGTTATTTTTACTTCGTTTATACGAAGGTAAAAATAAATGCACGGTGTTACTACTATATTACATGGATGTTACATTCGATGGACAAAATATTTCATAACATGATTCAGATAAGAAAGTTACTCACTCGAATCGTCCAAATTTTGCTTAATGTTTCCGTATACTAAAACAAAGAATTGGATGTAAAAGGTGTCGCAAATTCCACGGTGCGAAGCGCTACGAAATTCCTCGTCTACTTTTCCTTTTCCGTATGCTAGTTGCGCAACGCGAGAGCAACGGCAACGCCTCTTACGAAACTCGTTTCTTTTTATCTGTACGATGCCCGAAGTGCGTTGTTCGACGTTTATTCGACATCGCTAACTGTGCCGTACTTGCGTAAGCGTTTTGCTCGCGGAGATGTGAACCGTAATCCGTGACTCCGTTGATCTCGAAGGTCCCCCCGCGGCTAAATATTCCGAAGACGAAAGAAAGATAGGATTTAATCGACAGGAATGTCAATAAAAAAACATTCTTTTAATCATTCCAACTCTGATTATACTTTAGAGTTAGCAGTAATTTTAATTTGTTATTCTACGGTACGTATTTGAAATTATATTGGATTTTTAAGGTTTTTGAAAACTTAAATTCATCTAACAAACTTCTTTTTTGAAAGCAAAAGGAGAAACCTTTTAACAAACTTATTGATTGTTTTAAATTATTTAAAACGTCATTATTTGGTATTCATAAATACTTAAAAAATTCCAAAATATTGATAAAAGACTAATGCACTCGTTCCATCGGAAAGACTAACTCCGAATGATTAAAAAAAAAACCTCTCAACCTTGATGTATGTACTCGAAGGACATATACAGAATATAAAGAGCTAATAGACGGAACGAAAATGCGTAGAAACGAGACGAGAAAAGTCGTAACGCGAAGAGGCTTCCTTACGCGAACGCGTCTCTCAGAAAATTACAGAGTACGCGTAGCGTACGACGCGGAGTACCCTGACCGAGATATGACAAGAATACAAGTCGGAGAAGACGTGATCGCGCAAGTCGATAGCTCGCTAGTGGCAAAGATACTCGCTCCGCGCGGAGTGGCAAGCACCTGCGTGCCACGAAAAACGTCTCGTTCGACGAGCCATGCAAGTACGTCATTATTTTGCGACTCGTTTATGGAAACGGTAAGTTTTTCGCGAGTATAGCTCGAAAAAAAGACTTACTCTCCCCGTTTACTCTCTTTCGTTCGAATTTCTCTCCGTTTCTTCGCGTGTAAAGCGCACTAGAGGAGTAGGTATACGAAGGAGAAACGAAGGGTGAAATTCTTGGAGAAATGTTAAACGTTCCAATCGGAGTTCTCTTTCTTCGTTAGACACGTAGGATTAATTGACGGTGGACAAAGCAAAGTTTACCGAGATTGCCGAGACGAAGCGAGGTAGGGGAACGAGCAAACGCGCGAGGTCGCCTCATCCTTCTCTCTTCTATCTTTCCTCTTCGTCGTACTTTTCTTACTCTTACGATTTGGAGCACGAAGAAAAGTTTAATTAAGACTCGGTTACGCCGATCTTATTTCTCCCGTAGCGTGGCTTCCTTCGCAGCATCCTTGGTCCGTAGCGAGAGTGCGAGAGAGAACGATGCGCGCACTTTCAATTACACGGTAAATAACGTCGGCAGTTTCTTCTCCCGTGGGCCCGAACTTTAGTTTCACCGACTTATCCTCCGTAGTTTCTTTCACGAGTTTTTCCAACAAATTTCCTAGCCCTCGGCGAAAACTTTTATATTTTATTATATCGTCGCTCGACGATGCATTCCAATGCCTTTCGGGCAAAATCGTACGAAAAAGCTTTATTTATCGGACAACGACTATGGGTAAGATGGATCGAGTATACGAGACTCGATCGATTATTGCACGATACACCCCGAGATAATCAAGATTTTATCTCGGTCTTCGTAAACGAGCTCGAGCATTCCTCCGAGCTTATTGATAATCCTCAGACGTCTTTTTATTAACGGAAATTATCGAATATAACGAAAATTACTCGAGCATCATTGTCGAAATGATGCTGCTTCGTAAATTAAATCCCGTAGTGGCTGCGGTATATAATAAAATATCGTTTTCGCACGTGTACGTCCACAAAATACCGTGATTTTAGCGAGAGAGGGCAAGAGATACAAATTAAAATCGTTTAATCGTGAACGTATTTTCGATTATAGGTGGATTAAATTAAAAATGTTCCCTCCATTTTATGTTACACGAATGTATATCGCAATAATATATAATTTAGGTTATTAACTTCAAAAATGGCTTGGCAACCGTAGCTCTGACAGTCATTTTCTTACAAGCACCTCGTATAATTTCACTATCAGAGAATAATCGACGTTATAATAGCAAGTATTTTGTAAAGTAAATATATCTACCCTCGATTTATCTTAAAGTTTCCACGTAAAATTTTTTTACCGTAAAGTTTCGCGTACCCGATCCGCGTGGATCGATACGTTCTATACTATATGTATTAAAAATGTGGTTTGATCTCATTGAGGAAGGTTCGCGCGGCGAATCAAAGGTGAAACGAAATACCCGTTCCGGGAATCGTACCGGGAGGACTCTGCCAGGAATACGATCGGCAAAGAAGCGGCTAGGCAGCGCGCGCGTGTCGGCATACGCTCGACTTACTCGGTGTGCCGTCCCATCTTCGGCATCTTTGTCGGTACATCTTTCACAGTTAAATTTTCCAATTAAGTTCGCGCGCGCGCGCCTTTTCGTCAGCTAGCACGAAGATCCGTTTTCTCGGAAGGAACGACCGTTAATGAGCTTACCGTATCGCGAACAAAGAATTTAACGATCGCTACTCAATGGCCATTGGGAGTTTCAATTTGAGCGCGAAGGAAATTTACAACGGTGGACGATATATTTCTACGCGAAGGTTGTCGCGTACAAATTTGATGGAATTTTCTTTTGGAGTATTTTTCATAGAATTTCAGAGGGAAAAGTTTTAATATTAAAATTTTTGGTGATGCTTGGAAAATTTGGTAAAAGCTTAAATTTAATTTTATATAATACTATGCTATATGCTAAATATTAAACATAATCTCGATTCCAAATGCCTGTCGCCGGCACTCGATTTGTTTGATGTTAATTTAAATATCTGTGATAGAATTAGATAGCCATACGGATTTATTTAAAATAGATTCGGCACCCAACGTGTAATTAATTATAAACGTATTTGGAAATTTCAAGAATTGTGTAAATAATTTTGAACTTCATGAAATTAAACAAAGACGATGCTTCCAGGTATGATTTTTATTAAGAATACCAAACCAGTCCCGTATCAACGATCTCGCGGAGCCCCTGCCTCGAGCTTCTCCTTGGAACCTCGTCGACTCGTTGGGCGATACGGCTATCGACCCGGCGAGCGATACACCGCCTTCCCGACGGACCAAACTTCGAACGCAAGAGAGAAAGAGAGAGGGGAAGACTCCGAGAGATATGCTCGGAGCACTTCTTCGACGTTCGCAAACTTGCTGATGAGAGTTTATGGCTTTCGCGGGTGATTCGATTTACCCGAAATGACTCCGCGGTTACCGCTTCGCCTTATTCTCTCTATTTTCGGACATACTCTATCACGCGCAAAGTTTTGTGATTTCGAGCCAGAGTCGTTCGTTTTCATTTTCACGACATGCAAGATTTCCTAAAAATGTGAAACTATGGCCATAAAATAAAAAGTAAAAGGAATTTTCGTACCAAAGAATGTACCATAAAATGTTATTTAATCTTTTACCATATTTCAAGTCTTCTATAACATTATCTAAACTTATCGAGTCGTTAAAGAAAGTCGAGAGAACGGAGAGAAAGAGTGAATGAAGAATAAGGTGGGAAGAAAGAGTAGAAAGTGTAAGGTCATTGACACGACTCGTACCTTCACAGAAAAAAGCAAAAGGGTTCGCGAAAAAGGGTGGGACGGTCGCTGACGCCCTTTTCGCGACGTGAGCGCTTTATGCAAACATTCCAAGGACGATTCCACGAATCCTACACTTTATCCATCTCTCTCTCAGCCTGTCTTTTTCTCATTAGTTTTCTCGTGCTCGGTAAATCATACGAATTATGCGGAGAAATTGCGTAATGGAAGGATGAAAAGTGGGCCTCGTCGAGTGAACGAGAAACGCAGAAAACGCGTGCGTAGGTGGTTCCTTTTCTCCGTCGTAGTATACCGGTACACGTGGGACAAGAATCATGCACCGTGGAAAACCTTGAACGCGATTCCGATATATGTATGCTGGTAAACGCATACATATGTATGTATAAACGTCTTACCTTGGAATTAATCTGCGTTCGATACCTACTTGTAAGAGTATTGCGAGTAGCAAACCGATTCGTATACTTTGAAAAATCTTTTTCCTAAAGTATCCTAGCCGGTGGTCTCTGGAATAGTTTTAAATAGCGATACTTGATAATTCCATACAAAATTACCGCCGTATCGTAAAAATGTTTATCTATTTTTTCCAATAAAGATGACGTTGGAGTATATAAAAATCAATCGTCCCAACAAACGATACCATCACTTTTTCGATCCACTGTACGATCACTCGGAATATTCCAACCCCTCCTATTTCACACCTATAACAATAAAATACACCCCCTCCCCTTCCAATAGAAATCAGGAAAATAAAGGATTTATATCCTCCCCGTAATAAAGATACGAAAAAAAAGAACGTCGCGACGGTTTTTCATCGTCGAAGGTTAATCCTTCGCGTTTCTGTAGACAACCCCGTCGTCGGTCCATTGTGCGACGTACACATTGCATCGCTCGCGGGGTAGACACACGTACACATGCATAGAAACTTACGCACACCATTATAAGAAGTTACAGGAGTACTCGGTCGCTGGCACCCGAGACTCCTCGCGTTCTCCCGGCGAACTCGCGTAGACGCTAACGGGTTTCACCTGCCCGACAGAGAGTCAAAGACAAAGGGACAGTGTCACGTTCGCTTCTTCTCGCTTCTCTGTTTACCGGCCTACCGGTGGCAACGGCTCCTGCTGCTGTTACTACTTGCTGGTACAGCAGCCTCCGAAGAGGATGAGAGAGTGGGGAAGGAGGTTGTGCTGACGCGATATGAAAAGCGCTTTGCGAGTGTAGACGACGACGATGGAACGCGAGTGAGATAGATAGAGGGAGAGAGAGAGATGGGCAAAAGAGGGGAAGGGGAAGTCCCATGGTGCGAGAGACGTTCGCCAAGTTTTTCCACGGTACAACGAGGAGGAATATTGTTTCAGGCTGGTATAATGCCGGCTCGTTAAAAAATAATTCATTTAACCACAATGCCGCTTTTCCCGACGCTCCAAACTCTCTCTCTCTCTCTCTCTGCTATATACACAGAGACATATATACACACAGAGAGAACGAAGGTGCGAGAGATGCAAGACTGCACGGGCTTCTCAAACCCTTTTCCACGCCCTTTTCGTGATAGCCCTCCTTCTCCTCTTTACCGTCAGCCACGAGCGAGCGAGCACATGTTCCATCTCTCTTTCTCTCGTACACTCATACGGTATTCACCAGCCGTGCGCTATATGGCACGCCCGTGCAAAGCGCTATAACGAGGACGAGCCGACCCGTTGTAATTAACGCAATAAATAAGTATCGTAACACGAGCCATACGAATGAGATGAGAGAGGAGATGAGGAGGCGAGGCGTAGAGGGCGAGTAGGCGCGAGCCAGTTGAGAGAGTACGCGTGGGCGAGAAAGAAAGAGAGAACTTCCTTTTATTTTCGCCTACTACCACTATTACCTACTCTGTTTCTCTGTCTCTCTCTTTCTCATCGTATTTCATTATTTTGTACCTCTGTCTCGCGGATATTGGATGATCGTATTCCATGGAATTTACTGCGAGATTTCTCAAATCCTTTCTCCAAGTCGAACAAGTCGATTAAAATTGTTCTGGTCGATCGTTTGCGGAATTCGCGTGCTAATCGTCGTGAGATTGAATGATGGCATTTATGAATTTGATTGAAGTGGAAGACGTACGAAGAAATCATCCTGGTACAACTACATTTTTGGAAGAGATAAGAATATCCTGCCAACAAAATTAGAACACTTACCGCGACTAAAAAAATTAAATTTTTTTAAGACAGAATATATATTATTCACGATTTTACACTTTCGCTATGATCGAGTTTTAATCACGATAACACACAAATCGAGAAAGTCTATCGTAATCGAGTATAGCCGCACACGACGATACTTTGAAATTATCTCTTAAGGATCACTCTTTCGATAATGACGTTATCGATCTCGAATCGAGCAATCGAGTGGATACGTTATCTCTCCCAAGAGGCTGGGTGAATTCGAAAGGCGAGTAAAACGTTATACACCATCGACACCTTTTCGCACCTTTCTCGTCGTAAGAACACGCGTATGAAAAAAAAGCCTGTAAAGATGATCGCATTACCTACTTACGAGCGAGTCAAGTATTACCTTGCATTTTTCTTCCCGTACTCCCTTCGTCCCGATCCATCGAACGTGATCGATATATCGTAAAAAAAAAAAAAAAATTGATATTATCGCGAGCATTCCTCGCTTATGGCGTTATCCCTTAATTAAACGTAACGAAATCGATGCTATCTGGAACGATAATAAACGTTCCGGTATCCAACACTCGATTATAAGTCTAACAGTACCCAAGTTGGTGCATAGAGAGAACACGGAATGGTAGTTAGCAAATAAAGGTACGATGGTAAGACAAACTGAATTTATCGTCTCTCGCAAATGTCCGTTCTTACCGACGAGGAAATAATACGAGGTAAGACAATGTGGACACGGTGTTCCTCGTCTCTTTCTCTCTTTTACCCCACCTCCCCGCTTTTACCTATCCGGTAACTCGACAATAAGATTTATCGAAGAGATAAAATTTTAATCAGTAGCGGGATTTACTAACGCGTTAAACGATATCTATCGCGGTCGATTAAATGGAAGTGTGTATATAGGGTACATATATACGTATATACACATATACGATCGGAACATACGTTTGACATTTAAAAATCTTCGAACGTTGTTCTCGACGATAATCGCGAACCTGAATAAAATGAAAGTAGCTATCGGAAAATTGATTGGAGTATAAGATCGAAATGAACCTGCCAAGAAAATATTCCAATACAAAAAGTGGTAATAAATAAATATCCTGGGGATATTCTTCTGTTTGAAAAAAAAAATACGACCATTCGCGACCGGTTTCAAAGGACAACGCGTTGAACCGTGACCATTGTCGAACGCTCGAAAGGCACGTCCAGGCATTGCGGATTTAAATGCACTCTAGCTTTCTCTCTCTCTCTTTCTTCCGTTCTTCTTTCTTCGCCAAACATTTCCTTTCTTTCATTAAGGTCCCTTTTCACTGTAACTCGGGGTGTTCGCCTTCGCCCTTCAGGAGTTTTTCAGACCGAGAGTCGAGGGTGGGCCGCGCGAAGGCAATGCACTTTCGAGAAACCCGTTTGAGGAAAGGTATACGAACGGATACCTCGATTTTAGGTTCACTGCTTTCTAAAATCCTCCAATAGAATTAGGAAGTTTCTCGAAAAAAATCGCCAGAGACTCGTAAACCTCGATACTCGAGAAAATAATACGAAACGAACGTACCGAAAATTAGATTCCACTAACGTTGTCTCGCATTAAATCGATTCTTTTGTAACAACCGATCGTAACTAGAATTTATAGTTAAAAGGAGATTTAACGAGCTAGAAGTTCCGTCTCGCTTTCACGTTGTCTAACGTTTCGAAATCTGCATAATACGATCCATCGTCCTTCTCTTTTTAGCTAAGTTGTAAAAAGTACTTTTTCATCTTTTAAAATAATAAGTGAAATAAAATGAGATGCGTCGATGAAAAAATAATGGAAAAGGTAGGAAGAGCGACGCGAACGGCGTCGCTTCGACGGCGTTAATTCGCGAACATCCTCGCGTCGAGAGTTAACGACCGATCTCGTTCTTTCTTTCTCTCTTGGGAGATCGAACGAGCCACGAGAAGGATGAATAAGGAAGATAGAAACTTTCTTGGTGCCGGCGGTCGTTCATTAAATCCGCAAAGAAGCGACCGAATCACGATCGTATCTGATCTCTCTTTTCTCCTCTTGGATCTTCGATCGTGGCGATAATCTCTCGACGATCGGCTCCCTTCGACTATCTCATCGCCATCGAGATAATTCGCCGTTCGAACGACTCTCGAAACGAGGAGACGAGGAAGAAAATGAAGAAGAGGAAGAAGTTAAACGAGCTTCGTCTTCTTACCGCGTTATTATTGGCCGGTGCGCGAGGAGTCTCGAGTAGAAACGGATAGCTTTTCGCGAACAAGTTGTAAAAGGATTCAAAGAGAAATGGAGGGGAGGGAGAATCTTCGTCCAAAAGGAAGAACGAAAGACCAGACGTCTCCCACCTGGAAGACGATATATCACCGCAAAACGAGTGAGAAAGAGCGAGAGTTATCATCTTTTTATTGGGTTGGCACGAGAAGCGTCGTCGTTTCGCTGGACCAACGGCAACATGACTAATTATCTTTCTGCTTCGACTAACCCGCCCGTCTAGTTAAACTTCTCCGCGACTCGACGATTCTTACGTTCGGGACACCGTTTTATTTATTATACCAACGGTGATGCTAGTGGTGGATATCGATTCGTTAACGAGATTAAGAGAAAATCGTCTAGTTATCTCTTTCGGTGCTAATAGGTGATAGAAATCGTAATAGAGAGAACGAAATAACGAAAGAAAATAACGATAAATCGAGAAGGTCTGACGCGCGAACGAGTGGTCGGTCTCTCCCGATCCGTTCGTGATTTCTCACGCGGGAAAATGCGTTCGTTCGGTTCGACGTGCCCGTTTGCTCGTTAGAAAGCGATAAGATAAAGCTCGACACTCGAAGGTTTCTAGCAAAACGACTAAAACGCGCGCGCGTGACCGCCGCCGTCGACCGATTCTCCTTCTTTGCCGTTACGCGCACCGACAGGAGCGTTTTTAAGTGCTCCTGATTTTCCTTACGGCCGGAAAAATTTTAATCAATCACACCGAACGATTCCAATCGAGATTTGGTGTTATCGATCGCCGGCTGATCGCGTTTAAACGAAACTTTCCGTACGGAGGCGGACCAAATACAGTACCGCTTACGGTGACGGGATCTACTTTGCGATACAATCGGCACGTGTTTAGAGTTACCTTCGACCGAATGACGTATTGCGATCGCTCGAAGTTTAGTTACAATTTCATGGGAAACTTTTTTATTTTTGCATTCTATTTTGGCAAAATTATTATACGACAGTTAAACTAAATCTTACCTGACCATAATAACTTTGGTCAAAATTGTTGTGACTTTATTCGAACGATTAGATATATAAAAGACAAAGGTTGCGTCACACTAAATATTTAACGCAACGAATTTACAACAAATTTAATTATCAGAGATAAAAACGCTACGATCCCTCTCCGCAACGATTCTCTTTGAAGGACTCTCGCCTATTAAATTCCTCGCGTGTACGGTGTCCCTTTTTACCGTACATATTAAAAACCGAATAGTAGGCAGCAGGTGAAAGACTTCTCTCCCTCTTTCGCACAGAAAGAAAGCCAAAAGAAAATAAAAAAATATATATATGAAAAGATACGAAAGTCGTTTTATCGAAGCTCTCGGCAACAAAGTCTCGAAACCCTTTTTGTCGGGCGAATCGCTCAAGATTTGCCATGCAAATACGCGATACGAGCAGGCATAATTACTTAGTCTCCTTTATAGCCGGGAGCGGCTGGAATTTTTTTCAAAGAGCATATACCCGCGCGTAAAGCAGACGACTAGTCGTAACCGTAAGCGCGAGTTCCGAGCCGAGTCGACGCATCACCGAGGATACGACGGCGTGTTCCGATCGGCAGCTTCGATTTTAACGATATCCCGAGGACACGCTCGGCGCCATGGATCCTCCGAGTCCTCATCGTTGGCGATAAAACGCGAGCGGTGGAAAAATTTTAATTTATCTACGTCGTTTCATCGCTTCGCGCTCGAAGCTCGGTGGTTTAAAAGATTCCTCTACTGCCGAGAGAATATTAATGTTCATTTTTATGCATCGATCCGGTTGACCGAAGGAAAAAAAAAGGTAAAAGTCATCTTTCTTTTATGCTTTTGTTTCATGGTAGAGAAACAATGGAGTCGTGATTTCTCGGAAGACGATCGTATCGACCAGCAGAAGTTGACGATCACAAAAGTGAGATGAAAGACGTTCGCACGTGCGTTCGAGATTCCTGCTACTGAAAACGATGGAGAAAGAGAAAAATAGTATGTGTGTGAGAGAGAGAGAACGATGAGGCCAAGATGGGCGAGCAGAAATATACGATCATAAACAACGCGTCCCGTAGCGGTGCAAATTTAACCGTGGCGGGCGGCTTGCACCGGAAGGAAGCCGCACGATAGTCGTAAAAAGGCTGACGGATAAACGTCGAGGTGCTTTTGTAGAACCCTTTTTTTTATTCTTCTCTCCCTCCTTGATCCGTTGAAAATCAAATCATTCCCGAACAAAAGAGGTGGCGAAGGAAAATTAATGATTGTCACGTTTATAAAGAGATCGATGAGGATAAATATGAAATTAATTCGAGTAGTCTGATGTTTTATAAATAGATAAACGTATATTCGATCGTACGATGGAAAGAATTAATGGAAAATAATGGTAAAAGGCGTTTACGCGTTGCTCGTTAAATCGAGTATATGTGAAATCGGCTTTCAAATCGGTTCGAAGCTATTCAAAGAACTCGTCAACGATAGAGTGGTTATACGGTACATACGCCATCACCAAAGTTTTGGGATACAAAAGAATCGCAAACCTGGCTGTGCTCTCGTATATAGTATCGTCGCTCATTCGCGGGACGTTCAATGTATCCAACGAGGCATCAATTTTGTGAAGCTATGGTGTGCTCTATACGCGTATGCTAACTATAATTCCGAGAGCATATGTGTAGGGCGTACAGTATTTTATAAAGAATGATTTTCTTCGACAAACTAGACAAAGTAACGCGTTTGAAATGGATGATCATGGAAGTGCTAGCAGAGGTTATTTCCTGGGTGGCTGGCTCGATATTATTTTTTAAGGGATAAAAATCGTATATCATTTGTCACTTACACGATGACATATTTCCAACATTATTCCCTTTCATTCTAAACGATAAACAATTGCAAAAAATATGTTCGAATTGCTAAGTAACTGTCAAATGCTACTCAACGTCGTATCGCCATCGGAATGTGTCTCGTCCAGTCACAGTCGACGCCAAAAGGTTAATGCTAATATCCATAGGTATTAGGTCAAGGTATTAAAAATTCTTTACAATTATAAACTATATCGAGTCATCATAATTCCATCATCATAATCACATTTTCGATAGTTTAACTAATTACAAGAACACCGAGTTTAAATCATAGACTTTACCCCGTACCATACATTTTCCTATACCGCGCAGTACCGTTAACTACAATCTACAACGAAGTCTCTTAATTACAACATTGATTTAAGCGAATGGTACTATTAGAGTTCACGGTAGGTAGCTATAGCCAGTTAGCTCGCTAGCTGCACGATCGATCGTCGGATTCGTGTTGGAATTTCATAAGGAAGGAAACGAGTCGTGTTTAAACAGTGCGCCTCGGTATAAACGATGAAAGATGTATGACAGGTTAATCGTCATACCGGTTAGAGCGTGTAACGGACGGTAGGCTACGACAACGACGTGGATCGTACGATCGTTGAACGGTCTCGAAAATAATAATAAAATATCTCGGCGCTATTCGACGAGTCTTTCACGCGATCGTATCTCGGGGACATCTTTTTCTATAACTTCGTTTTCATACTGGATCAAATGTATTTTAGTTATGATTTATTTTCTGTCGATCGTTCGAACTTATAGACCGTATTATTTTCCCGTGTCGAGCAAAAAATTTGATAATTTGACATTTAGGAAAATGTCAAATTCACAATTTTTTAAATATTTTATTGTAAGAACAACATAGGTATTTATAAATGGAAATCTACAAAATTTCGGCGATAAAAAATACGGTTTGGTGACCTCGCATCGAGCGACAGAAGGTTAATTCCATTACACATTCTACAAACGTTAATATCTCAAGAATGCACGTATCGTAGAACTTGCGTAAAATTTCTCGAAAAACACTGCTTGTTTTTTTGGAAGATAAATCGACTTTTTCGGCAGCCTATTTTGCTAAGAAATTGTGAAAGACAGTAGGAAGGAAGGAAAGAAAGAAGGCATGCTCGAGCTCTACTCGGCTACTCTGCTTTATGCAGATTCCGCGGGTAAAGCCGTAAGAGAAGCCGAGTTTCGACCAGAGTCGCTGAAGCAGGAGGAAAGAAGAGAGAGAGAGAGGAGAGTCGGTCGTTTGGCATTCGAAATGTGCAGGACCGAGAACCGAGGAACACGTCGGGCGCTCTTCGCGTGCATGTGTTTCTCGTTCGTTCCTATGCACGTTTCGAGCCGAAGGAGAAAGAGAAGAGAGGAAGAGAGATAGCCCAAGAAAGAAAGAGAGAGAGAGAGATACACAGACCGGCCACAAGATATATGCTACACGCTCGTGTAGATGCTCGTTTGCAGCGCGCCGAGAGGGACTGGAAAGAGAAACGCGCCGCTGAAGAGAGAAAGAAAGAGATAGAGAGTGAAAGAGAAGCAGCCAGGCTTACTGGTAGAGTAGAAAGACCGGCTATCGGTGCACCCTCTCCTCGAAAACAAAGCCGGATCTCACCTTGATTTATCGCGGAGCACTGCTGCGGCGCGCACCGATGGTGGCTGCTTCGGCAAAAGCCGCCTATTTTCTAATCCTCCTCGAGAGCAAAGCTCGAAAATTAATCCATTATCGTGCCGGGTGGTAGAAGGTTGGTCGAGTAGTTCGGCGTAGATTGAAAAATGAAACCAACCGAACTTCGAAGGAACGGCAGGCCACGATTATCGGCGGCGGCGAGGGTATAGGCTTGGGTGTTCTTTCTCAAGCTTCCGTGATCTTGTACACAGTAGTCGTCTCTGTATCTCCCTCTTTTCTCTGTACACGCGTGTTCTGCCAGAGATTTGTATATATACAAGAAGGAAGACACACGGCGGGCTGGCACTAAATCAGCTCTCCACCGTAAACCTTAGCGCGGCATCCGTAAGGAACGTGAATCACCGACGGAGAGAGAGAATCGAGATAGAGAGTGCGTGTGCGTTCCGAGAGAGCAACGCGAGAGATGCTCGATGAATCGCGCACGCGCTTCTTCCGTCCGCTTTATTTATTCCCCTCTCGTTTCGATATATCACCCGTATTTTCTCGGACACTCTCTTCCTTCCTTCGCGCACCCACGATAGGCAGACGGAAAACTGAACGATGATAATATATTACTGCGTTTATATACATATATATCTATCGTACGTGTGTAATATTATAATATTAAAGTAGTAACACGTTACTATCAAACGTACACTCTCTTCCTTTTGCTCGTCTTTAGAGAGAAACGACGGTATCGCGCACGACTAGACAGAGAGAATAGAGATGACACACGTGCGAGACGCTGAACCGAAAAACGAGCCTTCCCCAACGACGGACGAGTACGCACTGACGTGCGCGAGTGGGGAGACGCACTGCCTACGCCGGCTACGGACGCGCGCCGGCTCGGCTACTCTCGACTCTCTCCGCGCAACTTCGTCGTAGCGTCCTACCCCCACCACTTATCTTCTACGACCACATCGACCCCTCTTGCTCTGTCTATACCTCTATCTCTCTTGCTCTCGCTGTCCACGCGCTTCGTCCTCGCGTCTCTCCGCGAGTCAGGACGATGGTCCAGCGTTTTCTATATCGGGTGACCCTTTTGAAAATGTTAGACTTTTCTAACGACATGATGTTTTTTGTGATGGAGAATTATTGAAATCGTTATTTGTTATATCGGGATAGACTGGTTAAGATTCGTCATCGTTGTCACGATTTTTGTATCTAATATGCAATTTAAAAATATGTATGCGTAAGTGTCCTTATAATTTTGTTTAATCAACACGTTAAGTGCCAAGTCAATTTTCTAGAAACCCATAGGTTTATATAATTTTTTTCAGAATGAAGATACGAAAGGATTTACTATAAGATCTTTTAAATTAAACCTCATAATTTTTTTATGACTGATGGTTACATTCTCGTAAATATTGATAAACATTTTATATGCACTGTGACAAATCGAGTGCCGGCCATCGGTGATTGCCTGTGGCATTCCATGTGTTAATAAAATATTCCACGAAACCTTCCAATGATTTTTCCGACTTTCCCTTCGTTATTACAATATAAATGACTACGCTACATAGTTTTACGTTGAACTATCTAAAAAGAAGTTTGAAAAAACGAGACACCATATATTTCGATCGACGATCGTCGCGTGTGCGCGCGGCCGCGTACGTGCACACCTGTTTTTTCAATGCGTGCGTGTGCACGCGACGCGAAAGTAGACACCGCGCGCGTTACGGAAGAGAGAAAGAGAGAAAATGAAAAAGAGAGAGAGAGACAGGAAGAGGGAGAGAGAGTGGCCGGTTCACGAGGAGGATGCTGTTGGCGGCGCGGGCGCCCTGCCGCGGATAACGAGATGCCTCGAGACTCCGGAGGCCTCGATCGCTAATTATCGCCCTGGGTGAACCCCTTTTTTGGGATAAAATCGAGTGTGTCGGCGATTCATCCGTAAAATCATCGCCACGCTAAGCGTCTCGATCTTTCGCCATTATGCGAAGGTAGGTATTTTAAAGTTCTCTCAATGTATCGAGTGGATTCTCCATTATCGAAGAATAACGAGGCAACCTCGCGGAGGGCGAATCGGGTGAAGAAAAATTAAAGGCAATCTCGTTATATCGTTCTCTTTAGAAAAATCGGACGCGATTTTCTTGCGTTTCTTTTTTTTTTTAAGGCATAAGGCTGGAGAATGAAAGGAAAAGAAAAATTGGAAGAGTCGCGAGGTAGATTTTTTTAATTGGACGAAAAATCCGAGGTCACTATCGGAGAGGATCTCGCGTTCACCTTCCTCGTCTTCGTACCGGATATAGAAAAGAGTAAGAGAGAGAAGGACATCGTCTCGAACGAGCTCGACTTCTAGGTAGATTTTTCGATCGTGGCCTTAACGATACACCTCCCCCGGAGGAGGCTCGGTCGCGACCGGTTCTCGAGTCCTTTCTCGTATCAGGATCGAGAGATCTAGCGGAGAACCATCTCCGAAGGATTTCGTATCGAGAAAGAGAAAAAGAGAGAGAAAGCGAGTCTGGTTAACGAAAGGGAGAGAGGAGAACGTACGATCGAGATCTACCGCACGAACTCGCCTCGTACTACGTTACTACTCGACAACGTGCAACGCGAGACAGAGAGAGAGAAAAAGGTCCTTCTCGAATTCGCCCGGTGAATGACGTCACGGTCGAGAGCATGGGTCGAGCAAAGGGTCCCGAACCTTTGCCGCTACTCGTAGGGTCCTTTCGTGCATCGAAAAAAATAATTCCTTCGTTCGACATAAATAACGAAGAGAGGAAGCCCTCTGTGAACGATGGCGAGAAACGAGCGATAAATAACTATGCCTTCGAACGTGCCACGAACGCACCTGCAATGGACTGAAAGAGAGTGAGAGAAAGATATGGCTGACGAATTTTAATGCCACGTTGTTGCCCCCCTTTTAATGCCCAACTTCCTGCGCCCGCAGGCCTCGATGACAACGACACCTTCATGTTAATGCGACGTCTCATTGGACGAGATGTATCAATGGCTTAAAAGCAGCTACCTTTTCTACATTGTTACGGTCTTCTATTGTTTTACGTTTTCTTTGTTGCTCCTAAGACCGGTAGCAATATTTACATCCTCGCTGCATAAACGATTAACGGTAAAGCCGTGAATTTTTATGCAAAAATCGCGACAAAAGATAGAACGTACAATGTGTACTTATCGATGAAGTTTTTCAAGTTTTTGTATCAAAAATTTGTTGTATTTTTTATTATTACGAATGTCGATAAATGCTTGTCAAAAGTCTCGACTCCCGACATCATAGACGCGTTAATAACTTATCGGACTTATTATCGGCTCACCGACGCGCGTTGCTCGGTTATTACGGAATTAGAAAAAAAAGAAAAAGAACAAAATGATGGAATACACCTTCGCGGCACTCGCCTTATCGCCGAGCCATCGATCATAGAGGCAACACGTTCGAGATGATCGATCAAAGAGTATCGCGCCCACGGTGCCGAGAAAGTTGCTCGATCCGAAAGGTGGCCTTTTCAATTTAAGCGATCCCAAGGCGAGATAATGCGCCGATTAAATCGAATATTAACTGCACGCGAAGGAAGCGTTAATGCAGATTGTTCTACCAGCCGACATCACGCGTCTTATTTAGCGTTGTCTTTACGAGAAAGGGTTTTCGAACGTTTGTGCAACATATTATGCCTGACAGCGATCATTTTTCGTGTCAAATAAATTCTACCCGTGTAACGTGTTATTTCGAACCTGTAATTCACACTTCTGTAATTATCTATATTTATAAATACGTGTATTATACGAAATAAACTTATCGCCAATAATTACCTAAGGTTTTTTAGTTCATATTTATCCATTTTCTCTTCCTACCAAGACAACCAAATATCCGATATTAAATTTCTTACCTGAGACTATTAGCTAATTAATTTTATGATCTCGCTTATACTAAACCGTTAAAAAAATCCCATCTTGCGTTACTTAGAATTCATCCCGATTAGCTAATCTCTCTAAGCGACTAGCAAAACTCGAAAGATACGCGGAATATTATGAAAATACGAAACTCCGCGATCTGCCTCCGATTTATCTACTTCTACTTCGTGTATCATTCGTGTATTCCATCTTGCAAATGCAACATCCCTGTTTCATCCTTCTCGTTGCAAGAAGAAGAAGAAGTAGAAGGGAAAAAGAACGAGCGTAGACCCTCGGGGCTCGGACGGTTTCCCTCGACGCTGCTGCTCCTGGAATAGCCGAGAAATCGAGGGGTGGTTCGTCGCTTCCCCTCGTCGCTCGATTCCACCAGTCTCATGGCTTCTACCACGTTACATACACGCTCGGAAAGTACGACACATCGGCGCTAGCCTGTACACACTGGTGGAACGACGAACGAGCGTGGATTGGTTCTGATTATGATCTCGTGTCACCGTGCGCCCTGATCTGACGAGAGAGAGCGAGAGAGAAAGAAATAAAAAAAAAAAAACCGCACGCTGCTGATGGCTCCGGTAATTTCCCGTACGTGTGGAGGATGGTCCATTATAGTCCTTCGACCTGGCATATGGGACATTGCACTTGACGAGCAGACGTTTCTCTTGGATATTCTACGTACTTTGCTTTTAACCACATTGTATTCTTCTTTTGAACGATGCTGTCTCTCTTTCCTTTTGCACATCTGGCTAACGATATTTTTATATCGTTATAATGTCCTCTTACGACAGCTCTTATATACGCGGCTCTACGTGCTGTTTTAAGAGAGATTTTGATGGACGGTAATGGTAGTGACAGTAGACGATGTAAAATGATATTATAATAAAAAAAAAATGTTTTTTTTTCGTTCATTATCGTTTACCTAAACTACGATTAATTGGAATCATTTATTTCGAAATAAAAATTGTCTTGAACCACGTGTTTCCTTGAGAAAAATTATTCTTTCTTTTTCCGAAGACTTTTACAAAGTAGTTTAAAAAGGTTTGCCGTCGTATCGATTATCTGGAACCGTTTCACAAAGCGAATTCGCGCCAGAATCAATCCACAACCCTACGCTTTCCACGCGAGTAATAATTCGACAAGGGGGGAGAGGGGTTAGAGAGACAGAGAGAGTGTAAGAAATCGATCGAATAAAAAGTTCTCCCAGAGATATCTATAAAACTTTCTTCCCAACGTAGCTCGATTTCCTAGCGATTTAGCCTTCTAACGATAAGTCTCGAGCGTGCCAGCGGGTTCCCTCTTCGTCGTTAAAGCGCGTTCATTGTTGCGTGTCGAAAAGTCTCTCTTTCTCTTTCTCGTCGATTGAAAACGAGCCCTTTCTCGTGGCCGAAACTTCGGCCTAGCGAAGGCGCAAACTTTGCAATGAAAACTTTTCTCGTGCTGATAATAAAGTATTGGCTATGGCAAACTCGAGTAAAAACTTCTCGGAAAACGAGAAATTTTAGTGCCTTCTCTCTCTCTCTCGTTTCTTTCCATCGACCTCCTTCCAGTCACGATATTTCCTTCCCATCGTCATGAAGAAGACCTTAGATGTTTCAAGACGTTGCTCGGTTTTTCTTTTTTTTCGCAAATGAAAGGAAGAAAGCCCGATAGGGCAATCGTCGCAATGAAGTCGTCAAGAGTGAGACAGAGAAGTCAAAAGCATGGGTTCTCTTCTGGACGTTGACGGTGGTCGAAACAGCCAGGTTGCTCGTTGAACCCCCCCTGTGCGGCTGTCTTCCGTATCCCATTGTTGGGTCACGGTTGACATTCACGTAGTCCAAGCAACTCCATGAGTGAAGGACAGGAGGAGAGAAGGAGAGAGGACGATAGGATTCTCAAGGGAGGACCTCGCTCTCACAAAAGGATCTCGCGGTACCCCCGAACTTCCTGCCGTCGTGAAACCTGCTTTAGAAATCCCACCCCGAAACCAATTTATCTTGAGAAGCTGGAGCGACGCTAAACGGATTTTCCCTTCGACCATATTAGACGCTTTTATTCGACGTGAAATTAGCTTATAGACGCGCGCAAGCGGCGCCTCCGCACTTGTCAGGATCGATCCTTTCGAGTTCCCAACGACGACACTCGAAGCCTTAAAACTCGGGAAGCTCGACTTTCTATTATTCCCTTGACGTTTCATTACTTTACTCACCATCCACATTTCCTATTGCAATTCAATATACCACCATATCGACAAATTTACATAGAATTTTCCAAGAAATACACGATAGTTACTCTCAATAATAGATACCTGCTTGCGAGCGAGCTTCGTGCCCGGACCAAGCACACGAAGGAGAAGAAAGAACCAGAGGCGCATAATTTATCGTATCTCTGTAACGCGATCGGCTCGAAGTCGCGATAGGTAATGCCCGTGAGTGCGTCCGAGATTCTCGAAAGACAGATTACGGCTTCCTGTGTGACCTATCACCTAGAGCGAACCAACGGAGAGAATGGTATGCACTGTGTGCGAGTTCTACTAGGTAGTGCCACGATAGTGGCCGGCCTCGGACCGAGCAGATAACGCGAGGAGCCAGCGTCTCGTTCCCTCGAACTCGACGTTAACAGGCATACGCTCCAAACCACAAGCACGCGCACACATAGAAGGATCCGTCCACCAAAGTATACATATACAAAGATACACGTACGTGCAGCAAGAAATCCAGGTGCCCGTTGGACGATAGAAAGTTCTTTAAGCTTTCCATCGTAACGGTTCACCGATCGCCGCCCTTTCGACGCGTCATTTTTTATCTCCCTGATAGGTAACACGCTTTGTACCTACCTACTAGCACGATTACACGAGGAAGCTTCGTGAGTCGTGTCGCGCGAGTCAGATAAAACGAGAGTGCGTTTCGAAATAATTTCTGGTAAATTTCGTAGGGCGATCGAAATTTATGTAACGACGAGAGGTGGTTCCTCGAAAAGATCGTGTCGTTTATGGACGAGGAAGAAGGGAGGAAGAAGAGAAGAGGACGGGGACACATTGTCCCTGCGGGGGTTAACCGGTATTCGACCAGTTTTCGAGAGACTGAAAAAAGAGAGAGAGAGCTTCACGAACGTATTTCACTCGTCGCGAGGGAGGACACGGTGGCCCGACGTTCGAGTTTCGCATGGAAAACGAACCTTCTCTTGCCTCTGTATTGTTAGATCTTTCCTGACCACGGTATGCAACGCATACGGACTCTTTTTCTTACGCTTTCTTCGACGTTTGCAAACAGTTTGACGTTTCGTTAGTCTCGAATAGAGTCGCCTATCCGCTCCGGGATATCGATGATGGACGAGTATCGTGCCCGTTTGGAAGAGACGGACGAGACAGACCTCTCCGAAGCTCGCACGCTTTATCGTCGCCCATCTGTAAATCCTTATTGACAGGTACACAGGCGCGGGAATAAATTATGAAAATTAATGGTCCTGCGTGAGATCGGCCGCGTCACGTCAACTCGAGGAGCGTCCTTTTTCTCGATGCTGCGACGATAATACTCTTTCGTGATGGAAGGGAGTATTTTTCTTTGATCATTTTTTTTTCTCAATCACTGTCTCTCGTTTTTTAAATAATGACAATTCTATAGAGTCGTAAAGCAAGTTTTTATATTAAACTTGATTATCTCTATACTAAGAATTATTATACATCTATTCTACTTTGCAAGCAAGAAAAAATCTGTCAGTCGTAACTGGTTTTTTGAAAACCTATTGCAAAACTTCCTTTCACACTTTTCCCTAACACGATAAAAGACGGCAGAAAATTTTGCGTCCTTGTAATACCTCCCGCGCGAAGCCGAACCTTCTCAAAGAATCGTAGAAAGGAAGAGCTTTCCTTTTCTTGCGAACTTAATAACGTTTTCTCCCTCTCCAGCCGGATGGGAAAGATTTTCCTCGTCCGAGGGAGACTTTTCTCTTTCTTTCGTTCTTTATTTCCGTGTCTGATAGACTTCGAATTCGATCGCGTTCGTCGTGCAAGCCAGCCGAGTCGTCGGCTCTCTTAGAGCGAAGGAAAGAAAAGGAAAGAGTAAAGAGAAGCGAGTCTCTTTCCGTCGTTACTCGCGAATAAAAAGATGTAGTAAGGGAGACATCCAGCTACGTACAAAGTCCCACCCACCATCCGTGCACACGCTTGCGCGGAAAGGTTCGCTCTCTTTCATATTTCTCGATATTCGTCTCCGTGCGAGCCTATATCACGCTGGAAGTAACGCGATCGTGATTCCTATCCCTGACGCATAGCAGAGAGGGAGGAAGAGTAGGTGGTACGAATACCGCTCGTAACGCATTCACCATCATATTTATTCGAAAGTTGGGATCCGTCTGGCTCGACGGAACGTGTACGTTGCGTATAAAAGCACGGAGATACGCTTAGAGATACACGCGTCCACCACCACCCTCGATACTATACCGTCGTCGTCGTTGCTACCTACTACAGTACCTCTTCGTGAGCGTTGGTTGGGAACTCGAGAATACATTACATTATCTGCCTCGTGCTTCGGAGCATCTTCAACGGAGGTCCTCCTTTCTTTCTTCTTTTACCCTCTCTCCTCCGACCACCGGAACTTTTATCGTCGTATTTATCTATTATTCTCTCGGAGATAAGAGACGCGAGATAATTCAAGGGTGGTGGAAGGAATATGTTATTTTTATCGATTTTTTTTTCTTTATGGCCATCTTTATAGCTCGATAAAAGTAACAAAATGTTCAGATTCGTTACGATAATTTAGAGTGTGTTTACTTTATCTAAATGTTGCTTTATATTTTAAACGATCGTTAAAAATGTGTTAACGGTCGATAGATACGAGCCCACGGTCGTGACAAAACACCTTTTTACCTAACTTTTGTCGGGCCTTTAGCGAACTGTTCCCCGCGAATCGCGTGACAAAGGGCGGACACGAAATCTCGCGTCGAATCTAGGATGCATTCTTGGTTGCAGTGGTGCTCGAAGCCACACGGTCACGGGGTAACTGGAGACTGTACCAGCGGGGAAGAGAAGGAGAGACAGGTACGGAGGTGGAGATGCCAGAAGGAGATTTAATAAAACGCTACGGGGTACAGGTAGGCGCGACGCGTCTTAGCACCACAAAGCCGCCTACGGGGAGTCGGATTTCTTCGAGACCTCCTCGATAATTCCGCGAGGTTTCTACTCTCTTCTCTTGTGTTTGCCCTGTCCTCTTAACGAGACCGTCCCTTCGGACGTTCGTGATACGCACGCATGACTTTTTCTTTATTTCTTCTTTTTTTTTGCCCATCTATCGTAACATTCGAAAATAGTTAATTGGTGATCATCGTGTTAGGCATCACCCTTGCTGGATCGTAAGGAAAATTTATTATGATTTTTATCGACAAAAGTAATAACTTTTATCTACGAATCCTAGATATAACGATAAACCCTGTTACATCTTCGACCAGATATATTTCTATTACACGAAACGAGAAGCACGTCGAAGCTCTTAATATGAAAATCACGAATACGCAACGATCCTTACAATTTATACCTTTTCAGCTTGCACCAAGGTACAAAAGAAGCCTCGTTGATCGTGAAAATTTATCGAAAGCGATATACCTTTCCCCGCGTGTCACGATTAAAAAGATGAACGCGAGAACCAGATTCACGAGAAGTCTTTCTCCGAATAGGATTCAATCGGCATCGCTCGTAACTTCGCGGAGCTCTCCTTCCTTTCGTTTCAATTAATGCGCCTTTTATCGCACGGTTCCCTCGTATTTCACTGGCGTAAAAGTTGGAAGTCTCAAGAAAGAAGAGAGAGACCTTAATTCATCCCCCATTTTCATGTAAAACAGGAGACCGTTTCCGCTTCGAAGGTATACGCGAGAATACGCTTCGGCCACTCGTTATACCGGTCTCTCCTCCGCGAGAGTCCAGTTCCAGCTTCTTCTCTCTTTGAATAACGTCAACGAAGCTCGTCGAGTACTCGCGAACCAAGCTACGCCTTCTTTCCTCGCGTATATGCGAGCGAGAGAGAAGGACGACGACAAAATTCCATTCGCCGTACACGTACGACAAACGCAGGCGCGTGCTTCTCTTCCGCACTCGCGAACGCTCACGCTTATTAGCTCGACGACGACGTTTCTTCTCGCTAAATTATCGCCCGCGCGTGATATGGAAGTCAGAACTGATCGTCGTATCGAATTAGATTTACGGATGTAGTTACGTATATAGGTACATTGTAAGACAAGGTACACGGGGTGTTGCCTTTATATTAATATTTATGCAAGAAACATTCGAACTATTATTATATAATAATAAAAATAAAATGTATATAGATTCAATTATCGATAGAACTACACAAAGCCGTAGAAATGACGGATGGCGTGTTCTTTTTTTCGAAATTTTGTGAATAATGGATTCAATTTTGTAGAAATTTACTATATATTTTATTTATTAGTGATAAATTATATAATTGTAGTTCCAGTATAAATATAAATAAAGTCGAAATGA
This sequence comes from Ancistrocerus nigricornis, assembly GCA_916049575.1. Taxonomy (NCBI): domain Eukaryota; kingdom Metazoa; phylum Arthropoda; class Insecta; order Hymenoptera; family Vespidae; genus Ancistrocerus; species Ancistrocerus nigricornis. The sequence goes on along the minus strand of OU696668.1, from coordinate 1,055,790 downwards.
AATTCTCATCGTTAAAGAAAACAAAAGTATCGAAAGTACCTAAACCGATTAAAATACGACACCGAGTAGACGAGAGGTGCGTATAAAATTACGGAACGCCTTTAAAAGGCCGTGGAAAAAATATTGACCAGTTCTTAACGCACGGAATGACATATGTATGTACGCAACGAAATGATTTCTATTCGATCCTCGAATCATTGAGATCGCATTAGAAACCAGCAGCGGATCTCTTCCGCGTTCGTAATTTCTCGTCGCTCTGCCCGAGTGCACGTTACAATACGCGTCGTTCTCGACAATAAGTGGAGAGTGCATACAATGATGCAGCTCGCTCGCGAAGCGACAGGAACAAAGTCCGGTGAGATAGGACACGAAGTAGTAAGGAACAGAAACGTTCCGGGGGCGAAACGAGAAAGAGAACGAGAAACGGAATGAGAAAAAGAGAGAGAGATAGCTACCTGTGCCTCTTAACTATTCGATCAGATAAAACGCGTTTTGTGTCGTCGAACGGGCACGCATTTATATTCAAACCTTGTTTACCGGCAAACAGCTTACGTATGTATGTTCTACGATTTAAAAAGCTACGTATGGCGCATTTACATCGTCCACCGAGTGTCTTTAATATGCGATCCTTCAAGAACGAATTGCGTTCTCGAACGAATGATTGTAAATATGTGTCGATCCAAAACTCGACTTCTATCGTTCCTAATTTATTATTAAAAAATTACCAAGGGATAAAAAGAAAAGGTTATTGTTCGCGTTTCGATCCTACTCGAGTAGAGCAGCAACTTCATTCTTATTATACTGCTACTTTCCCAGTGAAACGAAGGAGCGTTTGTCACACTCGCGTCCGCTAGGCCGCGGTTCGAGAGATCGAGAGATCGTAAAAAGGGTGAATTTACAAAGGAGCGAGAAAGAAAGAGAGAGAAGTAAGGAAGGAAGGAAGGTGATATCGATGTCGTTGGTGGGTTACCCGTGTCGCGTCCATAATAAAGTCGTAACGCTCTCCTGCCCGTAAATTCGACAGAATATTACGGTACACCGTCTCGGAGACTCTTTCTTCGTTTGCCGTAAAGCCGTGCCCCGGTGATCACGACAAAATTTACCGACGTGTCAGAATCTCTTCGTAACTCCGTGCCCCTTTTGCCTCCTGCATACTTGCCCTCTTCCCCCCATTCCTTCACGACCCCACGGCCATCTTCTCTCCCCACTCTTTCTGGAAGAGACTCCTCGAATCTCGGTTGGGGTTTTTTTTTTCTAGCCCTTTCGATGTTTCGTCTGTGTTATTCGTATAAAAAGATTTATTTAATTGCAATAGATAATAAATCGTAGTAAATCTTTAAATTTTCTTCCATCGCACGAGCTATTTTCTATCATAGAGCAGAGTTCGTTCCACGTCTACGCATTCTTCCATAATCAATCATATCATAGACAGTTATTAATAAGGAAAATTCATTATTCAACGAGAGATTACATAGCCTGGCCTAGCATAGGTCGATTAATATCCAACGCAAGTAATTAGAGAGAGAAGAAAATAGAATAATAAGAATTAATGAGAACGTCTCCTCTTCCTCTTACCATCGAATAAATCACGGAATACGTATTAAGTCTAGAAGGACGTAACGATTAGAGCGAAGCGAAATGACGCGTTTTATATCACGTATATCTTGATTTTCGATCGACGCGCTTCTCTTTCTCTCTCTTTCCCTATGATGGGTTCGCGATCAGCCGATAAACTTTCTCTTCCACGTACCTACGGAAATAAAAATCGAAACTCGTTCCGATAGACGCCCTAGGGGCGCATTTTCCATATCCGTTCCTCGAACATGAAACGAGAGAGTGAGATTGGAGGAGAAGGAAGATGAGTTTCTTGCGGAAACGTCAGGACGATTCGAGAGGCGAAATGTGACTCGCGAGATTGCGCCTTCCTGTACGCGTCACTGTCGAGATAACGAGCCTTATCGATACGTAACACGGGTAGTCGACGAGTATCGAAGCCAACTGCAGATGTGACGTGTCTATCTCGCCCCTTGCTTTTTTTATATCAGGGCGTTGCAAGCTACTTTCGATGACATCGTTACAGTCGATATTTTTCTTCTACTAAACGTATAAATGTTTCGAATTCATTGTTAGGAAATTGTATACCACACCTTCCATGGAGATAGAACCTTCCACGTCATCTATTTATGACCAAAGGTCTTATCTACCAAGTTATAAACAATTTTATCAAACGCACAATGGATAGCTTAAGAAACTTTCGAATTTTCTTTTTACCATATATCCCATAAAGCAAAATAGAATTCAAATCGTTATCTCAAATGATATCGTAGCGACCAGCCTACGAATCAACGTGAAATACATTGTATTCGTAAAAAAATCAGAGAAGCTCGTTCATGTATCATTATTATGCTCCTATCTACCGATAAGTATTAGTCATATTTTCAAGTACTACGCCATAACGCGACTCCCTACCGTATCGCGAGTAAGAAAGAGATAGATAGATATGAGATAAGGAACGAAGAGATAAATCGAACTCGTAACGTTCGCCAAGAGAAAGTATCGGTCGGTCCTTCGCCCGATCGAGTCATTGGAGAGGAAAAGAGGAAGAAACGTCTAATGAGAAGGTGCAGGATGATTTACGCGAGTAGCCGCTTTGAAGAAGTTTAAAGAAACGATGTCGCCGATGATTTACATCGGCTGGGTGAGATTAAGCCGGTGCGATAAAGCCATACGCACTACCGTTTCCACCGCAGCGGTCTATAAATCTCACCGATCGGGACTTATGTACTCGAAAGTTCGTAGTCGTTTCTCCCCCTTCTACCCTTGGGCGCGTGATTTTCTATTAGGATATCTATTTACTCTCGGATAAGCACTTCGGTGATTATTTAAGGCCACCCTCTGGAGACCGTGCTACTAGTTTTCGCGCGAATCATTTCTCCTCCTTCTTCCCGTTCCCACATAATCTCCTTTTATTATTCCTCGTTAATGTCTCGGAAAGTTTCTCCGTTTCCACGGATAACACGGGCGAGAATTCTATCGAAAACTTGAGAGAGGTGATGCCGGCGGTAGTAGCGAACTAGGAACTTCGAGATGGTTCAACTTTCGGATAACGAATTTACTTTCCAGGTTCGGTCAGTCGGTTGTTCTTATGTAAACTTTTCAATGGTGGGAGGTCTCCTCTTTTCTCGTCGAGGAGTTCCTTTTCGTAAGCGACAACTTTCACGCGAATGGGTCGTCTAATAATTACCGATCGAGGACGATCTTTTTATCGGGATAAACGTCTTCGAAGAAGGCTTCGAACGAATCAGCCTGGCTGATTCATCGAGTCGAGAGAAGGGACGCGATCGAAGAGGCTGCCACCCCTTCGTGAGAGAGCGAGCACCTTGCCACCAAAGACACTCGAGCTGGGTGCCCCTGCTAGAACGTTCAGGGAGGAGGGGTCGAAGGGAGGAACAAAATCCCTCCTCGTCCATGAATTATTTAAGTTCGCGCGTCACGTCGTGCCGGTGTTATTTTAATTCGTGGCATATTTTCATATTCAAATGCTCGCCACGCAGGCAGCCTGCTCGCTGGCTGCCGAAGGGAAAGAGGGGAGGAAGAAGAAGGAGGTGAAGGAGGACGAGGAACGTCCGATCGACGATGAATGGACGTTCCTCTTCGTCTCGGCTTTTCTTCTCGCTCGACGCGCCGTCTACGAGACGTCTCGGATTCTCTCTCTCTCTCTTCCTCGAGTAGCCGAGCGGAAACGAGCTTCGTGTTTAAACGTCGCGCGTCGGAGAAGACGCGAGAGGAGGTCGAATAAAAATGGTGAGGAGAGAAAGAGAGAAATGGTAGTAGACTTTTGCTTCGATGCCCCGTACATATACTCCTCGCTCCTGCTCGTTCGTTTACATTCGCGGGAAGTCAAAACAATCGTGTTACCGTGAGTGTTTTACCGCTCACGAATTTTGATGCCTTTGAAAAATGATAGCGGCAACGGAAAGCTCGCGCGAGAGAAGAGACTGCTCGCCTACTCACTTCGCCCACGTTAACTCGTTTCTCTCATGCCACATTGTTTCTCGCTGTCATTCGTGAGATATGGGAACGTCGAAGTAGCTTTAGAAGAACCTCGTAAAAAAATGATCAATTTGTCATTTTGATACCTTGTTTTCCTACTACAACGTCTTGTTGAAGATCGGTGTTAAGAAGTTCTATTAAAACGAATAGCATCGGACACGCGGAAATTTTGTAAATCCGAATTTGAAAGATGACAATTTTTCTTCATGAAGTATCGTGCGTCGAACGTGGAACATATCGTAGTTAATAAAATGCTATGGTTTCGATACAACCTCTCGACCCTTTCTCGATTCGAGCTACACGTTCTACTCCAACGTGCTCCTTTCTTTCACGAGAGCTCGTTTGAAATTCAATTTCTCCTTCGAAGTCTTCCTACGTATATATACGTATAATCGTCGAGAGTATCTACCGTATGGCTCGCTCGAGCAACGGCATATTCCTTCGTTTCTTGTCCTGGCTACGATAACGACGTTCTTCCACGTTCGGGAAAGAAAAGGGATGACGATGAATAATATCGATCGTTTTCTCCTCCTCGATCGATCGATCTCACAGATGTTTCGTCCGTACGCGTATGCCAGATCCCGCGGAATCTATTTTCGGAAGGAATGGCTCCCAGTTTTCCGGGCTTCTGTACTGGCCTCGGTTGAAGTTCTACGAGAGAAGATGCTACTGGTTTGAAATATTATAGTCGAAAAAGATGAAAAGAATATAGAGGCATATTTTTACGATATTTTATATTAACATTTTTTATAATTTTTTTTAAGCAATGATGATCTAATTTCTTAAAAATGTTAAAATTTATTAACGACCTTGCGAGTCAATAAAAATCTTTCATCTGCCAATTACCCATTTCAAACTATCAATTAGATTGGTCAATCAATATTTAAAATTAAAAAAAATGTCCAACTCAGAACGATACTTCAAGAGTCGCTCGTAGAACGTGCCTCGTGCAACTCTTGCTTACCCTGAAAAGCTTGCAGTAGAAAAAGGAGAAGGAGGAAAGTGGAAACCACCCGGTAAGAAGGCAACGAGGGTGTGGATCGATTAAATATCGCCGAGAAACTCGAGATACGGAATAAAATGTTAGGCGACACCGCGTTGTCGTACGCGTCAAGAGCCAAGCGATCGTTTTTTATTCCCCTCTCTCTCTCCTTCGGTCTTTTCACTGTTGGTAGCAGCGGACGTGTCACGTCCGAAAAAAGATCACGTTCGGAAAGCGGAAATTTGAGATCCGTGCGGCTTGCTTGCTCGTTCGCCGCGCAGAAATCCTCCTCCACTCCTTCGCCACCACCTCCAGTAACAACACCTCCTCCTCGTCTTTCCTACGGCTTGCTTACGAGAGCCCTAAATCTTTCTTCTCTTTCTACAGTCACCTGCCGTCTCGTAGTGACACTCTTCGCGCGATTATTCAAACATTCCTCGCCTCTTTGTCGCACGATACAAAAGGAAGATGGTTGATAGGCGAAAAACGCGATGCACGGGTTGAAAAAAGGAAACGACGGAAAAAAAAAATTAAAAAAACAAGTTTCCCTTGGAGAGAAAAAAAGCGAGACGATGAAAGATCGGCGTGAAAAAACAGTAGTGTAGTGAATATTAAATGTACCTTCGGTAAACCACCCGGATACACACGCGCGTCAATATATTCTACACATATATGTACGTGTATCCACATATGTACCTAAAAAAGTTTGCTGTACCCATATGATTTTCGCGACAAAAGAGAGAGAGAAAGAAAGAGTCAAAAAAAGAGACCGTGCAAAATAGGACAATGGAAAGGAAAAATTCGTGTAAACGACGTGTCCACGTGCGAGGACGAAAACGCTCGCGAGCGTCACTGGAATTAAGTTCGACTCGTCGCACTTGGAATCCTATTTGTTGGATTAACGAAGTCATTCGTTATCCGGTGCATTCTCTCTCCGACACTCTGCTTTCTTCTCTTTCTGTATCTCTATCTCTCTCGGTTTGCCGCGGGTGAACACACGCACACAGTCGTAGAATCAATTATCGACGTATCCTATCGCGCGTTGGAGCAAGCTGAGCGACCGAATTCGAGCGTTGGAAGCGGATTAAGAAGATAGAGAGTACTCGGGTCCAACGCTTAGTCTCAGCAGGATACAGCGCGATGTCCTGGACCGGCTTGGGAGTGTCCAAGAAATAGAAGATCCTTGCCAAGCGTGGTCACGAAACCACGAGGAAGGAGTGGACACAAAGAAGATGGAACGAGGAGAGAGAGAAAGAGGTAGATGGTGTTAGAGCTGGTGCCTGAGAAAAAGAGAAGAGAGAAAAAAGAAGTAGAATGAACGAAGGGAAGAGAAAAGTCCTGCGAGCGTGTTCCCTCTACGCCACACGCTGAGTGACTTATGACGACCGATACCGCAGAGGTTCTCATCTGGAAACCTATCTTACCACTATCGTTCTTTTTTTTTATCATTCTCTCAGTCTTTCTTTTTCTAATATTCATCTTTCACATCGAGATATCATAGCTTCTTTTTCTTTTCTTTATATTAATATAAAATTCCTGCTAATCGTTTTGTCGTACATGGAGCTCCTTCATGGCCCTTTTGGACCCGGTCGAAGTGTCGTGAAACGATGCATTAGATAGGATCGTTAAATTATCCGAACGAGAGGGAAATAAAATGAAATGGAAGGAGATCGAATCGAGATTCCTTCTCGATATCGCCCTACGTGTTATACTATACACGTATGTATATATAAAAAGGTGGAATGCATTGGAGATGCATGTATTTTTCGCAGCTTATTTACTGCGTTCCCGAGATACGACGAGGCATTAAGGAAACTCTACACCGTTGTTTTAAGATTCGGTCGTAAGGCGAGGCTGTGTCGTTCGAAAAGAGAGAGAGAGATAGACGTCACAAATTTTGCTTTTTAAGGCCCCTCTACCTGCTTTCCTTAACTCGAACGAGAGAAGTGAATATCGAGAAGTCCCAATTTCGATGTTCGGTTTCGTGTTAGCCTCGTGTTTTCGGCGGTACGCGACAAGATGTTCCTCGGGATCTTATCCCGAGGGAACCGAAGCAGCCTCCCGAAATTCCGCAGCCGTCTCGAGTACGTCTCACTTAATTTCTTGCGAGTCCCTCTAGGGGGGAAGGAAGGGACAGCAAAAAAGTCGAGAGGATTAAGCGAAGGGAGAGAAGGAGGATCAAATTTTTATTACGCCATGTGGAATTTCAAGCGTCCGAAAGGCCGAGATTATAAATCTTCGTCGATCGGAACGAAGAAAGAAGCCGCGCGTGAGCCCAACGATGTCTCCTCCTTCTAATAAAACGGATTTTAATAGTATTAACGTTGCTAGCTAGCTCGCGCGATGATGTACGACGAGTTGGCGTCGTTTCAACTTTGCGGAGAGCGAAAATTTTCTCTCGTTTATTTCACGACGATTTTTTTTTTTTTTTTATAATAACAGATGTAACTCAAAGAGAGAAAAGGATCGACGATCGAGCCTCGTTAAAACGGAAAATACGGTCTCATGCGTTACAGCCAGCTTCGTTTTACCTATAATTACAAAGGTATCAGTGGTAACGTGTCAGTGAGAGACGGCAAGCTCGTTACTTGTCTTAATTAAATCATTAAAAATTTCACACGGACGAGTTCGAGATCATTACGCGAGGATAGATCAAAGTGTTAACATAGATCGTGTGTCACTAATGTTGTACAACGTTCGAATGGATAGACGTTAGTTACGTAAATTTGAAAAAGTCTTTGAGGAACTCAGCTCGCCAGCGTGTTATACGTACCGAGGGCGTGTCTCGTTCGTACGCGAATCGAGCCTCGAGTATTCCAGGTAGGCAAAGTGAATTCGCTCGCTCGTGAGCGCAAACGTGAATAATGTGACGGGGCGTGACCGTGTCCTTTCTTCGAATTAAACGAGACTCGTAACTCTCGGTGGTGAATTTATAATAAATATCAGGGATAGATGAGTCTATAAGCGCTTGTGGCTGTACATGGGAGAGAAGGAAATTTTCTTGAGGATAGGATACTTTCATTATAGAAATATGTACGATAATATTAACATTTATTAGAATAAAAAGAAGAATCTAGCGATGGATTTACCGAAATTATAAAAGAAAGGATGCTATAACCTTTTTAAGGTTTGCATTAGTTCAGACTTTCCTGTGTTAACTAATTGTTTTAATTTGTATGAAACAAAGATCTATCGAATGTTCGAAATAAATCGTCGAGTCTGACTCGACGTTGGAAGGAGTTACGATATTTTACAATAAAACAAAAGTAAGCGCAACCTGGCGATAATTAGCAAGATCCTTTAGGTAAACGAAGAGATAGAAAGAAAGACACAAAATAAAAGAAACGAGCAGACACTAGGATCGGACGGGTCAACTTCTCGGAATCCTCGCGCGTTAGTTAACTTTGGATTTAGGAGGGCACCTGCCCACGAAGGTCGCCTCTTTAATTAAAGTTCCGCGACGCCGACTTAAACTTTCGTCTTTCGTGAACAAGATTAGCGTCGAAAAAGTTAGCACGCTTGTTAAGCGTTAGAGAAGCTCGGGTTTGAATTTTACTTCCCGAGTTTGAATTTTTAACGCGAGCGAACAAACGTGCGTCAGCTTAACCGAGGCAACGAATTATTTTGAAGACGATCCCCAGGAGCGTAAGTTTAAGTTTTGTTTAGCTTTATTACACACCGTGCGTGTAATGCGTCTTTTTAGTTAAAAAATTCATTACACGCACCGTGTATAATCCGTTTCGAATGGGTCGAGGCAATCTCTTCGTAGTTTTTAAGATACAAGAACGTGTCTGGAGGTACGCGGGTAACGCGTCGATGGATAGCCGTTTATTAATGAATTAACACGAGCGCGTTGCTCTATTAGCTCGCGCTCATAAATCGTCATCTCGATTGGCTCGAGCAAATCAACCGTTCGTAGGCCTTAAACACGACCATATAAAGAAGCTAAAAGATCGATTCTGGTACGTGTAAGGCCGGTGAAAGCAACGGTGGTGTCGAGTCTCCCTATTTGTACAACACGAGCCGAGACGAATATATAAAGTAGATATCGAAATAACAAATCGTTTTCACCCGAACTGGTACAGGAGAGAGAGCTCGTATGTCGAATAAGGTCCAACATTCGCGTTACGTTTTTCGAGTATATGGGTATGTCGGTATATACTTAGGTACCGTGTGAGAGATCGATCGAAAAAGAGACTCCCTTCGACACACTCGGACGTCTAATCGTCTAATCGGCCACGACCGCCATCGAGGGACACAACCGCCTAAGGGCGAGCTAAATCCTGCTTATCTCCTATGACTCGTCGTTTTTCTCGACGGGTAAAAAAAGTGTTCGTCATCGTTAAGCGCCTACGCTCTCTTCGAAAGTATCTTAATTAATTAACTCGAAATTCTCGGGCCTCGTGGGGATTCTACCGATGCATCAAATATATTACTTAATGGTAGAATAAATGATTTTTTTGTTACTCCAGGCTCGACGTAACACATCCGTCGCTGTAGGCAAAAATCAATTTTACGACTTTTTATATTTTATTAGAAATAATTATTTTAAAGTTTTGACTGTGGTATTTGCTGAATAACTACAGGTTATTGTTTTATACAAAATTCATGTGGACAAAGAACAATAAAAGATTTTTTTAAAAATTGTCGATTTTGTTGTCACTTTACTTGTCCCTCCCCCAGATCTGGCCCTGCTTTTACGTCTCCCATTACCTATCGCTATCGATAAACCTACATTTATTTTTATTTTACTCCTTATGTAATAAATTTTCTTTTTTTATCTTTTTTTTCTGTACAAGATCAGTACGTAAAAAGCAAGAGAAGAACGGGACGATCTTTAACGCTCGTAGCCCGGAAAGTATAGCCGTGGCCATTCGAGCGGCTCGAAACCCTTGAAACGATTTCTCCGTAATGGAAGGGCGTCGCTCCGATCGACGGTGCCTGATTAAGGCCGCTTGCTTGCTCGCTCGTGTCCGCTCGTTGCTCGTATATATACTCCTCCTACGTGAATCGTGGTGTGGGAGGAAAACGCGTAACTCTGTAAAACTCGTCCGCAACGGCTCGGCCCGCTGCCCTGTAAGAGAGAGAGAGGGATTGGGTTACCCGAAGGGAAAGAGAGAGAGAGAAGGGCTGCCCTTTCCAGGGCACTTGTGGTTCTTCGTTCACACCTCGACCCTTCGGCAACTGCCTCGCAAGAGAACTCTCCAAGACACTACCCAAGAGCACGAGTGCGAGAAGGAGGGAAGAAACGAAGCGAAAGATAGACAGAGATAGATGGGAAGTGTATTCGTGCTCGTTGCCTCTTTCTCTCTCTCTCTTTGCCCTTTCCTACCTTTCTGCACTTTTCTGCATACGTACGCGTGTGACGGAATGGGAATTTATTGTGTTCAGTGGCGTAGAGCTCCCGTCATCGAAGGGACCGGAGAAATTCACGGTGCGAGGGGCCCATTGTTCCGAGAGCACGGTTCAAGAACGATACTTTTGCTTCTTTCTTTCCTATGGATTTAATCCTTTTCTCGATGCGGTATATGTTAGGCATACGTATATAGGTACGAGTATATATGTATTTATACTACAGCGAAGGCGATCTTGCCTCTTTTCGTAATGGAGACCTTCCGTCAAGCGCGAACGTTTCAACGTTGTCTTTGGTCGTTCCATTTCTGTTATTACGTAAAAATAGCGTACGAGCTCGAGAAATATGGATGGTAGTATCTTTGGACGAATTCGTAATTCGTTTGCGAGATTTTTAATTCGGTAAAATTCTATAATTCTCGATGAAATATACTTATGGACCAGATTTTGTTTTTCACTACAGCCATTTGAGAATTTTCAAAGTTTCTCAATTAATTATTTTCGAAAATATTAGCGTTAAATTTACGAAGAACGTTTCGATGTGCAATTTCAGAGTGGTTTTTGGTTACCAACGGCAGCGTACAGGCCACGTCGTAGTCGGCCTACGCTTCGTTGGAAACCGACACCGTTTCTCGTAAAGAGGATAAGTTTATGCGCGAACACAGGAGTTTTGGTTCTGTTACACGTCCGTCCCCGGTGACTCCACTGGATACTGTTGCGACATTATATCGCCCGAGCCGAGTGGTACTCGGCCGTGCCGAGCCGTTTTCTCCGACCTTAAAGATTACGAACAATAGGGTCGAGCAACAAAGTCGGCTTCCGGTCGAGGAATCTCGGGGAACTCGGATTTTAAGCGGTAAAAGGTTGGAAGAGTTTACGGGTCGCCTGGATGTTGCACTGGACCGTTTCTCGTCCGATGAAAAATATATAGGTATATCTGTGCTAAAAAAAGGTTGGAGGATAAAAAGACTCGTCAGATTTTTATTTTAACGCTAAATGGTTATTTCGCTATTGAAAATTGAGATGAAGGAAAACGGAGATAGATATGGAAGAGCTACGTTCGAACGATTTCTATCTCCATTCCGCGGAGGAGGAAACTCCGCGAAGCTTTTTCGTAAAGCCAGTTGCCTCGGGGCTGCGAGAGAATAAAGGCGCTTGCGAGGCACAAAAAAGCGAGGAGGAGAACCGATGGGAAACCGGATAAAGTGTAATCGCCGCGAAATAACGCGCTTTGCTGTGTCAATTAAAATCGTAAATTAACGAACGATTCGCGCTTCCCGCGAACGAAGGGTGCTATCTCTTCTTTTTCGTTTTTTTCCTCTCTTTCTCCCTCTCTTTTTCCACGAATTGCCTAAATCAATGTCTGCCTTTGAGCGACGTAAATTAATGCGGACGAATCGTACATAATCCCGTAATAAGAAACCATTTCGTTCCCCGCTCGATTTCCCATACCGAGAACGAATAATTCGTAATTATTCGCGAGCTCGGGATCAACGGGACGAGATAAATCCTGGAATAAATTTCGTTCTGAAAATTAATGACGGTAAGTGGTAGTGGTAACGTATCGGGAGAACGATCGATTCTTTTATTTTTCCTGGATCACGCGAGGACCATTCGTCTTCTTCGACGTACCCGTATCGTCGCGATATGAATATTTCCTCTCGCCCCCCTTTTTTTTCGTCGTTTCTTTTTTTGCTTTCCTTCACCCGGAACTTTAAAATCCGTCTAGACGGGGGCTCGGAGCGAGTAAAATGAAAATCTTCTCTCGGGCTTCGTTAAGGAACGATAATTCTGACAATTAACGTCCGAAGGGTTCGCGCCTGAAACAAAAGGTCAGAGGATGTTTAAACGATCGAGGCGATTCTCTCTTTGCGCTCCGACACAATCGATGACCCCGGGCTACGGGTGGACGAAATCACGAGGAAAAAGGAGGATGAGATAGGGAGACGAAGAGACATTGAAGAAAGCAAGAGAGAGAGACGATGGTCTACTCTCTCGCACGAGAAAAGGAGCCGCCGTGGGCTAAGTGAAATGGCGCGTGCCCACTGGATTTCACGGTGCGTTAGTTACGGGCCCTCCTTCTTGCTACCTCGCAAGGCGCTTCCTTTTTTCGTAGACTTCTCTTCTCGTACTCCTTCTTCTCTCATCCTCTACCACCTCTCCCCCCCCCTCTCCACCCCATCCTCCTTCTCGACGTCTTCCAAGCTCGCTCTGGACCACTCGCTCCACTCGTTCTCGGTGAGTGGACAATGTTCCGCGATCGTTATAATCCTCCTTGCCCCTTTCTCGCGCGATAAATCTTTCGAGGAGCTTGTTCTTCTCGTATCTTCTGTCTTTCTCGCCTCTTTCCCTCCGTCATTTAAACTTTTTTGCAAGCGAAATTACTTCCGAGGTAATTGCATTTTGACACTGATTTATCTTAATTCGTTTTAACGTTCCCGTTAAACGTCGCCATCGTTACAATTATTTATTCAAATAATTTCACTCAGGTGCAACGCTTTTGATGTCTATTACGATAATCTTTCTTTCACGAAAAAGTTCGGCTTGAAACGGTTCCCTGGTTCGCGATTCGTTCCTTACGCAAAACTTTCCAACGATTCTCACCGTTTTCGTGCTAACGAATCGACCGATTTAAAAGACCTCAGGCGTCCAGTTAAGAAAATCGCCGTGGACGGAATAGAATTTCCCTTAGCGCGAATAAACGTCCCGAGTTATAAGGATTCGGAATAGAAACGAGAGTTTACCGCGTCGAACTAGAGGAGAATTGAAACAAAAAATAGAAGACTCGTTGGAAGACATCGTATTAGGAATGTAAATCTACGAGAGAGGTACGCGCGGACAAAATAAAAAAGGAAGACCAGGAAGACGCAAAAGGAACAAATATAAAAAAAGCATTGCCATATCCAGGAAGTTTACAATCTCGGCATTTTAAAACGTCACACGACGATAACTTTCCCTCGCAAACATTTATGACACTCCGTGGTGCTGCCGATGGATATGCATATCGTGCTGCACCAAAATTTATTAGTCTATTCGTCCACGACAGAAGTTTCCAAAAAAAAACAAAAGAAAAGACAGTAGATACGTAGGTACTTAATGATCGCGTCAGGATAAAGCTCGTAATCGACAGTTTTACCGGGTGCTGCTCGCGGGCGGATGGCGCCGTGTCGCATAAGACGAAAAGAAAAAGACGAATAGGAAGAAGTAAGAGAGAGTGAGAGAGGGATACGAGGAGGAGAAAGAACACGCTCCGCCTTTTATTATTATTTTATATTCCCTCACCGTGGACGAGCTAGACGGTGAGCTACGAGACAATGAGGCGCGTGACAGGCGTATAAATAACGGCAATTTATCCTCGGCTACGAGATACCCATCGCTCGCTTGCCAGCCGAGCGAGCGAGCAAACAGGCAAACGGCCGAGTAGCGAACCAGCCGAGGCGCGACGGGATATCCAAGGCGGCTCTTGGCAGGACACGATCGACCAACGTACGTACGAGTCCTGTGGGGCCACCACCATTGAATTCTTCGTTCGAAGGAGGCCCTTATACGCCGCCATGGCCTTTTAATTTATCGTGACGACCAGCCAACGTATCATCTCGAGACCCCAATAACGATAACTCCTTTCCGATGCGAAACGAAAGAGTTATGACGAATGTTACGTTATTTTTCGATCGTTCCTCCCTTTGTTACTTCGATTACCGTTGAGATGGATAGATTCTGTCGTCGAAGAGAAAAGTGTCTCGAAGAAGAGTCGTTAGAAATTTAGATGGGGAAAGGTCGAACCATCTTTACCTTTTCTCCCAAGTTCTTTTCCTTCGGATTATCGATTCAAGACCGACGAGGAGAGAAACATCCCGTTTTAACCTCATCCCGATCAAGATAACGGAATATCGAGACGATATCGCACGGAAGGATTTCCAAGGGACGGATTCTGCGCGAGCTGTTTAAGATTCCAAGCACTTTACCATACGCGGATGGCTTCGAGAGATTAGCAGGGGCCCTATACAAATCGTTTTCTTTGCTCTTGACGTGGCCTCTATAATACGACGGCTGTGTAGTCGTATGTGTTACTCGTAAGTCGACTCGTGCCCGTTAACTCATCCGCTCGGAGTAACATCCCAAACGGAGCGTCCGTTCTCATCGGGACCGATCTGAAACCCGGACAAAAAAGGCAACGGTATATACGCGAGAAGAAGAAGAGCTGACCGGTGCTGCTTAGCATCAAGGATTAATTCTCGCCGACTGATAAATGTGTTGCAACCGCCCCGACCGAATAACATTACGCCTTCTGAAAGATACTACCAGTGTAGTATGCGGTCGCGTTAACGCGCGAACTCGTAAACGCTAAGAGGTAGGGCTTTCGAGAAACTTGACCCATCGTTATAGGCCCTTGCAAGAATGAAATAAAATTAATCGTTTAACGCTAACACGTTCGGCAATTTCAAGCCATTCGTCACAAAAGAGAAAATTATGAAGAAGTACATATGTAATTTGTAAAGTAGTTCGTGCGATGGTTATTACTATAAATAAAAGACATTTTTAATATAATAGTTCTTTCAAACTTTTCTATTAAACCTTAGCTCGGGACAAAAAAACGTCGGTAAAACGCGTATCTACCGCTGATGACCGTCCCAGCATGGTGCCGGAGAGAAGTACCGGCACGAGTGCAAAGAATTAATGAGAACGAACGGTCGAACGTTAGTTACAGGGTCTGAAGTATTCCCGGATGTCGCCAAAGTTTTTTCATAACTCGTATCGGCCGGTTTGTATCCTACGATAAAGAGAATAGTGGAGGACCACCACGGTGGAAGCTTGCAGATTTCACTTTATGAAATGGTCTCCGACCACGACGCACTTT
This sequence comes from Ancistrocerus nigricornis, assembly GCA_916049575.1. NCBI lineage: Eukaryota > Metazoa > Arthropoda > Insecta > Hymenoptera > Vespidae > Ancistrocerus > Ancistrocerus nigricornis. Next base: position 1,040,545 of record OU696668.1, on the reverse strand, counting down.
GTTTGATGAATGACGCGCTGCTCGGCGAGTATATCGACGAGTATTCCGATGGAGAGTTCAATCACTTAAAAGCGCTCTCTCTCTCTCTCTTGCAACTCGCACCTTCGAAAGGTGCACGCGCGAGAGAGGCGAGAGGAAGCGTAAACGAGCGAGCCTGGCGAAAGATTACCCGAGAGCGTCTCTCGAATCCTCTCGCGACCTCCTCTCTTTTCTTCTTCCTCTTCGAACGAACTTTTATTTCTTTCTTTTCTCTTTCTCTCTTTTGGAAATCTCTCCAAGCTCTCTCATACATTTTCTTATGACCCGTACACCTTCTTCCGCCGAGGCCCCTTTTCCGAAAGCAATATTTTTTCGAAACGATTCCAACACGCGAGAGAGAAAACTTCCTTCAAACGACGGATACTTTTATTCTCTTTCGAGAGGATGTAAGAGCGACGAAGCCACCGGGAAAAAGATCTAATCCGCTTTGAAAAGGGGACCAACGCGTTATTCACGAATAGTTTTGACGTGGCGAGCCTTCTTAACGCGTTCGAGGATAGACGCGAGCGTAAATGGAAGGAGAGAGCTTTGTTATACCGTTACTAAGAAATCTCTCACTCCTTTTTCCGCGCAGATTTCCCGAGTACCCGCGCGTTCCTGGGACAATGTAGTCGATTTATCCCGAAGATCCTCGCGATTTTTCATCGTTGGGTACGGAACCACCATCTCGGTTAGTTCTACTAAATCCGAGCATTTTTCTTCGGCTCGAGCTACGTTCGTGTTCGTTGATTGTGTTATTTATCTTAGCGATCTGCGGTGTTTTTGATAAAACTTGTGGTTGGCAGGAAATATGGAGATGTAAGATAGAAAGGGGAAGCTACGGAAAGTTTATCAAGATAATAATTGTCTCGAATAAATTTTCAATGATGCGTCGCGATGCGTACACCAATAAAATTGAGATGAAAAGTAGCATAGATAAAACATTTCATATCCCACAAAATAAAACTTTGCGAAATAAAAAAATAAAAGTAAAAATTTGTAGAAAGAGTGGAAATGAGAAAAACTTTTCTAATAAACTCTAATAACAGGAAAACGTCTCTACCGCACCGTCCAATAAATCACAAAATAAAAACTCGTTTCCACACGCAATTTTTACAAAACTCAAACACCCGTCATACTTTTTCCATCTTCCAGCATCCCGTGATCATGTTCGTTTCATCGATTTCCGAAGTGATTCGAACGTGTCCCTTTCAGACTTGCATCGTTCATAAATAAGAAGGTCGATTCAAATTCGGTTGACGTCGTCGTGGCGAAACGAGACGAGCGACGTGGTCGTCACCTAGGTGCGCGTTGGCTATCCAACGTCTCTAATGTTTTTTTTTTCCAGCGGATGGACGGCGAAAAATCCGAGAAAAATCGTAGAAAAAAGTTGGAAAGAGACAGAGAGAGCGAACCGAGCGCTCTCCCGCGTTATTTCGTCGAGAGACCAAGCCCGCACGGCATACGAAAAAGGCTGGCTCGATGCGCCCGGTCGAATACTAATTTTCCGATGGCTACGCAAACTCGATGAAAAGGAGAGAAAGAGAGATGCAGCAAACGTACATATACGTAAACGTGTAAGCGTGTTCGTACGTATGCGCGCGTTGTACGTGGACGCGCATATTTCTACGGGCGCGCGCGTGGAAGGCGCAATAAAAAGAGAGCGCTGTTTGCGCGTCGAAGAAAGAGAAAAAGCAGCAAGAAAGAGAACGAGAGTGAGAGGGTGGGAGAAAGGGGGGCAGGAGAGGAGAATTTGCATGAAAATACAGAAAGTTTCGAAGGGCGTTTCCCCATCCTCCACGAATGCTGCACTTATGCCGTACCATGGTTCGCTGTATGCGTTCACGTAAGTGTGAGTTCGCGTCTCGATACGCGTGTCCTTTGCGTGGGCGTACGCTCACGTAGAGGGCGTTTCACGCGATGGCGGCTTCCACAAAGGCGTTCGTAGAGGCGCCCGTAGAGCCGCTCTTTTTTCCTTCCTTCTCTCTTTCTCGTGCTCTCTTTCTCTCTCGCGAAGCATTCCGATATGTACCTAACCGAGAGAGTTTTTTAACGAGCGCGGAAGCGTGGCACGCTGAACGTGCGCGCGCGCGCGCCTGCGCTAGAGGACCACGAGCTTTGCCGTCGTCGGCGTTAATGGCGCTACCGGTAATATTACTTCGTGCCATCACCTTCCTATCCTCTCTTTTCACTCATTCTCTCTCTCTCTTACCCTCCTTTTTTTCTCTCCTCTCTTTGCCCCCGAAGAATTTTCGATCGTAAATCTACGAGCGTGTACGCGCGCACAAGAGAGAGAAAGTCAGAGCCCTATATCGCGATATTTCAACGAAAAGCATCGCGTGCTACGTGTTCCTTGGTAAAAGAAACGACGAAAGAGTGATAGAGAGAAAGAGGGACAGAGATGATTTAAAGAGATACGGAAGAGCGATCTTTGAATGAACGCGAGCGTGAACGAAAGTATGCACCTACGTGACGAGTTCCTTTGACCAGCCCAATAATTTTGACTTTAAGATGGAAAACTTTGTTCGAGATTCGAGAAGACGATAAACTGTATCGCGTGATTCGATTCTGTGTGTTTTTTTAAACGGAGGAAAAGGATTAAGTTGAGAGAAATTTACGGGAAATATATAAGATAACCAGATTCTGTTTTCTATTTGTTATATTTATTGATAGATACCCACGTGTGATTTCATAAAAAGAGAGAACGAACGAGAAGCTATCAAGAAGAGAAGCGAGATCGCATAGTCGGATAGCACGAATTCTTTGCGCGGTTGTACGCAAGCAAAAAACGATATAGCGAGCCGATCGCGAGGCTTGATAAGCGTTCCACGAATGCACCCCAATAATTCATTTCGAAATGAATTGTCGGAGAGAATCTCCCCGTTCTACTACTCTTACGACGATCATCATCGTTACAACGATACCGTATGCTTCGAGAGCTCTTCACTCGCAATTAGCAAGCTACCCATCGATATTCCTATCACGCGTCGCGCATCGTCGTGTCTAAACAGCGCGAAAGAGAAAACGAAAGAGACGGGAAGAGCGAGAAGCAAGTTTGGAAATTGAAATGTTACGCGAGGACGGATCGTCGCGACGAGAATACGCGAGACGAGAATATGGGATGTGTCTAGGTTGATGGAGAAAAACGTTCCCCTTTCTCTTTGGGAGCTCGCACGGAGCTACGTTTGAGATTTTCCTATCTTCTTCTTCTATGCTATTTTCGCGACTAAATCCGACAACTTCCTGGGAAAGTCGAGAAGGAAAGAAACGGGTTTATATTCTCCCGAAAGCCGTTTTCCTAGCCTTCCCCCGCTTGGAAATTTATCGGTCCGTGTCGCGTCATTTCTTCCCGCAAATCGAAAGTAGGGAAGAGAGTAAAGACGAGAACGTTTCGTCTTGGATTTACAGGAAAGGAAGAATCCCGAGACGGACGACGTCGGAGGGGTTGAACGATGCTGCCAGCACTGTAACCATGCACCGTTAGAGAAAAAGAACGGCTTGTCGTTGTTCACGATGGAAAAGCTTACGTCTATGCATGTACGCGTGCGAGCATCTGTGCGTCGTCGTTTCCACCCTTCTAAAGAGCGGGCTTGCTCTTAATAGAGACGAGCCAAGCATTGTCGCAAGTGGCACGAACGATTCCACCGATGAAACGATAAAACTCGAACGGTGCCTCCGCCGGCAGCCGCATAGAAACGTCTAGCTTTTCAACTTTCCTTGGGAAAAAGAAAGAGAGAGAGAGAGGCCATGCCTTTTATTCCCAACGAAGACTACTTCACCTCGCTCGTGTAATTTTACCGAGGCTCGAAAAAAGAAAAGGAGGAAAAAGGCATTTATGCGAGCTGGAATAATACTGAATAAAATCCCGATAACGCGTACTTCTAACCGAAAACCTATATCCAGTTTTGCGTGAACACGAGAAAAAGAGAATGTAAAATAAGTTTAAATCGCGAGTCACGTTCCATTCTTTTTCCTAACGGAGCATGATCCGAAGAAAATGAAATGAAACGACCGTCCTAGCTTCTATCTATCTCCCTGGAATTCTAGCTCGCGCGGAAATCTAATTTCGAGTCGCGCGAGTCCCAAAGTGTCGATGCGAACTGTAGAAGGTAGACTTAATTAGAGAGCGAGAGAGAGATAGTCGTAAATTCTGCCGTATTCGCGAAATCCTTTTGGAGAAGAGGTAGCGTCTCTTCTAGCGTAGGAGGAGAACGGTGACGCCGTTGGCGAGGATCGTCGAGTCTCTGCAGAGGGTAAACCACCCTGTACCGGGATTTCCACGAGTGGCTGATACAGACCTTTGCAGCCGTCGCGTGTGCGACGACCGTAACTCAATAGGGTCCGTTTCTCCCTTTCCCTCTATCTGTCTGTCTGCGTGCAACCTTCCGATCGCATGCATTTGCTACCGGTGAACTCCGAGACCGACGAAAATGGTGGACATCGATTTGCCATGCTCGAGATGACTCGCATTGCGGAATTCAAAACACGAACTACGTTTCTAAAGCAGAAAGAGGAGGGAAGGATGAGAAGCTTTCAAGAGCGTTTTCCGATCGAATTCAATCGCTTCGAGATTCTTAATAACGGTGGAAAGTAAAGAAGAAAGGACTGTGCGTGGGAGAAGAGGGTTGGGAGTGTCGAGGGGTAGTTCGAGAGGATTCCATCGATGAGGTGAGATAGAAAGAGAGATAGAGGTAGATAGAGCAAGGGAGTACAGAGAGGGAAGGAGGATCGTTCGAATGGCCGATATTGCACCCCCGGGCTGTAATTCGTATCGAGTTTGCCGTACTGCCCCGGCAACTCGATCGGAAACGCGATCAGGATGGCGAAAGTAATTTTCGGACGATACGAGAGAACGCCTATATTCTCAGGAGAGGGGGTGGTGGTATTGGTAATGGTGCTGGTATCGCAGACGAGGGAAATTAAGTTGTGTCGTGAGGAAGAAGGAAAGAAAAGAGCGTGTACCAAAGACCATCCACGAAATTAGATTAAAACTAACGATTACGGCGGAGCACCATTTATTCGAGTTTTCTTTTCATACAGGACGTTCGTGCCGTTATTACCTAGTATTTTTGTCGTAAGTGATAGAAAATGAGGGAAACAAAAGTTTAATTCGATCAATTTCTAATTATATACTATTAGCTCCGTTGTGAAAAAAAATCTGTCGAGATGAACATCGAATCACGCTCGAGAACGACTGTAAATGGTTAAATCAACTTTAAAAATATTTCTTAGCGATTCTTATTATGCCCATCGTGCTTCTAATAAAAAATAACATTTATTTAAAATGGTATCGAACAAGAATAATTACGTATCACTAGCAAAACCTACACAGCATCCAACTCTCTCAAAGTAATGAAGAATTGAACGATCTTAACTATCTCAACACGTTCGAATAAAAACAATCCAAATACGAAAACAGGAAAAAGAATGACGATAAAAAAAAAAGGTTGAAAAGAGATGTAACCTCAATTGGTCCATCGTGCGGAGGTTTCGAAGGTTCTCGTTGGCCGGAGGCAGAGAAAGAAGGAGGGAGAGTCTGGGTTCCAAGGGGGTGGCAGAGGGAGGCGGGCAGTATATTGGCCGATATTCAGCGAGCATTAACCAGGAGCATTCCCCGCTCGACAAATGGCAATTTAACGCTGTCGAGCGTCTCGGTCTCGGTCGATATTCGAGCGACCCTTTGACCGTCGACGCTAATGCACGGCCGGCCCTTTATTTCCGGCTGTCACCCCGGCTCGGGCGATAGGACAAGGCGACGAGGAGAGGAGACGAGGCGGAGGCGAGCGGACACGGCCGCCCACCCACGAGACAAGCTGACCACCACCCACCATAGGAGAGTGATAAAGAGAGTGCGCGCGTATTTGTGAAAGGGAGATAGAGAGAGAGATAGAGTTAGGTCGAGCTCGAAAGACCCACGCCTCCGACGCAAAGGATTTAATTACGAATTAATTGTGATGCGTCCGGTACCGCTGCTAATTCCAACACCGGGTTAACTCCTCACGGTACGTTCGTCCTTTGTAATCTTCACTTTCCTACGTCTATCTATCTGTCTATCCATCTATTCCTCTTTCTCTCCATCAAGATTATTTTACGACTATGTAGGTACGTCAATTTGCCAAATTTCATTTAGGTATATTTTTAATTAAAAAAAAAAAATCACCTGTCTCCTACGTAATCATTGAGGGAGAAAGAGAGAGATAGATAGTACTTGCGGAAAACGAGATATAATTGCCGCATAATGCGCGGGTGGTTTCGGATGGCATTGTCGCGGGACACGGTTGAACTGTCGCTAGCCAGGTGTCCCCATCTCTACCGAATATATATGCAGGCTACAATGCGGTCCAACGTACAACAGAATTTAATGAAGCGGGACCGACACTTACGAACGCTCGTGTTTCGACGTGACAGTGTGTCCGATTCAAAGCCCTCGTTACCGAAGGGGCGATCCGTGACGAATGGGGGAGGGTTTATGTTACTTCGCTCGGACAAAGAGTCCAGCCTCTCTCTCTCTTTCGTTCTCTGTATGCCAGACACGCGTTTCGATAAGACACACACTCTCTCCCTCTCGCTTACTCGTTCGTACTCTTTCTCCCTCTCCTCTACCCCTCTCTCTCTCTATCTATCTCTCTTCACCTCTTCTCTTCTATTCAACGTTTGTGCTCTGAATACCCGAGCCGGACCGACGTGCCGTTGCTAGCTGCCGTTGCTGATTCAGGACGCACAAATTTTCAGAAAAATATCCACGAGACTCAAAGCGAGCCTCTCACTGCGCGTTAATGGACTCTTTTGTATCGCGCATAAGTTAAGCGATCGTTGAATAACGACGTCCCGTCGATATATGTATATAGTTATACATATATAGTATATTATGTTCTCTGCGTAGACATAAACGCGTATTCGCCTGTCAACCGACGTTAATATTCCAGCCGTCTCCCCTTCCGATATTTCATCTTCTCGGACCTATTATTATTAATATCTCTCGTCGACACCGTCTCGTTGTCATTGTTAATCAACGCAATTACGAAAAAAAGAATGGAAGGGAAAAAGTGTCCTGAAAGAAATGGACGCGTCGTGTTTTTCCATTCACCGGGAGTCTCCGCTCTTTCGACGCTTCACGTGTCGCTGACTTTTAATAATCGCGGTCTATGATTCTTTCTCTCTCTTTCTTCGTATACACCTCTTTCTAAGGGAACGCTCTTCCTCGAATCTCATTTTCGTATTTATGCATAGATTGGCGCTCATTACGGTTCACGGGGAACGAGAAACGAATCGAAGCAGGAAAGAAGTATAAAGAGAAATCGATCGATCTCATTATCTTTTCTTACCTGATTCATCGGGTTAATTGGTATATCGGCTGTTAACGATGACTCTTGACCATAGTCCGTACGATTTAACGGAGCAACGAGAGTTTGTTCCACTTCTTTCGTTCTCTCTATCTCGAAGGACCGTCCGAGCGCCCTTCGAGATTCAATAAAGTCCCCCTTATCGTCCGATCCGTTCAGATTTATCTCGACCGAACGATTTCACCACTCGGCACGATCACACCGTACCGTATTTGTCTCCCTCGTTTCACAATTTACCCTTTCACTTGGCACAGAAGAAACACACCGCGATTCGTCGACCTTTTCACGACGATAACGAATAAAAACGAGGAGGCAGAAGAATAAAAAGGTAGAAAAAAAAAACAGGTGTCTTTTTCTTTCTAAATTTGCGTCTCTGCGCGTAACGCGATTAAACGATTGTCCGTAGACTGCTCTTTACTCGAATTTATTTTCGAAAAAATAAAACACGATCGCATTTGCTCATTCGTCGGTGAATTAAAATTTGGAGTTTCTAAGCGGGAAATTGAGACTCGCGTTGGCCGGGTTGCCGGTGCTACAGGCGCGCGAGAAATGCACGCTCCTCCGATGAACTCACGCTTTTATCGACGCTCGCGCGCGACAGCTGGCGCGTCTACCCGCGCGCAAGCGTTCTACGTTCGTCGCCGCGTTGCTTCGGTGGTTCCTGTCCTCCTCATCCTCTACCTTCTCCTCTTTCATCCTCCTTCTTTTCGTTCGTTCGTTTTCACGAGAGCGTGGTCAACTCTCGAGGCACCGAAACAGCGCGCGGGCGCGTGCTTTGACGAACGAAAGACACGAAGCTAACGAAACTCACCCTTTTTTACGCTCTCTTGCCCTTTTGCCCTTCGTTCGGGGGCTAACGCGACTTCCGACCTTCCTCAATGTCTACGCAAAGCTTTTGAATACGGTCTTTTCCTTTTTTTTTGCTCGTATTTTTTACTAATTTCGAAAATATTTAAAATTATTTAAACGTTTTGCGTAACCAAGATCCAAGATCGTTTTTTAAAACGATCGAGAAGATTATCAGTAGGGTAGTACAAGGAAAAGCCGCAACGGAGAGTGTACTGGTTAAGCAAATGTTTGAGACCGGCTGAATTAGAAGGCTTGAAAAAATGTTTGTCGCGAGCTCGCGCGTATACCGCACCCGACAAAAGGTGCCGCTTATCGCGAGCCGTAATTAACGATTCAGCGTGATTCGTCGCGGTAACGCCGTTGAATTCGCCTTCCATGGATCCGATCTCGTTTCTTCGCTCTCTTTACTTCTTTTGCTTTTCTCTCTCTCCTTTACTCTTTATTCCAGTCTCACGTCGGTTTCTTTTCTTCCCTTTGCGCTTTTCTTCCTTCCGACTGCCGCGTTCGCGGCCCACAAAAAGCAAACTTATCTCTACCAACACCCAACCTGACCCCTTACGGAAATTTACGACTCGCTATCCGACGGACTCATCTTCGTAGTCTTGCTCGCTTAAGGCGACAATTATGTTTGTTCGATCCGTATGACGTTCCTATCGTTTTATGCCTGATTAGCCATTTGGATTTATTTCCTCTTTCGATGCATTTATCGTGTCTGGGAGTTCGACGAAAGCCAGTTTTATCGCTTGGAATACATTTTTTCCGAATACTTGAATATTCAAAGGTATATTCGGAGGGGGATAGATAAAAATATTTCATACTTTAAGAGCTTCGGGCAATGCTACTAAACGAGTATATAAAATTGCTGCCAAAATACGAACTTTACCATCGAAAACGAAATATTATCGAGTTAATTCTTTTATGTACTCCCCGAAACTCAATTCGCTTTGCGCTTTCCATTCCATATTCAAATTTTATCCTCGGAAAGGTACGCGACGATGTAAAACGCGATCGTCCGTTTCCGTTTAAAGTGCGACGATATTCGAACGAATATTTTATCGTCGGTCGTTCTCCTGTCGACGCGTTTGATTGATTCTACGAGTAATTAGCGGATAACCTCGGCACGATCGCCACAAATTTCGATTAATATGGTCGGTCACCGGCGTACGAAACGCTGACACATACATAAAACGTGCCTGCTCTTTCGGAAGAACGTCCGAGAGAGAGAGATAGAAGCAGCGAGAACGTTTTCATAAATCGTCATAAATTTAATGCTCGAGTTCAAAGTTCATCGGCCGGAAATTCGAAAGAGAACGAGAGCCAGTCAGCCCATCGTCTGCGGTAACGTATCTGGCGAACGTTAAGTCGACGTGACGAGAATCGAACGCGTAGAGAGCAGTAAGCAGGATCTTTCCCGATGCTTGAGAACGGACCAGACGACCTCGCAAGAACGAGTCGCTCGTAATTAAGATATTAATAATTCGAGCGAAGTGCACTCTCGAGTGCATCGTCGATAGCGGCATGAAAAAGAGTCCCTCTCGTATCATATTTTTTTTTTCTTTTCCCTTCTATTTCATCTTTTTCTATCGCGAACGAGCGTGCGAGAAATGAAAAAGAAACGTCGTTATCGTGGTGAAACATTCCGTTCGTAAAAATTTCGGTCGGTTTCCGCGGTAAGCGTTCGATGCCCTATCGATTTTTTGAGACGAGTCGGATCGAGCTCGCATTAAGACGCCTTCCTTTTTTTTCTGAAACCGCATAAGTCGTTTGGGCCGTGCTTATGCAAAACAATTAAGGGATCTCGCAATGAGCGAAATGAGGCGCATGGAATAACCGGTTAGCTCACCTTCGCGCGAGCATGAGAGAAAAAAAAAACGAAAGTTGTGCCGGACGTTTAATTAATTTCCGTTGGCTCGTTATCGGAGCCCTCGCGCTTTACCTCGCTTATGTATACATTTATGCCGGCCCTTTTCTTGCACCGGAGTTAATCAGTGCTCTTCGCTCGTGCTGTTAAACATTCTCGGAAGGAGAGCTTCATTTTTCGAACGACCTCTCCGCTTATTCTTTTTCTTCTTATTTCGATACTCTTTCGCGTTAGCCTTTGCCACTAACGATGACGACTGTCAATCGTTTCTCCTTTTCGCGAACGGAAGTGTTCATTCGACGTAGTAAAAAAGACTCGACGAAGCAGACTCGGAAATAAAATCACGTCTACGTGCAACAACGACCAAACTTCTGAACGTCTTCTCGAAGAGATGAAAAAGAAGAAGGTGCAGAAGCGAGCACTAAGTTACCACGACTAATGGTAATGACGCTCGTAATTCTCAGCGATAGCGCGTGGAGCGGGAGGGTGCGACCCGCGAGACGTTTCTAAGTCCCCTGATATCAAATGAGTTATATCGTTCGACGTACTCTCTCTCTTGCTCGCGGGAGTATCGGTTCGGAGACGGGAACCGCTGAATCACGCAAGGGAAAGGAGTAAAAATAAAGGGGTGGGAGGGAGGAAAGGGTCACGCTTTATTTATGCACCGTCCTCGAACGTATCGCTACCCCTATGTCAGCATACACGAACGAATCGACTTTGGCTTTTCGCGGTCATGACTAACCAATGACGAAGGGACATCGATTTTTTTAAGAAAAAAAGGCAGAAAAGAATATGATTGGAATAATAGAGAATAATATAAAGTTTGTAGTCGTTGAAATTGTTATAGATCAACCATATAGGAATTAGCGGTAAATAGAATTTGCGTGGTGTCGAGTGTGACCCGACAGGACAGATTTTGACGGAAACACGTTGTCAATTGATATGTGATATTTTCCTTCAATCTACCTGTACCGGAAATTCAAACATATTTTTTCACCCCGTAATGAGTGACATATCTAAGTGGAAATAAAGTGGTATAATATTAGAATTGGCTAGTAGAAGTCATTGCAAATAAACCATATCTACATAAAATATACAATAATTAATAATAAGAGAAGTGTCTGTCACGATTGGTACAAGATTACAAAGTACCTACTTGGTTCTACATCCTTCTCTATCATCGCATCGAACGTCTCATGGTAAGAGGGTAGTACCTACGCGACCGGATGGGAAACGTCCGAGCCGCGACTCTTGGTACAATGGGAACAACTCCAGACATCAAGCACTATAGCAGGAGAGGAACGAAGAGAGGGACAGAGAGAGAAAGAGAAGGTACGACGCACCCCGACGCAACACGAGCGCCGTTGCACTCGCAGTTAGACAATGCATCGAGATAAGCACTGCGTTCGGTGAACGTTCCGGTGAATACCGCTTGGGTTTGCCATTGATAGCGTGCGCGAGAGCCATTCCAGCAATAGGAAATAGGTGTATCGGGCTTGTCTCCAGCGGGATAACCGACACTGGATATACACGTGGTCGTGCGGCATGACTCTACTCCGGATTCGTTGATGGAATTATCGAACGTGCCACGGGAAACGTCGATTCGACGTTTATGGGACACGGGATAGAAACCTCGTTCAACGACTCCTTTCGATGATAATTCGATAACAAGAAGAAGAAGACCCTTTCAATCTTATTAATTCGGTCTATTAAACGTTACATTAATTATTATCATCCTTTAATCCCTGCTTTCTCTTTGCGGAATTTTCTTGCGAGGTGGGGGGTCAAACGAGAGCTCGTCAAATTAACGAACCTTTTTCGCTATGCCGCGTGTCGCTCATAGAGACCAGGGATGCTTCTCGGCGATGCAGCATCCATCGTGCGGAGCATCTTGTTCTTCTTCATCTCGGTGACGCCGGGGTGCTCGTCCACCCTCCACACGTATAAAACGAAAGAGAGGATGAGGTACTGTATGCACTCTCTCTCTCTTTTACTCTCGAAGACCGAAGAAGAAGAAGAAAGACGAAGAAGAGAGTAGTAGCGTCGAGGTAATCAAAGGGGTAGGTGTATATTCGTGGGTACTTTACCCCCCCGCTCGAAACGCCCCGGTGCTCTCGAGGTACACGCGGGAGCGTTGCCGAACAATCGTTTCGGGAGCTTTGAAGTTTCCTCGCCGCGCACGAATCCACCCTTTCTCTCTCGCTCTTTCGTGTATAGCACGCTCGACGTTATAGGGGAGGACCGAACGCGCGCGCGTATATGATGTCGTCGAAAGCTCGCCACCCCCTTGGAGGTCCTGCCTCGCTCCACCCACGAACAGAGACGAGAAGCTAATGTCGTCGAACGTGCTTCTGCTTTGTGAATAAGAAGGGCTGCTGGAGCGAGCGAGACCGAACTGGAGTGAACGAGCGAGTGAGAGAGATGGTAGAGGTTGGGTGGAGAGGCTAATTACAGTATTTTTCCCTCGGAGATTCGCACGATGGTCATCGTGGCTGGATGGTACCTGCTTTGATTTACCCCCGCCGTATCGTGTGTCTTTGTTCAGGGAGAACGAAGCGCCGCTGCCGAGGCTTTGTGGCCTTCTCTCTTCAAAGTTCTTCTTCTTCTACATCTACTCCTTCCGGTGCTTCTTCCTCACCGTCGTCGTCGTGTTCTTTGCCGATCGATTCCAATGAACTCCCGGCTTCTTTGACTACCCTTTACTTATTGCTTCTACTACCTTCTTCTGTTTAACAGTGAAAAGGAAGGTATGACTATCGAGTCGATTTCCAAATTGGCTTTGCCCGCAGGATCGACCGATTTTGTGCGAATTTCAGGATGGCATGTTAAAATGTTCCTTTCTCTACCTCTCTCTCTCTCTCTTCGTTTGTTTTTTTTCTCTCTACGCCCGGAGGCTCTTCTCTCACGTTCGGTATCTCCTCTCGTTGTGCCGTGGCGCGCTCGTGAGCCTTTGCGAGCCGATGCCGCGTATGCAGAAAACATCGCGAAAGTGCCCACTCATTGTCCCGGAGTGGCAGTCGAGTGCAGCTTTGACGACGACGGGGTAATTAGTTCGTATTATACTTTGTGACATCGCCGGGGTCGGCCAGCGAAGGCAAAGAGGTCCCTCCTCTCTCTATCCCTCTCTCTCTATCGCTTTCTCCAGCTTTCTTTCTCTCCCGTTTTCTCCGCCTCTTCGAATCCAATTACGATTTTGGTTTGAGACGTGATCTCTTTTTCTCTCGAGCTCGCCGATACGTGGCTGGTCCGTGCATACGTTCGTTTTTTTTTCTCTCTTTCTATCTTTCACTCACTCTCTCTCTCTCATCTCTTTCGCTTCTTCTTTTCTATACGAGGATACAGGAACGCAAAAGGGGGACGAACGAGTGGAAGCCACGAGGTTTATCCGAAAACTCTTTGTCAACAAAAGGACGTCGAGTGTGCCGCTATAACGTACGCGCACTTCGAGGTATAAAGGGACAGTGGGTAATAAAAACCCTCGGCGGAGCTTCAACGAGCACGCGGAAGTTACTTTTCACGAGTACGCCTGCTACTCCACAAGATGTTCCGCGAAAGGCCCTCTTCTTTCCCTCTCTTTCTCTTACTTTTTATCTATCGTCGCCGTAGAATTTTCTCGTTAGCACGTAGAAGCCGAAACGCGTACCAGTAGTAGCTGCTGCTGCTGGCAAAGGGTTCCAGAAATCCAAGCGTAGAGAGCACGCTCTTCTAATAGGCTAACACTTGCCCGACAAATTTCACGATCGTTCGGAGTGAAGCAAGAAAAAAAAAAAAGTTGGTGAAGAGGGTCTTTTCTATCCGGAAACACGTATGGTTTCACTAGTACATTTCCCAGGGGAAGGGAAGGAACGCGTGAGAGGGAGAGAGAACCGTTTTTATCGCTCGTAGAATCTTCTCGTTAACGTCGAATCAAATCGGACGCGAAGCTTAAAGGCGTCTCAAAGAGTCTATGTAATTTTCCAACGGGGAAAAGGAGAAGTGGTCCGGTGGGTGGATTCGTTTCGTTGCACAGAGAATACGAAATTTCCCATGGGGTGATACGCAACGGATTTTTTTCTCCTTTTTCTAAAGATACGTAGCCTGGGAGAAGAAGGGAGGAAAAGGAGTCAGTTTGCTCGCGTTTCTTTTTTCTCAGCGAGAAAGGCGAGAGACGCGATCCTTCGTGAGGACGATCGAAGCGAATCAAAGATGGAAGCGTCTCGCGAAGGAACGACGACGTAGGGAGGGTGCGAGTAGGAGAGAAAGAGAAAAAAGTGCGATAAAAAGTTTTCCTTTGACGTTTCCACGCCGGACGGCTGTCAAGCCGCTGCGACGCGGCGCACCCCTCCGAGTGACAGCTCCTTTGCCGCTTGGCGCACCGTTTCAAACTACCGCTGCCTCGAAAGTACGCGCTCGATGTGAAACGTCGCCCGTATTATCGATCGTGAGAAAATTCCGGAGAACCGGCGAGAGGACCGTCGAATTTTTCCATGCCACCCCCCAGAGCGACGCGAAACGCCGTACCGCCACGCCGTCGTCCGTCGCTTTCAAAGAGACGCACCACGGAATCTTATCGCTGTGCTTTTGCTCGAATGGGTAACGATAGTTTCATGCGATGTATGATGCATTGTATTTGTTACCGGGTGTTCGAGATTGTACAATGGTGTTACGTTAATACGTTACGCGGTATGACATGTAAGATAGTATCTTGAAAATGTGTTAGCGCGTAGATGGTAATGTATTAATCAATTCGGAGCAACCTGTATGGGAAGATTTATATAGAAAATGTAGGACACTAAAGAAAATACAGTTATCGCCATTTATAAAGAGATAGTATTCGTATAAAAATATTTTGTATTCTTACCGAGAGATGATTAAAATTCAGAAGAACGGCGGATAGGTAAATTCTGCAACAAGCACAAAATATTCACGTGAATGTCAAGTATCAAGCGTTAGAAATTTATAATAATTGTATTAATTACTTGTTACTGATAGTAATAATATAAATTATATTAACATTCATCGAACAAAATCTATAAGAACAAACGTTTGTGGTCCATTCGATCGAAATGGAAAAGCGCAAAGCGGAAGAGGCGTGCGCGAGTTGTCGCGCCCTCCCAACTCCTCGTGTCGAGAAGGAAAAGAAGGCTGAGAGGTAACGGTGGTAGGAGGAGGGTCGTCGGTGATGAAATCTTTGATCCGCGGTGTAATTAGTCGCCGTGGCAGCCACCCTCGACCGTGTGTAACGGGCGGCGATAGTGCCAGGAAATCGCGTTGGTGGTTGCCAGCGAAAATGTTTGAGTGGCGATCAAAGTCGCGCCTTCCCGCGCGTTTCCGCTCCTTTCCGCGCTTTCCTCCGTACCAACCTCCTCGAAAGTCGAGAAAGCTTCGAGAGAGAAGAGGAAAGAAGGGCGACAACCACCCTCCACCCGCCCATCACCTCGAGTTACACATTGGCGCGGTCCCAACTTTTTTTTAATCCTGTTCGAATCTCGTTCCATTATTTTGTCCATCTTTTCTTCATAATTTTGGATTTGTGTAATTTATACACGTTGGAAACAAATCGATTAAGTACCTAATATGTCTTCTATTTGAATTTAAGTATCCGTAACAAATTAATATTCTTTTAATCCTTTGCACTCGACCGTCACCTTTGAAGCGACATATTTACGGTATTATTTCGTTTCAATTGATATACCTACCACTCAGTTCGTTGTGAACAAAAACAAGGTTCGAATTGCTGATAGGTTTCGGCATTATTTCGGGTCTCTGGGCCCACTCGACACCGAGCGCGAAGGGTTAGTTGTAAATATACGATGTAATCCTGATGTATGCATCATGATTTTTGCGAAAATGGTCACCACCGCCGATTTCAATGTTTGATGGCCCATTTTTAAGAAAAAGGCATGCAGACTACTGCCCCGTTGTCCGTTTTTCGATATCGTTGCGGAGTGTTGAAAAATAAATTTTTTAAGTGTCGCAGTATGGGTCGTTTTCAAGAGAAAAATTGCTGTAACTTTTTAACCAGTCATCCTATCGAAGCCACACTGCCATATTCGTAAAGAAGAGACTTTCCCCTTTCGAACGAGTATTTGATCGGGCAAATTCGAGATACTTCGATTTTTGACAAAAATCCTGACCTATGCATCATGATTTTTGCCAAAATGGTCACCACCGCCGATTTCAATGTTTAATGGCTCATTTTAAAGATAAAAGCATGTAGAATAATGTTCCGTTGTCCGTTTTTCGATATCGTTAAGCAATGATGAGAAATTAATTTTTTAAGTGTCGGAGTATGGGTCTTTTTCAAGCTTCAAACTGCTGTATCTTCCCAACCAGCCATCCTATCGAAACGCGACTTGCATATTCGTAAAGAAGAGATATTACTCTTTCGAACAAGTATTTGATCGGGCAAATTCGAGATGCATCAATTTTTGACATAAACCGCGATGTATGCATCAAGATTTAGAAAGAAGAAAGCATGCAGAATACTGTCCCGTTGTCCGTTTTTCGATATTGTTAAGCAATGATGAGAAATTAATTTTTTAAGTGTCGGAGTATGTGTCATTTTCAAGCTTAAAATTGCTGTATTTTTCCAACCAGCCATCCCATCGAAACGCGACTTGCATATTCGTAAAGAAGAGACTTTTCCCTTTCGAACGAGTATTTGATCGGGCAAATTCGAGATGCATCGATTTTTGACAAAAATCCTGATGTATGCATCATGATTTGGATGGGGAAAAAATAAGGATGGGGCTGGGATTTTTAGCCCCGGTCTCCCCTATACGTTTATACTTAAAGTTTCTCGTAAATCGTATATTTGTCTCCCACAAAAGGGGAAGTGCCATAATCGTGATAATTTCGAACAAAGGATTTGGCTTATCTCGAGAAATGGATCGAAAAAGATAAAGGGTGCGAATCGAGATATGAAAAAAGCTCGCTAGCGTTACGCCAGTGACGGAAGGGCGCCGCATGACACACGTCGAGTGCGGCACTCCGCACCCTCAAAGCATAGCCGCCGCCATTGCCACCACCGCCTTCCGAACTCGACGTCGAGACGCACGGCATGCATCCTGAGCTCGAGGCTGCTTTCAAGGAAACGCGAATACGCGCGAGCGGAATTTAGCGTATCCGCGTGGAAGACCGCGACACGTACGGATCGTATGGACATTAACCACGTGGAACATGGAACGTGTTCCGAGTTGATCAATTTGGTAATTAATGCTAATTCATTTACATTTTCTGAATCTGAGAAATTAAACAATAAAAATCACAAATTCTATTTTATTTAGGTTTAGGAAACTCTAAAACGAAATTTGATAGTCGGAAAAAAACTATTTAACTCGAAGATATATATCATTTTATCCTCCTACCTACATATTCCTTCATTACTATTTCTCTATCTCTCACTCAAACTTTTTGATTCCAATTTCCATAATGAACTATCACAGATTAATCTCATTCACAAACACGATAAACCTTTCGTTATAAGTTGACGATAATTAAAAATTGAGTCGAATAATAAAGAATATAGAAGACACCCACGGAATAAAAGAGCGAAGATCGTGGAAGTAAAGGAAGGACGAACGATTTTACGCTCGGTTCCTCTTCTCTACGGGGCTCGGACTACCCTCGATCGTAGGAACGACGAAGGAAGGAAGCAACGACGTCGTCAACGACGCGACGGGGACTGTTTTCATCGAGCGAATAAAGCGTGTTAAGGCTCTCGTCCATCGTTGCGCGCCCGAGTAATATCTTAATCCTCTTAAAGGCGAGAGCGGGAAACCCAAACTCCAAGAACGCCCGCAGCGGTAACGCTGGACCGTTGCTGCGGGTGTGATGCCGTGCATTCCATGAAGCGCGAGGGAAAGAGAGGAAAGGCTGAAAAAGATCCGTACGGAGACGCGAACGATGTTTGCGAACTAAACCGTCGCGAATCCATAACTCGTCGTCATGCCCGTCGTCGTGTCTCCCTTCTTCCCACCTCCGTCCTCTTGCTCCTACTTTGAGCCGACCTCTTCTTCCACTTGTTTGCCTTTAATTTGTCCGAGCTCTTCTCTTCGCGAACGAGGTGAAGGGAACGTGTCTTTCGAAAAGCCGCAAGGAATATTTTCACCTCTCTCTTACCGACATCACGTATTTCCGATGAGCTATATAATTACAGTCTACGGTATCTTGATAATATTCGCATAAATTTCTTAAAGGTTACTTATACCTACAGTTTTTTTTTCTCTCAAAAGATTATAGGAGAAGTATGAGTAACGTTATACCGCTGATATCGCGAAATATTAAGTTGCATTTCGTTGGCCTCTCTTCGATGCATAATAAATAATAATTAGATTTATTTCCTAAATTATGTAACAATCCAATCCACGTATCGTTAATGTATTATTCGAGATAATATTGACTTGTTGTTGCATATACCTACGTAATCATTTATCGGAACTATGTGATTATGATATATAATGTAACCAGTCGATAATGATTCATCGTTGGAACTGTAATAATAAAAGCAATTTTACACGTATCTACCATAATTTAGTATAATCTCCATGGAATCTCTACTAACACTCGATTCTGTGAACGACCCGATGCATCTCTCGTCCCTCATTCTCTCCTTCTCTTTTTTCGCGAGAGTAGAATCGACACATTAAGGGCATCGAGAATGCCTATTGTATCGAAAGCTCGATTTAAATTCTAAAGTGGCTCGGAACGGAAGCGTGCCGCTGAAAGCTGGTTCGACCCTCCTCGAAGCTTAGCGAGCTTTATCTCCCATCCTCCCTTCGCCTCTCTCTCTACGTTTACTTCGACGGCACTAACCAACGGAAAGCGACGTAACCGCGATCGATTCGTTGGAGCGCATCCCGTGAATTCCGACGAAGGCTCAGAACCGGCCGAACAGCGGCAGCCCTACGCTACCGGAGCATTAATGCACCGAAACGTAGTTACAGTTTGTAACTCTATTTTGAGGGACGTGTGCGAGTAACGTGTCCCTCCTCTGCGCCACCTCCTCTCCCTCAGTGTCCCGTAGTCCCCTCTATATTTCGAAATACGGATAACAACGAAGGCAGCGGCGATAGAAGGAGGAAGAGGATGACGGGGACGTCGTTTCGAATGTTGCTTGCATGCGTCATATCGCCATATTATTCGAGAAGCTGTCTCTCTCTCTTTCTCTTCCGCTAACGTTCTAACCCTCCTCACTGCGCGATACGCCCGAAACATCTGTGTCGCAATTATCGTGAATACGTGCTTCAAAGTGTCCGCCCATCGTCGTGTTACGTGCAGGACGTGGACAGTTTTTTTTCAAAATTATTTTATTATTTTATTAACGAGTAACAATAATACCCTTTGATACATTATAAACAGGCGACAGACATAAAATAATTACATTAGTCTCATTACAGAGGATCTTACAGATTATTACATTAATTTTTTAATTTGAGATTAGAAATAATAGGTAGCGATATTTCGAACGGGGTTTTTAAGATTACGTTTTAATTAAAACGTTTGTAAATTCTCTTTATTAGCATTAGAGAAATTTGCTTTGAAACGTAGTCCCTCGTAAAGGGACGCGTGCTCGATTTCCAGAGGAAGGTATATAAAGAGGGTCGTTAAGTCGCGAGAAGATAGCACGAAGTTTGTTGTTCGATAAAATGCGAGAACCCGGTCGAGGCACCGTGAAAAATGAGCTTTTGACAGGCCGCTGCATGTGCGGTAGACGAAACAGATGGACGGTGAAACACGGTCGCTCGTTCGCTGCCTTTGGGTTTGCTCGATCGAATCGAATTTATACGAGATGCCGAGAAGAAAGGATAATCGTTACGGCATCATCAAACGACGATTATTTTCTTTTGTGACAGTACCTAACGAGCAAAATCGATGAACCAAGCACATCCATTGTAACGGTGATTATAAAGGTCTCCAAATTATACCATTTTTTTCCCTGTCGAGATAATTAGATTTATTAATATTTATAAGATAATGTGTAATTTAAACCGGTTTAAAGTTTAAAGAACTAGAGGGT
The DNA here is from genome assembly GCA_916049575.1 of Ancistrocerus nigricornis. NCBI lineage: Eukaryota > Metazoa > Arthropoda > Insecta > Hymenoptera > Vespidae > Ancistrocerus > Ancistrocerus nigricornis. The sequence continues at coordinate 1,020,474 of OU696668.1, read as the reverse complement.
TCTTCGATCGCTAAATATTTTTCACGAATGGTTCCACAGTATTGTAAACGTAAATCGATGTGACGAGAAATAAGCAATAAATTAAACTTTAACCCGGCGTTTGACCTAAATCAAGTTGACAATCACCGATACAATTATTCCAAATCGAAAATCGATTGTGCGCGAATAACAGAACGTTCGGAGTCGGGACGGGCAGGCGACATTCCCAAAGTAATTTGTTAATCTCCCTGTAGTCTATAAATTTGTCTCAGACAGCATAGATTACGGGGACAGGCATGCAATTTCAGGCTGTTATTTTCCCATCTGGCAGTACGGATCGTTGCATTGTCCGTCCACGTACGACGAATTCTTTTCTCTTGATTAATCTCCAGTCGGAAATTAATCATCTTAGAACGGCGATGTCGAGGGGAGGGGGAAGAGTGCGGTCGTTGGTGCAGGAACTTTGTCGGAGCTTCGGTCTCCTCGTTAGAGACACGTTCTCTCTCTCACTTATGAGCGGAACAAAGTTCAGGATCGCACGACAAATCGAAGTGCACGAAGAGAATATATCGAAGGGAAGTTACGAGAGCAAGGGTACCTCGGACACGGGGAATTTACGTGGAGAAGGGGATGCCTCGAACCCCTCGAAATATTGATTGACATCCGGGTGACAGATTTCACTGGCCACACACCCCTTTAGTTGCGAACTGCAACGTATACCGAGGCGCGACCCGCCCCCGAGCCTTCCATCTCGACCCTCTCTCCTCGCCCTTCGTCTTTTACTTCACCCAGAGGTACTCTTTGTCATGCTGATTTGTTGCCAACCTCGCAGCGGTGCTCCTTTCCCGCGTCGGTTAAAACGATTTCCCCGGAAAATGAGACGTTCGAGAGTAAAATTATCTTGCATCGAGTTTTGTAACGAATTCGAGAAATATTCGAACGAATGTATGGAAAAGGTTCGGCTGTAAATAACTTGCAACGAGAGTAAAGTTTACTATAAAAAAATAATTGCACCTACCTACCTACTTGCAACAGAATTTTTCATCCACTTTACGTGTCGTACCACGATCGGAATGATTATTTGGAAAGTTATGTAACGAGCCCCGAAGGGAAGCTCGTCTCGAAATAAAAAGAAACTCCGATGAACCCAGGAGACGGACTTACAAAGATATCGCGTGTCTCGTTTCAACGCGAAAGACACGATTGGAATTTTCACAGCGACGTTCCTCTCGCGTGCTCGTGGTTTAAGTGCCAATCCCGATCGGGTCGTTCGCGATTCGCGAGTTTTACTATAAATATCTGGGTTATCTCGGCGCGAACACTAGGAAAGGGCATCGCCGTACGCGATCCGTATATCAATTTTTCCACGGTGCACGAGTACGGCTTAAAAATAGCGACCGCGTTGGCTCCCGCTCTCTTTTTCTCTTCGATATCGAACGCGTTTACACGGACGACTCGAACCAATATCAGCCTTCTCTTCCTCCTGCGATTCTCTATTCTCTTTTATTCCTCTTTCCGTGTCTCCATCTCTCCCGCTTTTCTCTCTGCTTGTATACCGAACGAATGAAAATCTAGTTAACGGCGAAGAACGATGCATCGGGGGAGAGTCGAGAAAATGTAAAGCTTGATAAAGAAAAAGAGACAGACGTATACATGTATAGAGAGAGATGAAGAGAGCAAAAGAAAAAAAGAGATAATCCTCGTCCAAGCGTACTCGAGTCGAGAAAAGAGAAAGCACGCGAGCGAAATATAAAGGCAGGACACTCGAGATACTATAATCGAGTTCCATACTGCAATTTCCTTTTCCGAGTCCTCTTTGCGAGGCACTCGTTCATTGTTATATATTCCTTGATAAGTATGCCGCCGCACCCGTTTCACGAGTCTCGATACTTCGAATATACCTACACGAACCTATACAACTATATATATATATATATATACATATATATATATGTATATCTATATGCGTTCAATAAGGTACGAACGAACTGCACTTTTCCGTACCACAAATTAAGGTTTCCATTGATTCCGATGATGAACGATTCGATTGGCCCCGTTTGAACCTTCTCTTTTGTTCCTTCTGACTATTCGCGCGAACTTTAAATCGATTTATCTCGCGTACGTGAGAGATCGTTCACGACGGAATCTTCTGTTGGACGATGCTGCTGCTCAGCTTTCTATTCGACAGAGGGGAAATAGAAATCGTGACGTATCGTTGGTGTCCTCCTTTTCGAAATTGCGCAACAACGACGATCTCGTTTCTTCTGGTTAGTCTCGTTTGAAAAAAATCGAACAACGTCGCACCGTCGATCGAACGGTCACGTTCTAATCGGTTGACGCTATAGTTAAATATATCTATATCGATCCGCAGCGATAATTACACGACTGAAAGGATTAAACGTTAACGGTATTTGGTAATGCGGAGTATTATAGGCCGATTAGGTATCGCTAATTACATCGCAACGTGATGTACCAGTTAATCCCTGCATCGCTTGCAAATGACACGTCACGTACGTAGGTACCTATGTCCATCGGTCTTCGGTTAGATAGGTATTATAATAATTCCATCTCTCTCACCCTAAGTCTGCCGTAAAACGTTTGACTATGTGGCTTGACATTTTGCCTCTTTCGAATATCCAAAGGTCTCTCGGCGATATTTCGCGGATCGCGAAATTCTCTTTCTACCGATACGATCCCCGATATCGGTGCGATCTTATTGTACCGTCAATTTTATTGTCGTAGCAGTATTATAATTTTAAACACGCCTAGTACTATTTAATGGCACGATCCGGTTTTTCCTCTCTATCCTATTTCGTAAGCTCGAGATTTTTTCAGAGCAAATTTATTGACATTCCATGCCCAACCCCTATTAGTCGTCTTTTACGACGATAAGAGGATATAGAATATATCGTTGGTATGTTCTACCTTCTGCCCTAACTGCCAGGGAAAAATTGTATCACGATCATTAGATTCGTTTAGTTATAAATTGACTTTTTCAGTTTGCGTTCACATTTTTCTCGCGATAAGAGTTCGCCACTATAATCTAACGAAAAACGAGCGCCAGCTCGCAGAAAGGATTAAGCCGAACGCTGGCGAATATTAATTAATCGATAAACGTCAGGAACGGGCGAACAAATATCCCGGGAAAATGCGAGCACGCGTTCGCAACGATGCACGATGCCAATAGCCATGGACAATCTATTACGAGCTGACTCGGTGCGATACGATTCCGAAATGAAAACGTAATTTTCGGCGAACGAACGAAGCGTAGCCGATATTTTCCCCCCTCCTACTCTTCGGACTGCACTCGATTTCGTGCGACTCGATGCACAATATTTCTATCTACCCTCGTGCGAATGACCCGTCCGAGCCGATAAGGTAAACCCCTACCCGCACGTATCTACGTGTCCCTCTCTCTCTCTCTCTCTATGCGATGGAAAAATATATCGAATCGAATCCCACGAAATATACCGTAAACTCGGAATGGGAGATATCTTCTTTTCGCTTGAAATGAACAACGATGCCGATATGCATTCAAGAGTTTTTTTATACGATGGAATACGTAATATTTATACATTTTTCATAGGTATGCGTTCGTATAAAGTCAGAAATTGTATTCGTTTCAAAATAAAGTATTTCGAAGTCACTGAATAAAAATATGAAATATTCCATCGCTGTAATTTTCTACTAAAACTGACGAATATAAAGATATTTCGTTTGAACATAGTTATAAAGTCGTTCTTTCTAAAAAGTTTACTAAATATGTTTCGACAAAACTTTTTTCTACATTTAATAGAGATATATTTATCTACGCACAAATTTTGCATACGAATTTTACGATAACCCGATGCACCGACGAAACTCATCAGAATTAATTCCTAATCCAAGCAATTAGTGTCTAGAAGATCTTACTCGAATCGAATAATTGCTTAATCACTCGATCAATCGACCGAATTATTCTTCGTATCGCGCGAGTGGATAAACGGTAGATCCTCGGAACGCTTTCACGTGAATCCTCGATAAATAGAGATAGACGGAGAGAGAGAAAGCTCTCGAAGAGCGTACGTCGCTAGTAACAAACGGGAATAACGTACGGAAATCTTGTAGAGGCAGGACTTGTTTGCCAGGCACTCCGGCATCTAATAACGCGCAATTAGCGCGAAGGATATAATTACAATTAATGCTCGGCATGTATTACCGCTTCCAACTAAACGCTTCGATAAACACGGTTCCTTCGTCTAGCGAAGACGAAGAAGACGAAGGTGGAAGGAATGAGAAAATGCCCGGAGGTTCGAGTCTTTTAACGCGTTCTCTAACATTAGAGGAAGAACGTCCTATAGAAAATTCTTCTCTCTAGGAGGAGCAGCAGCAGCAACGATGTTCGTTATCGCGTTAAGTTTTCTGTTTACCGTCGAATTAGTCCAGCATAATCTTCTCGAGCACGATGAATTCGTCCCCTTGTCGTAGCAGTTCATTCCCGGCTTTACCGTTATCGATTCCAGGAATCCTGGTTAACTATCGATGGAAATTTCGAGTCGCTGGATAAGCCTTTTCCTGCTGCCCTCCTGCGTGTTGGCAGGTAGGTATATATCGATCGAACATGACAGGTAGCTAAGTAATTTATTTGCATTCACGTTGTACGTGCACGATGTATGTAGGTAGCAACGTGCATCGATCGACGATAAGAACAGACGAGATTGCGTTTACTAATGATCTCGGCTGAGGAAGTTACATTTAATTAATTGCATGTTCGATATCCGTTTCTCGCTCTTTATCGTACGGTCGATTGATTGAAACAGATTTGAGTTACCTTTGTAACGAGAGGAACGAATATAAAACGAGATCAAAATCTGTTTTCGCTTTAGACGGTACGAATAATAATCTATGAGAAAAGAAGCTTACATCGCGAAACCGATGATGATACTTAAAATACCTGGCCACAAAATTTTTCGTGTAATTATTGACTCGTTAATTACCGTAACGAGCCAAGACAGGTTCGTTACAAAGTCAAAAGTCCTTCCCGATGGGAAGGTTAATCCGTACGAACGGGTGACTCGGTAATAAGGCATCGACGCTGATTGGATTCGATCGTGGCGAAGAAGAAAAAGATGAAGAGACGAACGCAAGAAAGAAGAGACGAGCGAGTAGAAGGGAGAGGAAGTCACGCTCGATATAAAAGGCGACAGCGACGATACGATTCTCGCGAGTCGCAGGACGATGATTGCCGCGACGGAGTAGGCAATTGAAGATGTGACAACGGCTGGACGCTTCTGAATCATGTCACACGTCAAATGAGTGCTCGGAAACTGTCAGACCCGCTCCAATTACGTCTTCATATATACCAATGTCCGACCGAGCCGCCGCGCGCTCGCGTCCCACGCACGAGCAGCGACGTTGCTCAACAAGTTGACAGCTTCGGTGTAAGCGACGAAAATTATCTGATCGGTTGCCATATTGTACTTATAACGGCGATGCCTCGAACACGACGGCATTGTCCCTGACACATCGACCCGATCCATCCTCGTGGATCACCAACCGTTAACGCGTTAAACGCGCGAACCTATTTGCGTGGCCCCGATGACACGCAATGACGACAAAAATACCAGCATATTTCCTAAAATGTTTTATCCTTCTCTCTTTTGAAAGAGAAACGTATTATTAACGCTTGTCAATTATTTACTTAACGCTGGCCCACACGATTACCTCGAGTTATCATTAATATGTATGTATAATGTAGTCAGCTATCCAGAGTTTCTCAGCGCGAGAGCCGAGCAGAGTTGCTATTCGTGGGATAGAAGCGTTAACGTTCGGACGTTCTGCTTCGACTAACGCGATAACTACATCACCGGATTCTTGATTATTCGACATTGTGTTACGTTATAACAAAATTGCCACTTGGTAGCAAACAGCGCGAGAATATAATTAGCGTACCTACCTACCTATATTCTAAAGCTCACGAGCCGGTTAGAGGCATGGAGAGGAAGAGGATACGTAAAACGAGCGAGTCGTTCGTGGAATCGTCTTTTTGAAACGTTCGATGACCTAAGACGATGATCACGAACGTCGACGATGAGGAGGAAGGGCTACCGTTTCGAAATTTAAATTTATTCCAACTCACGAATACGATAATTATTCGAAGGATCTTCGAAGAAAGAAAGAAAGAAGGAACGTATTCGCCTTCGAGTGATTCGTTCGAAGTGCTTTTGTACACGCACGCACACGCTACCTTTCGAGAAGGACCAGAGAAACGAGGTACGTGAAAAGCGAAGAGAAGTACTCGAGAGGAGGCCAGCGAAACGATGCTAATGCAAAAGAATATGCAGTTGTTGACACCGTCGTGGATATCGTCTCGTCACTATTTTTAAACTGCGAATTGTGCGGGAGATAGCTCTTAACTTTATGCGAGTCGACCGTGGTTAAAAGTAGCCGTAAAATATTTTCTAAACGATTCTTTTTACAAATACCATAATAGTAATAATAATAAACGAAATTCTTATATTATAGTAATGGAAGATTTACCGTCGAAATGTACGTAACTCGAGGATAAATCCTCCTCGATCAACTCCCGAACACGCCCATGTTCCTTTCCACACCTCGGTAAACTCAACCGAAGGATCAACGTACGTACACACCGGCGGTCAACGCGAGACTGACTCGGTGCACGCTATGTTACCCGCTGGCGAATAAACGTAAACACATCAGGAACGTAAACAATCTCTTCAACGAGGACTCTCTACCTTCCAAGAAACGATTTTATAATGCAACGAGAAGGTTAAAAAGAAGAAGGAAAGACAAATAACGGAATCAACAAGGAGAAATTATGGTGGTAAGATTATCTAAGAGAGATGTGGGATGGTAAAAGGGGTGGTTAAGTCCGATCCAGGGTCGTTGGAGGGTGAAAAGCGTGTGGCAGGTCTACGATCGTGTCGACATAACCGCTCGCTCGTTCTCGGCTCGTTTCAAGAGCGATAAATCGGCCGTTAAACGCTCGTAAAACTCGCACCCCAAAGTAACAGCAGCAACTGCAACAGCCACTCGTCGTGTCTGCGTCCTCTTCTCGTCGTCTCGCCACGATCCTGACGTGCGAGGGGTTCCTCCACCTCTCGAAGAGGACGAGCATGCAGGTTCGAGCTGTACAGGTTCGTCCTCCGGATTTCAGGGAGGCATCGCGTTACGATATGCTAAATTAACGACGACGTCAACGCAACGCTCCTACTAGGGGGTTGCGAACAACGTGCGAGGGCAGCACGCCTTTCAACGTCCACGGGGGGATCAGGGAAATAGAATCGAAGAGGACGAGTACAATGAGAGAGAGAGAGCTTTTATTTCCGTTTACGATTTTCGTCCTTCTAAAGGAACATTCAATTAGGTGAATCGAAACGACTGGAGTGATACTAAACAGATTCATTGTATCGTAATCGTGCCTGAAATATATGGGGGGTTTTATGTCGAGTATATTTATCGTCACGGATATACGTGCACGTTCACCCGTCATCCATTCTATTTAATAGACAAATTGTTATGAATAATGGGGTGTAATTACTTGAAGATTTTTTTAAACGTGACGTGGTCCTCGCTGGAATTCCATGAGATGAGTAATCCGTTATGAAAACGTTTCGAGTGTTTTCACCGTCTGGTTCTAACGGCACGGATTTTTATTTATCCGCTGGCTTCTTATGCAAATGGCTACCGTTCGTCTTGAAAGCACGAAGATTACTAAAAGACGGGATACTCCGAAACTGTGTAAACTCAGCACTTGACTTCGTCCTTACAGAATTCCATAGGATAAAAGGAAAATAAATTTTCGGTCTTTCGTTAAAACGAAGTTATTTAGCTACGGTATAATACGTAAAGAAGGAATTCAATTTGTAGATCGCTCTGGAAAATTTTATTTAAGCAAGGACGAAATTCTTTTTTTCCTCTGCCGGACCTTGCTCGTGAGGGTTTTTTTTTTTTTCTTTAAAGAACGATAACGGAGTACGATTATACCAGTCTCTGGGGCCACGGTGGGTGGCCTCGACTGATACACGCCGGTGCTACGGCTAGGATGAACGAGGAGGAGCGAAAGAGGAGGAAGGAAAGGGCATAAGGGCTGCGGAAAGAGAAAAAAAAGAGACGGAGAGAGAGAGAGGAAAGAAAGAAGGAAAAAAAGAGATAGAGAGAGACTGTGGGTGCAATCGAGTAAACACGGCAGCCCTCCTACGGATTCCTCTCGTGCTGCGGATGCTGTGCCGAGAGAGAAAGAGAGAAGAGTCGGGAATGCAAAGACGACTACGACGACGAGCTGCAGCGTCTCGCCTTTTGCCGTCACTTCCTTCCTTCCTTCCTCGCTATGCCACGTGAAAACTCTTCCCTGTTTATATATGTACCAGCTTACGTATATACATGTACGTATATACCATATATTTATTCGTGAGTTTTCTTAAAGAAGAAATCCAGAGAATTCGCCGTCTGAAAAACGCAGCATTTCCCATCTCCGTATTATTACGAGACAGACAGACGACGAGACATCGTCGAGAGTTTGTTTAAACAAATTGATGCTTCTCGTAGGACGAGTAGATAGATTTACGTATTTGAAGAAAGTTAATAAACTTGCTTACCTACCTACCTACCATACCGATAAAGCCGCTATATCGTAAAAGAGATTACGCGGACTACGTAAAGTTTCCTGTATTTTTTTTCATCGCGAGTTCACTACAGGGTGTATCAACTTTTTGACAACTTTGTATATTTGTACGAGCGTGTTCCTTACGTGAGAAAGGAAAGGAAAACTTCTGGGGAACCCTGAACTCGAAAGTACGATAACGACAGGAAAGAGTATGTACGAGGTGACTCGTTTGTATATTCGGGCGTATGTGTGTGCGTAGTACGTGTGTGAGACCGAACAGCTGCTACGTCGAGACGCTAAAACTTACGCTAAACTCGCTAGATAGCAAAACCTGAATTTATATTGGATAACAAATTCATAAGGCACGCGTGTCTCATATAAATTGTACATACAAGAAAATATTTGTTTAAGGATAATAAATTATTCTTTTCTTTACCGAGTAACGAGGAAGTACAAATCGATAAAAACAAACGTCATTATCTGGCGCCTTTTTTTAAAATATATATCAAATGTTTGGTTGGCCAGGAAAATCGGACTGTTTTGACAAGACTAACGGATCTTCCGTCTTCTTCGAGCCCCGCGCCAACGACCTTAAGGTAAACCTCAGGAAAGGACCACCAGAAGCCTAAACAAACCTTTCTTGGGGCCGACCCCACACGCGCCATCCCTTGGAACCTCGTTCAGAACGGTGGAAGACTCCTTCGACCTCGTTTCCTGAAAACCATCGACCTCTCCCCTATTTCAGCTTTCTAGCGAGGATACGCTCGTAATTATTGTATTAAAATTTGGGGAAGCGTTAAGCCGCAAAGGGCTGTATAACACCCTAATATTCTCCTCTCGTAACTCGAAGATGTTTGCGGCTGGCAAACCGTGCACGCGAACCTTGTTAAAAAGGTTCAACGATATTTCGATGGAATACTAAATTGGGGAATTCTTCCCACTCTTTGCGACGTACATAAGGGGAGATTACGAAGATATATATTTTTTCTTTAACAAGATGATCAATATTTTCATGTACCTATTATAAAATATTGTTGTATAATAAAAATGTGATTATATATTTATCAGCGTTTTTTATTTTAACCCATAATTAACCCAAATTTCGAAAATCATCAATGAAGTTCGTTGTCCTATAATTACCACCTTACTCTAACTAATATCGACCCTTTCCACTAACCCATATATCATAGACAAGCCCCAAGAGCCCATTTCGCTCGAATAGAAACATCTATCCGACCGACACGTTCATCTAATTACTCCCTCACCTGTCTATCCGGCCGTCTACCTACTTACCCGTCTACCCGAAACGGTAGTTACGCGTTCCTAGCCCAACCCGAAAATCTCGGTTGAAACCTAGTCTCTCGCTCTCTCCCTCTTCTTTTCTCTTCCTCTCTGACGAAGGGTTCAGGAGGTCGCCGAGAGTGTGCGCGAGGTCGTGTTAAGCTTCGTCGAGGTGTTATGCCGCAATGGTCGCACGTGCGACGTCGAAGCGACGCTTTCCCGTATGTACCCGCAAATATTGGTCCATTGCGGGATCACAATGCACCCTCGCATCTCTCTCTCTCTCTTGCGAGTACACACCAAACTCCAGTGTGTTTCGTGCCTTAGAAGGGTTCGACACGAGGAGAGGAGAGAGTATATAAGGTGGCCTCGAACGCACATGTACGAGTCATCATCCCCACAATCAACCCCCATTTCTACCTCCTCCATCTCCAACATCAACCATAGCAGCAGCCGGCGTTATGGCGCTTCGCTTCCGTTCGTGGCGTTTTCTCTCCACCCGCGTTTCTCCCGCGCACTGTATTATTGATTTCCGCCCTTTGTGTCGCGTGATCAAGAAAATTGCCGTCGCGCTGTCGAGGAGGCGCGCACCACAACGACTACGACGACGACAACGTTGCGCGAGGACGAGAGGTTGACGTTGGTGTTGGTAACGTTCGTGCTACCGTTCCTCCTTCCTTCCGTGTTGCCGATCGTGATGCTTGCAATGGTAGTGGTGAGGGTGGTAGCGACGGTGGTGGGGAAGAGGGTGTGGCGGAGGAAGGAGAACGACGTCGCGATTACCCCACGACGACGGGTAATGCACCACCTCCCTCGACAACGACGACGATACGGTAACACGGCGTTACCCTTCACCACCACCATCACCGTTACCCCCGTTCTTCTCTCTCCTCGTCATCCTCCTCTCGTTGCAGTAGTGGTGGTAGTCGTCGTCCTTGTCCCATCGAGACCGTTTTACGTAACGATGGAAAATGCTGTTTCGAATGTGCAAGATTAACCCTTCGCAGGCCAATTCTTTTTCGATGCTTATGTACTGTCAAGGGTTGTTCCGCACGCTCGGTTGCTACGGTTCGATTGGAAAACTATCGTTCTGTATCGCGTGCTAAAAGCAAATGCTTTCTATAAGGGTTAGACTATTTTATTAATTACGTGAGAATGATAAGATCAGAGGGTTAGAACTCAATGGTTCTCGCATTTTTTTATATAAGTCTGCCCCGTGACTACCATGGAAATGATTTTTACTAATTTTGTGCTAATCTTTTTGGCTAGGCGCATGGTAATAATTGAATTTGTAAATACTGAAATAAGTACAAAATTAACCAAAGTTACCACTATTTTAATCTTGCCCGGAGAATAGAATAAATCGAATTAAAATTTGACTTTCTATAGGTTATTTATAGAAGTGGTTCTTAGTTTTAGAACGGTTCCCGATCCCTGGATTAAACACAACTTATTTTTGTATAAAATCAAAAATTGTATTCGAAACAAGAGCGACAATTTTCTCCCTATCGTAACACAAAACTGAAAAGAATCAAATACCCGTATATACCGTGATTTGTCGAGAGTGTCGAACGAGTACGTTCGGGGAGCGAACGCACACCCGTACCGTTTTTAAATTCCGTTTACTTTGGATAAAGCTTACGAACGAAAGGGGATAATGCGAGGGTAATACGTGCAAATACATCCTACGTTTTTTTTCCCCTTTCACCCGTTCCCTTTCTTTTATCTCACACGCGTTCGTAAATGAACGCGTGCGGATTTTTCTTGTAACCTTCGATATAGGAGGTTTACTCGAGCTCGGATAAGCTCGCTTTAAGGAGATGGAATTATGTTACGTCACGAAGAGTGATCTATCTTATACCCTGTCTCTCTCACTCCTTAACTTTCGCATTATCCTAGTACGCTCGTTCGTGCGAATCAGCCAAGTTACCGGACGTTTACGTAATAATCGATAAATGACTCCCGCGATCTAGACTCGCCTTAAGGTCTCTACGAAGAAAGATAGAAATCTTATTCCCTCGTGAAAGCAACCGTAAGATCGAATTAGAGGATCTTATATAACAGTAACATCATTGAGATGAACGAGCTAGTATATAGTACCAAACGTATTACCTAGAATAGATCTCGTTCGAGACGCAGATCGTTCGAGCGAATAAATCGTAATATTGGATCCTTTGCAATCGCATTCGCGAGATCCCATTATCTATAATTTTCTGACTATCGAGCAACGTGCATTTATCTTTCCGCTTTCATAAGCATCGAAACGTTACATGCGAAAATATTTAAAAGCCCTGATACCCTGCAATCGGATCCCTCGCGATCGGACTCATTAATAAATCGTAATAATTACGTTCGTGGGGCAAATATCTCATAAACTTCGATCGTGTCGACATTACGATAAAGCTAAACGAATACTATCGGAAATGTAGTAATAAAGATATCGAAGAGATAATGGAACGAACGGAGGACGAACCTCGGGAAAGAATCGATGAGAAGAAAGAAAGAAAAGGACGGAGAGAGAGTGGTCGAAGAAGTGGACGAAGAGAGAAGTGGAAAAAAAACAGAAGACGAGCGAGAGAGGAAAACGCGTTGTCCCATGGGATCTGTCAAGCATTGTCGAGGGGGTTGCTTGGTTCGTCGCCCGTCGTTCGAGGGCGCCACCGTTTTCCTTGTCTTTCTCTCTCCCTCTCTCTTTCTCCCACACATCCCCTTTTCGCGAGCACCGGTCGTGTCCATCTCTCTTGGAGCTCGGAGGGAAGAGAGCTACCTTTTCAGAGGGGCAGCCTTGGAAGGGGAGGGCTTAGCTCGGGACTGTCACTCGGTGATGGATGATTCTACCCCAACACGATCAATTCGCCTACCCCCGGCATATACATGCCCCGAGGTAGGACTCACCCTTCGGTATCCTCCTAGGCTAAAGCAAGAAAGAGAAAGGAAGAAAGAGGGAAGGCTTTCTTCTTGATCCACTGGAAGACGATGTTCCTTCGCGATATCTCGTTCATCGCGAAGAACCGAAAGAAAACGAGATCCAGGATGATAGAGAAATCAAAAGGAATGGTGGATTAGCATGTTTCCCTCGCAAAATGCAACTCGTACCTTCGTGCAAAGTCAGTGAAATCTTACTTGGAATCCCTTCGTCATTCGTTATTACACATATTTTATCGGATAAATCAAATTCTATGGCTTTCTCTCTTTCTACGGTCGCGAGTACACGAGGGTAATGAAGGTGTTAATGGACTCGTATAACGAATACCTTGCTAACACCTGCTTCTATTGTCGTGACTGGTCACGCAGGCTCAAGCACGAGGGACACGTTCATTGAGAAAAGGCTAACGAGGTTTGGTTAGAGTCGTCTAGCGACTCTTTACAACGTGGCCGAACGATCGTGATAAAAATCATGCAAATATTGTACAATTTTTCTTCGGGTAGGTATATCTATTCGAGTGCCGCAGAAAAATGTCTCCCAGTCTATCGGGAGTCTTCTTAATTGACGTTATCGTATTTGCATAAATCGACCTGGTCGAAGGAGCGTAACAGTTTCCACCGATTATTTATTTCGTTCCCGTTATTCCAATGCGAGGGAAAGAGGAAACCGGAATCGAAGGAGTTGCATAAATAAATCACGTCTGCCCGGGGGGAAATCCAGGTGTTTTTTGTTTGGCTCGAGTACTCATCAAAAACTTCTAAAGTCGGAAGAATATCGGAGAATGAGTTAAATGTATTCAGAAAATTTTTCAATAGAGCCTCGAATCCCTTTTAAAACTGTACGCGCGGCTTAAATCCCAGGATTATCGCGAGTAAAATATAATATATATGTACCTGTCTATCGTGCTCTCGTATTACACGGCCGAACGAAATTTTGCGATATTCCGGGAGGACTCTGGAGACGAGAGAAAAGAAAGGAAGGAAAAGAAGAACGATGAAGGGATGAAACACCGACGAGTGTCGATGGCACGCGTGTTAAAGACCAGGGATCGATCGGCATAGAAAATCAACGTACTTACCAAACTCGTTAGGAGTTTACCATTACTTATTCAATCTCGTTATCATCCTCTAATGCGAGCAAAAACGACTGGTGGCTGCTCGTCGTCACCCTCTCCCATTCACCCCTTTTCTAAAGGAAGAGGAAAGACGTGACTGTACTAATAATATTCCGAGGTCCTACACCGTTCTTTAGCGATAGCATCGACGGAATCTATCAACGTTGAGAAATCTAAGAGGCTCGATCCGTCTTCCACCCACTCGAACCTCCGATCCCCTATTTTACTCTCCCTATTTCCTCCTCGCTCCCTCTTGTAACATCCCTCAGTGGTGCATCACCCTTAAACATCCATCCTCCGACCATCGCTCGCCGATCGTGCATACTCCGCGGTACCATCTAATTTGCATAGTAAATTTTAATCAACCTCGAAGCGTAATATGTACATATGTACGTGGATTACGTGTAGGTAGACAAGGGTTGGAAGACAAAGGGGAGAAACAAACGCATATCTATGGTTATAGGGTAAAACGATACAAGTCACATTTTCAAGAAGTTGTAATTAATATCTTAATCGAAGCCTGACGGATAGTATTTAGAAACAAATGGATCTATTATTCCATGTCTATTAGACAAACGAATGAAATTTTCGCATTAAAGTACACATTAATTACCATTTATCTTTCGAGTTTTCTCCAACATCATTTCTTCGTCTACAAAATATCTACAATATCCTCGAACCAAAGACATTTGACTTATGTCGTTTTGCCTTAGAACCGCGGATATATTACCTGCGTACATTATGTGTACACGCAGGTATATGTATAAACCGTAGTGGCAGGGTGCTCGCGAGTTCACCACCACCACCCACCTCGTAATTACTTTCCTCTGCCGGCGCACGTTAATTCAAATTGCTTTCGAATTACCTAACGCCGTGTTGAGAGAGGGAGAGAGGGGGAGGAGAGGGTGAAGTAAAGGAGAGAGAGAGAGTATGGATAGAGCAAGCGAGAAAGGGCTCTTTTCGAGACGCGCCGCGTAACAAGCTCGAGAATTACTCGCTCGCTCTCCTCGTCGCTCTTTCTCTCTGTGTGTACCCGGTTGCATTGCTCCGGGGCTGCTTTGCGTTCGTGGCCTCTGTTTGCTAGACACGAGAAAGCGAGAGAAACGAGATAGAAAAGGATAGAGAGAAAGTGTACGCGACTAGGAGATGGCCAAAGAACTGAAACCGTCGAGATCCTTTGGATTATCGTGCTCGACAAAAGATAACGGCGCTTATCGCGGGCCATGCCACGAGGGAGAGAAAAAGGTTTCCTCTGAAAACTCGCAGCCGTATTGTCGTTGGTGCGGGACAACTCTCTCTCTCTCTTGTCCCTTCCAACAGCAGCAGCAGCTAAATCGACATCGCGAGCAATAGCCTCGCGTGGCACAATAGCACGCACTATTCTGCCCTTTGCTAACCCTCCCTCTTCTCGTTTCATCCTCTACGTCAATTTGTTCCTCCGTGCGAGGATCTCGATCGTCGTATCTAGTGATCAGAGAAAAGGGACGCGCGGGTGAACGGTTTTACGATTATCTTCGTGCACGGGCTTTTTCATGGATTTGTACGAAGCTGACGTACGCACCTGCAGCACGGCTCGAATATTAGATAAGGTAGGCTCTATTCTCGTTGGGAAAACACAGATTTGTGTTATTAAGATAGGAGAGAAGAAAGTTCAAGCGGGTTGTCCAACGTGTAATAAAAATTTGTCAGGAATTCTTTTAGAAATACCGCAGTTCCACGCTGTAAGAAGCAGTCTCCGTACGATCATTAGCACCCCTCGTTTTTCACCCCCTGAAACGCGCGATCGAGGGGCTGAAACACGTTTCCACCATCGCGTCCAAGTTCCTTATCGATTCTCGATTACCCGTAGGACCTAAACGTATTCAAGGGACAACGAAGGCCATTTTCGTCCGAGTATATAAAGCGAGTAACGAAGGGAAAAGAAAAACCTTGGTATAAACGAACTTAGTCCGAGTATTTCAACTTCTCGTTGTCGTTTTAATGAAATCACACGATTTCGAGAGGTCCTTCGCGCTCGAACGACTACAACGTAGCTCGTCTCATTGTCGTCGTCTTTTTTCCTGAATGAAAAGAAGAGGGAAACGTTTGTCAAAGAAGGGAAAGCTCTTCCGAGTCGCCTCGAGTCGTAGAAATAACCCGAAGGAAAGAGACGGAGAGGAGAAGCGAGCGTAGCCCGGAAGCCGGAAGAAAAGGAAAAGAGTGGAAACGTCTTTTGATCTCTCGCGGAGGTGCACTCTCCTTCTTTCTTCTTGCTCTTCTTCTGGTTCACTCTCGAGCGCACGTGCATGTACATAGATACGTAGACAAATCCGCGCGTAGGTACGACGCTGACGAGTTAAGAAAAAAAAAAAAATTCGTTATCACTCACCGTAAGAAGATCGCACGAGTACACACAGTCTCCCGTTGTCTTCTGATCTTTCGAACTTTGACTCCCTTCCACACACAGACCCGTTACGAATAATAAACCAAGAAACTATGCGTATTCCAACGGCGCGTGTCCGGTCACTCGCGCGATTAAACGAAAGCGTACGAGATAGGAAAGGACGAAGAATCGGAGGTCTCCTTGGAAAATGGTCACGAGGAATGTCCGGTTAAGGGTCAGTTTTATCCGTAAAAAAGATAGAAAAAGAGTGAGAAAGAGAAGAGAGATGGCCAGGTTACCGGCACCTTGGCACTTAGCGGTCGCTCTTCTATATACGTGTAGGTTAACCTTGAAAAGGCAACCCGGTTGCGACGATACGCGAGGCTGTTTTGGGTGGCGTGCTGGTGCGGCTAAGAGCGCGACTACGAGGGCGCCGTCTTTCGGTGGTCTTTCGAACGAGAGGAAATCGATAGACCGGCTCTGGCACATGCGTGCACCGACTCTCGTCTCGGCTCTCTCTCTTTCTCAGTCCTTCTCTCTCCCTCCATTTGCCGTTCCTCCCTCCGCGTGGCGGCAGACCACGAGCCAGACCTCCGAGTGTAGGTGGAAGAAGACGAAGAAGGAGAAGAAGAAGGGTTCTAGGCGACGCTCCCCAAAGTAATGGGAATTTCTTTTCCGTTTGCACCCCTCTTCCCTTCCACTCCACCCCCGTCTCGTTTCCCTTCTCCTCTCACCCTCTTCTACCCACCCCTTTCCAACCTCTCCTTTCCTCGCAAACGCGTTTCTTTCTTCTTCTTCTTCTACCACCACCGACCCCTTCTCTTCTTTTCCACCCTCTCTCCTCTTCCTTCGATGCTCAGCTGCTCTTGGAAACACCCTTGCAACGTGCTCGACGCGGGTTTCTTCGGGTTCCCAGCTTCGTCGTCGTCGGTGAACCTGGGGAGAGCTAAGGCCTCTAAGAAGAGAGAAAAGGAAAAACCTCGTACTCATCTCTCTATGTATCTACCTACGCACGTATGTACATGGAAAAGCTCCAGTTTGCTTTTCCTCTTATCGCTCGGGAAAAAATTCTCACCGGCACCGCTCTTCGGCTTATCCTTGAAAGGCCAAAAATTGCTGCCTCGCGACCTAACCGCCCCGTTTGCGGCTCTCTTTTTTACGAATGTACTTTAGGTGGGACGGGGGCTTATATCGATTGCTACTCTCCGAGAAAAATCCACGCGAGTTTTCTCTACCTATATTTTTTTTCCGAGATATCCCAAACGAATTCTATAGTACCCTGCTACTATATCGTTTCGCGCCTTGGATAAAGCCCGACCGTAAACGTGTCGTAGCAAACGTCGAAGGGGTTAAGTCGATAAGACGGTACAGTTCGAAGCTGACCGGTAGCAACCCGACGGTTTCTCGTCGAAATTCTCTTGAAATTTGTTTTCCTCCGATAGGAACGCAGCTAGACGGGATTTGAACGTAAGACAAACACGGATAAACGTGGCTGGATAAAGTCCAAGAAATTTATCGTTCGGAAGGGCTGCTGCTCCTGGCTACACGAACCATGGGATACCTTGCAAATTCCACTCGCGCTAAATTCAATCGTATACGTAGCTTCGTACGTCGGTAAATCGTCGCGGGGATGAAGGGTAGGATCGCTATGTTCTGGAATATTTTCGGACAAACGGTGAGCGTATATAAGTTAACGGCACGTGAAAGAGCCGATCGATGCACGTTGCCGACGCGTAAGAAGAGTCGTGTTGCGTGGGACGAGACGAATACCGTGTCTCGTGGATCGCACGGATCTTTCGAGAGACGGCCATCTTACGGGGAGATTCAATCTCGAGATTGCGCTACTTCGACGTGCCACTTCTCGAGGTGCGTAGACGACGAAGCGTCTGTCGCGCGACAAATCGATGATCCTTTATAAAATGGTCTGACGGATTCTACGAAGAAAAGCACGGCTATAAAATGGTTGTTTAAAGAAACAAACGTTTGGAAAAGAGTCTATTCGCTCTTTTATCGAACGGAACGACAAAAAAAAGTACCGCGGAAACGAGAAAAGCACGATCGATCGATACTTCCCGCGTGACCACGATAAAAATAAGGTTCGTAAGCGTCGAATACGCGACGGATCGGGCATAAAACGTGCACGAAGTTGCGCAAATCCTCGCGCTCGATGGTTTTTGCGGTAAGGAAAGGACGAAAAGAGAAGTACGAAATGGGCAGAAGATATCTCGAATTCTGGAGGAAAAGGGAGAGAAGGATAAAGATGGAAAGAACGTACGTCAAAAAGAGAGGGAGAGATAAAACGTAAAAGCGGAGAAAAAAGACTAGGTGCTCTCGGTGAGCGGTTGGACCTTTGCCAAGCTGCGTCTTCGAATGGATATCCGCTGATTCTTGCCAGAAAGAGATTTTGCATCGTGCCTTTAAAGCTCCGGAAGCGTAATGGCGCGGAATCGGCGAGCGTCGCTAAAATCCTCTGCGATCTTTCCTCTATCTCTCACTCTTTCGTTTGCCAATGCAAGGATTCTAAGGATAACGTCTCGCGAGTACATCTGCCGTTTACTATACCAAGAAAGGCTAAGGAAAAGCGAAGAAGAAAAAGGACGGGTCCTATTCGTACCATTGGCGTTACTTCCTTCTCCCTTATCGATACATCCCCTTTTCTATTCTTCTTTTGAGATTTATACGTCTTGCTCGATAAGCTGTATTGGATCGAAGATAAAATTGCTTGTCGAAGAAAACTCATTGTCGATACGTTACAATCGAACCAATGATTTGCTACCTGTTTCGAAAATAAAACGTTCGAATCTAGAAACTAACAATTTTTAAAAATATCAATCAAACTTTGTAAGATCGCGACTGTAGCAGTTTCCAATATTTGAGATTACCATTTCTTCTTTGGAATACAAAGATGATTGAAAAAAATCGTCCTATATTCTTACTTCAGATAAAAGCAAATATCTCGAACCACTTTTATAAACCCTGTTAGAACTTTCCAAGAACCTGTTAAAAACGAAGATGTTTCACGCTTTAAAGCGTACTTCGCGAGTATTCCCCGGCAAATTCGTGGCACGGAATTGTCGTTTACCCGGCGCTCCAGTATATACAACGGGAGAGTGAAGGAACGAGAAAGAGAGAGAGGGAGAGAAGGGATTTAGAAGCAGGGTGCAGGTTTCATGGTGTCATGGCAACACCCGTCGCGATAGAAAACGCCTTTGGCCCCCTTTGCCAGTGCCAACGCACTACCCCGAGGAGAGAGAACGTGCCTCGTTCCTCGGAAGAGAAGTCCGATCGAGGTTAACGGCGGCTCCTTCAAAAGGAGAATCGGCCGTTCGATCGACTCTCTCCAACCTTCTTCCCTTCCTCCTTCGACCCCTCTCCGCGTACTTGCCCGTTTTATCGAAAGCCAAAGACTCGAAAGAAAATGATTGAGAAAAGATAATGTAATGATCTCGCTTTCAAAGCGAAGCTTTCGCTCCCTTTTCTTCATTTTTATTTTACAATCGGTTCGAGTTAATAGCGGTAGATAAAAAATTCCTGGGAACCTATGAGATTTCACGTTTCGTCTAGAAAATTATACCTACCAAATTCGTATTCGTTCGTTCAATCGAGAGATCACAGACCACTAAGAGGAATATATTCCCATTTCTTTAACAAAGCTTAGACGAAAAGTTATCGCAAAGGTACGCAAAAGTTGGCTCGGTCTTCCCGGTCGTTATACTAACGAGATTCCACAAGCGCATCTTAAATTAGAAAGGAATAACTTTTCGGATAAAGTCGCGGTGGATAATTTAGCGAGAGTGGGCGAGGTCATTCTGGCAAAGAGTATCATCCAATGGTTTTAAAGGGATGGAACGAAGATCGTAATACGAGCCGCGCAACACGGCGACCAACCAGTTTATAATTCATCCGGAAAAGGCATTGGGGGAAATTATGTGTACGCGCGGAATACTCGGATAGAGAGGATCTACCTTACTCTCCTCCTCTTCGTAGTTCGACGAGGTCGGAGTCTGCGTCTTTCTATGTACACGCGAAAACACCACTTTACGCCACTTGGAGTAATCCTTGGTAATAACGACGTCGTCGCGACTTTGAATGGACGATTTCTCTCTCTTTCTGTTTCTACATCCGTCCGTTTCCCTCTCGGTCGTCTCATCCTCTTTTTCGACGAATCACAAAACTGTAAGATCACGAGAAACACTCTGTCTCCATTACTAGACGGATTTACACCGGCGACGAGTCGTCTTATTATGTTTAATATATCTTACTCCGTATTTTATTTGATACACCTCGACCCGGCTCAAATTAATCTCCTTTCCCACCCCTTTGAAAAATAAAAAGTACGAGAGAAACAGATATAAATCAATAGTCTCAGCGATTAAACTAAAAATTAACGTGAAAAGGACGCGACTTAATTAGCGTCGCGTTGCGATCGTTCGCTTTCGTATTCGATTAATGCGAAATGAGATGCAATGACGAGTTATTATTAGCGATCAACACCCTCTCGGACAACCGGGATAACGATAGTAATGAGTAGAAATTGTCATCGTGTTTTGCCGAGGGAATGCAATTTTCATTAATGAAATATTCAATGAAATTGCTTGACGCTCGTCGTGCGGAAGAATCAAAATTGAAACGATTCGACATCGGACTAATAGAAACTTCGACGTTGGGTACGTTGTTTTCATGTAAACGAGAACGTTGTAACTTTCCTGGATAAAATAAAACCTTCCCGATTTCTTCTCCCATCGTTTTTTTCTCTGTCGAACAATAAAGCAGTCGCCGTCTCGTCGCGTTCGAGTCTATTCGTCTTATCTTTCGAGAGCATAAACACGGAAACCGTCCTAGAAGTAACGTCTCTCCCTAAAATATCTCGTAGAAGGACCCTCCTTGATATCCGCTGGCAATTTCGTACTTTGAGAAAAGTTGGACCCGTTCCGAATTGCAAATACGCGCTGAGTTCGTTCGGAAACAAGAAAAATTAGATAAAGAAATATATAGGTTTAGAATTTTTTTTGTTTCCATAGTTGTTACGTATACATACAGGATGGTCCACCTAAATATCTCTTTTATTTGCGATAACATAACAAATATTTTTAATGTGTAGAAGATTAGATAGACCACCCTATATACGTGCACGAAACGGTATCGGATGAAAGAGCGAGGGATATTTCGTCTTGCGTCGGTACTCGAGCGAATTTTCAGTTTCCAATGTATGCGAGAGAGGGCACGCGCGCGCGCGTCGGTCTACGCTCGAAAATCTGAATTGCAAATCCGAACGCAATTAAAAGTGTATCGGCCAGGCCGCAACGGCACGGTCAGAACGCGATGTACCGAGTCTCTCGCAGGCGAACCTCGCGAATCCGCAATTAAGGCGAAACATTACATAACGAATCCCGCAATAGCGGCCGAGAGTCGAGAACTCGAGCCACCCGGTAAAAATCTATGAATCCTCTCGCACGAAATTAGCGCTCCTTTAAAAAAAAAAAATCGTGACACGGACAATTAGTCTTCGTTGTGCGGCAAATCCGAGACCTTCGAGGGCCACGAAAATACTTCCATTCGACTCGTTGAACTCGAATATCGTCCGCGAGCCTCGAAAGCGCCGGGAAGTCGCCCGAAGGGAAACGTTAAATGGTACGTGTGATCTTCCAAAGCGGGAGACCGTGCCTCGAATACCTTTTCGAGGAAAATTATTTGCTAACTCTCGTCGACTTGACAAATATCGCGAGTACCGTGTAAAATCGGTTAGGAAAATATTACGATGTAATTGGAATCTATTGGGGGCTTCGTTTTTGTGGAAAAAGAATTTTACAAGTTTGTATCACAAATTATAAACTATTTTTGATAAAGTTTAATAGACAAATTAGATATAATACAATTCTATTCTATCTACCAAACTGTATAAAAAATTGTAATAAATTATAATTTGTAATACAAAGTCGTTTTACCTCGACTATTAAATTTCCTACGACGAAAAATGTATTCCAGCGTTCCTGGTTATTTTCGTACAACGATTTTTGACTCACCCCGCGTAAAGGATTCGTCTCGTGATTTCGTAAAATATGGCACGCATAAAAACCGGTCTCTCCTTCGAAGCGATAAACGTGATTTGGTAGAAAAAGATGTTTTGCGCGAAATTCGAGCCGAGTTATCCCGCGTACACATTGGAATGCTTCTTGACACCGTCGCGAACACCATCTCGTACGATTTAATCGGCCGTGTTCAGACGTTGGATCGATTTACGTATTTCGAGGGTAGCGGACGTTGACGGAACGACAAGTTGCGTGATGCGTAAGCTAAATACGGTAAACGAGAGAGAGAGAGAAAGCGTGTTGGTTGTTCGCCCGGAGATCTCCGTGCTCGGACTTCTCCGAATGAAATCCACTGGTTTACGCTCGCATAAATACTCCATAATTATATTCGGTGAGTTACGTGCACGGCAAAAGGAAAGCTCTCTTAGCTTTAAAAACGTCGAGTTCTATCACCGCGTCGTGTACTAACTCCGATGCGACGTTCAAATTTTAATCTCCCCTTTCACAATGTTTTCTATAGAAAATAATTCCTAATGGTGCACGGATAGACGGGAAGCGCGAACATTAATAATTTAATTCGGTTTATTCGTTAGAAACGTAATGGACTTTGTTCCTACGAAACACCGGAGTAGCATGAATAAAGTTACAACTTTGACGAGCTTCGTGACGTAATTGAAAAGCTTCGCTTTTCCTTCACGCGACGTAGTCGTTATATTAGCTATGGCCTTGTAATATCGTTAATCCGAGCGTGAATTTTCATTAAGCTGGAAAATTAAGAACGCTCGCGCACAGACCGAGCGTAACTCGTTCGCGACGATGCGAACATCTAACTGGCTATCGATATATCACGTCGAAGATCAAAACGGAAGAATCCATAGTATAATATTCTTTCAAGGTAGGAGAATCGAAAGACCGATCGATACCTACTTTGACCCATTTGCGAGTAGACACTCTTCTATCTTTAGAGATTAAAGCACGCGAGGTGAACGTAAACGAGCCATAAACCGATTAACTTTAAAAGCATACCCCATCGTATTTAACGACAGCGAGAAAGGACCGAGCGATATCATCCGATCGGACTATGGCCGAACGATTAATCGTGACGCGCGATCTCTCCTTTTTCAGAAAGGACTCGATCCTTTTTAATTAGGCCATTAAGCCGTAACGTCATTCGACTCGTAAAATCTAGTTAAAAAAGCATGTACTCTCGCGAAGGTGAAGACGTTATTAACGATCACGCGTCGTCGGGATGATAATGACGTTGGCCTTCGATGATAGCCGGGAATTCGCCTCGTTCGTTAAAAATGACGACGATTTGATCGCGAGAAAAGAGAGAGAGAGAAAGAAAACGAGAGAAGAAAGGAGCTAGGACGATTAAATTGTTCCATCTGTGGATATCGTTATTATTTTACGATCGTTCCTTCTCTCTCGAACTTCTCTCGCGATCAGGCGCGACAATTTTTTCCCCGAGCGACCCGACGAACCAAGGTGCACCGATTTCGCGTACTCTCCTTCTCTCTCTTTCTCTCAATTATTCCGAAGCGATCGGGAGGCAAATACGCGCCAAGTAGCCAATTAAAATCGATTAAAGTCTACGCGGTGGAGAAACGAACGAACCGAGCAAAGTTCGCGCTCGACCGGTGATATTTTTATCGCGAGAGTCGTTGCCGATATTTGCGCTTAAAAAATATTTGAACGAGAAGTATAATATCGAAGGAAGGAACAGAGGTACTTCGTGATAAAGCTTAAATTTGCGAATGCTCTCGTTTTTTCGTTCTTTAACAGCATCTCTTTCGTATCGATGGACAAGTTCGGCTAATTTCGATGTCTCGTTCAGTAAAAAAGGGAATTTTCAATTATCGATACTATCCAAACGCTCTCTTTTCGTAAATACTGTATAGCTAACGCAACGAGAACGACCAAATACGTTTCTCCGAATGAGAATTCACACAGGGGTTCGTTTTTACACGTACGTGGGTAGTATAATGCTCCGGTTGGAGAAAAAAGGAGAACAGGAAAGAGAAATATACAGAGAGAAAGAGAGACGGAAAAATTGGGAAGGGTACGGTAAAAAGAGGAAAATAAAATTGTAACGTATTTGATCTCTGACGCGGAGATCGTAATTAGCCGCTAGGCACACGGCTTCTACTAGAGGCCATATTAATGAAAAACCATTCACCGCTTATACCGCCGATGAATTGCCAAAGTAGAAAGAGAGAACGCGTAACAGCGATAAAAGTAATTACGCTGATTTTTCTGTCGCACGAGGTTTGCTAATTACCCGGCCGTTACTTGACAATAACGAGCACACATCGCAAATACTAAATATATATATAGTATATATATGTCTATGTTCTCGTTTGGTATTATTCCACGTATGTACTCGTGTATATACCTATACACATGCGGAGTATGTACTGTACATGGTGTAACGATAAAAAAAAAAAGGAAATTCTGGCAGGAAGTCACGATTCCCGCGCACTGGGTGGCTTCTCGTTTCTCGTTCCGATGCATCGATCGATTTCTCATTTATCGAATTTAACAAAAAATGGTATTTAATGTTGGTTTTAAAGAATACCTACATCTAAAAAATCGAATTTGTTACAGGAATTCGATAGAAAATGTTTCGTTACATTTTTGGTGATATAAATTTTGTGTATTAATGACAGATGAATTATTTCTAATGTACCTACGCAAAAATGTTTTTTTTTTTTTTTACATAAATCGATGCCGTAGACATCTTTGCACGACTCTACGTCGTTTACGAAACACCCTATAGCGTAGATTCGTGCGACGGTGCATCGAGAGACGGCGGAATCGATGCGTTTCCCGCATTCGATGGTCCATTCGATATATCGCGAATGATTCTCCGAAAAACGACAGTGAAGGAGCAGGCAAGGGTATGGAGGATGGCAATGCCACGACGAGAGGGAATCATTGCAATGGGAAAAAAATGCGTGGTCATATCACTATGGAAGCTCGTATAAGCTACATTGTCGAATGCATCTGCGAATGCACGTGGATGCATCCGTATGCGTGTGTGTATGTCTCGTCGAATACCACGGCCTCTAATGCCGACGTTTTTCGTCGTTTTTTCAATGGTACGCTACTAAAAAATGTAAAATGCCTAAATGCTCGATCGTAAGATCGATACACGAGACTTGAACTTTTAGAATAAAAATAGACAAAAGTCGTAGCCAAACACATTAAAAGAATATTCCCTCAAAGAGACGTTTAAAGATATTCTAACGTCTTTATTTAACTCGCTCGATATAACGAAGTCTCATAAATCTTTATTAGCTCCCTGAGAGAAAAAAGAAACTACGAGAAACGATTTTAGATCTACTAGACTAACTCGCCTCGTTAGAAGATTTTATAGTCTCGAGGAAAACTTGAGACCATCTCTCTCCCTTCCGACGTCCCTGCGACATCCCCCCTTACGTATCAGTTTGTAATTTCTTTTTTGTCCGTGCACGTTGCCCGCAGTACGGACGGAATAACGTATTAGCGTATTGGCTCACGTAGCGAAGGGGCAGAGGTGACGATCGTTAGACGATTCGCTCGACAGTTTTATGGAGGCCCTGGAAAATAATCCGGGTGCCTGGATCGGCGTACGTCCTACCGACTAAACTGTTTGTTATTCCAGCAGCCGCTACCGGTGACAGTTCTGTGAATAAAGTGGATACAGAAGTTCTCCTCACGGTGCGCGCGCTTTTAGACTGCAAACGGAATTGAAAACGATCGCCGTACTAAACCGCTAATGTCGGCCCGAGATCGTTTTACGAATCGAGTTATTTCTCTCTCCGGTTCGCAGTTTCGTTCGATCGACGCGTCTATAAATAATTTCTTGGTCAGCTGAAAAAAAGAGACAACTCTTTGGCGTTTCGTTCGGTGCGAAGTCCGTCGTCGTACCGACGATTTCTCACTTTCAAAGTACGAAGAAAATGCTAACGGTACGCTTACGGTAGCAAGAAACGTATAGGAGTAACCTTAAACCAAGAATGGTAACCAAAAACCACAAAACACGTGCCCGATTCACAAGAGCGTTGTCTTTTTTCCCTCCTACCATGACAGTGATTCTCGAGTTTACCCTCTGTGCTCGTTGCCGTTTCTCGATCTGTGTGTACAGACTAAAATTCACAGGGCACTCGGGAGATGTTCGTGATACACAGGGGTATATGTAAATGAAATATACACTGGATGTTTAAGTTAAGACGAGTAGGTATACGTATACGAGTAATAGGATCTCGCGAGACTCGAGAACAATGAACTTCTGAAACTTCGCTTGAATTCCTTTAATATATCGATTGTCGAGCTAGTCGTGAATCTGCTATCATATTTTTTATACTATAATCATATTATTTATAACGAAATCCACGTGACAGTCACCGCCGATGACAACGTAACTCGTTTCATAGCTTTCCTAGATACCTACCTACGTTTCTAGGATAAAATACGAGTTAATAATTAATGCTTGAGTTAGTTTATATATACGTCACGCGTATCCAATGCACTCGTCTCGCGTAGAAATATTCGCGAAACGTTCTTTCTCATCCCCATTTTCGCAGGACTCGACGTATAGGAAAGTTTCCCCTTTACAAATCCGAATCACACGGTGTAATACGTATACACGCTCGTCCCGTTCGGAGATTACACCGATGGGAACGAGCGAGAGAGAAAAAAGAGTGGTGGGTAGACAAGCGTTTGAAAGCACTTATGGCTTGTGTCCGGTCGAAAGCGCGTTCGCGCAGGCTCCCATCGACGTAACACGAATTCCAGCACGCTCGATACAACGAGCTTCGCGATCGTTGTACCAAATCGAGCTTACCGATACGTGCGACGACAGGATTACGTTGTTTTATCACCGTGATACGCGAAGTCGGCTGGCTATTGGAGTATTAGATAAAAGGAAAGATGAAAAATTGCGAGGAAAAGAAAATATAAGAAAAAGAGGGAAAGAATAATGGAAGAAGAAGAAGAAAGATACGAAGGTACATCTTCGAAAACGGAAGAAAAGAGGAAGCAAACTTTCGAGTATAAAGTTAACGAAGCCGGTTTGGCTTTGATACCTACGGACCGAGCTGTATAATTTTTAATTACTAGAAAGAGCCGCGGCCAGGCTTCTCTTACCTTCTCTCTCTTTTCCTCTTCTTTTTCCTTTCCGTATTCACGCAAGTTCCCACGTACACACAAATACCTACATACAACCGTTCGTACGTACCTACACAAGTAAATCGCGTCCGCCTCTATTTCGTGTATTTATCGCGCTCCATGTAGCACCGCCTTTAAATACTCGCGACGTAAAGCGAATGAACGAACGAAATACGCGGTTTCTCCCTCTTTCTTCTCGTCTCTTCGGATTCGTTCGTTGTCGAACGAACCTTCAACGTGCTCGTGTCTCTCTCGTCTTTCGAAAAGAAGAAAGAACCTTCCGTATCCGTTAGAGAACGCGTAATGTAATTTATGCGGTTCGACTCTGACGACGATGTAAACGCGCCGTTTAAAATCCGCGAATCGTGCGTAAGAAGAGGCACACCGCCGCCGTCGGCGGGCTCTCGTGCCTCCGATCTCCTTCTCTCTTTCGTATGTTGATGGATGTAAATGCCGTTTAGACGTTTCACGTTCGACGATTCCCAACGATCGTTCATTCATCTACCTCCTTCGGCGCGAAGCCCTTAACGAGCTACGCTTCAAAGTCAACGAAGAGGATAGGGTCTTTAACGCTGGAAATATGCCGATTACGGGAAGCACGAAAAGAAGCCGCTCGTTTCGTGGCTCGCTAACCGATTTGAAAATTTTCTATTTACTTCACTTTGGAATATCCTCGTTCAAGGATCGCGCGTATTTAAATTTTCGTACTTTAGATTCTGGTATGAAGATCGGTCTGCGGAAGAGACTCGAAGTATGAACAGGATTTCGTTTCATACTGGCATACAAAATTAACAAAAATGATCGTAGAGAAATTATATTAATTTACCTATAAAACACGATGTTAATACCTACTTCTATTAATCGAATAAAATATAGAGTTCTGTAAATTATAAAAAAATTTTCTACACAATGGTTCGTTTCGACGATATCGCTTGCAATTCGAAGAAACTTTTATGATAAGCACGTCTCACCGAAAGGGAAACTCACGGGAGTAAGAAGAAGACGGAAGAAAGGATGATTTTCCGTGGATATTAAACGGAGTGCCCATATCGATTCACCGAGGGACCTTCTGTTTGATCATGGCACACAAGTTCCGCTTTGGGCCGATTCATATGGCCACGCGGAGTAACGTAATACTACGCGTTCTCTTATTTGAGATGTGCGTCAGAAGGTCCCTTTGAGATTCCGACTTCCGAGCAATATCCGTACGCGGACGAAATCACAATGGGGGGGTCAGTCCGAACTTTTCGATCCTTTTCGATGAAACGCGTGAAACGCATCGACTTCGAGCAAATATTACACGGTTATCTTCTTCGTATCTACTTCGTATCCACTTCGTACGATATAATAAATAATCGAATAATCAACGATCGAATAAAGGAATGTCTTTTCGCGAAGAAATACAGGCGCGTCGATATCTCAAAGAAATGTTCTTTTACCCTTCTGTAATTCCGCGTTGATGAGCTCTCCCGTGCGCGCGAGCATCCCAGCAGAATCTTTTGCACGAAACGCGCCCTTTAATTTCAAACATGTACCGGTAATTCCCGCGTCACGAGCTCGAAAAGTCTATACCGTGAAACGACTCTCTTTCTCCTTCTCTTTTCCCCTCTCACTTTGGCCCCTTTTCTGCCCTTTTCTTTCGTTGCCGGCGTTGCGCTAGCAAGCCTTGAAAATTCACAGTTCCGGTACCGAAGAGAGAATTCTCGCAAGGCAAAGGTGGATTAAGGGATTAAAGGATACGTGCCAGGCTTTTGACGTTCTCGTTCACTTCGTTCTAACTCTCTCTCTCTCTTTCTGTTCCACTCTTGATCTTTTTCGTTCCCACCTCCACTCTGCTCTCACCATTTCTCTCTTTACCCTTTTCTCGCCCTTCATCTCTCTTCGTCTCTTTCACACATGCAGCCTGTTGCGACACGAACGTCACTTTCCAAAACGGTTCTCTTCTTTTTCCACGGTCCTTGCAGAGCGACCTCCTTCCTCCAACCCCTCACCACTTTCCTTCATCTGTTCCTTCTTCGGCCGTTTCGCTCGCTTCTCGTCGAACCTACCACCCTTTCTCTCTCTTGCAGACGAGGCCAAAGCTTTCTTCTTCGTTTTCCCCTTTGAGACCAGTTTTTCTTCTCGAATCGGTTTTGCTTCGCTCGTAACGCGAAAAGTTAAACGTGCTCGAGTCTCGCGAACTGGGACCTGCAATGGCGCTTCTTTACGTTTGTACTAAGCAGAGGTTAATGAAACCTCGAGAGTAAGGATAGAGAGAGAAAGAGAGAGGTCTCACTTTGAAGCGACGTGGAAAAACATTACAGCCCCGTAATACCCGCTAATGTTTCTTTATATCGGAGATCGGAAAGGATTTTTTCGTAATAAAGCACGCGCGCGCCTTTCCTCGTGCTTATTTCTCTTTAACCAAGGACCCGAGCCCCGTCTTTTTGTGAAAACTCGCGGCAAAAGAGAAGGAAAAGGCACGAGGCTCGTTTCTTGCGAATTCTACGTGCTCCCGACTTCGGACAATAACAATGAAATACATAAGATGGAGAAAACGTAAAGAAAAATTGTCGAGTCAAACGGAATTTATAAATTATGTATCGAGCACGAGTCCGTCGATGCGATCGACGGTTCGAGCTTCAACGTTTTAATCGCCGAAACGTAATCAAACCAATCGATATGCGGACGAATCATTTCTTTGATGTTAGATTTCTTTGAACGCGAAGTGTTTTTATCGTCACGATTCTTTCAGGTAACTCTTCAACTAACAATCCTTTCCTTCGATCCTCGCAATTACGAAACTTAATTAATAGGGACGACGTTGTTACTTGATCAAAACATGTTGCAAGACGACTTCTTTTGCAGCGTGGTTCTATCCTATTTCATATTCATTTTCACGTATTCCTCCGGCCGTTCCTTTGAACAGTGCTTTTTTTTTTCTAAAGACTCTACGTTTTCTTCGTCAAACGGAATATTATTATAATAACTTTCACGCTGTTGCATACGCAACGCGTCTACCGACTTTTGTTGTAATAAACGGTAAAGAGAAATCGCGAGAGATATAAAGAAAATGTCGAGCAAAGAAAACATACGTAAGGGGTCACCGAGATATTTGCTTATACTTTAACGATATCACGTTACAATTAATACTAATTCTCTAATAAAAATAAAACCTCCCATAACAAATTCCACGCATACCCCCATTTTAGATATATGATAATACATAGAAAAGCTAACGAGCTGGTAATCGTACCGAATTGACCTATTCGCCGACTGGAATCGGCTGCTACACGGCTGATAAAATACTATGACTATTTACGGGAACGTTGAAGCGCATCGGCAGGATGGCGAAGGGAGCACGTAGCGTATTACTATCTGCGGTTAGAAGTAGTGGTAGATGTAGAATCCAATCGTTGCCGTAGCTCCGGGCAAAACCGTGAACCCTTCCCCTTTTCGAGCGTCGAGGCGTCAGCCGTGAACCATTTCATTGGTTGCCGACACGTACGCACAGATACGCGTATACGTACGTAGGATGAACGTAGGAACGACACAAGCGAGTTACCTATATTCATGCAGGATGCGCCGGCGCGTCTGTCGAAAGCCATTAAGCAATTTTTCGGAATAAATTCGAAGGGTACATCTTCGAAACGTTGCAGGATGGCAATTTAAAGTTATACTTTCGGGAAAATCTGCATTGTTGCGTTTATATTCGTTTTTTTTTTTTTAACTTGAGATAAAAGTGGAATTGATGGAGTAGTCGAGTAAGAATAATTAATCCTTAACCGGAATCGTCATTTCTACCAATGCAACTGGAATCGTCGAGTCCATCTGGAACCTGACTAAAAACCTGTATATTTGTAACAAAATCTTGTAGTTGAAAAATGGACTAAGGGTTAAAATACGAAAGAAGTTTCGATCATTATAATTCTTATTAGGTATATAATTGCTAAAACGAATGAAAATGATCCGCTACCTTAATTATCGAACATAAAAAATCCCGATAAAAGCGAAATTCGAATGGAAATAAATAGTCTTAAAAATCGAGTAGGTTGGATCTCGACGATAATCTTTTCCCTCCTCTCCAAGGCAATTTCAATTACGCGATCGGGAGGATCCTTCCGCGCGTCGAGATAACGCTTACGAGAGGGAAAAGGAGAAAGACAGGGAGAGAGATAGAAAAAAAAGAGGGTGATCACGATGTTTTCGAGAGGGCTACGGAAAAGCCTCGGGCATATCGGGGGTACTTTTTCTTCGTACACAGGCGGTATATCAACGAACCGTAAATAAGCGCGACAGGCTCGGCTAACTCCGACACAATGAATATGAATGAGCGTTTCCGCGTTACGCGAGGTCTTGGAATTGCCGCTCGCGGAAATTCGAGTGTGCGTGCTAGAGAGAGGGAACTCGCGTTTCCAGCACTTCCCCTTGGGAGAAGAGAGGGAAGGATCGGGTGTCGAATCCCTCCGCGACTATCGCAAATCGAATGTGACGTTATAATGGAAGTGGCATTAGTGGTTTTACCGTTCTCGGTTACTCTCAGGCTAGGAGAATCGTCCGGAGGAAGTGTCACCGACGTGAAATCGAGAGAAAAAAAAAAAAGGAACCTGCTAACCCGTTCAATTTTTTCCTAGCTTGACCGAAGGGAAGTCGAGCTTTCGCTCCTCGCAAAATGACAAAGTATCGTTCTGTAAAACGAGCTTCGCGATAATCGCGTTGGGGTAGCACCGATGATGAAGCGTCACGCTTTGTCATTTACAATTCTAATGGAAGCCGGAGCAATATAAATGATAATCCTCGCGTCAATTTTGACGGTCACGACGAAGAAAAGTTCTCCGTGTTATATGCGTTCGGAGATAAATATCGAAATTGGTTAACTTATTCCATGAGCGGTTCTCCGAACGAAAATAAAAATGCTATAAAAATCTCGACGGAAAAAGAAACGAGCGTGGTCTTTCGAGTCACCTCCTACGGGACGTCTCGAAAGACGAGAAGCGCTATAGAATCGCGCGTAACGTTTCGAACGAATTGGAAAAGCGACGAAAGAGGAAGAAGAAACGTTTCTACCCTTCGACGACCGTTGCAACGATCCGTTCTGTTGATACAGGCGACGGCACGGGAACTTTGATGAAAGAAAGAGAAAGAAAGGTAGAAATAGAAGGAACGAGAGAAAGAGGGAGAAAGAGCAAATAACGATCTCACCATCACAATGCACCGGCCGAACCCCCCTAGAAATTTCTTCGTCCGAACAGCCCTCTTCTCGAGCACAGCAATTTCGTCGCAGCGGGTGGTGGACGAAGTTCTTCGTTAACGTTTCGAATTGTTACGATTTTTCGAGTACTACCTCGAGTGCCAACGGTACGTTCGCGAATGGTAGTAGGGCAACCTACGAAATTCCCTCTTTCTCCTCTCACGATATTGCAGTCGACGCTCGAATCTAATAGAACGACAGCTTACGTTCGCTCTCTCTCTCGTCCAAAGGACATGGGGACTCGAAGCGATTTAATCTAGTACGAATCAAATTTCTCTCGTTATTTTCTACGCGTCGAAAAGCATCGACGTCAACGGATGGATTCTAAACAAACTTTATATACGGATTAATCACACGTCGAATCGTAGGAGTTCTCGTCTCGGAATCGACGGCATAGAAAACGTATTTAGAAGTAACGAAACTCGTACGAAAATTATAACGGTATTACATCGAAAACGTGTTGCACATGGAAAAAAAAGAATGTCCTTTTACAAAACTCGCGTTGAACGAGTACTCTCGCCATTTTTGAACCTCGTTCTCAAAGAATCGTATTATAGTAGGGTTTCGTGAATCCACTAACGAGATACTCAATCGCTATACAACGAGAACTAAAAAAGAAACGAAGAGAATTCTCGCGGTTTTCGCGAAGAGCTACTCGCCCTTTTATATCGAATATCCCTTTATTCGCGAGAGGTGTCAGCGAGCAGCCAGTGCGACGTCCGGTGACGAAGAGGAGGAGTCGAGACGAAAACGGAAGAAGAAAGAGAGAAAAAAAGAAAGGAGGGAAGAACGGGAGGAGGAAAGGAACAAAAAGGATCTGAAAAAGGAGGGGAGGAAAGCGTCGAAGCGAGGCGGACGCGGAGCTTCGTCCGTCACTCGCTAGCTCGCTCGTTCGCTCTCGCGGCTTCTCGCCATTGTCGGTAAACGTTCATCCTCGTGTCTCGCTTGGCTCTCCATCGACAGTTCGAACAGAGGCGAAGTGTCGAGCCGGTGGTCGGGGCGTCGAGTCGAATCTCATACTCGAACGGGAACTCCATTCACGGGAACATAATGGGAAACGAGGGAGAATGGAGAGCACCCCCCACCCCACCCCCCTTTTCAACACGCGTACGCACGACGTGACAGTAGATTTCTCTCGTACGAGACGCAACCACCGTGCAGGACAGAATTGGACCCCGGCTGTCCTACAGGACACGACGTTGTTTCCTCCCTCTTTCCTACGTTTCCTTCCTCTAGCCAAAAAAGAAAATATATATGTATAGGATGGACAGGTTAAAAAGGGACCGAGCGTCTTGATTCCCTTATAAACGTACCTGAATTTTTATAATGGTACCATTTCGTGAAGATATTGCGTGATAACTGTAACGAGACGTCGAAATGTCTTCGTTCGAAGCTCGTTTAGTTCAGTTTTCCTTTTGATCTTCACTTGGGATTATAATTTTACTTACGGATTCCTAATCCAACGGGAAGGGAAGGCATATTCACTCAATATTACACTCGTTTCGGATAACAATATATTATACAATATTAACAGTAATATTACATTTGGAGCCACGATTCTTCTACTTTTCACAACGGACGGTCGGGAGCTTCTACCTGCCCGATTCTTCCACTTTTCTAACTCGCTCGCGATCGCCGTTTTTGGTAATAAGTGAGTAGAGACATCTACTACCTCTCGAATTTATTTTATATCCTGATGTATACCTACATCATGATTTTTGCGAAAATGGACACCACCGCCGATTTCAATGTTTAATGGCTCATTTTAAAGAAAAAGGCACGCAGAATAATGTACCGTTGTCCGTTTTTCGATATCGTTGCGGAGTGTTGAAAAATAAATTTTTTAAGTGTCGGAGTATGGGTCGTTTTCAAGAGAAAAATTGCTGTAACTTTTTAACCAGTCATCCTATCGAAGCGCGACTTACATATTCGTAAAGAGGAGACTTTCCCCTTTCGAACGAGTATTTGATCGGGCAAATTCGAGATACTTCGATTTTTGACAAAAATCCTGACCTATGCATCATGATTTTTGCCAAAATGGTCACCACCGCCGATTTCAATGTTTAATGGCTCATTTTAAAGATAAAAGCATGCAGAATAATATTCCGTTGTCCGTTTTTCGATATCGTTAAGCAATGATGAGAAATTAATCTTTTAAGTGTCGGAGTATGGGTCTTTTTCAAGCTTCAAACTGCTGTATCTTTCCAACCAGCCATCCTATCGAAACGGGACTTGCATATTCGTAAAGAAGAGATATTACTCTTTCGAACAAGTATTTGATCGGGCAAATTCGAGATGCATCAATTTTTGACATAAACCGCGATGTATGCATCAAGATTTAGAAAGAAGAAAGCATGCAGAATACTGTCCCGTTGTCCGTTTTTCGATATTGTTAAGCAATGATGAGAAATTAATTTTTTAAGTGTGATTTTGGGGGACTGGGACTTTTAGCCCTGGTCTCCCCTATACGTTTGTACGAGTTGTACTTGTCGAGAATAATATTTCCTAATAAGAAATGTTCAACGATTACCAGCTAAACGTTTCACGTATATCCTCTACCTGATTTCACCAACACAGAAATCACTTCATCGCGATGCTAATGATAATCATAATAATTGAACGGACTAACCGTCTTTGTGTCAGATCCGATTAAATTCACGATACGTCTTAAGCCGCGTTTAGACGGTCAGTGTATGTACAAACATACGTACATGCAGTAGGTCGATCAACAGAGCAGCGCAAACATCGTTAGCCGGCATGTTGGCCAACGTTGGTGAACCGTTCGCGCTAGCCACGTTTGCACATACGATGATACGTATGTAGGCATCTCGAGCATCGCCAGCATCGATCTTGTAGAACGTTGAAGATCTAATCGCCTCTAGCCTGTGGAAGGCACTCGCTTAAACGCCGCCGTTGCTCCTTCTTGAAATTGCATATATCAACGCACATGTGTCTGGTATATCGGATCGCTGAATTTCTACCAACATTAGAGACATCTTAAACGGTTTTTTACACGCGAGAGTAAAGTATCTTCGCGAGGAAGGGGGAGAGACTTTTCTACGAAATCGTCGAGATTTATATAGAACTTTTCTGCAACGCGATTATCATGCATTTCGCCGCGAGAAATTAAACTAACTGCCGGTGGTAGAGGTAAAGGCCGAAGTGACGAGCGTATATGTATATGCAGAAGGAAGAGAAAGAGAGAAGCGCGGCAGTGCCGGTGCAAAACGCTACAAAGTGGACGTTGCTGAAAAGATAATGGAGCGGACGATACGTGAATGTAAGTGGAGTTGCCGGAAAGCGTGTCGAGCATTGTCCCACGTATTACGCATTCTCTGTGTCGCGTCTTTAGAAAACCCCTCCGCGTGCTCTTTCTCTCGCTCCATCTCCATCTCTCTCTCTCTTTCTATACGTTTCGTAAGGCAGATGGGTGTTTATACACGACGACGGAAGGTCCGCAATGTGTGTTTCCCTTATCTCTCTTCCGTGATGCGAGTTTTGTGTTTACACCACGCAAAAGCGGGCCGCGTAGGGGGAACGATGCACCGTCGGCATCACCGTGAATGAGATAGAACGAGAGATCATCTCTCGTGCCGCCCATGGGAAGAGGAAGAATGAAACGGAGCGAGCGAGAACATATCGAGCGAGAGAGAGAGAGAGAGAGAGGGGGAGAATAGTTTGCTCGGTGATAATCTCAAAAGTTGAATTTTATCGAGGAGCTTATCTAATGAGATGCTTATATCGCTGTGACGGTAAGCCGATCTCGTTGGTGCGAGTGTAGGTCAGATTTGGGAGCGTAGGAAGGGATCATATTCCTCGATTAATTGACGGAAGCGGATACGTCGTTTTTAATCAAATTAAATTCGCGTGAGAAATCTTTTATATGGTTATGCGTCCTCGTGGATTAATCCTGAAGAATATAATATGTATAATTAATCATCTTTGATCGATCGTTACGTTGTGTAATGTACGATTGAAATTAATATAAAGGATTGACGAATTAAACCGAAGCAATGCATATTTCTATCTTTCTATCTTTATTACTATACGTATAATAACTACAGAAATAATAAAGACAATAAAAAACATATACGTACACCAGCACACGAGACAAGAATCAATGCGAGTCACCGAAGAGTTGAAAATAAGTGAATAAACAATTCGAGCTCTTATCCTCCCACGTCCCAATTATAAGAAGACACGCTAACTCTGTAACATTATACGAATAATAAGAGGTTCAGCTAAATGTCTGAAGAAACGCGTGCATCGGATAATAAACTCAAGGAAGACGCACGAGTGCGGAATTCTCGAGACGACGACGAGGAGGAACGGCATCGAGGAAGGAAGGAAGGAAGGGCGAGCAGCACGCTCGCTCGCGCGGTACCCTCGATGGCGCCCGTTTCTTTGCGTTTACGGTTTTGCCTCGAGGGAACGAGCGAGATCTCCGCTACGAGTCGGATACGACTCCGTGGATCCACTTCGTGGACCGGTGCTGGATAACGTTCGCGCGAGCGAGCCACAACGTTTTTCCAATTACTTATTTCCCTCTGAAGAAGAGAAAGAAAGAGAGAAGACTTTAGTCGTCGTACGCTCGGCATACTTTGAATGCCGCTCGTGCCTCGTTTACGCCTCCTTTCACCCCCGTGTTTTCTTCCCCTTCCCCCTTTTACTCGAGTCCACCTTTCAGCAGCCCATTATTAAGCGCGCGACTGCCCTGGCCGAACGTGCATTTAATATATACGTTATACCGCTATATTTTCCGTGCTTTTTTATACGGAGAGGAAGAGGAGCGAGAAAGAGGGAGAGAAAAGGAGTCGTCTTAACCCTCCCGTACCGCCGTATCCTCCATCTCTCTCCCTTTATCCTTTTCTTCGAGAAAAGGTAGCTGCTATTCAGCCATAGAAGATTGTCTGGGATTTAGCGCGTTGATTATTGCCACCGTCGCTATCCAAGCCGCGACAATACGGGCTCGCTAATAATTACTGTTTACAATTTGAACGGCGCCTATAGAGACACTACGGCGATTCGACCTGCCGAGTGAGAATTTTCTACGAGTTGCAAAAGTTGTCGAGGACAAAGAGGATGACGAAGGAGAAGGGAAAAAAAGGAGGCTGAAGATGAAGAAGCGGGTGGAGTTACGAAAAGAAGAGAGTGTCGTGTTCGAGGTCAATTTAGATGAAAACGATGGTCCACGGGAGTTGGGTATCGAGGGGGTGAAAGAAGGAACTAAGGGTTGCTTTTTCTTTCCCTCTCTTCATCTCCTTTTCTACTTCTGGCTTTCATAGACTCCTGGTTTAGCGGCTCCGAGCGAAACTATTGTATGAAATCTTTCAGCGTCGTCGTGCGAACGAGAACATCCGTGTATACGGTTAGCCGTGATAATTAAGTGTCCGTCCTGCTGTACGATAATTAATCGTCACCCTTTTTTCGATGCCGTCCGCCATTTCTGTGCCAGGGGTGAATAGTCCATCATTTATGGTCGCTTCGTGGGCGTACGCGCGATAAGAAAGTTTAACGCTTCGAAACGTCGTGTTGCTTTTAAATTGTACAAAAAAAATATTTAAAATGGAATATAAATATCGGAGATAAACGAGAGAACGCAATTTTGTGTCGTCCGATCGAACGATTGTCGTCGTTTAGCAAGTTCGTTCGTTTGCACGCGACATATTTCAAAAACAAATTGCGGAAAAACGAAGAACGCTCGACGATTTCGACGGAAACCACTTTTGTCGTACAAGTTGACGAAGCTTCTCGATCAACGTCGAACTATCGTTGAAGTAGAGAGAGGGAAAGAAGAGAGAGAGAGCGAGTGATTGGCGAGTACGAGAAGAGGACACGAGGGGAAGGGAAAATCCCGGCAGTATCGAGCGCCGATGCGTGCTTCTGACAGCTTCGAACGCGTTCGCGGAAACATCGTGTCCTCGAGGGAAGGGGTATTTGACGTTCGACGTATGTCCTTGAAATTTTTATTAAGTACTTCGTACTCTCGATAGTCCCTCTCTCTATCTCTTGTCTACGTTGCTTCGTGGATAACTACGTTAGCGAAATGCGTGTTCACCAATTTATCCTTTAAAAACACTATACGAGGATGGAAAGAAAAAAATGTGTAAACTTTACTCCGAGCTATTATCTTCGTTAAAATCATGCCGAAGGATAACTTTTATCGACATTTTTCCTCGAAAAAGGACGGAAGGGTATAGAGAAAGAGAGAGAAAAGCTGTGATTTCGGAGGTGTAGCCAGTTGTTTGCACTGGTCGGCTGCGAAATTTCAATTACGCGTATGCCAGGTCTGATTCGATTATCGAGGACGGCTTGATTACCGATTCAATTGTTGCAACGAGTGCGCAGAGGAATTCGTTTCTATTTGCAGGAGGCATGCGACGCACGGCCGACGCATATCTATTATGCAACGCGTTCTCCGATAGTATGGGGCTTTGGTGTCTCCTATTATAGCATACGTTCATTCTCAACCATCGTGTACACTTTTCACGGTGCGATATTTTTCGCGTCTACTAAATGCCGCGTGGTATGACTGGCGAACGTATCCCGCGGAAACGAACGAACGAACGCCCTATCATTTTCGTCTATCGCGTACCTTCTTTCTTCTGCCATCTCTCTCGCGAACTCGCTCTCTTTTCCACTTTTTCCACTCGGCTCGCTCGTTCGCGTGTCGTTTCCAGCAACCCCTTCCAACTCCACGGGAGCGTTAACTGTCTCTCTCGAGGCGCTTAAACGACGTAATGCGGCAATTTTGTTAGGCGCTACCAGGAAATCAGCGGAGATGCGAGAGCGGATAGTGGTGGGCTCTTGTCCATAATGGCCATTAAGCGGTCTTTCCGCGATAATTACTGTCAGCCGTGGTGCCAGTGTTTCGTTGAAAAGAAGAGCTCTGACTTTCTCTCTCTCTTCCTCTCTCTTTCGTTCTCTCTCGGATAGAGGTACTCCTGATGGTGCATTTTTCGCCAATGGTTATATGGAGAATCAACTGGAGGGAGAAAGAGTGCGAGGAAACGGTGTTTCTATTTTAACAAACGTGAACGTCATTAACCCCTTACGATACGTATTTATTTCAACATGTATGACGTACGTGCCTATGCATCTGAATTTGAGACTCATTTGTGTGACTGGAATTTTGTAATATGTTATATATAAAACAGTAGCTATCTGTAGTTAAAAAAAATAAACTTTTCTAATAACGAAAAAAGCTCCGGACACTTCGTTGGAATTTATTTCGCGGCACCATCTGGCGAAATCCCTCACCGACGGGAAGGCCGCAAGAGTTAACGGCACACGGTGTTCCCAAGCGGTCATCCATCCAAGTACTAACCGTGGCCGACGCTGCTTGACTTCGGTAATCGGATGAGAACCAGTACTTTCTACGTTTTGTTTTTAAATTTATTTATTTATGACTCGACAAAGATATTTTCTTATTAGCAATGTCAGGTACTCTAAATAAACAAAAAATGACATTAGGATTTAATTGCTTTCGAGATTTATATAATATGTACAGACTGTACTACAGACAGTATTTACAAAGTAAAATTTTTATATTACCGTACTATGATATTGTCTCTATATCGATACACTCGAGACGTTATCGATCCATGATCCATCGATTTATAGAACCGAGTTCAGAATAATATATAAATCTTAATTTTCCACTAGTCATAAGGATCTCGCCTTAACAAAATCACCATTTTAATAAAAAGAATTCAGATTCTATAATAAATGTTTTATCGTCCGAGTTAGATCGCGAGTAGATCAACGATCGATACGATACATCGGTAACCTGTTGCTATACCTGTTTTACCTGCGATCGATTCACGCTCCTCTTTAACCCGGTTTTCTTGGTACCATTCGTGGATAAGCGACGACTCGCGATCCTTCGCGTTCGTTAGGAGTTGACTAGAAAATGAAAATATGACGAACACGGGAGAGAGAGAGAGAGTAAGAAGGGAAAGAAAGAGAGAAAGCTGGAGAGAGAAAGAGTCGGGGTGGAGCCGTAGCACGATTACGAATTTCGTGCAGGGTCAAACCAGATTCCAAGTTAATTGTGTTCCGGTCAACGTTGCCTTTGAAAAGGCACATCGAATATCGTAGTAACTTTTAAATTCGAGTCTCATTTATTTCTTCAAGGTTACTAGAAAAACCACGAAAAAATGATCGATTGTTTCTCTTAAAATTAATGATAGAGATTGACGTTAAGAGATAAATTAATGATGGATGTTTTTACGTGAAAATAATTGTCGAAGGATACGAAAAATTCGACGAAAATGCGAACGAAGGAAAAGTCAAGATAGTACTTAGGTATCTCTCTATATATATACGTAAGAGAGACCGGATAAAAAGAAAGGCGCGATATCTTTGCTACCTCGAGGAAACTGCAGGGACCGCATTGCACCAAGATCGCGCATTCGTCCGTGGCGAGACCGCAAACCACGAGCATTTTACTTCAAAGGTAGAAAACTTTGAGGAAAGCGTATCCTGTTTCTTCGTGCGTTAAGTAACGGAGCGTAGGCAAAGACTAGAGAGACAAAGCAGAAAGAGAGAGAGAGAGAAGAAGAAGTAGTAGTCCGCAAGAGGATCGTGCATAATTTCTCATAGAAAATCGTCGTACGGTAGGACGCAGAATCCGATAAAAAGGAACAAACGAGGGAAGGACGACGATGGAATTTCGAAAGAATTCCAACTACGTGAACGGCTTTTCTCGTTGAAGGATCGCACGATCGAGATCTCGAAGGAAACTCGCGCTCGTGATCTTTCTCTGAGGAAGAAGAAGCTTCGAGGATCCCTTTTGATCGTGCGATCTGTGCTCCAGAGAGGATCTGGCAACAACGTGAGGAGGTAGGAACGATCTTGTGGGAGAACATGAGCCAGGAGCGAGAAAAGGATGGAAGAGCAGCGTGGAATGGAAGGAGTAACCAAGAATGAGAGAGCGAGCGAGTGAGAAGGAAGCAGAAACGAGAGAGAAGGAAAGGACATCCGAGAGAGAGAGAAGGATAGATCGAGAAAGTGGAGAAGGAGGAGTAAGAGAAGAAAGAAAGAGGGGAGAGGATAGAAGGAAGGTGGAAGAAGAAGAAGAAACGGCGGGCAAGCGGAGCCCTGGTCCAGAGAATCGTAAAACCCGACTCGCACTCGAGGAATATCTCGCGCTAAACTTTCAAACTTCCGTCCAGCAAAGCTTCGTTCCTCTGCCTCGAGCTCGCACCGAAAACTCGCTCGCTTATACTTCGCAGGAGCGAAACGTGAGTTTACGTGTTACGAAGCTACGATACCGGAATAACGACACGTCGAACTTTCGGAAAACAACGGGCTCCGTTTTGCTTCGAGGAACGGCTGAAGGAGTGAGAGGGAGAGAGATAGATAGAGTAAGAGAGAGAAAGAGAGAGAGAGAAAGTAGGAGGGAGAGTAGGATGCCGTGGAACGACTCGGACATAGTGGCTCGCGTGCAACGATAATATTCGCCCACGTGTGTGACCAGTGTACCGTGTATTTCGTGTAACCAAAGGGTGATCGTGAGCTCCAACTTCTTCCTTCTTTTTCGTTAGTTCGTCATCGTTGAATCTTGATTCGTAAGTAAACTTCTACCTACCTACGCGAGATCTTGATACGCGTCTATACATGTATTATTCGTCGTAAAATTATTATGAGAGAGTACGTAAGAATAGCTCGCGTTTCTCTTTGGTTAAATTCGTCTAAATTCCTACGAACGAGAAGTCCGTTCGACTCGGCGAACGCTTGTTTACAGAATGCGGACGAGGACGTTCGGCAGGATCGATTCTGCGTAATCGTTGTGCTACGGAGAAACAAACCTTGTTTCGAGAATAACACCGTGTTGATTTATCGTGTATAGAATCAAAGTTTTCTTCTATAATTGTTTTTCGAGGCTTCTATGAAGACCAAACAAATTTTTTTTAATTCAATAGCAATTCATACATTCTAACACCGAACGAGCCAAATAAAAGTTTCATGGTCGAGATTTCTCAAAGATTACCTCGTACGAATATACAAGAGCGACGATTATATCGAATCTCGAAAAAAAAGGAGACTCGATTCGACGGAGAGACGAGTGAACGCGTCGAAGTTGTTAAAAGCTCACGAATCTGCTCGCGGCGGCGGTTTACGAGAACAATCGGCGCTTGACGCGTTCGAAAACTACAAAAGCCGAACTAATTAAAAGGGAATCAGCCGGAGCACACCAGGCCAGTTCCACCGACTGAAAATTCGGATCGAGTGGGACTCATCGCCAGGCCTGGCTGACCTGCCTGCCTGCCGGCCGACAGGCAGGCCAACACTGACGCGCCACCACCGCCATCACGAGCGAAAGCGGTGCAAATCAAATATTAATCGCGCAATTAGCACCGATTGTACTTTAATCGGTGTTGCTTTTTTCCTCTACCGTCAACCCCCCACCCCTTTCACTTTGCTTTATCACCCCATCGCGCGGTCTCCTTTCTCTTTCTATCTTTTCTTCGAACTGCAACGCTTGGCATCGCGACAACG
This sequence comes from Ancistrocerus nigricornis, assembly GCA_916049575.1. NCBI lineage: Eukaryota > Metazoa > Arthropoda > Insecta > Hymenoptera > Vespidae > Ancistrocerus > Ancistrocerus nigricornis. The sequence continues at coordinate 977,291 of OU696668.1, read as the reverse complement.
AACGCATCCGACAAAATATTCGAGAGTCGATATGACGAGGCGACGCGGTTATGTTTGTAATTCGTACGTATGTACCTATGTGTGTGTGTGTGTGGATGGGACGGATAGAATCCAGGTTCCATTAATTTCGGATTATCGCGAATTACTAGAGAACAAAGCTCGTTCGCTCTTCGGGAGTAGGAAAATAAATTGTTTCGATGGTGTTTACTCGACGATGGGTCTAACGAAGATTGGTTGTAAATTGGAAGTCTATCTAGCGTCGAAAGAAAAAGTATTTATAGAGATATCTATCTGGGTATAATTTGAAAAGAAATTGTAACAATTGAATGATAAAAAAGAATAATAATTGAGTCGTAAAAGCGTGATAAATGATTAAGGAAAATTGTTATACACAGGTATAATGGGAACCAGGGCCGTCGCCGTGGGGGCGGTTGCGGGTGCTGCCGGTGTTTCCGGTGAGGCTGGTCTGGCCGGTGTACCCAGACTTTTGGAGGATCTAGCGAGACTATCGGAGGACAAAGATACCGCCGATATCGTATTCCTTCTAGGAAGAGACGAGACGCCTGTTTATGCTCACAGAATTATTCTACAAGCCAGGTTAGTCGTTATTCCACTAAAATGCCTTGCTTTTACTTGTTAAATCAAATAAATTTGATTACGGAATTTGGTACATTTCACGGCAATAAAAAAGCCTACGACTTACCGCGATTCGTTAAAAAAGTCAGAGCCACGGTGGCCTCCCTCTTCTCCCTAGCCCGTACGCGAGAAATTCAATTTACACCGGTGAAATAAACACGAGATTCTGCGTTTCTGTAGTTTCGAGGGAAAAAAAGGAAGGAGGGTTGTTTTACGAAACGAAATTAAACCACTTCGGTAAGCGCGTACACTATTTACGCGTAAAATTCGCGAGTTCACGAGTTTCCGTGGGAGATGAAAGTGCTCGTATCCTTTTCCCTCGGTTAAACTGTATCTAAAAGGATATGAAAAATGTGGAAAAGAAAAGACACGTAGGTCGTTGCGAGAGCGCCTTTCCCGGATCGTAATGAGATCGGTTCTTTCCTCGTCATCGATACTTTTTCCCACGGCTGTTTCACGGAATATCTCCTGTACCTGTCTATCGCGAGAGAGAAACTCGCAGACACGAGGATGATATCTCGTGGCTGTCCCGCAAGGAGAGCAAACGGATATCGACGAACGAATAAGCATCACCCTGAACGAAGTGGCGTGACGCGCCCCGGGAACGGGATTAATTGTTAATCGTAATTTTTATTAAAGCGCGAGTAAGTCTCGTCGATCGAGTCGCTGAGATTTCCTTGGAGAATTCTCGCGTACGAGCCGAAACAGTGTACGGGAAATGGGAGGTGAAAAAATTGAGATTAACCGATATGTACGATAAGATGGATGGAGGAAGGAAAATATTTCGTTTTGACACGATATTCTATGTGACGGGTGGAAAATAAAAAATTAATAGGTACTTCGCTATATGTCTGGTTCTAAAACTTTGATCGTCTTTCGTAGATCAACGATGAGGACCCTTTTAGACAATTTGTCAAAATTAGAAATCCAATAGTACTTATTAATTTAATGGATTAAAAATTGTTAATCCATAGCATGGAGTTTTTAATCCTTTGCGTTATAATTTCGAGCGAGACTCGTGGTGTGGATTTAGTGCCAAACATAAAAAGTGCGATAGATACTCGTTAAAATTGAGTTACGAATCTCACTCGGTGTTATAAGAAAACGAGCTCGCAAATGGATACCGTCGCATGTAAAATTGTACACGACTGAAAGCGTTGCGTTTAATGCCGTCTGTTTTGTACAACAACGTAACTTGGAAGATACGAGACTCTATTATCTCGATGCTATTGTCTCCTCATCGCAAATACGAAGGCGCGATATGGCTAAGGAAAAAGTGTGGTACCTACGTCTGGAGAACGTCCGGAAGCTACTGTCTCCCTCCTCCCACTCCCCTTTCTGTCCTTATGGAAAGCAGAAACCACGGTACCTTGTTACTTAAAAGCGGCTAACTTACTTTGCGATAACTTTGTTACGGAAGTTCCTCGCGCTACTGACAGGACCGGTGGAATAGAAAAAAAAATTAAAAAAAAAAGTATCCAGAGAAGGAGAATAAGAGTGACTCTCGTCCCTCGTAGCTCCTAACGAAGAAGACGAAGAAAGGGTAGTCGCTAATTCGCACGGATTCTCGAAACTAATTTATACCAAGCTTAATTTATTTAAAGATCGACTAGTATTCAAACGTATACTATCGTAGCCGACCGCGTCAAAAGATCTCACTCCCTAAAATTTCGTACGATATAAAATAACGAACCGCATCCCACGGAAAAAGTATTCAAAAGCCTGCCTGTATTTCTACGAAACTCTAATAAATAATAAGAGAAAGGGAAGAAGAAGAGAAATATGAAAGGATTGACGAGAAAAGTTTCACGACGTTCCCGCGATGGCCTCAAGACGATGGCGGCAATGAATACGAAGAGGCCGATTGCGAGTCAGGAAACTAATGAACGCGCGAGTGATTATCGAAGGAGCTCCAAAGTCATCGAACTTTCTTGATCGGCATAAGCACGCTCGCGCGGACTGCCGTTTCCGCCGCTGGTACGCGCGCGACTCGCTCACCAGCTTCGATGGATTTTAATTAAGGAGATCCGATTGTTACCGAGGAAACGAATCGACCGGGCGTTCTAATTAGTTGGACAATGAGAGCGAAGTACTCTCCTCTCTTCCGCGATCAGCTCCTCCTACTCCTTCTCATCCTTTTCCTCCTTCTCCTGCGCGTCTCGATGCACTCTCGAATCGGAAGGGAATTCTAATTATTGTAAGAAGGGATCGGTTGATATTTAGAGGGAGCCAAGTCCAACGGACGGTAGCCAGGGAGTTTTCCACAGGACAGGACGGCGCTAATTGTAAAGTCAATTACGATATTTCCGCGAACCCTTTTGATATCGGTGTGGAAGAGCCGAACGAGCCCTTTGTCGTTCGTTCGTTCGTTCTTGTCCTCCGTGTCCCTTCTTTCGTCCTCTTTTCGCCGTCCTTTCGGTCACCTACCATCCTCCTCTCGATCCCTTTGTCGACGCGATCCTCGGAAAATTAAGTTACGCATGCTTCTGACAGGCGTCCGCCGAAGAAACGAATGGACAATACGCGACCGCACTCGAATTCTCATTGGTCCCTTCTCTCTTGTGAAAATCCTGCTAAAGTCACTGACTCTCTCTCTCTCTCACTTTCCTTTCTTCGTCCGTTCTTCATCATAGCCATCGTTATATTTCTAAACGCGAAATCGCCTACCGAAACCGCCATTGTGCCGGCTCGAGATACCGTCTGCTTTTGATATGCCATTTGTTTCGAGAGTAGATCACTCTCCTTCCGTATGTTTCAATGATTTCAATCGTATATCAATAATAGACGTCTTGAAATTGTATAGGGTGATTATTATTCACGATATTCTATCCGAAGTTTTGATTATTCCAAATTGTATTGTTGGAAGCGAAGCGTTTTTAAGATTTTTTTATTTTACATTATTTACAGTGGATGAAAGTGAAATTCTTAGTCATATAGCAAAAACCACTTCGATGATAACACGTTTTTGTCTTTAGAAAAATGACTTTCGTACGAGGACAGACGCCGTGAGCGATTTTATAAAATAGAAAATTCCTTTTAAACCTCTGAAAGGTAGGCAAGATACCGTGGACATAGCGAATCTTCATCAAGATAAAAAATGTCTCCGACCGACGTAAGACAGGAAGAGAGAAGGAAAGCAAAAGAAATAACAAAGGGTAAGAAAAAAGGGAAAAGAGACGACGAAAAACAACATACGCGTACCTACATAGAGAAAAGTGCGACGAGGCGACGACAATGACGGACGCGAAGGACGAGGCGCGCGTAGTACCACCAACGATGACTACTACGTCTCTCGTAGGGCGGGTCGCGAGAATGAGAGCAAGCGCGAAAGAGAGAGAGAGACATAGTTCCGTGCAACCGGAAACCGAGGCGGTTTTTGCGCGTAGATCGACGGAGCCGCCATATAATCGCATGCTTGGTCGTTAGTAGCGGAGCCTGCGGCGACATTCAACCCTTGCCGACGTGAAACCAAGCAGCAGCCACGACCCTCGTTTCCCAGCCAGCCACGCACCGCCTCGTGTGCCCCTCTTTTTCATGCCCGCCTCTACTACTAACCCTTTCCGAGTCGCGAAACCCACCCCCACCTAGCAGCCACCTCCGACACCTCCGCCAACTCGCACCAGACTCTCTGTCTCTCTCTCTCTCTCTTTTTTCGCGTTCCTCTATTCTCTCCCGCTGATTTTTGGTTTTCTTTGATAGCGCTGCCACCGCGCCGGCGTTCGCTCGTGATTAGAGAAAAGCCCATGCTCGTTTCCTTTCTTTTTTCTCCCTTTCTTGTTTTTCTTCTTTCTCCTTCCCTGCCAGGTACGTTCGTTTTTTTCTTCTTCCCGTCAGCTTCTCGCGAATTTCCGAGCGTACGACACCCGCACACACAACCGATGCGTGTTGTTTTCCATGCATTGTTTGTCTGAGTTTTCTCCTCCCTTTCCGTTTGAACTGTCAGTATATATACGTATGTATAGTATACGAAGCGGCAGGTCGTTAAATCTTACCAAAAATCATTATCGAGGGAAGCTGCCTGAAAGAAAACACGGAATGCGCTTTGGGAGACGCGATATCAAAGCTTGCATCGTCTCTACAATTTCGTCGTTGATGATGCGGATGTTTCAATGCGATGTTCGACCCAGTTTAATACGGCGTTTCCTGACAAAGCTTGCTCTCTTCCTCTCTCTCTATGAATACGAGGCCGTATCTCGTTCGTTCGACCTAAGAGATATGCAATAACGTTTGTGGAGCTTCCCTTTCAAGATCACAGTACGAGCCTCGCTTTGAGCCCAAAGCGAATTGGGTGGTAATTCGAAGAACTCTAGGTACCTCGCTCGCTCGATGGTGCGATCACTAATTAACCTATTTTACAGTAAAAAAAGAGATCGAAGGATCGCGTTATACGATGCTAAATTTAGAACAGCGAACGATAAGAACGACTAAATGAAAGTTTGAAACCGGTCCTGGACTAATTCGAGCGAATGCCGATCTTACGATTACGTCTGTGCCGAATGTATGTAGAATAACGACTCTGCTTTATGCTCACCAGGCTTATTTTTATATATATATATATTCACATATGTATGTATATATAAAATGGATATCGGAAAATACTTGAGTGCACGTTAAACTGGTCGAGCGGCAAACCAATGAGGCGTTTCTATCGGGTAAAGTAAATAGGCCAAACGTTATAGTAATATACCACGGTGAGCTTCCGAAAATAGTAAACCCTATAGAAGAGTACGACTCGGTGCATTTCGTATTCTATATGTATGTACCCTTCGTCGATGGAATATCGATACTCGTTTAAGATGAGAGAGAGAGAGAATGGAGCTTAAAGCGAGTACGACGACTTTCGCGTGAAAATTTTTCGCTTGGTAAAAGGAAAAAAGTCGTGGTCGGCGAAAATCTCGCGTATAGCCCCAAAAGTACGTTTCTCTATGCATTGGTGAGCTCGCATTGGCGAAGAAAAAGGATAGAGAGAGAGAGAGAGAGAAAAGAGCGTTGGCAGGGATAAAAAGAAAGCAAGAGAGAGAGACGTACACGATGCACACACGCACGTTTGATATTTTATTTTGCTTCTCGTCAGCGTCGATTCGAGGGTCGCGCGCTTTTCCACCAGCGCATTTTCCACGATTCCTCGTCGACGACAACTACGACCACGTTGACGTCGTCGTCACGGCGACGACGCCCGGGTGTACGTCGGTATAATATCAAAGCCTCTTCCATTTGCGTTCGTCGGCTCTTTGACACATTTTCTTTTGATTCGATACGCGCGAGAGGCACGCTTTACGTGCTTCAAGAGGGAACCACCCGCCTCCTTCTCCACCATCTCCTACTCCTATGCCTTCGTCACCCATCGTCAAAGTCGCGGATCGTACTCGTAGTAGTGGACGTCGCTCGTGAAAGCTACGCTTAACGACTCGTCCGTTTTTGCTACCCCGATCTCCGACTTTTTCGCTCCTTTCCTCCCAACCTTTTCTCTCCCTGCCTCATCCTCCTTCTTTTCCTCTTACTCTCACATCGCCACTTTAGTGAATGTCACTAATTGAAAAACGGCCCGTGTCCCATCCTTCCTTCCTTTCTACCTTTATTCTTTCCTTTCATCGAATGACATTCCACGGTGTAAATTTAATTTCGATTCGGTGCATTCTCTCTTGATACTTTGGCCTCCTCGAAAAAGGGCCCGTCGACCGGTTTCAGGGCGTCGTCGTCGTGCTCCATTTACCGTGGTCGCGACTCCTTCCGTGCGAGGTACGCGTGTCATTGACTTTATGAAACGAGTAGGTAGGTATACCGCACGTCTAATCGTTTATTCCATTCCGTTCGATGCTCTAGCGATTTATCGTTTCGTTTGCTCGTACAGATTTTTAAGGATGGTATGTTATACGCATAGAATTAAAATAGAAAGGTCTGATACGTGTATAGAAATAAATCTATGAAAACATCCGTGCTATGGGTACCTACCTACGTCGAATTTTTCGATCTAAGATAGTACATACCTACGAATAATATATTCCAGAGAACCTGAATATTCCATAGAAATATATATTTTCTTTACGATCTATGAAAAAGCACGTAAAATTATTTTCGAAAAAATCACTTCCCCCACCCTTCTTTTATGCATCGTTCCTGAAACTTCTACAAACTCTACGGGATAGCAAAAGTACGGAAAGGTGACGAATTGACGGATCGCGAAGCTCGTCTTCTCAGCTTCCTCATTTTTCCTGGATCGTAGACGAGAGGGTAGCAAAAAAGACAGAGAGCTACGAAGAGTGCAAACGCGAGAAAGAGAGAAAGAGAGTGAGAGTTTTCGAAGGTTGCCATTAATTTCTAGGGGAACGGAAACTAAAGCCAGAGCGCCGTATGTTAGTTACGTATTCTCCCGCGGCAACGGAGCTTCCTGACGAAGTCAATTAAGCTCTTTTGTGACGAGAAGCAGCAGCAGAAGTGGTGGAGGCTCCGACGGGCGGAGTGGATGGTGTTCGTTACAAGAACCACCCTCGAAGAGCCACATTTATGCTCCCACGAAACTCGAAATATCGGCATTCACCTTCCCTCTCTCGCAATCTTTCTCTCGTTCTCGCCGACCGTGATCATTCTTATCGTTCTGTAATCAATCTCTCGAACTTGCGATACACAGGTGCAAGAACTTCACAGCCGCCAAAAGGATCGGCACGCCTGGAAACCCGACACCCGTAAGGATGCCACACGCGCATCCAGAAACCTTCAGGCAGTTCATTCATTACATTTACACTGGCAAGGTAAGCGAAATGTCGAGGTAACTAACTACTGTGTGCGATTTCGCGTTTATAGTCCCTATTTTCTATTGTTGGAATCACTGATCCGATTATACGAGATACGTTCCTTGCTATGTGATTCTATCGTACAGGGGGTTCACCTAAATCTAGCCACCTAAATATCGCCTTTATTTGCGATGAGATAACGAATGGAAAAAATAACATTTGCAAAGCATTCATCTTATAATACCATTTGCATTACGTTACAAACATTTGTTATAAAAAATAAGGAAATATTTAGGTCGACCATGCTGTAAAACAAGATCATTCGAGATTTACAAACTTTTGTTATTACTTATGAGTCATTAATTTACCAATGCGATACTTTTATCTGCTAGAATGCATGTCTAAGGTAACTTAAATTCGGTGAATATTTTTTCTTCTTTGACACGCGTTTAGATCATGCTACAGGACAGTGGGATTTTCGAGATGCTGGGTCTCGCGCAAGAACTCGGCGTCGAAGAACTTTGGAGAAGTTGCGAGGAGCACGTATCCGCCACGCTCAGTCCTGGAAACGCGTGTGCACTTTTGACCGCTGCATTGGACGCTCAGGAACGAGTACCGAGTAAGTCGATCGACTTTTCTTTTGCGGGAAAAGTTGTGATATTATTTTTCTTATCGTAACTTCGATGATCCACGGCAAGAGTTCTTTTTTCTATTTTTTCGTGAAATATTTCGAGGGATTTGAATGGAACATAAACTTATTTTCTTATAAGTACGCGCGCGTGACCCGCAAAGCGTGACACTTCCTCGAGTCGTCATCGATCTTCATTATTTTAATTTCGATATACGCTCTCCCTACGTTTTTGTCCCTTCCCTCGCTTTCGCTTTAATCGATTCGCACGATTCCACCTTTTATAAGGGGACATTCTATCCGGTATCATTAGTTATACATTTTTTATTTACCACATCGATGTCAACGTCAGCCATTCGATACACGGGCAAGATGTATATACGTCATTGGTCGATTAATGGGGTAGCAAGTTTATTTAAAATTATTTAAAATTGGAACGAGTGACATTTTATCTTTAAAGTACCGAGAGTTGTATTATCCTAAGGAAAGGAAATAAAGTAACGTTTATTCAATGAGTTTGACAATTCGAGTGAATAAAATTTATAAATAATTTAATGCTGGAAAATATGATTTATCGACAAGCTAGTTGTTACCTTCTTTATCGACATTATAAGATACTTCCATAAATAACTTCCGTTGCGTCACGCAACGTGGCAGCACTATCCAAATCTAATTCGATACGAACGATTATTATCATATTCGTAATAATAATTGAAAAAGACATTTAAATGGTAATAAAAGTTCTGAGGAAATGTTGAAACTTCGATAAAAATCTTTATTTGATAACGAGGAAAATATTGGTGCAATGGTTGGTACTGTGATTTCTTTGGTTGGCACCGCCGCTCGGACGCCATATTTCGCGGCGTCTCACGATCGTCACGAAGAAAGCACGCGCGTTTAAAACAAAGTACCGCTTTTTTGCAAAACAAACTTCAAAATGTCGTACAAGGGACCTCAGAAGATACAAAAGGTGATGGTACAACCCATCAACCTTATATTTCGCTACCTGCAAAATCGATCGCGCGTGCAAGTTTGGCTTTTCGAAAATATACACCTGCGAATCGAGGGTCACATTGTCGGCTTCGACGAATACATGAACTTGGTGTTGGATGATGCCGAAGAATACCATATGAAGACGAAGAACAGGAAACCACTTGGTCGTATCATGTTGAAAGGCGATAATATAACGTTAATACAGAATACTAATCCTGGAGCGAACTGAATAGAAGAGCATAACCTCAAAAAGGGCACTGGTATGTCAACACAGGATGTACTTCGAGTGTCCTTCATTGCTGAAAGCGAAGAAGACGAAACTGTGCACTACATGTGATTTGTATCGCGGTGCAACTCAGGGACATACTTAGGACAAAAATGTTCAAAGTTTTGGAGAGACAAAAATCCTTAACTTTGCAATTTAAAGATTGTGACTACTTTGTTGTATCACCGACGCTAAAGAAATTGATTTATAAACCTATTTTCATGAATCGGACTTCACGATGCTCTTCCTAACAAAGTGTATGTTTCGATACACCGCACGTTTGGAACCTTGCATTAAAAATCTATGCTACTTCTATTTCATAAATATTTCATAATCTGTACCATGGAGTAATGTATCGCAGCATTATGTTTTTGTAATGATTTCTAAGTTCTTTAATTTGACCAACATGTGTTGAAGATGTACGTAAAGTGCTACTGTATCTATCATTCGTACCAGGACATTATTAAAAATATGTTTAGACCTTAATCTGTGACTTATCGTTTTTTATCATATACCTTCTTATTTTATCTTTTCCTATATATATTTTCCTAAAGCAATAACTCGATATTCCATGAGAGCGTTACATAGTTGGAATCTTATCAAAGAAATATTATTCGTACTCCAGTCGACGTTTATATATTTTAGGTGGAAAAGGTGCTTGTTCGTCCTTTATCGAGAGATGTTTTGCATTTATTGGAGAAAATGCAGTGGATACGGTCAAAACAACTGCGTTCTGCAATTTACCTAAAGACGCACTGGTCAAATTAATATCTTCCGACTACCTTGGCCTAGAAGAGGAAGATGTCTGGAGAGCCGTTCTGAATTGGGCCAAGTATCAGGTTGCCATTTTTCGAAATTTTTATTCCGTTTCCGAGCGCATTATATCCCTTGAATTCGAGAAAGATTATACGTTCTGATCGTACGTATGGCGTGAAAGGTCTCAGACCTTATATCGCATACGATTATTATCGGGTCCTTGGCTCCTTAGGTTCTTGGATCGGAATTTAGAATTACGAGTTAAGGAACGCTTAACCGTACGGACCACGCTCCTAGGCAGGGGTGACGCAGCCTACGCAACACTGGACCGAGGAGGAACGAGTGAGGGTCTGTCAACATTTGTCGGGAGTAATAAATCACGTTCGTCTACTACTCATCGATAGCCAGGTCTTCGCTGAAGAGGTAGAGCCAACTGGAGCTGTACCGATAGAACTATCCTTGGAGAGGTATAAATTTTACAATTCTCATCGATCGAACGACACGAAATATTCGTGGCACGATATAAAATAAAACTTTCATGTAATTGGAATCCTCTGCTTTCTATGCTTTGCTTTAGATACAGATATGCGGCATTACCAAGTAAATATGCAGAGATTTGCTCAGATAAAAGATTGCAACCACGAGTCAGTCCCTTTCTTTTCCCTGGGTCGCAAATTCTTTCGAGAGACAAGATGGGATTTCAACGACTATTGAATCAGTGGTACGGTTCGCCGAAGCAAAGTTGGCGTTTGGTTTACAGGTAAATAAAATATAAAGATACTATAGAAATCGATATAGGACTACTTGAATATTTTGTTTATAGAGCTTCTAGTCATGGATATTCGGCATCATCTTTTCATCGTCACTGCGACGGTGTCTGTCCAACATACGTAATAGCGTTGGTAGGTTTTGAAGATCTAACGATATAATAAATTTGAAAATATACGAACTAAATAAAATTATTTTTCTACAGGGAACGCGTGGAGAAATTTGTGGTGGATTTAGCGACGCACCATGGGGTAAAACCAATGCTAAGGGACATTACATTTCCTCCGAAAAAGCTTTCCTTTTTACTCTAACTAATAATCAAGATGTACCTCCAACCAAATATGAGATCGTGAAGAAACCTTTTGCTATTTGCTATCACCCTGAGTAAGATATAAATATTATCATTGCTAAGTACAACTTAAGTTATATTTTGCAATATTTAACACAAATTTTGTTCTAACATTGTAGCATAGGACCTATATTTGGAGCTGGTGCGGATCTATTAATATCTAGTAACTGTAACGTGAATATGGAAAGCTACAGTAACCTTCCTCACAGTTACGACGGCGAACATGCTTCGAACACAGTACTTATGGGAGATTATCACTTTTCGGTAGTAGATTACGAAGTTTTTACGCCTAGCCATCCTGTAGCTAAGTCGAATCATTGATAAATCGCATGGCATTTAAAAACATAGTACAATATTGTAAATATTTTGATTTACATGCTCCCTTATACAGACTGAGATTATTTTATATATACAATATAGTTAATACTAAATAGAGTGCCTAATGGGAACACAACTCCCGGTACAATTCCATATTCAATGTGGTAGCTGTAGCGCAAGTTGTATAATTTCAGTGCCTTATAGATACGCATTTGGTAGAATTGTACATAAAATGTACTTTTTTATTCTTAAGAGCTTTTTTTAACACAAATGCTATTTTTCACTCCTTCAAAAAAGTCACAATATGAAGCGTAATACTCGCCTTATGCAATAAGTTTAAAGATGCTAAGTTATACGTCGTTGTTGATATGAAATACAGAGAGATTTTGTAAAAATCTTCTGAAAGATGGTTTTAATTAATTAAGACTTATTATAAGGTTAATTCATATACTTATCCTTTGTCGAAATAGCAGCACTTAGATCCCAAAACAAGGTTGTTTTCTAACGGATGAGCTTCCGATATCAGTATCGTAGCGGACTTCGGCTTAGTAACACGGTTAATATTCGTACCTCTATAAACGCGTAACTATTTTAAATAACACGTGTGAATGTCTAATTAACGTGAAATTCGGAAGCTAATAGCACAGTGTTTAATTCGAGTACAAAAGTGACATATATTAGTGTGTACGATACGACAAATCTGATTAACATTTTACACGGCGATCCATCATGCAGATTTCTAGACGAAAGGAATAATAATTAGGATAAATGAAGTTAATTAGGAAAACGTGCAACGAGGTAAGTGGATTAACGCCATCCAACTATTTTCTCCACGCGTAAATAGTACGAAAGTGGACGTCGCGTGCTACGAATTCCAAGAAAGCTTCCCGCCTTCTATTGCACGGCCATCTTGCTTCTCGGAAGGACTTTAGTACAAAGAAGACGAACTACGACACAATGAAAACGAAAAAGTCTCGTCGACGTGCAAGGACGATCGCAATTTTTTTTTGAGCAACCTGTAAAATAAAGAAACATTCTACGTTTCTAAGAAAACGAGTTAAGACCACCGAAGAGGATGCAATATATATATTTGGATTTCGTGAGCGTGCTTTTCGCACGTACGCCTCGCGATAAAAAGGTCGTTCGAAAATCGTAAAGTTCCCGCGCGCGCGAACAGCATGTAAAGCAAAATACGTCGAATTGCCGCCAAAAATTAATTGATACGCGAACACGAATCGTTAATAATTAACATGGTGACCTCGGTTTGCTATATATACGCGTTATACTATATCCAATAATACATACATAAGTATATTTAAACGCGTGTGTGTATAGGGTATATCACGAGTATGCGGCAATACACACCGCGTATGTTCTTTCGTGAGTCGAGAGAATTAATACTTCGCTCTCGGTATACGTTGAATATTCATGCTACATTATTATGAGTTAACATGCTCATCTTCGCCGTGGGCTCAACTATATTATCTATTTATGTCCGTAACCTTTTCATAAATTTGCACGCAACCTTGTAATTTTTGTCGCCTCTGTCTCTCAAGAAATCCACGTCAAAAAGACGAGGAAGATTTTCTTTTTTTTTATTTGTTTGTTCGTATACCATCTTCGTCGTTGCGTTCTTAACGAAAAAGAATAAGAACAAATTATGGAATAGGAGCTTCTTCGCCGGAGGAAGGTGAACGTCCTACGAGATGCTTCGACTTTCTTCGACTGTGACTATGCTTTGTCTCATTGTCAACAGTCGCGTCGTCTACGTGCCCTTTGTTTACGGATAAAGGTAAACGACGTGGCGGAAGACTAGCAAAGTCGTAGAATTCAGGGGACCATGAAAAAAGTATCTTTGTATATAATTACAATCACTTTTATTATACTAAAAAAAAGAATTTCACAGAAGCGAGCGATTCTCTTTCGAATTCTGCTCGTACTCGAAAAAAACCTTACATACACATCATAAACGGAGGTCGCTCCGTTCGTTCAACGTATTTACACTTTTGTCCCTGCCTAATTAAATAAAAAAAAAAAAAAAAAAACAAATACATCTACGGATTGCACGTGTGTCCGGTACCTCGAAACATAAAAAGACGCTTAACAATCTTAAGTACAAAAAAAAGAAAACAAGAAAAGAAACGTGAGAAAAATCGATTCGTTATCGGTGCTTACAGGGAATGATATTTAAAAAGAACGAGTGCACGATTCGTGTACAAAACGAGAATTAAAACTAACGCGTGATCGATATTTACAAAATAACTATGTACACGAGCTTAGCAGCGAGCTTTTATCGAAAGTGATGAATTCCGAGGCTAATAGGATTTTAAATAAAAAAAAAAAAAAAGATAGTGTTACGGGTGACCGTTTAGCGAAGGGGTTAAAAGACGAAAAACGGAGCGGGCACAGCCCACGACGGCAAAAGATTCGTTCTTTCATGCTTGAGAGTGAGAAACGATATCCCGGCGTGGCTACCACATCTCGAGTTTCTCAGATTCCAAGATTCCCGAGCGTTTCTACAAAGATCGGTTCTTAGCATGCGCGAGTTAAAAGCGAATCTGTGTTCGACGAGACGCATAGCGGCCCGTATAAAGTGCCGGCAAAAGTATCGTCCATGCTCGCACGCTTTTGATGCACGTACCGTAAGTTCGAACGTACGTTTCTTAGGGAGATATCCGAGAAGGGCCAAAATCTCTGACGATTTTTTTTACTTTCATTTCGTCGGATACACGAGTACCTCCGGCGAATCCATTTCGAACGGGCCCGGAAATCTTCTCTCTTTCTTTTTCTCTACTTCTCGAACTCGCGAAAGACGAAAACTTTACAGTCGGAGTTTACATTGGCAGGCGTCGAACGCTCGTAAGATAAAGCGTTTACCAGACGTTCGACGCGTGTACGAGCGCTTTGTAACGCGCGTTCCAAACACGTGTGCACCCCGCGGTTTTACGTGTTCATCCGCGTACGGCACATCTCGCGTGCGCACGCGCGCTTTCGTTCTTTCGTGATAAATACTTTTCTCTATGTTTTTTTTCTCTTTCACTATTTTTTCTTTTTCCCCTTCTTTGTTAATCGATAGAAAGATTCTTGCCCGCTCGTTAACACTTTGACTGCCACGCCGGTGACCACCACCTATGTTTTCAGAGAGACTGTGGTGATCACTATCGATATAAAGGCACTAGTGATAAGTATATAGTCTTATTTCACCATATTATATACTTGAAATAATGAAAATTTTATTAAGCCACGGGTTTACTCACGAATCGATCGAAGATTTCGCTTTCGATCGGTTCAAAATTGAAACTTCGATTTTTCTTTATCTTGCTTTCGAATCGTTTCATTTTTTAACCCCTCCAGTTTACATCGATCGAATCGTTAAACGTACGCATGAATTTTGCGGTGCTAAGTGGTTTAATCGAGTTACTACTATTTCCCTATATCGGACGTGATTTATACCGAACACAGAATGTTACATGATTCCGGTTAACCCCTTCAGCTTGTGATAAATTTGTTGAACACATGATAAACTGCGATGCTGAAAGGGTTAAGCCAGTTATCGTTGATGATTGAAAATATTAAATACAATTTGCGAACAGAGATTCTTCCAAGGATATGCTTAAAAAGCGACGATTTTTCGTAATTGTCTTTCTTCCTTTCCTCCGTGCTAAGAAATACGAATACTCGACGAGAACGCAATTAAGAACGAACGCACTCTTAGTATCTTGTCAAAGTACGCGTTACAAACGCCGACAGCGTTTTCGATTTCACCGTTTTGCTCGAGCACACTATAAACTCTCGCACATAGACACGAATAATAGCACCCTGACCTTTCTCACGCCGCTGTTGGAATGATTTTTCGATGAACGAAGCGCGAGAAAGAGAGAGAGAGAAAAAGAAAAATAGCACTTTTCGTAGCTACACTTCAAGAATACGAATCGTCCGTTCTACCACGTAAAGTCTCGCAACGATCTAACGTTAACTTTCCTACGAGTCATCGTCGAATCATAAATTCCCTCGGGAAAACGGCCTAAGACCTCGTAGTTAGATCGATGGGTGAGGGCCTCTTCTTCAAGGGTGGGCTGTCCCTGTCGCTGTCCTCCTCCATGTCGAGCTCGTCCTCCCGAGTGGGATCAACTACGCTGGCGGTCGTGGATTTCATCGACAAGTCCATGGGATTGTCCTGAGGCGGTAGACAATCCATTTCCGGCTCGGGAGTCGAGCTCAATGATCCTCTATCCGAGCGAGTTTTCACGGATCTTGGTGAACACTCGCCTGGCATTGTCCTTTGACTCTTTAGGACGGCGTCCAAGTAGTATCTTTTACTATAATTCTCGGTGGAGGAAGTATTCTCTTTCGAGGATCGAACGTTCTGATTGTGGGCATATTTATCGTTATTGTTGTTATTATTATTCAGACAAGAATCATCCGGAGTGGTCGTGGTACCGGTGCTGGTCGTTGTCGTAGCCACGCTCAACGTCGTCGTTGTCGTTGTTCCTGTCGTCGTTGAGCTTACTTCCTCCAACAGGGGTGAGCTTCTGAGAACGCTCGGTGAGTGGCTCGGTGGTACCAAGGGATGCGGTGTGCCATGTGGCGCGGCGTATAGGTGGTAAGGAGAGAACATGGTGAGGCTAGGCGGTGGTAGGAAGGCTGGCTGGATCAAGGACATTCCACCGAGATGAAAACCAAGTGGTAGGGTCATCATCTCTTTGCCCAGGGCCGAGAGATCGGCAACGGAATGCGGGAGATGCGTGTGCAGAGGTCGAAAGCCCGGATGTCCAGCGAACGCGGCTCTTCTCTCGGATATTTCGACGGAACTGTCGCTGTTGTGAGATTCTGGAGAACTTATGCTAGGAGATGTCGAGTTTTTGTAATCGTCCAGGCCCAGTAACATCGCGTCGTCCTTTCTTTGGCTCGCGTGTATCCCGATCGGTGGACTCATAGGCTTCCGTTGTTGTTGCGTTAGTTGAGGATTCGTCGTAAGAGCTTGAGGATAATGGTGTTGCTGCTGCTGCTGTTGTTGCTGCTGCTGTTGCTCTTGTAGAAGACAGTGGATCTTGAACCAGTTCGATCTACGACCGTAACGCGAGCTCGACTTGGACATTCCCACGAGAAGACACTTTCGAAGCCGACAAGCTTTGCAAGCCGTACGATTCTTCTTGTTGATCACGCATTCGCCGCCGTTCTTGCACTCCGAGATGCTGTTCAGGTTGTTGTAAGATCGCCCGAAGAAGGACTGTAAAAAGAAAAAAGATAGGGAAGATCGTAAATAAAATGGTAATGGTTATGATCGTGGCGTATCATTCGAGGCCTCGTAATCGCGCGTTCTCGTTCTCATTCATGGAGAGGAAAGGGAGAAAGGACTGGTTTAGGAGACGCAGAAGAGACCTACTAATTAACCAAATGGTGCAATTCAGCGCGGGTCTGACGATGGTCGTGTCTCTCGGGAAACGACTACTTTCTTTTCCGTCGAATTAGAATAAAAAGAGATCGTTTATTTATGATAAAAGTAGTATTAACATTGTCAAGATAGGACATTTTATCGAGTTTAAAAAGAGTATTTCTAAAAGGTACTACTCCTACCGTTACATCGTGTTGGTAACTCGAAATCGGTAACGTATTCCTCTAATCGCGTCGATGTAGAATATAATACCTACAACATAACGATGTATAATATAATATCAAGATTTCCCTCATTCCTAATTACTTCATCAAGCTTTATTACTTCTACTAATCCTCATCGTACGTTAGCAAAGCGTTAACAAGTTGATCGGGCACGATAAATCGACTGAACGGAACGGATCGTCGGTGTTTAAAAAAGGCAACGTCGAAGCCCGCTGCGTTGTCCACTTTCGCTTTTTCTGCACGTACGTGCATACATACGCACGGTATGTTATTAATTGTTTCTGGTTCGTTTGTCCTGAAAACGAGCTCTTCCTGCGGCCCAGTGATCCCGATGCGCGTATCGCCGAGACCCGCGACGGCGGGCCGGCTTCGCGTTCCACTTGTCCTCTCTCGACTTGTCATTTTCTCTCTATCCCTCTCTCTCTCTCTCTAAAACTCTAGTAGCCGACGTGTGGGTGCAAATGCTTAGAAACGCTTAGAAGATTAAGAGGGGGGTGGTTGTAATGGTAGTGGAAGGAGCATGGGTGTAAGTACGACGTTTCAGGAGCGATGGCACAATCGAGAAAATGCTACCGTTATTACGTGCCCTCTCCCATCAACCTCGCTAGACGCTCCGCACGTTGGATTATGCAAACGGTCCTCCTTCCAAGTTGCGACTCACTTTGCGTTTACTTTACGCGCGTCCGATTCGTACGTAGGCTTTTCGAGCTGAATGGGGTTACTTGTCGATCGATTAGAGCATTGATTTTTTTTTCCCTAGACGCGATAAGTATTCTTAATTATTCTAGACACTTTCAAAGTTGTGTCTTACTAATTCGCGTTTCGTCAATCTTTTGCGGTTAACCTTTTCACAGTTGAGCTCGTTTTTCTCAATTAACTCGTGACGTCTTTGAACTTGCAATTAAAAACAAAAAAAGTTTCTTGAAAAAATTGAAACTTTGTACCACGTTATAGTTAATGAATTTAATTTAATAAATAAACGGATCAACTTTATTGTTTTTTGTCTATACAGTTTCCAAATATAAAAATAAATCACGAAACTGGAGTAATGACGACACGTGTCCCTGAGAGATGATCGCGCGAAAGCACGTGCACCCGTTTCTCGATTTCGTTCGAGTCTCGAGGCGATGCTTCCGGCGCTTCGCACTTGTCCGCCACAATTGTTTCCGCCCTAGTTCACGGTTACGTCAGCTCGACATTGTTTCGTTTCGTTATTTTCGTTTTCAGGCCCACCGTAGCATGTCAGCTCTCCCTTCTCTTCTCTACTCCCCCCTACTCGTTCTCTCTCTCTTTCTCCCTCCATCGCACGCGGATCGCGCGCTTTACGCTCGAGTTAGAACTCGCGGTCCGTGGCCCGCTTCGCTGCTAGGATAGATTAGCAAAGAAAGATTACGGCCGAGCGAGCGATGACTCGCCTCTCGTACTAAATTAATTCATTCCGATTGGACACACTGTCGAAAGATAAGTGCAACTCGATCGATACGAATTTTACTCGCGTTTAACGGAATAATCAAGACAAAAAGAGTACGCGATATCGAAAGTAGACGAATTTATCATATGAAGCGTCGTAACCTTTTTTTTTTTACGAGGATAGGAACGTAATTAATTAGGAGGAAGATTGAGAAAATGGGTTAGCGTATGTAATAGGGATTCAGTAATGTCTAATCGACAGGTGGCCCCGGTTGACACGCATGCCTGGCCAAACGATTTAACCTCGGGCACGGAGCGGGTCGTGAAAGCGATCGCTGTGCTGGTTGTTTTGCGAAATCGCAGGAAAGAACGACGACAACGACGTTCGTGGGTGCTGGAGAGGAAATTTATAGAAACGAACGAGAGAATTTTCTTTTTTTTAATCTCATGAGAAGAGACGAGACTCACCTTGCAACCCTCGCAGGTGAACGCGCCAAAGTGGAAGCCTGCCGCGGGCTCGCCGCACACCTTGCATTGCTGATTCATCTGTAACAAAAGGAGAAAGACTTTTATTTATTTTACATTTTTTTTTTTCTACCATTTTGTTCGAATTCGCGCTTTTAGTCGTATGTGTATACGCATATGTATATACGCGAGCATTAATGTACAAACACGAAGAGTTATGAAAGAACGGACGCGGGACCTTTTATGCGAGTTATTTGTAGAAACTGAGTGTTTATTTTTTCACTTTATTCAAACATCGGCGCTCGGAAGAGCGTGACTCTTTCGCGTGCTCTCGCTGTGATCCTTCGAGTGTGAAAGAATATGTCGTTCTTCAATTTTCAAAGCATCATATCTTGGATAACGAATCAATATTTAATCGACGTTACGCTAAAATCTATGTTATCTATCTAATGAGAAAAGTTTCGTAGTTATTGAAAACTCGAATAAAATATAAATTCGTTTAATTTCTGATGAATTTTGTTGTAAATTTGTTTTAGACTCAAATATCGAGCGAAGCTCAAAAGGGTAAGAT
This sequence comes from Ancistrocerus nigricornis, assembly GCA_916049575.1. Taxonomy (NCBI): domain Eukaryota; kingdom Metazoa; phylum Arthropoda; class Insecta; order Hymenoptera; family Vespidae; genus Ancistrocerus; species Ancistrocerus nigricornis. Next base: position 957,782 of record OU696668.1, on the reverse strand, counting down.
ATAATTCATACCTCGAAGGTATCGGAAGAGCCGAGCTTTATCGTATCGCGAGCACGAGTCGAGTTAGGCACCGATCACAAGCGATTGAGAAAGAGAAGAGTCGTCGATTACGTAATATCGCCGGAGCGCTTTGCGCTCGGCGCGCGCGAATCGCTGAATCGTTGCAAAGCGGTGCGTGTTACGTTCAACGAGCGGAAAACTCTTGTGCACGGCTCTTTTTTTTTTTCCTCCGTTCGTTCGCTCGGTGGTTGGCCGATTCCTTTCGCCTTCTTTGGCCGCTCGTCCAGAAAACGGAGCGCTCGCTACGCGATCCTCTTTTCACACCTCGCCGATTTTACTTCTCGGTGGTTGGAGCAGCCGATCATCTTGTGCCGAGACCACAAAATGGGATAGATCTCACTTTGTCTCCTCTTTTGTAAGAGAACGCGCGCGCGCGCCGCTCTTTTGATCTCTTCGTTCGGCGTAGTTGCGTAGACAGGAACGTCGCCGCCGCCGCGGTGCGAATGTCAAAAGTTAAGATTGTTAAGAAATATGGGACAATAGTGGTGACCCACATAAGTGGCTTGCCCGAGGTACGTAAATACGTGCAAGTTGTGCCGCTCGTAGCGTACCTACGTAGCCTCTCTCTATTTCGACGACTTTCATACATGACGGACTGTCGCTAAATGGGAAAGTAAATCTTAGCTAATGGAAGAGACATCGAATGTTTGATCAACGGAGTCTCTCTCTCCTGACCTACACCCCACAGTCGTTGACACTTCTCGTTCTCGAGCCGTTCCATCGTACCGCGCGTCGATGAGGTACAACGGCGTGCCTACGCGTACTTTTAATTCCGCCTTCGATTCTTTTCTTCGTTTTTCCGTGTCCAAGCACGACGCGAAGTCACCGACTATACTCTCTTCCTCCTCTTCTTCCACCACTATCGACACCACCTCCTCTTGGTGGCACGAGCGACTTTCATATCGCCGCCGTAGTTACGGGACTTCGAAATCGTCGACGATATTCGAGTCGCTCGTTCCTATCGATCGGGTAAGTTCCTTTACGAATGTAGGAATGTAGGTAATGTCTCGTGTACGTACATTTCGTTGCCCTTCCCCCACCCACCCCGTTCACCAATATTTTCGTAACGGAGCACTGTCACGGGCGGTGAACGTTTTCGAGTTTCTGCCGCGAAAAACAGACGGTATGGTGTAATCGCTGCGGTTCGATCGTCTCGCCTTCCTCGAAATCATTCTCTCGATTCGCTCGATTTCGATCTCTTTCTCTTTACCATCTAACAACAACAACAACGAAATGCCAAGTAATAAAAGTAAGACCTAGATATATGTAAGGAATAATAGAGAAATAATAAATTGTAGAACTTATGTAGGACCTAAACCAAGAATCGATAGAAACGATCGGTTATTTTTAATCTCGTCTACGTTGTAACGCCATGCTTCTTATTACGTTAATTCGAAAGTACGTCAAAGCGAGCGTTTGAAATCGTCGAAGCCGAGGGATCGATTCTCGCTCTCGGCCTTCGTTAAACGCGCACCGGTAATAAGCGTTCTCGATTATCGTCGAGAACGGATCGCGACGACGCCAACACCGGCGATCATCGTCAAGATCACCGACGAGGATCATCGACGTCGTTCGTTGCGCGATCCTTTCTGGAGGAGAGAGCCGTGAGAATCGTAGCGACTTCTGGCTGTCGACTGCAACCATCATTCTCTCTCTCTCTTTCTCACTCTTTCGAGCAGTAACGCGATGCTAACGATCACGGCAGCTTCTTTTCCAACGTTCAAAGGGAATCATATCGAAGATATGCCGTGGCATAGTCGTCGCTCGTCCTCCTTTCTCGCGTTGACCTTCTCGATAAAACGGCCAAACACCCTCGCGTCTTCTTCCTTCTCTCTCTCTTTCTCTCTCTCTCTCTTTCTTCACGTCGATGTAAAGAATCGCGTTGATTGACGATCTCGCAACGCGAAAGCCTCAGGTTCAACGTCCCTCGAGCAGCAAGGATCTTCTCCGCAGTCTTGTTAATCCACGAGATCCGGATTCGATCGATTTTGCCTATGGACGCGACCCCAAAATGATTTTTCCTCTTGGACGTTCGAATATCATCGCGAGAATGATCGTTCGGTTGGGTGATCGTAGAGTCGGTGAATTACGCAACGATCCGGATAAAAGATTCTTAGCTTGTCGTGTCGTTTCTTAAAATAACTTCGTCTCGAGTGAATAAGAAGAAGACGTAATGAGAGGTGCTCTTTAATCACCGCGATTAAAGGTCGTAACTCGAGTGGGATGGAAAGAGAGAGAATGACAAGTGCGAGAGCGAGAGAAACGAAGAGTGCCGAGGAAGAAAAAAAAAAGAAACGTTCGGTTTGACAAACGGCTTTTCATCGCGACATTTACGATCACCGATTTTACTTATTCTCGTAGGTACTAGAGGAGGTTTTAACGGAAGCTTTTTAGTACACTAAAAAGTACCCTTATTTCGAAGGGACTCGTTCGAAAAAGCAAAGACCACGGTAGTCCCGTTCCCTTCGTTCGTTCGTTTCCATAATTCCATGAATTACCTTTTACGACGGTGCGTGCGCACGCGCGCAGCGCTCGAAAAATCGTCCGATGCGTTTTTCACGCGCTCTCGTCGAAATACCACGCATACTCGGCCCGAAAAATCGGGAGACGTACCGTAAAAAAAAGGTCCTCGCTTGGTTTTTCACGCGCAGCGTGGCCGTTCGACTTTTTATTAGCGAAAAATGGGATACCCGACCTGTTTCCCGAGTTTTAGAGCAATAAAGAAGCGTCGAAAGTTTCTTCGAGACTTTTGCCCTAAGATGGCAGGTCATTTTTTTTCTACGGGACCCAACAAGCGTAGCCTTAATTATCGGGAATGATTGTCATAAAAAAAATTAAGGAAAAAAAAGTAGAGAAGGCGTTAGACGCGTTTTCGCGAACGACTCTTACTCTGCCGACGGGAAACTAACGTCGATTCCTTTCGTTCGATCGCCAATCGAGATATTACCCTAGAGATAGTTTACTATATTGTTACGATTTTATATATAATTAAACAGATTAAGAGATTAATCATTCCTACATATTATTATATACTACCTAATATTTTTATGGCTTCGGCTTCACAAAAAAAAAAATTGAAGCAGATTATTCGCGTTTATTCCATCTAACAAAACGTAAAATCGTTCGTGAAGAAATATTTCGAGTTCGACACGCGATTAAAATTGCGTGTTCGCGTTTGACGTCCCGTTGAAAAGCCACGGTTACCACAAAGATTTTATTTCCTTTCTCACCGCATCGTCCGGTCTCGATCATTGATGAGTTCGTGACCGAAAGCTCGTACACGCTTGATATTTATCTCATCTTCGTAAAACGGCGCGCGCGATCCAGTTCGCGGAGAGCGAACTTCCGGTCTTTCGTAAACGAAAGAACGTTCCGCAAGGCGTGCTCCCGCGCGCGGCCTTCGCGCCACGAACGATGCAGCGACCGATTCCTCTTGCCGCCTCGTCGATCGTATTATTATCCTGCCTTATCTCGAGGTATTCTCGATGATCCGATATGCTCGACTAGTAACGCCAAGGAAAACACATTTTCGAGTGTACGTGTGTCCGTGATGTCTTAAGGTCGGAGGAATCTTCAATCTCATTCCTATGTTTTATAATATATAATAAATAGCAAGGTATGTATTTCTATGTATGCGCGTGTTGGAGAAAGAGAGGTAAGTCGAGAATATAAATTTTCTCATCGTCGGGTTGCCCGAGCGTAATAAGCTCGCTTACTCGAACGGTGAGAATATCATACGCTTTCGATATCATTAAGATCATCGGTAGATACGAATCTCCGTGATGTCTAGCGAATTAACTAATTGCTCCGAGTTGAACTCTCCGACAAAGAGAGAGAGAAAAAGATAGACTTAAAGGTCTCTTATCGCGCTCCTTACTACGAGAACGTAATATAACGTTTGAGATCCTGTCGAACCGTGACGACTTTTCGCTGGGTGTCACGATCGAAGAAGACAAAGAAATCGTCGTCGTTGTCAACCTCATCGTTGAAAGCGCGCGCGAATTACGAAACTATGGCGCGAAACGCGTCTCTTTCTTACTTTTTCCCCCCTTCCGAACCCTTCGCATCGTAGGAGTCGCATTCCCGATCCACCTCGCATTTTTTCTTTCGATGAAAACGAACGTTCTCTCTCCGCCTCTGAGCCAAGATTAATTAAATGTCAGGCACGCGTGCAGTTATACAATGTCGCTCGCTCGATCGCTCGTCTCGCGCGTTTTACACGCCGCGAAACGCGCGACTCGCGTTTTACGCTCGAAATTACGAATTCCTTGTCCGCGTTAAACCGAGTTTCTCTCTCTATTTCTTTTTTTTTCTTTCTTTTATTTCTCTATCTCTATCATCTCGTACCGATCGAGAACGATAATTTCTTAGTTCGCGAAAGATCGACATCGCACGTACCTTGAAGATCTCCAACGGATGATTAATAGTTCATCGACGTTAACGACATTCGACGTACGTCGTCCTTGTTGCTCGCACGAGATCGAAGATTTCTCATCGGCGATACTCCATCCCTCGGCACTCTCTTCTTTCTTTCACTTTGACGTTTTCCAAGATAATCGAAACACAAATCTTGAAGAAAATTGTCACTTCGATGGTTCTCTTATCACTGTATTCAAATGTTCACGATGACGAGTCTCTTTCCTTCGATCGTTCACTGCGATAAATGATCGACCAGCACGTGACGACGAGTCACACGAGTGTGTTTTCCCGATGAGGCAAGAGGAATAAAAAGGAAAAAAAAACTATATGTATGATGAAAGTCCGTATTTCTTGGTAACAATCCAGTCGTTGATCGTCCTCTAGTCCTTTCCCAACGAAAAGTAGAAAATCTCCAAAGGTAAAAGTGTCTTCTCGATGATGACGGAAGACGAAGTGGTAACAGCGGCAAGGAGAAAAATAAGAATAACAAGAGGAAGAATAATAAGAAGAAGAGGTGGAGGAAGATGCTCGATCCGGCGGTGACCGTTAGGTGAATGACTTTGGAAGGCGAGGGTGTCCACGTCGATTCTTGAATCGGCCCCCACCTCCGATAATTTTCTGCGGTCCCGCTCGTTCGTTCGTTCGTTCGCTCGCTCGCTCCGGTCGCGCGCGCGCTCTCGTAAGTATAGCTCGAATGGGCCTTATGGGCACACTGTGTGCCGAGTCGGAGAAGCGTGCAGGGTCCATCCGCTCGGCGGGCACAGGTGGGCCGTGGGTCCTCTCTCGGTTGGCTTTGGTGGGGGGCTCGCGCCGGAGGGATTCTCTCTTCGTGTTAGGAGAGGGGGCAGAAGGGAGGGGCCTCGTTGCGCTGCCCTCTCTCTCCCTCTTTCTTTCTTTCTTTCTTCTTTCTCCCTCCCTCCTCCTATTCTCGAGAAGGGACCTACCGACGAAGACCACCGCGATTCTTCCGTCTCTGTCTTTTTAGTTTATCTTATTACACCGCAACGTTATCGTTCATCTACCTATCGCTGTGTTATTATGCTTTTTTTATTCATTCTTTGCTTTCGTAAAACGTGTTTCTTGTATTTTGTATGTTGTTATTAATGGGAATAGTATAACATTTTCTAATTCATATAATTTCGATGCAAGGTTACGTGCATACTTTGCGTACTTATATTATATATTTTTTTTTATATGGTTTCCAACAATTATTCTTTGAAAATAAATTATACTTGCACCTCTCCTCTCATGTCGCACAACGAACTTATTAAATTCAGATAATTTTACATCGTAATTATTATTACAGCGTACCGTATCTCGTTTATTTGCTTTCTTTTTTTTATCTTCTTTGATTTATACTTACAGGGCTCATGCCCTTTTCTCTATCGCTCTCTCTCTCAAGCTCCTTTCATCCTCGATCATGCGATCGACTAATTTTCTTTCCTCCGACAAAACACCGAAGAGTCAGGATCGATAGAAGCGTGGACCACCGTTACCACTGTTCGAATCTTTCTTGTCCGCGCGAGCAAATTGGTTTCTCGCGGATACGTACATACGTCGTTGAAGAATAATTTCATGGGTGTACGTTTTGGTAGACGGAACGTGGGAAAGTCTCATACGCTTGGCAAGCATTACGCTTGACCTCCATACGCTATGGAATGACTTGCCTAAGGTCCTTTTATGTAACGATGCGTTTCTTCTTCTCCTTCTTCTCCTACTCTCGCACCGTTATCGAAGTTTATCTTAAAATCGATTTTACGCTCTGCCCGGTTTCCTCGGACGAAATCAGCTGGAATTCCCGTGCGCGCACGCGATAAGCCATTATGGTCTCGGTCGTGTTGCGCTGGTCAGGAACACGGCTACTAGTTTCCTTCATCGTCGAGCGTCGTTTTCGAAGAAGCTCGACTACGACGCCTAATTACACGCTCCTTCCGTTGCGTATCGTTCGTGTCCCTGAGACCTCGAACCGTGACGACTCTCTTCGATGCACCTCACCATCTCGATCCGCGATAAGATCCACGAATTTCGTCGTGTTTCCTTCGGTCGAGGTGTCGCTCGTTTAGCTTACAAATCGCTTTAGTTCCTCGACTACTGGCTAATCGTTCCGATCTCTGGTAAACGACCGAAACTTTCGTCGAATGGAGAAACGCCTTTCGCAGTTTCGAAATGTGCCCACGGTTCTTATCGCGTTTCTCAAAAATTGGAGAAATTTGATCGGTCGATAGGAGCTGTTACAGTGATTTGTTATTCAAATTCATTTCGAAACATGCCCCTCTTCCCCTATATAAATTTGTATATGATTTTGTTATAATTGTCGCTGGTACCTACACTTATTTATTACAGACGTATATTACACGTACTTATCCGAAAAAACTGCACACAATACCAATATAAAAAACACATACCTACCTACTCCTTCCATATGCTCGGGTATTTAAAAACTATTCAAAGCAGCCCAATATAATAGAAAAGCCCCGTGGCTTTGGGGTAATTAGCGACGTCCATGAATCTCGACTCGTCTTTGGGACCTGGCCCGTGGTAGCGAAGCCGTAATTAACTAAATGTAGGTATTAAAACGATAACCGGAACCTCGTCGCGCGTTTTTACTCGATGCATCGTCGCCTTTTAGGGAATATTATTGCCGATAAAAACGAAAAAGAACAAAGTTATATCACCGAGTTTGGTTATTCGTTTATGATACTCGAACAAAAAACGATTCTAGCAATTGAGTTCTTGCGGGATAAAAAAATTGTGTTGACGACGAGTTGTCAAAATATAGATGAAGAAAAAATGGTAAAAGCCGTCTTTTAAAATCCCTGTTTATGTTCGATGTCGATCTTTTCGTTAAATGTCAATTCCTTTTTAGTTTTTTACGATCGAGGACGATAAGACGTTTATCATCGTATTATCATCGGGCGAGATTGATTATCGAACCTGGCCATTAATCGAGTGGTACCTTTTGGACGGTCGATTGGCGGTCATTAAAATACCAGAAGCGTAGAATCGAAAGGAGGGAGAGAGATAGAAAGAAAGGGAGACAAAGTTATTCACGCGAGAAGGGAACGAGTGCTAGCCCCTTTATGACGAGAATCCCTTTTCCAGGAATATTAACGGTATTTCCAAGAAAACGTGAGGCATTACCAGGGAACCGAGAGAGAGAGACCGCTCCGACGTAGTCTCTTTCCAGGGTGGGACAAAGACGGAGGCGGGATATAAGGTGCAGCCTCGAACAATACGGGCTGCGTTATTACGCTTTGTGTCGGAAAGGACGAGAATATCGTAAAGCGATGATGGTGGTCATCGGATCGCTTAATCGCTCCCTTTGGGTTTTACGATCGAGCTTAGCTCTAATTAAAAGAGACGAAGCTCCGCGCGTCGTAGCCGTCGAGTCGTTGTAAAAGTAAAAACGACTATCTGTTGTAAAAACTGTCTCAAGGATTGCTTCCATTTCGTCGTTTTGCTCGCCCTTACTTACTACGTTCTTCGGTTTACAGCGCGGGGACTTCTTTGTCGATTTGATTTTACCGTTCGGTTCTCTACAAGATCGTCCTTTTTACTGATTTTCCGTGCAGTAAAAAGCTTGAACCGCGTAAAACGTGCACCGTGGGTATTTTTTTTGGATGTTTGGAAGTAATAAGGTAAATTTAGCCTAAGACGGCTGGGACGAATTCGTTCGACCGCTACGACGTGCCGCTATTACCGACATTTGAATCTAATACGTTCCTCGAAAGTATTTTCTTTCCTATTTCTTTTTTTTTCTTTTTTTTCTACCGAAGAAATATCTTTCTTACCCCGAAGGAGAAAATTTACATCACGAAGGAGCGAGGTACCTCGTGTGCCCTTAACACACTCGGGGGTCGAGCGAAAGGAGTACGCCAAGAAGATTTTAAACCCGGTTGCAGTTGCCGGGGCTACCGTCAATTACCAGCCTCCGATGAAAAGTAATTTCGCGATCCGGCCGTTCCAACCCGACCTTTTCTCTCAACTTTGTTGCAAGCCGTGCGTCGCACGATGGCTAACATTTTTATATCGTCGTTAGGATGGTTGTTCCCCTTCTAAAAAAGTCCAATGGGAGGTCGCACGCGAGCGTGTGTGCTTCAAATCGAGGATCACGCGACTCACCGGCAGGTGGCGCCACCGGCACCTTAGGGGAACCCTCGCAGGCTCCTTTCGGCGGCGCTCTCGAAGGGCGTCCGATAGCTGGATCGTTAATTCCTGAAATCGTCGAGTAATCCTACAGCCTCTAACGAGGCGATATTGCTTGTAACACAAATTATAATGATTCGAGCGTGTCCCGGCATCATCGCGTGGCGGTCACGAAAGCGCCTTTTACTACGCTCGTACGCGAGCGATCTAATGGCCTTAGCCGTTTTAAATAGGTCCTCGAATCCTCGCGCGCGAGCGAGTCAGGTGCTCATTAAAATTCCCGAACGTCGAGGCACACACGATTACGCAATGGGAAGCGAAACTCTGGGTTTCGCGTTCGACCGAGCACGATATACTTCCGTTCGCTCCAATTCCTTCGCTCTCGTCGATTCGCTTTCCACGACATCGTTTTCATAATCGATGTAATAGCAATAACGTTACACGTGGAAAATTTCTGCATTCTTAGAAAATAAACAGTCAAGTTGGCTCGTTGGTTTTTTTTTTTTTTTTTTTTTTTTGAAAGTAACTTTTTATTTCCAGCAAACCTAAAATACATATTTAAGTATAAAAGTACATAAAAAACTTAAACTGAATATAATAAAATAGTTAGCTTGCTGCCAATGACAGGTCTCACTTACAATAATACTTTGGTTTCGATACAATTCTAATATGGACAAGTAGTAAGTAAAATGCTGTAATCATCAGCATAACATATGGTAGTTAGAAGATGTAAAATATAGCTGTGATTAGAAAAACATCCAACCTAAATATGATATAAAATTAAGAGGGGGGGAGGGGCAGGTGGAGGAATAGGATAGGATATGGGCGAGGATAAGGATAAGGATCAAGCGGGATGGTGAGACTATTTACACTATGTACAATAAGAAAAAAAATAATAAAATTAGCTTGCAGTGGCTTAACCAAATATCTAGTTGTTAGGTAATCTCCTATTATGTCTAATAGTAAGCAATCTGCTCCGATACATTCTTCTCCTAATATCGTCAATGAATTTTGCGTCATTTTGGAGCCACCAGTAGTTCTTGGATAGTCTGTGCCAGTCGTTTATATCAATTAATGGAAGTGCCCTAGAAAAGATTAATCTTAAATCTTCGGTAGACTCCGTATCTATCCTTTTGTTATTACAATGCCGCTTCACATGGTAAATTATAGGTATGTTAAGTTCATCTTGAATTAATCCCAAATTGTCACAGTAAATGAACATCTGTGGAGTTAGATATCCTGATTTACAACGGTTGGCGTTATCCAATAAGTTTGGACATAGCAAATCATTAATTATAGGATTGTTTATTTTTTGGAAGTTGGAGTAATAGTTCCTAGTGAGTTTAAGCATGAAGCAGTCAATTCTTGTTAAATTTGCTTTATTATAAATTTTTGTATTGCTTATTCTTTCTCTATAGTCCGTTTCAGCTTTCCTATAAGTTCTAGTACACGTTCTTAACACACATCTTTCAAACCTCCTGTATTTCTCCATAACCGATGGGCCAATATTCCATAGTACTGGCGCTGCATAAGAGATTAGTGGCCTGATTAAAAGTTGGTAGCAGATCAGCTTGGCTTTTGGATCCAGCATATGATTATAGAATAACCTAGTATTTTGCCTGAATGCATCTTTTGCTTTATTTAGCTGTATGTAGTGATGTTTGTTCATATGTAATAGGTGATCTATGGTTACTCCTAGATATTTAACCATTTTTTTGGTAGGTATATTTGTTATAGATCCGTCTATTTCTGTGACTTTGATAGTGGCTTCATTGATTTTCTTGTACTGCGATAATTTAATGTGATTAACAGGTTTCCTAAAGAATATAGTTTCACTTTTAGCTGCATTAATTTTCAGGTTCCAAAGTAGATAATGTGAGTTGATCCTGTTCACTCTAGCTTGTAATTTATCTATTAATGTACTTATATTATTGTCCGCTCCATAAATAACGCGATCATCAGCAAATGAAATGGTATTCATGTCCTGGGTTACTAAGTCTGCTTCCTGATTAGTATCAGCATCGAAAATATTGAAAAGGATTGGTGATAATACTGTGCCCTGTTGAAGACCTTCCTTGATGATAAAAACCGAATCGGATAGGTTGGTACCATCCCACGTTTGGAACTGTTTACCGGAGAGCATGTCAAACAATAATAGGATTAGGCCGATCGGGAATTTTTTAATGAATAATTTGTAAATTAGTCCAGCTATCCAGACCGAATCGAATGCTTTTTCCAGATCAAGCAGTACAGCACCAACCACTAGATTATTGTGAATTCCTGAGTTAATATCTGATAGAAATTTATTTAGTGCGTGAATGGTAGAATGATTTCTTTTGAATCCAAACTGATTATTTGGTATGATATTATTGCTGGTAGTAATGTAGTCTATTTGCTTTTTAATAATTTTCTCATAAACTTTGCTTATTGCCATGGTTAAACTAATTGGCCTATAACTTTGAGGGTATTCCGGATTTTTATCTTTCTTGGGAATTGGCAGTACTTTTGCCGTTTTCCATCTGGTTGGGTAGTAGGCATGGTTTATGGCATTATTGAAGATTATGGTGTATTCTGTAATCATATATTCAGGAAGATTTTTGAGGACAATACTGGGGATGTTATCCAATCCAGACGATGTTTTGTTTTTAAGTTTCCTGAATATTTCCTTAACTGAAATGTAATTACAAAAGAATTCAGGTTCCACATATTGAGACTTTGGATTATAAGCAGGGTTGTCATCCGTGAATGTAGTGAATGTTAGCTTATTAGATCTATTATTAATTTTCATCTTATTTAAATCACTTATCATACTATCAACTGTTTCCTTAAGCTCAGAGTTGTTATTACTGTATCTAGGTGAATTTATACTTTCTAAGTAAATACCAATTATGTTTAATTTATCTAAAGGATCCGTAGCAATAACCACATTGTCAACGATGAGATGAGGATAAATCCTGTGTATCCTTGTGGAATATTGGTCATTACTTAGTGGGATCTTAAGCGAATTAATATTAATAGATTTTCTGGGTCTTAGTAGCCTATTTATCTTAGGGAAGAAATCATGTGGGTTTTTATAGTTTATGCTTCCAATAAGAGCCTCCCAATAAGATGTAGCTGATCTTTTTATTTCCCTATGGATACTTTTGTTTACAATTTTGATAGTAGATTTGAGTCTTCTTTTTTCCTGCTGACTGGTAGCAAGTCCTTTAAATAATCTAGTTATTAGGAAAGATTTAGTAGCATGTAATTTAATTATTTTTTTATTCTCATATTTTTGGTAGTATTTACTTTTCCCAAAGATAGATTTTGGAATGGTATGATTAATAGCTTCGGTTATTATTGATTCCAGAATATTGATGTGATGATCAATTTCAGTTATTGAGAGATTCTGATTATGTGGGATTGAACAGTCATGTGAGTATTTTTTATTTAGATAAAGATTAAATTTTTCCCAATTAGCTTTTTTATAATTCGGAACATTCATTAATGGTTGTTGTAGATCTAATAAGTACACTCCAATGTCTTCTAAGTTTATAGTGAGGAGGATGGCGTTATGATCACTGTCGTAAGGACGTGTTTGAAGTTTCCCCTCAATAAGATCAATAATGCCTAATCTATTATCAATGATACAGTGATCTAAATAGGAATTAGCACTATGGAATGTAGGTTTACTTGGTGAAATAAGAGTTGCTTTATAAGTGATATTATTATCATCTATCCAACTAGCAAGTTGTCTGCCACGATCATTAGATGTTAGATCATTCCATTTAGTATTTTTAGCATTGAAATCTCCTGCTATTATAAAGTATGTATTCACATTGTATAATTTGAGTTCTGAAACTAAGTTATCTAATTCCTTGACAAAAATATTGGTTGGATTTTGAGTGGCATATAAACTGACCAATACTAGTGTTGTATTTGACTTTAATTTGATTTTAACTATGGTATACTCAATCACTTTGTTATTACTTGAGTTAGGATGTGTGATGGTATTATATTTAAACTTATTATTAATAGCTATAGCTGTACCCCCTCCTTTTCTCTGGTTAGGTCTGTCTGTTCTTATTAATTGGTGGTTATTAAGTTGTACCTTATGATTTTTGTTTAATTTAGTTTCTGAGATAAGGCATATATCAATTTGGTTTATGTCAATGAATTTTTGTAGATCATATCTTCTTTTGAGAGTACCTATAGAGTTGACATTAATAGCTGATATAATTATTTTATTGTTGTGTAAGGTGTTATTATCCATTTCAGCTTATATTAAGTTGTGCCATAATGTGGTCAATGCGAATTGAGTTGTTCATAACTTTAATACTGATATTTTGAATTTCTCTTAATATATCCTTTTTAAAGTTTGTAAGAATTTCTTCCATCTTAATATTGTTACAATTATTGTTGTTATAAGTACTATTGTTGTTTAGATGGCTAGGATATTTATCCTGGAATGTTTCAGGATGTTCATCCGGTACACTAGTTGGCTGGTAAGTTTGGTATTGATGTCGGTTACTTGCAACTCTGGCATAAGAAAGATTGGGATTGACCTTATTATTATAATTAATCTGATTATTATTTATTAAGTCAGTCTTTTGCTTTTTAAATTGCGATTTAATATTTAAAGCCAGTTTTAACATAGGACATCCCATGTAGGCAGCTGAATGCCCTGTACTATTGCAATTGGTACATTTATTAATCGAGTGGTTCGGATTATCTTTAATTGGACAATCTTTTAATTCATGATTGTCCGCACATTTGCTGCAGACTGGCGTAAGGTGGCAATTAGAACTTGCATGACCAATTTGTTGGCATTTCCTGCACTGGAAGAGGGGGGGCTTACGTAGTCTTTCCCACCTACATTTTTGGCTGAGTAACCGATTGATTTTAGTGAGCGGTGCTAATTGGCTATCCATAGAAGTAGAAATAATAAAATGATATATATCCGGAGTGTTTTTATTAAATATCATTTTCCTAACTTTAGTTATTTTAATATTCTCTATGTTAAGTTCTTTCAGGGCTTGCTCAACTTCCACTTCATCATAACCTCCTCTAATGCCTTTCAGTACAACATTCTTAGTTTTCCTCAATTTAGGTGTATACGTAAAGAATTGTACAGCTTTATCTTTCAATAAGTTAATTATGCTATCATAAGTCTTAATATTAAAGGTTGATAGATTGGTAAATTTATTATCATATTCTTTTAATAAGAATTCATTACTATTAATATTATTAATTGTTAGAAAATGTATTGCTTGTCGTATACTGCCAAGCTGAGCATAGATAGGGGGGGGCCTCCCTTTTGGTAAAACTTTAGATACAGTGGTATTGCTATCATTATGGTCATTAAGGTTTGCCTGCTGAGCCTCGATCTCGTCAGTATCCATATTATTAGATAGATTATCGTATCTATTGCTTGTAGCGCATTCTTTCGGAACGCTACATCTCCGAACTTTGGATACCCTCTTAGGGTAAGAGAACCCTTCATTATCGGTATCGGTAATGCCTCTTGCCGACTCAGACTCGTCCGATGTCGCGCTATTTCGCCTTGCTTTATCTAGATTAGGTGCCGGGTTAATCTTTCTAACCTCGTTTAACAACTTCGGAAAGTTATTAGTAGCATAAAGTTTTTTAAATTCTTTGATTTGTCTAACCATTGAAATATCGAGGTCAGAATCACCCGAACCACTGCAAGGAGCTTTCCTTTTATTCGCTTCCATCACTTCCGAGACCCGGGCACATGGCCCTTTGTTAATATTAGATCCACTAATGACTAAATTTTGGTTTGTGTCTCACTTATTATATAGTTCTTAAACTTACATTAATCACTACACAATGACACTAAACTAGACATAACAAGAAATAGATATGCTAATTTTAGAAGAATAGTATGAATTAAATCAAACTTAAGTAGGTTATGTTCGTTACTCAGGAGAGCTCACAACGCATCGACCAACATGGACGAACTGTTGGCTCGTTGGTCTAGGGGTATGATTCTCGCTTCGGGTGCGAGAGGTCCCGGGTTCAAATCCCGGACGAGCCCGGTCTTCTCATTTTTTTTTTTCTTCCTACTTTTTTTTTTCAATTTCTAGCTCGTCTCTATCATCAAAGTTTTTAATATCCCTCCCTTACCTCTTTTCTCTATACTTTCCCGAACGAAATCGTTAATCGTTCGACGATTAATCGCGCGAAGAAAGTACGAGGCTTTTATCCGGCTCTCGTCTTCTTCTCCTATATGGTTTTTGTCATTAAAATAATTAGTAGTCGCCGATGTAAACCACGTGACTTCTATAGGTACCAGAACCCACTTTGGCTATGATCTAACGGGACGGAAGCCGAAAAAGCGAACGACGACGCTTGCGAAATCTTAAGAAGCGCCGCTGTCGTTCTATCACGGCATATATAGGCGTAATTAATGCCGGAATAATACCTTGTTTTCACACGGCTAACGCCCGTCCCAACACCCTCCCACCCCGCGAGAAGAGCGTTCGTAATACGGCAATATCTCGTTAATGTCCCGATGAGCCCTTGATGAGCCTCCAGCGTGGATCGACCTTCGACCTTGGAACGACTTTCTCTAATTCGTATCTCGGTTAGACTGTTTTATGCCTTTTAATGCATTAATAGCGAACGATACTGTAATCGATGTGATAGCATCTTTTAAAGATATCTTCAATGATGGAAATTAACGTTAAAATTCGTAAAGATAGAAATAATGATTCAATAAAAAAATATTTATTTATCCAGCTCCATGTGGTATACAACAAATCTGATAATAATTTATTGTACACCCAAGATAAGTACAAGAAATAAGAAAGAACTTGTCCAACATCCTTTCGAATACAAACGAGTTAAATATAAATTTTCAACGTAATATAAATTTATCAAACAAATCTAAATCACCGTGTTTACCGTCGAGAATAAAATTGCAGCATTCAAAGACACCAATCACCCTGCTAGAACACTCGAGTAGCATTCGAGAAGTGTCGCGAATGATCGATCGCACGTAACTCGTTAAACGATGACGCGAGTTCTGAAATCATCGAATTCCCCTACGGTCTCGGTCCTTCGGTTTAATCGCACGCGTCAGATGTCCGCGAGATAATCAAACGAGCGGGTCGCACCGGTACTACACGCGGTTGTGCTCGTGTCGCGCACCGTAGCGACGAGAGAGAGAGAAAGAAAGATCCTTTCTCTAGCCAAGCAGTGGAGATAAACGCGTGACGTGGTACGTCATAAGAGAGACAGAGAGAAAAGTAATAAAAAAAAAACTCGTTTCTGTTTGGTGTCTCGTCTCTTCTTAAGCACGAAGGTCGACGTGAAATTATAAATGTCAAAGACACCGATATACCGAATAAATCAGAGTAATAAGGTTTACGATTTAACGTGAAACGCGCAAAATTGGCTCTCAAACATTGTAACAGACCTTAGGTCGCGCGTTTATAGTTCGTATCCTTCGAAGGTGGTAGATGTAAAAAGTAGGAACATAAAACGAAAAGGCGGTCGTCTCTTCTTTTCTCTCTCTTTCGTTTATGAGAGATTTGGAAATTTATATCGATACGGATTCCATAAATTAAATTTAAAAAGACTCTCCAGTTAACGTCCCGGTTTCGTCTCTTCTCAAACGTCTCTCGCAGCTGCCGCTCGGGTCGCGCCACGACGACGTGGATCGAGATATTCGGGAGGCTACACAATCGCGGCTAATTCGGGGCAAAAGTTTCGACACTTGACAGGCGTATGCTTAGCGGAAAAAGAAAAAGTCGTCG
Organism: Ancistrocerus nigricornis; assembly: GCA_916049575.1. NCBI lineage: Eukaryota > Metazoa > Arthropoda > Insecta > Hymenoptera > Vespidae > Ancistrocerus > Ancistrocerus nigricornis. The sequence continues at coordinate 941,397 of OU696668.1, read as the reverse complement.
GGGTATCGTTCTTGCGCGATCATCATCGACTGCAGGTGGGAAGGGGGAGGAGGAAGGGTCGTCGTTGTAAAAGTGAAGGTTCGCTCGAAAATGTGTCTAGTTTGTTTGAGCAATCTACCTGGTAAATCGTTTTGCGTATCGTCTCCGATGCGTTTTCAATTCTTCTTTGTCTCTTTGTTTTTTTTTTTTTTTTCGGAGTACTGTATCCCTCTCTCTCTATTTTTTAGAAGAGGAGGCGATGAAGTAATACGTAATTAATAAAGGCACCGTTTTATTCTGATTTTTTATCGCGCGCGGGCCGAGAACGCGCGAGCGAGGCCACGCCGAGAGTAATTATATCTCTCTCTCTCTCTCTTTCTCCTCCCCCTCCCTACCCCCGAACGTTATTTGTAATCTTACGCATCACGGATACACAACGCCGGGACAGGGTCGGCCGTAAAATTCTGAACGTGCAATTAGGGCCAAGTCGTTAATTTAGTTTTCTTCTCTCTACCCGCGGCCTATACTTTCGTTCGCGGTGCCATGGAATTATCGTTCTACGTCTCGTCCATCTCCGTTTCGATACTCTCGCGCGTTTGACTGACTTCTCGTCCCCGTCGTTGTTCTTCTTCCTCGATCGAAACTTTCATGAAAATGAGGAAGAAAGTTTCAACCGGTGAATTTCGCTCGCGTTTCTTCGCTTTGGGGGAAGAGAAATAAAATGGATATGACGGTATCGCGGGGAGATGCATATTTGATGCGTTTGCGTGTGCGTAAGGCGTGTATCAAGGCAAGGAGGTATCACGTATTCGTGTATACGTTACGTACGTGCATATATTCATACGTAGGAGAGCTCGGTGTCTTGTGGTCAGTCGCTCGTTTCGCGGCCACCTCTTTCAATTACTCGGGTCAGCTCTGAGGTCGAGATCTTGTTTGTGCATTACATCGGACGCGCATTAATAACGGCACGGATATCGTTGCCGAATCATCGCCGCGACCTTGACGCGTAGCTAAACGCCGAACACCTTCTCTTTCCTTTAACGCAAAAAAATGGTTTCTCGCGTGTGTACAGTCCGATGACGACGTTACGCTACGGGATTACGAAAAGGATCGATTGGAGAGTCTCGGTTGGCTATTTAAAAATCGACAAAGAGAGAGAGAGAGACCGAATAGTATACAATGTTTGTCATTCTTTCTGATATTTTCAATTCGTACGAGCAACGAGATGGGAATCAACGAATATGCTCGATCGAATGAGAAAGAAGAAGGGGAAGATCGTTAAGATAGAGAAGAGAAAAGGATGAGCGCCCATCAACGAGTTACTCTTCTCCAGACTTTATGTTACTTTCACCTTGTTCACCCGTGCTCAGCTGTCTGTCAGGCATCCTTCGACCATATTATATTAAGAGAGATATCCACGACGATCGCGTGGAATTTCCGTGATCATTGTCCGTATACTTGGAAAATGACGAATTGCCGTTTTAAAAAACATCTTTCGTGCGTTAGAAGTAGGGAAATGTAGAGAGAGAGAGAGAGAAATGGTTTTCGATTTTAAGCACGAAGGATAAACGACTCGTTCTCGTCCTCCTTTTCGAAGGAAGAAGAAGAAGGAAGGGAGGATAATTTGACGATAATAGGACGAACGTTCGTGGGTAATCCAGTACCCGGAGGACATCCAGAAGTTTCTCCAGCTTCATATCCAAAGAGGTGCGTGGACGAGGTAATGTGGGAGAGGTCGACGTAGGTCGAGCGAGGTCGCGCGCAAACCACGCATCCTGGAACACGGGTTACTCTCTTAGACTCCCGATTAGAGGATACGAGATATCTTGCGGGTAATATTGCATCTTCGATCGAATATGGCGAAGAAACGGTACAAATTTTTCTTAGTTCCAAATAATAGGGGAAATTGTTGTAGTAGTATCTAATATTTAAGTAATCGGAATAATACTTATTATTATTTGAATCCCTTATATTCTCGTTACATCCCGAGCTTCGATAGAGTTCTCCAACGAATTGTAAAACAATTGAAATTGCAATCGATCTAAAAATAAATTTAACTGTAAATTACATAAATTTAATAAAAAGTAAAATTTTAAATTAGGCAAAAGGTTAATATTCCACAAACTGCTTGACAGTTTCTGGCTACGACGAGTCCATTAGCAAAAACTATTCATTTGTATAAATTTGATCGAAACTCCGATAGGTAAATAGGAAGCTGGATAGTTAGATACTCTTACGACGCGGACTCGAGCGTTCGACCGTATCTCATAGTTCAGCAGATAGAAGTCTTCGAACGGGTACGTAATAAGTGTAGTGAACGTTTACGGAGGACGACGATGAGGACAACGACGACCAGTTTCATGATTTACGCAAAGTAATCTCATTACGAGTCACGTTGCTCGTTAACGTCCCGTTGAAAAGAGAGGAGCCGCATTTGAGCTCTTCGCGTCAAGAGTCGTCCTTTCGATAAGAGCGTCCCTACGATGATTCCCGTCCATCGAACGTCACCTCCTCCGTACATATTTCTCCGTAGCTGTAAAATTCCGCACGTCGCTAATTAATAAGAAATGTAGCTATGCGTAGGTATATACCTAATATATACGCGATATGCTAAAGTTTATAGTTATTTCGAGTTTTTCCCCGAGTCTCCGTCGTATCTCGAATAAGGCTTAGTCGATAATTGCGTGCCATCGTGCTTAAAAAGGAATCGAGATGACTTCGAGCGCGAAGAAAGAAAGAAAGAAGGAACGTCGACGCGTTAGCCACCGACTGGTCTTCGACCGATAGCATCGCTCGATCGAAAGAGAGAGAGAAAGAGTGATAAATAACGAGAAGTCGAGGTGCTCGAACGGTTTTCCGCTTTTGATTTGCGACACTCCTCGAAACGATGTGCGTTACGACGCGCCTTCCTCGACGCACGACGACGGAGGCTCGTATTTCACGACGTGGAAAGTTCTCACGCGCGTGAAAATTCAGGTGGCGATACTAAAATAAATAAAAATAAAAAAGTAACGATTCCCGTTTAGCCGTCGTGTCTTCTTTCGCGGTTCAACCGGTGTCGATCGTTCGGACGAACACCGAGAAAACAAAGTGAAAGGCGTGCGTATCCTCGTCATCTTCGATCGTTCTTCTTTTCTCTTTCGTTTTCCATCTCTTATCTTACGACAACGATATTCGTTCGGCGATCACCATCGGTACCACCAGCGGCATCATCATCATCATTATCATCATCATTATCATCATCATCATAATCAGTGATGCCTTCGCGCGATTATATGGCCTATGAATCATGGTGGTGCCCACGTTTAAAAGCTCGCGAGAGTTAATTGAAACTTTTATTCGTAATTACGGTCTACGCGATACGAAGCTGGCTTTTCTCGCGTTTTCGTTCGACTTCGAGACAAAGCGATCATTTTTATTACCCGTAAGTAGCTTGAGTGATATTAACGAGAGATCGTGCAAATTTATTCCAGTTACGTAACCGATCGATTGTACGCGCGATATTCTCGTTTTAACGTAAAAATGAGGAAGAGAGGGTTCGCGCAGCATCCAATTAACGTTCCAACTTGCTAGATTATTTCCTCGAGTCGAGTTATTAGCTGGATTTCGCACTTTGACCGCTCTCTACGAGCTCGGAGCCGTGCGCGAGACGAGCCAGATATTATACTGGGTGTTTCTTAATGTCTAGATATCGATGATGCAATGAAAAATAGATGGTAGATACGGAAGAGAAGTTTGGACTTTTTATGAGACTTCGTTTTGTGGAACTGCCTTCCGTTGTATTTTTAAATAATTATTTCTGAAAGAAGAGCCACGTGTCCACGTACAAGTAATGTGATTTTTATATAGCGAGAATCCTCTTATTTTTTTTCTTACTATTTAAAAATAAATATTTAATACCAAATATAAGAATTTTTGTTAAAGTACATTTATTTCGAACGAGATTATTTCCGGGCATCTCGAATGCGGATAATAACGGAACGACTATTTTCTGTAACGTGTTAAGAAACACCCTGTATATCGATGCGGCAGCACGCGGTCAAGGTTCGCTAAAAGAGAGAAAAACGGAAGGCAGACGCAACCCTCGATGAGGTCTTCATCGGCACCGCCACGACATTGAGGAATATTCTCTCTTGTGTGCCGACGAAGGAGGGCTCACCAAGCTAATCGCTTCTATACTCGTTATTACGAGCGAGCGAGCCGAAACTCTCGCGCTCTTGCGCGCGTGCGTTCCCGAGAGAAAGAGCGAGAGAATAAGAGATAGAGAGGAAGAAAGAGAGAAAGAGTCTTCATTAGCATACGCGTATATACGCTTCGAGCTCTCGTCATTAGCTCACGCGCGATTAATAATCGTGTCCGGGGGTTAAGAATCGACGCTTACCTCTTTATAACACGCGCACGCACGCAAGAAAGAGAGGGAGCGCGTACGCGCGCTCGTTTCGTTCTGCTAATTAGATCGTTGCGTCTTAACGCGCGTGTAAGCGCTCTACCGCTCGCTAATATTTCAATTACGTATCGAGCGCATTTCGAGCCATGCGATAATTAATAACTGTTCTCCTCTCATAGAATACATTTCTTTTTTTTTCATATATCGCGAACCCCCCACGAATTCTATTCAATAGGATTTGCAAGCAGAAATTGTAATTAAAGTGATCGATACTTGGATAATAGATGTGAAAAATTATACCGAATACTTTCGGGTTGTAATTGTAAAATTGATTTATCGTTTTTAATGAAAGTACTAATGTAAGCAACAACCGAGGGAAGTTTTTTTAATTAACATATTGTTGTCTTACTACAAACTAAATCATAAATATCGCTGTGAATTTGACTATTTAATTTGTTTTATTTATAAATATTAAAAAATATAATAAATATTTTAATTGTGAGAATGTAAATTTCGCGATGTTCATGGCTGCTAAGGGGTTAATGTTATTCCAAGTTCCATTCAAAATCAGAAACTATCGGAAACGTAACACTTCGGGCGCGTGCATTGTTCTCGAATCGTATCTTACGCAAGTATTAATTGTTACTCCGAGCGATGCGCTGATAATTCTGTACAATGCGAATAACTTAATTGCAACGTGGATTGGCGCTTTTGTTCGTCTAATTACGCGCATTCCATCGACATGATTTTCGAATGATTTTTCTCGTCTTTAACAAGCATCGCTCGCATTCCTACTCCAATTTTTTCTTACCTTTTTTTTCCAAGTTTCGCGTAATTTATCGATAGATCTTTAAACGAAACTCGCGCCACGTACCGCACGACTCACCGTAGAGCTTTGATCGATGTTCGCGGCAAGCGTTTATACGTTTTCGCGAAACGTTAATGTCCCTAATAAATCGTCGCTGGGGTATCGCGTTCCCTTTTAACGTTAAAGATTAATGTTAAGAATATATCTCCCGGTGGTGTCGCTTAGCTAGCTCGGCCAGCTTCGTCTTCCTCGTAATATCCCGTGGGATAGGGAAGTAAATCACGTCGATGGGTGAGGATCGCGTGCGAGACCTCGGTTAGGTTATCCCCGGGCGGCTCGTGCTACCGTGCATCGCTATCGGTGCCTTAATGCCCCGATTAAAGTCGCCCCTCGAGGTACTAGAAACTCTCCGCCATCGACAGCCTCCCGAGTATCGTGATAAAGGGGTATCGTTGCATCCGATAAGAGGATGTGTATTCGTAACGAATGAAATTACTGGGAAAGGAGGTTATGAATGATGGAATACAAATTATCTCGTACCTTTTTCTTTCAATTTTGCCGCATCACGATGAAGTTTAAGTAGTTAAGTTAGTTAGAAACTTCTTATAGACTAAAATATCAATAATAGGTTTATGTTAAATTTCACTTGACCAGATTATTTACCGCTGCCTGTAAAATTGCATTAAAAGGAAACACATCTTTATACCGACATAAATTATGTGTTAAAAATAAGACTGCCGAAGCGAAAGGTATTGGTAAATTGTAAAAAAACAACGAATCAGGCACTAAATCTCCTTCCATCGTCGTTTCATTCGATCTCTGTCCGCAAAATTCCATAGGTTAAAAAAACGAATATCGTGAAGCACTTTGTATGCCTCTCGCACGCGGCAACGTGAATATAAGATAGAAGACGAACTTCGATCGAGCGTATCTCATTTTTCCTATTTCTCTCAACCTCCATCTCTCTCTTCCTCTTTCGATACGCGGCTCAAGTACTCAGAGGTCCACGCAGAGGTCCATTTACTAGACCGTTACGAGAAGATAGGCGCGGCATCGGCTTTATAATCGCGACTCGTCTTGCCTTTCTCCATCGCGAAATTGCGTTTTAATTATTACTCATCGCATTAACCCCCACGATCCCGTGGGCACGCACCTGCGTGCGTCCGTGCGCGTGTAAAACCGCGCGTGCCCTCTCGCTCTAGCGTGGGCGTGCGCGTAGTACCGAAAGAAGTTCGCGAAAGGATTTCTCCGATACTGCTAACGGCGTGACGATCGTTGCGAGCTTTCGTCAAAATTCCCAATTAAATCGTTCGGCTTTTCCCATCTTCTCTCCCTTTTAGTTGTTTTTTCTTTTAATTCTTTTCCCTTTACCTACTAGTCGGTAAGGAAAGCGTGAGAATGGGCCGAGAGAGCGGAAATTTCTATTTCTTAGGCCGAGGAAAGATTTTCGCTAAATACAATGAATTACGACTCGTTAAATTTACGATCGGTTTTATTGGCTTTTCGCGCTCTCCTCGCTCGTTACGATTGGGATACCGCTGAGAAAATCACGTTAAAAACGGGTGAAAGAGAGGGAAAATTATCGAATAAATTTAAAAAAAAAAAAAAATATTGAAACGCAAAAGAAAAGGTCCTGGTCAGGGAGGAAGAATAAAGGAGAGAAGAAACGCGAAATTTCAAAGCGTGAGATTCTTCGAGTTGGTGCTTCGTCGAAGTGCACATCCGTTGCCGCAATCGGTAAGAAAACGCGCCGCGGAACGCGCGCGGAGGGGCCGAGGTATAAAGAAGCGACCGTCCGGTTTCTTGTCGGCAATTACACGATCATTGAATCCACTAACCGTCGCCTGTCTTAAGCAGGTCGCCGATAAACGCCCACGCGATTGCGAGATCTCTTCGTGCGCGGAGCACCGTCGTCTCCTACTTCCGAGTCACGAGCCAAGGATACCGCAGGTATATTCACCGTACCCGCGAGCGTCCAAAGAAACGCGAACTATGTTTCTTCTACTTTTAACTATCGAGGCGCCACGGTTTCGTTCTATCGAGCAAAGCGTCGATGAAATACGTCAAACGAGCCTCTCGTATCTTTTTTAATAAAGAAGTTTACCATACAAATTAACATTGTTTACATAATGACGATGGCTATTAGAGGATTAATGAAAGTTTTATTACCCTTTTGCACTCAATCTCCGAACTGGCCTGCCCTTTTATTTCAAATTATGTATTATGTTGTGTAACGGGGAACGGAACGGTTTGAAATAATAAAGACGTAATTCGTAATGACTTAAAAGAAAGAACTACATATATTTGAGGTTAGGAAACGTACATAAATCGATCTCGACGGTCTGAGCAGAACTGCCTCGGTCCTTCCTTGTTCCAAATTTTTCGAACGCTCGCTTACGACGCCGTAGCGCGTCAAGTTCTTAGAAGCGTTTCTTGTCGCAAGCCGCCTAAAGGAAGATCGGAAATGCCTATACGGCTATCAAAGCTCGCGGCCTACGGTTGTGAAAAAATATATACCTACCTACGAGTTGCTGGTATAGATGAATTGAACAAAAATCTTCGAATTTTGGTTGCTACCAAATTGGTCTTGTCGAGTCACACTCGACACCGAGTGCAAAGGGTTTAATATATTTAAGGATGTTTTTTAGATCGATAAAATTATTGAATCAATTTTTATGCAAATATACGGCTCGTTATATCATAGTTACGATACGTCATGAAGGGTTCAATTAAGCGAACATATGACTTTCCGATGATTCATAACTTGGAACGATTTACTCCATAGATTTGAGATAGACACGCAATGCAGTTCGTTGTACCGTATACGACACGTGGAATGAAAGAAATGAATTTTTTCTTAAACCTGTTCGTTGTCTCAATAGATATCCGTTTAAATAAACGTTGAAACAAAGTTAATGGGAGGCGTCGTCGGAAAGGTGCGATGAAAATGGTAGCGACTGAGAGAACGAAAGAGCAAGGAGGAAGAAACACGAACCATTTAGAAGGTAAAAGAGAGCTGCGAGCTCGGGTCCACGGTGGTCCGTGTCGATGCAAATGCAAACGAGATACGTCGGCCCATATAGCGGGCGAGTATAGTGGATCGCATTAATCAAGCTGCACCGCGGTCGAAATCACTCTTTTTTAGGGTGGCCCCACTTCACGACCTACATGCTTTCGTCCTTTCTCCCTCTTTTTTTTTTTTTTTAATTTTTTCCGTTCTCGAACGGGAGCGTCGCAAATATTATCGCGAATTCTGAATTTACTACGACCGGTTCCGATAGAGGAGAACCAACGAATAGCCGTGATCCGAGACAGCTCGAAATAGAACTCCACGAAGGACGGGATTCGTCTAATCTCTTTCTAGAAAAGTACCTACTTTGTGTTCCTAACTTCTCGAATTTTGTAGCGATTTGTCTCGGTCTGATTCTCCCTATCGGTCGACCCTACACGAAACTGGTCAGGGAATATTTTCGAGGTGAAACGGCGAACCACCGTGAAGATTCCTTCGTTCGTGGGTTTAAGAAGTGAGTCCAACATTTTGGTGCTAAATGCGTGGAGTCTGATCGCGTTTTAACGGTGGAAACGAGCCTCGCGAAGTGGTCTTTAGTATGTCGTGCGATGTCCGACGATAAAGCGCATACTTATCCGGCTTTACCGTTCCGATTGGAACACAGCCTAATTGGATTTCAAAAGTTTCTTTTCGTGGCACGTCGAAGGTTGCACCGTTCCCTGGAAAAGCACTTTCACCCTCGCTTCTCGAATTCCATCGTCGTCCACGTTGTCTGGCTCGTTGTCATTAAGAAGCGCATCGTTGCGATCGCATAGCGATTAAAATACTCTCACGATTGATTTCCTCGAAAATCGATTAGCTCGTTCTCTTATCCTTTCCCGTGCTCGTCGTCGTTTCTTTCTCGGTCGTTAAGAAGAAATTGTTTTTATTCCAAAAACTCATCGTCGATTACGCGATCTCTGCTCTCTTTACGTTTTTTTTTTTTTTTTATATCGAAACGGGCGAGGAAGGCGTCGTATAAACTACCGGCTTATCCTTGTTGCTTCTTCGCGTTGCTCTCGAATCGGAACGCGCTGGCTAATTGGATTTTAAACGTTACTTTTCTCTCGCGAGGAGTCGTCCCTTTACATTTTTACATCGTGGACGGCAGGTTGTACTTACGGATCCGTATTCGGCGCCAGTTAAGCACTGACGAACTCATCCGTAACTCTCTCTCTCTCTCTCTTTCTCTCTCTTTCTCACTTCCAGTTCGCAAAAGACGAGCGTGCAGAGTATCGAGAGCAAACGGCTCTTCCGGAATTCTTAATATGGTATAAAGGTAAGCGAGCGCTCTCGTATATGTACCGACAACCAGCCGAAGAATTATTCCTCGTGAATGGCTCGTCGTCCTCGTTGTTGTCCTCGTCTTTTACTCGCTCGCACCGCTGGAAATCAGGAGAGGAGAAAATGATGCTTTAACGAAGCAATAACGTAGCTAAAGAAAGGGTTACGGTCTCGCTTACACCGCGCAAATGAAAGCTTCTTCCACGGCTTAACGGGTTCGAGTAAGCATCGGTAACGGCTACGAGATCTTTACTCGACTATAGTCGACGATTTCGTATCGAATTGTGCCTAGCGATGCCAAATACGGCGGCAATCCGTTGCGTTAGGTTACTTGATGATTATCCTTCGTAATATTTCTGCCACCTGCTTTATAAATGTATTTAGTATATCTGTTTTTTCTTGTTGAAAAGTAGATAAGAAAAGAAATCTTTCGATATTATTTTCTCATTTATTTTCACCAACGTCTGGTCTGCACGGTCCTAGATAATATGTGTACTAATAATGAATATTATTAGGGGAGACCGGGGCTAAAAGTCCCAGGGGCAAGTTGTCCCAGTCGTAGTTTTGGTATCTTAGAGTGGAAGGGGGATCCAAATCATGATGCATACATCAGGATTTTTGTCAAAAATCGATGCATCTCGAATTTGCCCGATCAAATACTCGTTCGAAAGAGAAAAGTCTCTTCTTTACGAATATGCAAGTCGCGTTTCGATAGGATGGCTGGTTGGAAAGATACAGCAGTTTGAAGCTTGAAAAAGACCCATACTCCGACACTTAAAAGATTAATTTTTCAACACTCCGGCACGATATCGAAAAACGGACAACGGGACAGTATTCTGCATGCTTTCTTCTTTCTAAATCTTGATGCATTCATCAGGATTTTTGTCAAAAATCGATGCATCTCGAAACTGCCCGATCAAATACTCGTTCGAAAGAGTAAAGTCTCTTCTTTACGAATATGCAAGTCTCGTTTCGATAGGATGGCTGGTTGGAAAGATACAGCAGTTTGAAGCTTGAAAAAGACCCATACTCCGACACTTAAAAGATTAATTTCTCATCATTGCTTAACGATATCGAAAAACGGACAACGGAACATTATTCTGCATGCTTTTATCTTTAAAATGAGCCATTAAACATTGAAATCGGCGGTGGTGACCATTTTGGCAAAAATCATGATGCATAGGTCAGGATTTTTGTCAAAAATCGAAGTATCTCGAATTTGCCCGATCAAATACTTGTTCGAAAGGGGAAAGTCTCTTCTTTACGAATATGGCAGTGTGGCTTCGATAGGATGACTGGTTAAAAAGTTACAGCAATTTTTCTCTTGAAAACGACCCATACTCCGAAACTTAAAAAATTTATTTTTCAACACTCCGCAAAGATATCGAAAAACGGACAACGGGGCAGTATTCTGCATGCCTTTTTCTTTAAAATGGGCCATTAAACATTGAAATCGGAGGTGGTGACCATTTTGGTCAAAATCATGATGCATACATCAGGATGTTTGCTTGAAATTGAAAAAAAAACGTGTTAAAAACTTTCCAATGCTAGCGGAAAAATTTCCATGTATTGCTAAGAAGTTGTACTTTATGATGGTCACCAAAAAATTCGAAAATATAAGCTACAGAAATCTGTAAAATCAAAAAACCTAAAATTGGGACAACTAGCCCCGGTCTCCGCTACTCAAGGGGCATATTTCTCAAAAAATGTTATAAAATGAATTTAATTATCACATTATTGCATAAAATTAACACTGCGATCTGAGGTATCATAAATAGTACATGATTGTTCATATTATATAATAATAATATATATTAGGTAAATATGGTATTATTCCAATACAGGTTGGCGTTGGAACACATTTCAGTTCATTAACGTTCAATGAATGGGAAAAAGATAATTTTTCTTGTCTTCCTTTCGCGCAGGTCTCCTACGAGATTCCGGCTCGAGGCGCGGGCGTCGTAAATTTTTCTTAAGTATACTCTTTCTTAGAGCCTCTTTTACCGGACCGGACCACCTCGCAATTACTTTCGTCGCCTCGCGGTAGGACTCTTCGGAGTCGTGCCCTTTCGTTCGTCCCACCCTTTCGTTCATCGTGCATCTCAGCCAAAGATCGTTCCTCCGAAAAAAGTCTCTTCCGATTACGTGCATTTAATAGGCTCCGACTCGTACGGTAATTGCGAGGTTAACTGATTTTTAATGACGGGTCCGTCGATCGCTACCGCGTCTCTCTTCCTTTCTTTTTGTCTGCTCTTCATCGTCCCTATTTTTTTTTACTTCTCTCTTTCCTTCTCGTACCGCCTACGTCGTATTCCATATTCCATTCGTCATTTAACACGAAACAATCGTCATCGTGCTCGCGAAGCACCATTTATTACGGTCACTCCTCTTTCATTATAGTAAGCAGAAAAAGTTGCCACCGTTTGTATTATAATATTAATGCAAAGTGTCGTCCAAATATCTCGTTCGGTTTTATAAATTGTTGCTGATAGAATAAATGCGTCTGCGAGACGCATTAATACTTGCTTCAATTTTGATATATTCTCACCTAAGAGAATATCATTGAATTAGTGAGATCTTTCAACCGAGAACACGGATCTTAGATCATACTACCGTAAAAAAGAACAAAAGCAAATCGAGAACCCTGATTCTCCTTTACAGTCTAATCGTATACGTTTATAGCCGTATCTTTGATACATCCAAAAATTGCACCATGCGCTATTAATCCTTTCATTCGTTCACGTAAAAGGATTTTGAATCAGAGTGGACGTTCACGATTCGTCGTCGAAAGTCGTCCTTCCACGATCTCGTCCTTGAAGGATTCACCGTAGACGGAAGTCGAGGAATTAGACTTGCTTTCTGCTTCGAGCGTACGAAGATAAGAGCAACGACGGTTACGTAATATAAAATCATCGTTACGAGTACGTACGTACTCGAATTGGCGTAGGTGGTTTCTTTAGCGAGAAATAAAAAAAAAAGAGAAGGAGGATAACTTTTATCGAGGCGGACCTTCGATCCTATCGAGAACTCGTATTTGTGATATTTTTGGCCGTGACGGGTGTTAATCGCGTAAGTTCAAGTCGCTCCAAGTGATTCGACGAAATCCTTGCGAGAGGCTTAACGCGCGTAATAACGGAACGAGAGAAAAAAAATCTGATATCATAGTTATGTCAGTGCCGAAGATCGGATATCTTTTGTTGCAGCTAGTGTAATAAATCGTTTAGGCTCTTCTCGCTCGTTTCATCGGCTCGTTAATCTTACTCGCTGAAAAACAATGTTAAAAGTATTTTACGACGATATCCAACCGCGTCAATCTTGTATCTTTTCGACGAGATCGCTCGTAATCGCGTGCATCGTGGATATCAATGGAATTTTTCTAGTCCACGACTAATCATAGAGCAGGAATCGTTCCACATTGTCGCCACGTGGTGATTACGTGTCATGCTTACCGGAAATGATACTCCACTTTTTCCGTGGGTGCCTACGCTTCGCTATCCAGTCGAACTCGATATTTTTGCGAGCGAGAAACGAGGACAAGGATACGAGGAAGCAGAAGAAGAAGGTGGAAGAGGAGAATGAGAAACGAAATCGAGAATGTAAACGGAAATCGTTCCTAATGCGCCGACACCCGTGAGCCTTGTTAACCATGATGCGTCTCGTTGCGTTTATCGAGCGGCCCTCGCACCAATCACCCATTCATTCGGTGCAACACCGAAATCCGGTTGTCCAAACGAACCATTGTGTTCGGCTTGCGAGTAACACGAAGGAGACTCTGGCTTTCTTTGCTCGTTGCGACTTTTAGGCAAAGTCGAAACCTCCATTTTTTATTTTCTCTTCCTTTTTAAAAGGGTAGGTGAACGTCCTCCGGTAAGATGCCTCACGGAGATGATAATAAAGGTAATGTTGAAAATGGAGAGGCCTCAAGGTCGGAGATCGGTAAAGTCCGGGTCCACGTTGTTGTAATAAAACGAACGAATTTTCGAGCACGCACGCCACGTATATGCACGGCAGACGTGGTATGCAAATGTTCGTGGAGGGCATAAAGCCCTCTGGACGATAAAATAAATCCCGCAAAGGGAAGAGACGCACGCGATTCGGCGCGCCGCGGCGCTCGATATACATTAAGCGACATAGTAGTCGCACGATGAAACTTTATGGGCGCTATTAAGACGCGAGGAGGGAGAAAAGAGGTAGATGGGAGCCGATAAAGACGTTGCCCGAGAGAAAGGGAGAGAGAGAGAAGAAGGGATCCTTTTCAGGGATCGCTCGGAGCCCCGAAGCAAAGGAAGACTTAAGGCCAACCCTCTCGACGATCACGCTTCGTCTAGTATTCTTTTCTCTTCTTTCTAAAGAGCCTGACGTTTGTCAGGATTACGCCGGATTCGAGCTTTTTGAATTTCGTTAACGACGAGACACCGGTGCAGTGATCTGTTAATGTTAGTGTACGGGGTGTTGACAAATTTTAAGCATAATGATTATTGAGCGCGTGAATTCAAAAAATGTATTCAATACATAATAAAATTTATGCATGTTCTTATAGAGAATCGTAAGTACTAGTTTACTAGTTAAATAACAAGCATGTTATAGAGTAATCTTAAATCTAGTGGATATGTAATTTTTTAATAAATACTTTTTAACACATAAAGTATTTTTCATGAAAATGTTCATAAATTTTTTCTTTAATTACGAATAAAGGGAAAAATATGAAGAAATCCTGTCTTGAAATATTCCGTTCTCTTTCTCGTAGGACGATTATCGCTAATAAGCCGAACGAAATTCCGTTCTCGGCGAACGGGAGCGCGCGAGGATCTCGCGCGAGAATTAATGCGTCCCGGGGGGATTTGCGGTGCCGCGCGAGCGTTCTTTATTTTGACAGAGAAATATTTATAACTATATTTCTGCCGCGGTCGGGACACGAAGGGGCACGAATCTTCCTGCGGTGAAAGAGAGAGGGGATAGAGACGAGGAGAGAAGTGGCTGCTTTAAATCCGATTCAGGTCACTTTATGCAAAGCAGGCTTTGCATAGCATTTGACGCAACGACGCGCCCGAAAGAGAAGAAGAAATGGAAGAAGGTGCACGCGCGAATTATATTCGACACCTTCGACTCAACCTCGAGAGTCATCGTCGATGACAAGCCACGATATACCGCGTTATTTATTTAAAGCCGATATATCGCCGCTCTCGTCGGACACGATCGATTCTTGTCGATATTTTGATTTATATCAAAGTACTCGAGTTTCGTCGTCGTTGAATCGCCGGAGAGTGCATTTCGTGTCCTTGTAAGCCCTTTCCCCTATTTGCATACTCATTCGATATAGGTACGTACGTATGCTTAACGTAGGTACATATAGGTACGATCGAGTCGATCGTTATTCTCATATCCCTCTTTTAGTGTCTTTGACCCTTCGATGATATATATCGACGTGAAAATAAAGAATCTTTCTCTCACCCCCACCTCCTCCTTTTACAACAACGAAAAGTACAAATATATTAATTTCTTTTGGAATTATCGCAAAGGGGGGATCTCTAATGCCGATCTATAATTACGGTGAGAGAGCAAAGCGGTGTTAGTTTTTAAATCGGTGCCAGCGTAGGTCATTTCTTTTTATTTCTTTTCTTTTTTTTTTCTTCAAAGAAGGGATGAGAGAAGGCGGCAGGTAGATCGCCGATAGGGAGGGCTCTCCTTCTCTGTCGCGCTCGCGCGAGAAGATGTGGAAAAGGGTCGGCGGAATCCCTGGCACTGCTAGATGAGCGGTTAAAGGTCCAGATATCCTGCGAAAGAGGAGAGAAACTAGTTTCGTCCTCTTTGTCCCTTTCCTTTCACGGCCACCCTCCTCGAGACTCTCTCCTCTTTCTCCTTCTCGAGATATAACCTCTCGGGTCCTCTCTTTCTTTCCGTTCCTGTATGGCCGCGCGCTCGCTTTCGACCGCAAAACTCGTCCCGGATTCTCCCGTGCTAATCGACTTAGGTGGGTAAGTATATCCCGTGAGTAATATCATCACATTAACCTCGGGACACCGTCGGTTGCGCGCATAAATAGAATCGTCTTTGCCCTCGCGAACGCGATCTCGGCCCAACGGGGGTTAATATAAATGCGCTTGCGCGAGCGAGCACGGAACCACCACCGCCGCCGCCGACACTCGAATCGCTCCACCTCCTTCCTCCTGCGGATTGATACTTCGCGCTCGCGTGTGGTCCAAGAAGATTTTTCATTTCTTCGTCTTATCTCCGTTCCGTCGAATCGTTCCCTCGTATCCTTAACGAGATTAACCTTTGAAATTGTTTGGAAGTTTTGCGAGATGACGTTGTCAAATTCTTGACGAAGAATTTTGATACTCTTATAGGACGGTATACATTTTTTTTCTATCGAGTCGATAGGGGTTGTCTTTGCAGAGAAATTGTAACGATATACGCTTGGACGAGTGAAAACCTCGTTAGGACGTATTTTCACATAAAAATAGCTTAGAGTATAGAAAGAGCCGTACAGAGAGAAAGCGCTCGAGGAAAAATCAAAGCGAGGAAAACGTCCAACGTCACGTACGTCCTACGATCGTGGAAAAACATACGATTATTATTCGTTTCGAAAGGCAAGTGTACCGATTTCGTGAGGTAAATGTTAAAGCGATCGCATTAGCGTTAACTTTCGATCGATTCGTTAAGAGATTCGATGAGATTTTACGCACGTAGAGGAAAGGACGAGCGCGAGCGCTGTATTTTATGCGTTCTCGGCCCTTTACGTAACGCGCACGCTTCGGTCCGTGGCCGGCTAATCGCGAAAGTAGATGGAAGACTAAGTTTCGTCGATCCTCTGGAATTACTCGTTCGACGATCTCTCGTATCTCCGAGCGGAGTCGCCCGCGGGATGATTCATAGGTTTCTCATGCCGTACGGCTCACCGCGTCGCGTCGGAGGCGCGTCCCACGTAAGTTTTACGCTCGAACGTTTAACACGTGCGAACGGTACAAAATGGTGCGCGGAGGAAACGATGTGGTAATCTCTTCGATGCACCTCGTGCTTGCTCTTCTCTTAGAAGAGAGAATTCATTCCCCCCGTTTTTGTTTCCTTTTCTTTTTAGTTTTAACCCGCGTGCTCGCCTCTCACCTGCGATTAATACGAATAGATGAGTCATCTTAACCATCGTGGCGATGCTATTGGATTATTCGACTCGTGATAAATGGTGGTCATTACCATAAGTATTTTGTTAAATAATTAGCGATTAGATAAACATCGGGTACACCGAATGCTATTAACCCTTTTAACCAATAAGATCAAATCACTCCAAGAGAAGCAAATCGCAACGTTCCCCTTTTACACCGAAACGACGTTACGGTCTCTTGGTTCTATTCTCTCTAGGCAAGACCTCCTTTGCTAAAACGTAGAATCCTAATTCCTATGAGCGTGGCGTGGTCGAGAACGAAGAAGAGAAGAAGACAACGACGAAGACGTCGAAGGCGACCCAGGAGCGGAGGATCCCGAGACAATGGGCGGCCGATTGCGCAAGATCTGCTTCCGCTCTCGAGCTCGCGATGTGTTCCCCGTGCATGAGCCACGGAGGAGTGTCGCAATCCTGGCGAAGGCAGGATGTCGACGAGGCTGCCTGGTGCACGGTTCTCTGCCCATGCCGATCCTGATTCCTATTCTCTATCTTTTTCTATCTCGCTCTCGCCGACCCTTTCTTCGAATCAAACACGCATTTCCTATTGATTTTCTTTAATCCCATTAATTTTTCGAGCGTTTCAAGGTCTATCCAAATGTAGAATATCGTCGCGAAAATTGTCTTAAATAAATAGAAAAGGAAGAAAATGGTGAATCCGCAACCTTCCTGCAATCTACTTACCGTTTCCATGCGATGTTACTTTTACTCGCTCGAGAAGACCGTGCTTGGCGGAAGTAGCAACTAACAGGGACGGGAGGGGAAACGACAACGTTTCCGCCGACGGAATCGACAAGGACGAGGAGGGACCTCGCGCCAGATGCATCCTTCGCTGCACAAGCTAGCGGTTTCTTTTACGTGCCGCGGCCGCTCGTTGGAAAACGGAACTTCTCGGCCGGTGCACACGCGTTGTACTTACCAACCCGTGCGACCTGTCGCGATGATGCCTCCTTCGAACTAACGTTATAACCGAGGAAGGAGATTTTCGTAATCGAGCGTAATGAGAATGCTGGGGATATTAATTCTGCGAGCAAGATGTTTCGTAGGTATTTATTAATCCTTTGTTTTCAATATTATACTTCATTTCGAGTAATCTGCGTTGAACGTCACTGTACCGATTAGGTATTTTTCGTAATTTTGTTCGGAATAGGGTCATGCTTGGCATTATTATTAGATGCTTGTAACGAGGTGTACGAAATCAAAGAATTTTTACGCTTCTTATAGAAAATAATAATACGAAATACTTTTCTACTTTTCCTATCCCAAATATCTGAACTTTCGAAAAAATCTAAACCAGTTTTCTCGAAGGCGTCAGAAACAAACCACCTACGTGCTTCTTCTATGTTCGATCGACGTCAGACGAAAAGATTCTCGCTTGGCGCAGAAAGCTTACTCCCGGGGTTTCTGACAGACTCGAAAGAGTGCTCGCGCACGAGCATAGGGCCCACGTTTTTCGTATTCATGTATGCAGCCACGCCCCGGTAGTGCAGTACCGGGCCCAGCTTCTTCTTGCCCCACGGTGTCTGGTCTACTTCATTAGCGCGGCACCGAACCGTGTGTATGCGCTTACGACGACTTTACATATACGTCGAGGGGGAGAGATCGTCGAGATGCTCTCTATAACGTCCGACGTTCGCCCTCGAAACGGTACCATGACGAAAGGAGATCGTTCTGCTTTCTGGATCGATCTTTATTCGTGTCCTTGAATTTCGAATGGATTTTGTATTACATTAAGAAGGAGTAGGTATATCCTTTTCGCTTATGCATGTTAGGAATTAATTTTAATTGTCGAAATACAACACTGCATAAAAGTATATTACATACTTAACTATATGAATTAATAAAAATATGTACGGGTAGTATGAGATTTTTTTTCTTAAAATATACACATAGGTATACAATATACACAGTATATACTCTAATGAATGCAATTGATTGCACGATAGACACAGAAAGGTAGATACATATAAAAATAGTCTTCATTCGTAACCACACAACCGACCCAATAAAAGTCGATATATCACGAATCATCTAAATCCACTCTCGTGATTCGGATATCTAAATGCATCGGTCTCTCGCAGGATCGAACAACGAAGTAGAGGAGGAGAAAGAAGTAGAGAATGAGAAGGAAGAAGACGATCTGGACACGGCGTGCCAGGGATACCGGCGTGTCGACCTGGAGATTAATGGTGCTTTAATAACGTTAATTGAAGCCCTTAGAAGAATCGATACGGCTCCGATCCGACCGGTATCGTTTCGAGATACCGATCGATCTTATGATAAATAGTCAGCGGCACTGCGGGCGACCGTTCCGACGCCTTCGCCCTCGAGATGCACCGATCGAGAGCCCTCTTGCCCTTCGACTCGGACTCTTTCTCTTATTTCTCGCTCTATCTTTCTCTCCCTCCTCTCCTGCAGCCTTTCGCTTTTACCGCCACGAGATAAAAGTGCCTCTTTCTCCTTGGACACTGTTTTATACTGCTAGTAAGGGAAGAGTGAACCGAGATGGTAAAACAGGCTAAACGTTCCTTTATATTTAACTGATAGAGCTGCGATAAAGCTCTCGTTTTATTAAAATAGTAAATGTAGTGGAAACGCTTCATAAAAAGTAACATCTCATTCGTTATAGATTTGATCGAAGTAACGAATATAAGAGAAAAATTCCAGACGAAAGACCAAAAACGTTGGGTCACGACCATGACCCGTCGACTAGCAATAAACCAGGCAACGCAACAATAGACAATAGGGATCCCATGCTCCACATACGCAAAGCACGGTAGGCACGCGCTTCGCGCGAGGAGCTCACGCGACGTTCGCGCAAACTTTTCACTCTCTCTTTCTTTCTCTCGCACGAAGAAGAAAGAAGGTAAAAGCGTTGTCGCTAATTGTCGTGGCGCAAGACGTATTGTCCATGGATTAATCGGCATGGGAGAAGCAGAAAAAAGAGAGAAAAAACAGAAGATACTCCGAGGTGGCTCGAAGCTGCCACGTTTGCAAGTGTTACATGGCCTTTTACAATTTGGTGCCGCGCGAGAGTAACTTATGGCGCGCTCGCGCGCGCCTGCGTTTGGTTTAAAGTGACGGACTGACTGACGAATAGGTGGGTAGGTGGTAGGTAGGTAGATGGACCGACCGACGGCGACGGATAGATAGATAGATAGCTCTGTGTCTATACGTAGGTAGTCTCTCTCTCTCTCTTTCGAGAAAGAGCTGCTCCTCCCTTCGTGTCCTCCGTTTCGCGCCCGGTACCTACCTCTCGCGCACGTGCATGCCAGCCCGTGAAATCGATTATCCTTCTCCACGTTCGTCCCGGCAAAAGCTACGTTACGAGAGAAAAACGATTTGCATCGAATCTTTTCGTTCCGATAATTATCCTATCCTTCTCGCTCCACTTCTAAAACACGAACGCGACCGAAGCCGAAGGAAAATTACACGCACCGTAATGTAATTCGATCGATGGATAGATAGATCGATAGGTCGCCGAGAATCGATCGTAGGCGCGATAGACACCGTGCCGTGTTTCTATTTATATATAGCGGCTAATGGAATCACGCCTTTACGTCTTGACGTTTACGAACACGGGAATCCTCTATTTTATTACACTTGGCGAATGTTTCTGACTGCGTACCGCGAAAAGTTCATTGTAACCGATAATGTTTAAATTATGGATTGCGTATTCCTTTTTTTTAACATTAACTTTACCATTATTATGCATCTCGATTCAAGCGTTCACTACCGATATTAGCTAATCTTAATTTTCTATTTTAAAACTTTTTCTTGTCGAACCGAATTTATAAGTATCTATGTAAATTATTGTTTTGGATATACGTGAAGGAGACGCGGTGTTGTCGACGCGTAGCTCGACGTAGAACGATTAAAATGTTAACAGACACGAACCGCGTCGTTGACATTTCCTTACGGCACACCTTCTCTCGATGTGTATGTTCGTAGCGAGTGATAGAGATAGCTTGTATGAAAAAAATCTATGCTTGGCGCGTGTAACCTGCGGATTCGATAGTGGACGGCTACCTTTTCGAAATTCTTCATTATCTTTGCTCTCTCTTTGCAAACGTCTCCGTCCAACGAAAGAGATTTTTACCACTATGAGAAACTTTGTAATCGTACGGAAAATGTCAGCCGGATCGGTGCATTAACGCGTCGATCACTTTGATCGACGCACGGCTCTTTATTACAAGACGCGCTTTCGTACGCGCGTTGGCATTCACTCTCGACGCCTTCTTCCTCCTCTCATCGTTATTCGTAAAGTCATCGGTTTTGGAAGGGACGCGAGCGAATGCGCCCTTCTTGCCTCATCCTTGCCTCGTGCCACCCACGCGTGGGCTTTTCACGCCTCTGACGCGACTAGTTCCTTTGCCAGAGCCCCGAAAGCCGTCGAGCGAAGCGCGCGTGTGTTGGCCCTTCGGATATCTCGCTCGTGACAGATAACACAATGGCTCTAACACGCCGCACCGTGAAAAGGGTAAAGAGCTGCCCAGCGCCGATGAATGCTGCTCGCGCGAGCCTCTAGAAAGAGAAAGAATGAGAGAAACCGAGAAAGAGATATATAAAGAGAATAAGAGAGAGGAAGAGCTCTCTCCCTATCTTATCGGATCTCCACCGAGTTGCTCCACGGCGAGCAACGCTTTGACAGTGCTTCTCATTGTTCCACGCCATCCCGTTTCTCCCCCCTTCTTCCTCTCTTCTCACATCGTCCAACGGACCTGCGTCGAAGATCACGTCTATTAGATCGCCCCGAGATCCGCTTTTGTTGGCTGTTAGTAATCGATACGAAGCATGGAGAATGGCGAGTAAATAATAACTTACAGAGATAATTCTCGATTATTCATTACGTTTGCGAGTTAGGTATCGTTATCATTTTTGCACTAATTTCGATTTGGTTATGCTTATTTTTATACCTGTATAGGTACCTACAAAAGAAAGAACGAATAACGAGGCTGTATGCATTTTCTAAGAAATACTTAAATCCCCCTTTGACGATAAATTCGAGGTAGAGAAAGAGGACGACGAGGAGTCGAGCGGGTTTGCACTTGACGAAAGAGGAGCATTGTCTCGCTCGTCGACTCGGAACATAATGGACTCTCTCGGTCTACGCACCCACGCTTCGCGCCTTTTTCCATCCTCCTCCTTCCCTTCCTTCATAAGGGACCCTTCTAAAGAAGCGAAGCGTCAGGACCAAATACGCTTCACGGACTTGAGCAATATCGTATCGGAAAGAAAAAGCATCGTCTTGTAACGTGCTATAAGAAAACGCTTTCCACGTTCGTAAAACGTTCGATAAGTTGCGGCCCACTCGGTCGTAGATTATCGATTACCGAACGACTCGACAAATCGAATATCCTGATTACGTAAGAATCACAATTTCGATGTGTGTGTACGTGTTGTCTCGAAAAACAAAAGTATGAGAACGTATATGTATTTAGGATACTAGTATAAACGTCACTTCTTCCCTACGAATTCGTACTAGCGCGCGAAAAGACCTTTCCGGGCGAGCTAATGGCACGGATTTATGTGGGTTAGGGCGTCGACTCTCCCGGCGCATGCAAGAAAATCTCTCACTTGCTTCAGCTCGCGCGCGCGCGCTCCGTGACTCATACGCGCCTGCCCACCTAATCCGGTGCGAGCCGCCGGAAGAGGAGGAAGAGGCACACAATGAACGGGCGAGAGCGACAAGTTGGACGCGAAATACAATGCCCACGAACTCTTCTCTCACTCTTCGTATCCCTTTCTCGCGTGCACGCGTACGCTTCTGACTCCCGAGATCTTTGCTCTCCTTTTCCCTTTCGTACTGACACTTGGACTAAATCAATTTAAATATCATCTAATCCGTCTTCAATTTTAATTACGCGTATCGATTGAAATTTTGGAATAACATAAAATAAGGTAAAACGAAAATAACACGTTCGTGACTTATCGTTGCGTGGTTTACCACGATATAAAAATAACATTTCGAAAATAAAAAATCTCGTAAAAAAAACTGTATCCTACAAATTTGATACGGATTAGGGGGTGTTTACCCTCTTTTCCTCGTGCCAAGAAATGTTCCCACGCCTTATATCAAGTCCACTCGCCTTAATGGACAAATACATTTTCTCAAGAAACGCATCCATTGATACAAACTCATCTCCGCAGAACGTACATCACTGAAGCACCTTAGAGATTACACACCAATTATAATTAGCTTCTCGCTGGATTTTGCAGTCATCTCTCACGCTAAGGACTATCCGTTTCTCCGTCCTCCATTCATTCGCTTATCTCTCGTTTCTCTTCCACCATCTCATCGTATGCGCCAAGAAAGAGAGAGAGAAAGAAAGACAGAGATAGAGGATATGCAACGAACGTCTCTTTCTTTTTTGCTCGCACGAGCGCGCGGCATCTCGTGCAGTGACACGAAGGAGGATATCTTGTGCAAGCGCTTTGACCCGAGTGGGTGACCGTGCTCGAAGGGAAGAAGTGCATCGCGCGGAAAGTCGGCGAGGACCTTGGAACCATTTTCCAAGCATCGAGATCGGGCCACCGTGCTACTACCGCCGCCGCTCTCTCGTTGCTTGGCAGAGCGAGTCGAAAATGCGCACGCGCGCCATTGTTCGATACTTGGGAGTCGTTCCGACCGTTTCTTCTTTCTTTTATTTTTCCTCCTTAATTCCTCCTTTGGCGGATGCGTTAAATGGGCACGCGAGCGGCCCGTGCGTACCTCTTTTTTTCATACATCAACGTACGAGATCTCTTTTACGTTAAAACTCTTCTATGGAAGTTCGCCTTGGTTTTATACGGAAACGAGCGAAAGAGAAACCCGTGATACCCGCGTATAACTGGGCTTTGGTGTCTTCACTTTTTTTCAATATTTTCTATTAGGCGAAAGATATGAAGTAAGTTCTTCTATTCATTTGATTTAACCCTTTTAGTCCTGGGTACTCTTTTTTATTATATGCCGAGAGACATAGTTCACAGGGTGTACCGTGATTTACAATCTGTCTCTCGTATGAGAAGAATGATAGCACGCGTGTAGATATTTACGTAAAACAAAACAAAAAAATATTTAATATATAGAAAGGAAGTAGACAATTTATTGAAAATACCAAGAGAACCTTATATCGTTTCTTGTACCTATCCGTTTATCGTTCCATCAACCTGACTAGGATTTTTTCGTGTCAAACACTTATATGAATTCCATAAGAGACTCGACGGAAAGGGAACTCTCGTACGAGGCGCGAATCACACGCTTCGCGCTGTCGCTCTACGGACCCCCTCGTTCGACGCGATATTTATTAATATCGGCATAGCGTTAATCGTGCTTATCGAGAGCGAGAGTCTACGTGCTCGTTCGTAGCTCGGTCCACGTTACTGGTCCACCAGCCTGTGTGTTATCCGGCGATCGTTGTAGATTACACGGCGTGTACACCAAAGAATGCAGCTACGTTCGACCCGAGCGTACCGTCGGCCGTTCGTGATTTACGATTAGGTAGTCCAGAAATCGACAGTACATAGCCAATAAGAAGAAAATAAATGTTTGCAACAAGACCTGCCGGGCACGATCTACGACTAAGTAAGCTGATACGCTCCCGTGAGCGAGTTCGATCCAAAGCCACCACCACGGCTTCTCGAAACACGACGTTCTCGGCGTGACCTTCGTGCCGAGATGTATCTGGCTCTATATAAGACGCGAATTTATCTCGAGAAGGAATAAACTGTGATTTAATAATCTTCCAACATTTTAACGAACTCGAACGGACCAACTTTCCGACGAGCTTCGAAATCCGATGGAAAAACTTGAAGCACGATGTGCCCGAGAATAATTTCCGTTCGATCTACCTCGCCTATTCCAACGTTTTACGATACTAATCGAGATATACGTTTTAGCAGGATGAGGAACGAAACGTGAGAGGGAATAAATTTTCGGTCGGTTCGGTCGTAATAAAAATTTTCGAACGAAACGGCGTCGCTTCGGTACCACAAATACACGTGGATCACTATCTTCCTTCTTTTTCCGAGATTTCTTCTTCTTTCCTTGTCCCATAACACTCGTATATATTTACCTGCTCGAAAATCCCGATTTTATGGCTCGAAAAGGGAAGCAAGGATCACCTGTTAGAGCGTTACGCGGTTGGATAGCGAAGCCGTGTGTAAAGGAAAGGTGATCATCGACCATTGTCGAAGAACGGTGTATTTAGGATCGGTTTTTACGGATCAGAAGTGCCGCCCGAATGAAATGGTATTTATATACGTTTACCGAAGTCCCCCGCTCTGGACCGAGCATCACCCGGGATAAATCGGCTTCCGCGCTCGGCTCACGCAATCTCCTTTAAGTGCGGTATATATATATGCTTCCGAAAACTAATGGTACTTTATTGCTGGTCATTACGGTCGAACACTTTTTTTTTTTTTCTCTATCTTTCTCTCTCTCTCGCTTCTTCGAGACATTAGCGTGAAACTGCGTTAGAGAAACGATCTTGAGAATCCCTTTTATCTCGGCGCGATCTTTTTTTTTTCGGTACTATCGTTTACCTTTCGTTGGACAACGAATTACGGAACATTAAGATACCTTCGCTCTTGTATGAGGAAATTGGGTCATTCCGACTGAAAACATCCTCGAGTATCACTGTATTGCTCGAAAGATCATTAAGTAGGATTTAGTGTGTCAAATGATGTAGAGAAGATGATGAAGCAAGTTAAAATTAATATTAGGAAGAGATCGTCTCTCTCTTCTTTCACGAGTGTAGCAATGTTTAATTTTCAATATTCATCGTTATGCGTGAGAGCGAACGATTATTTGAAAACAAGTCTATGTATCTACGGTACCATAGAAACTATTTCTCTAACCTTAAGAAAATCATCTACGACATCTCAATAAATTCTACGTAAAACAACGCGAGAACGAGACATGGAAGATCGTCTTCGCCGATTCTTTCCCCTTGTCGAATCGTATCGAGAATCGGCGAATCCTTCGTGCAAAGAGTTACGTGCCTGACGTTCTTGAACAATGGTCAGTCATGAACGCCCACGCGAGATTCGACGCGGCTACGGATGTGGCGGCGTTAGCCATAACTGCCTAGAAAGGATCCTCGTAAACTGTAACGAGCTACCGTTCGTAACGTACGAAGGAAAACGTGCTCGCCAAGGTTGGCGATCGTGTGAATCACGCTTTCCGTTTGCGCCATCGTAAAAGCCGATATCGTTCGGTTAGAGTCTAATTCTTTTTAAATAGCATGGAATCGCAAGTACGGTGACGTTTTCCACGGTAATCGAAAGACGATATTTCTTCGACTATCTTCGTGGCGTTAGTCGTTCCGTCGCTCGAACTAACTACAATTAACTACTTCCGACGAACGTAGGTATCCAACGTTACGTATAGGTGTATACGTACGTACAAACGATAGTAACAGGAACGTGATTCATTGCCGTTAATCGCGAAGAGTGGGCGAAATTAGAGATATCTATCTGTATCGCAAACGACCACGCTGCTTTTTGCTCTATTAAGCCTCCTCTCGTAGCTCTTTGATCTTAAACCGTAGACCGCCAATCATGTTTCCCGAGAAAAATCTAAGCTTTCCCGTCGTATTCTCCTTTTACCGTGATATCGTTGATCAATCAAAAGCGAATAGTAGGGAGCTCGTAGCAATGAAACGTCGTAAAGAAGGAACGACTCGAATTCGAATTAGTTGATATATCGATACTCGCGATAGCTACCGTACTCCTCGAGGTATTCGAAGTATATATAACCGACGATGCTTCGCGCGCGCGTTCTTGATCGTACATCGACGTTGGACACTTGCCGCCCTGGTCACGCACAAACTATATTTGTCTCACGCACGCACTCATACGGCCGGAAAGTTTCATCGTGTACTAACCGATGAGAGGAGGTGAAGGAGGAGTGGATCCACTTCAGGGTCAGACATCTGCGCATCGATATGAGGACCTCGTCTTCCGCTCGTTCGCCATCGGTCGCTGCTCATACTTATGTTAAGTTTAAACCACCCGTACGTTGGACTTTGCTACCGTTCGAGATATGCATATGGAAGTTTGTCTTCTTCTCCGTCTTGTTTACTATGGGTTACTGAACGATCTATTTGATGATGAGTCATAGGAAAACAATGAAGTTGCGAAGATTATTTTTATACGGATCCTTGGATCTCAATGAAGTTACAACATGTGCTACCGAAGAGATTCTCGACAATGAAAGTCATAGGGAAGTCAGTCGAGTCACGAGGGATCATCATTTTTGTAGACACTTACCTCGACGAAGTTACAACGAAAATGTATTTTATATAGAAGAAAAAAGATCGACTTTACCATCGAGAGAATCACGAGAGCGTAATCGTCGAGAACTCGCCTCGTGTTTAGAAGTCATAGTTAAGAGTTAGAAGCCCACACGGTAGCGAACATTGTTATTCAAATCAGGCATTGTCTCCTGGGCAGGCAGATGCTAATTTTTCGGTCGTCGCTTATTACACAGGCCGGGGCGTTTCTAATGCGTCTCGATGTAGAGCGAGTTCGCGGATCGAGAGCTGGCTCGCTAACTCCGTTCGATCCTTCCCTCGCCGTGTCGACGCCTTTTCACCGTTTCTCTCTCCTCTCGGACGGTTATCCAACTGATACCAGACGACTCCGCCTTCCTACGTAATTATGACGTCCAGATCTTTAAAGAAGAAACAAAGGATCTATTCGTTACGATGCGTTATTCAGCTTTCTCCTCGAGCGTTCGTAGTCACGAGCTCTCGATCTTTCTCGTCGCGTTCTCGCGGCTCACTTTCCTCCTCGACGGGGTGAAAGATCTTCGGAGAATGAATCGGAATATCCAAAGATTTTTCTCTCTTTCGGAACTCACTCGCGTTGAAATAATACATCGTATTTCGTAATTGTAAGAATTCCATTGTAACGAAAGTCGCTTTCTGCTGATCGATCTTATATGTACACACCTATGGGAAAGAGATATATAATCCTAGTGCATTTATTTCATTATGTTCGATATACAAAGTGATGCATTTTAAATGGAAACGCTCGGAGAGCTTTCGTTTGTTATAGATGAAACGTTTTCTCACGCTACATCAACGAATACATTCGAACGTTCCCATACAAATACTCCAGTCTCTATAGTTACGATAACCAAATTTTTTCAAAATCATATAGTAATTACTTAATTTTTTTTAAACAATCGATATCACATTTTTGCAAGTCTCTTAAATTAAATGATCGGATCGAATCGATCGGTGCCGCCTAGAAGACGACAGAAAGAATTTTCTTGGCTCGTTGTCTCGTGGCGCATATCCGCTAATCGCGACGCGTTCTCAGCCGCTAGGCGCCGGTCTCTCTCGACGTGCGCGCGTCAAAGCACGAAGCTCTCTTTCTTTTGCAAATAGAATGAGAGAGAAATAGAAGGAAAGAAAGAAAGAGAGCTTGTGTCGCGCGAGACGAAGGCACTCCGCTCGCTTACTCGCTCGCGCGTCGATCGCCGCGGGATATTTTCGAGACGAACGATAGAGACATAAAGAAGGGACGTGCGACATCCTGCTGGCCGCGGGCGGCCATTGGCGAGGTATAAATCATTCGCGCGAGGGATTGCATTTCAATGCTCGGTATATACCGGGGGCACCGAGCATGCGAGAGCGTACAAGCAAGAGAGGGGGGAGGGCAAAAAAAACGAAGAAACAGTATTTATTATACAAGGACCATTTGCCCTGCAAGTATAAAACGTAGGCGGACTTATAAGCACGAATATCCTAGATTAAATATTACGTGCGGATCGTATTGTGATATTTTATTTTAGTAAGGAATAAAGATAGAGCTATGACGCATTTTTAAATGGAATCACGGAAGGTGAACTGAATATTAATTGGAGGGGTATTCCAGTAGGACGAACGAACTGTTAATGGGAAGTGGTTCGATAATCGTATGAAAACGTCATGCGAGAGTCTTTAAATATAAGCGAATAACTAACGAAGATGAGAATTATTTAGGAATTCTGAAGAATGAGTGGAAGTCAGAAAATTGTTCACCCGTAACATTTTTATTTAAACACAGCCCGGCAATGCTTTCAACGTTCAAGCTCATCCCTCGTTACAGATGCAGCTAGCGCGTATCCGGCAAGCCTCCTCTTCGTCGACGAGCAAGGAGGAGGAGGAGAACGTCGTATATATGTAGACGACGGGGAGGGCCACCTCTCGGAAACTCCGATCGACCTTTCTCCTTCTCTCTCTTCCTTTCTTCCCCTCCACGATGCACATCCCACGAAGACTGACTCATCCACCGATTCGAGACTGAATCGAGTCGAGTACACGTCCATACACCCCGAGCATTCTCCGTCGATCTGTAAATCATTCAATGAATTGGATGAAGTTAGGGAAAGTTAGTTTGAAACGGAACAAGTGTTATGTACCTAATGTCATGGTGAGATTTTTATCGACAAGCTTACGAAATATGCAAATTTCGTATTTGTATTAATTTTTATAATTAAACCAATTTGTACTATTTATTTTAAATACTTGCTAATCGTTAGTAATGATTCATCGAAATTAATGTCTACTCTTTCAAAATGAAAATTCTTTTATACTAAAAGTAAAAAACCTTGAATATTTTTAGAATTAAATAATTTGTTCTCATAAACCCTCGGATAATTATTGAAAAAGGAAGAATATATTCCCAAGAATAGAGATGGAAAGTGAGAAGAATTTCCCAGGGGCGTTTGTGGTCCATCGAGGAAGAGAGAGGCGTTACCCGTCGTATCGACGATCGTATCTTGCTCTCCTTGCTACAAGAGAGAGAGAAAGATGCGCTTGTCGGCCAATGGCATAAATCTCGGTTCGCATGCGAGCGGCACGCATGTGCTCGCGTACGAGCCACGCACTGGGCGTGTCGCACGCAACGCCCGGCACGTGGATAGCTGGATACGCATCGACTGCCACTCTCGGCTGACACTCGCGGCTGACACTACGCGAGCACCTCGACGACTACGTACGCCACGCGCGTTCACACATATTTCGTCAAATCGTCGCGCACGAGCGAACTTTTCTCGGCTTGACAAACGCTTACTTGCTTTTCCCCTTTTTTCTAAATTGATAGTCCACGATCGAGGGATAGCTTCTAGATCGATACAATAATCGATAGTTCCTAAATTCGACAATTTTTTGTATAAATTTATTAGTATGATCAATTCTCACACTAAAAAGAGACAGAGACATTTTTTTGGTAAAATACTTATTGCTTTTTGAATAAAAAATTTAAACCCAACCACGTTATATGATTCACCCTCCATATATACCGACAAGCATTCTCGGTAATATACAGCGTAGAAAGGAAGGCAAGAACGACGTTTTAGTTCCGCATAAAAATATCAATACGAACGTCATTATATTAATACGATATTAATATGCGGTAACGCGATTTGTTTTACGTTCGTGATCGGACTGCATGGTTTATCGATAGTAGTACACACCTGGATATAGGAGTTTAGCGCATAGAGGCGCGTACGAAGGGTGCGTAATGCAGCTCTCTTCTCTTCGTGTCAAGAAACGTGACCAGACGCGGAGCGTCCTGTGTCGATGAAGAAGCGACGGAGGAAGAAGGTGGAGAGGATGATACTGCTCGTCGCGGATGAGTCAAAGTCTTTTTAGAATGTACGCTGGCATTGTGCACGACGGTGGCATGGGAATACGAAACGAGTCTTTGCGTGAAAAAAAAAAAAGAAACGAGGGATGTCGCAAAGGAATCGTATAGATACGGGCGGCACTGACCTGAACGATTCTCGATCACGTGATGACTATGATCATCGATAGTTTTTTTCTATTCGATGTTAACTTTTTCTCACCTAATGCTTTCGGCAGCTCGAATTTTTGTAACTTTCTTTAAATACTGAATACTGAAATCAACGAATTAAAATTGTTAAGATTAAAAGATCATCCGATTAAAGAACTTGAAATATATATTGAAAATTCACAGAAAGAATTCATGATATTTCACCCACTTGGAAGAAAAGTTTTATCGGGAGCCACTCGTTTAACTCGATACGAGTAGCACCGTAGCGTAATAATAATAATAATAAATCGGTAGAAGCATTTTACTTGGGAGAATATTAAAAATCAATCGGTTAATGTCGCATCCATTGTCCACGGGAGATCGAACGATTAACGCGTTCTCTTTGATAATCGTCTTAACGCCTTTCTTCGTCTACCACTCTGAAAGAGGCTGGCAGCTTCACGTTGGTTGGTATATTGAAAAGGATTCGCCGGCTGGATAATTTCTCGCGATTAGAACGTGTGGGACGAAAGGAACGGAGGTTAGACTCAATTTACACGTACGCTCGTACGCATAAAATGTCGGTGTTTATTCAGTGCGAGTCGATCGCCGCGCTCGATCGCAAAGCTTTATGGAAACGAGAGTTCCTCGTAATTCGCGTCAGCTGCTTCTCGTAGGATCTCTCTCTCTCCCTCTTTGTCTATCTCTCAACTTTGAATTAACTTGGAAGAAACGGCGTGGGCCGTTCTCTCTTTCACCATCGTGGCAGCAACTTCTTCGTTCCACACAAAAGCGAATTAAGATCACTTCGATCCTCTTTCGAACGGATCAATTTTTCTTATTACGTATTATACGTCTCCCGTATATACATACGACAAACAATATCAACGGAGAAACGGAAGAAATACGCGAGATCGATCGATTTCACGAGAGAGGAGATACAGCCCGGAGCGGTGTTCTTTCTGCGAAGAAAATTAATGTTATCGGATACTTCGGACCGTCCATCCAACTGGCGCGAAAGGCACCGTAATATAATTAATAAAGGATAATGACTTTTGCAGCTATAATATCGTAGATTTATTGTTACACCTGGCAGATTTATCGTGGGTATTAAATTAATGGCTACTACTGTGCATTCCATTGTACCCCGAGAAAAGGTAATCAAACGCACTCTCGGAGACTACACGCGGATAGTGGGTACGTGCCGTTTTTTTCGAGGTATCCAATAACCAGAATTAATCTCTCGTATCGGCCCGGGAATACAAAATACACGTCTCACGTAGTATGATATATAAATCTATCCATCGTGCCATATCCGAAACGGGTCCGTTTAAGCGTGTACACGCGTCGAAGAGCGTTAGAAACGCGTTTAGATCTATTGTTGCTCTCTTACGTAATTTCTATCACGGATCGTGCTAATTAACGGGGGCGACGTATACCTACTCCCGACTCTCTCGGTACCTACTCGTGTTCTCGCGCGCTGGCACACGTTTTCTCACCTACATGCGACGGATTTGTTTCTTACCCACGGAAATTCAGTAGCAGCAGCGGCTTCGGTGCTCGCGAAACTCGTCGTTAATTAACGATTACGCTTCGTTAAGAGTTCGAGTTTTACCGTTGCCGGTGTTGCCTGCGGTGGTGGCGTTTCTAAGAGGCCGGATCGAACGTGTCGACCCTGGCACCTACCTACCAACGCACGCCTCAATGCGGATTCGATTTCACAATCGGCATCTTGAACTTTTACACGGAGACACACGATCCTTCGTAACGTCGTACGTATCTCTATGTATTACATAGATACACATATATATATATATATACTTACATATAAATGAATGTATATGTACATAGCTATATAAACGAGAACGAGACGATGACACGCGTTCCCCGTTTCTTCGTGATTTTCACTTCACCTCCGCCTCGATCGTCCGTCTTTAATTAAATTCCTCTCTGATCTCGATCCGATGCTCGCTCCGGATAGGTATTAGTAAACGGTTTTCCAGTAGGACGCGTCGCGAGAGGAAGGATTGAAATTTTTCAATCGATCACGAGGAGCACGCTCGAGACTCGCGTGCACGCTCTCGAACATTTTGCAAGAAGACCTGGAGAATTTGAACGGCTACGATTCGAGATGGATTTCTTTGAATGATTTTTATTAAATGAGATCCCATCGAAAAGTGTCTTACGAAATCGAAGTAATTGCATCGTGTATTTATCTCGAGATAATTGGGATTGAAATATCACTCGTCTAGCGTCACGAGATCACCGTGAAACTTTACGGTAATAATACGAAGATAAAATGTCAAGCGAGTTTTGTAATTAACCAGTTCTCTGTCTTAAATTTGTGAATATTTTTAACATTTACTCCTCGTGGACGAATCCTAGTATTTACGATAACGTTAATGAACGGTTCGGTCGATATGCGCTCGCTAATGATACACGTTACCGCTTTTCTTTCCGCGTATCTCGATATGCATCTGGAGAAATTCGTGAAAAATTTGTTCACCATGTAGAAACGTACCCGCTTACACGCGATCTTCCTCTACGCTTTTTTTCTCCGTAATCTAAAATTCTACTTAATGCCTTCGTCGCGACTTTTCAAAAGACGACGCGCTGCCGCAACGCCGACTCGCCGTTATAAAATAACACGAACGACGGGAGAAAAAGAAAGAGAGACGCGTGCGTATATTTAGGGCCGATTATGCAAAGCGAGGTCTATAAATATGCAACGGCATAAATGTCAGATATTCATACTTCGTTTATGATATTGGCTCGACGCCGAGCGAAGCCTCTCGCGGTCGTAGTACATATTATTTTCGAGTCGACGCGACGGTACCAACGGTTATGGCTTTTCATTTTAATTAGGAGAATCGATCGATCGATATTCATATTATTATTATTTCTGAATTATGCGAGTGGAGTTACTACCGACATTTATGGCTTGTACTTTTAATTAGGAAAAGCGATCGATCCTACGAGACGAATCCCGTCTTTCGAGAAACAAATCGACGAGTATCGGTAACGACGATTGAAAATGAGATTAAAAGAAAAAAAAGCATAATGCATAAATATCCTATCGACGTTATCGCGGTCAGCTCTCATTTATTATTCCCAGCGAGAACGAAAGTGTTCGACGATGGGTCTCTGCAAAGGATTAGCATAGCAAAGTCGCGGTTCTTAACGATCACCGTGTAAGAACGATCGAGTGGAAGCTTTGGCTCGGTCGGCGACCGCGACGCTCGTCGTCCGAAGAAAACGGTCGGAGTCTGCCTACGTTATATACCACGGACCCAGTAGAAAAAGAACGACGAGAAGGAACGTGGGGGAGGAGAAACATTCTCGCGAAGAGAGAGAGGGATGAGGCATCAATAACATTCATATCCGTTTTCGCTCGTGGTCGTGCTTTTTTCGCACGGCGCTCTCCATCTTTCTCTTTCTAACGCGCTTTTCTCGCACACACACACGGTACCGGCACGTAATCGAAATTCAAATTTATTCCCACCGCCGTTTGCTCGCGACGCTTCATTAGCACAGCGTGGGAGAGGGGAGGGCTGGGGAGGAGTGTGGTTTTAACGACCCGGCTCCTCGTACGGCGATAATTTAATTATTACGTTAGATTTGCTAATTCCTGGCGCGGGAGGCTGTGCCGACTCGGTTCGGTCGAAAGAGAGAGAAACCACTTTTTCTTGGGGTGTGTTGGGTATTTCGAAGGAGGGAGAGAGATATAGAGAGAGGTAGATAAAAGAATAAACAAGACGAGAGACACGTAAGAACGGATCTCAAGTTTCTTACCCTTCCGCGCTATGTTATCCAGTCACCTTAGAACTACCCCTTCTACCATCTTTATCTTCTCCCTTCTTTACCGTATAGCGCGTCTCGATCGCAACCAACTATCGATTAACCGATTGATTGCCCCTGCTTCGTTCTTGCCACGCCCATCGGTATCCTTTTTGCGCTCGACCACCATGCTCCTCGACCGCGGCGGTCCTCACGGTGGAGAATGAAATCGAATTAACGAACGTGCCGCACCAATTAGACCTTTACGAGAGAATATTCGCGATTCGGCCGACACTTTCTTCGATTATTCCTGTTAATTGCTCGTCGACTCGAAGCTGTACAAAGTCTACCCGCTTGACGATTTATGTATTCGTAGGAATGTGTTCGGAGTAGGATTTTAGTATTGTGGTGTATAAAAGGTTCGAGTGTTTACGGGAAAGTTTTAATGACCCTCCGCTTTTTTTCTTTTATTATGTCTGGGTATAAGGTCGTGTGTTTGCGATATACGCTGTCGGTCGGCTCGAAAGGCGTCGAAAAAATAGGGGAGCGCGACAATGCAAATCGAGGCAAGTATATCGTAATGGCTCGATAATACCGGCAATGTCCTGCATGGAATATCTATATCGGTATTTCATAATGGCCGCGGATGGCGCGTTCGCGGCATATGATCAGGGCAAATTACGAAAGTAATCGCTCGGCCTCGTGTGACGAAGCCGGGAATGTTTTGACGTTTTCCGAGTGTTCCGTTTTATCGTTTCTCGATTAAGGGAATAGATGAATAAATATTCTTTAAATGAAATAATAATAAATCCTGTTTAACCTTTTCCGGTCATATCTTGCAATAAAGCTAGCAAATATACCTACGTGTATTACTTGGAATAAAATGTCTAAAATAATGCGGACCGCGAAATGTTAAATCTGTCTGAAATAAACAACAGACTTTATAAAAAATCGCTCCAAATACAAAAAATATCACTCATTTCTTTCTTGCCAATTGTCTTTCAAATAAAAACAAAAAGTTAACAGAACGGTCAATAATTTCTCTTCGACATAGTTCACAATATCGAATCAAAGCAAATTGCTGTGCGTACCGGGCGAACGAGCCGCTCTCGCATGCGTGCGGCTTACGAATGCCCGCGACCGACTCCCAATTACGTAAGATTATGACATCCGTGACACAATCGCGCGTCTCTACGCGCGTGCGTAACGCCCTCCTTCCGTGACACGCTCGGAGTCGCGCCGCGATTGCGCGCCCTCCACGCTTCGCCCTCTCATCCTCTTTGCTACCTCCGCGCCCTCCCTCGACCGCGTTTCGCGCTTTTTTCGCAACTTTCGGACTTTTGTAGGAGCGTCGAGCGCGTGCCAGTAGCAATTAGCTTCGCGTTCCTTGTCACGAGCGCCCTGCTCGCGAGCGTTGCACCGTCACGATTTGTACACCCACCTGCGTGTCGAGCCCATTCAGCGCATCCTCTCTCTCTCTCGTGTTTCTTCCTTTCATACTTTTTCGATTCCTCTTACGCACGACCCGTGGAAAATCGTGATGCACTTTTTATCGTCATAAATTATGTCTTGTTAAATGTATACGAAAATAATTTAAGTACAAATATAAGCTGGACCTGACGTCCAGTATTCTTTGTTAATTACAAGGCTTTTGTGAATTTAATTTTACTTTAGACGAAAATTCGAGTCTCTTCTTTCATTTGATTAAAGAAATTTGGTAAGGCGTTGTAACGATCTTGGAAGTAATAATTTTAATATTTTATATGAATCATCCTATAAGCGTGGATACACGTAAACAAGTATTCACGCGTGTACGTAGATTCATTTTGCAGCTAGAACGTTAGATCGAAACGCAAAACTGGTTCGTTCCGCTCTCCGTAGCGTCAAAGATCGAAATGATTAGGTACGAGTTCGCTCTGCCACGGCTAAAATCATCGGAGAGCGTGACGTACGCGAGTGCACCAGATGCATCGCTACTATTCGCCGCTCTTTCACGATCGTAAATTCCTGTAAACATTCGAAACGGTATCCGCGGTTGGATTTTGTTTCTACGAAGGAGCTTTTTTCCACTTTTAAATTGAAATGGTAGACGAATAGCCGCGTGAGAAAGATAAAAAATAATTTTCGATCTTACTTTTTTCCTCCCTTTACCTTTCGAAACTCTCGTTCGCACGGTTCCATTCCGTCGGACGCTTTCTCGCGTTATTTATCGACTCGAAATTATGCGCGCATCGCTTCGGCTTCTTATTTTGCAAGATTCCGAGAGAAGGCGCGCGCGCGAGTTCCGATCTCCTCATCGCGGCTTGTAATTGGATTCGAGCTTAATACATTTATAATGCAAAGTTATTAACCTAACTAACGTACGATCGCCGCAATTACCTCTGGCTGTGGGTTTTGCCGCCTTAACGAGCGAGCTTGAGAAATCGCGGGTCGAACCCGACGAACGAACGCTGCGAGCCGACACCGCGAGGGTCGGTCGTCCGAGATCGGCAAAGGGCAACGATGTTTCTTATTTTGTCGAATCGACGAATTTTTTCAAAGTGGGAGTGGTACGAGAATTCTCCTTGCATAAAATCGACTGTGATGTTTAGTATTCTCCGAAACAAATGTTGCATAAAATATTGTTTCTTTATACAAGAGAACGTGGTAGCCAAGGTGATAATGTAGTATAAACCATATACGGATTGAGCAAAGAAAATTCAATTATAAATGCAGAAATTAATGTACGGACGTTAGCAAATTTCGAGTGCATTCGTTGCATAAAGCTGGGTAACGTAACCTTAAGAGTCATAGATCAAAGCTTAAATACGAACGTCTAAATTCAGATATAAGAAGATAATTATAAACAAATATAGCTCACGATATGCATAAATAAAATATAAAGACAGATGTAAAAGCAAATGAAATTCTAAGCGTCGAGACGAATCTAGATTCCAAGGCACCAAAGAAGCCTATACAAAAGAAATATAGCGACCAAGGTAGAGAAAAGAACGGAGCTCATTGGTAGGCCAGAGGCAAAGAATATGATTTCGTTTTCATATTCCGGGGGAGGAGAAGCCGAGGAGCATAGCAATGAGCAAAGTCGAAGCCTACGACCGGAAGCGAGGGGGGCACACGCGTATCCGGCGAAGCGAGAAGATAGGAACGTCTCGAAGTTATTCCTCGCAGCCTCGAATTTCGATCGAACGACCAAACTACCAAAAACCTTCTTCCCCCTCTCGCGCATCTCCCTTACCTACGTAAAATTAATCTTCACCGGTAATCGCGATTGCATCCTCCTCTTCTTCATTTCAGTAAGCGTAATTACGCTTAGCCCAGGTCTAACACGTCGAAAGATCAATTAAGATCCCCCGTCGTTCTTGGATTCGAGGTTGGTCCATTCGCCGCTCGATTTCTGTCGATCGAGTATACGAGCTATTTCCATCGCGCTTCTTCTTCGTGTTTATCCGGACTTTCGAGAAAAAGAGAGAGAGAGACCCTCGGCGCTCGAAGGATCGCCGTTGTGCGATCTCGTTATGTAAGTAAGGTACGGGCAAATAGCTGGGCTGTCGCAACTAGGCTTGCCAATACGAACGCTACTCGCGACTACGCTTCGATCGCGTGCCAGGACGCCAGCGATGTAACTAAGGCTTTGCTGTTTGCTACAGTGTTTAACTCGAAGCGCGCCCGTGCGATCGTACGAGTCCGATCGCAAGAAGTCACCGTCGTCGTCGGTGGCTTTGCTCTTCCACGATCACCATGTTGCAATCTTCCGCGACACGAGCGGCCTCTCTTTTTATTGTCTTATACGAACGAAACAAGCAGAAGAATATATAGAAACGTCCGGTTGTAGAAAATGCAAATGATTTTTTTTACCTTTGGTTACAAACCCGGATACGCATCTTTCGTTTCGCTTTACTTCGGGAAATGAATTATTACGAATCAGGTAGTCGAGCCTGAAACCCGTTGTTCGTTGTCTCTCGCGATGCACCTGTTACAGGAGATCTCTTCCTTTGTAGATCTCACGGATAAGAATATTTCTTTCTCTCTCCCTCCCTCGGTTCTTCCGAACCTTCTTCTCCCTTACTTCGATCTTGAAACACCGTACGCGTTCGCTCCGCAGTCGTCGGTATATCTTTTTCCGTTTTCGTCACACGTATAACACCAGAAGCATCCTTAAAACGTGAATCCTTTTTGAAAAACATGCCCTTCTCCTCTTTATTCCCGCGATCATTGAAAGTCCTCTCGGGATGCTCGAAAAAAGTTCAGACGGCTACCGTGCACGCATAATACCTACTGCTATCCAACGTTGAGAAGAGAGCGGTATGCTCTGCAAAAGGGAGCACGAGAAAATTCAGCAAGTAGAAGAGCATCCTTTCGGATCTGTCGCACAACGACCACGGACTTTGTTTCTCCTTCTTGAGAAAGAAAGAAAGAGAGAGAGAGAAGTACCGACAGAACGCGAGACGTGAATCACTTTGTTACGGACTGACGACGTCGCGTCTGTCTGTGAAATCGATTCAGGACTCCGAAGAACGAATCCGGGTGATAGATTTCTCGCAAGAGTTGAAATATACGTCTCGTAAGGCGTGCTCCGCACGCAGCCGGGAAAGTGTCGTGAATTTTACCAACGTTGACCGCGCGAGTTTAAAGACTCGGTGAGAGGTGGTCTCTCCCTTTCTCTCGTGACACAAGAGAGTCCACCTATCCTTCGTTTTTTTTTTTTCTTTTTCCTCGTCCTTCTCTTGGCAAGAAGTCCGAGTACGAAGGGTAAGACCGGTGGCGAACGGAGAGGACAGGACGCATCCGTTCTTCTCGTTCCTTCCACCTTATTTTCTCCCTTCCAGTATTCAGCGGAAATATTAAAATGCCCCGGCGAGCACCGCACATGACAATAAGTTCTTCTTCGCGCTCC
This sequence comes from Ancistrocerus nigricornis, assembly GCA_916049575.1. Classification (NCBI taxonomy): domain Eukaryota; kingdom Metazoa; phylum Arthropoda; class Insecta; order Hymenoptera; family Vespidae; genus Ancistrocerus; species Ancistrocerus nigricornis. The sequence continues at coordinate 902,317 of OU696668.1, read as the reverse complement.
GGACGTGCTCTGGATACCGGGCGTTCGCTCTTAAACTACCATTCGCGTATATACGTCCTACCGTTCTCTCTCTCTCTCTCATTTCTTTTTCATTTTTTCTTTCTCTATCTCCATCCTTCTCTTCTTCTCCCATATTTCGTTGGGGTGTCCAACGAGGATTGAAATGCACACGGTGCACATCCTGTTCGGGAAAATTCAAATGAACCTTTCTCCGACCTGGCGTCTCACGTCGGCGTACGACCCCAACTCGAGATTTGGAAATCCTCTTAGGTTCGAACGGGCCCTTCGTTACGGCAGGCCCCTATGTTATACCGACAATGAGTTTCGCGTGCATCGCGTTAGGAGATAGGATAGTTAGATTAGGAAGCTTTTGGAGAGTAGGATGGATAGGTTTGTTTTACGTTTTTTATTACATCTACATTTCTATTATTAATGAGACAAGCTGCCTGTTTCGTTCACGTGGAAATTTTAGAGACGCGTAGATTGGTTTCGTGTACCGCGGTTAACTCCCTTGGCGCCATTGGGAGCGTGCGGTGATTGGGAATACTCAATTTTTGTTATCCTAGAAAATGAGTAAATATGTGTTAGTAGATATTTTGGATAGGTGTGTCCGGGGCGACATGGAAATTTTTCCGCTTGCATTGGGAAGTTTTTAACACGTTTTTTATCAATTTCAAGCAACCGAGTTTTTTGGAACAACTTGCCCCGCTGCGGGGTAAGTTCTCTAACGCCATGGGGCAAGTTTTCCAAGGTTTCCAAGAAAAAATCCTGATGTATGCATCGTGATTTTTGCCAAAATGGTCACCACCACCGATTTCAATGTTTAATGGCTCATTTTAAAGATAAAAGCATACAGAATACTGTCCCGTTGTCCGTTTTTCGATATCGTTAAGCAATGATGAGAAATTAATTTTTTAAGTGTCGGGGTATGGGTCGTTTTCGAGCTTAAAACTGCTATATCTTTCCAACCAGCCATCCTATCGAAACGAGACTTGCATTTTCGTAAAGAGAAGACTTTTCTCTTTCGAACGAGTATTTGATCGGGCAAATTCGAGTAGTTTCGATTTTTGACAAAAATCCTGACCTATGCATCATGATTTTTGCCAAAATGGTCACCACCGCCGATTTCAATGTTTAATGGCTCATTTTAAAGATAAAAGCATGCAGAATAATGTTCCGTTGTCCGTTTTTCGATATCGTTAAGCAATGATGAGAAATTAATCTTTTAAGTGTCGGAGTATGGGTCTTTTTCAAGCTTCAAACTGCTGTATCTTTCCAACCAGCCATCCTATCGAAACGAGACTTGCATATTCGTAAAGAAGAGACTTTACTCTTTCGAACGAGTATTTGATCGGGCAGTTTCGAGATGCATCGATTTTTGATAAAAATCCTGATGTATGCATCATGATTTAGAAAGAAGAAAGCATGCAGAATACTGTCCCGTTGTCCGTTCTTCGATATCGTTACGCAATGATGAGAAATTAATATTTTAAGTGTCGGAGTATGGGTCGTTTTCAAGAGAAAAATTGCTGTAACTTTTTAACCAGTCATCCTATCGAAGCCGCAATGCCATATTCGTAAATTAGAGACTTTCCTCTTTCGAACGAGTATTTGATCGGGCAAATTCGAAATGCATCGATTTTTGACAAAAATCCTGATGTATGCATCATGATTTGGATCCCCCTTCCACTCTAAGATACCAAAACTACGACTGGGACAACTTGCCCCTGGGACTTTTAGCCCCGGTATCCCCTATTTTTATTAATTAATTACCTTGTCGAGTCATTTGTTGCCCTTGCTCTTCGTTGGTATTTCTTATTCGGGTTATCCTGGGTCGTTTTGTTTAAAATGTAATATCATTTAATGTTCGTCGGGATTGTTTGATAAGGAAAATAGTTTAAGGAGCACCCCCTTTTGCTCGGAAAAATAATCTTCGTTTATCCACAATCCCACGAGACGTCATTGATATTTTTTATTCATAGATTGACAAGTTTTTAAGCCCAGACTTCTTCCTGGGATTTACCCGATAGCAGTAGCATCGACTCGAGGATATTTTTTGACCAAGGATTGTTAATAACTTTGGAGTTCTACGAAAAAAATTTGAAATTTTAATATAATGTTCTTCGAATCTTTAACAATAGCTAGTATCGGCTTACGTTAATAGACACGCCGATGTTATCGATAATCGTTTGAGCACCCTCCGTTAATTTCCGAAAGCACGAGAAAAGGAAATCCTGAGACTTCGATTCGTCGACTTCTCGATAAAAACTTTCCTCGATATTTTTGTGATCTCTTCGTACCTTCTCCGTTCGTAACGAGTTACTGGGATCGATACATTTCAGAAAACTGAACGAAGGTTGCGACGAAATTCGTTTCGTCGGATTTATTTGCCTGTGAAGCAACGAAGATGTCAAACAGCTGGATTTTCGTCCGTATCTTCGAGACTACGCTCTTCGCGAATAAGCTTACCAATTGTATTGAACATGCTGCCTCAAACTAAGGGCAGCCAGAATACATAGCGCGTACATTTGATTATGCAGAAAATTATTTACCATTATAAACCAATTTAAGCGTAATGTAAAATTTCACTTCCACCAAAAATTTTTATACGGTTTTCATCGGCCAGGAATAAATAAGTGATTGCTCGCTTTCTGAATTTGTTTACCGTGAAGGCATTCGCTCGTCGCTACGCTTTCAACTTTTTCTTTCTTTCCTTTTTTTAATCTAGGAAAAGAAAAATGATCGATCGTCGCGAGAAATCGAATCTCGACGCAAAAGGTTAAAAAGAAAAGTTCAAAGTGACGCGCGTCACTTCGAAGAAAATATTCGAAGCAGTCGTAGATCGTGGCCGTATTATCCGCGGAAATTGGTTCTAGCGAACGCGAGGTCAGAAAAGTGCTGCTCCGCGCCGCGAGAGGATCGCGTGCGAGACGGACAACTCATCCACACTCGCGTATTAAATATAAGTACTACTTACCTATGCTCGATCCTTTCCGAAGCCGCGAGCATCTTTCTCCTCTTCGCCTCGCTTTTATCTTCGACTCCGTTTCCTTCGAATCTGCACTTTGAAAATCCCGCCAAGAAATATTCATCGATCTATATAGTATTTGGAAAAGAATTTAATTAAAACAATTTCTCTACTTTTTTAAAATTAATCTTACATATGTTATAATAGTTTGGATGTTTCTATTATTCGTGGATCGAATAAAAAGATTTATAAATCAAACAACTGCTAAAGGGACGATGCATTCTCAGGGCTCGTTCTCTCAAGCAAGGACGATCCGTGTCAAGGGTGAGGTCAGCCCAACGGAGTAGGATGCTGCCCGAGTGCTTCATTTTCACCCGCTGCAACCTTCGGTACACAATCATCCGCTATTAGGGCAGTCTACAAAAATGTCGAAAGTATCGGAATATTCCTGCGGTGTGCGGTGTAGAAAAGAGGATTCGCGTTGGTGGTAGGAGAATAAAGGGGGAGAGCGTTAGATCTCGAGCAGGAACGAGATCGTTTTCGCGCTCGATTGGTCTTTTAGAGATTCTAGAGGGATGGAGAGAGGGGGTATAAAGGAGAAGAGGAGGAAGGAAACTCGTCGACACCGTCTCCTCCCGAGCCGTCGCCATTATCAAATTATTCGCTCACTCGCCGGGCGCCATCTATCTTCGAGCCGCGCGCGATCCTAACGTGTTATTATTTGATCCTCACTTTGTTAGCGATCTCACTGTAACAGCCTTCGCGATATGTACCTGCTTGGATTCTCTCTGCCAGGCCCCGATCTGGAGTACTTCTCACGATCTCGCGGCGAGCGAGCGAAAGAACTGAGAGTAGCCTTCGAATGAGAGAGAGAGAGAGAGTTAGAAAGAGGGAGAGGGAACGTTTACTCGTTGCAGGAGCAACGTAGAAACTTCCCTTTCTTCTTCCTGTCAGCCGAACGGACGACGAGCGGTCGAGGACGATTTCAGATAAACTACCGACTGCCGTTCTTGCAAATTCTTCTGTATCGACTTTGCATCGTGTTTACTTTTATTTGCTTTCCAAAGATGTGATTCTTGTTAATTGAATAACGACCCAATGAAATGCATCCTTTGGCAATTACCTCAAGTTCTTAGAATGTTGTAAGACACGTGGCGGCAAGTCTAGGTCCTATCGGTATTTCAAAATAAATCCAGATATTTTGTTTATTGCAATAACGATCTAAAACCATAAATTAATTATTACCAAACAATTTTCTTCGCACCGTGCCTCGTACGAAGAAGTGACATTTCGAGAGGCAGATCGGAAATTTACTCGGCGTTTTGTAATTCGTCGCGCTCTCGTTCGAGAGCGGATCTCAGGATCGAACGACTTCGAGAAAGTCGCCGTTATTATTTTCCATACGGAAGATTAACGACGCCCCCTGTGACGAACGTATCGTCACGATTTCGCGGTTACGCGACCGTGTACTCCAGATCGAAGAATTTCTAGCCAGATTTTTCCTTTCTTTTCACGCTCGTTATCCGTTCGTTCGCGAAGACTACACAAAAGCACTTATAAATATATGCAAACATAAATAAGAAGAGTGGATAGCAGGTGAATATGTACAATTATCCATATTTATACCAGCTCGCTAGCACTAATTGCTTCGTGTAATTCTCATAATCGTAAATACGCTCGTCAAAAGGTGTTGAAACACGAGCGAGCTGCCCCGAGGCGGCGACCCAGCCCGATAAATAAATCACGGAGACTTCTAGATACATAATCTAATTCTCTGATATAGAAACAGTAAAAGAGAAAGAGAGAGAGAAAGACAATCTCGTCCCGTGTCCACGAGACTCGACGTGGATTTGACATTTCAAAGATCAAGGTGATCGTAATTGCCGTTGAAATCGATCTCGCGAACGTTTTACGATCGTGCGAGCGTCGTAAATCGGCAAACGGTCGTATGGTACTTCCTTGAACTACATTCACACGGGAAACGATCATCGCCGAACGGTTTAGTTAAAAAGCAAATAAATAAAATGGAATAATGATAATAAAATTATCGAACGTGCTATTACTTCCTTCTCTCTCTCTTCTTATTTCCTCTTCTCGCGAAGAGGGTAAACGTGCATCCCGGTGAATTCTATCGAGGCCAAAGAATGACTTTTGAGCCGTCGTAAAGGGAAATGAAGGGTTAAGATGAATGGAGTTTCTCAAGGTGTCAAGAGTCAACGAGGTAAAAGGCTCCGGGGAAGAACTTATTCGTGACACTCGACACGACTCGCAACCGTCACTAATAACAATGAACATGCTGTAGTCGCTCGGAGCAGCAACGACGAGCTCGCGCGAGTACACTGGGTGTCTCGATATAACGCGTGCTGTTCTTTCTCTCGAAAGAAACAATATAATATTTTCGAAAGGAACGTGCTACGTTATATTTAAAGATCGCTCGAGCGAGTAGAAAGTAATAGCGGCTCTAGCGAAGTGCGGCTGGTAAATACAAAAGGAGACTGAAACGTAGATCAAACATGAGAAAGAAAGAGAGAGAGAAGAGGGTAGACGGTTCACCGAGTCGAGCATGACGTTGTCGGAAACGTAAGGAAACGAGAGAGAGGTCGATAATAAAGCGTCAAGAGGAGGTAACTCGAATCGTTCGTTTCGAGTCCTCGCATTGACCCGATCAGGTTCGAGCTCTCGATGCGGATACTCTCGAGTAGGCGTTCGGTTCTTTGTGAATAGGCGCGCTTAATTCTAAAACGTTTCTAACGATCTCTCTCGTTGATATTCGGCCGGCGAGCGCGAAATGGTGGCTCGGACTGGCGAGTGTCCGGTCGTTTGTCGAATTCGATCACGTAGCGCTTTAACGCTTTACATTGAACGGAGCGCGTGCTCACCGTGTAGAATGGTCGATATATGTGTGTGCGTTTGGCCGAGCGCGATCGGTTCTCTCTCTCTCTCCCTGCGAGTGTATGCGTGCGCCGAAGGTGCGTGCACGCGCATAGAGACGAGGCGTGGGTGTCGCGAGTCGTAAAACAAAGTAGTTTCCAAGAGGGAGAGAGCTCGAGTAAGAGAGAAAGAAGTTGGAATTTATGGAAGACACACGTTGTCTAGCTCGATCGATCGATGGATCGATCGTTCGTTCGATCCTGCGACGATCGGGCGGCGCCACCACATCGTCTTCCTTCGAGCCCTCTCATCCTCGTCGATTCATTAAACTCTCTGGCATTTCCTTGGCACGCGCAAATCTTTCCTCTTGGAACCTTTCGATTCGTCTTTCTCGCTTGCGAAATACTCCGACTGACGTAAGACGAAAATTGGAATAGAATGCAGGAAGTCTCGACCATCCGTACGTTCGTACACTTAGGTACGTAGTATACGAAGAAATCATGTGGTGAAAAGAAGAAAAAAATAAAAAAAACGAGCAGACGATCGTTCTGGTCGATAGGACCACCCTCGAATATTACCAAGCGAATCACGCAAGTTGGTGTTCGGAGAAATCGACTCGATCGGAGCGGACGCTTTTTCATCCCTACTGAATTTGTCGTTTTGGTCATCGAAGAAGAGAGATAGAAGGACCAGGGAGGGGATCAAAGAGGGGAGGGACTTTGTACGTATCGAAGCACTATCGGCTATACGCGATACGACAGAGACAACGCCAGAGACACGGGGCCAGCGATCGTGAAAATCAATTGATATGTGTCACGGCGTACCGAAAGCTTCCTTGAAAACGCACCGGATGCGCGAGGGGTTTCGTGGGCGACGAGCATTGTCTCGGCGCTCCCTCTTTTATCCGACCGACATGTCGAATGCTGGATGCATATCAATTTATGCCCCATCTCAGAATTCACTTTCCATGCCCCGACTCCTCTTTCTTTCTCTTCTTTTCCTCCTTCTTATTCTCGTTCTCTTTCTATCTCACGGCGCCTGCTAGACGTCCGGCAATGCATTTCCTTTCGATTACCGCATCCTTGTCCTTCTTGCATCGTTTTCTACTCTTACAGGCGTCTCTTCGTACGAACTTTCGATCGTCCATGTCCGTAATGTTCCCTGTCGATCCTCGGAAAAAATACTACCGAGCCGTTCGCGTCGCGTTTTTCGAAACGAAGACATCGAAATATTTCTTTCGAATCACGGCGCGCGCCAGGGTAAGAACGATGGTGGGGAAACGAGAAAGAACCTCTTTGCGTCTTAGTTTACGATCGAGAAATAGGAAATCACCGGCGCCTATTATATTACAAGCTCGAACATTCCGGTATCCTTCCTCGGCGCAAGGATACGTCGAATGCTGGATGCATATCAATCCTCTATGCTTCTCGTCTTATAATTCACTTTCCACACTCCCGCTCCTTTTTCTTTGTACTTTTTCTTCTCTCCCTCTATCTCTTTCTCTCTCATTCTGTGTTCTCGCCGGCTTCTCGGTATCCGGAGATGCGCTTCCTTTCTATGTCCGACGCATCCTTGCTACTCTTCCTGTCTATCCTTCTCTCTACATTTCAATCGATCGCAGGAACGACGACGACGAGGGTGACAACTATACGCAACACGCATCGAAAGATCTTTCCAAGTGAAATCTGTAGATTCGATCGATGGGGAATGGAAAATCAACTTGGGTTTACCCAGGTACTGGTAATTAGTCGGGGTGATTGATTAACCTTCTTGCAGTCCAGCTTAATTAAGTAAGGTTCTCGCGAAATTGCATCTTGGGTGGTTAAAATAAAATCAAAACGTGAGGTAGTCTGATCGAGAAATTACAGAGCAAAATATATTTGCTGTGGTCGTAAGTATCATTAGGATTCACGAGCATCTCGTTCGAGCTACCTGTATATCGTGAGAGGGATCGCGAATGAGTTGAAATACTCGAATAAAAGGAAACTTTTCGATGGATCTGAACGATCTTTTCATAACGATCGAGATGAAATTAAAAACGTATCAAACGATTCCATTGTTCGAGTTTCAAGCATATTATTACGAGATCGATTAACAAATCACTCGAATAATAACGAACGAAGCCTTGATTACCTTTCGGGCAAACTTTCGGGTCAGCTTAATCTGTACCGGTCCGTTCGAAGGTTCAGGAAGTGGGTGGGTGTTCCTTGCACCCCGTAATTCAAAGTAAGCTTCACGTGTCCGCGTAGAAGCCTCGAGCGAGCGGCTCGCGGCACCTCGGCGATCGAGCACGATGGAGATGTTGGCGCTAACGTTTCGAGAATCAGCACCGCGGAAAGATACAAATGCGGCCCTCGAGCCTCGCGCGTCCGCGCTTCTAACAAATCGTCGCTGGACGGTAGAACGGCTCTCCGAGTTGCGTGAGCGCCACGCGTACCCTTCTCAGTCTCGTTCTCTCCATTTTCTTAACAGAAGTTATCAAGCGAATCTCTTAGAAGTCCGATAAACAATACTTTTTTACAATTTTTTAAATTTTAACAATCAAACCGATCGAGTCGGTATTTTACTTTACTCTCGAACCCCAGATTGTCTCGATTAATTTTTATTCTCTTTTTTTTTAATAGTTTATTTGGTCTTTATATGGAATTAGAAAGGCCATAACGCCACAAAGGCTTTGGAACTATTTCGTTCCATCGAATTACTCCCTCCAACGTGCTTTCGAAGATATTCCGTTATCCGACGTACCCACCTGCGTCTCCGAATACTCAAGTTATCTTCTCTCCCTCTATATCTTGACTTCCCTCTCTCCTTCTTTTTCCTCTCCGGACGTTTAATTCGATGTTTACAACGTCTCGCGCAGAAAACTCGTCGTTTACGGTTCTCGCCGATCGTTTTATGTCCAGTGCTATCTTCCGTCGACTTTGTCGCCGTCGTACTTACGAGTATTCAAGCTTTTCCGCGCTACCTGCTCGTATATCAGCTCGGCGAGTTGGCCGATTACGTTGGCGAGAGTGAAATCGCCGGTGGGTAATTAGAAAAATAATCTGGCGGATCGAGATGCACGAAGAGACCGAGAGAAAAGAGACTCCCTACTAGCAGACGTATACGTATAGAGAAATGTAAACACACGTAAAGGAGCGCACACCTTCGAAACTCGGCTCTTTAACCATCAGCAACGTCTTCGATGCCGCTTCCACTCGATTCGATTTATGCCCCTGCCGGGCTTACCGTCCGATATTCGTGATTTAAATCGCGAATTAAAAAACGTTTCGCGAAGTAGATAACGCGAAAGAAAGAGAGAGAAGCGGTGGAAGGGAGGTGGCTCGATGTTGAGGTTAGACGGAGACAGAACGATTCGATATGGCTAAGACGCGAAACGAAGAGCCGAAGGCCCCGATTCGAACCGGCGGCTATCTACGATCGTGCTGGCAACCAATTACGTTTCCTGAACCGGAAAACGTCGGGTCGGGACGTATTCCATGGAGGTTCACCCGGAGCCTCAAATTATAAATCAGGCGATAACCCCTCGGCTCTCTTTCGCTCTCTCTCTCTACCAAGAGAGTCCGCGAGCTCGATCGTGAGGGCTTTTAAGCTCGTAGATCACCGCGTGGGTTACGCCTCCCGTATTTGCTTAGTCGTGCAAACGGGTAGGCGCGGATAAGGGCAGAGATGAAACAATTAATAATCCCCACGAGGCTAAGAAACACCACCGTGGGCCAGATGTTTCTCCACCGTGACGTGCTTCTCTTTCTCCTTTTAACTCTCTTCCTTCTCTCGGAGCACACGATGTGTATTTGGTACCGTTTTCTAACGCAACTCTGCTTTCTTCCGTGATAGGTAATTCATTCTAATAATAAAAAAAAAATTAGAGAGAGAGACGAATGTTTGTTTCTTAATCTTCCTTACTTTCACCATTTTTTAGCGAGATTCTCGTCTGGATCGAGAGAGAGGGGAGAAAGAGAATATCGAGAAGAGCACGCGATACTCCGACGAGTTGAAAAATGACGATACCGCCGGGCGTATCTCGGTCTTCGCGAGGGATATCTTAATTATCGAGGAAAAATTAATTACCGTAACGCCCACCGCCTTCTCTCTCTCTCTCTTCCTTCTTCTCTCCTTTGCTCTCGCGCTGGAAAGCCCGTAGGGCGTTCGTGGGAGTAGAGCGACTTGCCGCCTGCGAGTAGGCTTCAAGGTCGTTCTCTCTCATCGTTCACGAATTCAAAAAATTCATCTCGATAGACTTCCCGCTTAAGTAGTTTACAAATCTTCGTAATCGAGGTACGAGATTTTTATATCCGTGCACGCGTTCTGTATGCATGCATGTACTTATAAGAAATTTTTCGATGCACCACCGCCGGGCCAAAGTTCATATCAATAATTTAAATATATAATATAGATTCTAGGGAATTATTATAAGAGCGGAGTACTAAGCGTTCTTCTACCGGTTTCTCTTTCGTGGAAGCGTAACATAGCGATGAAGGAAGCGGCGAGAAAAAGGGATAGGAGAAAGAAGGTGAGGAGACGAGGGAGGAGAGTAAGACGAGTAATTTGAAGGATCGAAACAGGGCTGAGTACGGCTCGGCAGGGCTGGTGTGGGAGTCTCGAGCTTTGGTTCAAAGGTTCGCGATTATAACATTCCGGGCATGCCGTTTCGTGTGCATCAATTCGGTACGCCAGTTCCCTCTTTGCGGAGAGAGTTCACAGCCGCGTGCGCGAGATCTTCCGCGCGATCTTTCCTCCCCTTACCTCCTCTTCTTTTCTTTCTCTTTTTCTCTCGTCTTTTGCCCCTTTCCGTGTCTTCTCTATCCTCTTCTCTCCTCTATCTCATCCTTGCAACTCCAAAGGAACGCTCGACAAGCGGAGCATCTCTCGCGCGTGTTAAGGAACGAACGAGAGAAATATTCTGATCCTCGATTTCACAAAGGAGAATCCTGACGATGGCAGAAAAACGTTCCGATCTTTTTTTTTTTCTTTGCTCGACTCGCTTACAAAATCTTATCACGCGTGCGCGCACCCTCGAATCGTGCTCGTGACTTTACTCGACACATTATTTTATTGCTCGGCGAATAGCTTGGACAGGCAATGACACTCGAGAGTCACCTTGTACGCGTATGGATAGAAAGAAAGAAAGAGAGAGAGGGAGTTTTTAAGAAGCCGACGAGCGACGGCGTGACGGACGTGGGTCGAGATTACAATGAGATGACGTCAGCGCTCGTGTAACGGAGAGATACATACAGCGTAAACTAGATCACCGCGGGATTTATAGTCGACGTCGCTTTTTACCTAACGGCTTTATCGCTCCATTGTCCCGTCGCGTTTTGTCGGGGCTCCGGAGTAATTTAAGCGTTCGCGTCCGAGGTCGCCCGATGTCGCTCGTCGTTGTCGCGATTTGTAATTGAAATTTGCGAACGAAGAGAAGGAGACAACGTTTTGTTGCGAGGGGTACCGAGAAAGCACCGCTATACTTCGAATTCGGAATATGGAACGATAGTTCTCGGTGGGTCTTCGTTCAACGATCTCCTTTCGTGCCTACAACATTTTTTTCTTTTTAATTCGCACGAAGTACGAAGGTTTGATACTTTTGTACAACAGGGTCTCAAAATGATGGGTACCGTGGTAGGTAAAACACGAAACTTGGGGTAAAATAATTAACGAGGGGCCTTCTCCTTATACAGGTAGCCCTTGTATAACATGGCACAATTATTCGTGCGCTTGGATAAACGGTAATTATATAAGAACGTGATTATTCGACAAATTTGTACGAAGAGTACAGTTAGACTCTAGTTTCTTCGTAACACGGGTTTCTATTACCTACTTTATCATCCCTTTCCAATAAATTTTATAATATACCAAAAAGGAAGATATCTCAGACACATAAGCCGCAAAGCAGAAGCAAATAAAGGCTCGTAACAAGATTCACCGATTGAATTTCGCTGGTCGGCTTACGCGTATAAACGTTAATCATCTCCGATTGGCATTTATTCTTCTCAGCGTCGAAGGATAGGCTATATTTTCTATCGATCGGATGTAGAAAGGCGCGGTTTAGATACTACGATGGTACGGGGGGGTTGCTCGAAAGGTGACGTCGATGGGTCGCTCTAACGACGACGGGGTCGGGCTATCTCTCCGCGAGAGTGGACTAGCGCGCTCGCTCGCGCCAACCATGTGATGGGCGCATAAATAACGCGGAAAACGGACGACAGCGACAAAGCTGGCGCTGATTTCGCTAGTAAAGCGAGTCTAGCGAGCTGCCGAGGAAACGACCAACCGAGATGGATTTATGCCAGCGTCATTAGGGATTAATTATACGCCTTGTCAGCCAGCTGATGCCCGCTTCTTCGGAGACGCGACGGCCGGCCTCGGGTATATGAACCGTGCTCCCACCGTGCGCTCCTCGCGGATGAAACAAGGAGGAATGGAATGAAGAGGGGTGAGAAGTGGGAGAGTGGTTCATTCCCTAGGAGAGTTTACTCGCTAGCGCGTGCGCGATCTCCTCTTCGTAGCGTGATTTACACCTCGGCTAAATCGTTGCTTCTCTTTTCTCTCGTTTCAACGAGAACGAGCAAGAACGGTTATCCAGCATCCACCGGTGTCTTCCATTGAGATTTACCGATTACCCGGGCTCTCTACCCAGACCCACGCGACGAGGACAACGACGACGGGACTTTGATAATATTCGGACGAGTAGATAGCTGGGAGAGAGAGAGAGTCGAGCGATACACGCAGCTCTCCCGACACGGCGAAGAAAAAGAAAGCGGAAGAGGGCAGAGGCCGACGCAGGATCTGAAGAAACGCACCCATAAGTACCGGCCTCCCTAGGCTCACGTACTTCCTTAATGCCGAATACGCCATCCGTTTTCTTGCCATATAAGTTCTCTATCAAAGGCGCGGATCGTAATCCAGAAATCTCCCGCTTGATGACCCCCATGGGAATACGCGCTCGGTGAAACTCACGCACGCACGGATGCTGGTCCTACTCGCGGTGTACAGTACCTACTCGCGGTGTACAGTACCTACTCGCGAATGCACGAGAACGAACGGAATCGCGGGTTGACTCATATCGTAACCGAGACTCGCTTAGATCGTGCCCCCCTTTTAACCGGTATAACGTTCCGGCCTTAGAAAATGGAATATTAATTGATGATTCGGTTTACCCACGACCAATTATAATCCAGGACGAAATTTCGAGCAGCTCGAAGGTACCTCCGAGAGTGACTCCGTTCCTCTACGCTTGATAAATGAACGTTTCTCGTATTTCGACGGTAGACCGACGAGAGAGCGCAAATAGTAAATCGTTTGCTCGCCCCGGTGTTTATGCTGCGTGATTGATGAAGTTGCATTAATATTTCCGTAGCACGGCCCTTACTCACGCTGAGTGCTCGCGCGCGCGAGCAGCAAGCTAGCGCACCCCGAGAGAAAGAGGACGTCCATACGTTACGAGCGCGCAATAAAATATATCTCACCTGGTCAGATTTACGATGCGAAAGGTTAGGCATGAATTCTTTCGGTATTCTTACCAATATCTGATACGCGATATCTCACGCGGCGTTCGCTAGTCGTCGAGCGACGAGCTAAAACGAATGTGACAACGTGCGTAAACATTTTTTTAATTTTAATCGGGAATTCCATGTCATATTTTCTTACAAGGATTTTATTATTTTTAATGCTTTTCTCGTGGGAATGGAATTTCGTGATAGTAAAGATTTGAAGAGGAAGACAGTTGCGATACAGATGTCTAAATTTTTGTATTTAGATAATGGAGAAATGAAATTTATTCACGTCAGATTTTCTTATGGTATAAGATTAACCTCATGGAGGCTAACGGTTCGTTCTAAGCACGGCAATATCTTGTATTATAAAATATTATACCATAATAATGTGTAACTGAAACATCAAACACATTGCCTATCGTTATTCGAACCTACTTTACGTCACTGCTTCGCGATAAGTGTCTTCTACAAAAATAAGATATAGGTACGTGCAACCATACACGAAACAACGATCTTTTATACACGGAATGAGTATCTCGTCTTGGAATAAAAAAATTCCGTTCATCGAACGAGTTTCAATCTCCGATCAAGTTTTCAAAAAAACGAGAGGAACAAGTCCGATAATTAAAATACGATTAGCACTTATACTCGCGCGGTATTTCAATAAATCAGCTTACGCCGACCTGCCCCTTTACGAGGTCTCGCGAGCGGGGCGTCCACCACCGCGTTACAACGAATCATAGAAAGTAAGAAAGAAAAAGAGAGAAATAAAAGGATAGTCCGCTTACGTGCGTAAAGGGGGCCCGAAGCGAAGCCTGACGAGAAACAACCTGTAATTACCGTATATCGGGGATCTCTCCCTTTCGACCTGCTTCCCTTTACGTCCGGTATCCCTTTGCGGAAGGCGAGTTCGTGAAAGAAATTCCATCGTTCCATCTCTCCTACGATTTTTCCTATCATCTCTCTCTCTCTTCTTCTCACGAACGAAGCTACAAGGAAACACGAAGCAAAAGGCGTTTTATTTTTAATTCGGAAAGGTCGACGCACGGGAACGCGCGCGTGGTTGGTATGTGCGTACGTTGGACGACGGTGTCGAGAATCGGAGAGAGGTTGGCACAGAATTTGGGATCACCCGGTACAGGTAGGAAGAGACGGCAGGTGTAGCCTGCAGGCGAGGTATCGTAAGCGAGCTTGCCTCTTTTGCGTGGGCGCCTTTCTCAGGGTGGCTACGATGCGTCACACGCGAATCGCGCGCACGGAAAGAGAGGAACTACTCTCTAGAGAAGAAGAAGACGAAGATGATGATGAAGTAAAGAGAGAGAGAGATAGGTGAAGAGAAAAGAAGTTGAAAGAAGAAGACACGAAAGAAGACAAAGACGAGCAGAGATGAACGAGAAACGAAGAGAATGAAAGATAAAACAGAAAGAGAGAGAGAGAGGCTGTTGTTTCTCGCTCTTTCGTTATCTCTCTCTCTCTCGTTCTTTACGAAGAGAGAAAAGAGCCGTGTGGCTGCAGGACCTGTAGGCGAACTATGCCGGGTATCCAGGCTGAAGGTTGGGCAGAGAGAACTAACCAGCTAAGCTAACCAGCCGAGCGATCCAGCCCAGGGTATATCCTGAGAACAATCGGACCTACCGACACCGACGGCGTGGGCGAGCCACCGGCGAAATATGCATTCCTAGCGAGCACGAACAACGCTAAAGGATTATTACACTCGTACGCCTTGACGCCAGTCTAAACGTAAAAAACGTCCTAAGGTGTCGCGTTTATTCGGCTAGATCTTGCTTTCCAAGCTGTGCTCGGAACGATTTCGTTCCGTTAACGAGAGAAAAAGAAAGAGAGTTCTGAACTCGAGTAGAGCTAACGAGACTACGCCGAATGACATTGCGTGCGAAAGACGACAAGAAAAATGAGAAAAAGAAGGAAGGAGACACAGACCGTTCGTGGAATAATAGGCCAGTTCTGCGGTCTCCCTAGGAACCTCCACCGAGTTTGCGGATGTACCTTACCAGAAGAGAACGAATGCACCACCGTGAGGATAAGAGAAGAAGAGGATGGCTGTCGTTGAATTGTCGTCATGAGAAACGCGGAGATTGCCGAAACCCGCAGTTTAAATTAGAAGCGTAGAAACTACAAATTGAGACGGCAAATTGCCTCGAGCAGGGTAGGTAGATATACTTTACCTCTTTGGAGCTCGAGGAATCTCCGAGAAGATAGTCCATTATCTACCTAGCTGGAGCGTCGTCCGGAAACACTCGAGTTTTATCTTCGATGCTCCCGTCTTACACGCTACACGGTTTCTTTCTCCTTTTTTTTTTCTCTCGATTACTATTCTACCTAAGCGAGTTTTACGCGATCCCAAATAGCCATTACCGAAACGCTCCAGTCAAATTAGAATATAATTACGTGCTCGCTCGACCGTGTCCGTACTTTCTTCTATTTCTTCGTATATTAGACAAGGTTGTATAGAATACTTAGGAGAAGACGCGGAAAGTAACTTACATCGTGCGAATTGACTTTAATAGCTTGGGTCATAGTAACGCAAGCGGATTTAATTTCTATCGCGCGCGCGCCCGCGGAAGGCACTTAATACTAAGCGAGCTGCTGCCTAACAAATACGGGACGTCTATTAAAGGGTAAAATCTAGAGACCATCAACGTCATGAGCCGGTGTTTACGGCTAACCATATTCGGAGGCCAAGTCTTTCCAGAGCTTCGTAAACTCGAACGCGACGACGACGATGGGGACTGGAAGGAGAAGAGGATTCTCTATGAGAAAGAGTGCTACGCGATCGTCGTAAATCGTGGACGATTTCGCACAAGAGAACGAGCAAGAGAGAGAGAGACTTAGTTCGCAAAAGTAGCAGCCATTTCTGCGGTATAACGTTAAAGTTATAACTCGCGATCGTGAAAAGCGTACCGATTAACGGTTAAAACGCATAACGCGAAAGCAGGAAGTCGTTTAGCGGATTCTCCCGCGCTCTCGGGAGCGAGCGCGGTTTTACGGTTTTACTCCGGCCGTCCAATCTCATCGAAATGCGAGAGTATTTCGAACAGGATCGTAATTAACCGCCCATTACTTACCATCCGTGGTAGAATGGTGGGAAAGAGGGTTGGGTGGTGGTAGGAGGGGGACGGTGAAACCTTTTTGTTTCTACGAATAGTTTGGCGCGTTCCTTCTCGCTGAACTACTCCTGTCTCTAACGACGATGAATCTTCGACTTTCTAAAACTGAGGGGGACCAAGCGGGGAGAGTCGAAGGATTACCGAAACCAGTCATTTCGGCATCGTGCCCCTCGGATATCGATGATACTCGTTTGCTCCTTAATGAAACCTCGCTAACCTCTCTAATGATTCCTGTCACGTGCAATTTCTTCCGTGTGGTGCCCGGTGGATCGAGACGCAGCTGTCGTGCGAAGAGAGAGAGAAAGAGATTAGAGAGAAAAGGAAATCACCAGTTCGCTCTTCGTGCCTGCTATTTGTCATTAATTTCTAACGGCGCTAAAAGCGTTTACGTCGCCGCTCGATATCTCGTTTTTGTGATCTCCTCTCTCTTTCTCCGAGCAAGCAAGAAAAGAAAAAACAACACCGAGGAGCCGATACCAATCTCAGCTGTCTCGGAATATCGCTCCTGCTGGTGTTGTTGCTTCTGTTGCTCCTGCCGGCAATGGTGGCGCGTTTAACAGGAAGCTTTCGCGCACCTAATCGTATAATTATTCTCGCTGACGGGCGTTTCTTGCGAAGGATCCTGGCCAGCGAAGGCTCGCGTTCGCGAAGTAAATCGCGGACAATTAATTCGACGACGAGACACGAGCGGACTACCGGAATTTCAGCCTCCTTCTTCGTCTCCGTCTCTCGCTTTCTCTGGACTAGTAGCGAGTAAGCGAACACGATCGCGATGAACCGTCTTGTAATAGATGCAAACGATGTTCAAAGGGATGCGAAGTAATTGTACTTGCTTCGTGTTGCTTCGAGAAAGGATAGGTGATCTCTTCGAGAAGCGACGTCACGAGAAAGACGAGTCGTTGTTTCTCAAAGTTTTAGCATAATTAGAAGACTAATTACCCCTTTTTTTAACCCCTTGAAAACTCACGAAAGGCACGAGTAGGACATGGTTCGATTCTTAAGGATTGATTCAAAAACGTTCTTTCGTATAAGAGAGAAAACAAGGTAAAAGATAGAGGAATACAAGAGAAGCTCGTTAGGTAAACATCGTGTAAACCCTGTAGACTCTCGATCCCCAACAATTTTCCCGCGTAAATCGTCGATAATACGTGACGTCATCGTACATCAGAACCGGCGCGCTGATTGGGTGCGAGAATTGGGGCCCCGCCAATTACCGGATGACCCAGCCACGATTTATGGGGTCAGTCATAACTCTCTCGCGGATGTTCGCGGACCCTTCGCGAATGGAACTGCCCTCTCTTCTTCCTCTTCGCACCCTCGTCACCCTTTTTAACCGGGGAATATAGTAAGTGCAAACAAGCGTGCTGAAACCGAAACCCTTTTCCATATCTTGACAAGGAAATATTTCTATCCGGCACGTCGATGCCGATTATTTATTACCAAGATTTTATACTCGTGAAAAAGTGTAAGAGAGATTTATTATTGGGTCCTATTTACATCGAGATTCGTTGTGGTTCGACGAGACGTTCCTAAGGCGGAAGTTCGAACGAGACTCGAGACGAAATCGCTTCCGCTTTTAAACGATCACCGTCGTCGTCGTCTAACTCGTCGTTACGAAAGAGGATTCACGATTGTGTTCCGTGGTTCTATAATATCGGAGGCACTCGAACGATTCGAATCATTCGAGAGCGAGCGATTTCACGAGGTAAAAAGTGCCGACCGCGATATCGAGTTTTAATGGATGCTTGTCTCTTCGAACGGAAGAGCAAAGAAAACGGTAGTTTACTGCGAGACGACAATAGGAGACTGCGAAGGAGACTCGAGAAAAGACTCTCGGGGGAATACGCGAACGAAGGAGTCTCTTCCCGAAGGCGAATTATGTCTTTGAACCGCGAGCAAGCTCTTTCCCGAGCGACGTTTCTGCGCTGCCAACTTTATGACCGCTCGTCTCTCCGAAGTTACATCGTCGTTAGTCGTGTCCTGTCTTTACGACAAAGTTGTCACGCGCGGGGAACGATTTTAGCTTGTCTCGGCGTGTCCCTTCGAGCTCTGCCACCTTAAATGTCCTTCTCCGAGTTATATTTAGGTTCGTAGACGGTGGGTAATTTAAAGAGGAACGCGTCAACGGGTTTCTTTGCGAGCGAAACAAATTTGAAGAAAAACATTGCACGAAAGAAGCTATTTTTATCAAATAAATTGTACCAATATATCTGTGCTTGTAAAGTGAGACGACAAATTTCGTTTTATGCCTTGATCAAAGTTATTTGTGCTCTAACAGGAAAAGAAATTATTCGATACAATGTTTTTTCTCTAAATAATAAAATCGTGTTACGTTCGATTCGACGATATCTTGAAAGTGAAAACATGTGACTTACATCCCTTTGCTTTACACTTTACAGCCACAAATACATTTACATATTTTTAAAAATAAACTTCTTCGTTCACCCGTGTGTTTTTTACCTTCCTATCTCATATTTGGCTCGCATCGCAATATTGTTACGCGCGAGTGTGACCATGGTTTATATTTATGTATAAGTAAATATATTTAAAAGAGTTGATTTATCGACGATTCTCGTAATTCGGATCGACACTTCCGTGAAATCTTCCGCATTGCAACGTCCGCGAGGAAGCATCGAGTGGGATACTATTTACTTTCTTCGGGCATGAATATTCACGCTCGCGCGAACGATGGCTCTCGAATTATTTTCCGGTGGCGGTGGCGCGACGGCGATACGCGCGTCTCGTATTTGTTCGGCGCATATGTAATTCGTGCTAGTAAGACACGCTAATCGTGCATCGATACCCGCGTCAAACGGCAGATAGAAATCCTTCATTATCATAATGCTAATTAACGCGATGCCGTGCTCGAGAACTGGTAAAAGTTAACTGGATGCTCGATCGTCGTACGTAAGTGCAAAAGATTGCGAGAAAATAAAAAGGTTTACAGATTTCTGTAGCTTATATTTTCGATTTTTTTGGTGACCATCATAAAGTTCAACTTCTTAGCAATACATAGAAATCTTTCCGCTTGCATTGAGAAGTTTTTAACACGTTTTCTTTTCAATTTCAAGCAACCGAGTTTCTTGAGACAACTTGCCCCGCTGCGGGGTAAGTTGTCTCACGCCATGGGGCAAGTTTTCCAAGGTTTCCAAGGAAAAATCTTGATGTATGCACCATGATTTTTGCCAAAATGGACACCACCGCCGATTTCAATGTTTAATGGCTCATTTTAAAGATAAAAGCATGCAGAATAATGTTCCGTTGTCCGTTTTTCGATATCGTTAAGCAATGATGAGAAATTAATTTTTTAAGTGTCGGGGTATGGGTCGTTTTCGAGCTTAAAACTGCTATATCTTTCCAACCAGCCATCCTATCGAAACGAGACTTGCATTTTCGTAAAGAGAAGACTTTTCTCTTTCGAACGAGTATTTGATCGGGCAAATTCGAGTAGTTTCGATTTTTGACAAAAATCCTGACCTATGCATCATGATTTTTGCCAAAATGGTCACCACCGCCGATTTCAATGTTTAATGGCTCATTTTAAAGATAAAAGCATGCAGAATAATGTTCCGTTGTCCGTTTTTCGATATCGTTAAGCAATGATGAGAAATTAATCTTTTAAGTGTCGGAGTATGGGTCTTTTTCAAGCTTCAAACTGCTGTATCTTTCCAACCAGCCATCCTATCGAAACGAGACTTGCATATTCGTAAAGAAGAGACTTTACTCTTTCGAACAAGTATTTGATCGGGCAAATTCGAGATGCATCGATTTTTGACAAAAATCCTGATGAATGCATCAAGATTTAGAAAGAAGAAAGCATGCAGAATACTGTCCCGTTGTCCGTTTTTCGATATCGTTACGCAATGATGAGAAATTAATTTTTTAAGTGTCGAACCAAGAAGTCACCGAAGAAGTCGTCGTCGTCGTTAAATCTTCTCATTCACGACGAAACGGAATCGAAGCTTTGGCGTGTAATTGCGTTTGACGTTTCATATTTAACATCCATTATAACCTCTTGTAACTACTCCGCTGATATATAGCGCACGCGCTTGCGCTTTCGCTCGCATTCGCGCGCACATAATCGCGAGAACGCGCCGAGGAAATAATTTTACACTCGAAGCCAATTTCGTAGCAGCGTAGCGGCCGCCCTCTTGCTTTACGGCTCGCACACGCACGCCCTGCTGCATTGGGGCGAGCGCGAGTACGCGCGTAGCTAAGAGGTACGACCCGAGTGCTCGAGTTCTCTTCCTCTCTTTCGCACGAGGGAGAGAGAGAGTGCACGCACCTTGTGAACCGTCGGTCGCTCGAGTGCGATATTATACGCGCCTTAAGTTCTATTCACACGCGAGAGGCGCGAACGAAAACGATACCCACGATTAATCGATGGCCGTTAACTCGATTTAACGTTCGACTTCTCGACCTTGCTATTCTACCTGATCGATATCGAATAGCGTAAGGATCGTTCGAACGAACAATCGTAGTCGATGTGATAATTGGATGAATCATATGATTTATGATAATATTCTAAGAGAAATCTATTCAATTCTAGCATAGTTATACCACAATTTCTTTTCTTCTCTAGGATCGTCTAAGGGTAGTCGAGGACAACAGACCGGGCTACGGACTAGGTAAGTACCTACATGGAGTACATGTATTTTTCCTACGAAATGAACATACCATAATTTAGTTCAGCTGAACATTTTGCACTCGACTGTCACCTCTGAGGCAACATTTCGTCAATAATCGAGGGAAAAGGGTTAAAATAAGTGCGATTTAGGATACAATTAAAAAATGAATAATGAAAAGACGAGACTGATAAATACCAGCTCGCGTAAGACGGGCTTTAGGCTAAAGCCGTCGAGGGATATATCGGTAGGGATATACACACGCAGGAGTGTCTCGCTCGCGAGGGAGTATTTTTGCCGTTGGTACGAGTTTGCAGGTTGCGCGAAGCGATGTGCGCGCGGAGCGGAGTGGAGTGGTAGAACGGAGTGATCGGGCCGAGTCGGGCCGCCGCTTAGGCCTCGGCCGAGGGGCCCCTTGTGTCCCCTCCGGGCAGGAGAGCCGGAGTTCGAGAGCCCTCTAGTCGCCCTCCCACTGGCCCCTGGCCCAACTTGCATCGCGTTGCATCGCGTTGCAGTGCATGGCGTCCTCGTGTGGGCGAGGGGTCATGGGTCGCAGACACAACCCAGCGGTTCTCATTCCTTACCACCTTCAACTTTCTTCTTTATATATAGATCCTTGAGTTTAACCCTTTCGCGATGCAAGTAGATACCTACATTGTTGGCTTTGAGTCGGTTCACGGTAATGGTTGTTGTGGGACTATTATTTATGATTTATTTAAATCCTTTGTCCTCGGTTATTTAAAAGCAAAATAATTTTCATACCTCGATATATTATAAACCAGATATGTTGTCATTAAATATATATATTGTAACATAGAAATAATTTCAAATGAAAAGGTATAATATATCTCCCCTAAGGGGATAGTCTACTGCAGAGGGTTAAACGAAACTGTACCGAGTGAGAGTTCAAAATATAAAGGACACGAGTTTAGGTTTGTAGTCGTAGCACTGTTTGGTTGAACGAAACATTTCTACGAAGATAATATTAATAATAAAAAATGTTCTCTCGAATATAAGAACTATTATGGACTTTACCACACAAGAAACAACTAAAACGGTAACGTTACGTTCTCACAAATGGAAGCTCTCGAAAGGAAGGGAAAGGAACGAAAAACCGCGTTCTCTCAAACCCCAACGCGTTTTATATCTACTCCAAGAGTAGTATAACTCGGTTCAAGCGCTTTCGTGTGTACCGGTCGAGCGACAATTGTGCGGACAATTTGTTCGTGGCCGTAGGACGAGGCGACACGCCGCCAGGATAAAATGTGGCGAGTGGCGAGAGCGTGAGAAGAGGAAGAAGAGGAGGAGGAAGGAAAGAGGTTGACCGGGGAGATAGAAAGAGAGGCGGAACGGTGGAGGAAGGGGGAAATCGTACGCGCGCGCGAAAACGCATGCCTCGTTTCTCGAGGCGAAGTCAAGGATTTCTGACCTCCCGAGAGCCTCGGAGGGATGTTCTCTCGCGCTCGAGGGGAACCGCTCTTATTCACGATCAAGATATTAAACGACGATAATTGTCGGTGGAAGGTCGGATAAAATTCCAACTCGAACGAATTCCCTTCGTCGTCTCCATCCATGCGTGCACGCGTATATGTATTTCTTCTATCTATATATTCGTTTCTACGTTTATGTGAATGCGAAAAAAAAGAAGAGGATCGTAGGACGAAAGTAGAAGCGGAATATGATAATGGCCGTGGGGATGCGCGGGGTTGAGGTAGAACCTTTGGGGAATTTTAAGATGGGCCAACTGAAGAAAGAAGAAGAGAGGAAGAACCGATATGTATCCAACCAAGAGCGAGAAAAGTTATGGCGCGAGTCCATAGACGACGACGGCGACGGTTTCTGTCCTCTCTCGTGCGAAAGGTCACGCGCACGCCCAGGAACTGACCCACCTCCATCCTTTTCTCTTTTTCTCCGTTTCGCTCGCCCTTTCGTCGTCCCTTCCCTCTATCTTTTTCCTCTCCGTCTCGAAGTAGCTACCCCAACGATTCCTGAACGGCCGGAAGATAGAATCTTCGGGCGGGTCGAGCAAATTGAAAAATTATGCCGGCACGTCGTGTACGCGACGTGCTTTTTTCTGCAAAGATTCGAGACAATGGTTCTTGGAGATAAAAAGGTGAGGACCGTACGGGTAACGGGAAGGATAACGCCATCGCGGTTCAACTCGTTTCGTTTACGTATAATCGAGAGAGAGAGAGATTCTGGCTAGCGAGTATTTCTATACTACGCGTCTTTCGTGCACGTTTGACGCTCGTATCTCATGCATAAATGCGTCAACCTTTTTTCGGTCGTAACTATCTGCCATCTTTGGACCAGCCCATCATGGCGCCACTATCTTCACGTATTCCCGATAAGCTCGTTCGATTACGTCCTACTGTTTCCTCTTCGAGCTCGGGAACCATCCAATCCCGATCGATCGATCTAATCGATTCGATCTACATATCGATAAAATATAAAAGAGCACTCGAACCTTCTCTATACTATCTCCTCGTCTCGATCTTGCTTCATTCTCACGGAATTCGAAGGTTAAGAACACCTGTGCGAAAGAAGAGATAGAGAATTTCTTTCTATTTTTTCACCAGCCGGAATTCCGTAGAAGAGAAAAGAACGTAGCAGCCGTTCGAGAAAATAGACGAAGGGGCCCGTGGTTCGTGATCTATTCGTTACCGTTTAAAGACGCTAGATGCTCGTAAACTCTCATCAGAGATCGAATCGAGGCTCCGGCAACAAGTGGAAGATGTGGTATATACGTAGCATACTGAAAGTAGCGGGTTAATTCGCGAGCCGCAGCCTGAAGTAACTTTCCTCTCTCTCTCTTCCTCTCTCACGTGGTGTAGTTGACCACTCCGAGAAGAGGAACGCGTGCGATGTCCGCGCATCGGGTTCCCACGGACGGCATCGGGAGGAGCACTCCTTCGAGTTTGAAAATACGGCAATCAGTGTAACCGCTTCTGCCGCGGTGTATAAACTATACTATATATGTATATATACTATAGCTACATATATGTATGTGCGTTCATCTCCTGGCAAGTTACAAGAGTTGCCCTCCTCCTTACCGACCGACCCTCCGCCACTCTTTTTCTTCCTCTCAACGTGCAACGAGAGTCGCGGCTGGCGTGCTCACCACCGCGGCATGTCGAACACGATGTTCGACGATCGTCGTCTCTTTAACGATCGCACGCCGAAGGACACTTGGAACGATCAAAGAGAACGGTATTTAAATTACGGTCAGTTTAACGCCTATCGTACAGGTGAAAGCCGATTTTCACCTGCTAATTTTCCTCTTTGAATACGTAAAACTCTTTGCGTTCTAATTCTCTTAGGTCACTTGGACGTAATTAGAATCGATCGATACGATTGAAAGGCTTCGTTTCGTGGTATTTAAGGCGTTGGCTACGCGAGAGGGTTACCGGAAGTTACTCGTAGCGACGTTGGGGGAGGGCTGGTAGGAGGCACGCTCGGATGAATCATTCTCTTTCCTTCTCCTCGGATCTCCCATAGATCGGTGTGAGAGCTCGACCATCGTAGTCCTCCTCCTCCTCATCGGTTCTCCCATGAACGACGACCGGTGACTAAGTGCACTGTTATGGCGTGTCTCCTCTCGCGAGAAAAGAGAGAGAGAACTCGATATCGTGCCGACTTCCATTCGATAGAACTCGATGGCGCAACCAGTCGGTCAGGCCGACGCACAAACTTGTAGATACCTTTACTAGTGTCTAACTTGTGGGAAGGGTTCACGATTTTTAATATGAATCCTTGTATTCTAAACTTAACACACTAAGTAATCGTTAAATTTATTAAATCTACAATCAATAGTATTTTAGACATTTCAATATAACGTTTTTTAATTATTATGCAACAAAGATAGACAATTTTTTTAATAAAGCGTCGAGTGCGGCTTAGCATACGACTAATCTTCGTTGAGCTGTATATAGTAGCAACGTTTTAATACGTTATCGTTAACTTATATTGGAACTAACACGTTAAATTAAGATCATTTTCTAACTCGATACTCTACTCTAACCGAGTTCCTATTTCGAGTATAAATAATTACTTTGTACGAGTTCCAGCTATCGATAGAAAGAGAGTAGCAGTCGGTTAAGGCAGTCGGCCGTGCGCACGTGAAAGATCGATCGGTATCGAAAGCGATCGTATCGTTTCGAGCTCGCGGGCGTCGAGTAAATGGCGATAAGGCGAGAACTAGCTCGTAAGTTTCCCGGCTTAGCGGCTATCCCCAAAGCGATTAGCCGCCTCCTCGAACGTGTAACCGATCTTTCCAATCTTCTCTCTCTCTCTTTCTCTTCTTTTAGGTACCTAGATCGATCGATCGCGCAACATGTTCGATCTCTTCATTCTCGTGCAGATTGAAAGGAATTCCGAGACAGTGCATGTCAAAGATTCTAAAGATTTCGAATTTTTCAAAGGTTGTCTATGATATAAAATACCTAAATATTACTATAAAAAATAATGTCTTATGTACTTACTATATATGATATAGTAAATAAAGAATTGTATTGATTAAACACTGTCACTATAATATCACATACAGGTAATCTAAGTAAAAAAGGTTGGCAGAACTTAACTACGCGGGAGAAAGTTTGAAATTTGTTTAAAAAGCAATCAAACCAAAAAAAAAAACTAATCGAATGAATTCTCCGCCTTTGAAAAGACGGTGGCGAAACTGCACGGGCGCACGTATAATGCATAATACCGAGGCCGACACGAGATGGTGGAGGAGGAACGAGGGAGGAGGCGACAGACGTAGGTAAACGATCGTTTGTCCTCCCACCTCTCGATTGTCGCCGTCGGACGTTGCATCCTCCGGGCGGTGGCTGCTGTTGCGGCGGTGGTGGTTTGGAGAGATAGAAAGAGAGATGGAGGTGGGTGCCCTCCGCTTCTTGAGTAATTGGAACACGACCTCTGTCAACCCCCGCTGACCCTAAATGGTCAGCGGAAACGAGCGCGTACACCGCGCTAGCCGAGGAAGCTCCCTACTCGCGCACTTACACAATCAACCCCGGACACGCAAATAGAAAGATATGCGAGAACGAAGCGAATATTTTTTTTATCAAGTACCTTTTTTATTGAAATTGATTCGAGCAGCAGGTAATACGAGTAAAGAAATCTTCGAGTGCAAAGGATTAATAGCCTGTAAATATTTCATTTAAATTATTCGGAAATGCTATTATATTTGCCACTCGAATTAATAAGGGGGACCGAGAAGAAAAATATATATTCTCCAGCAATTTATTTAAAATACACGTTCGATCGTTTAACGATCCGCTATCGACACCCGATTCCATTCGAAACATTTACGGCGTTTCCTTACTGACATTTATAAGACGGTAATCATCGAAGAAGAGAAAGGCCCGGTATAGAAAATGACGACGGCTGCCGTGATTTACGATAAAATCGCGATCGCGGGAGGAGAGCTTCGTTGTCCTTCCCTCGATTTTAAAAGAAAGAGAGAGATAGAAACACGGGTAGCCGACCATTTCGAATCGCGTTCGGCGTTTCGTCGTCCTCCCACGAAGATTTATGCTAATCCGATTCGAGCATCGCGCGTGGACGATGTCGGAAATAGCGAAGGAGTGTCGCAGGATATTGCGAATAATTTGACGTCCTCTTTCTCCTCCTCCACGATTATTACCGTGCGTGCCTCATATTCTCGTCTGGAGGGTCCTTCTTCTCTTCTTTTTCTCTACCGTCTGTCTTCCTTCCTACCACGTCTTCCTTTTCAAACTTTCTTCTTCTTCCGCTTTTTTCGCGCTTCATAATGGACGCATAAAGTTAGAAACGAGCGTGACGTTCTTCGAGGGACCATTAGGCGTACGACGTCGGTAGTCGTACGAGCGTAGACTTCTTTCTTTCTTTCATTATAAAACTAAAAGCGGACGAGACTTAGAAAGTTCGCGTCGTCGGTCATTGTCTTCTTGGCGAGAAAGAAAATCGCGTACTCGTATGCCGTGCCCTTTGATCTTAACACGAAATACTAGACTCGAAGAAAAGAAATAAACGTATATAAATAAATGAACACGCGTACGTATGTTTATGCGGGACGTTAAAAAGGCAGGACCGCGAGAACGGATAACCAATTAAAGAGACCAATTCATAGGTTGAAAAATATTGGTAGTAAAACGTCGCATTACATCAACTTTTAACGATTATCCTTTACCTCCCGGTCTTCCCACTACTCGTATCGGCACCATCGAAAGAAAGAAAAAATGTATTGATAATAAATTATCTCCTACCGTCCCCACCGAAACCGGTGAAACGTCGGCAAACAGAAAGTGACGTTTACGGCCCAGCCGTTTTAAATCATAAAACACGCGCAATTTGTACGGAGCCCGTGAGCGCGAGTGAGACGCTTCCCCTTCGCGTTTTGTTCCAAGCTTGCTTTCAGAATTTTTCGATTCGAGCTTGCTAAAACGAACGAGGAGGAACGAGGTTCGTTGTAAATTAAAGTAACGAAGACGGAGGAGGTGACGAAAAATGATATTTATCGCTACGATAAATACAGCGGATTCATAGGAGATCTTTTTTCATCGTAGCGAACACGAGCTTCCATTGTGGAAGGTCTTTTCTGTAATGAGACGTTATTGTTTTGACTTGAATATAACGAGAGGAGAGTATACACCGATACGAGGAGCATAACGGTGAGCCTCGCCCACGTTGATCGCGAGACCGACGAACAAGGGACAATATGTAACAGTTTCTTTCATGGTTGTCTTGTCGAATCCGAGCGTTAGTCATTCGACGAAAAGACGTATACGTGGCTTTCGTTTTATTCGAGTTACTTTAGAACCAACCTTTGATCCGGATAACTTCATTAAGAATAAACCTAAGCGATCGTCTTTTAAAAGATTTTTTTCTTCCTCGAAATCAACGAGAGCTCAGTCGCGTTCTCGTATCCTCATAGTTTCCATCGCGTTTCATTTGACTCTCCGATCGCGTGGGAATCTGGTTGTATAATCCGTTCCCTGTTAATTCTATACTTAAGCAGTTGTCAATTACACGCCACTCGGAGAATCTTGTCTATAAAACTCGACGTGATCTTACCGACCGGTTTCTCGACGCGACCTTCTCGAAATTCGAGAAATGTTCATTTTCAATTTAATCATCGCGCAGCTGTCGTTTTCTACTCGTTAAAGAATGCACGTTCTTCGAGGAAGAAGGATATTTCCGAGATACCAGCAGAAGGACGAAGGGTATCGATCGCAAACTATCGTTCGTACCTTGCCCC
This sequence comes from Ancistrocerus nigricornis, assembly GCA_916049575.1. Classification (NCBI taxonomy): domain Eukaryota; kingdom Metazoa; phylum Arthropoda; class Insecta; order Hymenoptera; family Vespidae; genus Ancistrocerus; species Ancistrocerus nigricornis. The sequence goes on along the minus strand of OU696668.1, from coordinate 873,998 downwards.
GTCGAGATATATATCTCCGAATGGTCCAAGTACCATGGAAGAAACCGAGAGCCGAGGGTTCACGCGGGGGTAACTCAATTTGTAGTTACAAACGAGCATAATATGATAATGCTTCGGTGTCCCGGTGAATCCATGCGGACTATCCGCTTTGTTAGCGAAGAGCATCGTCGAGCATCGAGCGAGTAAGCGCAACCCCCCACCTGCGCCCTGTCATTTGTTCACGTCTGTCAATACGTCACTGATAGCCGCACCGCCGCCGCCGCGCAGCCGCACACTGCCGAGAAGGACGACCCACCGAGCGGCAGTAAATTTAGTGAGCGAACGAACCAACGAACGAACGCTTTGGTCTCGATACATAATTCGACGTCCTTCGAACCTCGCGTTCGAAGAGAGTCTACCTGCTCGGACAGTCGAATCATTTTTATTAGCGTGAAAGCAGATACAAGATTTAGTGGAACGATATCGGCTTAATGTAGATCAGTGATGATGAATCTTTTTTGTGGCGTGTAAAAAATTGAGAACTTTGGAAATTCCAAGGAATATCAAACCCTTTGAATTCGACTGTCGCATTTGGCACATTTTGTGATAACTTTAAGTTATCTTTTATTTTGGGTCCCCGACCACACATTAAGTTCAAAGACCTAATTTAGATTTGGAGTTCGATAAATGAAAATAACAGTGAATACCTACTCCTTACATAGTTACGGCGAGTTTCTCGTCGCGTAGATCTCTATACATCGATTCGTTTGGCTTGGATCGAGTAAAAATCTAGATCTCGTCGATTCATTAAACGGTTAATAACGTGCGTTAACTTGGCAAGAGACGCTCCTTGTTTCATCTTTAAGTTCTCTTCCCGATTTCGCCGACGAAACGCCAACGGCTCTGGCTACGCGTGATTTAAGACGCATCGTAAATGGATAATAATAAATCGGCATCGCGAGGCCCATTTGCTTCGAGACCAATTTGTTAGGATTGTTCGCCCTCGCGACCCGAATATACACACTAGGATGGTGTGTATGGCTATTTTTCAAGTACGGGCCCCGCGCGTTGATTTATTTTGGCGCGAACGATCGCCGCCTCGAGCGAACAGCGCGAATTCGTTCCTCGCACGAACGAGAGGAATCTCATCCTCTTATTGGCCTCTCGGCGGACGATCGTCTCTAGGCGCCGATCATAGCAAAGAAGAATTTCGCGAAAGTCGTTTCTCTCTCTCTCCCTCTTCTCGTTTAACGGCAAACTTGGATCGTGAGAACGAGACGACGAGTTAACGTGGATATCGGGCTGTCGCGTCAACATTTCTTTTTCAGTTTTTCTTTTCAAACTTGACCGTGCTTTTCTCTTCTTCGTGTGTAAAAGCGCGTTTGAAAGTTCGTCGCGGTCATAATTTAGCCGAGCGTCGTCCGCACGATCGATCTTTATCTTTTCCTCCTTTGTATCGTATATTTCTTCGTCGTCGTGCCACGCGCAACGTTTCTACGTATCCGTGTGCTTCCTCGTTTCACTCGCTATCATTATTCTTTATATTTTCGTAAGAATATAAAGACCGTGCACCGATATCTTGTCTCATCGGTAATTTCTCATTGTTGTTGTTGTTAGAAGGCCCTGCAGCACGCATGCACGCACGAGCGATTCGAGAGGAGAATCTGATTAACGATGAGGCGCCAGTTCCGCAAATAGGCCGTCGAGCTTCTGTCGCTTAGAAATCGATGATCTTCGGCTGTCAAGCTATTAACACCTCACACCGACGTTCGTTATCATTATCGTTCGAGATCGATGCTGATTTTAATTCGAGTTTCTCCGGCTCGCATTAAACGTGGAAGCCATACAAGGAAGCAATCACGGTGAAACGTAAAATTGGCACGGTTCGAAATGCCTCGGGTGATTTCGAGACGACGACAATGAACGAGTAATCTTGACGATCACGATCGAATCTTATCCCTCGAGTACGTTGGGATCGATTCTCGTAGCGAATGCATTAAGTTCTGTTAATCGAAAACAATTTTTTTTTTTATTCGTTTGCGAAGAATGAAAAATGATATTACGGGGTAAGAAGTTGATCCAATAAATTGCGTGAAACAAGAAGAAGATCCATAGAACAGCTTTCACGTGCACCAAGAGTGAGAATGTGAAACGTTTATGCAATGAAAAGAAGTAAAAGATTCTTTTCTAACTTCAACGCAATTAATAGCCTTCGTCGGCTAACCGTAGGTAATTTTTATGAATCGTCAACTTCAGCGAGTAGGTATTAAATTCTGAAGATTTTTTCTAATACTCTAACAAAGAATTTTTTCCCTTCTCTTCTCACTTAGGACCTTCCACATTCTCCCAAGCGTCGCTATCAACGCACATCGGTACTATTATTGTCACGAAGATATCATAGAAACATTTTCATTAATCGCTGCTTCAATCATCGTCTCCCATTAATGCGACGTAACGTCTCCTTCGTCTCCTTTTGATCCGTTTTACGTAACTTCATTTGACTTCGCGGCTCTTTCGCGTCCAACCCGTGCGGTTTCCTTACGTAATCGCAACGACTCTACAATTATAAAATATATATATATATATACGTAATTAAACGAGTCTAGAGAGGAGGAAGAGACGAAGCACTGGAAAGAAGTACAAAGTTTTTAAAGAAGAAAAGTCGATTGCGGGCGTCTAACCTTTCCTAAGCGTGAGACGTTAAATGTAACGTCCGTAATAATCGCTGTAATATCAACGAGCGTGAAGATCACGAAGACGCGAGTAATCATCCTCGTTGTCGTTGAAAAGCTCTATAGCTTCGCGAAGAGCCTCGTTGCAGTTTCATTCGCGATGTCAATTTTTTTTTGTCTACGCTCTCGTAATTGAAAGACACCGAAGAAGAGGAAGAATGCGAGGAGGACATAACGGTAAACGTAGAGAAGGTAGATAGAGAGAGGTTCAAAGATATAGAGAAAGAAAGGAAGAGAAATTTTCGCTAGCCTGCTACGTGCCGTTTATCTCACCAACCGAGTGCTCACCAACGCCATTATAGTACCTTGAGAAAAGTTTAAGTTATGCCCGTAGTGATTGACTTCCCGGCACGAGGGATCAACGTCGATACTTTACGACGATCGAGAAGTACGCGCCACGCCACCACAGGGCTACTTCGTTACACATCGGCCGTTTTGTTTCTCGCAAAAATGCCGTTGCCCTCGGCCGCCGTTGATGGCCGAGCTACTCGTCTCCCGTACGTCGTCGTACGACCGTTCCTTCTAGGTGAAATCTTATCATCATAAACTAATCATCCGTCGACGGAAAGCTAGCCGCTAGAATCGTAACTGCGAGCTGCCGAAGATGAGATGAGAATACTGCCGCGTTCTCGAAAGCGTGCCTTCTTCGGTCTTTATATTATATGCTATATATAGCGTATTTATAACACGATGGTTGGTAGGAAGTGCGATATTTAACGAGGGAGTTATGCACGTGCCTTGTCGTTTTAGAAAGAATAAATAATTTTTATGAAAAAGCTGACTGACAAAGATTATATTTTCCTCTACGTTAATAACATGATTTGTATATCGTCGTTTGATTTGTTTTATCGTCATTTCATATTTTACATGACTTCGCTTATAATTTTTTTCGGGATAGACGAAAAGATATTAGAAAAGTATTATTGAAAGCAACGGTTCAACTAGGTAGACATTTTTATTTCTCCTCTCTCTCTCCTTTCCTATCCCACGATTCTCATTCGATTAATAATTCCAATCGCATCGCGTCTTCGGAGACCCTCACCAATAAAGACGTCTCCTCCGTACTTTGTACTCCCAGAGTCCTTTGTCTCTAAAAGAAGGAGATAGATATAAAAAGAAGAATGAGACCGGAATTACTTAGAAATCTGAAGCGATAATGAGTTCGCAGGCGTGACAGGCGAATCGTTAGAAACAATCGGCGTGTCGATCGATCAAAGCGATCGGCAAAGATTCGAGGCATCGATCATTGGGACGTCACGCTCATCGTAGAGGACGCATCGAGGGAATAAAAGAAAGAAAGAGAGAGATAGATAGATAGAAATACGACAGCCTCGGGGCTCGAAGTAAAAACCCGGCCGAGATGTCCTCGCTTCCATTAGACCGCGAAGCTACTCGGCATTATCGCTTCTAATTTATCACGCGATTAGCCAGGTTGCGCGCGAGGGAACGTAAACTCAGCTCCGTATATATACATATATACCTTCCTCTTTTTCGATGCGTCAATGGCACCAAGCTCGCGACCGGCCGAGTCGGGGTCGTGCCGAGAGGTTAAGGAGAAATTTTCAAACTCCTTTTACTCGTTCTTAATTAGATACACGCCCGTTCTAAGGTATTTAGAAACGACATAGTAAACGAACATACGGGTACGTATACGATACTAGCGTTCGGGATGCTTCCAAGCTCGCCGCAGGGGTAGGTAGGCACGGTTGCTAATGATTCTTAATCCCTAATGATTCTTAATTGTCACGGTGAAATCGAAAGAACGAAGAGGAAGCCTACTCAAAATCGTATTACAGAGGCGAACTTTCTCCATTGGAGCACTACCGAAAGGGACACGCGAAGTGGGCGAGCCGGAAGTGTTTCCGATCACGAGATCGTTTGTAAGAAAGGGAATCTAATTATTATTATCCACGATGAAGAAAGAGAGAGAGAGAAGAGCAACGTAATTTGTGGCGCGCACAAAGTATGCCGGCGTCGTGGACCACGGCAGCGCATAATTCATTATCTCCCTTTTATTTCTCTTTTGCGGGGCTTACTCGTCTCATTTTCGCCGCACGGGGTCCTCCTCGATCACACCTAACGGCATCGCCCAGGTATCCTCGTAAATATGTTACATAATTAATTTCGCGCAAAAGCCACCTCCTCGTCCTCTTACCGATCTTTCCGAAGCAGCAGCCCCGTAACTCGTATTTATAGCGGTGCGTTAACCCCGAGATGACGGCGACGAAAATGATTTTAGCGCGAAACTAGCGAAGACTCGGTATACGATGCTGGTGGTGATGGTTGTGGTGGCGATAAAAGTGTAATTCCCAAGGGTCGAACTCGCCAGGTGGAAATATCGATAGGGGTCAGTGAGAGGTTAGTTAGCCACGCACGAGTTGGTTGCTGCTGAACTCCTATCTCTCTCTCTCCCTTTCTCTCTCTCGTTCTTCTTCATACCAACGCATACGTAGGTGTGGATGCGGCTTAAACTCGCAGCGAGTCCACACTCCGGCGCGTAGCACCGGACCACTGACTGCGCACAATTAGGCCTCGGCGCAGAACAAATTCATCTTCGTTGAATGCGCGAGACTCCGGCCAGTTCGGCACGATCGATTATCAATCATCCAAGTGGGGCCTTCGTACGGAGGAGAAAAGAAAAGCGAGGAGGAAGAAGGGAGATGGAAAGAGATGGAAAAAAGGAGTATAACCTTGTACACTCGTGTATACTTATGTATATTAACCTTGTATACTTGCGTTATGTACTCGTGTATGGAGAGCGATAGGTTTCGTTGATTTTCTCTTTCTTTGGTGCCTAAGGAGAGCGAAGCCGTAGGGTGCGCGTTGTATATCCACCCCCGCGACCAACCTTTTTTTCTTTTCTTCTTATTCTTCTTCTTCTTCTCCATCGAGTTTCGACGTTTCCTGATGGACGTTTCCAGTGCCCGACGGCGCGTAGCCACGTCGATTGGGATAAAGTGGCTGTCGAGATTCATAATGATGCTTCGTCTCTCTCTCTCGCTCGCTAGACGCGCAGGCGTGTCTGCTTTTACGCGGCTGGATTTTATCGAAACTTAGCTCCAGAAATTCGGCTCTCGATCTCGAGCGTGATTTATGATCGAAAGGAGACGGGTGCTACGATGTGCTGCCGCTTTCGCGGCATAGATCACGAACGCGGAACTTTAAAATTTAGTGTAGGAGAAGGGACCAGGATTTATCTCGGGAGAAATTCGCGTCTTCTGTTCTTTTTTTTTCTTTCTCCTTTTTTTTGCGAGGTGTGTATGTGGATAAATGTACTTCGTATCTCTGTGACATATCGACGAGCGAAATCGATACCCCGCAGTTATCGAGACACGAGGATCGAGAAGTTCGATCCGATCGAGTCGAGCGTCGCTCCGAGGCTGATACGTCTTTCTAAATGCAACGTGATTTATTGCGCGTGTGATTCGAGGGAATCCGTGTCGTCTGTGTATAGCGTTAGTTAAATTAATTTATACTGTCGTGATGTGTTGTACGTATGATTCGATCGAGAGAGCTTTCGATCGATCCTTTTTTTGTGTTTCAAGAGAAACCCGTTTATTCAGCTCATATTTTATTTACAATTTCATCGGTAACCGTTAATTGCATTCAATTAAAAATTATCTATCGAATCTATTTATGCAATTACTATGTATGCATTATAGTAACTAGTATTTTATTAACTGTATTAAAAGTTTCATATTTCAATGATGCATTATTTTACATTTATGATTCATTGTTAACATAAACGCAAGTAGACAGAAGTAGAAAAAGAAGGGTGAGATTGAGTTAACCGTTAGACCGATGTCATTGTACCCAACACGGTTGATTTATAGCCATCCGTCGTCCTCGTCGTTGGGAAAATCGTTGGCGTTGCGCAAATTTTAATAAAGCAATCCACGCATCGACGTCTCTCGCCACGATTCTCGTAATCTTTCTCGATCCAGCCATCGTCGTCTTCGAAGAAGAAGAACATACACGGGCACACGATAGGTTGAGCTTCTCGCGCGTTTGCGCTCGTAAATTCGCCGATCGATGAAAGGAACGGCACCTACGACGAGCCAAAGATAATCCTGCGCAATCGCGTTCGCGAGGATAAGCGAGAGCTTGAATGTCGCTACCTTGTCTCGTTTCGTTATCCATTACGCGAATATTATTCGCTTCTCGATAGCGAGAAAACGAAGGAGAGTGAGAAGGACTTTCGACCTTACATATGTGTAGAGAGTAAGAAAGAAAGAAAGAGAGAGAGAGAGTCTACGCGTTGAACTTTGCCGTACGAAGAGACGGATGCCTTTAAAAGTACGTGTAATTTAGCGAGATCGCTCTGCGTTACGCTAATCGCGGATATAGTATACTGGTTCGCAAGCCTACGAGTCCACCGATCGTCACGCTCTCTCGTAATCGATATCTCTAGGCTGATTTACGAGAGTCCGCTATGTACACACATACATAAAGCGTGTGCTTCAACGATTCACCTTTAAATTGGATTCGCGTGCGAACGGTAATAAAAATTTCAACGGGACGTAAGCTGGTGACAAGAAAAATTGTTAGCTTTTCCGATGACATTCGCTTATACGAAGATGAGAGAGAGCGAGAGGTCAAAGGATTCGTACGAAACATCGATAGAGTTAGCATTGGCGAGCAAACCGATAACGGTCGAGATTAATAAATCCTCTTTTCCACGGCCATCAATCGCTGAATGCCACGGCAGAAGATTGTTAACGCGTTCCAGCTTCGACTATCGATGATAGAAATATCACTCTCCACCTTTCCTCTCTCTCTCTTTCTCTTCTTAGGCGAAGATGCGCGGTAGAGATCGAGCTCGACTCCCTTTTTCTCCTCCTCCGCTCTCGGATAATCCGCGTTTAGACGCGATACGCCGCGGCGCGCCAACGCTTCTCGCGGACGTTCCCGCCTGACAAATGATCGTCGGCGGCTTCGATTTGTATGCTTTCCATCGGGTCGAGTCGCCGCCACCGCCGCTCGGTCATTCCGAGTGACGTAATCGTGGAACGAGCGATACCTCGATGACGCCTCCACCCGCCTTGACTTTCCGATCGGCTGAGAATTCTATGCAATGGCTATCGTGTAATAGTTCATTTAGAATTTCCCTGTCATCGTCGTTTTTCGCTTTAGACTCATAAAATAATGTGTAATATTAAAATAAGTTTTGGAAGAGAAAGAACCAAGTTGGGCCTTGATGAACGAGGCTGATTAATGATGGTCTCGTTGGACAACTTAAACTCGTTCTTTCTTTTATCCCGAGTATCATCGAAGGAAACAACGAGTGTTCGTTTTGGTAGATTCTATGTAAATTATGACAACGAGTGTCACCGTATTTCCGGTTTTAAATAAATTACACCAACGTTACGGGGAAATGTTAAATTATGCAAAGCTGACTGAACAGTCACCACGAAAGATTACTCGGAGACTGTCTAATCGAATGCATTGTTAAAACGCTATTACCACTTACCCCTGCAGAAAAATCGCTTGCACTATTATAAAATTCTCTAAGCGAGAGACAGAGAGAGAGAGAGTCTTGGAATATTCTCACGAATGATTTTCCCGGTCGCCCGGAGCGACTAAGCGAGCGACTACGAAACGACAGCGAGAGAGAAACGAAAGAAGCGGAATGAGAGGCGGCCCATTAAAAGCTTGTCAAGGGGATTCCACGGCGTAGGTCCTTCCGTCGTAATGTGTCATTGACGGGCACCTTTTTCGAGTAGGCGAACAGCTCACGAGTAAGTTCGTTCGTACCTTCGTTCGTTTCCAGGATGATTTCTGAAAACGCTCGCTGGCCGCCGGAGGCGCAATAATAATCTACCTTGAAAACCCCCTAAGAAGAAGAAGAAAAGGATGGATTCTCGGTGATGCATTTGCATACACACGCTTGGCTCGTTATCCTGAGCGCCGCGCTTGTCCGCTCTCGCTCGCGAAGGATGCGGGGGCGGAGTCGTTGCTCGCTCGCTCGCCGAATTTCAGAAGATACGTATATAAAATGAGAAAAAAACAGAAGAAAGAAAAAAAAGGGGAATGAAAAAGAGAGAGAACGATCGAGGTACCCTCGAGTTTCGAGTAATGCACGTAGTAGGCCTTCTCTCTTTCTTTTAGGGAGGCAAAAAAGTTATTACGTTTTTTGCCGGTTGGCCGAGATTAAAAACGGCCGGGAGCGTTGTAATTGCGAGCGATAGAGGCTTCCGAGCTACCGGACATCGAAGTCGAGATTTTCTCCTTTTCGTTTGGCCCCTGCGGGGTGCGCTCCCCGCGAGCTGCCCTTCGCCAGAAACAGGAGGAGAGGGAGAAGGGAATATCATTCCAGGGACGGCCACCGTCCTCCTCCGGGCACGACCGCACAAATTACAGACCAGCCGGGCCTTCTTCTTCTACTACTACTACCCGCCCGGAGTCGAACCTCGTGCCTTGACTCGTTCCTCTCTTCCTTTCGCGTAGCGCGGAAGCTCGCGTTCTTATTTCGCTCGACTCTTTTACCTGCCACCGTTCCTTTCATCTTTTGGTCTTTTAAAAGGTTTATCTATTTTTTTTACCTTTCCATAGATCGTATGATTTTATATGATGCTTTCGGGATATCGTTGGATTGTTTTAGGATAATTGGTAGGTTGCTTCGCGTTGTCTTCTACCTAAGTCTTCCGAAGTTTATGAAACTTATGGAGACTAGCAATTGTGACATTTACAAAGTTGTTGTCACGCTAGCTTAAATAAACACTTTTTTATATAAGACGCTACAATTTTTATAATCCAAAAAATGTTGCTACACCATGTCAAACCAAATGAAATTTGCTACCTTTCAAGCAACCAAATGTGCGAGGAGATGATGGAAGGTGAGGGAGGTACGGACTACGATGGAAAGAACTCGACAAATTTTCACCGGCGATTCGTTCCCCGTTCTTTTACGTAATATCATTTTCAATTGCACACGCCCATCACGTATCACCGGCGCCTTTCTATTCATATAATCTTGGCCGCGAAGCTAGCGAGCGAACGGCCAAAGGCAGGCACTTTTGATGATCGAAGCCTCGCAACTCGACTCGGAACGCGCGCGCGCTCGCGCCGGCTTCGCGAGAGCATAATACCAACATAGGCCCTCTTTCGCTCGGCGGTGCATTATAATGCATCTACAATGCACCGTGCCGCGGTGCACATCAAAGCGGGAGCTACGTGAGCGACGACCCATCGTGAAAACCGTCGACCGCTCGATAGCCAATACGAGAGTCCTCTATGCTGACGATAGGAAGCAACGACCGTCGTGGAATCGTCGTTTCTTCTATGTATGCATCTTGTATTTCGTTCTGCGGAAATTCTCTTTCATGTTTGTCGCTTATAATCGATTTTGGATTGTTCTTGAATTTCATTTCTTTACTCAAGTTACAAGAAAAATATATATCGAAATTCTTTTTCTTTGGGTAGGAAAAGGATAATTATGTGAATGGTTAATTTTCATCAGGATAGAATGATTTTAATGTCGTGATATTTTCTCGTTCTTTATATCGTTAATAAATTAACAGTTATTCGAAAACAATGTTCTATCACGTTCTACCAATCATAACTTATACCAAATAACGGAGCTACTCCAAGATGTTCCATCTCAAACTTAACTCGATTGACATAAAAAATAGTTCATTTAAACTTGTCTCGAAACTTCCGCGTTCGATCCCTTCGCAATTCCCGAGGTCTCTCCCCTACGTTCGAAAAACAAGTCCGTGGGCTTGGCATCCAAGCACGTTTCCTAATTATCCCGGTCGATTTGTCATTCTCAAGCGAGCGAGACAGTTGTTTTGAGTAAGAAGAAAGGAGCGTAGGATATGTCGAGTGTAGTTATGGGCGAGGGGGCGGGTGGAGAGACAAAGGGGATCCTCTCTCTGGAAGAATCGGTTGGTGACCCAATACCGTGCGTACCGATGCTGGGAAACGTTCGATGGAAACGATCCCGTGGAATTCGCATCGCCAGACGGACGTTTGCGTGGACGTGCTTGCAGACGTGCAAGACGAATGCGTATCGCGGCCGATTCAATCAGAGGTGGCGCCATGCGGCGAAGAAGCGGACAGGGAGCTCGTCGTGAGGGGAGAGGTAGAAGAAGAAGAAAAAGAGAAGACAGAGAAAAAGATAGAAAGAGAGAAAGGGTGGAGGTGCATAATGCGTTGGCGTCCGTTCATAATACGGTAGCGCGGTGCAAGCTCGACGATCGCGAACAAAGACGAGAAGCGAGAGAGAAATAGAGAAAGAGAAAAAGATGGAAAGAGGGGTGGGCGAGTCGTTCGTAGGAAGGGAAGTACGAACGGACGAATGAACGAACGAAATAACAATCCGCCTTGCCGCTCGGGATCATCCCAGGCGGCTTGTGCTAACTAATGGCATTCAAAATTAGTCCTCCAGGCCGCGAAATTATTGGATCCGATTCGCGAAGGACCGCTCCGTCGCGAGTGCCATTCTTCCGGACGAAAGTTATTCAGCGTAGCGAAGCCCACGGTAGCAGCGAGGAAGCCCTTCCTCGAGGAGACCGCAATTGCGGCCGCCTTCCGAGCCTTCGATATTAGTTTTCGACCCCTCGACGGGTTCCCTGCTTCTTCCGTTTAGACGATCATTACGATTCCGCGTTTGCGCCGGGGTCGAAACTTTTTTTTCGATTCGGATATATATTTCTGTAACGTTGATCGGCCTCGTAATTACATCGAACTACGATCATGATCGTGATACGAGGAATACGATCCTTGAAATTCATAGTAGATTCGATGCTTCCGTTGGAGATTCACGAAGTTAACGGGGATTAATATCTATCTCGCGATTACGTCACTAACTTTTCGTCATTATAATCGTGTTTGTCGATGGTAACTTCGTCGAAAAGGGAGGCTCTCTCTCTCTTTCACTCGCGATCGGGTACCATCAAGCACGAATCAGACACCTAATTACAGAGCGATAGATCGCATTGTGTATGGGAGGATGGGATCGACGAAAGAATTTAACTAACGACGCTAACGACGTCGGCGCGAAGGATCGAGCTCGGTGATTGACTGGTACCGCGATTGGACACGTGCTTAGATCCGACACCGTCCTTCGGCGATTAGATAATTAGAAACGAAGAGACCCCGCCGGCGTTAATGAGTATTCAGCCGGTACGACGAAAAGCCCGCGTCCTCGCGTCGTTCCTGCCCTTTTGCCCTTTTTTTTTTTATCTCCTCCTTTTTTTTTCTCTTCCTCTCGAACAGCGCTCTTTAATCTGGAATCAGTTACCGATCGAGCTACGTAACGTCGATGTCATTAATTCAAATCCGTCGTGGATCTCGACGATGTAAACGTTTTCGCGTTAAACTTAGAAGGAAATGTGGTAGACCGCGCGAAATACGCCTCTCCCTTTTTTCTCCCCTTGGCGGATGATCAAGAGATTCGCGTGTCCTTAGAACGTTAATTCGAATCGATCGATTCTACCGTTTGAAATAGTTTGGCCTCGAAGGAGCGATCGAATCACCGAAGCCTCGGGCCTCTTTCGTTAACCACGACTCGATATCCTCCGACACTTTACCGCGTTCTAAACGACGGTGATGAGATCATTTATCATCGTACGAAATTGTGAAGTCCCGTCTCTCCCACCTCGGTCAGCTTTTTCTTCTTTTTTCCGATCGTCCGCTTCCGTGCATCTCTCGTCTCGTTCCCACGTGTGAATCTCTCGTCCTCCTTTTAGTCGACCTTCGACCTTCGATATGTTTCGTCAAAGACAAACGGGAAACCGTGTTAGTCGTGCAGCAAAATACCTTTAGAACCGTGAAAATCGTCGCAAAACGATAAATATCTTTCCTCGATTCTTCCCTCGATAAATCCTACTCGTAGGTATACACGAGAGAACGATATAAAAGGTTGGCGATCGTGTTGCTTCGATGCGTTAACTTAAAACGTTCGCGTTAATTAGTCAGAGCCACGCAGGTGTATCACTTGCAGCGAGCAACGTCGAGCGGGTTGCCTGCCTCGAGGCTTGAGGTTATAAGTGAAAGTGCAGAGCGCGGAGGCGCTCGTTCCGGTACTCGTGCATCGCGAAATAAATAAATTACCGACAATGTAAAATGCAAAGTGCTAAGCTAGTAACATAATTCTAAAGGAGAGGAGAGAACAGTCGTCTCCTAGTCGTCGTCGGCGTCTCGATTCCACGTAGGATCTTTATAATACTCTAATAATATATGTCTACGTGTATGCGTGTTTATAGATGAACGTACGAGGAAAGATCGTCTTCATCGTCGTCGTTGTTACTTCATTCCGCGAGAACGTCGATAATAACGTCGGACTCGCACGTCCACGGGATATACGAACGAAAACTAGTTTCGGTACACGCGCCTCGATGAGCCACGGTAAATTAATCCGGAGACCAGTTTCTCTCCGCACGCTCGTGCTTATATACTAAGTTAATTGAGTCGTAACGCAATTATGATTCTAAACGCGAGCGTACGCGCGTACCTACCGGCGAACGTCTGACGAGACACACGTGACTTCACGTCATTCGCGATGATCGCGACTTCGAATTTTCTCTCGATTCAGTTTCTTCCTCTTTTTCTTATTCGCTTCCTGTACGGGTCGTGTGGGTATTACCGTGAGCGTGTTGGTGTCGTCGCTCGGTGGGATTACTTTCGATCGATTCACTTCCCTAGCTTATTCATTCGCTTCCGTGTAATACGCTTTCATCGAATTTATGTGCCATGTGTCACAAGTGGTTCTTGATTTCTTCATTAACGTTGCGATGGGAAAATTGGTTATGTATGTACATTTATATTAGTTTCTTCGTCATTAAATTAAATAAACTTATTAATATTTACAAAACCCGTTTTTTTAAGTTTTTAGGAAGATCATGAAATAAATTATAATAGAAAAAGTAAAAGTGTTATAAAAAGTCGAGCATTCGAATGGAAGGACACAAAAGTATACGGCAACTTCTTTCTTTAAATTCTAAATCAATTAGAAGCTATTAGAAAATTTGTCAAATCTCTCGATACGATAAAAAAGAAGTTATGATTAAAAAGATTTGAATCGGTGTTTAGAAAAGGTGTTATCCAATCGGTTCGATTCTTCCCAGGCGCGAATTCGTCGACGGAAACGGCAGCTCCGAACGAGTCTCACGAGAGCCGGGAGTAGTAATAGCGGGGAGTGCGACGTGTCTCGCCCACGTGTGCCCCTGTAAGACGTCGAACGCCGGAGAGCAGTTCCATTCAAGCGTATGCCGAGATTTGCATAAAGGAGAATCGAATTAATGAATTTCGATTCGACGAGGACGTTCGACGTTGTCCGTTACTAATTCGCTCTTGTTCCCTTTTGTCGCTCTTCTTTTTACTGCTGCGCTGGTGGTCTCTCTCTCTTCGGTAATTTCGTTACGCTTTTATTTCGATTTTACTTGCTTCCGAGCGTAATATACGTGGTCGTCCAGCGAAGCAAATGTCAGAAGCTATGTCATCCTCGAAGCTACACGCGTTACAAATTTGCCAAGGATGTTCGAGCATGTAATAAAGATCGATAGGATCGACTCTACTTCTTTTTTTCAAACTTTTTTTTTGTTATTCCAAAACCAGTTTCCGTGCAATTTGCATTTGATTTCGATTTTTTATCACGAGAGTCGCTCGTTTCGAATACCCGATCGCTCGTCGGGAAACGCTCGTAGAATTTGGTGCGTTTCTCTTCCTTGAACGCGGAAGACGCGATCGGCACTTGTCCTCGAGAATTCCAGGACAAGTGGCACGACCGTTCGGCCGGTTGCACGAGCGCGAGTCGATTTCAGCCGAGGTAAATGCGAGCGTATTCCTCCTATCGTCTTCCTCCTCTCCTTTTCGTCCTTCTTCGACTCCCACCGGCGAGTAACCCACGAAGCCAGGGAAGAAACAGAAGGAAAACGCTCGAGTGCTGCCGCGGCGAGCATTCAGGTGAAGCAGGTTAATATCTCGACATTGTGGACACAAGTAATGGGGGCCTCTCTGGCTTCAGGATGCTGTGCTCCAGTGGCACGGCGACGGTTACATTCTGTGCCTTCTCAGTGCCTCTCATTCCCATCCTTTTCAAATACCCGCGAGCTCTAATAACGAGTCTAGGAAGCTGAACCACTTAAAAATATATCTCTAGGCTAGAATTAGAAAAGATGGAAACGTGACTCGTAAAGTCCGATTATATGAACGTAAATACGTCGATATCCCGAGGATTTATCTCGCAAAGTTTTACCTACGGTGTCTTTCTCCTTCGATCTATTATCGATTCTCGAAAGGAAGGATATCGTATGTCCTGGCTACGCGGGTGCACATTGTACGACAATGAGTCTACTCGCGTACCGTAGCGTAGGCCGAGCGAGCGAACAACGGAGCCAAGTCGAGCTAAGCTTTCGCAACGCCGACGATAATAAGGATAATAACTCGATTTTATTGCCCACCTCTGCCCTTACCTTACTCCCTTTTCCTCGCACCTCTCCTCCCAAGAAGACATTTTCTAACGCGCCGTTCTTCTTCTTCGTTCGACTCTCGTACAATGCACCGATTTTCTACGATTCCACTTAAGACGACGACGACGTAAACGACCGACCGTTGCATAAGCTCCGGGACGAGCGAGTTCCCGCAAAATGACGAGTTTATTATATTAAACGTCGCCGCGATCCGTTAGCCATACGCTATTGCCTCCTGCTACGAACTAACGTGGGCAAAACGAGTGATTTACTCGAGTTCGTATATTTCGCGAATAAATTAACGGCAGCTTGAATTTTCTTACAATTAACTCGACCGACGTACGACGCGTATAATTTTCTTCTTCGTTTTACACGCGTCGTTGGAGAAGATCGCTCTAACGCGCGTGTATTTATTAAGCCCACGCACGAGACGAGTTTTTTAAGAAAATCTCATGACTTTTTTCGAGCACGGCCTTGCTCCATCGAGACATTTAATGGTAACGGGTCTGCTGGGGTCGAGTATTGTTCGAGAAACGATTTAATATAATCAATAACGCTATGCTCTTTTTCTACGTTATTTACATCGAAGGCACGTGGAAGTAATGATAGACTCGATACCTTCCTAGAATTTATCACAGACGAGAAAAAATCCGGAGGAAAAAAGAGATAAAGAAGAAGAAGCAGCGAGCGAGGGACATAAACGCGTGACTTTTCACAGCCCACGAAGATCTAGCGCAGCATTCTGCAACGACCAAAGAGAGGCGTAAACATGCCGTCGATGTAAACCACCAACGTAGATTCTACAGTACAGTCACCTGTATAAACTCGACCTCGACTTTCCGCGTATTCGTATATTTCTCGATCATAGTCGACGGGTCTCTCGTTAGAATAAATCAGTCGATATCTAAGCTTCGATCCATTTCTCTGTACCAATTACGAATCTCCAACTCTTTACAGCATCCAGATCTAACAGTAAATCTATTTCGATCTCGTTCGTTGATCAAATCCCGATAGAAAAAGTTGATGTTTAAGCTGAAGAATTTTTTGATTGGATTGTACCTCACGGGCATTGTGTTACACATTAGCGTTAATAATTCACGATTTTATGGCGGCAAACTCGCGAAGTTGGCATTACCGGGGAGCCCCTCCGGCACAATGCGGGCACAGTTCTCGGCCATTCGTTTTCTCTCTCGTCTCGGCTCGACTCTTCTTCGCACCTTCGGTACCGTCTCGAAGCGTGAATCGTAAACCTTGCTTTTCTTCCAAAACGAATCGCGCACGAGTACCTACACATTTTCTAGCGCTATTCGGGATAAGATCGGGAGCTTGCTCGAGTTTCTCTTAAACGTGGGTGTAAATAACGAGTATATCTTTTTATCGTATTCTTTTTTTCTCTTTTGTCTTCCCTTCATCCCTCTCTTTCGGGCTTTATTCGCGCGAACACACGTGGCGAGCGCTTCGGGTAACGCCAAAGTGGAAAAAAGGTAGACTCGAGCAACCGTGAAACACGATACACTCTTGATACTCGAAACGATATCGATCTCCTACATTGTAAAAGGGAAAGAAAACTATCCCACAACCTGAGCGTGAAATAGACCGGTCGTAAAACTTGCGGAGCGTAGGTGTTAACTTCCTCGGTTTGGATCGAGCCCGCGAGCATGCCAAGTGAAATACGAATCTTTGCGGGCCTTTTATTTCCGGAGATGCTAATTGGTCGAGATCTCGCGGCTGGGAAAGGGCTCGTTGCGAGGTCTTCTTTTCCACCTACGATGGTGATCGAAGAGAAACGTTGTATCGTTCGGGAAGAATTTCTTTTGAATGAATCGTTTGCTTTTTATTTGCCTATCGAGACATAGTTTAAACAGGAAATATATTATCTGCTTTGTAGGCTTACAATGAGAACATTGCATTCAACAGTTTTTTAACCTTAACGAGTGGATACTCGTGCGATTAGAAAATTATATGCAGAAATACGTGACCGGTGACTCGCGTACAATTTCTAAACTGTGTCAGAATCCCAGACTAGATTAATCCTTAAAAGTTCGAAGCATCCAACATTACGTATCCTTTCAACGTAATAACCTCATCGCGGTTGACTAATAAAAATGTGATTGTAAAACATGAGAAACGTAAGTATCGAGCGTAAAATTGTCGAGACTCTACGTCGATCTTCGCGAAGGGTTAAAGTTCAGTCTACGCGTTATCCTTGATTTCACCAAAGTCAACGGCGCTCGTTTCATCGACATTATCAATCCCTCGAGAAGAGGCACGGACGATTGCGCCAACGGGCAAGAGTTCCTCTTTTGCCCTCGTCCTGCTACGAGAGATTACACCGTACGTAACATTGCGATATTTACTTGACGGCAATTTGCGATGACGACATCGTCGTGCTCGCTGCCATGCGCGCGAGCTCCTCGACTCGATTAAAACTAGATTTGTCGAGGTTAGAAGGATTCCCCTTTCACCCTTCCCTTCTCGCCGGACTTTGTCGGACTCGTGTAAAAAGTAATTAATAAAAAGATACCGCATGGATCGGGATCACGACGAAACTCGGTGAATTTATTTTATTTACTTTAAAGTCAGACGTGCTTCGTTCGTTTCCTTGGTGCGCGAGGTGCCTACTAAAAAGAGAGTCCACGACGACGACTTTCACCGGTGACCGACTTTTTGCGCGATAGTAAAACTTAGCGTGTCGTTAATTAATGATTCACCCGTTTCGTCGGCGAGCATCGTAAGAAGAAGTCCATCGTCGCGAGGATCTCTGAGCTATTTCGTACCAAAATTTCATTGGCGTTCGTTCCCTATCTCCGTATTCTCTCTTTCTCTAACGTAACAGGTGCTTTACCGATATTCGCCCTACATAAACGACTTTATCGTACGGACGAGCGTGTTTTACAACACGATTTTCTCGTATAAACGTACTAAATTATAGGCCAGTATTTACGTCGATGACCGCGGTGGCCTGTCTCGTAAATGCCTCGGATAAAATTAAACTGTAAAATACGATCCTATATCGCGCTTTTCCCACGGGAAGTACGTATATAATTTCGCGAAAGCGTAACACAGTCGTTTTTCAACTTTCAACGGGCGTTACCCTCATCCGGGGGACAGGGCGACTCATGAATGAATTTTTTGTTTACGCCTGACCAAGAAAATTTTAATATGCATCACATAATATGATTTTGTTTACCATGAATATAAAGATGGTATAGGAAGACCTCGATTATCAAACGGGAATTATCAGATTTCTCATATTTTAGATCAAATGATACAACCAATGAAACATTATAAAATCTTACGGGTCCCATACTAATTTAGCCATAAAATCGCATACCTTTTGTACTTCAGCCCATCTAAGACCTTTTTCAAAATCTACTACTTTCTCAAAAATCAAAGTTTTCACGCTATACGAGGATCGTCGGTATAAAAAATGATTGTAAAAATTACGATGGATCATTGACTCACGAATGACACTGCGTATATACGCTTAAACGGTTGAAACGTTTTAAGAAAACAATTCTGAAGCTCGTGAGGAGACGAAGATAGGAATCGGTAGCGATCGAGGCGGCGGTCTTTCCGGCGGCGCCTCGTCGGCGTTTCCTGGCCTGTCATTACCATACGCACTCATCCGTTGCGCTCACGATCGCCGCTTATATGCGTGAGCACGTGCACGCGTGGACGCGTAGGAGTGGAGACGACGTCGAAGTGTCTCGCACGAGATTTTACAGGAAGAGGACGCCAAGCGTTAGTATGAATAAGAGAGAGAAAGATGGATGGATTTCACCGTATACTCCATTCATACGATCGACGTACACGTGAATCCACGTTTTAAGAATCGAAATTCGTTTCAACGACAGGAAACACGATTCTTGTTTAGTATTCAGAATTTTAATCTCGTTGAACTCGTCGATGGGTTTAACAGCTTGTTCATTTTTGTAATAGAATCAAACTTTTTTATTATTATTAGTATTTATTTAACGGGTGGATGTATCTTTTTAGTAGATTTTTATAGGGTTCTTTAAGGAATTTCTAAATAAAAAATTTGTGTCACTAAATGCTCATTATACGTAGACGATATCCTTACATCGAACCTAATTCGCATAATACCAAGAGTTCGGTAAACCTGCCAACTCAAAAGTGTTATTACGAGGTCATAACGCGAAACTTTTTTCCTCTTATCGTACCCTTTTGTTTCCCGCGCTTTCTCTATCCGCGGGCATCGAAAACACTTGTCTCTCGTGGGCTATAATAAAGACGATCGATTCGTGTAGAATAGAGAGAAGGAGCAAGAGAAGAGCGTGTGGCAACGTAGCCGACTCACGAGGATTCGCCGAAGACACGAAGGTGCATTTTCTGCCTTCTCGGTGAACGATCGAAAGTGTATTATAGCGTGCAACGCGTCGATCGTTTGTCCTTTCGAGGACAAACATAAAGTGGACGAGTCGATGATAAATTTCGACGTGTCGGCCTCTTCCCGAGAGAAGGATATCTCGCGATCTCGCGAGAGGAGACGACGTGCTCGCGCTTTTGCGCAATTCCATGTATATACTCGCGTCTATATACGTATGTGTTCGACGGCCTCGAAACCGCAACGCGTGCGAGAGAGCTAAAGCGACTAAGAAAATGACTACAACGACAATGCTGGTACAACTCTATTATCGATGTTATGATGGACGATCGTCGCCGAACGGTAAAAAGAACGGAAAGTGGAATGCGTTTGAAACAAGGTAGACAAAGACGAGAGATATAGAAAGACACGTGAACGAAGCAAAGTACGTTTACGTAGTTACCCCAATATACCTACCTATTTTCTTCCTTTAAAACTCGATGAAAAATCCAAAGGTAACTCGCGTCGTCGGTGCAACGTCGTTGCGGATACCCCAGGCTCTGCACATGGTCATCGAAGAGCAATGCCATCCACCGCTCGGCCTTTCACCACCAGGCCACGAGGATGCACCTGCGATCCGATCCATCGAGCTTCTTCTCGAACGTAGGAAGGTGTTCCGAGGAGCTCTAATGACGATACCATTAGTCATCGATGGACGCGCGCAGCACCTCGCTCGAGCTTTCGATGAGATTGAAAATCATACTTTTTAAGTGATTTCCTTTTTATACCTTTTAAGCGACTTTTGATTTCGAGGGAATACATAAAGAAAGAGAGAGACGAGTAAAGGGGGTATTCAGATCCCGATCGCGTGATCCGAGCTACCTGCGGCTCGCCGTGGAAGCCACGGAACGTTCTCGCGTAAGGCAATCAGAGCGATATTAAGGTGCGCGGGTCAAGCGAGGTGGCTCTCCTTTCTTCAAGGCCACACATGCTCTCGTGCACGCGTTACGACTCCTTCGAATGTAGGTACGTAAGAAGAAGAAGCGAGTTCGAAGCTTTCGTTGTAGAAGCTCAGCGACGACCGCGCAAAGTGAGTTGCGAGCGAGCGAGAGAGAGATTACGATATCGCATGCGAGACGATCTCGGCCCTCGCTTTGGCGCGATTCGACGCGGCTAATGCGAGCCGCGCCGAGCCGCCGTTATGCGCCGTAATGTGTCTATTTCTCAACTCCCGATGATGAGACTCCCCGAGAGCGGCCTTCCGGCAGTCCACCGTCGAGCTAAGGTCGCCTCTTAAAGAGGAGGACCGTTCGAGAGGGGTCCTGCCTCCTTTGCGAGAGGTCTCATCCTCTCAAGTTCGTTCCCAGACTCCTGCTTGCATCCACGCACGCTTTCTTTCTTCCTATACCTTTCAACCTTTTCATACAGGTCCACTCCAAAGTATCTATCTCTTTTTGCTGTTATTTATTTATTCGGTATCCGGGATAAACAGTAACATGGATAGATCACAAAAACAATGACTAAAGCAGCTTTTGGATTATTTATTGAGAGAAAGGTTTCAATCATTTCGAGAGTTCAGTAATCATTTCGTGGGTTTTATCAATTGGACCTGGTCATCTTTGGGTATTTAATTTATAATGCAAGGTTGAGCATCCCAAACGAGGATTAAAAGAAAATAAATAAAGTATTTTATTTCGTAAAGAGATTAATCGATCTTCCTACTCGTTAAATCCCAAGCTTTAAACGCATAACTTTTCGCTATCTCGTTCCACCGTACGATCGGTAAAGTGTTAAAAATCCCATCTAATTGTAAGAGGTACGATTTCAAGGCTCGGCGATCACCTATCAACGTCTAAATAACGCTAGCTCGAGGGATGCTCGAAGAAGAAGAAGAAAGGAATGTGTGAAAGAGTAATCGATGACTCGTTCGAATACTTTCGCGAGTAACTGTACAAGGTAAGGTATATATACGATCGGCGTGTCTCCGTGATCGACGTGCTTCCGTTATACTCGCTGTCCGCTTAATGGGGTATACTCTGGAATCGTGGGTGCGATGCAATCTCTCTTGCCGTTGCCGCGAACCTGTCGTTCGAACTAATGCGAAATCTTCGATTCGCTCTGCCGACGCAATCCGCGGGAATCCGCGACGAGGGCTCGCGTAGAAGAAGAAGAGAAGGAAGAGGAGTCAAGGTCCGCGGAAGGATCGTCATCATTATCGAGCCTCCCACGACGAAGACGAGCTCAACGTTTTTCTCTTCTTCCCTGCATACACACGGCTGCCTTAGAACGATAATGGATCGCGCTTTATTTACGATGACGCGCGACTTTTCGACAGGCAGGAAAAGGAATCTCTCTCTCACTCTCTTTCTCTATCTCTCTATTTCTTTCTTATGCAGTAGGTACTACAACGAACAGACCACTAGAGTCCTTTCTTTAGAAATATGCTAATCGAGTCTGGCGAACGCGTTTCTCTATCCCTTCCCTCGCTTTTGTTCCTTTTTTTTTTCTTTTTACTTTAAAAACAGGAGAATAATCGTCCATCGGTAAGTATCAAAATCTCAGGTTGGCTATCTTCTTTGCGGTTTCACGAGAAAGGAAGAAAAGAGACGAGGTCGTCGTTAAAAGGCTCTTTCTCGATTTATCGCACGATTAATCGGGATGCCCCGGCTCCGAGAGAGTAACACGTTCGATCGCGGAAATTCGGCGAATTCTTCCATCCTCCTTCCATCTTTCTCTCGCTCGTCTCCCTCTAGCATCGTAGCACGCCGCGGCGATGATCGTCGCGATAATCTCGTGTTCCATGGCGATATGCGGGTCCATCTCTCTCTCTCTTTCTTCCTCTCTTTCTCTCTGGAGCGACGGAGACGCGTAAAGGTCAGCAACGACGTAAAGGCCTCCTTCAGACGTTCCACATTACCGTGCCCGTTGCCATTTCTGGCAAATAGATCCGAAGGCGAAGAGGAGCAGAGAAGGGGAAGGGAGACGACGGTCTTCTCGACGGAGAACGCGTAGATCGCGATCGCGGCGCAGCGGCTTCTCTCGAGGTCGAACTCGAATCCGATCGAGCTCTCGATGATCCTCCTCCTTCTTCCGTTCCGCTCAAATGTCGATTCCCTCGTGCACCCTCCCGTCGAGCTCCTCTCGCTCTCTTTACGCAATGTTGTTACTTGCAACGTCTCTTATCTCTCTCGAGAATTAAATTCAGCGATAGTTCTGTAATTACGATAGAAGGTGCGTTGTTTGGATACTCCGTTATCTGAATAATGTGTTTCCTGGTGGAATATCGTAATTGCTTTTCTATCTTTAATAGATATATACCATGTATTGTTTACTTTCTATTTTTTTACCGTTAAACGAATTCAACGAAGTACTTCAGTTACTTCTTCTCACGAAGTAACGTTTTCCTCCGACATTTTTTCTCTCCCCAAAAAAAATATGTAAGAACTTTGAAATATTCAAGCTGACTAAAACACCCTCTATAAAAAAATTAATTTATATTACAAAAATTGATTTCTTATGTACCATTTAGTTTTACAAAATAGTCGACACGATATCTGGGAAAGATAAGCGACTTTGTATTCCCTAATCGGCATCGAAAATAATATTTATCGTATCCACGGCTTCGCGCGTAACGTTGCATCAATCTCGACAGAGGTGGATACCTCTTAATCTCTCTTTTTCGGCTACGTCCTCCATTCACGGTTTTAATGAACGCCGAATTAATTCGGAGCGGTGCGGAGCGATCGTTAAGCGTAATGCTCTTTTGCGCGCCTCGCTTATCTCCCTTCGCATTATCGTGGCGTATTAATTAACTCTCTAGCGGCGCTTACGCCCCGAAAAATAATTTCGGGCTACGGCCGCCATCGGTGAAGGAAGAGAAGGAAGGTAGGTGGAGGCGTGTACCAAAAAATCGTTCGCGCGAACACGTGGTAATTAATTCGACGTGGCGTGTCGGATCGTATTATCGCGATCGTGAGCGTGATGCCGCGCTATCGGAGATTTTGATCCTCCGAGAAACGAGAAGATCGAACGTATTAAAAAAAAAGTCTGAGTAACGATCGATCGATCGATCGAACGTCTCTCACTTTCTTTTTCATCTTTCGCGATGCTCCTTTTCGAGCTCGTTTGAAAATCGAGGTTGGACGAGGATGATGTGTCATTGGCTGGGAACGAAAAGCCGTAAAAGCGGTTTAAAACGCATAAAACTTGGTCAAATGTAGGACTCTATTGTGCAACGTGTGGGCTCGTGGTATATACACGCGTACGTACGTCGAGTGTATGCACTTATATATCTACGTGTGCACGCGCGATGCACCGTAATGTGCGTTATTACGATAGAGTCTCCGAGGACGACGCATCGACCGGGAAATTGTCTATGTTTTAAGACTTTAAATGTTACGGGATACGTGCACTTGGTTAGCTCGGAATCGATTTAAAGAAACGTAAGAATTTTTTTCATTCGTCCAAGTTCAGCAAGAACGCGTTAATCTTTTTCAATAAATTTTACAATATATACTCACAGTCGCTACTAATATTACGTATCCCCTGACGATAATACGATATCATAAATGATTTACCATATTTTTCATTAAATAAAATCATCGTTCAATGAATTTTTATCCGAAAACTTTCATATAACATTCGATACGGTCCCTTAGCAACCGATTGTTTCTCACCGTGAACGAAGAAATGAATGACTGGATACCCTCGTCCCATCGTTCTTTCCTTTCCCCTCTCGTTGCTCTCTGCACCGGAACGCGGTTTAGTCCTCTCGACTTGGCGAACAAAAAGAGAGGGAGGGAGTAAAGGCTGATTCACATTTCGCGCGTGGCGTAAGCGCGTAGGCGCGTAGGTTCACGCGCGGGAAAAAATGCATCGTTGAGACGCGTGCGCGGTAAACGTTCGCGAGGAATACTCACGTAGGTATATAATTCCTTTTCCTTCGACTTTTTTCACGTTAACGGGATAAGGACGTTTCCAAGCTTGCGTAAACGAGCTTCGCGTAATTTCTGTCGACGATCGCGCCATTGGTTTACTTACGTGTCGGAAAGTACGATCTCGTGGATATTTAAGTCTTTCGATGATCTAATCGCGATGTTAGTCCACGTATCGCGACGTTGGCGGTATTGGAAACGTTATTAAATGAGCTTCGAGCGCGTTTATTATTAATCTTCCTTTCGTAAATCGTGAGGACACGCACGGTCAGCGTTACGTTATAACACCCGGTCTCGTAATTGATCGATCGTAAAAGACTGTCCGCGATAGAACGAATATATTTTCTCATGGCATTCGCGACGATGAGTCTTCTCTCTCTCCTTCTTTCAATATTATAAACATACGATATATAATAACCCGAGCAATAAAAGCGACGATAGGAGCCGTCGCGTATTACCCGATTCGCTCTTTTCCCTAACGGGTAATTACAGTAAGGCTTCGCGCCTTGCTCAAGAAACCGAGCGTCGGTACGTTCGTCCTACGATTTGCATTTATTACTAACTCGATATTAACGTAATTACTATCAGAAATATCGTTATCGCAACAACTATGGATCTATACGTTGAAATCGTTGATACTCGGTGCGGTGCGATCGTGTAAAATGAATTAGCCTTAATACGTTGCTTGTGAGAGAGCGAGGGGTAGGTCGAACGATTGCCTTCGGTCGCTGCCAAATTTTTTCATATTACAATATACCTACTTTTAGTTTATCAAAAGGATTAGAAAAATGATGAAGGAGAAGGTGGTGGGTATCGAGAGAACCTAGCTTAACCTAATCTCGAATAAACTTATTACGCAATCGCGATCCCGCGATTTCCGTGAGTAAAAGCGTAGACAATAAGCGAGCGCCCGGTTTATAATTCGCGTTCGAGAACTCGCGCGAATCACGTACTTATGTAATTCATATAATCCAGATACGATCGGTTTGAGGAAATCGAAGGAGGTCGTTGTGTCGATGGTAAAAAGGTGGTTAGGTCGATTAGGATAGTATGGAGAAAGCGGTTAGTTTGGTTGGTGGATACTGGATGCGCTCGTTCTTCTTCGATACCGTCGATGACGATAGCGATGATTGTCGATAGCGATGGTACCGGTGGTTGCTAGCCGTTACACTTGAAATTGCCCTCTTGCTCGCTCTCCAGGCCGTGCCGCGTGGAAAAATCGCATCGCGATCGGCTCTCGAGACGCGATCGGGCGCGGGCAACCCAGGCAAATGTCAGGTCGTGACTTTCATGCGGTCTACCACCTGCCATGGGATCGGTAAGTGCGTCGTTATTAATGGCGTCCCGATCCGATCGCATCCGGAATAGGCGTAGGTCTATCGACTGTCTTACGTTTCTTTCATTTCTAATGTCCTTCCGATGTTTTTCCTTCTTTACTAATGAAATTAAAGACGAAGATTATCTTTTCTTCTGATATAGTTTACTGTCATTTTATTTTATTAATCGTTAGAATGTCTGTCCTTCTGGACTTCATGATTTACTCTGTAAGTTTGTTATATAGTAAAATGGGCTTGAAAGATAGACACCTAGAATTCTTTAGATATTAAAAAATGTTATTATGTATTGTTTAAAACCAAATATATATATATATATATATACATATATATCTCTACCTCTAGGAGAACACACAGTATTATTCCCAAGATCGATGTTTCGACTCACGTTGACTAATAGCGCGTACTTACCTTACCTTAACGAGTACCATATACCTCCCAAGTTCTGAATCCTTTCTTCGACGCCCTGTATACATCATTGCGGTATTACGATCACTTAGCGACTATTATTACGATACAAATCTGTACTACTCATTATGTATTCTCTCGAGCGAACTGCTCCATCTCGCCGAAGGCAATTACACGTACGGTGTCCGTCTCGAACGGAAGAAGGACGAGAAGGGGATTTCTTGCTGGACAACGAATCGTATCGCGCGTTCGCATCCATTAATAACGTGACAAGCGAACGAGCAAGAAAGAGAAAGATACATATATATCTATATATGTATACATATATAGAAAGAGAAGTCGGCGTTCGTTTCGCATGGCTTGTTCGAGGCGACACTCGCGTGCCGCGGGAGACACGATTCATCGTGGAAACGGTTGCTCGACATACATCGAGAAACCGTGTCGACTCCCACGCGAGAGCCGGCCGACCTGTCGTACCTCGAAAGATTACGCGTTCTCTCGTAGTTGCCTACAGTTACGAGATGCAAATTTCACGAGACAAAAATAGATCGTCTCTTACGTATCGATCGATCCAGAGTAAGATAAAAAAAAAGAATTGAGAGCGGAGAAATTTTATCGAGGGGAAACTCTGGATAAGAAAATGCAAGAGGATCGTCCTCTTCTTCGTTCGAAGCCAAAAAAGGGCAAGACACGCGCTTGTATTTTCTCTCTCTTTCTTTCTCTGGTGTTGTCGTCGAGGCCAAATTCGTCGCACGCTCCGAGCTTTTGGAGATAGTAGAAGAGGAGGAAGAGGAGGCACGTTTATAACGGCGGCTCGCGTGATATATCGATGACACGGGCGTGGGTGTTACGCGTGCGGTGTGCGTGTACCAGAAAGTCGACCTCGCGGCAGATTAAAACGGCCTCGGATATGCGCGGCAATGCTTTCTTCGAGCAGGCAGCCTCCACCAGCCGCCGTTGCTGCTGGACCGATCGAGAATCGTAACGAGGTGGGTGCAGGCCGTCGTTACGTGATATAATCGCCTTGCCGGAGCAAGAGAGAAAGAGAGAGAGAGAGA
The DNA here is from genome assembly GCA_916049575.1 of Ancistrocerus nigricornis. NCBI lineage: Eukaryota > Metazoa > Arthropoda > Insecta > Hymenoptera > Vespidae > Ancistrocerus > Ancistrocerus nigricornis. The sequence goes on along the minus strand of OU696668.1, from coordinate 846,813 downwards.
AAGGCTCTCATCGCTTTCCCTCGTACGTCCCTGTCGTCGCATCCGATAAATTACGTTAATAAACGCGTTCGATACTCTTCACGGCTGTATACTCCGTACGGGATTCGCATTTGCTCCGCTTTCCGTTTTCTCGAAACGGCCTCGATCGATTCCGAATATCGTCGCTTGCAACCGTGAAATCGTCCTTTCCACCGTTCCCCATTTTTTTTCTGATAAATTTCTTGCGCGTGATCGCACTCGGGAGGATCTTGTTTCTCGATGCGTTCGTCACGTTTGCTCTCGAATAATGATAATAATTTAATATAATAACGATGTAGTAATATGAAATATGGGATGCTTAAGGATAGTTTGATTAATTTCATAACAAAGCCTCAAAACGACCCATACTCCGACACTTAAAAAATTAATTTCTCATCATTGCTTAATGATATCGAAAAACGGACAACGGGACAGTATTCTGCATGCTTTCTTCTTTCTAAATCTTGATGCATACATCAGGATTTTTGTCAAAAATCGATGCATCTCGAATTTGCCCGATCAAATACTCGTTCGAAAGAGGAAAGTCTCTTCTTTACGAATATGCAAGTCGCGTTTCGATAGGATGGCTGGTTCGAAAGATACTGCAGTTTTAAGCTTGAAAAAGACCCATACTCCGACACTTAAAAGATTAATTTTTCAACACTCCGCAACGATATCGAAAAACGGACAACGGAACATTATTCTGCATGCTTTTATCTTTAAAATGAGCCATTAAACATTGAAATCGGCGGTGGTGACCATTTTGGCAAAAATCATGATGCATAGGTCAGGATTTTTGTCAAAAATCGAAACTACTCGAATTTGCCCGATCAAATACTCGTTCGAAAGAGAAAAGTCTTCTCTTTACGAAAATGCAAGTCTCGTTTCGATAGGATGGCTGGTTGGAAAGATATAGCAGTTTTAAGCTCGAAAACGACCCATACCCCGACACTTAAAAAATTTATTTTTCAACACTCCGCAAAGATATCGAAAAACGGACAACGGGACAGTATTCTGCATGCCTTTTTCTTTAAAATGGGCCATTAAACATTGAAATCGGAGGTGGTGACCATTTTGGTCAAAATCATGATGCATACATCAGGATTTTTCCTTGGAAACTTTGAAAAACTTACCCCGCAGCGGGGCCAGTTGTCCCAAAAAAACTCGTTTGCTTGAAATTGAAAAAAAAACGTGTTAAAAACTTCTCAATGCAAGCGGAGAGATTTATATGTATTGCTAAGAAGTTGTACTTTATGATGGTCACCAAAAAATTCGATAATATAAGCTACAGAAATCTGTAGAAACAAAAAACCTAAAATTGGGACAACTAGCCCCGGTCTCCCTTAGTATCTCACGATAACTGCTTTTCAATACCACAGAAGATACTCGAACTGTTTACTAATCGCGACGAGTCTTCCAGTCGTAGAACGGAAATCGAACGCGACTCGTAGAAACGAGGAGAGGGAGAGAGATAGAAATAGAGATAGCGTAAGAAAGAGAGAGAGAAAGAGGGAAAGATCAAACGCGGAAGATCCGTTGGTCGCGTCGTCGCGCGTGCTCGCGACGCGGCACGCCGCGATTTTTCCCGTTTGGCAGGGCTCGCGCGCGGTTGCGATTCCGCGATTTACGATTCGCTCCCCGCGCAGTTTCTCGAGGACAGACCTCGAGTCAGAGACGACGACGCTTTATCGAACGCTCCGCCGTAACCTTTCCATAACTATCGCGTCTGTTGCCGTAGATCAACGGTAACGCCACCGCGCGACCAATTTACCGAGCGACCTCTCGGTCGACCTCTTCTGCACCGGCCCTCCCCCTCTTCTTCTATCCCTCCTACTTCTATCATCTCTCCTCCTCTTCCATCTTGCTATCCCGATGAACGTACGCGGTACACGTACCGCGAATCTACAGGGTGCGTGAAAATTTGTTGTACGTACGAGTGCGAATTTTCTATATCTGTCACGAGCACGTGTATTTACAAATGGTTATGGTTGAATTATGTATGGATTGAATTTTTATTGGCTTCGATTAGAATTTATTTATCGTAAGTTATTGCAATGGGTGTCGAGTTTGACTAGACAAGAGCGTTTTTATGGGACTCGCTGTCGAGTGGTACCAGACATTTATTTGCCTCTTGAGCTTCAACAATTTCTCTTCGAATCACGTACCAATAATTTGAATATATTTTTTCACAACTTGGACATATGTCGCGTAAGATGAGACAACCTAGTGCAAAAGAATGAATGTAATCACTTTTGATTTTGATCTTTAATGAAAATTGAAGATTTAGCAAACTAATGACAAAAAATAAATCACAGGTTTCAAGACCTAGCCAATTATTCTACAATGTTGAAACGAACACGTCCGTGTATCGCAAAGCAGAAAATACAGAAACCGTCGTCCATCTTCACGAGGCTCGTGTTTCTTCGAGATCTTGAGTGGACGTCCGAGTCGCATAGACAATATATGTATATGTTAATTGCATTAGATCGACGAAAGGTCGATCAGCATAATGAAAGGGACAATCAACGAATGCAGAAGAGTCGAGCTCGCCGTCACGATTTCACATTATAATGCTCCTCGATGCGGTGGGCTTCCACTCCACCCCCGGACTCACCTTCTCCTCTCTCATCCCCCTCTGGTCTCTTTAGAGAGTCCTCGGAGGACTCGGCACCCTGGCGACCGGTCCACACTGCGGACGGATAGGCGAGCGCATTAGATCGGGTACACGTCGTTGCGGCATGTCGCGGCTTTTTTGTCCTCGTCCTACGAGAAAATCTCTGCTGCTCTCCTAAGACCCCGATCGAGACGTATGTACACATCGGGCTTTACGATTGCCCTCATACATTAATGTAAACGCCGGTGACTACGGTAAGAAAGAAGAAGAGGGGAGTAGATATCGTTGAGTCGCGGGATTCAGGAAGAGCGAGAAGGAATCGTCTGGCTTCTGCCGGGGGCGAGAGAAGGAAGGAAAGCTCCGGAGAATCGAGATTAGAGTGGAAGAGAGATAGGTAGATAAAAATGATGACGTTGTATTTATAAAGAAGGAGGTAGACGTATCTTTGCGAATTATGTCGTATTCGATATTCGGATCGCTTAGGATCTAAAGAATCTTAATCTATAGGATAAGTAGATCCGTATGATGATTTCCTAATTTGTAAAACCTTCAATTTTAAAGAAATTTATACAAATTGATCTTACATCAATTTTATAGACAAAGCTAAATTTATGTGCATTTAATAAAACGGATAGGTACATACCGGTCGATGCTGCAAATTCCAAAAGAGAGACGCAAGATAAAAAGATGCACGAACGAGAACCGATCGTTTCGAGAATGGACCAGAATCGATTCGTGCGATCGCGTGCGAGCGATCGATCGATCGATGCGACTATATGCGATGCTCGGAAGCGGTCGCTCATGGTAAACGATATCGAAGAGACTCGGCCACGTTTTGCTTCCTCGTCGTCTTGCTCGTCGTCGTCCCGAGAGGCTTTCCCCGTGTATCGAGATAGCGGTGGTGCCTTTCGGTGCACCGGCCGGAAGGAGATTATGCGAGCGAGAGAGACAGCGGGAGAGAGAAAGAGAGAGAGAGAGATAGACAGTCCTCGCGACCGGCCCATAACTCAGACTCCGCTTCTTGCGCGCCGATCGTTTGCCATCGCCGTCGGGTCAGAGGGGACCTTGTCGACGATTCTGCTTGGCCGGAGCCTTTCTGTTCGCGGGGATGTTACCGTCTTCGAGACGCACGCGGAACGCTTTTTTCCCTCTCTCTCATCTTCTTTTCTTTTTCCATCGGACGAAGGAACGATCGCGGAACTGGATTAACAAGAGAATGCGATTTCCCCGATAGGAAGAAAAATTCCCCGTTCGTTAGGTGACGTCACAGACGCGATCTCGCGTCGTCGTACCATCGCGTCGTCCGCAACGCTTGTGCATTCGCGTTCGAACCCGCGCTAATGAGATTTATGTAGATGCTGTTTAAGGATTCGAGCGCATCTTTAATCGAAGCTGGACGTTTGCGGGATCGATTAGAGTATGTGGTATTCGTGGTATGCATAGTACCGAACTATTAAATATCTGTTATATCTTCCGAGAGTCGGTGTAAGTTCGTACGTGTGAATGTATGCATGTACGTTTGTATGGAAAAGACGAAGCTGTTGCGGACTGCGCGAAGTATAAATTATCCTATCGATCGCGAAGGAGGACGATCGTTCTTGAATATACATAGGTGGTCCGCTTAATGCGCAGCGTGGATTATCATTGAAGAAGACAATGCGAACGAAGGCGAGTAAACCGTTAATACCGTTCGACGTTCGATGACCTAAATTTGTCTGTGATAATATTGGAAGTCAACAAAGGTTAATTCTTCAATTAATAGATTAATCTAACATAAACGTATCGTAATTTTATAACTATTCCGATGAATACCAAATATATCTTGATATCCTCGATATTGTATTATTGTATCATTCTAATGGATAATAAATATAATATTTGGATATACTCAATATGGTATCAATTATTGATAAAAATCCTAAAAAAATGAAGTGAATCCTTCCGAAATTCGAACAAGCAGAAAATCTCTAATTTCTTTGGACAAAGTTCGTACTCGTCGAGTTGAGAACCTCGATGTCATCTTCCCGCGGTGCGGCGCGGAGCACGAAGAGGTCGCTTTCGAGAGTGGGGCTCTATGATCCCGTGCGCATAGCACAACCGGTTGTCTCATCTTTTTTACAATGCGCACTCTCGCCCCGTATGCGTGCACGTGTGCGCGCATGCGATAACGGCCGTTCCTCGTGTACCTGTTGTGTGTGCCCTCTCTCTCTTCTTCTCTCGTTCTACCTCTCTCTTTCCCGAACGATTCACACGCACAATGGGCGAATATCTGTAACTGTCAGTAATCTCTGGCAGTTAAAAGTCGAATTCAAATCCTTGCCACACCTGCGCCCCTTAAAGCGGGCCGAGCTCTTAAGAAGCCGTATCTCAGGAGGGAACGACTTTCCAGGCGGGAGATCGAAAATGTCGGACCGGGTAATCGTGCTTCGGCCTTTGCCGCAGGAATCGCTCTTTAATGATACCTACTTCTTACGTTAGCGACGAGGAAGACGACGGGGGAGGAAGAAAAATTGTTTCAATTAAAACTCCAGAATTCTTTCTCTTTGTTTATTATCGTTTTAAAGAGTTTATTCGTCCTCTTAAGAAATCGCTATGACATTCGTCAATCTTCTTGTAATTACCCATAGCACGACAACTTAAGGTTAGCTGCTTCTTACCAATTATTTGGAACAAATGTTTTTTTATTACCATCATTTTCTATACTTTATTCATCTTCCTTAAAGATCACCCTGAAATCTCACGACCCACCTCTAAATACTCATCGCGCAATAACGGCACGAGTCTCTCGCGCACCGTCTCTCGCAGTCTGATTTCTACAAAAGTTGCATAGCGGTAAAGTCAAAGAATCTCGCCAGCAGCCGACAGATGCGAGAAAGTCAAGGTGCTGCAAGAGGAGGAGGAAGAAGTCCTTCCTGGCCCGTAGATCACCAGGTTTTACAACGTCGGCGCACCTGCGCTTATCGCCGATTAATTATCGCGATCTTTTTCTCTCCCTACCCCCGACCTCTCTCTTGGCACAACATCGACGTTGATCTTTCGATCGTCAGCAGCGGTCAAGGACACCTGACGACTGAGAGCCGATATACAAGACTCTAAGGCTCGCGCGGTAGTCCTGCGCGTTAGAGAGCAACTGACCTTTGACCTCGAACGAGGTTCGACCCTCTCTCTCTCTCATATACCTACACACACTCCACTTCTCTGTATCCCTATCTCTCTCTCTCTCCCTTTGGTGGCCACTCGCATGGGTTCTCTCGCCAAGGCGAGAACTGGTAAAGCGACATAGTGAGCTTAGTTACGACAGGTCGTAAGACGACAAGCGTATCTAATAGGTCGCGATAACGCGGCCTCGATGATATCCTTCGAGCCGTACCGCCTTCGGTGTGGTCCGCGTAAGACGCGCGATTAAAAGCCCTCGCTCTCGTACACGTTATCTGCTCTCTTCCTCCTCTGTGCCCTTTTCCAAAGGAGCGATCCTCTTCTTCGATAAGCGATGACGTAGTTTAAGAGCTTTCGCGACGCTTTACGTTTCCGATGTTTAAGAAGAACGACGAGGATTTCGTCGATTTATCGATGGGGTCGAGGAATCGAAACTTAACCTTTTGGATTCGAGGGGTTTGGAGTGGAATTAGTATTTAGTTAAATACGACGAATCATTGTTACATCTTGGTCAATTGTGAACTGGGAAATTTTGTTATAAAATGTTTGATATACTACTCGATGTTTTTTTCTATTAAAAAACCTTCGAGTAGTTGGATAATATCAATAAGGGCAAAGGTGTTTAAAATAAATTTCTTTTTTTATAATTGTCTAATGAAGATTGCTGCCGAACGGTTTGCTCAAAATTTTTCAGTTTTGCGTATTCCGTAATCGGCAATTCGTTGCACCCGAATGGATGCACCAGTAGCTTCTATAGTGTATTACAGTAATACGGAGGTACACAAATAAATGTTATAATTACCGTTAAAACGTGTTTAAGAAAGTTTCTATAAATTTATCCGACAATTCCGCATACACTCTCGCGGTTCGTGGATTCATCGAAGGATATGAGTAACGTTACGTGAAATTTTCTTCACGCCGATCCTTTTCAAGTTTTGCCGCATTTCGAGAATAAGGCGGAAATGCCGTCGAAATTCGATAAAACTTAGCGTTTACGTGTACACTTCGTATACTTTAAAATCCAATCGGTTTCTGAAAATTCATTTCTCCCGGCGCGATAATTTAACGCGAGCCATTACCGTAAAATGTGGAAGAGGCCTCGAACCGACGATTTAAATTATGAAACCGGCCGACGCCGTGCTCTCCCGACGGCGTGGCATTAAAGCGCACGATTTAACGCGCTGGCCGATCAATTGCTGAGATTATTCGGAAACCGTATCGAGGACGACGCGATTCCATTTTTTTTCTTTGCTTTTCCTCGCCCTCTCTTCTCCTTTCTCTATCCATAAATTATGAGTAGCGTCCGATCGAACGAACAAGAAATTTCGAAAATCTAGGTGGATCGTCGATTTTAAAAAAACACAGACCACACGAGATACGAGTAGCGAAAGATTGCGTCGAATTTTATACAGTTATACAAAAATGAGCCCTTTATTTTAAAAATGTTATAAGTCCAAATTTTGAAAAAAAAGTTATGTGATATTTATGGTTGTAATTCGTGATAGGTCATCGAAGTGACAGAAAAAAGATGACACGATACGGATAATAAAAGTTCGTCACCCAGTTACGGAGATCCTACTCCTATTTATCGGATTTTTCGCTACGATTACGTTACGACACGCGACACACGGTCGCACGGCAGCGGCGGCACGCCCAGCCTCACGAACGAAACGCGCACCGTACCAGATAATCCCCGTCGCATGCCGCCTACTATGGGAAAAACCGCTTTTTTCCCCCCTTTTTCTCTCCGTCTCTCTGTTTTCGTCGAATTCTCACTCGCCAGGAGTCAGCTAACTCGCCTCCTCCTTCTTTTTCTTCTTTACCTCCCCGTTGTCGTGCTCGTGTCAAGGTATGTTTGTCACACGTGAAAACAGGTTCACCTGCGGCGTAGTATGGCCAAGACGTTAAATTCCGCGTGCGTTGATCGATGCCGTTTCAACGACGGCGTCCGGTGCCACGCACATTTCATAAATCTACGTAGCCGCGTTCCATGGATTTTCATTACGAAACCATTCCATATATTCTTGGTAATGCGAAATCGGAAATCATACTTACGTTACATGCATTCTGTACATACGGAATCACATCATCCTGACGTTTGGTCTTGGTACGTTTACCAGGCATGTTACAATTACCTTGCAATTTAAGCTATGATGTTTGTCCTAAATACTCAAAGTTGATTGCTAAAATTATATTTTTTACTAGCTAATATATTTACCCTTATATATCTCAGGTTTTAACGGCCAAATTATGTCGGTATGTTCCATGGGTGTAAATAAGAAAGAACTGTTATATAAACCTAGATGTTTTAAGGACTTATTAAAAAGTTGCGACTCATAGGATATGCTGGTCGCTAAAACCTGGAACATCGTGTATAGATTTCCAATGTATTATCTCTTAATTCTCAATTAATTATCCAATTAATCAAATGTTTCGTACCTATCGCTCTTAACATTCGTCGAAACCTCTATCGATTATCCAAAATGACTGGATCTCGTACTCACCCATCCATTTTCTACACTCGATCACCCAGAACCATCTTTTTAAAAGAGGGTACGAAACGAGTGTCCCTCGATAGAGACGGGGGAGGAAGGTCTCGCGGTGATTGGTCGCAGGGTCGCGATCTGCTCGGCTCCACTCAGGTCGTCGTATAATCGTGGATCCAAACGTACGGCTTTTGAAATCGGATCCGCCAGATATTTTCTCGCGGCGGGGCCCGGGCTAGGAAGAGAAGGGTAGAGGGAGGACTCGGAGGGGGTGCCCCATCGTCTCAGTTACAATTTGTGTTCGCACTTAAAAGAAACATTACCTGGTGAGACCCGCTCGAGGATAGCGCGGACGCCTCGTGTGTGGTCCTACGTAACATCCTCGACCGTATCTCGAATCGTTCGTTACCGATTCGATTGGTGGTGTGTTCCATGGAACGCCCTCGACCACTGAGAAAGAAAAAGCCGTACGGCTAACGTCGTTCCCGCGCTAAAATTCGATTCTTTTACCTTCTCCTTTTATTTCCACGGACCGCGTGCCACCGCTCGTGAAAGAGAACCACTTTGGTGTTTCGTCGGACCTGGAGATGGACCAACGAAGAGATAGAATTAAAAAAAAAAAAAGAAATCCAAGGAAAGAGGTCGAATTTTCTGTTAGAAATTGTAACGATCGAAAAGCTATTCACGTTCCTTTACGTTTCGATGCCGTTTGGAGTTCCACGGAGGCAATAAAAGCGAGGTGGAGTCGTTTGGAATTCTATTTTCGATCCGTTCCCTTCCTTCCTTTATCCGGATCAGAAGAGCCATTTGACTTGCGCAAGGTGGTTATCTTTTCGGGTCCGGGGCCTCGCGTACACGTACCATCGCTCTCTCAGACCTTTTCCACGAAATTAACAGAGAGTCGTAAATGAGGACATCGGGACTCTCGAAACGTTCGGATAACTAATGGCGATTCCGACATAGAGCTCCCTATCCGTATAATTTTGTAACTTTCGTGAGATCGCTCTCGGACTAGCAGTGATTCTCAAACTGTTCTTGATGCAATTTTCCTTTTTATTACATCGTATCAGAATTATTTAGTAACAAGTATTATCAATAAGCACGAATATATTTATTACATAACGTATAAATTTATACGAATATAAATTACATACGTAATTTCTTATATTTTTCATTTCGTCTTTGTCTCTATTTAAAAATTCTTAAAAATGTTAATTTAAATGGCAAATGATTATTAGTTTTCACGCATAAGGAGTATACTCGTACATAGCCAACTGGTTAAATAAATAATTATTTACCGTTCACCGAGTACCACCAACGTGTTCTTAGATACCTTTATGTACCTATAAGAGAAGGAAAGTCCTTCCATTCGATCGATATCGCGGCATGGATATTGCGCTTTTCGAAAGATCCCGCGCCCCCGTGGATCTTTACGGTTTAGCACTTTAACGACCTAACGGCTAGGTTCACGATTCGCGATCCTGCGATCTCGATCGCGATATCGGGCAAACCGTGCAACCGAATCGGATGCATAAGCGGAGTTATTCGGGATGTTGGAATTCCAGGAGAAACTTACATCGGAGAGATGTAAAGGCTCCGCCGGAATCTCGTTTGCGAAATCAACGATGAAGCTTACCTACTTTATTTCGTATCGTTTAAGAAAAGAAAAGAAAAAAAAATAACACCACGACTCGATAGAACGAATCATTAAGAACTATTTATAAGTACCTAAGCGTTCGTTACCATGCTAAAAGATTTTGAAACGCGACGAGTCGAGAGAAAGATTGAAAATCGTTGCGCGAATAATCGTAACCTTTCGTTTCGGGGATATCCTCGGACGACAAATAAGATTAACGTTAAAAAAAGGAAAAGAGAACTTTGAGAGGAACGTAAAGCGAGTCGTTGAGATAAGACCACGAGTTCGAACATCCTTCGAGCACACGTTGATGTCTCGCGGGACTGATGTACTTACAATAAGAGCTTCTTTTGAACGAGCTCGAAGCTGTCGAGTTTATTGTAGAAATAAATAAAACGATCTCGAGGGAGACGATGTTTGGGTAACAGCTCGCGTTAAAACCTCTTCGGAGCGCGTGTGTTTTAAATGGGACCAAAAGAGAGGTGGGAACCAAAGAGAGTAAGAGAGATAGAGAGTCCTTCCGGATAAGAGAAGAAATTGATGGCAACATAACGGAGCGCGAAATCGCGAGCGTAATTACGTTGCGCGAACGCGACGGATGATTCGCGAATCTTAATGTCCTCGAATATATCAGTGGATCGCGCGTGCGTAATAATCTCAATGGTGGTAGCCGAATTACGATCGAGTTGTTTCGTCAAGATCGCGCGTGGTCTCGTGAAATCTTTTTTAAGACTTCTAGTCTTAATAAAAAAAACGTGGAACGTGAGGAATATAGCTCTGGTTTCGTCAGAAGGTACCTACTCCATTATTTCGTAAAATGTATTATTGGCAAAATAAATCGCACGATATAATCCATTCGATCCATTCTCCTCGATTATATCGGCCGTATTTCTTTCGTTACGTGGTCCGTACTACTTTCGATCGAACTAACACATACACATATATCTTTCTACACGTGTTACAAGCTACACACACACAGCGGATGGACATTTTCGTTATCTCGCACGGTTACGGAAAATACGAGACGGAACGCGTTAAAACGTCCGAAAGAAGCGTCCAGCTTGTCTTCTTCGTCGACGCTTTCGAAATCGAATTATTTATCCCTCGCGTCGTGCGATATTGGAACGAGCGATCGTAAAATCCGAAAGTCGCCTGATGGATCTTAAAGTTCTCTCCTCCGCGGAACTCCACCGGAGCGGCTCTGCCTCGAAACGCTCTCCAACTCCGATTCGGATAAGACCGAAATTGATGAGGGAATAACGGCGCTAAATCGCGTCCGAATCGCGTATAATTAGGCTGCGAGCTCGAGAGGAGTCTCGATCCTCCTTCTACTCCTCCTCGTTTCTTATACTCATCCTTCTCTACCAAAGTGCACTAACACAAGAGTAGCTTGGTATCGTGCGCGAGCCTACAAAGTAGAGATTAATAGCGGAATTATACCATCAAGTAGACTTTATACGGTGAGTATGCAAATGAAATAAGTAAAATGGAAGCACGTGTTTCGGAAGGTCCTCGTGAGAATTCGTCTTCACGGATTACAGAACCGATATGTTAACCCTTTGCGATCCGCATTACTTAAGACATTTTATTCCGAGTAATACGAATTAACGCGATGACAACTCGATTTTTTGGAATGTTTCTAAATGTCTTTTATTATGAGAATGTATAAAAAATATGATGACGAATTCTTTCTGTTAGGATATGGGTAATGAAATGTACTTACTAGCGTTTATGTAAAACAAGTCTTTTTAATATTACTCTTTCCTTATAAGAGCTTGAAACAGAAACGTCTTTAGGCTGGTACGATCGCTGGAGGAATGAAAGAAGTATAAAGGACTGCAGGCAGCGTCTAAACCCAAAGCATAATATAAACAAAGATTAGAGGACCCTCGTTCGACTACGAGGTATTCGGTCTTACGTATGCATTCTAAGAAATGCTAGATTGAGTTTTGAATATATAGAAAACTATACGTTTAATATCTAAGGAGGTCAACGTTCAATCCGACACTTTCATATCTTAGTTTAACAAGAATTGTAAAAAAAAAATTAGATAGACGTACGGATTGATGCTTAGTCGCTCCAACAGTCAATATGTTTGTTTCTTATTAATTTGTTAACGCTACCGCGAGATTTAGTATAGTGTTTTAAATCGAATAGTAAACTTTCTTGCATTTTTGCATATACATACATTAAATACCTAAATATTTTCAACAAAGATGCAAAGGCGTGTTCTATCGCAAAGACAGGATTAAAAAATTCTAACGAGAATCAACTACCGTTCAGAAAACGAATGTTCGATGAAAAGTAACGTATATTTTTATGTAGAATTCTCTCTCGTAGTCGTCACGACTTTTCGCGCTTCTTTATCGGTCGCGATTTCGATCGGAAAGCCGAGCTCGACGGAAAAACGTACGATTTCTCTCGCGTTAGCTCTCGCTCCGACTACCGATACGATCTTAACGTCTCAATTATGAACGCAATTTCGGCTGCGGCGGTGTATCGCGTTGATTGAGCTCGCGAGATACGGCCGAGCGATCGTTTTTCGTCCTGTGACTCGCGCGAACGAGCGGAACAGAGAGATCGCGGTGCCTTTCGTAGATCGAATACCGTCTCTCGCGTTACTTTACCAACGCGAGAGTACCTACCTATGTATTTTAATTTTATCTTGCGTGATATTTCGCGAGTTCTGTCAGAGACCGACTTTCCTTCGTCCCTACGACGTTACTCTTATCGTTGACGTATCGAGTAACGCGAATAAAATGGCTTGGAAAAGAAAGCACGAGTCGATTTACGTGTACGCGATGTACGATATACCTAAATGATCGCGTGACAGTGAACATCGTGACTTTATATAAAAGATGGAATCAAAAATGTAGAGTGAAATTTTTGGATCGCGAGTTCTTTATTTATACGAATTCTGATTTATTATCGTGTACTATGATTAAATTAATTGTACATTCAAAGGCCATTAGAAAGTTTCGTAGAAATTAATTACAAAGATCACAGTTACATTTACAAAGTAGAATGGGCAATACTTTCACTAATTTCTGCATTAATCACATTTATTACCGTGGAATGCCACGCCATTAATTATCAAATAAATTCAAACCCGAGCAGAGATTAATTAGCTAACTAAATTTATAAGCCATATCTCGTATATTTTTATTTAATCTCTTCAAAGATACTAACACACGTGTGCACGTTTAGTTGTAATTTACGACTAGCCACGCTAGTGAATATTATTTTCTTTAATATTCCTAATCCCTATGAACGTATTTTTAGTTAGGTATTTAATCACTATCGATTGAAAATGAATAGAACATGACTAACTTTACAAAGAATTCGTCCCAGAAAAGATACCCACGCATCGTAGTATCAAAATTTCGAAAAACTTACGTGCGATAGATCGAACTCAAAGATCGGGTCACTCGCCACCTGTGTTCCCCTTCCCACGAGATCTCCCATAAGAGCCACGAGCCGTTAGACGGAGGGCGATGAAACGGAGGAGGACACGCTTTGTCGGCGCGAATCGTCTCGCACTCTCGATTCGCTTTTCGTCGCGCCGATGGAAACCACCGTCGTCGGGAGAGTATACCACGTGTTACAAGAGAAAGAAAGAAAGAAAGGCAGAGTGAAAGAGGAAGGAAGAGAAAAGAAGACGGAACGTTGGCTGGCTGTCGGTACTTATACCGTCTCACCGGCTGGCAACGCGCGTCCAATTACCGACGGGACCGGCGTGTAATACGAGCTTTAATGTCCAGGGGCAGCGGCTTATTAGTCGGTAGAACGAAGAAGAAAGAGAAAGAGAGAGAGAGAGAGAGAAAACTAGAAAGAAAAAGAAAGAGGTGGATAGAATAGAACATACTTACGGAAAGAGAAAGAAAGAAAAACAGAGATAGAATAGAATGTATTTAGAGAGACGGTAAGAAAGAGAGAGAGAGAGATGAAATAGAATATGTTTAGAAAGACAGAGATAGAGAAAGCTCGAAGTACGTAGAAAAGCAAAGCCGATCGAAGCGAAGCCGCCGCCAAAGTTAGACAGAGAAACTAGAGAAAAAGAAAAATAGAAAGAGAGAGAGAGATCTATAGGGCCGCTACTAGTTTTTCCCAGTAACGCGCGGCGGTCTCGATCTGACGCGATCGTGACGGCGATCGGTGCCTTTCCGCTTCGACTATCGATCGTGTTCGATGCCGACGACGAAGAGGTGGACAAAGAGGACGACGAGGAGAGTTCCAGGAGGTAAGAATCGACCGCCGCCTCTCTTTAAGCGCATCTCTTACCTTAACGCATACCGCTCGCGCGAACCTTGTTTATCGCGTAATAAATTGCGAAGGTACGACTGGCGCGCGCGAGCACGTGCGACCGATCCTTAAGTATAACGTTTGTTTGTTCCCTCGATTGGAGCCTTTGCTAATGTTCATTCCATCGCATTTTTCTTTGAGTTCAAACAAAGAGTAAATGGAAAAGAGTTTCTGTTTAGGGTTTTCAAGGAAAAATTTATACTTATTGATATTATAGGGATTAGTAAATTATAATTCATTTCATTTCATGTTAAGTTCTAGCTACAGGTGTCTAATACGTTGCTTTAAAGTTTTAGTAGATTGCAAAGGGAGAAACTGTAATAAACGACCCATGAAAAGTTCAGAAACGAAATAGAAATAAATTTCATTTACGAACACTTTATTTCACGTGCCATAAGAGTTCACCCATAAATTTAAAACCATCGAATCAAAGGAAAGTGCAAGTGTACTCGATCGAAGTCGAAAGTTCGTTTCACAAAATCAACCGATTCAAATTTACGAGTTAGGGTTCGAGTCAAAACGATTTCTCGTTCTCGGATGATTCAAAGAGAGTCCAGAGATTTCTTGGGCATCGCGTCATGCTTTCTCTCTCTCTCTCTTCCTTTCTCTTCTTCCACTTTACACGATTCCGCACGTGTATATACGATATATATATATATATCCTGGCTAGGTGAGTTCACGAGTAGCCGCGGCATATGGGGAGCGTCGATCCGCTAAATATTACATCGCGGCTGATTCGTATCGTTTGCTGGCCGTGCGCCACGACTTACGAGTTCCCTTTCGTACGACGACGATCCAAATCGATTTATATGAAACAGCTTGACCGATGTATCGGCCAACCGTACGTACACCCTCGTCCAATACGAGAACATTTGCCAGATCGTTCTGATTTATCGTTTCTAAGGGGAGAGAGAAAGAGGAGAACGCGAATTGAATCTAAAGGGTTTCCTTATTCGAACGTTTCGCTATTTCTATGGAATTCCTGCAATGTCTGTGCTTCCAAATGATTTTAAAACAAAACTTACTTAGCGTGTTTTTTTAAATAATTGTCAGAATGAAGGTAGGTATATTAAAACTACTATTATAGCTTTTACTAATCTTCTCCAAAACATATACCTACTTCCATATATTTTAAATAAACTGCATACATAAAATATATACAATTTTTATGTACCTATATCAACACCCGTTACATTTACAACATTACTCGTACTAGTTTCCTATGAGAGTCCAACTTCTTCACGAAAACAACCGATCCAGTTTCTCACAGTCGAGGTAACATCGTCTAGAGATGGAAGACCTTAATGAAACATCACTGACGCGGCTAATCGTTTCTCTTCTCGTTAGGGATAGAAAGCAAGGAGTCGTTAGCGAGACAGGACCGCGCAGCGTATACACACTTTGATCGCGCGCATTTGCATTCGCGAAGCCGTTCTCGAGGCGTGACGGAGCGTTTTGCGTGACACATCTAAAAGGCGACGTTGTAAGTAGCTCGACTTGTTAGCGAAGCCGAGAGAACCCAAGTCGTGTCGTCGATAAGGAATATTATATTTCTATACTCGTAGACGAAGCTACGCTCGATTTACTATACGAGGACTATTCGGATTATATTGTAATCGCGATCTTAACGACACGCTGCTCCCCGTTTTACGAAACGAGCTGTGCGCTTCCGTTGAGAGTTAAAAAGATACACATTCTTATGTATTTTATATATACTTAGGTAGGTGTATATACCTTAGATATCTTTCCTGGCACGATCGAAACGGTCGGAAAGCATCGAATGTGTTGTTGTTCGCGGCAAAACGGGGTATATGTCAGGCATAATCTGATGTAACTATGAAAAATTCCTACTCTCTCTCTCTTTCTCTCGAAAATGGCAAGCAAAACCAGGGTCTTTCTCTCGCACAAGTATTATACACGGTAAGCGTAGATGGAAGCTGGCGTTCACGGGGTTCGTCTAGTTCGTGACCACCGTATCGTACCGGGGATTTAATTCACGTCTCGCCGGCCTTGCCAGATTCGCGCTTGATCTCGTCTCGCAAGAGGCACCGTTTCTAGGTTTCATTCTCACCGAGAAGAAAGCCAAAGAGAAAGAGAAATAGAGGAAGAGAGTGGGAAAGAGAGTTGAGGAGGAGGCATTATCTCGCGAAGCCCACCCGTTAAGAAACGAATATGCGCTCGACCGCGGTCCGATTTGCATCTGGCGCTTGTTAGCCGAGTAGTAGTCGAGAGCGATTTTCTTAGAGCCATGAAAAATCGATCTAATCTCCACTGGGTGCCTTCCTCGCGTTCGTCGGATCGCCATCTGCCAGGCCATGTTACGACACCCTTGTTCCTGGGACACCGTGTTTTCTGATCAAACCTAAACTCTCTCCTTCCATTAGGTTGTTCCAAAAGTTTCTTTCAGTTTATTAGCAATTAGTAGGTATGGAATATTTTATGCCATTTCATTGAATTATGTACGATCCATTCCCCTCTACTGCTTTCTTCCATGAAAATTTCGTGCATTTTCGAACGTTTTCATACATTCGAATATTGAGCGTATTAGGATCGACAAAGTATCCGATTCGCGTTCTCACAAGACACGTGGACGGAGATACAGAGAGAAAGAAATTATGTAACCTTTGATTCCACACGATGGACCGTGTACATTGTAAAAGGTCCTTTCTTCGTATAACCGTCGCGCAGCCTTCTAAATTATCGCTTTGGGACTCGCTCGAAGAATACGCGTACGCGCACGCGCGCAAATTATTATTTACCGTCGTGATTTACGCAAATCACCGAAGATTTCGTGCCACCAGACGCGCGTTTTACCTCTAAACAGCGTTTACGCGCGCTGTCTTATATCCGAGCGAACGTAAACGTTTCGCAAACGCGTGCACGACTGGCAGGGGAATCGGTAATGGGACGGTTGCACGTTTTTTTCTCATTTTAACGGGCGAAAGTGAATTTTGTTTTTCTTCGTTACGTAGAACAGCCCTATGATTTTAAATAAATTATCGACATTATTATGATTATACTAATTCAATTTTGCATTACATATGAAAGTAGGACATTTTCGCTAATAGTTGCAATAAATTAATCGTTGTTATTTTAATCATTAAAAATAAGTATACGAACAAACGTTTCGTTAAGTAAATGTTTTTAAGTATATTTATCATCCTCTCAAAATACAGTCGAATCGCGTTAACTCGAATCTTAGGGGAACAGAGAATAATTCGAGTTATGGAGTATTTCGAATTAGCAAGTTTTCAAGTTATCAAGATGAGAAAAACAAATTCGACTTATAGAGGTTTTCTCTGGGGAATGAATAAAAATTCAAATTACAGAGGTTTTCGAGTTAGCGAGGTTAGACCGTACTTACTAAATACGTGGAGATATTCTCGAGAAAGGATCGACGAAAAGGTGTGTAGAAACGATAGGATCGATTCGACTGTCATCGAATCGCAAGATATCGCGAGCTCTCGCCCTTTAAAGGCGTAGAGTAACGGGCGAAGGGAACAACGTGCGAACAGGTCGCGCCGGCGACTCGATGATTACAAATGTAGCGTTGACCCCGGTTGTTTCGGGGTCACGTGAGCGCTCCAAATTATATAGAGCGAGGTCCAGGGGATAGCCAAGAGCGCGCGGAGGACGTGATGGCCCGATCGTGGCTAGGTCATCAGCCGCTTCTCCCAATCGTTCAACCGCACACACATTCATCCATCCCACGTCCATGGATTCCTCGCCGAGGATACAGCATCCACCGATCCACCGTTTCTTCCGCTATCGCAATGTTCCTCGATGATAACCAAAGAGATACGATCGGTGATTCGTGATCGGAGGTGTCCGGGATCAGCCATAGATCGTTTCCCTCGTTTCGCTCACAGATGGTAACGTTTTGGAAAACTATCGAATTTTATTGATCCTGTTGCGATGTTTCAATCACGAATACTTTTGCGACGGGTGATTCTTTTGCGATAGCCTTGGCTCGATACCGCGGAGTTCTGAAATTAATATGAGAGTGAAAACAAATGCAATATTATTTCATTATTCTTGTTGTTTCGTTTGAAAAAAGGTAAAAAATATTGGATTTGAAATGTTACTGGATCCGATTTCGAGATAAAACAATTCATTCGCTATTTACTATTTAGAAGACATATTTTACCTGGCTCTGCCAGCTTGGAATCCTCGATCTTCCGAAAGCAAGAAGAAGAAGAAGAAAAGGAGAGAGGAGAAACGCGTGAGGAAGGAGAATCCTTCTTGGCCACCTTGAGAATTCCATTCGAGATGGTAGTCGCTCTATATATATATCAGCTGGACGAGGGACATATTTCGAAGGCGTCCTATTTATTTATTTTATCCGAGTTGGATGGCTCGCGCGCGCACGAGAGAGAAAGAGAGAGGAGATTAAATTCTCCCTACATACTGCGGAGCGTAGGGTTAAGTTATGCATCTCGGTCGGACCCTCCTCCCTCTCTTCTCGAACGGACTTATCTTCGGGGCATCTTCGCGTGTGTGCCTGCAGCGTGGCATCTCACTCTCCCTCCCCCCCCCCTTTCTCTCCTTCGTTCCTTCCTTCTCCTTCTCGGGAATGCGTCGCGAGAAGGGGTCGCGCATCCTCGTTCGCATCCGTAAATCAAGGATTAAATAAAATAGCCCGCTCGTGAGAGTCAAATGAGACCTCACCCCGGTCGCCCTAAACACAAAAAGGATTTGGCAATCGTTCAGTTAAATCTATTCTATCTCCGAGAGATTTGTTTCTTTCAACAACATTTCCGTTCTTTGCAAAATGTGATTTAAACAACTTAGAGGTCTATAGTACTCGTTAAAAGAAGCAACAAATTTAAATATTTCGACGAATTTCCATTTCATATCTTTGTGTCTAAAAATTGCACGCTTTAAAAAATAAAATTCTCTTCTTGATTTTACACAAAAATTCTTTAACAAACACGACACACGTCCAAATGGTTGCCATTTTTGCAAGATCGTTCACTATACGCTCGTAAAGTCGGCAAAAGGTAAACGCACCCCTTTTCCTCGATCCCGCACAGATAGATAAATAAGATCGAGAGTGGTCCAAGAGACGTTTCACACGCGGTACGGACCAGAGAGGTAGAGCATCGGAAGCAGAGTCGCAACATCGACGTCCCGTTGGACTTAACGCTCACGAGTGGCATGTAAGGACCGCTAGTAGAGTACGTGTTGCGCTTCGCGAAGCGCCATGTTGCGGGCACCGAGAGAGCGAGACCGAGTCTCTCGCAGCATCGCTTCCGGCGTGATCCGAACGAGTGCCACTTGTTCTCGCTCCTGCCTACTTGCTCGCTAGTCTGCTTGCCTGCCGTGCGATCGCGACCCTCTCTCAACGAAGTCGAGCTCGTCTCACGCTTCGACTCCTGCGACACGATAAAACGATAAGTTTTCCTACTTTATCTTGGCAAAAAGGAAACATTCAAGATATATAACTAATTAATATTTTTTCAAGATATATTCCTAATTAATTTTTTTTCTTTCGAGATGTAAATAGGGTAGGTCGGTCTATGAGTACGCAATCCCAAAAATCATGAATTTGTTTGCGATACGCGGTTAAGTTCAGTTCTATTTTTAAGTGCAAGCGGGGTAAGTTGTCTCACGCCATGGGGCAAGTTTTCCAAGGTTTCCAAGGAAAAATCCTGATGTATGCATCATGATTTTGACCAAAATGGTCACCACCTCCGATTTCAATGTTTAATGGCCCATTTGAAAGATAAAAGCATGCAGAATACTGTCCCGTTGTCCGTTTTTCGATATCTTTGCGGAGTGTTGAAAAATAAATTTTTTAAGTGTCGGGGTATGGGTCGTTTTCGAGCTTAAAACTGCTGTATCTTTCGAACCAGCCATCCTATCGAAACGCGACTTGCATTTTCGTAAAGAGGAGACTTTCCCCTTTCGAACAAGTATTTGATCGGGCAAATTCGAGATACTTCGATTTTTGACAAAAATCCTGACCTATGCATCATGATTTTTGCCAAAATGGTCACCACCGCCGATTTCAATGTTTAATGGCTCATTTTAAAGATAAAAGCATGCAGAATAATGTTCCGTTGTCCGTTTTTCGATATCTTTCAGCAATGATGAGAAATTAATATTTTAAGTGTCTGAGTATGGGTCTTTTCCAAGCTTAAAACTGCTGTATCTTTCGAACCAGCCATCCTATCGAAACGCGACTTGCATATTCGTAAAGAAGAGACTTTTCTCTTTCGAACAAGTATTTGATCGGGCAAATTCGAGATGCATCGATTTTTGACAAAAATCCTGATGTATGCATCAAGATTTAGAAAGAAGAAAGCATGCAGAATACTGTCCCGTTGTCCGTTTTTCAATATCATTAAGCAATGATGAGAAATTAATTTTTTAAGTGTCGGAGTATGGGTCATTTTCAAGCTTAAAACTGATGTATCTTTCCAACCACCCACCCTATCGAAACGCGACTTGCATATTCGTAAAGAAGAGACTTTCCCCTTTCGAACGAGTATTTGATCGGGCAAATTCGAAATGCATCGATTTTTAACAAAAATCCTGATGTATGCATCATGATTTTCAAACAAGATTAGATCGCAAAACGAATTTCCCTATCCATATAACAATTTCCCGTCTAAACGTATCTCCTAAACAGCATTCGTACAAATTCAAAATCCGTGGTAGTAGATATTCACCAATCACACTACTCTTCGCGGTCGTTAGCTAGTCGCGGGATAGAGAGGTTTAACGACGTTATTGTACGTCCGTATTCGACGCGAAGAAAGAGCGAAAGAGCGAGAGGGATGATGAACGCTCGTCGAGGGGTAACGTCGGTGTACCGACCGAAAGGAGGAAGAAGAAGAGAGAGAGGTTAGGAGAAGAAGGAGAACGGGAATTACGAGGACACCTCGTCGTAAAGATGAAGGCGCCTCCGCTCGCAGCCTCCTCTCGCGAGCGCGCTCGTACGCTCCCTTCGTCCGAAGACGGCCTAACCGTCCAATTGACTCCCGTATATACCGTGGAAGAGGCATGATTCAGCCGGAGCGACTACCACCTTCGCTACCGACGTCGATTCAGTTCTTCTTCCTCGTGACCCCGACGAAAGACTTCCTTTTGGTTCCGATACAAGCTTGTCTTTGATTTCCTAGCTTGTCGGTCGTAGGATACGGTTTTTTTTTTTCTTTGGTAATGATTTAATTATTTATAATGTTATTGGGGTTGATAATATTCATCGCAGTCTTTGTAATCACTTCAATTGATTGTATATCTTATAATCGGGTTAGAGAGATATTGTAAAAGTAAGAAATTTTCTACACAAAACACAGAGATAAACAATAATTAGACCACGGAGAACGCACTCTCGGTAAAGAATAAATTTACTCTCCTTTTTTGAAATACCAACCTCTTATCCTCGAGCTAAAAGAGGCTGTATCAAGAACCGAGCGTAAGAACGCAAAGAATTTCGAAAGCGTTCGGCGTATCGAGAGCGCGCAAATCGGTAATAATTTTTGAGATAGCCTTTCGGTTTCTCGCATCTTCCTTAACGCGAACGAATCTCCATTAGCTTTCACACGAGGATCGGGAGATTCTTATTGCGAGTTTACAGAGATCGTGCAAGAGAAAGATATAGATAGAATACACGCGTAATCGTCTTACGTGGCCCCAAGGATGATTTCGGAATCGGAATGGTCCTCCTAGTGGTAATACTCAAAGAGTAGTTATAATTCGATGATATCCGTATAGTATATCCCAGAAAGAAAGAGAAGGAAAGAGTATTTGGTCGATTACGCTTGAGAATATCCACTCGTGCGTGGCGTGTGTACCGTATAAACGTAAAATACTCTCGTGCGAGGACGCCTCCGGGCAACTTGGCTTCACCACCACCGAATCCACCTTTCCAAGTGTCGAGAAGTAGGAGGAGAAGGAGGAGGTGGTGGTTTAATGGCCCCGTCGTTCTATCAACGCTAACCGCGCGTTACATCGAGTACGCGGAGAGCGCGAGAACTCGACGATTTACTCTTCTAAACGCACCGCTTCGGCACGACCGCTCGCGCGCACGCTCCGATGCGCTCCGCAATTGGAGAAAGTCAAGCGCAAGATGTTACGCCGTTGTACGACGCGTGTACGAAAGGTTACGATTACGACGACGACGACGACGACGTGTGTACTCCACCATAGAGAAAGAGATAGATAGATAAGTTTATTGATTCTTCTTTGGGATCATTGAGACGAAGATGGAGGAGTTGAGAAAAATATTGGGAGAACATTTTTTATTGAATCTAAGAAATGGTGATCGTTATTTAAGAATAAAATTTAGTATTACATATACCTAATAGAAGTTCTTTTTTTTATATTGAAATATAGTGCGTCGGGGTATCCGGGCCATGCTATCTCTTTTTTAACACACCGTGTACGTTTTTCTTACTCTTTAAAGTTATTATGACTACTAAACGACGTTCGTTGATTTATTTAATGGTAAATGTAAAATAAAATAATGGCCCAGATATTCCGACGCACTATATTATGAAAGTAATTATTAAAATAAATATGTAGGTATAGATTATTAAATGAAAGTAATGGAAATACACATAATTATCTACATCTCTGTTGAAAGATGGTGAGTAGATACCACGTGTATTTAAATACGTGTACTAAACGTACTAAAAAGAATAAACTGTATAATACAAGCACGTACGCACCATAAAAGTCGAAAGAAGAAGCGAATACGCACAAATCAAATTAAAGAAACTTGAAAGTCTCGTTTTAAAGGGACGTTCGTTCTAATTTCGATATCCTCCTTTTAATTTCTCCGCCTCTCGTTCTTCCCGAAGCAATTCGATAATTATCGAGGCTTTTCTCTCCCGTAATTCATTCTACCAAACTCGGGCCATCCTCCTCGTTGTCGTCTTTGGAAGAGCTTCTCTCGTTTCGTACGCTCGTTTCGTGCGAAGCCTTGCGAAAGTTTTCACGAGAGTCGAGAGGGAGGAGGAAGAGGGAGGAAAAGAAATACGACGATTTCGCGCGAGTGGCTCGATCGAATCGCCGGGAACGAAGGTTACGTATCCTTCGAGGAACCGTAAAGGAACCACGCGAAGGAGGATGAGAAGAGCGATGCGTATCGCTTGACCGCGACGATTTCACTGGGCAGAAAAATCGACGTCGTTACGCGCAAATCGCTCGTTAATCGTCGCAAACGAGAGCCCCGCTAATTGTACGCGTAATAATGGCAGCTGCCCGCGGCAAGAAGACGCGTCGGATAAAAAAGCAAGTAGTTCACCTCGTACTTTTCTCTCTCTCTGTCGTTCTCCTTTTTTTATTCTCTCCCTTTCTCTCTCTTGTCACGACTCATTTCGGCTCGTCATCGTTTCGAACGCGACATCGAGAAGACGACACGTTCGCGAGCTCGTACATCGAATCGTTCCGAATGCCTTTTATATTTCGAAATTATTGCGATGGTCGATACGACGACAACGCGGTATAAGTACTACGGTGATCGTCGGAACGAATTAACGATGATCTCCGAGACGAAAGACGATTCTCGCGAATCTGTTTTTCTTGAATCTCGACTGTCGGGCCAATTTTCGATACTTTCACTTGTCGCTCTTTTCAAAATTTTCAATGCCAAGTGGGATAAAAAAGAATCGTTAAATTTTTACGTGCTCTATCGAAGACCATCTTTGAAATTCGTCTTTCTCTCTCTCTTTCTCTTCTTAAATTTATACCATCGCCGATAGGATCTCGATCGTTCGCTGAAAGTTATAAATTCTGAACCGTGGAAAATGGCTGAAGTCTCTCTTTCTCTCGAAACTCTCCACTCGTCGTTTCATCTTGGCCGAAGGAAAGCTCAGCTTCCGTGAGCTACCGCGCCTAAAGATGTTCCACGAACTTCTTCGCCGATAATTTCCCCTTTTTTATCGGCGAGATCTACGCCATAAAATGTCTCGGATATTCGCTGGAATCGTCGTAAACCTTCGACGGACGGTCGCGCGCGTTCGCTCGCAGGTGTAGAGCTCTCTTAAGGTCGAAAATAACGTCGAGTGTCTTGCGACACCGGACGATCCTCTTCGCGAGAGTAAGAGAGAGAAAGAGAGCGAGAAGAGGATTCGCTCGAAATCGAATTCTTTCGACCGGCGTTACGAAACGCGTAACCAAAGTTACCTTCTTCGCCTTCGTTATTTTCAGTCTGATCGATGATCCAAACGACGTTTCTCGGTGCTATCGATCGTGAATTATACATATACGTTTATACCCACGAGAGAAAGAGAGATTCGCCCTCTTTCCTTGGCCGGTCACCCGTTCGCGCGCACGTCCGGTCGTCAAACCGAAATCGGAGACTGTCCTCTTACTCTTCGTACTTTACGACCCGTAAATTACGCCCGTAATCCACCGACGGACTCGAAGAGTGCCTCGTAAAGCGGCACAATTAAGAGTCCCGAACTCCGAACTTCGGCGACAACACCGACACGATACTACTCGAGATTGCGTGGCTGTGTGCGAGGCAGAGGAAAAAAAGGCAGGGAATGTGCTCCGAATTGAAATAAAAATTACAGAAAAAAGGGGAAGAGAGAAGAATTCTGCTTTTATTAATCCCTGGAACGCGATATAAATTTTGTAGGTACTCAGGCGCTCTTCTTATCTCGCATCCACGCGGGAGAGACTTTCCACGCTTCGAACGTTAAATATTCTCCGAGGCGCATTATAATTACGGATCGTCAATTACGGACTACTACTTATCTCTCTTACTCGCGGGACTCTATTTCACTGTGCTTCGGCCGTGCTCGAGGCTAACGTCGTAATAAAGTCTAACGTTTTAACGTTTATTCGACGATAAACGAAGTGTAAACAATATGATAGGGCGATTATCGATCGGTTTATACAAGGTGTTCACTATTTTAATCTGGTAATCAGTATGTGTCATGCAATTATTCATTTGATTTGTGACCTATTGCACGTAATTTTTAGTTGCGAAGATCTATGAATTAAAATCTCTTACATTAAAATTTATTTATTTATTGATGATGAACGGGAACAACCCATTAATATACATAAAATTCTCGGAAAATGCACAGAGATAACAGAAGAATATATTTAAAAAATTATAAATTTCTTATTAGTTTATTTCAGAAGGTTAATTTCCCTTAATTTCCCGTTATCCCATTTTCTCTAGACTTTAAGAAACAATTATAATCCTAAACTGGTAAAAAAATATCACTTTAATTATCCCCCTCTAATAATTCCTTACCTCGAGATTAAATAAAACCCCAAAATATACTAAATTAGGAACATGCTCGTATCGGATTTTTTTCTTTTAAACTTTTAAATACATCCTTGAAGCTGATCCGACGCTTTAAGAGAACGTACACCCCGTATATGTACTCCCGGGCGATTATACACGCGCGTATATCACGCGCGAACGAGAGGGAAGGAGGGTGGCCTCGTTCGCGAGATTCGAATCTAACGGGACGTATACGGCTGAAGATAATGACGCCGGTGATAATATCGATATTATTATGGACCCGGGGCTCGATGCAAAGGGGAGCGCTGGCCGAGCCGCCGCTCGAGGCGCAATCGAGTCGCGATATCCGAACTGATAGAACTCGATGAAATACGGCCGATGATACTGGCGAAGACACGCGCGAGAAGCCAAGACGAATTATCATCCTCGCGGATGAGTAATTAATTGTTCTCGAGCTATCGAGATCGAATTTAGGGGAGAAGGGGGTGTTCGAAGCGAGAACGAAATCCACAAGCGTCTCGTTCATGATTTAAGGTATCTGATATCCGCATAAACGATCAAGTGCATTAAAAATATTTTAGTTTATAACAAATGAATGTCATGTAAGTTTTGTGTTTTGCCCAAGATGGTTACAATATAATTTTCATTATTATAAGAACGCAATGACCAAGTGTTGAGGAATTGGTACGATTTAAAATAACCATGTCTTTAGCAATTATTCGTTTATCTTGTCGATCACGGATGATTTTACAGTTTACACGATTTCTCTTGACAAATTGTTTTTCGTAAATGATGAAGTAGGTATATTAAAAATATTTTATAAACATGACACGTTCGTAAAAAGAAAGAAATCGAAGAATCACCCACATATTTCGATACACCTCGTTACGTTAACCCTCTGGAATTTTTAATTATGATTAATTGCACGGTACGCGTGTACGATCGGTTACGTAAAAAAGTTCGTTACGTGATTCGATTACAAAAAAAGGGCCAAGTTACACAGCGAGTCACATTTTCGGCATCGAGCCTGAAGCAGTTCGATCCCAAAGAACGGTATAAATTCTTCTTTCGTAGTAAGGCGAGCTCGCTCGGTTTTTCGGTATTCGTTGCGGAGGTCGAGGAAGAAAAGGGGGAGGAGAAGGTAAGCGCTCGGGCTCGTTATTTAAGGCGATCGTTAAAATTGATTACGAGACCGTTCCTCGCGAGCGCGTCTCGCTGGCACTGCGTCCCACGCATGGAGCAGTGACGCGTAAATAATCAACGCTACGCCATGGCCATCCACCGTGTTACATTAATCAAGAGACAGTCGGAGAGGATGCTCGCGGCATCCGGAGCGCACTACCGGAGAAGAAGATCTGAGAAAGCGTCTCTCTCTATCTTTTTTTTTTTTCTTTTTTTTTTTCATTCTTCTCTCTCCACATTTACCTTCTCGCGACGTTCACCATTCATTCGGGCCAGTTTCGCGTAGCAGTCCACGGTTCGCGGTTAAAACGACACTTAATGTGTCATATCCCTAGGTACGTTTGTTATTCGTATCAATAGAAACGCGTTGATCTTTCGTTTTATCTCTATCTACTTACTTACCTCTCTCTCTTTCTCTCTCTCGGTGCTTTCAATTCTCACGTTACAAAATCGAGAGGTCACTCGCACCAGTTTCGCCTTTCACGAGAGACTCGCGCGAATTCCCCGGGTCCGCGCAGCCTCTTACCGTGTGCTTACTTACGCGAGGAAGCAATGAATTCAACGTTCGAGTAGATTATCGATGAGAACTACCTTCGTGCGTGAAAGACATATCGTTAATATCGTACGATTATCGTCGCGCTAATGACGACGATAACGAGCACGATAGGAAATATCGAACGTTTGTAATAGATTCGTATGCATACTACGTACGTTTAAACTTCATTCAGGTTGTTTCCCCGGTTACTCGTTAATAAATCGGTTATAGTCCCAACGGTTAGCGTGTCTTTACGGTCGAGCATCGATAATAGCCTTAATTATTATCGAAGGTAGAACTCGCTGACGCATCGTTGAGTTAATAGACTCGCGATAATCTCGTCGCGTGACGTAATTTCGCGTGGAAAGGGTTCGAGCGGAGCGAACATCGTAGGTATATAGTATACGGACGTAAGTGACGTAGGTAACTTTCCGATCGTTATGAATTATACGAAGACGTGGAAACGTAGCTAGGGTATATCCAAGAATCTCACGATTCATCGTGATTTTTGATTTTCTTATTCGAGTAGACGCTATACCACGCTGACACGCTCGAATGAAGTCATTCGGTTATCCGGCATAATCGTGTGTCATAGACGGAAAGAGAAAAACAGAGAGAAAGAAAGAAAGAGAGAGAGAGAGCGGCAATTCTCATAGTCTAACCGTTAACGGTCGAGATCGAGAGCCGATCGAATAATTCATACCGATTCGCGTGTACCCGCCGCAACCGCTGCCGTTTCTATCGATCGTCCCCGTGCGTCGTCGTCCGTTACTACCGAAGGAAAATGCAAAGCACGCCGACACGGCGGTCCAATTGATGTCCCAAGGAAAAATCGGCGCGCGCCGGCGAAAGTATTATCCGATCTTGGCGATCTCGATCGGACTTTCATGCCATTCCCAAGTCGGTAGGATTAACGCGTTGTTCCACTATTACTTTCTCTAAGGTCCTCTCTATTTTTGACCTTGCGACGGTTTAAATACTTATATGGTTTTTGGGTTTCAATGGTTTAACTTTTACTCTCATTATTATCGTGTGCAAAAATAAGGAATAGAGTAAGAACAAATTGGGAAAGACTGGAACGATGTAGAAGGTTAGGACTAGAACGATTTATACATTTTTTTATAATATCTATAATAATATTCAAGACGATGAAACACACGAGTTTTCGAGAAATCAATTTGGTCATCTCTATAAAATAAGAAATAGACAAAATTGATGACGCTAGAGACTAGTCACGTCTTGAAATTGATAAAAATAAGTGTGAAAACGATTGTCTGGTATGGATTACAGAAATCATTAACATACAACGAATAATAACGTAGTCATTCGTGTACAACAAATCTTAAAGATCGATGATCAAGACCGCATTCGCTCGATGACAGAATAATTAAGTGCGAGTTTTAAGTCATGTGCCGACGCTCTTTATTAAAAAGATTCCGATTTACAAAAAGAATCTTCGAAGAGAATGCAATGAGAAAAAAAAAAGGAAATGAAGGAGAAACGGAGAGAGAAGAAAAGAAGCAGACCGGACAATGTTATCCTACTGTGGGATCTCGGAATGACCGATGGAGAGGAGATATCGATCAGGACACGGCCTCGTAAAGATGGGGGAAATTTATCGCGAGCTCGACCCGATCGCGATCGATCGCGAGCGATCGACTTTGCGAGATCGATTTCCACTCTTCTCGGCTTCACCATGCTATATACGTATATCCCTATGTATACGCGTTTGTAAGAAGGAGAAAGACAGAGAGAAGCTTCTTCGAGAATCAGAAGATTCACCTGTTACATAGCCAAGACTCTCTCTCTCTCTAGAGAAGACTCTCTCCCAGCAATTAAGTCGATCTTTCGAAGGGCTTCCCTTTTCAAGAGAAACATCTTCCCTCTTATTCCGGAAGAAGAACGAAAATCTATTAGCTCGTCGACTCGTGTCTCGTAGATACTCGACCTACGTCGAATTAGCTATCCAAATGGACGCTTAATTTGGGACAAGTTTTAATAAACACACGCGTCCCGTGAATTCCTCCTCGTGGTTGACGTAACAACCACACGCGCGATGAGATCTTTGAGAGACGATGGAAAGCAAAGATCAAGATTGCGGTTAATACTCGCGGTCCAGCTATTCCACGTTATTTATGTGATGCATATATTCATTTTTTTTTAATCCCTCCACTTTTATCCAATATAATTCGCATTTATCCGTTATAAATTAGACGTCCGTGGTTACCGATCCACCATCAGCTTTATTTATTTTATCGCGGGAGCAATTTAAGCGAATGCTCGAAAAAGAAAACGGCCAAACCCAATTTCGTCCGCCCACGCTGTGACACGCGCAGGCGCGCGTTCTCGAGCAGGCGAGTCAACGCGTAGAAAGTTTCTCCGTTTGTCTTCCCGCGATGGGAGGAGGAGTAGGGGGAAAAAGGTAAATATGATTCTCGTGTCGTCGTTGTACGCAAATCATCCCTTCCATTAGGCTCTATCAAAAGGACTCTCTCGTTGTATTCATATTTTTTAATTAGCCAGAGTTACGGTCATCGTCTTGTCTCGTTCCATATATGCAACCGTGCATCATTCCGTTGCAAGCGAATGTCTTCGCTTGCTTTCTGCTTTGATACGCGTCGACGAGTAATCGTACGTATTTTGAAACATTTAAATCAGGATACGCGTTATGTTTTTATAATAACGTGTAATATGTTTTAAAATAATAGACGCAGGTAAGTATATTACAAAATTGAGGTCGAGTATTCATCTACCTAGGTCCAACCAAAAAGTAGTACAAAAATTCTTTATAAAAATAGCCCAGTCCATTTTTAATCTTAATTCTCGATCTTTGAACGAAAATGTGAAACGTTTGTTAAGACTCGTTACGTCCGTTTAAACCTTTTTATGACATCATTTAATTTTATGACACCATTTCAGAAACACTCTATATAGACATACGCACGCTAGAAACACCATTGCGCGTCCGAGATCAAGGAAGATCGAGAAAAGTAGAAGCTCCGGAGAAGGAAGAGGTCGATCGATGAGAAATGGTGGTGGGAGAAGAAAGACAGAAATAGTCAAACGGAGAGAGAAAGAGAGAACGGACCGAATCTGAAATTCCAGCGTATCGCTGCCGATAAATCAACGACAAATAGAAATGTCGTTTCTTCGTTAAACTTCTTACCTCTTAGGCTTGTTCAAGGATCGCGCGAGCCACTATACGATTATCTTACCGATAAAATTTATTAGAGGCGATCGGTCGGTACCACGAATTAAATCGCGTTACGCAATCGTAATAGCTTGGAATACGACTGTTTCATCCTTTTCTTATTTCCTACTCTATAATCTCTAATTCCTTACAATTCTTTCCCTTTATGTTAATTATTTCATGTTCCTACCTTATAGTAAATAGTCCACTTATATCACTCGTAAATCTATTCTATTTCTTTTTTTCACCACATTAACTTTTCTAAATATTTATAATAACACTAGTCACTCATTCTGTTTCTTTCAATCTCTTCTTTATTTATCTATCAATTTACTTATTTAACCTCTTTCCCCTTTCTTCTCTCTCTCTCTCTCTATTATTGTACTCAACGAACGGACAGTCACGTTAAGAGACCAGTCTACTCTCTATAAGCACGCAAAAAAATTGTCCATGGTGGAGAAGGAGGAAGAAAGAAGGAAGGTGAGAGGAGAGGGTCGTTGATCTCTGCTATCATTAAACGGCTTATTCATTCGCGTCGCTTATTAACATCGATTTGCATGTCGCGACGTACATACACGCGGGCACGCATACATACACGTGAGCGTTCCGTGGAGCGGAATGTCAAGGGGCTTAACTCACCTACTACCAGCGTACGTTTATTGCACCTTAAACGAGCCGAACGTTCCTCTATTATCATATTCCAATTAATCGCGTCTACGCGTGTTTCGTGTCATTAGGCGACGTAGTTTCTTTTTTTATTCCTCGAAACCGATTCCATTTCTTCGTTCTCGTAACGCAGAGACAGAAAAGTGCTCCTCTCGAATAAATCGTGTGACTCGAATCGTCGTTTCACGATGAACCGTTATCGACATGGTCCCACGTGGAGAGATCTCCCAGCACTTAGTTATAAAACGTTTAACGAAATTTTAAATCGTAGCAATCGTAGGTCGATAGATCGAGCCTGAAAAAAAAAAAAAAAAACAGAAACAAGGAGACGTTCCAAGCCACCTCTCTTAAGTTTTAATGGGAAAAAGCTTTAAAGGCGATCCGAAGAAGCTATCTCGCGTTAATTAAGACGAATGTTACCGTAAAGCGAGTTCTTAAAGTCGGCCGAAAAAAGAGAGCCACCGAATGCTAATTCGTCGATGCGAGCAAGCGATTATGCGCGAGGTTAAGCTCCTTTCTCGCGGCGGCGGTGTCTCTGGTCTCGAAGAAGAGGAGCAACGGGACAGAGTTTTCGAGATGCAACAGAGGCCGACTCGTTTATACGTATTATATACACACACATACGTTCGAGACAAAGAGCCTGTTAATTATAACGAATTGTCGTTCGATCGGCTTCGTCATCGCCGACGAATTACGCCCGACAGACGTTACTTTCATTATTTTCTTTCATCTTCGAGCTACGGTCGTTATTACCGTAATACGACGAGGTCACTCTCGTTTCCGGTCATCCAAGGTGCATCGTAAACGCGTGGAAATATCGTTCGATGGTTCAAGGTGAAATTAGAAAAGGAGAAATAAGTCTTTTCTTTTTTCATCCTGGCAAACCCTAAAAGCTTGGCCGAGTAGATTGAGACGACTCTCTACGGCCGAGTATGGTGTTGTTTATGAGGTCGTGCCCGGCTAAGACGTAGCTTATGGGTAGAAGCCGTGGGCTCATTAAGACGTACCGCTCGCTCGCTCGCGCGAAGAGATTTTATTTTTCACGACCAAATACGATAGCCAACGCGCAACTGATTATAAGCGTTCAGTGGTGCTCAGGACATCTCGCAAGAACATCAGTCTCGGACGTGACCGATGATTCGTCGAGTTTTTCCGGAGCGTGGGAAACGCGACGTCACGTTAACCTACGTGAATCCTAACCTCCGACATTGTTATTAAAGTCGTATCACGCAAGCGATTTACGCGCGTTTCGTTCGCGGCGAACCTCTTCCTGCGTAATTTGCACTTTGTAGATGGACGTTGAAAATTTTGTCTACGTGTAAAGTCATCGTGGTGTTGCAATTGCTTTTTGTATTCTTCGACACGACCTAGCACGTCTTCGTTCTTTTTAAATGTTTGTGTATCAAATGTTTGTAGTATTGAATTGCTTTTTACATCGATTACCTTTAGGTGGAATTATTTGTACTATAGGGGAAGAGTGGCTTTTTTACACTTTTTTACAAACGTGTACAGAATCGCGAAACTTCTAAACAACGCAATTAGTCTGATTCATGCCGTGTAATTCATATCGGTCGCTGTGTCACCGCCAAGACTCGAGTCTTAATATCGACGTTAAAATGGAAGACACGAATTGTAACTCTTCGCGGAACGATTTAATACCGTCTCTCGTAGTCTCGTAAAAAGTGCATTATGGCTTTGTTCTACGAGGAAGAGACAATCGAGAGAACGAGAATAGCATCCAGTCGAGAATTCAAATACGTCGCTCCGTTCTGCGAGTAGCAGCAACGAATCGAACGCGAGCATAATTTTCCAGACTTTATCGTTCTCAATCTTGTTTATCGAAATAACGAAGCGGTGAGACCGAATTTGACTTTTTTTGCCGTCCGTCGGCCCGAGAAACAAAGAGTCCAGCTCGTCAAAAACGTCGTCCAATGGCGCCAGTGATCTTTCTTCGAGAAATTCTTATCGACGAGGAAACGAAAAACAAATATATAACTAACCTATTAATTTATATGTATACACGCACAAACATAACTCGAAGGTCGTTCCTATCGAATATTTTACACTGGTTTCACGTGCATAGTATCGCGTGGACGTATCGTAGAAGAGCAAGAGCGTAAAGTAACGCTCGAGCTCGTCGTTTATGGCGAGCATTAGAAAACATTCTATCTCTTTGCTTCTCTCTCGTTCTCTCATCCCAGGTCGCGTGCATCGCCAGCTCGAACAGTGGGGTGCAAGCCACGTTCGTAAGAGAGAAAGGAAGAGAAGAAGAAGAAGAGTGGTATACACCGAGAAGGCAAAGTTGTAGGGCGAGAAAGGGCTCGGGGCGATTGAGACGACTTCGCTGGTCGACCTAGTAAGGGGGTTGTTTACGAGGCCATATAGACCTTGATATTTACAATGATGTCGGTGGCGTTCGCTTAAAATCGTAGTGTCGCGACCGCGGCGAGGACGCCCCACTGGGTTTACGCCCGCTGTACATCTTCATATTACATCCAGCAACCGTAAACATCGTTGCGAGGATGGAGATTTAATTTTGCCTTCGCGGCCGATACTCAGCTCCAGTTTCCTCTACAACTCGGTACAACTTACTCCTGCGGCAAGAGGATGATGTTGCTTGGTATTCGCGTTGATCCTTCTCCCGTTCCTGTCTCTCTCATTTTTATCGGCACGATAATTATATCGTTTAATCGCGTGCATATCCGATTCTCCTGGCTCTCTCGCGTTACGCTCGCCATGAAATTATACCAAAGTCCCGTATGGCTCTGGCGTTAATTGCATTTGGTTTAAGTGATGGAGCGAACAAAGCGATACGTACGCGGGACGTTATTGGTCCAGGCGAGGAAAGATAATATGGTATGCACGGGTGCAACGAGTTTGGTGCTTCGTTAAGTAGTGTTGATACGGAGAAGAGGTTTTAAATATAGTTTAATGGTAGGATACGTGATCCTGTGCTAATTTTGTAAGATTGGTCTTGGGTTTTGAATATTTATTTGTGCAGATGGGATAGGAATTTTATTACCTATATATATTAAGTATTTATGTGATTTGGTTATTTTGAAATAGACAAAACTTGGTTTAGAGTGTCATATCGTGGGCTTGCAAAACCTGACTAAGTAAAAAATAAACTACGTTTTTAATTGTACTAATGACTTGATTATACTAATTGAAATTTTATAAATGTTGACTTGGTCACTTCTCGTGGCAAGCCCACGACATAGGAAGTGATATTTTGTACGAGAGCCTAAGAAGAATGTCCAAATTGGAACAAGCATGTGTCCGAACGAGAGAAAAGGATATATACCAACAATAAAAACTATCGATACTTTCTCTTCGTCCGATTAGAAACTGACATTCGGATAACCGGACTCGAGCAAAAATGCGTTCAGATAAACGGTGTTCCGCTGTACATAGAATCATAGTTTTCCTATTCAACGAGCTTCTCTCCTCGAGACTTTTCTCTCTCCTATAAGGTGATCGCGGGACAACGAACGGTTATAATCTTCCGTGACTTCTTTTTTTTCCATGGAGAAAAAACGTCAGCTGTCCTAGTCGTGCGCTATGCTCGAGCTTGATTGAATCTTCAAATCCCAGGGCATCGGAATTTCGTACTTTAATGGAAATCGCCTTTTCCGATAGATAGTCGAGACGAGAGTGGGGATAGGGAGGATAGGAGGTCACTGATTATGATTCGAGGCAGACGTCACGGGAGCAACGCAGAGTAAACCGTTCCGTATAATAAAACGTCTCGAAAAGGCCACGAAGTTAGAAAGAGAGAGAAGAGACGTAGCATCCGATCGGTGGTCGATCGGTCCAGCGCTTTGATCCCGTACCGCAACACTCCTGTGCGGAGGGAGTAGCAAAAAATACGCAAGAGCTTCCGCCTCCTTCTAATAGGGAAACCTCGAGATTTACTCGGAATCGAGTATTTACACTGTCCCGTGCTCTCTCTCTTTCTTTCTTTCTCCTTCATCGAACCTTTTCTCATGCGACTTGTTCGTTTGTCTTCTAGAACGGAGCAAGATAGTCTCGTGCTTGTTCGCTCGTAAAATTTCCATTCTTTCTCTCTCTTTCTATGCGTACGATATCCTTTAGAAGTATAATTTATCGGTCTACGTACCACTTCGTAGTTTGTTCCGTTTTCTATGAGTTTCTCGAGAACCAAATCGATCGAGTTCGGTTTTTCTAAGATTCTCGATCACGTACTGAAAAACGACATCGATTCTCTCTGGATTTTATTTCGTTAATCTCGTTATAGATGAAATAAGTTACTATTACTTCGTAACATCGTGATCTACATTCGTATTAATGAATTAACATTGAAATAAGAGCAAAAAACGTTTCAGGTGTTTTTTTAATGGAAGAAAATTGACGCGAGATCGAAAGAGGGGAGAGGAAGCAAGGGGTGGAAACGAGATCGCGGCGCGAGATCGGTGGTAGCGGCGAGAAAAGGGAGCGGACTCGGGCACGAGCGAGAGAATGGAAGCGTGCAGGGACGAAGATTACCAGCGATCGAAGCGGCATATTTTCTCCGGACGTAAAGTCCAAAGGTAGAGATGTAATTTCATGCAAAGGAGTCGAGACCTCACCGATCCGTAGGCCCGCGGTACAAGAGAGAGAGAAAGAGAAAGAGAGAGTACCAGTGAAAGAAGAAGAGGAGAAAGAGGTGGAGGAAGGAGCAGGAAGCCGAGTCGGGGTGATGTACATACGTACGGTGAGTACCTGCAACCTATACCTGTACATCGTGAACGGTAGATCAGCGTGGTAGGGATGGGAACAAGCCGCTCGCGCGTGGTATATCGCTACTTTACGAGGAGCCTTTCCGATTTCTCCGTGTCAGCGGGCCAGCTCTTTTCTTTTTCCTTCTTAAAAGTAATGCGACTGCGAGTTAGAAAGTTCGAGCTTGTTTTCGCCTACCGTGGGGCTCAACCGAAATGGGAAAGATTAATCGTGTCTCCTTCTTTCTTCTCTCCTCGTTTCCTTGTTTATCGACTTATTTCTTTTAAGATTTTCTTATATACTTTTAATACGATCGAAATCGAGGAAGTCCACTTTTTAGGTGATCGTGAGTCACGCTTCGAGGTATTCCAAAATTTTGCGATAACGAACGGTCTTATTTTGTGCCAAAGTTAATTAAAGAAACGATTAAAATTATTCAACGTAAACGGACTTACTACTTTCTTAATTCGAATTCACGTTTCTGTCCAATGTCATCGATTTTTCTGTACCTTTTTATTTCGAAGAATCGATCGCTTTCCCTTTACCGATGAAATTAAAAAATTCTGCGAAGTGACTTTATCGACATGAAATACTTATAATTTCATTAAATTCTCTTTAACAATAATCATTAAGAATCCTCTCCTCGCGGTAATTTCACGAAAAAGCGAAATTCCCCGTAATTCAATAGACTTTAATCGACGGTTACCACTCTCTCGCTGAGAGCAACATACCTACCCGATAATCCATTAATGAACGCGATCGCTTTCGCGTTTCTCGCGTGCGTGTAATCGCGCGTTCGCGCGTACGAATTGATATACCCGACCTTCTTCTCCCCCTTATTCACCTCTCCTTCTACCACTTTTCTTCTGGTTGATTACGTTTACGCTCGAATACCCGTGATTCCGACCGTCTCGAAATAAGCCGAAGACTAACCGACTCTCGTAGGTCTTGCGAGGAAGAACGCGATCTCGATATCACCGTGTAATCGTGGAGCACGCATTGGCCGTTCTAAAGATGAAACGTTCTCGCAACAAGAGAGAGATAATCTTTCGGTTCGACGTACGTCAGACGACGATCTCGGAGAATATATCGAGTTGGTACGACGATCTTATCGTACGATACTATCGAAAGTCCATGTAATTAAGTTCTAGTTACATCGAGTCTTCAACTTTTCCTTTAACGCTAACGAAGCTCTTGTCGCGAGTAACCCACGAAGTTGCCTTCTCAGCTTGTGGCCGTCGCTAAATGCGAGAGAGAGAGAGAGAGGATGGAAAAAAAGGAGATACAAAGAAAGAGAGAGAGAGAGAGAGAAGGAACACGAAAGAGGTGGACGAGAGAACGAGGAAGAATGTACTTCGAACTCTCGACATAACGGGTAGCAGCGATGTAACCAGATCACGACGGGAGCGAGTTTTCGCTTCGATGAGAAGGACAGAGAGAATGAGAGAGAGAAAGAGAGAGGGACAATGCAACTCGACACGACGACCGTATTACGATTATTAACAATTACAATTGATTTAGCATTGTTCTACGCGCGCGCACGACATTATTCAAATTTATTTAAATCCAATTCCAACGCCGAGGGAACGGAAGGAGGGCTCGTGCTCCATTTAAATGGGGACCTTCGAAGTCGAAGGAGGATGGTTGTAATAAAACTCGAAAGTTTCGAGCTCCGAATTTTATCGTATTATTAGCATTATCGACTCGCCAATTAACGAGCTAATTAACCGTGTAATCGTATATGTTAATGATTTCATTAAAAAAGGATCGTGAATCGACTTTGAAGCGTCTTCGACTGATTCCTATTGGAGTAAGATTTACGGGAAAATAAAATGAGATGTTAATCGGTGGAGACAAGTAGGTCGATGTCGTCTTGTTAAATTTAATGGAGTATACATAAAGTATCTTCGGAATCTTGGTAAGTATTAACTGGAAGAAAAAAGAAATCATTTTTCTTTTGCTTTCATAAAATAAACTAAAACGATTAATAGTATTTAGGATTTCAAGCTACAAGTGCTTCAATAGCTACAAGCGATGAAAATAAATATAGGATATCGGTGGAAACGAGAACGTAACTTTTTGGATAATCGATCGAGTCCGGTGCAACGTCCGTCTGAGAAAATCGTCGAAGGGTGTCGTCGGTCGACCGTTAAAGGAGTCGAGCTGGTACAACGAAGCTTTATTAATTTGCATATGCATTTTTCAACGCGTAGTAGGTAGGTACCTTACGGATGAGCAGAGCTCGTTCCGATGCTCCTCTCGAATCCGTATATGGTAGCGGCACGCCGGCTACTGTTCCCGAGGAGGAACGCACTCGCGAGAGTACCTACACCGGAATACATCGAAATATACTTTATACCCCTCGTGATATAATCCGCCTCGCGCCAAGACTCTCTTATAAGGATTCACCACGAAAGAGAGTGAGAGAGAGACGATGAGCCGAAACGTTTTAGCTGCTTTCACTTTCATCGTCCTCGTACTCCTGCTCGTCGTCATTCGCGATGGAAAAGAAGCTGCTTTCCATGCTTTTACTTTAAGCCGCTCGATCGCTCGCCGATTCGTTGCGCATGCCTCGCCGATTCGTATACAATAGGCCGAAAGTGATCGATGCGATTCGAAAGTGAGCCTTTCCTTCGAGAAAAGTTTCCTTAATCGTTTGAATTTCCGTTTACCAAGCTGACAATGAAATAAAAAAAATAGGGAAAACATATTTGTCCTACGTACCTGTATTATATATATTTTTTTGTAATTCATTTTACTCGTAATCCCACGAAGCAGCAAATCCTTCCTCCCTCTACTTTCGCTCTTTAAAGCGGTTTACGCGGGATACAACGCCGGTAATTTATCGCTACCATTTAAAGCGCCATATAATAATACACCGGTGGTACAACTATTTCTTAAGTTCCCCCATCGGCTTCTCTCCGTGAGTCTTGGAAGAAAAGAAAAGGAACGATATGAGAGAGAGAGAGAGAGAAGGTAGGTAGTAGTCCGCGGCGAGGTGTAAAAGGCGGCCCGTAGAAGGTACGCGTCGTTGCTCGACGGACACTTAAGGAACCGAAGTTCTCGCGGAAAGTCTACCGCCTCGGAACGATAATATTGTCGGGAAAAGTTATTCGAGCTTTTAGAACGGAATCGAGAAGAGAAGGAATCGTTTTCGACGCGCGATATATACAGCAGGTTGTCCTTAACGAGCGACGAATCGTTTCGTGCTTTACGTCGTGGGATAGAGGAGTAAAAGGGGAAAGGGAGAGATGGGAAGGAAGGAAAACGTAATGAAACGCAATTACACGCGTGCGGCTATAGGGTTTTCATACAAAGTACTTTATTACGGGTTCGCTTACACGCTCGCTTTTACGGTGCAACGCTTTCGTCGAGCTCGTAAAGCGTGAAAATAAAATTCGATGTGATGGACACCGGCGTGTCTTTTCTTTTACTGCTAACAGGGAATAGATTTTATGCGTGAAAGAGATAGAGAGAATACCAT
Source organism: Ancistrocerus nigricornis (assembly GCA_916049575.1). Taxonomy (NCBI): domain Eukaryota; kingdom Metazoa; phylum Arthropoda; class Insecta; order Hymenoptera; family Vespidae; genus Ancistrocerus; species Ancistrocerus nigricornis. Next base: position 807,610 of record OU696668.1, on the reverse strand, counting down.
CGAATAGTAAATAAGGAATTGATCGTCGAGTTTTCGTGTTTTAATTCATTAGAATTGAAGTAAAGATAACGCGTAGTTTGTTTCGATCGGGCTTATGAAATTCGATGTTTATTTAACGATGATTTCCATAACATTTTTATTCCATTATTTTGCTCGTAAAAAGGTATTTCAAACGTTAAAAAATTCTAAGGTCAAACTAAGAATATTTTAATCTTCCCCCCATTCTAAACGTCTAAACAGAACTAAAACATCGTTATACCGTTCCTTGACTTTTAAAATAAAATCGTTTCAATTCCAAGGCATCTAATTTACGCCCGAAATATTTCTTCATCCGACACAACTTTGATAGGGACCAATAAATAAAAAACATTTCAATTTCAAATTTGATACTCTACGAGCAAGAGAGAAGAGTTCTTGTTAATGATAGTCCTTCGTCTCACACCGAGAGAGCACACGATCGAAGAAGTCGACTCGATGAGTCATTAACGAAGGCTAAGGATCGCGTCGAGCACGCGCGCGCGAATACTCGTTCAGGTTAATTCGCGTAGGAGCGTTTGCTTTAACTTCGCGATCATCGATAGCGATCCCTCGCGTTTCTCGACCTATCGACCTTGTCGGTAAAAGTCGTTTCAGGTTCTTTTTTTTTTTTTTTTTTCTTTAAAAATCTAGTACAGAGAGATACGAGTATCGAGATAACGTTTTCTAGCGAATGACGGAAGTAAAAAGAGACGGAGAGTAAGCCTGACGTTTATTCTCCACTTCGAGCTAATAATTCGATTCACCTGTCTCGTAGGAACGCTCCCAAGTGGTGTAGTAGTAGACGCGTTTACCGCTCGTTGCATATCCAGGTGGCAATCGTCGAGATAAAGTGGATCATGCTCGAGATCGTCGGTGGAATCACCGTGAATCTACTTCTTCTTATTCTCTTTCTTTGGTATGTACGTACGTGCGAGAGTGAGACAGCGATAGGGCAACGGTGAATCCCGTCGATGCACACGTCGAGTACTATTCCTGGATCAAGGACTGGTACATAGGTGCTCTCGCGTAATCGCCCGTATCTCGATCGTGCTAGTCGATGCTCTCGTTTGATGAGCCGCTTCCATTGACTCGATTTAGACTCTCGGCCTTTGCTTTATCCTCTATCTTTCTTTATATCTTTTTACGCGTTCTTGAAACGATTCACGATGAATTGGCAATGGTCAAAGGTTCTTTCGCTTGAATCGTTAAAGTGTAATATTTTATAAAATTATTTTTTTTTTACTGTAAAATCATTTTCATTTCCTCCATATTGCTTCGTTAAAGTACCCTTTTTAAATTGATTTTTCTAATTCTTTTATGCTATTCGGTCTATCTTTTTATCATTTCATCGGTTAAAAAAATGAAAAGAAATTACAAAAAAAATTAAATTAAATTAATATCTCATTCGTAATGAATTCCGTGGGTCTTGAAAGAAAATTGAAATTCGGGTCCGTAACGCGTCGGATGCTCTCTCGACGTCCTCGGAACGACGAATTCCTCATGCAAATTTTCTCGGACGACATCGAGCGATTATGCAAATTTCTTTGGAGGTTGGTGGCATTGCGAGGAAGAAGCGTTATGTACATACATACGTACGTGTGTACGTACGGGTTTCGTTCCTTTTCCCTTAGTAGGTCGATCCACCGACGCGCGTAATGAGTTCGTTTTAAATGCATTGATCTTCGATGGTAACCCGGAGAACCGGGTGTACCGTGACACCCAAAAGTTACGAAATTGCCGGCTCCTCATTTTACCTTGCGACATTGCGCCGATCGAAGGCACGTAAATCAACGGTCTTATCTCGTTGCGACAGAATCTGTTAATTAAACGAAGCGAGGGCATTTAGAAGACGTCGCATTATATCAAATTTATCGAGCAAGCCTATCTCTCTCTCTCCCTCTTTTTCTCTTCGTCGGCTAAATACAAATAGCTGTCCGGTGGAGGCACGAATAAATCGCGCCTTTTAATTTCAGAGGATGCGCTATAATTCATCGGATCGTACATACATATCTACGTACCTTTACATATGTATTTATGTACAACGATGTTCTCTCTCTTTCCCTCCCGAGTCGCGATGATATCCTTCTCGTTTCTTGCATTCACGAGTGTGGGTATACTGTAAGAAGCAATAATTATGTATTCGCGATGTTCTCTCTCTATCTTCTGGGGAGGGATAGTCATTGTGTTGGTGCAATTTTCGAATTAGCAACGTGATACTTTATACACTGAAAGGTATTACCTACTTCTATCAAGTATAATCATTACGAAATAATAATAATAATATAATAATAAATTATAATAAATTCGAAAGGGGAATCAATAACGCGAATTCTTTTTTATCGGCCAATTAAATTCCCATACAAATTCGTCATACCTCGATATTATAATAAGGTTAATACAAAATACAGGCATCGCAAATAATTGAATAATTGCTGCAATCCGAATTGTGAACGTATGCTGCATAAGCGTTTTTATTGTAAGTGTATAAATATTTAAATGCATTGGTGAATGAAAAAAAAAAGAAAAAAAAATTGAAAAGACGTAGATAAGAGAAACGAAAAGAGAATACTTTCGCCGTTCACCAGAGCCCGAAGGCTTCGTCGAGCCCTCCTTCCTTCTTGGGCATCGCCTCGTCCCGGGCCAACGATTTTTCGGTGCCGCGACAAATTGGAAATTACTCTCCCGGTGCTCTCGCGCGCTCGCGATCTCCTCGATTGAGATTAATTGATTTTTTTTCGAGCGTTGCTCTCACCGTACGCTCGTAGGTACGTACGCACGTCGAAGGTGCGTTCTCGCTTCGCCATTTTCGGTCGAAACGCACGATCGAGATCGTGAGAACCGTGACGGAACGGGACGCTAGAATGCCTCGGGGACGAAGAAGCTCTCTTCTTCGTTACGTCACGTTTAAGTATCGTCCACACGTAGAGGTATATAAATGTGTTCGAGGGTGGAGGCTACGATAACGATAAGGATGGAGAATTCGGGCAAGTCGTGATCTCTCCTTCTTTCTTTTCTCGTGTCTTTAATTGGACTGCACCGAAATTGGACTCGTTGTTTCTTTCTCTCTCTGATTCACTTGCTCCTTTTTTTATTTTTATTTCTCTCTTTCTTTCAACGCGAGAGAAAAGAAAAAGCCAGCTCGTATCGACCAGGCGAATCGTCTCGCCGAACGAAGATCGTTTCGATAAATACTCCAAGGTAATTGAGTCATCGAAACGATCGCGTCGTCATTATCGAGATCGTAACTCTGTCCGCAATTTCCGGGTAAGAAGATCGACGCGCTCGAAGGCCCGAAAGCGGTTGCTCGTTCGCAAGAAGGGACGATCGAATCGTACGATCTCTTGATCGGCGGTACTTTGGGATGCTGCAATTTTGATGATACAGTTTTTAAGGCTTTATGGGTTTGCACTCGTTTCACGTATGTGAAAGTGAACTCTTTCGACCAAAAATTACTAAGGACGTATGACGGAATAAACGAGTGAATGCCTATGCTAATTTACATATGCAGATCAGTTATAATAAATATTCTTTTGGGCATTTAAAGTTATTCCGTACAGCCAAGCCTCATTTATTTTTTTTAATATTTCCCTTCTGCATTTTTTTCTTGATTTAATTCCGAGTATAAATTTCTTAGTATGGAAAAATAACTGACTATATTGCCTAAGTCTTATTCGATTTTATCGCCACAGAAATAAACGCAGTACAAAATTACAAACCATTTTTCTTATAACAAAACACCACAATAAATTATAAATTAATTCTTAGTTCATATCAAAAGCTTAAAGTTCACTAATTTCACGACAAAGAAACGAAAGTTGGATTATAAAGATATTTCGATATTTTATAATAAAGCTCGTATGGTAACGTAGCTCCCTTAAGGGAAGTATCTTATGGCAAGGGTGGTACGTAGACCAACGTGAACGATATATCAAATTCAACGACAGGAAGCACGAGGTTCGCGCTTTTCACGCTCGACGACGCATCGCCACGGTGCAGATACGATACGATACCGGTCCCGTTTAGTAGCAACGTGTTATAACGTAGAGGCACGTAGCAGGGAGGCCGCTCGTAACTCATAGCGAGATTATTAAAATTAATACGAGCAGAGGCAGTACGCGCGCGCGAGCTCGCGACCAGATAACGATGGGTTTTCCTTGTAATACGGGCTCTAACGACACTCGAGAAGCGTTTACCTTCATCCATCACGTTTAAATGCCTACGCGCCCTCGGCTACGGCGACAACCACGTCGATAAATCGACTCGGATTAGATAAGGGATATTTATGCTCTTTAAATACTCGTGTAATTTCGTTCGCGAAAACGCGCGATCTTTACAGACGCCGGTGTTTATATTTACGTTTAATCGATGCGTGGGTTAAAAGAAAAAATTCGATTGTGTTTTATCGTGTAATCGTTTTGCACTTTAAGTAAGCTTACCAAGTAAATCGACGTTTGTATTAACGTTACTTGGATACCGATTTCCTCGTTCTTTTTTGAATAAAATCAATTCAGTAATCTAGAACTCGTTTTATATCGATCTATGGGTCATTACTTTTGTATTATCTTTGTACTTTATAATCTGCTGTTTAAAGTTGAAGAATAAATCGGGAAATAATAATAAAAATATTTAAAAGTCACGTCATGACGTTAACAAAATCTGGAGTAGTCGACCTCGAGCATAGTCATCCCTTATTACGCTTCGTGGCTGAGTGCATCTCTAAGCGAGCTTCTAATGCGTTTGAACTGGTTCCTTAATGAAACTTTCTTTATGTTTTATTGGAAAGTGGGCTAGAATATTGTACGATTCGATGTAACTTTAATAATAGCGAATTAATGGTTCCAACGGGAACAATAAGGTTCGATCTAATCTCGATCATAAATAAATCTGCTACCTATAAGAAATTACTAAAAAAAAACCTTAAATACCGGAAAGAAGCAATTTTTCCCACACTTCCATCAAATCATTCGAAGATAAATCGACGATAAATCGAGACGAATCATAATCCAACGATTTCGAAGCGTTTAAGAAGCGCGGGTAAGCGTTCTACGCGAGCATAGCTACTACTACCTACACATTTTGCTGAATATCCGGAACACGAGAAATGGCGATTTAAACGACGGTCCATTCGGATGACATTAAGGATCCTCCGGGCACCCCGTGTTTTCCATGCTCGCTCGGAAGCCGTTAACTTCGTATGTAAATAAACGGTGGCTCTCGAAGGTAGTAGGAGGTTGAGCATTATCATACTCGGGCATCGTGCATCTCCTCCCTCTTTTATTCCACCTCCTCTTCTTCTTCCTGAATGTAAGGCAGAGCCGAGTTTCCCAACTTTCGACGAGAGCATCCGTATAACTTAGCGCCGTCCCGTTTTTCGCACCTGCAATGGCACGAGTTACAGCAGCAAAGGATAAGGAGATGGAGGAGAAGAAGAAGAAACAGCGGCGGACCGAAGCAGCAGCGTGTCCCTTCCCACGTAAAAGCGGTAAACATTAATTGAAATGTCACTCCGGCTGGCGACATTTTCTCTGTGGCATTCACAAGCACGCGCTCGAAATCGCTTCTTCTTCTTTTCCTCCTTGTCCTGGTCCTCTCGGTAGACCGCGTACGCCCGTGTATATCGTACTTCCTGGTGTGTGTACACCTTATTAAACTGAAAATTAACATAGCACCGAGCGATATGGTCTAAAGAGCGTTCGTGGTTCGAGTGGTCTGGCTAGAGAGAGAGAGAAAAGGAAGGAGAAGAATCGTGCATCGCCAGAGGGAAATTTATCACCATAGAAGCAATTAATGAGATTTTTCTAAACTGCTCTGCACGGACCCGCGACTCACGAGCTCGCTCTCCTCCTCGTGGTCACGTCTCTCGCGAGAGAGCTTAGAAACTATGTCTAAGCTCCGAGAGAGTCCGTGTTAAGCGGTCGACACGTATCGTGTCGTTAAGAGATATCACCGTTCGCGAATTGAATTCGTTTTTCTTCGATGGGAGAAGCTATAATAAATTTCATCAAATTCTCTGATTTCTCTGTGTAATTACATTGCACGATTGCTTTAACATAACGTGTGCATACCTACTTGATAATAATGGTGTAACTATATGTACGATTCATTTTCTGTTTTTTTGGTCACGGATTGACAATAAATTTGCATGTCCATATATGTCTACAGTTTCTATGGAAAGTTCACTCATACAGAAAAATAAATAAATTAAGGATACTTTAACAAGTTACGAATGAAACGTATCTAACATTTCCTATTAACTGTCCAGACACAGAAATACACCTCGGTGTCTTCGTCACGCTAGAAAATGAAATAGACGCATCCAACGTGCCCGTCTGCCGATTAATTCTCAACGCAAGCGTTTAATGTCCACAAATGCGACGCGAAGATAACATCGAACGGTTCATCTTTCTCTTTCCATCTCTATCTCCCCCAACTCTTTCTTACTCTTCGTACCTTCTCAGGACTCCGAGGTCCGTCTTCTCTTTGACGGAATATCGGGTACGATCTAGGATACTCTATACCCGCTCGCAACGTTTTCGTATCGCGCGTTAACCTTTCTACGTCATTTATGAGAGTCGTGACCGGTGGAGAGAGGACACGGCGATCTCAGGAATCCTTTATCCGTATCTGAACGCGGGGCAACGTACATAGTACGCGGAAGAAGGGAAAAAGGACGCCTAGGAATCGTTAAAATTCCCCGTTTCGTGCCTTTTCTCGTCCCTTATCGTCCTATCGCTTCATCGTATAAAGGGAGGATGAGAACGAGGAGGTGGAGGTTGGGGAAAAAATGATGAAGAGCCGCCACCGTCTCGTACGCAACTTCACGCATGCGCACACATATAGTACTAATGTGTAATACGATGTCGTGGTCCACGGTATACGATCTTCTCTCTCTCCTTCTCCCTAGCCTCTCTCGAGGGCTGCCGCGAGAGCGAGTTTGACGTTAATTGGCTGTAATTACGGGGCGAACCGCTTAATTAGGTGGACCGGCCTCGGTGGAGGCGCCAATTCCGAAATTTATCGACGCGCTCGACGGACTTTGCCGCGGCGCGATCATCGAGATCATAGAGGGAGGAAAGAAGAAAGGGTAAGATAAGAGGTGATGAAGGAGGAGAGGAATAATAAAACTAAAAAGAAGGAAGAGGAGAGTGCGTATATCTGATCTCGCGATCAAAGGGAGAGGAGAGAAGAAGCGGCGTTTTAGAAGTACCTACTCGTGCGCGCGAGCGGAACTCTTGGTGCTACCGCTCTTGGCGTTAATTAAGCGACGCCACCGACAGAGGGCACTCCTATAGGAGTCACCACCAACACCTCCTCCATTCTTGCCACCTCCAAACGCATCGGCGATCCGGCCGATTTTTGCCAAGCTAGAGTCGAGTTTTTTCGAGACGACCAGCCGCCAGCGGCGAGCCCTATCTACAGACTGGGATCGGGAGCTTGGAAAGACGGAGAGGGAGGCGAGGAAAATAGAGAGATGCTTTAAAGGCATTGGCACGTTGTTGGCGCGAAACCAAGCCATCGGCCGAGAGTCCTCCTTGCTCGAGGGAGCCCTTGTAACGGAGATAGCCGTATCGGGTCGGATTGATCGCGCGCACCACGCCGCGTGTCCGCGCTATCGGCACCCACTACCGGTTCACGCCGTTCACGCTACTTATGTAGTACAACCGGCCGAGAGGGCTTTACCGATCGTCGCCACCCGATCGTATTTGCCCATGCCGAAAGAGAGAGAAAGAGATGAAGTAGTTGTTCTTGCTGGAAGGAGTACTTAAAAGTAGGGTAGCTTGAGAATAATCTTTGACGTTCGATCAGTTTCAAAAGAGGATTCAAAGGATTGGTTTATTGGGTTCATTATTTGTTTGCGATATTTTTAGGTTGTTATTTTGAGATCACGAATCTTAGGAAATTATGAATAAACGTATGGATTTATTCGGAAACTTTTTTGGAATAGCTATAAGTGATAGAGTTCTTGTTACTCTTCGCAATTACCTATTGGTTTACTATATATGGGGTGTTATTGAACCGAAGACCAATGAACATCCCCATAACACGCTTAATTCCCTCAAAGTTGCCATCGCTAGAGTAATGACAAATATGAACAAGTAGTTAGTTAAGTTGCTGTAAAAATGTTTTGCAAAAAATATGAATAATTTAGTTTTAATACCAATATGTCCTCAAATCCTGTACGCACCTTATATCGATTAAAACGGAACACCGAAGTTGGCAACTGTCCATCTTGCTTCAACCTACCTATATCTCGATCGTTGAATCTACCTCGATCGAACGCGAAAAGTAAGGACGATCCATCGATCGCTCGTTAGTCTCCCCATCGTGACATTCAGAGCTCGTCGAAGCTCCTCGGCCAAGCTAGCAAGAAGGCAGGCAAGCGGATGGCTTTGGAGAAAAATCGGGAGAAACGGAGAGGGCTTCGATAGATCGCGTACTGGTCGTTGCGTCGTCTTCTCGTCGTGGACTCGATGGCTCGGAACCCAGAGACAGATACCGGCTAAATGTCATTGCGAGGTTTGCTTAATCGAAGGATTGGTTCACACGACTCATCCCGTTCCCGATTCCTTCGGCCAGCTAACTGGTCTACCACCATCGATTATCCTCACGCGATCACGCCAGGGCTCGCGATCGGCAGCAGAGCGATCCTTTTACCGTCATTTCTTGTCTAATCGTTTGGAAATTAAAGAGTAACATTGTTTGGTAGTATTACTAAGTATCTCCCGTTTTATGAACTTTTCGTGCCTTCTGGGATGCGCTGGCACGCGATCGTACATTTTATTTGGAACGTATACGCGCGTACACGAATACATTACTAACCCTTTTTTTCGTCCGAAAAGATTTACACGCGAGTTGAAATATTTTTATTACGGAGTAATTAACCTGTCAGTCGGGTAATTTGTGTAATTTATTTTTAATACAAAAGTAGCGATACGACCCGAGGTAGAGGTTTTTAAGTGAATTATACGCTACACTTTTTTCATTCTTCCTTATTTAATCGATCAACGTACTTGTGCAGTTAACAAATTACGTCAAGAACACGCAAAGTGTCTCGAAACTTAACCTACGTGTATTAAATAAATTAGATATATTAAAAAAAAGAATGAAAAATTACAAAAACACTGTCTTTACACGCGTTCAAAGGATACACCCAAGATAGAACGGTATCGCGAGCTACGCTCGATTTTGAATGGCTTCCCACAAAGCGCGAACTTCCCACGCGTTAGTAACGCACGATAATCGTGGCTCTCTCGTGCCGCGAGCATTCGATTCGCTACATTTTCCATTATCGTGCGATCTCTCTTTCTCTCTCTGCTTCCCTCTCTCTTTCTTTCGGTCTTCGGTTAAAGAAGAGAAGAGAGCATGTCCACGAAGGAGACGAACCGGTGCGCGTCGTGTAAAACGTCGGGACGTCATTCGTTTTGACGCTTACAAGACGAGCCAACAAGGAGCGTTTCGCGCAAGCCGGCGAGTTCGACGAGAAGAGAACACGAAAGACGATCGTAGTCGGCGATCGAGATGATCGCGATCACATAGGGCGAGTCACCACCGCTCCTACATGTGACTCACTCAAAGAGTTATATCTTTTCACAGAGAGAGAGAGAGATAAAAATTCGTTTGCGTACTTCCCACGTCCCGAAACTCGAAGCTCTCTCCAAACAGAAGAGATTTTCGAGTAGATTCAAGAAGATACGACCTCGAACGAAGTAGTGGACGTTGGATCGAAGCTTTCGATATTCGCGAGTTGATGTAATCTGGCGAAGTGGAGAGCAGAAGAGCTCGAAGAAACTCGAGATCTATCTTTTACATTGTGAAGAGACCGTCTCTCTTTCTCTTTCCCGTTGATCCTGCAACATCATCGCGTCGTCTCACTGAACTTGGGATTTTTATCGATAACGAGGCACGAAATGGGCCGAGGAAAGGCGCTCGAAATAGAAAGTTGGAGTCGAGTTCTTGACCCGCTATTGTTCCTTCCTTTCCTTCCTTCCTTCTTTTCATTTCTTAACAATCCTTTCTTACGTATAATAAATACGTATACGTTCGTATCTACGTAAGAACTAGCATGGAACTAACTCCTTCGAGTTGTTACAATTTATTAAATGATCGCGTTCAACGGTCAAGGACCCCTCGTTCTCTCGGTCTCCTCTCTCAGGGCCGTGAAAGTCTCTCGAGTACTTCTCGATGAGAGGAGAGTGCATCATGAGAAAAGCAAGAACGAACGGATCGAGAACGCTCGTTGCTGCTTCGCGCCACGGTGATCGTCGTTAGCGATACGCTTATATCGGATCTAGGGAGCTACCGAATGGATCACTACCGATAATAGAGACTTAGGGTAGTCGATGACGTCCATCGATACCGATTTCGATCTATTCGATTTAATAAGGAGATCACGCGTGGAAATATTCTATTGATTTATTGTTTTCATACATATTGTATTCGGTGTAATATTTTTACGCGTGTTTCTTAATTTGGATGGGAATATTTTTGGGTTGGAGATTTTTGGATTGCTGTCGGATTAAATCATAAGGCAAGGGGTTAAAAGAAAATATTTGTAATGATATTTAGAATTAATGATCGCAAATCTTGATCGTTCGATTATCAGTCGGTAATCATTTCTTTCTACAGGCTAAACTTAGAAAAGGAAGATCGCATCCCTGCAATTTATGAATCTACCGAGTTCACCTCTCGTCTTCGAGACCCGCTGTAACATTCTAAACTTTATCGAAGAAAATGGAATTGCTAGGTTAGAATAGCCAACCGGCGGACCTTTCGAGTAACATTGTCCGGTCGATCTCACGATCTCCCCGGCCGATTGTCGAGACACGATCGACCTTGGTTAAAGGCAGGTATAACGCGCGCGAGCGCGGAGAGTCGAAGCAGTTAGGAATCCCGTAATCCGCGGCATCTTCACCGTCGAAAGGCCTTTGGAGTAAGTCGGGGGTGGTGGTGTGTCGTTATCCCTGGATCTTTAAATCCTTGGATGCAAGGCGCTAACAAACCTTCGAGCGCGAAAAAGGTAGCTATCGAAATCCCGAGTCTTCCTTGAAAGACTAAATGCCGAGAAGAATCGTCTTTTTCACTTTTTTTCACCGTTTTGTTTATAACCAAGTAGATTGAATTAAATTACTACAAAATTATCAAGATCATTCTGATCGTTGTTCTAACAATTATCCTGATTTAATACCGTATCAAAATAAGTATGTTAGCGATAACATGTGGTATGTATTTCCTGTAATTCCCAAAGTAACTTAATATTCCTAATGATGTCTTCTCTCCTTCCCAATAACTTATTGGAGAAACTATTCGTAGCTATGATTACCTGGTAAAATGAATTTCCTGGAAGTCACACCGATCAGCAAGACTCTTATTAAATTTCCTCGTTTTAATACCAAATAAAAAAAAAAAAAAAAACGTAATAAATAGGAAACATCAATTTTCTTTAGCTTTCTCGAACGAGTCGTTGATCGGTATAGCTTCCGAAAAGATGAAGATACCCCACAGCTTCCTTATTTACGGTGGACCAGTTTCACCCAAACGATAACGGTATCACGATAATAAAGTATAAAGAACGTTTTAATCCATTTAGTTATTACGTTCGCCATCGAGGAGCATCGTCGACGGTCATTTTGTATACGTATAATTACGGGAACGCTCGCGCCAAAGTTTCTCGATTATCCGAAACAAATCGGTATGAATGGCCGTGGCTCGTGCTTCGTTCCAAGAGACGCAAGCTCTCCTTTTGCGTCTTCCGCCTTTAATTTACCTTCTCCTCCCCCTTCTCTTTTCAGCGCGCAACGTATCGGAGGAGCGGAAAGCACGTCGTACACCTTTATCGTTATCATTATCGTTATCGTTCTCATTATCGTCGCTCGACGGTTTATTAGAGTCATCGCGGTCATTACCGTGCCCGTTCAATTGTTTCCTCGCAATTTTCATCTCGCTCCCGGTAGGTATGCGTTATTCCGTTCGAGAAGGAGAATCATATGCAGGGAAAGCTATTTGTATTGTGACATGCGATTTGTCTCGCGACGGCCACCGCTATTCGTTATTATTTCCGTGATAAATAGATTATGTGCTAGCGAGGGAGAGAGGGCGACTAATGAATTTTACGAACGGCTTTGGTATTCGCCGAGTTCCTAGGTGGGATAGCGTAGGGTGTGGAGATAACGGTGATAGAAATAGAAAACGGAGGGATTTTCTAGTGAAAAAGCTGTATATGATTTTTTGAAAGGTAGCAGATGACATACAATTTTTGCTGTACCTACCTACTCGCAGATTTTTCTTCTATTCACTTATCAGATTTTTTTTTTAACATAGCGAATAATATGTATATTTTATTATATGTATACATATAATTTGGAAAGAAATGGTGAAATATCGCCTCAGGTGAAAGTCGAATGCAAAGGGTTAACTGTGCAAAAAAAAAATTAAACCACAATTTTATTTTACTCTATTCCATAATATCACCTCTTTTTATTAGACCGTTAACTCGTACTAACGATCACACCCCGATACATCTCGGGCGTTTCTTCAACCTCGAAAGATCTCGCGATAATCTCGATAAGGAAAATTTTCACGCGTACGTATCCCGGGAGGAGTTCGACAAAAAGCAAGCAGACCACCTCCTCTCTCTCTTCATTCTCGCATTTTTCTACTCTCCTCGTTCGCGAAGGGAGGATCAAAGGTAAGATTTCTTTCTCGGGATCTCCAGGAGAAGTTCGTCGAATTCGAAACAAAAGGCGCGTCCGACGGTGGCGGCTAACCGCGCCGCATGCGAGCACGCATGTCAATGCTCCGGCAATTAAACCTTGTTTGGGCTCGATCGCCGACTAGTTTTGTTCTTTCTTTCCTCCCTCCACCCTCGCCACCTTCGAGTATCCAGCTTGGCGAAGCAGAACGCGAAAGTACTCGCAGAAGCGCCGCGCTGATTTATTTCCGCTCGGCGGTCTAAACCGTCGCTCCTTTTTCACGGAGGATTTGTACCTACCTTCGAGAGGAACGCCGACGTTTGTTTCGCTCCTCCTTCTCTTCTTTCTCTACCACCTTCTCGTTTCTATTATCGTGTTCTTCCTTTTCCACTCACCCGACGACGACCACGGTAAACTGGAGCAACTTTTTACGCGAGACGCGAGGAAAGTCGAGAGAAGACCTTTTACGTACTCGCCGATCCGCTTCGCTCGTTCATCGAGATGGAGAGCGATTTTTCTTTCGTACCTTCCGCACGATGTTCTTTAACGATTTATTCGAAAGTCTGCCTCTCGCTTTTTAGTAATTAATTGGCTCGTTGCTTGACTATCTGTGCTACTAAAATTGGTTATTACATAATATTGGTATTAAAATTAATGTAGATACTTTTTTAGAAAATGTTATAGTACATTAATTCATGGATCTTTTTATGCTATAGTGCACAATAACGATTCTAACTCGTCATTCGAAATATTAAATCAGATACACGTGACAAGTTTCTTCTAATTAAATCGGAACCTAAGCCATTAATACCGGGTGAAAATATTTCTTATGATACTTAATTCGTCTCAACATCCGCTATGAGATAACTGTACAAAACTTAAAGATTTATTTATAAAAAAATAATAGGTGACATTGAAAATTTTGAAAAAAGTTGGCTAACAACAAACTTATTTTAATCATTTCATGTAAAACGATATGGCTATTTTTTATTACACCATCACGATTATCCTTCCTCGAAAATAACAATGAAGCTACATATAAAAAGTTGTTACGTATGACTCGAAAGGGCGCGAAGCGTTCGAGCTCGATCAACGCTCGTAATTAACCGCGACGTCTCAAGTATTCTCCTATAGGATTTATGTACTAATTACGCTAATTAATTTATCCGCGTTCGAGCTCGCACGATCGAGTGGGCTAGTTCTTGCGTCGAGCTTACCGAGTCGACACGTTCCTCTCTATGATTAGAACGTCCGCGCTTAGAGATAGTAGCAGGAGCAGCAGCAGCAGCAGCAGCTTGGGAATTCAACACGCCCTATCGTCTATGCCTCGTTTGCATAAATTAGTAACGTTTCGAGATTCCTCGAGTGCCAAGCGGATTCCGGAAACGGTACCGTGGAACATGTATATGATTCGTCTCGAGACGAATTCTCTCATAAATCCTAGCTGCTTAAATCATCTTTTGTTACCTTCGTCGTTCTCACGATTATATACTTTGTTGGATATTAATTTCTATGAAGATGTTTTATCAAGGTTAATTTTAATACAAATGATTTAAGTAAATTCTTATCCGATTTTTTGAAGGTACGGTTCCTTTTTTGCAGGAATCATTCGTCCAAAAGTTATTTAAATAATAATTATATGCATATAAGCACTGCTACGCTTTATAAAACATATTTTAACAAGACAAATCGAGTTACACGTCGGATAATGTAAGGGAAAAAATTTATCTACAAGGTACGAATCTAACAATCGCGATTGAAGAATCGGCTATCGACTATCTCACAAAAGGAACGTTCAAAAGGCGAAGCCATAAACGTCGAGAACGTAGAGGTGGCCACGCAAAAGGCTGTCTCGAAGCGAGTAATCGAGAATAATGAGAAAGAGCTTTGATCGAACGCGACACTTGCCGCGAGTTATTACAGCGAGTAAATAATCGTAGAAAGGCGTTATAGTCTGCGGGTCTTCTCGCTCGTTCATTCGTGTCGTCGTCGTTTGGTTTGATGGTGCATATACACACGAGCACGCGCGTGCGCAGAAGAACGCGTCTCTCGAACGCCGGCGACGCCTCTCGGCATCGACACGTAGAACGAATCGACGTGGACGTCGGCATCTAGGACTGTGAGAAAGGCCAAGGTAATAGTCACGCTTGAGACCGAAGATGAGGCTGAGAAAGCGTGGAATCCGCTACGATACGATGTTGCAAACCGATAGCCGTTTTCTGCTAAGCCCGTAGATTCGTCCTTTTCGTTTCCTCTTCCTTCTCGAGTTCTTCTACAACTCGATCCTTCCACGCGTCGCGATAAACATTTTAACAACTTATTCGATCGTATTCCACGAAAAGGTAGGTATGTCTAACGTTCTTTCATCCCTGAGGATTTGTTATTCAGGTGGACCACCCTGTATAACTATGTAAGAAATTTATTTATGCACGAATAATCTTTGAACTGGGGATGACTAATTAGAAACTTTCAAGTTAGAGTCAATCATATTATTTATAAAATTAATATCGCTAGGACTACTAAAAATTGACATATTATTTGTGACATTTATTGACTCGTATAATCTTCTAACTCTACTAAATATCACATTTCAATATGTAATTGTCGCCATGAAAGTAAATAGACATCTCTCGTCGAAAACGCACATACACCGACCAATTTGTAAGGTACGTGACTCATCTTATGGATGAACGTTGTTCCTTCTTTCGAGGAAGCACGCGGATATTAGCTTTTCCGAGGAAATCCAATCATCCTTGAGAACGCTCCTGGGCTAAGGTATTCGTCGAATTTGTAAGGTCGTGCGAAGTTCGGAAATCATCGCTGCTTCGAGCGAGATCGATTACCAAGAGCAACTTAAAGAAACGATTAGTCAAAATATGTTCGTAGAACGGAATTTAAAGAATATGTTTGGTTGTTTGGTAAAAAAATGGATTTTTTTAACTAATAACAAATTAGTGCTAAATCGGTTATTATCAAATATTCACCAAATGAGTATCGTTCCTAATTTTGAAAATTGATAACACCTTGAAAAATAAAAAAATACAAAATTCGAGTAACAAGACTTGTTCCAGTCTCATTTAAAATTAGTTTCCCACTGTCCTATATGTTTAACACGCGATAGCTATCGCATCAAGAGAACAGCCTAATTTCACAGCTCACCCAGCTAGAAGTAATTACGTCTACTTCTTCCTCGAACTCGAGCTAAAGGAAACGATTATTACGCAATCGTGTCGGCGATCGTAGACGCTTTTGAACGCTATTTAGTGTAGACGAGTGACGTATCAGGAGCACGACGATCATGACGAGAAGAGTAGGAAGATGAGGAGGCGGAGGAGAAGCAGTTCGCTCGGTAGCACATGAGTCATTCTCTCTAATTAATGCGCTCGAATAAGAGCGGGACACTCTCGTGGGATCACCGTCGTCCTCGTCTCCTCATCTTTTTCTCGTGGTAAATACGAGCAAAGCGTAAAACACCTTGACATTCGTCTTTTCCACCTCGACAAAAATCAGATCGAATCGCGAGATACCGAGACTCGTTACTTGCCACGGATTCCTCCTGCGTTGTTGGAGAAAATTTTTGCCTCGTAAAATCGTTCCCGGTTACTCCGAAAATAACGTGCCGAGAGATTCGATCTTCTTCTTATTCTCTTTTTTTTTTCTCTTCTTTATGATGGCATCGTTAGCTCGCGAGGAGCATTAACGATATCGAGATTTTTTGTGCCCGGTAGTCGTGTAATCGCTTCTCTCTTACTCTCTCGCGCGGAGGATTCCATGGTCACGAAGCGTCGTGATCCAGTTTTTTTGCTCGATCGAATTTACGATTCGGCGATGATCCTTCGAGATATATCCGGGTGGGAGAAAAAATTTCGGGAATTAAAGATTCACGTTTCCGTGTGTGTGTACGCGTGTAGGTAGATAAAAAAGACCAGCATCTCAATTGTAACCGTTTTGCAATCTTTTTTAAACAAGGTTTGTGATTAAAATTATAGTTCAACAATTGCTGAACTTCTTTTCGAATATAAATAACTACTAAGAATATAGTATATATAAAAATCAAAATGACATTGTGAAAGTATATAAATACACATGTATATCGTAAATTGATACTTATACACGAGTCCCGAATAGATGCTTCTCAAGGAAACGAATTATTTCAGGCATGGTAGAAAAAAAGTCATATAAAAAACCTTTACAGCTATAAGATGCATGAATCATCCTAAGTCAAAGTATGTAAAAGAAACGATGCGATGAGTGAAACAATTCCAAATTATCGACCGTAATTATATCAACCCTTTGAAATTGTCAATATTGTTTGCGATATCACTCGCAACTAACGTCAAACTTTCGTGTCTTCGAAGTTCTCATTCAATAAAATGCATCGAGACAGAACTTATCGTATCGATTTCGTTCCTGAATGACTCACGATCGTGCAGCAAAAATCGAAGAAGCAGTTTGGAATCGCAGAAGCCTTGAACCTCGTACTCGTGCGCAACACAATGGACTTCGGAGTTCGCGAGAGCGAAACGGTGCACTCGATCGATCTTCTTCGACAAGATCGATTACGAGCGAGGGAGCAGGTAGGCCATTTATTATTAAATCACCCACCATTCCCAACTAAGCTCGTTCTTCCTCGTGGGCCCGAATAATCCTCTCCTAGGGAGATTATTGATTCTCGTCAATGTCAAAAGCGCCGTGATCCTTGAATTCGTGCGATCGATCGACGCCCTCGAAAACCGGTATCCCCTGATCGAGGGAAAAGATTCTCTTCGCTTTGTTTTTATCACGTAGGGTAATATGATTTTTGTAAATGTTTAAAACAAATAAATATTTTTTTTTTTTTTTTGAGTGACATCAAGAAAGTATTTGATATATTTTATTATATAGATTTTAATAACAGTGCGCAAGGTTAATGGTAAGCTGTAAGAGTTATGGTTTTATCACGAGGATAGGAAGAAGAAAGAAAAGAAGATAGAAACGTCGCGCGTGCAACGAGTTTACGTGGGCACACCGTGTAATTACATTGTTCGTCCGGTAATTACGCGTTAATAGACGAGAAGCGGGTCCGCGTTGTTGGCTCTGAAAGTGACTGGGAGTGAAAATGAGTCTTGTCTATAAAATATGAGTTTTCTGGAGATCAAATTGGTTTTTTGTAAGTATCTCAATCTCGAGACGCGAAGATACTATCGACGCTTACATTTTTAATTAAATATCATACTAGGAAACCGTATGAATTTATTAAAAATTGTAATGAATTCTGTAGTAATTAGATTCTTCTTACGCCCTACTCTTTAATTCTTGTTTCGTGCACTAGATTAACTTAAATTCCGAGATACTCGTATATGTATTATACCTACATCGATTGTAATTTTTCCTGTTTGCCGTTCATCTCGGCTCCGCTCGGTTTCGATTCCCCACGGTTGTTCGAACGCTTCGGGCTTCACGTACGAGTTCTTTGCTTTATTCTCGAGGAACTACGGGTATTACAGATTTTCGAAATTACGCTCACGCGATGCCGTGAATGTAACGTACATACCTACGTAGGAACGTATACGTGTGTAGCCTCTGAACTCCGTACCTACCTTCTTTTCATAAGTTGGCCGTATATTCCCTCGCTTTACGAAGTCTCTAGCGAATCCAAGCTCGCGAGATACTTTTCTGCGAGTTCACGTTTTTCGAGAGAGAGACCGAGAGGAACGTACGTTCCTTTCGATTTTCACGCTCGCCGCTCGCTGTTTGTACTTAGGCAAGGAGTATTTATAATCTTCATCCGTCTCTCGAGGTCGAAGCAATCATCCTGGATATACATATATATAAACAAAAATGTGTGTGTACAGGGTGTCTGCGGTTTTTCCAGATATATTCTGCGCGTAAAAATATAAGAAATATGGGACGTGAAATTCGATTATTTTTCTTCATTAGAATGTTGCAACGAAAATTATAGAGCCGTCTAATTTTCTTATTTATCGTGTCATTCTTTCAATTAATTATTGTTTCTAGTTAATTATCATGCCTATCAATCTCTATCGTAATATTTTAATAAAAGGTTAATAACATTTTCTTCGAAAAACCGCAGACGTCCGGTACAATCAATGACCGGTCGTTTATATCTTCTGCAATTTAGTTCAATTATATGAACGAAGAATTTCAAACATTTTAACGATATTTTGTAAACTATTAGATTATAAGAGACGAACATTGTTTAATGTATATCTACTCATTGATTCGTCATGCACGGCTTACGTTTCCGTAAATCGAATCGATCCCTTCTCTCGACTCGGTTTTTCCCGAAAGTCTCGCGCGAGCAAGCGGAAAGTAGATCGTTGCGCAATAATCGCGTCTCGCTTTGTTAATTCGCGCGTTTCCCTCGAGTCTACAACTATGTTTTAAGCGAGAGGGTTAAAAAGTACCTATATGTATACACGATCGTTCATCAAGCATCCCGCCGGATATACGGGCGTTCGCGATTAAAAAGCGAGCTATTTTCTATTATTAAGCCATTCATGTTTTACACAAGCTATCATTAATCTGGTTCTTCTACGAATTCGTAGAGATCTAGATCGAGGAATAAAAGCCTGAGAAAGATCAGCCACGAATCTTTTTCAATATTTTCATCGTATCTCCATTGTCGTCGTTGGTATTTAATTTCGAATTGTTCAGTTTTAATTAGACTCGAGTCGGACGATAGAAAATAGACACACATACAAACGCTTCGACTCGTCCAGCTACATCCTACTCTTATTTTTATTCGTGACGCAACGAGTACGTCAGTTTCTACGAGTAGTAAGTAGGGAAGATGCTAAAGGCCACGATGAATAATTATCGTCTCACGGTAAACCGAGAGAGTAAGGCGAGATTTTTAATACGAGCTCCGACGCGAGTAGGAGCCTCGATCGATCTTTCGCTCGGTCTACGAGATCGTTACGATCGTTCAAGGTATATCTCTCTCTCTTTCTTTCTCTCATTTTCTAAAAAAAGCTTCGAGAAATACGCTACGCGCATCGATAATGACTAATAAACACTTTCCCCGTATAAACTAATCGTCGGAGGCACACGACTGCCTTCGAGTCATCGTTATTGCCTTCGTCTCGCGCGTACCTCTTTTTTATTCCCATATTCCTAGCACGATTCAATCGAAGGAGGAAACGATCGATCGAAGAGGAACGCATCGAGACGGCCGATAATTCATCGTTCTTCGACTCTTCTTCGCGATCGGGTCGAACGCGTTCTGCTTCGAGTTCCGCCGCAATTAGAGAACCTTGACCGTACCTTGTTTGGCTGGATCTAACAAAAAAAAAAAATAAAAAAGCAGAATTCACCGGCAAATCCAAGGTCGAGTCCGCGATCGCTACCGACTACGAAATTTGCATAATTTTGGGTCAGGTGCCGGAGCCGCGTTCGTGCGATCCTATCGGAAAGAAACCGTGCGCGCGCCCGCGAGAAAGAGAGGCGAGGGTGAGAGAAAGGAAAGAGAGTAGGAGGATCCAGGAACGCGGGAACCAACTCGGCTACCGGCGTTTAAGTCAAACAAAAAAGAAAAGAAAAATTTCACCGCTCCGATACCATCGCGAGAATCGCTTTCGTGTAGCTCGATCGAACTGCAAAATTTCGATTCTCTTCTTGGATTCGTGTATGGGATGGAACTTGGAGGGTGATACCCGAAAAAACTGGAATAGGTAGAGAGGGAAATAAGAAAAATTGTTGATTCGCGCTTAATTCACCTTCCGTTTCCATTCTTCCTTCTAAATTTATTCTTATAATATTATTGTATGTTTTGAAAAAAAATCCCGAAGACCTTTCTCAGGTTCATTAAGAATCTCTTTTGATACGTCAATCATTGACAAATCTGCGATACGAGCCATTCGATTAGTAGATAAACAAACTTGAGTAGGAAAAATACAAGCTTTATTCTCTTTGGAACTCGCTCAACGAGTCGACCCTCTCATATAACAATATTTCACTGATAAAAATCACCGAGGTCGTAAAAACGACTTTAGATACTATCAAACCCTAGACGTTAAATTAGCTAAATCCTGTTATATTAGAAACTTAGGAAAAAGAAGAAAGGAAAAAGAGTCTTCGAATTCCTGAGAAGAGATGGAGGAGGTTCAATGATAATGAAACGATGTCGTCACCCGATGATCGCGATGGTCTTGATGCTCTCTCTCTCTTTCTCTCCATCTCTCTCAGATGTATTACGCGGACGTGCAGCACCGTAACGGTCACCGAGAGCTCGTTCTCCAGGACCATTCTAATATCAAGGACTACGAGACAGAGTGTATACTATATACGAAGAAGAGGTGTACGGGATGGACGACGGTAAAGAAGAAGGGTGGGAAGAGGTGCCGCGGGAGGCAGAGGCGAATGCAGTCGACCTCTGACCCGGCACGCTCAAACCTAGAGGATATCTGACTCATGACGCGACCGCGAGAATCTTATCCCATCGGCGCGCGCGTCCGAGCGGATAACGCGCGATATAAACTATGTATACCTATATATATATACGTATACATATAACTACCAATCGTTTCGAGCGATTAAGGACGAGGACTCGACTACCGCCTCACGAAAAAGGATATCAGGAAGAGGATAGAAGCGTGTCGTCCGTCGAGACTCTACTTTCGTTATGTAATCCCCTTCGTTTAGGTATATTACCCGTGTGAGATCGAGTTTTTAGGATTTTAGAAAGAAGTATATTAAGGGGTGTTTCTTAATACCCGCGAAGTATTGCAATAATGAGTCTTCGAAGAAATAAAAGAGGAACGTTCGCTCAAAACGATGTTGTGTCCAGGTTAGAGTCATTATTATATCGGTTATTTTGTCTTTATATCTCATGATCATTTATCGATCACTTAAAGGACAAAATGATTATTTTCACGCTTACTTATCTCATCAGAATATTTCTCGGAAAGTTGTGACATCTTTTAAGCGTCCACCCAAATACCAGAGTTCGTTAAAATTTCCTCGGAAGGACATCGTTTCGAAGTCCAATTGCTGACTGAAAAAAAAACAAATATTCTTTTAGATATAGGAAGACTAGAAGAATCAGAGAGTCACGCGTACGTGATCGAGCGATCGCGGTCGCGGCCGAACGGTCACGGTGCAGGCTGCTTCGTGATTATTGGTCGATCGGAATAATAATCGTAATCATCCTCGTCGCGCTGGCGAAGCATAATGACGCAGATTCGTCGTGTACGCGACACAGCATTGTGTTTCTATCTCTCTCCTTCTCGCGTAACGAATTTTAAAGGATCGAAGGGAACTCGAGGAAACGATTAAACGGGATTAGCTCCTTTTTCCTGAGAAAAGCCGTCGTCGCGAGGACAGCCGTTGATGTACCGCAGAAAGAAAGAAAGAAGAAGAAGATGGATCGTTAATCATCGCTTTTGCCGTGCGTTAATTACGCGTGATTATATGCTCGCTAGGTCTGCCCGTCTCTCTCGCACGCACGCTCCATAGATGGGTTTGACATTTACCGGCAAATTAATTTACCAAAGTCCTTTTTTTCCGATTATCGATAGGAAAAGACGAGATTGCTTCATAGCACGGCACAGAGAGGATCACGAACGAGAACGCAATCGAGTCCTCCTCTCGACAACGGAATAGGAAGGTTAGAGGAGACGGTGTCTCCGAGTGGTACGACGGAAAGAATCGTTCGAGGTTCGCGTTGGATGATCGAACGGAGTTAGGGGGACTAAACAGTCCGATAAATTATCGTTCTTTACGAGATTACCAGCTACGAACGCGGAATCTTGATAACGCGCGGTAAACGTACGTACGATGATCTTCGTTTCTAGAAAGAGAGAGAGAGAGATAGATAGAGAGAGGCTAGTCTCGGGGCAGTTAATAAAGCACCGATCTATCTATCTAGCCATCTCCTTATAGAAGAATACAACGACGAAAAAAAAAAGAATCATTACCTCCCGCGCATTCGCATCCCCCTCGCGTTGGTATCATCGGTGAACGTTCGTAAAGTATCTATCCATCTTTCGCTCCCTCTCCCTTTCGAAAGATATCCTCCTCTCCTCTTTAAAGAATGGCAGAGAGTCCCGAAGCGACCCTGAGATTTCGATCCTATCTCGCTCGATTCTCGATCGAAGGACATCT
Source organism: Ancistrocerus nigricornis (assembly GCA_916049575.1). NCBI lineage: Eukaryota > Metazoa > Arthropoda > Insecta > Hymenoptera > Vespidae > Ancistrocerus > Ancistrocerus nigricornis. The sequence continues at coordinate 784,799 of OU696668.1, read as the reverse complement.
CGATTGACCGAGTTGGAAAACAATGTGCCGAGCGTAGACCGACCGTAGATATACCGTCTTCTCACTCTCCATCGGGAAGAGGGAGAAGATCGCCTATTGTAAATTATCTCGGCGTCGTAATTATCCGGCGAAATGACGATCTTACCCTATTGCCGATTGCCGTGCTTATGTATGCGTCCGTTTCTTCGCAGATGATCGTCGTTGACTTCGTGGGACGGACGGAGACCGATGATTGCGATGATCTTTATGCCACGTTTTTGTTATGTATGTAAAAATAAAGGGATATAAACGATACAATGTATATATATATATATATATATATATATATATATATATATAATAATATAAAATTGTTAAAAGAGATTCAAACTATACTTATGTGTACTTTTGTATTCACGGGTGTAAATTTACCCTTATCGTTTCAAGTTTGCTTACTAAACCTCGTCGATATCGATATGTTAAAATGATTCAAAGTTCATTATTTGCATTTAAAGTATAAAATTTGTAATCACGAGTAAACATTTGGAGCGATAAATATGAAAATAAAAGAGAGAAGAAAACGGGATGAAATAAGATAAAGATAAAATATAGTAGAAAGAGAATCGAAGGAACGATAGGATAAATGGAGAGGGCGCTAAGGACGTGACAGGAGACACGAGAGTGCTATCCTGGACCAGCGAGAAGAGAAGAAGCCTTTCCTTGACTACATCTATGTCCCTCCCGGATACTCTCTCCCTCCCTTTCCGTCGAGTGGTGCGCGGCGCACATACATAAATGGCACTCTCTATCCATTCGTGTCGAATCAAAGATCACTGCTAATTCCGCCGGTACGCGTATCTCGCGATTTTTCTTCTACGGCTTGAACTCGTCTCTCTCTTACTCTCCTCGTTGTTGTTAACGGAGAACGGTCCTTTTCGAGAGCCCCCTTCTCTTTCTTTCCCCTTTTCGATCGGTCTCCTCGATCGATCGTAAAACGACCGAGTCGAAAGATTCGAGCGCGTGTTCGCGAACGACGACGAGGAGGCGTGGAAAAAAAATTAATATCTCGATCCGCGTCGGGATGATTCTTTTCGAATTAATAAAAATCGGTCTCGGCGCACACGTTGCAATCAAGTTGTCTCGTTTTTCTGCCATAAAATTATCTCTCTCCGTTCTTCTTCTACTCTTTTTTTTTTTTTTTGCTTCTCTCTCATCTTTCCGTGGACCCGTAATCGCGTTAAACGCGATTCCTTCCTCAAGTTTACTTTCACCTTCGAACGAGGCGATAAAAAAAAAGAAGTTTCTAGAAAGTCCCGAAATTGATTCCGGCAAACGAGACGAATGCCTTTTTTTCGCGCTCGTATCGTATAATTTATTATTACGTTCTCGATCATTACGATATCGCGTCTATGTATACATTCAGGGTGTCTCACCTAACTCGAGCATTGTTAATGATTCGATTATTTTGTAAGATAAAAAAAAATTGTCAGAGAAAAACAAGTATTTAATTCGAGGGGGCCAGGCAGTACGATGGACTAATATTTTCCTCTATTTAATTAAGTAATGGTTTCTTCCGACATTCTTTTTTATCGCAAAAAGCAAAAAGTTTCGTATTATCAAAAAATATAAAAATTATTTATAAAATTTGATCGATAAGTTATAAGTTACGTTTAATTATTAATATTTAAAACATATTATTAACATGAAAATTATACCTTGGCATTTGTTTAATGCAAATCCGAGTAAACCGTAATTTTACATTATGCTTAACTTAGGTGGGACACTACACACGTATTACATTCACAGAGGAAAAGGATAAAGGCGTGATTCGCGGATAAAAAGTGATAGAAATAGATGGAGAGTGAGAGATCTCGATTTCCCACGAAGATCTATCCATAATAGATCCGGACTCGTTCCGTGTAGACGGTAACGATCGATCGCTTGCGTTCCTTCGATATTTGCCTGCGGGTGATCGACGTTGATCGCGAGCGAGGATCGAGCGCGCGAGATGCATGTTAAGTTTAGCTATATATCGAGTAGAAATAGCCTACTCGCTTTCGGCGACTAGACCTTGGCGATGATCGCACCGATCGACCAAAAATGGCTTGGTAGATCGATATTAAACCGAGCGTACAGCGCTAATTCGACGTTTTAAACGCGGGCCGCGCGCTCGCCTAAAGGTCGTCTCGTCGATGGTGACACTCGCAACGTGTTTAGTGTGTTAAAAAAAAAATAAATCGTCAACGGGGATTTGCGGGATCGGGTTCGCGGAAAGGATCGAATCGATGCCTGTAATTCCCCAATCGGTCGATGATTAAGATATTAATCGTGTTATTTCTCGACCCATGGATGGTAATTCGATGTAATTCTGTACTCTCGATAACGAATGCATCGAGACGATTAAACGGTGGGTATTTTTCATGCTCTTATATAATCATCATCGCGTGTAATAACTGTGGATACGTATATAATTAGAAATCTACTCACGAATTCAGGACGTAATCGGGGTTGCGAACAATTTTTATAAGTACTAGACTACACTGTATAATAATTGATCCGAAGTTTCTGACTTTATATCATAGTAGACGGAAAACATTCTCGCTGCTCCCGTTTTAAAACCCGTCTCTTTGTCTCCGATCGCAAAACGAAAATTAGAATTCAGTAGGAGAACGATCAAGATATATTCGAGATAAAAGTGGGAGAGGTGGTTCTATGCCAGTCGAAGAGTTCGAATAAAAGTTCGACGCGACGGAACAACATCGCTTTTCGTCGTTCGCTCGACCGATCTGGATGGGACTCACGTTCTCGCATTTACATTCGACCTATTGTCTCTCCTCTCTCTCTGTTATATTCACCATTGGTATATCTCTCTACTCCTTCGACTCGATAAGCACAGCAGTCGAGGCCTTCGCTCTTGAACTCTCCTCGATTCGCTTTCGATGCTATTTTTACATTACGTTCTTCAACATCCTCGACCGACTCAGCCTGGTTTAAACGACTACTCCGATTCATCGTCGATATGCAATCTTATTGATATGCAGCCTGCGTCGATTATTGTCCGATCTTTTCCTCGAGTTCCTTGATCCATTCGGGTTTGAACTAGAAATCTACACTTTTCCTTCTAGCTCTTCTCACTAACGTTAAAAGGAAAACCGAACATCGTAGCGCGTTTACTCGTTTCATTGTCACCCTTCTCCAATTATGCGTCAGCTCGACTCGTTTATCACGGTGGACGTCTCGCGAATCCTGAAGACGAGAGATATCGCGAGAGTAGAGGTACGCGTTACGAATCGTAGCATTTTCTGGCCCTTGTCTACGTTGAGAGTACTCGTGTGTCGTGAGAGTGAGCGAGAGAGATAGATAAGTAGATAAAGGGAGAAAAAAGTTAGTGGGCAAGAGAGAGAGGGACGGGAAAACGAGAGTGAGCAAGCAAGAGAAGTTACGTAGGCATACATATGTAGAGTACGAGAAACGATGCATACCGCGAGAGTGCACTTTCGCAGGCACCTTGTTATGCGCTCCAGCTTTTATCTCTCACGCGTCCCGCGGTGATGAAGCCGCCCTGTCAGTCACGTACCCGAGGGACACGGGATTTGATTTTATCGTTGCCGGTCTTTTGCATACGCCGGCATCACAGGGATACCCACGGTGGTGGTACACATGTGTCGCCTTCGCTTCGTGCCGACCACTTTTACTTTTTTTTTTATTTTACTATCGCGAACTCGTTCGTATTAATCCATTCGCATCATTAGCACGTAGGTACTTGTGTGTCTACGTTTCGTTTACAGCGATACCGTACGTCGTAATATCGAAATATTTATCCGGAAAGATATAAATTCGATGATTGCTTTTCAAATATTAGACTTATTTCATTATATCATTATATCACTGACACAATCATCCACTAAAAATCACTATAAATATTCCAATCCGGTTCTTCCAATCCACAATGTGCACTTCACAGTACATACGTATATGGCTAGACTAGAAAAGCAAGAAACAGATCTCCCGCGTGATCTTTCATGAAATCCACGAAAGGAGCAGTTTTATCATCGGAAGGGTATCAAGAGCGGTTGCGATAGGAGGAAGAAGGCAAAGAAGAAGGAGAAGAAAAGGGTCTCATGGCGGCGGTCGGGCTACGAGCAGATCGCGGCTCGTGTTTGCGAAGCCATTAGAAGGCTCGTTACGTGTCACCAAGTCGGATATCACCGGCACCGTCGTCGTGCTCGTCGTCGTCTTCGTCGTTGTCCTCTTCGCGTCGTCATCGTTCTCCTACGAAAAGAGGGGAGAACGAGAGAAAGAGAGAGAGAGAGAAAGAGAAGGAAAGATGGAGAGTCGTCGGGCAGGCTCTCGCACAATTATGCATCCGCAGAAGACAGAACATTAATTTATGGTTGAAATAAGGGCCCGGCGTGTGCGCGCGCGTGTCGGCGCGTCTGTTGCGCCGGACGAGCGTGGGCGCCGTGAGTGCCTCGCTTAAAACATTTCTCTGGTTCACCTCCGGTGCGCGCCTCCAACGAGCTTCGAGAGAAAGAGAGAGATACAGCCGCGTGTTCGTTATTTGTACCCACGTATTTCTATACACGCGCATATAGAAATGTATATCTCTCTCTTTTTCCGCGTGTGTATACGCCTATGGCTCGTATAAAGGGTGTTTTAAAAATCACCAATTTTTTCTCACCTCTTCCATCATTATTATTAATTATAAAAACAACGATAACATTTATCATCTCCCGAATTTCCAATCTCGACGATTCATCGAAATAACTCATAAAAATCGTTAAAGATTGAAATTTGTTCCGTTTCGCGACTTTTATTTCTTATCCACCCAGTATACTTACTCGGCAAAGCTCTTAACCCCTCCCAGTTTACTCTCGGTTCCACTTCTTCTCTCTCTTTCTCTCTCCCGTCGCGAGCTGCGATGCAGGCGATTAATAACCAAGGTGTTTCGAATAAATTAAAGCACTTACTTATCTCCCTCGTGCGTGGTGCACCGATAGTACGTACCGCGGTCTCGTCGTGACACGACAAACATATTCGTTGGATTCGTTCTCACCTATTCACCTGGTATTCCGTCCTGGGATTGCTTACACTCGGCCACTTGGGTGGTTCCGGGCATCGCTGTCTCCGCTTGGAACGATATTTCAAAGCAGCTACGATAGCGTCCTTCCTTCCTTTCTCTCTCTTTCTTTTAAGAACGCAGCATCCGTTCTCGGACGAGATCGGCGACTCGCAGTCTGCCGTTCACCGATATACAGTAGTCTCTCCATAATCCGGCACTATGCCAATCCGGTCCCTCCAATAGTCCGGCGCTTTCGTAAAGGAATAATACAAATACAACACAGAAATATGATTTTTTTATAACGTGATGTAACGGAACGTTGTACTTCGAACGAGTATTTGATCGGGCAAATTCGAGATGCATCGATTTTTTGACAAAAATCCTGATGTATGCATCAAGATTTAGAAAGAAGAAAGCATGCAGAATACTGTCCCGTTGTCCGTTTTTCGATATCGTTGCGGAGTGTTGAAAAATAAATTTTTTAAGTGTCGGAGTATGGGTCGTTTTCAAGAGAAAAATTGCTGTAACTTTTTAACCAGTCATCCTATCGAAGCCACACTGCCATATTCGTAAATTAGAGACTTTCCCCTTTCGAACAAGTATTTGATCGGGCAAATTCGAGATGCTTCGATTTTTGACAAAAATCCTGATGTATGCATCAAGATTTAGAAAGAAGAAAGCATGCAGAATACTGTCCCGTTGTCCGTTTTTCGATATCGTTGCGGAGTGTTGAAAACTAAATTTTTTAAGTGTCGGAGTATGGGTCGTTTTCAAGAGAAAAATTGCTGTAACTTTTTAACCAGTCATCCTATCGAAGCCACACTGCCATATTCGTAAATTAGAGACTTTCCCCTTTCGAACAAGTATTTGATCGGGCAAATTCGAGATGCTTCGATTTTTAACAAAAATCCTGACCTATGCGTCATGATTTTTGCCAAAATGGTCACCACCGCCGATTTCAATGTTTAATGGCTCATTTTAAAGATAAAAGCATGCAGAATAATGTTCCGTTGTCCGTTTTTCGATATCGTTGCGGAGTGATGAGAAATAAATGTTTTAAGTGTCGGAGTATGGGTCTTTTTCAAGCTTAAAACTGCTGTATCTTTCCAACCAGCCATCCTATCGAAACGCGACTTGCATATTCGTAAAGAGGAGACTTTTCTCTTTCGAACAAGTATTTGATCGGGCAAATTCGAGATGCATCGATTTTTGACAAAAATCCTGATGTATGCATCAAGATTTAGAAAGAAGAAAGCATGCAGAATACTGTCCCGTTGTCCGTTTTTCGATATCATTAAGCAATGATGAGAAATTAATTTTTTAAGTGTCGGAGTATGGGTCGTTTTCGAGGCAGTCTTTTCATCTGATATCTGCCAGATCGCTGATATACTAAAAGTAGTAAATAGGAATACATTATCGAGCTACTATGATAAATCTCGTTTCTCAAAATCGCTCTCAACGACGATAACGATCGTCGTGGTCCAGCATCTGTATGTACGCGTGTGTGTATGCGACGAAGGAACACGGCTAATTAATTACGATTGCGCTCACGCGCGACGACGACGGAGACTATGCGAAGGAGTCGATGGAAATAGTGTTCTCTCGACGTGTCACCGGGGTTCAAGATTCTTAGATCGATGTGCGCGCGTATACGAGTCCATCGGCCGATGGTAATTAACCCATAAAAGAGAGGAGAGTTCTCTATGAACGTGGACGAGTATAGAGGCACACGTATGTACCCGTACACGTGGTTGGTTGTATGCATAAATGTCTTTCCTATGTATGTAACTCGAGAGAAGACAATGGAACTAGGCGTTCCGATCGCTTAACGGTATAGAAATATCTTTGTTGTTTAAGAGAAAGAGAGGGGCAATCGTAAAAGAGAGAGCAGGTCGACGATGTCTTATTCTCGTAAGGTCGTACTCTCATAGGACGATGTATACTATATAATACATCCCAAGGAGCTGGAGGAGGATTCGATGCAAACGTCGTCGTCGTCTTCGTCGTGCAGGAGCTAGCAGGTTCAGCAGAGTTTAACCTTGAGAATGATTAGAAAGCAAAAGATCGTCCAACGGCTTGGATCACGACTCGTCCTCGCTCCTGCAACCTCTCAGCATCTCGCAGGACTTTGAACGAGACCGTGACGCGATCATCCTCTTTCTCGTACGAGAGACTGATTGTGAGTTTCGTTTCGAGTTTGGTATGTAGGGTAGGTTGGGGTTGATGGACGGTTGTTAATGATACTCGTTCTCGATCGTGATTAAGTAATTATCGGTTCGAAAGGGATTGGGTATATCCTTTTTAGTCTTATCCTGACAGAAATTATGAAAGAATGGAATCATTATTGTTACATAATTTATTTAATATTCCATTATTCTCATACCTGTCCGAGTTATTCATATTATTTTTCTTTTGAAAACTTGTTCACGAATCAATTTCGTGATCGTGCGAAACTTATCTCAATAACGGTAGGTAAATATATATTATTTCTTGAATATGTTTAATGCAATTAAACATTCCCGAACCATTCTACTTCCAACCATCGAAAGAAATCAGTAGAAAATAAAAGATTCCTCTGACAACAGGTTGGTCGGAGAGCGTAGGTTTCCTCTGTCACCCGTGTCGGGTTCTCAGGTGCAGCGGCTCGAATCCGCCAGGGCTACCGAGGATTAGCGGATACGAGAATCATTCGATATAATTGACGGTTCGCGAGGCCTCGGTGCACGAATTATGAAAGGCCGACCAATGGCAATCGTTGGACGGTTCTAATCGGCATCCTCGCTCTAGCCGTTCCTACAGGACATACGAATAGCACGTCTCTAATCGTTTTTTCTTCTCTTTTTCTGACGTAGATACACGAAGGACGCTCTCACGCGTGGAAAGTCTTCTCTTAGGACTATCCCGTTGCTCGCTTGCGTGGTCCAGGTACCGACCAAACGTGGTCCGAATTAAACCTGCTATTACGTTGCTCGCGGCTCGCTTCATAGCCGATCGCCTTCGCTATCGTTTATATAGCGGTAATTACGGCTACCCGGCTCTTCTTTCTTTTTCTTCCTCTTCTCCCTCTTTTTTTTTTTTTATTTTCTATCCCTCTTCCCCGTTCACTTGCCGCCGTTCGAAAACTGATTTTGACCGCAATTAGTGGACTAATTAAATAGCCCGGCGCGTAGACCGCGCACACGTGTCCTTCTTTACCGGCCGACGTCGTTATCGGGATCTCTCGACTAATTATTCAAAAAACACAAATTAGCTCTGATCGTGATTAATGAAAGGCGTGGAGAGTGGTAAAGATGGGGTAGGGTGGAGGGGGTAGAGCGTTGCACGGCACTTTCGAAGTTTCTAATGGACCGAATCCTCGAGGAGGAGCAAATCGGTGGGCTTTGAAAATTTTATTTGCTTCTTGCTTTCTGTTAAAAGAGAAAGAGAGAGAATTCATTGGTTATATATTTCTTTCCTCTCTCTCTCTCTCTCGTTTTCTCTCTTTGTCGTCGATGGAAATCGGAACGACATCGGTGGTCCCCGAAATCGTTTCGTGCGGCCACCCCGTTAAAAATTATCTTCCTCTTCTTCTCCTCTTGGTATGAATACTTGTGAGAGCGAGAGAGAGAGAGAGAAAAGGAAGAAACGAAGAAGCTCGTCCAGCGGCGAGCAAACAAGGCCATTTAAATGTATCAAGGATACACCGGAGATGCAGGGCCACGATCACGATCGATCATCGCGCCTCCACGCGCGCTCGCGTGATACTTTACACGTCCTTAAGTCGACCCCAAGAATATTCTTAGCCGCGAACTCGTTTTTACGTCTACCTAACCGATACGCATCGGGGTGAGTCACACGACTCGTTATACTATATCGATACCTCTCGATGATCAAGATTTGAAATAAGTAAAAGTAAAGAATTTTCGATTAAGTTTCGCAGCTCGACGGTATGAATTTTAATGTGGAACTTTGTTTTTATTATTAATAAGAATATGTAAAGTCTCTTCTGGATATTATACGGATCTCTTAATCCTCCTCGAGGCTATGATTTATCGCGCTTAAAAATACCTTTTTATCGTGTAGGTATGCATTTATTTAAAAATATCTACGTGCATTAATTTGTTTTTTCTTACGTCAAAATTTAAAGAAACTTTCTGACGATCGTAAATATACGATACATTTATCATCGTGTCACGTATTCCCGTTCTTCATAAAAATAGTAGATATCAGCTCGAGTTTCGCACAGAATCAATTCCAACGATCTTCCACGAGCAAAGTTCCCATAGGCGTGTTGCCCTCTTCGTGTGCCACGTTACAAATGTACGTACAACGCGACGAAACGATAAGATAGCGGACCCTGTCTAGGGACAAGCATCGATCGGTAATTTGTTCGTGAGCTTATTAATCATATCATCGCGATAGATCGGGGATTTTACCTACTACTACTACTAGTAGCTAAGAGGTACCGGTCTCCGCGTGACATCCACGATGCTCTCGAATGATTTTTAAATCGCTTTATCTCGTCTCGATCGGAGTAACGTGCGCGCGCGCGTGAAAGAGAGGAAGAGAGAGAGGAATCCACCTGTCGACAAGGTACGCCCTTATCGGTCGCTCGAATCGCTTCTCCTTTGATTTAATAAGACCTCCGAGCGATGACGTGATCTTGACGTACGTCTTTCACCCTTCTCTCTCTCTCTCTCTTTCTCTTTTTCTCTCTTTCGGTCCTCTTTCGAAGTGGTCCGCGTGGCCACGTTTCGCGCTCGTGACTCGATGTCGAAGAGTGGAATGCACTGAGTCGGAGCTCTACAGGATCAGCAACGTGTCTCTTTCCACTCCTTCTCTCTCTCTCTTTCTTTCTCATTTGAATTCCGTTCGAGTAAGTATCGTTCGCTCCATCGAAGGACCTCCGTTGTCCTCTCCTTCGAAAGAGGGACGCGAGCCTCTTTCCAACTACGATCTCGCAACGTGCGTCCCAAACAACGATTCTTGCGAATTCCGCGAGCTCGATCGACATCGCAAAGACCTTCTACCACTATCGATCGCATCTTTCTTCTTTTGAAAAAAGGGAATCGAGATTATTGGATGGTTTTGCACGATCCTTTCGTATTTGGTTCACGAAAAATACGTTCTCATTCTGATTTCAAGTAATGTTTACCTAAAAAAAAATAAACTGTTATTTTAGAATTTAATTATTGGTGACAGTATTTTTAAGCAAATACAGTGAGTACTATCGGAAAAGTTTTTATACCTTTTTTTTTTTAATGGGAAAGACTGTTTCTACACCTAATATTAGTTTGAATTACTAAGATCACCAAGACGAATGAAATATTTATAAGAAATCTTAGACATTCTTTAGATTAGATCCAATTTTATTCAATTTTACTTTCACGAACAATAAAATTCCAATTCCGCTCGAAATTTGTGCCCGACTATGCACGTTGCGGAATCCGATCGAGCCAATTAAGGATCAATTACACGATCGAACAGAGACCAAAGTGATCTATGAATCTTGTGTAGTCTCTCTAGTAGAACACGCTCATCGAAGTCGTTATCCTTCACGTGGGCGTTCCGCGTGTCGCCGCGCGCATTATCCTGCTGTCTCTCTAGCGTAAACTCGACTGACTACTAACGAGAAGAGAAAAAGCACGACATATCCCAATTTCCAACGTTCGTTGGTCGGTGTCTTGATCGATCTACGTCGTACCATAACGAGTTTCTCGAGCTGGGTAACAACTCTCCGCTTATTACGTGTCGACGTAGATCTCGACGTCGATGTTCTATAGTATTTTCGTACACTCGAGCGGAACGCTTCTGAATGAGAGTGTTTCATACTGCACCGTCATAATGCCGATCAATGAGAAAGAAAGAGAGAGACGAGAGACTTTTTACATAACCGAGGTACTAAGTCACAGCTGACTCTTTCGCTCCCCACTATTTTCTTGTTTCTCTCGCGAAGCATTGAAATTTAATTGCCTTGTCGGTACTTTCCATCCCTCGGAAAAAAGCGTATCGCGAATGGAGCGACGTTCCCGCGCGTTAAAACGCGTCCCGATCGATGTATCTCGATCGTAAGACAGTGTCCGGGATATTCGCGAAAGCGGAATTCGTGTTTCTTTACGTCGATCGTTCGATCCCCCACCCCTCTTGCCCACCTGCTTAAGAAACAAATCGATGGATAAGGCAACGTTAAATTAGGTACTCGTCGGAAAGGAAATCATTACCTCGATCGTTCTCTTTATCGAGTCAGCGCCGGCGACCTTCTGGATAGATCGCTGAACAATAATCTAGCCGCTAACGATCTTCGTGATCGGTCAGATGTACCTCAAATCGAAAGTATTAGAATGTGTCGTATGTACGGTGTGCCGCCGTCGCTCGATTTGTTTAACTTCAATTCGCTTCTCTCTCTCTTTCTCTCTTTCTTTTTTCCTTTCTCTCTTTCTCTTTATCCGAGAGATATATATCGTCTCTCTGTGTGGCGTATAATTGATCATTATCATCGGGACGGGCCTCCTTTACTTCCAATTACAGCTTCTCCCGACGTCGTAATTTTTACCTTTCGATACTCATAAGATAAAAGTTACGATCGTTTCAGCCGCTTATTTCGAAAGTGGTGTAAGAATCCAGTTATGGGACTTAACGATAATCTAGTTGCTATAGTTACCGATCGATTCGATGAATTTTATTGAATAGAGAAAATTGTTTGATATTCTTTAGAAAAAATAATTAATCGATAAAATAAAAACGAAGATAATATTTATCTTGAAGGTGAATTAAACCCTGTAATTTGAACGACGTGTTTTAAAATAAATGGTTAATCTTTTCGTGCCGTAATTAAATCATCCTTCGTGAGATGAAATCATCGATTCGCTAACGATCGAAATTATTCTGTTCGCACCGTCGACGACGAGGAAAACTCATTGAAGCCGAGACGAGCTAAGGGAAGAAGCGACAAAGGGGAAAAAAGACAATGGAAAGAGAGGGGCGAAAGGAGAAAAAGGCGGCGTGACCGCGCGCAAACGCACCGTCCGAAGATCCTAAGGCGCGTCCCGACGAGATTACAGGCTTAGTAATTAATATATTGAGCGGTAATTAATATATTGGTCGGAGTACGACGGCAACGTGTTATTACCCCGGTCGGAAGAGGGTGGGAGAGAGAGAGAGAGGGTGTTCCCTTCTCTTTACGAAAGCACGAATTTTGGTCGAGTGGTCCAGCGCAGCATCCCTTCAAAAAGAAAAAAAAAAACTTTCCAGGAAATAAATATATAATCTTTATGAGGATATTCTTGTTGACAAGTATAATTCCATATTGAATAAACTATTATTATGCTGATTTAATTTATGATCAAAAAATAAGTTTCAATAATATTTAGTCAATACTTTCCGTTCATCATTAACATTCTCGATTAATCATTGATTATTATCACGATACGGTCCACGAGCATTTAAATATAAAATGTTCCCCGAAGTTATTACGTCGTGTCGCGACCACTGGTAACGGGAGTATGCTTGACTATAATTTATCGATGGCCCGCCTCCGATAACTTCTTTTCTCCCCATCCTCGAGCACTCTTTCATCCCTCGGTTTCTTCTTTTCACTAGTTGCCACAGGTGAAGAGAGAAGAGCAGCGAAGCGAGGCGAGGGGAGAGGAGGAGTCGCGCGCCGAGCTCGAGATGGTAAATCGCGATCCGTAAGATCGTGGTGCTCGCTCGAGTAATTCGCCGAAATTGAACGCGCGTCGGAGAAGTTACGAGTTGTTCGTGTCGTCGATAAAAGGATCACGTACGTATGTATAGACTCGCGTACGTACGTTCGTGCGATGTCCCGAGGCAGTTTCGTGAAACATCGACGATGCGAGTCGCTCGTATCGTTCTTCTTTTTTTTCCATATTATTTATCATCAGAAATATGTACTAAATATATGTATACACTCGTTGGTACGTATGTAAACGTTCAAAAAAGTTGAGTAAACGAAGAAGACACGTTCGATCGGTCGAATGGCAACAGAGAGCGCGTGTTTCGAGCGATTCAACGCGGTTTCGTCGAGCGGTCATTATTATCGCATTAAACGTTTCGATTATCATACTACGAGTTTAGAGATCAATCAGCGTAAATCACGCGAGCCGCAGGAATAAAGAAGTCACGCGGGAACGTAACCATGCGAGCACGAGTGCCCGTGTGACAAATGACACGAGGAAGCCTTATAAGGGTAATTATGATAAAACGTTTATCGTGGGGCTGATGTAATCGCGAAGTGAGTTACGATCCGAAAAAATAATTATGCCAATCCTCGGCGTTCGGTTTTTATAGGAATCTCGCGAATTAAATAAATCCACGATCAATTGTATTACATTAACACGTTTGTTGATCAATTATTTCAAGAATCAATTAACGTCGACTACGTTTTTTTCTTTAAAAAACTCAATGAAATATGTATCTAAATACCTAATTAGAAATTTTTTAAAAATTTCATTTAATTCCATTAGATTCAATTAAGTACTCGTCTTGCTATGATATACTAGTACCTACTTATTTAAAATATAACAAGACGTCTAACTTGAGACAAAATTAGCACGCGTGATTTAGATAAAAAAAAAAACATTAGATATTCTCGAGTTAGGATAAAGATTGAGATCTGGATCGGAAGATAAAAGATCAGATCCTGGAACGATCCGACGCGTCGATGGACAATATAAGCTTGCGCGCACACGGTCGTCGTCTCCCTCGTCACCTATGACGAAATACCGGGCGCACCATCTGCGAGATCATTAATATCTACCAGCGCACGCATATATAGATATATAATATATACATATACCCACATACGCAAAGGCGTACTCGTGCGAGAGAGGAGAGCGAGGAAAATGTTCTCGGAACGGCTATTAGTCGAGCTAAAGATCGCGGCCATGTATGGAGTTTATTAACTCGATATTACGACCAAGGATCCGTACGCTTAGATATGCACCGACGACTACGTTCCGACTGGTTTCTCTATCTCTCTCATCCCCCCTCCCCCCAAACGCTCTCCTTCCTCTTCACTTACCTTCTCTTTCGTTCTCTTCTCCCATCGATCTCTCCAGTCTCGATATCCGAGTTTACGTACCTGATCTGTTATGAGTCTTTTGTTGAATGTTGTCTTGAAATTCAAAATTCGCGAAAATTTGATTTTAATCTTGTTTTTTTTTTTGGATTCTGGACATTCAGCTGATCGTCAATGTCCTTTCGATACCTCTTCTATTTTTCATGACTGCAACGATGCACTACAAATGCATTCTATATCAAATATTTGATTTATATAAAAATATCAGGAAGTACAAGATACATTTTTACTATAACGATCTTAAAAATGCTAATAGTCCATTTCTACGTTACCACATTCCCGGTAGGTATACCTAAAATAGCAAGGAGAGCAAAGATCGCAAAAAGTTTCTCACTTAAAAATCACACACGTTCGAGCCACGAAGATTAACGCCATGGCGCCCGACGTGCATTGTTTCTCTCACCTATACCATCGAAAGGATAATAAATTTCGGGTCATTCTAATCTCTTGGAACGATCGTCCTCATAGATATGCATCGGCTCGAGGAAGAAGAGAAGGAGGACATCGATTCGAAGGAGAGCACGAGAGAAGCGTGTAGAAGTCCTACTATAGAATCGAAGACGAAAAAATCGGGCGGATTCTCTCGCGCTTGCACGTGCACCGCGAAACGTACCACCACCTCTCGCAAAGCTGCTGCTGCTATTGCGTTGAGAAATCGCGGAAACCGAGTCGATTCTTCGAAAGGTCAGGCCAGCGACATTTCGTGCACTCGTCCCGAACGAGTTCTCCTCGATCCCTGCCGCACGCGCGTTAATTTCCCTTCTTTTTGTGCTTAACACCCCCTCTCGCGAAAGGACGGCTTCGATTCTTTGTTTTTTAATATCATGAAATTTTATTTCTATAACTCGTTTCGATATCTCGTTTTACGAAGCTTTAAGAACCGTTCGTTGACGTTGGGAGAAATGAACCCGTTGCGTGCTATCTTTGATCTACGAAGAGGAAAGAAACGCGGAGGGAGGGAGGGGAGGAAGGTTGTCTCGTTGCCGAGTTCGAAAGGTGATGAAACTCTTCGACTCCTCTCTGGAACTCTCGTCCATTAGCAAAATGAGGTGGAATTAGTGCTGCGAAACCGGGAATCCAAGTGGAAATTTGTATTCTATGTGTCTTGAAATGATTCGGTTAGACGGTTAAAGGTCATCGCGAGCGAGAAAGAGATTGGAGATAGGGGAAATATATTCCGAAGGAACGATATCCTCGCTTTCGTTACCATCTTCATTATAATAATATAAAAATATAGGTACGTTTCTTGGGTTCCAAGTATCGAAAACAATCTTATCAATCAAATTTCATCAACATGATTTCGGTTCGTCATCCTAACGTCGTACAAGAAATGGGAAGAGATATTCGTTTATCACAGGATTTGGTGCTGATAGTCAGTCGGGACTGGCTAGTTTAGCATTATCGATCGCCAGCAGCTAGATCGTCGTGATATTTTAGCTGGTCGGGATATTCACCGTTGAAACCCGATCCCAGGGATCGTCCTTACGGATCCCCCATCGGGAAAGCCTCTTTGAGAAGCCGGCATCTTCCTTCTCTTTCCTTCTATCTCTCTTTCTCCGTCTTTCCTTCAGAGGACGATACGCGAATGCTCCTCGCTCCGCTGCCCGTTGCTTCGTTGAGTGATATAAAAGCGGCACTCGCGAATAAATACTCCATTGCGGGAGTACGGGGCCCTAAATATTCATGGGGTATCGAGTAGTTCCTTCCCTCTCCTTCTATTTCTCTATCTCCTTCTCTCGTTCCACTCTTCGTCTACTATCCGAAGTCCTACGAGGAACGTCACGTTTGTCTCTTACGTTACCATTCGAAGATCGCTATGCTCTTCTTTGTCTATCTCGTATGGAACTCGGTATAATACTTACGAAACGTAACCTCCGCGTATATACGTTCCTGCTACGTTCCGATGGACGATCGGAATGAAAGAAGGAAAAAAAAAAAGAAGCAGTTAGAGCGACTTTCCGGAAGCATTCTCCTTCCACTCTTCGCGTTTCGAGAAAGAATGAGACAGAGAAGCTCGTAATTGCGTTCTCTTCCTTGAACGCAATTGATATCGAATGAGAGTGGAAGATAGGATCTAACGGACGACGACGATGCTCCTGGTTGGTACACCTTCTCGAGGACACCAAGAAAGATGATAAAACGGGGTAGCAAAGATATCTTATCGCGTACCCGTCTAACAACTGGATTATAATCGTAATGAGCATTTAGAGAAGAGATAGATCATAATCTTCTTCTCGGTAAACCGTTTGACAAACGCCTCGATTACGATTGACGATTTTATCGATCAAACGACACTCGAGATTTCGCGATCTCTTGCGTCGATAATCGATATATATCTTTGGATAGTCAGTCGGATCGAATCCGGCATTTATACTGTTATATAAAGAAAGACGGAGGGAATACTTCGTTAGATCTTGATTTTGATAGCCAATCGTTCTCGATTTCGAATCAGGGGGGAACGAGCTTGCCGTTAATTAATTAACCGGTGTAGTCCGTACGAGGGAATAGGGCGAAAGCCGCGCGTCCGCCTGATCTCGAGGAGTCTCTCCGGTGTAATTAAGTTTGCCGGTTTGAATTACACTCGAGTGGCGACGCGATGCTCGTCGGACGTCCTCGCCGCCGAACGAGAGAAGATGCTTCTCTTCTTCCTCCTCTTCTCGATTTTCTTTCTCGTATAAATGTATACCATACACGTATATACATGTCTATTGAGAGTTTGCGCGTGTAACGTGTGTCCGTCGCCTCGCGCGTTAATCTCCTTCGGTGCACCACCACCGAGGCTCGAACAGAGAGAGGGAGATGCCCCAGCGACTTCATCGAGGGAGCATCGATCTTTACGAGCGCTTCGATGCCAGCCCTCACGCAATTATCTCTATCCTTCGTATCCTATCCAACCGCCGCCGCCGCCGCCTTGTAAGCTCGCTTATGAGATAAAACGTACCGGCGTATCGCTTTTCTTTCGAGCACCTCCGAATCGTTCGATTATTCCCGTGAAATACGTCCGGATGAGAGCGTTGCTTTCGTTTTTTTTTTCGACTGGCTCGTTGGCTCGGAGAATTATTAAGTGAAAATTGTAATTAACGTGTATATTATAAATTTAGTTGCTTGCAAATTGAATTTTAAGAGGGATCGTATTTTTGATCGATTCGATCGGATGTGCGCGCAAGAAACATTTAGCACCAAATTGGTATCCGGTGTTTTCTTTATGAAATGAAAAATTTCACTTTTACATGTGTAAAAAAGTATTTAACTATTATGTATTAAATGATTATAATAGATATACCTGATATAATATCTATAGTACGTTTATAAAATTATATACACTTGTAATACAATTATCTAATAAAATATATCAACTACACGTAGGAAGCGTTCTCTTTTTATCGCGCTCTAAATTCGCTCGGTCGAGAAACGGAAGAGATAGGAGAAGAGGAGCGTGATTCGAGGATAGCCGCGAGCGAGTGGAAGAGATTAAGGCGATCGTGGCCTCGACATTATGTAAGGTCGCTCGGTTAAATCGACGATAGGTAGAATCGCCTGCATTAGAGCGCATCGATAAGACCGTTTATTTCTCCGCTCTGTCGGGAGATTATTTCTTCTCTCTTTTTTGTCTTTTCTTTTTCAGCATTCGACTCGAAGGTATTCCTCGATCGATTTCAACGCAGCATTCGAGTGGCGCCGCGCGAAACCACGACAAGTGTCGTAAGATAACGAAGAAAAAGAGAAGAGTAAAAAAAAAAGATCGCGAGAGATACAACGTTCGCGCGCGCGCGAAGTGGGACGGGTTATGAGATCGAATGGCTATGCGTGATCGGGCACAATTACGCGTCTACACCGCCAAAGGTTAATGCCGAGAAACAAGTTGATCGTTCGTGACCGAAGACGCTTCGTAATTAGTCATTATATTTGTATTTTTAAGATGTCTCGACTCCCACTCTCTTTCCTTCTCCCTTTCTCACTATCGATCCGTACTTTTTAATCGATTCTGTATGTTTTACCAGATCTTTGGTTTATTTTGCTATTTTTTTCTTCTAATTTAAATTATTACATATAAAAAACTTCGCTTCGATGAAAACACGTGTATACCATTACAGCTTATTCAAATATACCATTATTTCTTAATACAAAATTATAACGCTTGAAAGGATAAGTATAGGTTAAGAAAACGTATACCACATAATTTCTTAAAGCAATAAAAAAATATTTTAGGCGTTCCTCGTGAATGCTACGCTACTATAATACGCTCTGCCTGAAATTGGACACAAAAAATCTACCTTGTTTTGTCTCTTTTGCAATTTTACAAATAAGTAAAAATACTAATAAAGATATCAATATTCGAGCTCGGAAGATTCCACGATTCAGCAAAGTGAAACGATAGACGTGGGTAAGGAGCAGAAAAAGGAGGAGGAGGACGTAAAAGTAGGCACGCGTGATCGGTCGCAATCACGCGTCTACTTTAAAGGTTAATGCCGGATCGCCAGAAAAATACTGGAATTAATGCGTCGCGTGTGGCTACCGGTTGCGTGCTCGATGACCATTCCGAGCGATCCGAAGGGAGAGAAAAAAGGTGCGCGCCGATATCGTCGACGATGGTCGACGCTCGACCGACGGGCGTAAACACGCGTCGAGAGAAATTCGAGAAGATTTTTACCGAAAGCAGAAACTTTTTATCTTTTCACTCTATCTATCCTTCTTTAGTGCCTTTTTCTGTCTATCTTTGATGACCTCGCACCGATCGATCGATCGTCCTCGATCGCCCTCGACCTCACTCGAGAGAGCAATCTCGTCTAGCTTCCTTCTTTCGCGACATATTCCGATGGGATTTCCTCACCGTGGGAATACAAACGCGTTGCCATACCGTGGTGCGAAAAAGGGAAGAAGAATTAATCTGTCTTACATTAGTTACCAGAGTAATGCCAAGTTCGTATTCTAGAAAAATACTTGGAATTAGTGACGAGCTCTCGGTATAAGGATTTCATTTTAAATAGTAGACCCTTGCGATAGTTACTAAAACTTGTAATTTTTTTTTAATTTTGCGACACTTTACAAATGTTTAAAATTATACAAACTTTTATATTCCATAAGATAATTTATTAAAAATATTCCAGATGACTTTAGCATCAGAAATGAATCAAGAACTTTAGTCACGCGTAGGTATCTACATATATTCGAAGCGATTATAAGCCTGTCACTAATTAAAAAGTTAATCGACCAAGAAGTAATGAAACACGACCATATCCTTCTCCCTTTTCTTCTTTAGCAAATCGAAGGATAGGCGAGTCGAAGAATGACTCTACGTACGGTACCTACGTAGACACCGAAGTCGATATCGAAGTTTGACGCTCGTAACTCGGCGCGTAATGACTTACGGAATTGCGCCCGACCGGACGTGTAATTTACGTGCCTCGTAATTCGCGCCTCCACCATCCGTGCGAGAGAGCGAGTCTAACTTACAACGATCCGCTTACAAAGTTACATCGGCGTATAACCCCTACCGGTGCCTCGTAATTTCGGCGCTAACGATCGCCGCCTTGTGAGAACGAGGAGAACCGAAGAAACCCAGAGTGCGTTCGATCGAAACGACAACGACGAGCCTTCGACGTGATCTACGAGGATCTACAACGAGGATCTTTGAATCCTTCTCGATCCTCGTAATACGTTATTCTAAGGAAGCTTATTAACGATCCCGATCCGATTGAAAACCGAGCTCGAAATTTCTATTTCCCCGCGTGGTCGCTCGTCCGCTATCGCGTGATTTCGATTTCTAACGGTTCTTACGTTTCCGTATTAGGTTTATAAATACACGAGCGCGGCCGTGCTCTTTATCAAGATGGGAGAGCAGAGAAACGCACGCAAAACGATTCGCCTTTGGCATCTCGATCGGGGCCCGGTACCAGCGGCTTGACCCCACCGGTCGACCTCTATGACCGACCCTGCCGGAGGATTCTCCCAGTCACGGAACTCGATCGTTCTTATGACCGATCGCGTAATCGTACTTACGCTTTGAACTTAAATATTCGATTTGCGTTACTTAACCCGTCCCCTAAAGTTAGCTGTCCAATATTATCGAAAATTATTCCCAAGATTTTCGAAGCTCACGAGACTCGCCTTTGACCGACGATGAATATAACTACAAAAATAAAAATAAAAGAAAGAAAGAAAAGAAAAAAGAAAAGTATAAACCTCGGCGACGATAATATCGCACGCGTATACACATTATCTCGCTGAATATCTGCCGATAATATCGGGACAAGTGCTCGCACACCCCCACGAGCGAAGGAGAGGAGGTGGAAAAGGAGGAGGAAGGCGCTGAGACGCACACCTTCTCTCCGACACGCTTACACGTACGTACGTATATACATCGATGCTCGGTGCATCTCGAGCGTCTCTTATATGGGAGATGCACCGGCGTTGCACCATAATATTATTAGATAAACGGCGAGCCGCTAGATAGTGTGTGCTTCTATATGGTTTACATAAGCGGTTGTGACCCCTCGCCACGCCGGAACCTCTCCTCCCTTCCCCGTCCTTTACCTTCTCCTCCTTCATCTCTCGCTCCGTGTCTTCTTCCTCTTCTCGATGCAACATCGCGCTCCGGTCCGGTATTGCAGCGAGGCGCAACACACAACTGCAAGCGACAAGTGCGATCCTCCGTATGCTACTCGCCCCTCCTTATCCTCCTCCTTTCTTCTCCTCCCGCGTCGTTCATCTCCAAAGGGTTAATGGGGTTTCAGGGAAATTGCTTCGCGCCTAGCGACGGCTAGAAACCGCTCTCTCGGAACCAGCTGGCATACACGGCATTCTCTCGGTCTTCTTCTCTCTCTCTCTCTACTCGTTTCTTCCTCTTCTTCTTGGCGATGACAAGCGAGGGAAGCTGCCTCCTACCGTCTTCTTATTCTCTTTCCGATCTAACGAGGAGATTCTCGAGAAGAAGAGGGTCGCCGAGATACGTATCTCATCGCATCGATTAGAATAAAGTGGAATTTTGTTGTACCCGGGGAAAGGGAAAGAGATTTTGATTGAAATACGGAAGAAGAACGTAAGCTTGGATTATAGTACGGAGTAATTATGAAAATGAATTTTATTTTAATAAAGTTTAACAAAATTGTATTACTCATTTTAATTTATGCTTATCCACATCACGGTATAATTATTATATTTATAAGGATCACGAACCCATACAATTAGGAGATTCCATAAGACGATTCTTTCCGAACCGAACGTGCTCGTCCGATTCCACCGTTGGAAGAGCATGGTCGCCTATCTCTTCCTCATCGACATTCAATGCCGCGGAGCGGTATCTTTAGCGATCGTGACACTAAACTTCCCCGCGACCTTGTTTCCCCCGGACGACGACGAAAGATCGAAAGAGAGAGAAGTAGACGACGGTGGTCTGGTGAGATCGCGAGAGTACCTACTCGAGAGATCTCGTAGTGGTGAACCAAGCCAAGCTTTGGCGCGTTGCATTCGCGAGATTTCCGTGAGAGCCGACGTGATCGAAAAGCCAATATCTGTGGTTGCGAGCTCCTCCGAGAGGATCGAGCAAACGAACGAACGAGAGAAAGAGAAAAGATAGAAAGAGAGACCGCTACGGCCAAGCCGTAGGGAGAAACGAGGCAGGCTCGCCTAATGAACCGATCGCTGTATCGATTAGCGCCGGTTAAGAGCGATCGATTGCGTGTCTTGTCAAATTTGTCAACGGGTGCGAACTCGGCGCAGACATAACGATCCCAACGCTCTCGGCCGATCGCGACGCTCGGCTGCCGCGCTATTACGAAACACCCCGATCGCGAGGAAAAAGATAAAGAAATCGGCGCTCACTTAGACCGGATTAGATCGTACTTACCTTCGCTCCCGGTATATACCTAGATGCGGGATCTATCTGGTTACAGGGAAAAACTTGGACCGTGAGAAGTCATTTTAACGCCGTATTATCGAGATTTAGTCTTGCGAATTCTCGCGATTTTTACAATTATGGTCAAGTATGCTGGCGAATATTCGACGAATGTACGGTGTTACGTTTTTATTTCGTTCGGTGCATTTGTTTTTATTCCGTTCGAGTGAATTATTGTTATTTCGGAATTCTAGAATATATTTTCTAATTGATTTCAATGATTTACCGTTATTTGAAATTTTTTTGCAAATTTAGGATGATAGCAAAAGTTCTTTTATTTATATGTTGCCATTTTATTAAGAATTTATTTAAGTAGATTCATGAAATATTATTTAACCAACAAATACGTTTGTACCTAACGCGCAAATAATTTATCTAACTTTTCTCCATTTTCCGCTTTCACAATAGGCATGATACACGTATGAAGAAAAGTACCTATGAATCAAGTAGGAATACATACCTTTACGTTACAGCCTATAATAAAGATTTTATCGTCGTTCCGGCGAAAAACTCGCGCTTTCGTTACGTCGAGCAGAGGCCACGGAGTAAGTTTTAACGACGGCGCGTGCCGAAATGTCGGTAAAAAAGTCGCGGAAAAAGGCAAGCATTCTCTCCTTCTTTGGGTATCGGGACTCTCCCTGCGTATTTCGCCTACCGAAATACACTCGTCTGAAAATAAATGACGCTCTCGTATCGCGAAACCGGTTAATTTGCGGAAGCGCCTAGTAGCTGTCTCTCTCCCTCTTCGTCCTCCACCTCTTTAACCGACCTCCAATTAACGTTTCTGAAAACATTATAATCACATTTTTAGTCCTTCCTTTTTGCCGTACCAAATTGATGCTCGAGCAGAACGTGACAGATTTATCTCCCTGTAGGATTAACGTTACGCGCGTACGTTTTTACGTTTATTAAAATTCCATGGTAATATTCGAATGTACCTGGACGATAAATCAGTAAGAACTCCACGGTTACAATTCGACTTCCTACCTTTCAAAAATTCCGATCAACTCTTTCAAGAAATTTTATCCCAATTCGTACAAAGATCGATAGGATAATTCTTCGATGCATCCAACCAAGAAACCAGAAGGCGTTAAAACTAGTTACGGAGCCATTTTCATCCCTCCCACTCTCGAATCGAACGACGTCCACCTTAAGAAATAGTTTCGCGAGACTCGACCTTTCGACGCGGCCCAATTACTTTAAATTGAGTTATAACCGGATCAAATTGCCGATAATTGGCGATCGCGTAGCTTAATCGGGTGCCATCCCCCACCTTCCCCCTTGCCATCGGAGATCCTCCTTGCTTCGGCACCCACTCACGGGATCTCGAGTGCCGTATGAAGTTATTCCGCAAAGTGGCCTCGCGTTTAAGGCCTAGAACGTGTATATATGTGTGTGTGAGAGAGAGAGGGAAGGAGTGCTGCGGTATCGAGCGCCCTTATCCTTCGACAATACAAATTGCTGATTATGCGCCCGGCTTTTACGTGCCTTCTAATTGGGCCGCCTTGGCTCTTGGGAAAGATCGGACGATCGCACGACCGGCCCTCGTTAACCCCTAACGCTCTTCGTGCACGCCAAGCGTACGTTCGAACGTACCCCTCCTTTCCTCTTCCTTCTATCTTCTCTTTCTCTATTGCTATTTCTTGTTCCTTCATCTTCGATAGTTATCTTCAAAAATTTGCTTTTTAAATAGCGCCTAAATTAGTTCGTGGAATTGTATCACTGTTTTTTCGTCCGTTTCTCTAACATAGATAGTAGAATTGCTTCTGGAAATTTGTTGTAGAATTTGACATTTTTATTTATGTAATTAACGACATTTCTTTTTTATATACTTATTCGAATAGAGTGTTATTAATTATTTGACTATTAATTAAGACTCCGTTTACGTCGAATAGTACCGGAGAGGTGATCCTTTTAGCGGAAAAATTATAAACATTCACGAAGTCACATAAATTCGTAAATTATGAAATGATAAATGATCTTCGGTAAGCAGAGTTTCGTTGAAATGTTTTTTCTCAAGTTTATCGGTCCTATCATCTTCGTAAAAGTTTGAATATACCTGGTGGCCTTGACCAACACCGATAAATTTATCTATTCGCCTACCCATTTATTTATCTCTCTCTCTCTCTCCCCGTCTTTTTGCAATATTTCCCTCGACGAAAAAGGGCTCGAGTAGGACCGACCGTCTTCGACATCTTCCTCATATAATCCTGTGTTACGACAAGAAAAGAATATTTTCCCTACCGCTCAACGTTATATAAACTCCGTCGATTTATCGCGAGTCCTCGCGCCGCGATAAATCCGACGAATTTTATATTTCGACAACGGGCAGGATTATATTTCACGCGTTCTCAACCGGCCGATAAGGTGAGCGCCGATTTTTCTCTGGACGGTCGAGTAACGCAACCTTCCTCCCCCGTCTCGTACCTTCGATCGTCTCCTACGATTCGTCGTGATTTTTACAAATCCCCTCCCTCTCCCTCTTTATCACCACACGCAACCTGCCGAAGCGTAGGATCAACTTATATACGCGAAAAATTATTTTCTGAAATTAATATGCGCGCGAACGCGACGTCGATCGTTATTCACCGCTTATCGCGATGTAATCAATTGGTACTCATTACGGCTGTCCGTCGGTTATTCATTCGATCGGCTTGGCAGGAAGTTAAATCGAAGAAGGATAGATATGAAAGAAGGACAGGGAGAGAGAGAGAGATTGGTGTACATGTACATCGAGTATATACATAGATATATTATAAACGTAGTCCCGAGCAAAACTTTTTCAAGCGAAGCTCGCGTCGTGTCCGCGCGGAGAGAACGGTGTACGTCGTACGATCCCAAGAGAATCGTTGACATCTCGCGCGATACATTATGCTCGCTTTTTATGGTGAATCTTCCCGTGCACGCGCTGAACAGCAACAAACGAGAGAAAGAGAGACGCTGAGATCCTCTCGAACGAGATCTCGCTTCGAAAGCGTCAAGACATCATCTCGTCGAGTCGCGAATCGCATTCGATTTACCTATTCTATAAGAGAAAGGTGGTCCTGTCGAAGCGATTTCATGGGATTGGAAAGCGTTCGCGTGCGGTGGTGGACTTTCATTATCTATTCTTAAAATAGAGACGAGCAAGATAGATGAAAGGGAAAATAAAGTTTTTCTAATTCGAAGCCTGATTAGGGCATTCTAATTATGCAGAAATTATTTAAGCATGTATCGTGCAATGCTTTTTATTGGGAAGAACCTACAGGGGAATTCACTTTCACGTGTTTTTATGACAGAGTATACTTTTCTACGTGTTTTCAATGTACAATCGAGTGAAATTAATTGAGAACCACTGTAATTTGAATTTCATATTGAATTCTTATATAAATAAGAAAGAAAATTATATCAATTTTGAATTTTGTAAAATAAATTTTTTAATATTTATTATTAAATCATTTAATATTCGATTTGAGTTGATTATAGATCACGATTCCACCTAAAATGAGCCAAGATGATCTCCATAAGTGACGACGAGAAGGATCGAAGGGATCGAACCCTAACCGGTAACCCCGGCTCCCTAACGATATTTCACTCGGCGAGAAGCCGGGACTCGCGAGCAGAAGTCGCGCACGGGTTAAAATCGTCCTGTACGTAGCAGCATTGCCCAACTCATGCATAGAGTCATGACGGGTTTAAGCGATTGCTTATTGCTCAGCCGGTGTAACCAGTCGTAGTGGACTGACGCACTGCCTCGGGTCCCGACCGTTTGTTATCCGCGTTAGTCGTACAACGATCTACAGGGTGTACGAGTTAAGTCGGACAATTTTCCTAGTTTCCTTATTTGAACAGTTTGTACCTTGTTTTATGTGAATAAATGCAAGTAGATCGTTATTATTACGCATGGTCTCTTTATCGTTAGATACTTTGATATCTTACATTGGCGTCATAGAATTATCTATCCATTTCCTATTAAAAATGATAAATACCTACTAGTTCCCGAAGGACTTTAATAGATCAAGTAATTATTCTTATTGGCCAATAAAGAATAAAACCTTTGATGAATTTAGTCCATTCCGATGCAGCGGATTCACCATTCCGTTTTTCTCTATAAATCAATCGATGATTCTCGTAGAAGAATCCGGGGACTCGACTACGGTAGCACGAAGAAAAGTAAAAAGATCGATTATTCGTTGAAACCTAGACAAACTCTCTCTACTACGAAGTTTCTTCTTCTCGTCTATCAATCTCTTCTCCTCTCTCCCTCTCTCTTTCGTCAACGGATTCAGTTAGATCCGCGTACACCCAGTACGTAGGAACGTCCTACGTGTATCAGATACGCACTCGGTCCATGTACGTACAAGCGTCGTGGATTCTATGCGGCGGCTGGGATTTGCGGGACAAATCGACCGTTCCTCGATCGGTTAAAGATCGATCCATAGAATTCAGTTTAAAGGATTTTTCAGGAGTCTATCGAAGAACGCATGCGCGAGAGCTAGGTTCCCTTCGATCGACCGACATCGGCGAGTTTATTATCTTTTATAGTCACTGCCTCCTGTATCTATTATACCCTACAAGATGGCGATGATTGCTACATCGCGTTCGTTAAATCAAGATCCGACGAGCGTTTAATCTCGCTGCTGCTAACGGAGGCTATCGATTACTCGATAACCGATGTCCAATGAGATTCCACCTTTCCATTCGTATCGCCCATCGATCTCGTCGTCGTTGTCGTTCAACGAAAAGGAATCGTTGCTGCCCGTTGCTGCATCTTCCCTATTCTCCCTCTCTCTCCCTATTTGCTTATTTTTCTACGAAGAGTCTCACGAACGAGGAAAAAAAGAAAATCCGGATACGCGAACGCTCGAACATACCGGCAAGGTCAGACCAGCAGCGTGGGCAGGTATCCGTAACTCGATGATTTTGCAACGATCGCGCTTCCTGCTGGCAATTGATTAATGGTAGCCGCAACGTCGACACCGCGCGCTACTTTATATACGTGTACACACATGGAACATCTACGTACCTACACGATCTCTGCACGTGCAAGCGTACGAGCTCGCGACGAGAAGAGGAGTCTCGACGTAAGGCAGTAAAAGCGTTCGCGCATCGTTCGCAAGGTTACCCGCGGAGATTCGTGATTCAGTGATCCGTAGAAGCGAGGTAAATCGAGAGCAACGCGTTCGCTGCCTCGCGTGGATACCTGACCGTTTCTTCTCTCGCAGGATGAATCCTCTCGTCCTCGCCATCTCTCATCGATTTCAATCTCCTTTGTTCTCTTACCCTTTCGAAATGATTTCTTTATAAATCTATATAGTTTATTATTTTATTGTTTTTCTTTTTCAGATTATAGGTTAGAGGTAACACGGAGGGAGCAACAAGTTCGATTAAACAAAAATATTTATTTCGTGTGACACATTTTTTAGGTACTGACTGCTCGTCTCAATCGCTTAGATGGTAATATTTACAATAGAAGGAAAATGTGGAAAGAGAGAGAGAGAGAGAGAGAGAAGAGGAGAAAACAAATGAGGAAAAGAGATTCATTTAAAAAATCATTGTCTCTTATACCAGCAGAGAGTTCATACACCAAGCGGAAGCGAGAAAAGCGATATCGACTGACAGACAACTCACCCACTTCGCTATTTACACTCGATATATTTATATCTATATATAATATATTATATCACTCGACGACACTCCCGCGGCGTATTTTTACGCGTCGATCGAAAGGGCGCGCGTGCGATCGATCGATCATTTTTTCGATTCCCTTTTCGAAGTTCGTCCGAGCGTGGACGCTGCTCGTTTAGAAAAAAAAAAAAAAAAGAAACGATACGATTACCTAATAATTGTACATACGAATAAAAACGTCGTTCCTCGGACGATATATACGTACACATATACATACAGGGGTTTATATAAATATATATATTATATTATATTATAAGGCACTCCGCGATCGATCAATTCTCTGTCTCTTTTCCTACCTTCGAAGGATAATTAAGCGTTCGTTAGAATCGACCGTTTCGGCTGAAATCGGAATAAATAATAAAAGATGAAGCGATCATGTTCGCGCTGCGATCGGGCGTAACGCGTATATGTACAAGGATTGAACACATGAATTGTCTCGAGACGTACGAAGGTCCTCTCGGAGCCTACCGATCGGTACCGGCCCGTCTCGCTCGGCTCGAAAGAGGAGGGAGGGAGGATGACAGGGCTCAGAGTGAAACGGGTAACTCGGCTGGCCTTTTCACGGTAAGCGTAAGATCGAGAGGCTTGCTCTTCGTCGTGGTCTCCTCCTTCATCGGACTATCGTGATCCATCTCGTTCTCGTTCGACTCGTCCTCGTCGTCGTTGTCCTCCTCGTCGGCGATACTCGCGACACCTCGACTCGGTCTGGGCGAGCTCCTGGTCGACCTAACGCTGAGATCGATCGGCTCGTCCTGTTCGACCGCGAGTCCACCCGGACTGGGACTGACCAGAAGAAGATCACCGCCACGCGGCGAGTGTTGCGAGGCTGCTGGGGTTATCAGGCCGGGTGGAGGGTAAATCAAGCCGAGAGCTTGATGGGGATGATAGCCTGCCGTTGTAAGCGTGACCGTCGCGTTGATCTTCCTCGTGGGGAAATCCCGATCGGAGAGGGTTGGCGAGGCTGCGCTCGATTTGATATAGCTCAGCGCTGAATTACTCCGCGACTCGACGTCGTGAAGACCGTCCGTGCCACCGTCGACGGACGAGGCACCGCTATCGCTCGGTGTATCGGTGGACCTCTTGTAGCTCGATAGGAACGGTCTGAATACGTCGGGTGGGCTACTGGCTACCACGACCTCCTTCTGAGCAAAGTTCATCGGGAAGATCGGTGACGATGCCGAATGATGCTGCTGTTGCTGCTGAGGTTGTTGCTGATGCTGCTGCTTGCAACCGAAAGGAGGTGTCGTCTCTCTCGGTGGCGTCGTAGGCGTCTGCTGCAACTGCTGTTGACTACCATTGATCCTCTCGCGTTCCCTCTGCCAAGCCAACATACGCAACTGATTCTGCAACGCCACGTCGTCCGGATGTGGCGACTTGTTGCCTCTCTCTCGCTCTTGCTTCAACATCGCCACGTGCAAGAGATGAGACTGCAGAGCGAGGTCTTCCTGACTGGGCGAGGCACGGTCCTTGCCGTCCTTAGCACCGTACACGGGACCGGTAGCCTGCTGACCTTGAGACTGCGGTAGGAATCCCGGAAGGAAGGCCGGGCCAAACGGAGAGGGGGCACCCGGTGACACACCGACGCTCTGGTTACCGTTCGTCTGTTCCTGAAGAAGGCAATGGATCTTGAACCAGTTCGAGCGCCTGCCGTAACGCGACCCCGACTTCGACATCCCTACTATCAGGCACTTCTTCAGCCGGCAAGCCTTACAAGCCGTACGATTCTTCTTGTTGATCACGCAGACTCCGCCGTTCTTGCATTCGGATATACTACCGAGGTTGTTGTACGTGCGACCGAAGAAGGACTGCAATCAAAAAGAGCACGAGTTTTGGTTATATTTCTCATGGGTTTGTCTGCTTCTTTATAAGTGTATGCATGTGAGCAAGAGAGAGAAAGATAGAGAGAGAGAGAGAGTAGAAGGAAGAAAGCATCTTCTCTTGGTCGTCGGGTCGAACCATATAAAGGGTCGAGCAAGATCCTCGAATACAAGCCACGCGCGTCTCTACCGGATTAAACGTCAGAGTTTAATGTTACGCGCGTCACGAGAATTAGCATGCCTGCGCGCCTAGAAGAGAAGGGAAACGAGGGAGAGAGAGAAGGAGACGGTGTATATACGTGGCGTGGCCGCTCGTAAAGTTAAACGCCTGTCGGCCGACGATAAAACCGCCTCGAAGAGCCGCGCGCACCTTCGAGAGGTGCTTGCGCGCGCGCCAGCCTGCTCGCGAGCGGGACCCGCTCGCACGCTCATCGGCCACTAATTTACGACGTGGTTCTTCTCTCTCTCTTTCTTGAGATTTCAAGGGACCATCACCTTTTTTTTTGTTACCACCCTCTCTTTTCGATCTCCTATTTTTTCCAAGCGAAACTTTCGCTTTCGTTCGAGGTAACCGAAAGTGGAAGAGCCTCGATCGAAATCGAAGTTGGCTTCCTTTTTTACATGGATGTCACAGATTTAGCATTACGCTTGAACGGCCATTGCGTGAGCTGAATCCAGAGGAGCCTTTTAACCGTGAGACCGAGTAGATTTTCGAGACGGTTCTGGCTGCGAGTCTGAATCGTTCTAGGGTTCCATGATTCTATCGATGGAGATGGAAAAGGTAGAAAGAGAGAGAAGATGGAAGGGTATTTAAGAAAACGCGTATCTTTTGGCATAACAACAGCAAAAAGTTTATTTTTGTATAGACAAGTATTTGTAAAGTAGATAACTGTGATGAAAATAAGCATGAGTTTAACGTTGGTAGGTTGAGTGTTCAAATGAAATATACCATTTAATAATCACGAATAACAATAATTCAATTGCTTTATCCGAAGATGAATAAGATATAGAGAGACACGAATTCCGTACTCCACCTGACGAGAGCCACGTGGGCGGTTTCGTAACGGTTCGAAACCCAAAAGCTCGCACGCGTAGCGGTACGCGTCCCAATTGGGACTAACGAATTGAACGACGCTCGATGTGTCGCTCGTTCGCTCGCTCGCTGACGCGATCAACCTGCGACCCACATATCGAAGATTCGTTTGACCTTCCGGTTGATCCTTATACCGAGAGCCGTCTGACAAGCACAAAGACGACGAACATGGTTCTTCTTCCGTGAGAAACATTCCACGCGAACGAATATCTAAAGAGATACTTTGCCGAGATTTTTTTAGGGGGAAAATCGGTATTATTAAGCAGGTTCTATGATCGACTAGAAAGTTAGAATATATTATAATAAAATTACAGTTAGGTATATCGGTCCTTCGTTGGTTAATTATTCCACAAACATTTGTAAAGTGAAAATAAATTGAAATACGTTTCAATCGTAACGCAAAAGAGGTCAGAGTGTAATAAAGTCTATAAAACCAACGCGAGGAGCTCTTAAAAGATTTTTAAAAAAGGCGGGAAAGGATAGATAAAAATGTGATCTTGCGTAGTCGCCTGGTTGATGGCTGACCGATCCAAAGAGATCGAGAGAGGCACAGAAATAAAAAAGAGAAGCAAATGGAAAGAAACAGTAAAGAGCTCGAGAGAGAGAAACGAATGGGACAACGGGATTCGCGAGAGAGATTGCGTAAGGTATCGCGCGTGTCGCTGTGAGTTTGCAACTTTTTGCCGTTTCCCGTACAGCCTCGCGTGCGGTCCACATAGAGAGCACAACAACAACAACGTCTACGACGACAACAACAACGGAGCAAACTGGCAACGGTCGCCATTTAGGGCTACACCGAGAGAGTCGTTGGGATTTTATCGAATCTCAGCTCTCGGCATGCCCGGAATCCCGAACCGATTTGTAGCACCGTACGGTAAAGGCGATGGCGGAGGAGAAATCGTTGTCCCTGATCGTGAAAAGGAAAAAAGAACTCGATTCGATTCGAGGGCGTACCGAGATCGATCCAGATTCTCTCTCGGGAGATCGGATCTTCGCACTTAAGAATTCCTCGTAACCCTCGCGAACTTTATTAACGTTCGTTCATGGTGTGAACTCGTTTCTAGGAGCGACTCAAACATCTTCGTAGCAAATAAATACTCGTTTGAATTAAAAGACGAGTTTCTTACTCTTTTTTCTCTTTTGGGATCTATAACGTTTCACTCGGATTGGAAGAAGAAGCGATGTATCATTCTTATCCGATCGTACCGTAAAAGTATCTCTTTCTCTCTCTCTCTCTCTCGATGTATTATCCCCATCGAATAGGATACACTCCGATATGGAATGACGCGTGTCCCGGCAGCCTGAAATTTACGATGGCTCGCGCGCGAGCCTTACTCGACTTCCTCGAAAACGAGCCGAGTAAAAGTCCGCGTTTGGGCTTTTCTATACCGAGGACCGTCGTGCGTCGTCTTTGGATACCGCCGCGCGTATCGATCGTGGTAGCTAGCTGTAACTCGCGAGAGAGTATGTACATACGTCGACTGCCGTTTCTGGATAGCGGTTACGGTCTCTTTGCGGAACGTACTCACTCCCGGCGATGTAATCGTGCGTTATAGGCACGATCTCTCTCTCTCTCTCCAAAGAGAGGACTGCTGGAACTCCTATACGTGCTCTTCCGTCTCTTTTCAACTCTTGAAGAGGCACCTGTACACCCGAGAGGACGAGCCTTTTCTCTTCTTCGTCACACCCACGCGTTGTTAAATCGTTTTCTCTCTCTTTCTTTCTTTCGCGTGTATGTTCGTTCGCTCGAGCGAACCAAGAGTCTCTTCCTCGGTCCATTTCACATCCCTCCGTGTCTCTCTTACTCTCTTCTTCGTTCTCGCATAGATCCTCCTCATTCTTCTTCTCCTTCTTCCTCGACTCTACGCTCGTGCGCGTATCAACAATCTATATTAAGGACGTGGGAATGTGAAATGGCCTGTCCAGCTATGCCAGCGGTGCTATAGGAGTCTCGGTGTGGTCGTGTCTGCTGTCTCGCATTTTCTCTCTTATTCTCTCTTTCTCTTTCTTCGTGTCGCACACGCTCTTGCACTCGACCTCAACCGTTCACGAATCCCACGGGAGATTCGCTATCCTTTTCGTGCTACAATGTGACTCAAAAGCGATTTCGCAGTTACTCTTAAAAATCGTCGTTGCTTTCCCTCGATGACGATCAACCTTTGGGATTTCCAACGCAAGAATTTGGAACACCATTCGAGATGAGACAGCTGTCCTTCGTTTTATGATTTCAGAATATGTTGCAAGGAAGAAGACCCTCGACTCTTGTGTACCTTCTTTGCATACTCGTAAGGTCAAGTGTAGTTGATGTTTGAGAGTAACGATAATTAATAATTAATGACTCATTTATGACACGTTGTTGCATTATTAAACGTTCTTGCTTCCGGCGTATTACATTCTCTTATTCTCGTATAGTTGGTACACACTCGTCAACATAAACACCAGAGAGGGTGATAAAAAATTGCTTTAAACTTACTCGAAAACGGTCGTGCTATAGATCATTAGCATTTTAACATTAACGCTAGTTCTCTTAATAAAATAACCTATATTTTTAATTCCATTATTTTCATTTATATCATTATGATTCTGTATAAAATCTTGTATATTCTTATCCCAACATTGCTATAGGTATATATAAACCTATCTATCTATACCATGAACTCTGGTTGGTCGAGCATCGATGTCTCTCACGGTACGCACGCGGAACGTTTCGCGTCCACTCGTTAACATCTCTGGCGCTCGCATTAGCACATGAATGCGCCGTAGCGTCTAACTATATCGACGGTGCCGGCTACGGCGCTATAGTAACGACGCGTGACCCTGATTCGTGTGCGAGGAGAGACGAACCACTACGACGAAGAAGTCGCGTTCGCGTCATCGCAAAGATCGTCGTCGTCGTCGTCGCTTCCTCCTTCCAGCTAATCCTCCTCCGCGTGCCGGCTTTCCCAGAGACGATGACTCGTCCGTGGCCGATATGTGATCTGGTTTACGCGTTTTCATCCTCCTGGCACTAGGTGGTACGTACTCGAGCATGGTGAGAATTAATAGTTATACCTAGTCGGTGTAAGTTTTTCGTTTTGACACGTTTTCCACGTGTTTCGTGTTATCGATTCTCTGGTACGTTAATACATTGCCATTTTTAAATATGTAAGACAATACGTTGATCGATAACAAAGACATTTTTACGAACATTACAAGATTTCAAATTATTACCAACGGAAGTTTAGAATGTTTAACATTGTAGAGCTGATTCAAGTCGATGCTAGGAAAATGTTATCTCTACTTTTAAAGTTATTCCAACGAGTCTTCAATGACGACACGTACCGAAATGACTTATTTGCGTAAATTGAACACGACGAAGTACACGAGATACTATCGCACGAGACACGTGAGAAGAAATTCTGATAAAGATACAAGATTCTTGATCTAATAATAATCGATTGTATCAGTCCTAACGACTCTTCTCCTCTGCTACTCTTTTTTTTCCTTCCTTCAACGGAACGTACCAACGAGGAAAATTAACATAACGCGTTCCCGCAAGCCCAACGCGAACTATTCGTTCCGCGAATTGGATTATGCACTTTGCACCGGTGTCACCGTGGTTTCTGAGTGTTCGGCATGATCGGATTTTACTATGACGCACCGGTAAGCTTTTAAGAGCAACTCTTATATAGGTACTTCCCTGACTCGATTTGCTCGAGTGGATTCCTTGAAACGAGTGGACCGTCTCTCGGAGAACTTTTGGCGATGATCCAAGTGAACGAAGCGGGATCGTCGGTTGTAAACACGAAAGGAACGAAAGAAGCGCAACGAATCGTAGCGTGACGTCACCGTGAGACGACGCGAACCTTGGAGTTAGGTGCATTTTGCATGCGGAACGGCTCGCACGACACGAAGATCACTCTCGTTTTCATTTCTAAGCGATTTTCAAGAGAACTACGACGTTCTTCCTTTTTTTTTATTCTAGCTCGTCGAGTTAGCTTCTTTGAGACAAAAGCCGGACTCTTTACCTACCGACGGACGATGGGAAAGAAAATCTCCTTATGGATTTACGACATCTTAAATAACGCGTTCGCGACGACGAGAGCGTCGTCGTACCGAATCGAATTTCCTGCATCGCTGACACGAAATGCTTCCACGTCGCACAATATCGCGACGATTGAATTGCAGATCGTCGTTCCTCGTCGGAGTCGACAGTTCCTAACTGCAGGAACAATGAGCGACGGTTATTGTATGCTGATTCTCTCTCTCTCTCTCTCTTCGTCGCGGTTTTGAAAGTACGTTTCTCCCGAAGTTGAACGACGCCGTAATAAAAATTTCAATGTGGTGGCTACTACTACCACTATTACTACCTGCTCGTGTGACGTGGCCCCGAAAGTTTGAAGGTTTGATTTTCACCCAGCGAGAAAGCGTCCGATGAAAACTCACGATAGTCGAGCTGGTATTACTCCAAGGTTTCGTAATGGGAAGGAGAATTAAGAGAAAAAAAAAAAAAATGGTGAAGCGGAATCGTGGGAAGAGTCTACTTCGGTGGTGGAAAGTTATCGAACTCGGTGAAGAATCATCCACCTCTTCTAACTCGAGAGCTAGACGAGCTTCTTCTCTCGCAAAGAAGCATCACGGCGCAAGAAGAAAGAGGACGACCGGTGCCGAGTCTTTACGGTCCGAAGCCGGCAAGATCGTACGTCTCGAGAACTTTTTCCGTCTCGCTCGATATGGCTTCCGAGGATTTGTCAGGGTGAGCTATTTGCTTGCATTTTGTAGCGTATCCCCTTTCGATCTTTGCGCGCCGCCGAAGAGGAGGAAGAAAGAAGTGGGAGGGTAGGGAGGGATGGAGGTAAAAGACACGAGCAACTATTCTTCGGCTTGCTCCTATCCTAAACGTCCATCCTAGACGTACTACCTCCTAGCCTCGGAGTGATCAGTCCTACCGCGGATCCGACGTCGGATAGACGAGCTTACGGATTGACGCACGAGAACGATTCACGCTTGAGAGAAGGAGCCTTCTATCGTCTAAGGAGGGAAAGAGGGCTATGTTACGAGCTAGTCGACGATGGGAGACGTTCGAACGTTGGGTAGAATAGTAAGAGAGAGAGAGAGAGAGAGAGTGCGAGTGTGGAAGACACGCGTGAGAAAACGTACCACCCGTATTGTGCGAGCATATCTAAGTACTGATTTTTATTATATTCCGATATCATATAACTGATAAACTATTAGTTAGCATTTTGAAGGAGAAAAGATATGATTTTAATATTCGGATAAAAGAAACTTTTCTATGGTATGAGATTATCCCCAAAGTGTCTAACTGTCAATAGAATAAAAAAGATCATACGTAATTCAATAAAATAGTATAAAACAAAAAATGTTGTGCATTTATCATTTCCTTATAAAACGACAGAGACTTTTTAAACAACCTAATAGATCAATCCAATTATGTTAAAAAGTAAAGTCAATCCAAGAGGAATAGGTTCTATAGAACGCTAATGCACCTTCATAAAACGATTCGACTAGTTTCCCAGTCAAGCAAAACCTTCTACCAGCATACCCAAATAAACCAAGTTCGATAAACCATTCACTATTCTAATTTTGAACATCAAACTCGTACCTAACCGGTCCAGATATCACGAAATCTAATCGATCTCGATCGAGAAAATTCTACTTTCATCTTGTGGGAAAAAGCGTAAATGTCGAAGGAAGTTGGCCAACATAAATCGTCGAGTTCAAAGCGGGCCTCTCCGACGAACGAACGAACGTACGTACGGATCGTCGCTCTATTGAATCGCTACCGTGTGCGTTTCGCAACGCATAATCTACGATCGGGTCGTCCTGCCTACGTCCTCGATATTATCGCAAGGAAAGAGTAGTACTCGCGCGCGAGCAAGCCAAAGTCTCGCGCGGCATTGTGATTCGCGGCACGCGAAAGGAGGAGAGACACTTCCAACGCAGCGCGCGTCCAACTTCCACCACGGACCTTTTTATCCTACTCTTCTTCTTCTTCGGCTCCTTCGAGAAAACGTTATCTCCGCGCGCGAGCGCAACGAGTCCTATGCTACCACGCGAGAGTCTAGACGACTCCCGTCTTCTCTCATCGGAAAAAAAGTTTCTAGACGATGGAGTAGCTCGTCACGAAAACATGAGACGCCTTGATTCGTGTTCTCACACCTTTATATACCGGGTGTATCGGTTACGCGTAACGATGATCTCAGAATGTTAAGAAACGATGAGGAAACTCGTTCTTTTAAAATCTTCCGTCCTCTATTCGACTTTATTTTATACTTTCGAAAATGTTTGTGGTTCGTTTAAGTATAGAGACACGTTTACATTCGCTTTGGATTTTTATAAGTCAGTTTGTTTTTCTAAATACAAAAACCTTGTGAGTGAGAAATAAAATCGAATAAAATCGTACATCGAAATTATACGAATACTCGGCTTTAACAACTCAATATGACCGACCGAACCGAGTAAACATCTTTCAGGATTTATCGGCACACACGAGAGAAAGGAAAGTGTCGTGGTAGCAAGATCGAAGAAAACGCGTGACTGCGAGCGATTTTCGATCGATAATCGCTCGGGCTTTCCTCGTGCGCGGGCTCGCGCTTTCAAGCCACGAGACGCTTTTATCTCGTGCCGATTGCGTGACCACCGAGAAGAAGGAAGAGGTCGAGCGAATAAGCCAAACGGTGTCTCGTTTGTGGATCGAAGGATTTAACAGCAGCAACGGTGGCGGAGGAGGAAGCGAACGAATCGCGACGCTTATTTACGCGGTTATCCGCGAGAAGATGCCGCTCGCTCCCTCTTGTTCTCCCTATTATTCTGTTCTTCCTTCTAGGTGAAAGCAACGATCGTGTCGGCTAGAGCCTTCCTAATAAACCCGATTACGACGTAACGCTCGCGTGGATCGCATCGCGACGAAACTTTCGCGGGGTTAAAGGTAATCCTACAAGAATACTTGGAAATACTGTTACCTATGGTAACGATTTAGACATTCTCTATTTTTTTATGACCTTAAGGTATTCTAATGTTTTTACCATAATTAGTAATCTCCGAAGGTAATTCATTCTGTGAAGATTTAATGCTAGAAATTCTTAGTTTATATAAAACTTCAAAATTATACTTTGTATACGTACTGCCTGATAAAAAATATGTAACTCTCTCATTATTTTATCGTAAATTTATGGTGGTACAAAATTTAATCAGAATATCTGTCTGAATATCTGTAAAGTTGTCTCACGCCATGGGGCAAGTTTTCCAAGGTTTCCAAGGAAAAATCCTGATGTATGCATCATGATTTTTGCGAAAATGGACACCACCGCCGATTTCAATGTTTAATGGCCCATTTTAAAGAAAAAGGCATGCAGAATACTCTCCCGTTGTCCGTTTTTCGATATCGTTGCGTAGTGATGAGAAATAAATTTTTTAAGTGTAGGAGTATGGGTCGTTTTGAAGCTTAAAACTGCTGTATCTTTCCATCCAGCCATCCTATCGGAACGCGACTTGCATATTCGTAAAGAAGAGACTTTTCTCTTTCGAACGAGTATTTGATCGGGCAAATTCGAGATACTTCGATTTTTGACAAAAATCCTGACCTATGCATCATGATTTTTGCCAAAATGGTCACCACCGCCGATTTCAATGTTTAATGGCTCATTTTAAAGATAAAAGCATGCAGAATAATGTTCCGTTGTCTGTTTTTCGATATCGTTAAGCATTCATGAGAAATTAATTTTTTAAGTGTCAGGGTATGGGTCTTTTGCAAGCTTTAAACTGCCGTATCTTTCCAACCAGCCATCCTATCGAAGCGGGACTTGCATATTCGTAAAGAAGAGACTTTCCTCTTTCGAACGAGTATTTGATCGGGCAAATTCGAGATGCATCGATTTTTGACAAAAATCCTGATTTATGCATCAAGATTTAGAAAGAAGAAAGTATGCAGAATACTGTCCCGTTGTCCGTTTTTCAATATCGTTGCGGAGTGTTGAAAAATAAATTTTTTAAGTGTAGGAGTATGGGTCGTTTTCAAGAGAAAAATTGCTGTATCTTTCCATCCAGCCATCCTATCAAAGCGCGACTTGCATATTCGTAAAGAAGAGACTTTCCTCTTTCGAACGAGTATTTGATCGGGCAAATTCGAGATGTATCGATTTTTGACAAAAATCCTGATGTATGCATCATGATTTGGATGAGGAAAAATGAGGATG
Source organism: Ancistrocerus nigricornis (assembly GCA_916049575.1). NCBI lineage: Eukaryota > Metazoa > Arthropoda > Insecta > Hymenoptera > Vespidae > Ancistrocerus > Ancistrocerus nigricornis. The sequence continues at coordinate 746,016 of OU696668.1, read as the reverse complement.
GGGCAAGTAGTCCCAGATCTCATTGTCGCGACAACTTTCCCCGACGTGTGAGACAACTTGCCCCATTTTCATAGGTTTGTTGCTCGGGTCATAGTTCAATAATGGAAATAAAATCGTAAAAATAATACGATACGGGCATTCGTTTTTGGGTGAAACTCCGTCGAGATCGAGAAAATCGGCGACAACTCGAGGACGGTGTTGCGAAAGGCGATCGTTTCGAAGAGATCGACCGCGTTAGACGACGAGGTCGCGACACGACGCCGGTGCACGAAGAAGTCGTCTTTGGTTGCGCAGGACGGCCGCGGCCGAATGCTAAAGACCGTTCGTCAAGGGCACACCGATCCGCGTTGCTCGATCTCGTCCCTCGATCACGCTCGGGCGTGAACTGGGCCACCTACGTGAACGCGTTTCGTCTCCTCTCTTTCTCTTCAACGAGCATCACCTTTTTCTCGCTTTTCATAGCAAACTTTGTCCGTCCTCCGGATTTCGAGATCAAACGTATGCTAATAAGATCGTGCGAGGTCGAAAAAGAGAAACTTTACGAAATAGACTACACGCGTGTGTGCGTGAATCATTAAAAAAAGAATCGACATCATTCTACATTGTCGAGCTAAGTTCGAACAAAATGAAAAGAAAGAGAAAAAAAAAATTCCCATCACCGCCGATAAATTATAACGATCGAGACATTCCACGTCGAATTCGTGTCATGGGCGTGCACGAGTCCTCTAAGGAAACGATATATCGACAAGAAGGATCTATCGATCTTTTCATAGATCAGGATTTATTGGCTCGTAAAACGGCCGACTCGATTTGGGGCCACGTGGATTAGGCGTTTCCACAAAAGCAGGCTCGTAAATCGAGTTCGCGGACGCGAAAGATCGTTTATACGATCTCCATGGTTTCCTTCTCTCGCTACGAGTCGCTGCCACCGCTTCATTCGCCAAATTCGTCGAACGTTCGATCTTCCGTGCCGATCGAGAACGACGCGATACGTGACGACCATACGCGTTTCGCGTCTAAACAGCGAAAGTGACGACTTCCTTTTTGCTCGATATAACTCGAACGAAAATAATTCTTCGAAATCGTATCGTCGATCGATCGATATCCCAAATTCCTATGTCCTTTATTTCTCTTTCGATCGTTTACGTAAAAGACTATAGCTACTTGGAAAGCTCGATTCGATATCGTGGGCATTACCGGATCGAATTATTTCGATTCCACTCGGCGAGATATCCGGCGTTGCTGGTCGGTCCCTATCGTGGAATCTATTTGCAGCGTCGGCATTTAAATGGCCGGCAATTAGGGAACGTAATAGCGGCAGTTAAGAAGCGCGTCGCGCCACGAAGTTGGTAACTAAACCGCCTCGCGGTGCACCGCCGTAGAAAGAAAACCGTCCGGACGAGAAGGAGAACGAAAGAGAGAGAAGGAAAAGAGAACTACTCTCGGATTCTTGTCGTGTGTTAACACGCGCCACCTTATACCCGAGCTAATGTCACTTTATGAGAGAGCTAATTGTACGGGGAAAGATATCGCGGAGAGATTGGGTCCATAATCGAGTTTACGGCGCTCTTAGCGCGAGTACACTCATCAGAGACGACTTATCCCGCCTGCCATCTTCGACCGGACCCGACCTTCCCCTTGGCTATTCGCCGACTTCGCAGACTTCTACCGTTCTTCTCTTATCTTTTTCTTACTTTTATCGCGCTAAGCGTTATACTCATCGTCATCCTGTTTTGGAAATTCGAGTAGATACGACGACGACGACGCCGACTTTTTTCGATGTGCATATAAAGTAAGAATATTTAAAAAATAAGAAGACGGGGTCGTCTTCTATTACGTAATTGGATTGAAACGTTTGAATAATTTTATCGCTCGTAGTTATCAATAAATGAGCAGTTTACTTTGAAAGTGGTATAAGTCTATTTTTCATTATTCTAATTTTTAAGTAAAAATAAGATAACTTGAAACAAGATGAAACATTTTTTTCAAAATTTGGACTTGTACCATTTTCAAAATAATCAAAAAATGGTTCGCGTTCTTTATTTAAAATCTTCACGCTCTGGTTATATTTATAATTTATTTTAAAATTTCATATATTTGCTATATCCCTAATCAAGGAAATATCCGTCGACGGAACCTGTTTCATTTACGTCAATCCCACTTATCATCACCCAGCAAAAAAAAAAACGAAATCTTAATCTTGAAAAACGAATCCAAACAGCTAGCAAAAGTGTCGAAATCTTCGCACCGTTACTTCACACCTGCATTCAATTTCTTCTTCCACTCCAGATTCGTACGTCGTAAGACCATTTCGTAAGGACACTTGGACGCTGTCCTCCCCCTCTCTAGGTTATCGTCATCGACAAACGACATCCCACCTACATTCCCCGTTTTTATTCCCATCGATTTCGCAAAAAAAAAAAAAAAAGTTTCTCGCTGCGTCTCCTATTCCTCTCCTTCTCCCTCTTTCTGTTTCTATACGAAAGCGACCGCTCGCCGGACGGCGCTCGACGTTCCCCGAGAGTTTGCGTAATCTCTCGAGTTGGCTCTCGAATCGATAGCAAGCACGATTCACGACAACGACAACCGAGTCTACGAACTACTAGTACGAGCTGGACGAGTTTGGCGCTCGCGTGAGCGTTCGGCTCGTATCCAAAGGAAAAGGGGAACGAGAGTGGTAGATCGAATTCTTCGAGAAGGTGGACATTAAAGCGACCTACCGGACTGTCGTTCCATTTGCTCGCGAGGTAACGAGACTTCTGGTGTAAAGTCGATATATTTTCACGAGAAGGAGAACGAGAGTAGGGTATCTACACGCGCTATGGCGTGGACACGCACCGCGCGTGTTTCAGAGGCACGCTGATCCCTAAGAGAAAAAGAGTAGAGGGAAGAGAGAAAGAGAGAGAGAGAGAGAGAGAAAAAAACGAACGAACCGGTCGACTAATCTATCGATCGTGACGAGAAGTCCTAATCGAGGACTCTCGAGGAAATTGCTCGGACTGTGTCGTTCCAAGTGCGTCGCCTTGTTCCTCTTTAAGAAAAACCCGATCGATCGATAGATAAATCGATGGATAGATCGATTACCGACAGTCGCGACGGTCGCGAGTTGGATTCGATTCGACGTGAAGATGGAGAAGATCACTGATAAGTGGTGATGTAAAAAGTGAACGGTTTTGTTGATATACTGCTTATATAGTACGATGATATATGCTATATTTTTAATATATTCAACATACGATGCATGCCTATCATTTTATGCACACCTATGTATAAAAACCCTTGACACTAAATCTACCAATGTTAAGCGTATACTTGTTTGAATCACATATATCTATTTCACAAATACTTATACGAATGTATGCTATTTGTTATCATTAATAAATAAAATTGGTTATAAATTTCTATGAATGTAATTTTATTATTTACCCCTTGCCCCTTATTTTTATACCGAATAGAAACTAATGTGCACTGAAAATAAATTTGTAAAAATGGAACAATTTCCGACTCGTACTTCGTATGCTTGGCACGATACCCATTTCACTAGTCTCGCTAGAGATTATAAGACAGGGGGTTACAAAAAAATGGAGAAATAAGAAACATATAACCCAATGAAAAAAAAAGGATATAACGAAAAGACAAAAACGATTTCGAAAGGACCGGAGCACTAAAAATTTCGATCATACCGCACGTATTCTCGCCTTTTGTCGTGAATCGTCTTCGACATTGTCGACTCTTGGAACTCTCGTCGGCGGAAGTTTCGCGTTCCAGAAACTAAGTGCCTTTTCGAATCGGCTCGCCGGAAACGGTGGGGACCCGCGACGAATTTACGGGAGCGTCGAGCGTCGAACAAAACTCTTCGTGGCGTGAAAAGTGGGCCCCGTTGCCGCCGTTATTTTTCTCTCCTCGTCGTCGTTGTCGGGTTCTGGCAGCCTTTTGTGCGATCTTTTGACGCGTCCTCGAAACGCGTCCCGAAGCATTCGCGGCCTCATTGTCGAACGATGAATAACGTCGAAGCTCCCTCTGAATCACGCGCGCGCCTTTTTTACTGTGACGAGAGCGCGAAGTGGAAAAGAGGGGTGATGGGAAGGGGAGGGTAAAACCGACAAATTTTTGGCCTCGCGCATAATCCGCACCGCGAAAAACAATGGACGTCGCTCTCCCGTATTTGCATCATAAATGTATGAGAGAAAGAGAGTGTGTGTCAGGCTTTTGCGAATTGGTGCAGGGCTCGCACGCGTAAATATTCATACGTACGAGACCCTGCCTCCTCCTCCTGCTCTTCTTCTTCTTTCTCTCGCTCGTCTCTTTCGGCCTTCGAACGACCTGGCTTTCGTTTATTTTAACGCTCGCGTATAAGAGAAAGAGAGACGCGACGGACGTGGAATTCGAACGCCACCCGAAAACGACGACGCTCGGCCTCGAAACAGGGACGCATCGTCCTCCTTTGATGATACCTCCTCCGCTATACCCCTCGTCAGTAATCAATCCATAATAAGAAAGAATTCATTGGAATCTTTTACGATGCAACTCTGCCAAGAATCTATTTCAAGAGTAAAAACTCGTGTCAAAATGTATATGCGTTTCGAATCGTTCCGATTCGTCGATAGAATCCGCCCCTGTGCGAAAGATTCGAGGTACGATCATATTTTCGGTCTTTCGTACATTTCGAGAACGGGAGTCGCGCTTCTCGTGGCACCAAAAATGGAAGAAGACCGAGGGAAAGATCCGGAGCGCTTTGGGCCAAAGTGGACGTGCTGGAGGAAGAGACGGTGAAGAGGAAGGAGATGCAGGAGGGAGAAGAGGACGCTCTTCTCTCGATGTTACGCGGAGAATTCGAGGCAGTCGTTAGTATGCTAATGAGCGTCTCTCGTTTCTTCTCCCGAGAGCGGTCGCGCGCCACCGAACGAGCTAAATTATTTCAAATATTTCCGAATCTCCAGCCGCGTGCCTTCTTTTCTTTCGCTGCTTGGGATCTAGAAGTAACCTCGTCGAGGTCTATTACCGAGGTCGACACGGTCCTCTTTCAGGTCTCGTTTTATAAATTATGTCTCGATGTAGATACGTGGGAATTTAATAAGAAAAAGAGAAGCGTAGTTTGGTAGATTTCGTAGGACGTCAGCCCTAGAAAGTATAAAGTACGAAACGGGATACGATTAATATCATTCTTTTTAATATAAACGTCTTCAACAATATTGACACGCATGTGAATATCATTTTTTGTTATTTTTTAATTCCTTTTCAACCTATTTTTAGTTATTTAATCGTTATTTAATTAAAAATGAATAAAATAGAACTACACAAAATATTGGATAATTTCCACCCAACTTTAAGGAGAATTCGTCTCTGAAGAGAATAAACATTTATCATTCAAACACGATAAATATAAGAGCCACGAATTAGCATTGAAAATAATGACGAATGGCTGACAGGATCGTCAAATTTTCCAAGTGAAAGCGAAAATGAAAAATGAGGGAATTTTAAGAGCGACCATTCCGCAAAGCTTCTCTCGATATCAGAAGCACTCTCTCTCTCTCTCTCTCTCCTCAATGGCGCCGTTATATATCTCGCGATAAGATCGAAACCTTGAGAGGACCCGTGTCTCGTTTCGAGATTCCCCGTGTGACGTTCTTACACGCTCCCGCCGTAATATTAATTTGGCTGGACGCGTATTCGTTTATATAATCCCGATGGTTATCTTCGAGCGTTTTATGTTCGAGCACGAGATTCGTTCGTTGCTTCGCGTAGACCAGATTTTTCGAGACTATTTAGCGTTTCTTTTATACTCGGTCGTGCGAATTTCGAAAGTACTTCGCGAGGATCCTTTCGATTCGCGATTCTGTTTTGTCAAGAAAGAAAGAGAGAGACAACTCAGCTGATTGTGAGCGTAGTACCAACATAGTACGAGATGTGCGTATACTCGAGATGGACCAAATGGGAACGGTAGCGAAAGTGCGCTTCTCCGCGTAAGCAAAAGTGCAAAGGGTAATTGTACAATGTTACCATATTTACGCAACGCGAGACGGTCGTCTTTTCTTCCTCGTATACGTGTACCAACACTAATACGTATAAACGTTCGTTATTGTGCAAGTCAAAAAATAAAAGCTCATAAAAATGTAAAAAAAAAGCACTGACTTTGAATTTATATAACTGCTCGATTCATTTTAAAAAGACGAAACGACCGCACCTGAGATTCTAGCGTTCACGAGGAAAGGAATCGATCGATCGATCGTCTCGTCTTAGAAGAAAAATTAACTGGATAAGAAAAGTAGGGTCTAATTTCCCTAAAACGCGTTTTATCTTTTCTCGTCTCCGAAGAAAATCGAACGCACGTCGTAGGACAAGAAGAAGGGAGAAAGACGATGGATACGAGACCATTGCCCGTTGTTGCCTTAATGAGGTCCAATTACTATCGGATGGGTCACTTAGTATGCGGTACCGATATTCTCTCGACGGTGTACCACATTAGTGGGACGAGAGCAAGGGTCAACACCCTCCGAAGAAATAAACCCAGCCTAACGAGACTCTCTCGATGGTCTTCTTCCTCTCTGCTATTCGATATATCGATATACATACATATACCTATCCAGTACCATCGCGCGTGCGCGCGATCGAGCCCGCGTTTCACCTGTCCGCGACCTCTTTCGTCCCGCGCGATCACCTTTGATCCTCGTGAGATGTAACTCGTTTGGTTTTCCTTTTAACGAGTATCTTTCGCGTGATGTATATCGATTGTATCTCACGGAGGAAGAACTCTTTCTTTCTGTTACGTCGGTAAAGCAGAGAGCTTATTAACCCTCGTTACCTCTTTTAAAAACTGGAGTGCCAGACGTACGCAACGTGTTTTCGCCGGACCGCCCGTCGTGCTTTACGATTTCGAGTAGGAACGAGAAGCTTCGGTACGGTTGTATAAATCGCATAGAAACGATCGAAGATGCGCGACGGTGGCAGCTGTCGCTGCCCAAAATCCTTTAACCCGAGAAGAAAGCGAGAGAAAAAGGAAGCGAGTAGGTATCGGTAAGAACGTCACCGAGTCGACGGACCTTTTAATTGACGTTTATTACCCGCTTCCGAGACTTCTTCTTCCATCGACCAACCGTAAGACTTATTGTCTCTTCGCGACGATAATTTTCCTCTGCGAGGGAGCAACGGCAGCTGCGAGTATCGGCGCGTTCGCTTTAAACGCGAGTATTTACGATCGATCGCGAAGGCTCGCCGTGATATCGCGCCTATCTCGTCGGACAAGCGTAGAACTCGATGTCGCAGTAGTTCGAGCGTGCAATTAACCAGACTTCGAACGCGCCGTGCTCTCTCTCTCTCTATCTCTGTTTCTATAGGGTGAGTCATGCGACAAATTGATTGTCGTGTTCCTTAAGAAAGAATATAATTTATAACGGAACAGGTTTTGGTAAAGTTAGTATTTAATAACTGTTTCATAGACCGATGACGAATATTTTATCTTCGCTTGCGAAACGGAATATTTTTAGTAACATCTTTAATTATCTCTGTTAATGTTTATTATTCATTACTTTTTTATTAACCAACGATTAGACTACTATTTCAAATATTTGTAATAGCTTTTTTATCGACATGTCGATTCATAATTTATAACGTGACGAACCCTGTACTAATCCTCGAACAAACCAAGACTAACCTAAATTATGTTCTTTCAATAAACGTAAGAAAATAAAAGAGGAAGAAGGAAAGCAAAAGAGAGAAGGAAGAAATCGATTTCTTTAAATTCTCACCTTGCAGCCCTCGCACGTGAACGCTCCAAAATGAAAACCTGCCGCCGGCTCGCCGCAGACCTTGCACTGTTGGTTCATCTGCAATTATAGAAATTATGTTATTCGAAGGATAGAGGCACGTCAGACGTAGAACTCGGCTCGGTTCATCCTTGGTCGTAGGATAAAGAGAGCCACGCCGTGGGAGGGGCGGGGTGGCGGAGCAGGGGTAGGGGAGGGAGCGCCGTCGAACCGGTTTTCTACGTTCGCTTTGATTTTTATTCCTCCCACAATATCTCACGGATGTTCAATCTCGAATTGGCGTATACGCGAAGAAAAATAACAGCAACGTGATTTTCACGTCGATCAAAACCTCTTCCGTCTCGCCGTCTAGGAAAGGCTGACGCAAGTCGGCTCGTAATCAAAGCGACGTATTGGTGAGATAGAGAGAGAAAGAGAGATAGAGAAGAAGACTGATTATTTTTCGAACATTCTCGTTACGTAAAAATGACTGGCATCGTGTATTCGCGACGAAGAATCGGACGTACGCGCTATGCGCATATATTGAAAAGTAATAATACCAGATGTGGGGTAACTCTTCTATTTTCTATGAGATTCGCTTTTTTATATGTTTCACGTGGAAGAGGAATATTCATCGTTGGATAAATAAGTAACACGGTTGGAAAAATAATGATTGAGAAACGTACCGTTCACGAGCGAGGCACTCGTGGATTCCTTCAATTACTTAGCTGTAGGTGTACGTATAATTTATGTAATGGTGATACCATTTATGGGTGACGGAGTAACGAATCTTCGTTTCATAATTCGTCATTTTTGTTTGAACCTTCGTGAGAACTAACATGAAAATCATTAATGAAAATTGTCTAAAATATAACATCTTCTCGAAGAGCACGATATCTTATCCTAAAAGAACATTTTCAAACCTCATAAATTTTCTCCACTTTCTACACCAAACTTCTTCAACACGTACGTACGATTTCAGCATTGCTTTTTAATTCCTTGCCAAGCACCGATCCATCGATAAAAACAACATCAAGATCGTAAAGTCTCTCCCACGCGCGAAGGTGTCGTCTCGAAAAAAAGTTTCCCCCATTCTACCCCTCCTCCTCGATCCCATCTCTTTCTACCATCTACAAATCACGAACAGATGGGCAGCGAGCAGCAAAGGCTTACACGCTCCTATACCTACGCTCGCTCGCGAGGCTCTCCCCGATCGTAACGCGCCAGTTAATGGATCTTCTACTTCAAATTTATCGAGAAAGAAGAAGCCGCTTTTCACATCTTCGATTCGGTAGGGCGAACCAATGGACGCTGACGAAGAGCTTCGAGACATTTTCAACGGTGTAGGCCATTAGTAGACTCGCCTCTCTTTCTTTAGCCAGCGCGCGCGTGCACTCGCTTTTCTAACGATCGGAACCGAAACGCTCGGTACCGATCATAAATCAGCGCTATCTCGACGACGAACGCTGCCATCTGCCGTGGACTCCGGAGTGTCAAGGGTCCGCTGCGTGGCTCCTCGCTGTCGTGAGAGCCAAAGGAGAAGGACCATTTTTTTTTTTAAAACTAGAAAATAGTCGTTACCTTGGCCCATTGCCCTACCGATGATAAGAAGATCCTCGAAGACCAGCCACAAAATATGCGGTACGAACTCGATCTCACGCGTTTTTTATTTCCCTTTTTTCATATTCGAAAATATTGATGCGATGGCGATCGCATTAAATCAATCCGTGATGATACTTACAAAGATATTATCACTTTTTTGTCTTTTTTCTTTATCGATCTCTCTTTTATTCAAATTATCGTAGCGTTAATCAATCAATAATCGAGATAACATTAATCAATAGCACGATGAAGCTCGATAAACATTTCTCCTTTTTTTTCTATACCCCCTTTTTTGTATAAAACAGGAGATTTTACTGCCCAGAGTCGCTTTTAATCAAAACGCAACATCGCTTACAAGATATTTTACTCTCGTAATCGTTGGAGGCCCGAGAAACAAAAGGCTACCGCCTTACGACGACGGACGGAGACGGCGCGCGGCTCAGCGGCAAACATTTTAACGAGAATTTAGAACGACGTGTAATTAGAGCACGCTCGCTTCTTCGACCGCTGGACCGTTTTTCCTCGTAGCACGCGCGCGTAACCTCCCGCGTTAATCGGCCGAGTGAACGAGTAAAAGAGAGAGGTAGAAAAAGATGGGTCGGCTCGAAGGTTCGTTAAGGTTTTCAAGTTTTTTCGCGACGCAGTTGTTTGACGCCCGTTGCTTCTTGCGATCCGCGCGTTGATGAAGCGAGACCTTCGTCTTCCCTCCTTTTTCCTACCCCTTATTCATCCCACTTTTCTTTTTTACTATATTTTCTTTCGATAGAACAACGCGAGAGGTCAACGAAGAATCCTCGCTCGATAATATCCCCGATTCGATCGATTCGTTCTACTTTTTTTCCCTTCTCGACTTTTCCACTTGTTCGAACGCTTTAAAGAAAAAAAAGGAAAAAATACGCGATACCATAAGACGATATCGAGTCCGAACGACTTCTCTCGGTTATACATCACGCTTTTACGATAAATCACCGTCGCGAGCAAAGAAGAAGAGGTTGAACCGACGGCGACCTTACTCGACGCAGTTTCTATATTCAGTTAACGTACCATTTAAGTAAGAGAGCGAACCTATTGATTTTACAAAAGATGTCACCACGTTTTCTCTCCCACTTTACCTTTTATTAACTCTAGATTTGGGCCAAGGCCTTGCACGATCCATTTCTGTATCCAGAACGATTTTTCTTTAATCATTGCGGTGAATTTCACAATTTATTATTATCGGTAGCCGAGAAGGTCGATCGATTAATTTTGTTAACTCGTTATACGCGATTTTACCTTTGGAACGATTCCAATTTCGAAGAAATTTCGTGGTCCGAAAATATGCGAAGCAGGTACATTGTTTTGAACGTTCCCTTTGCTCGCTCTTTCGTTCTTCCTCTCTCGAGGACACGAAAAAGCGGGTCTCTCGTGCAAACACGTCCTACCTCGTACCCCAGTTTCCACGAGTTAGAGTCAATATTTGGCCAGCACTCGTTCGTTAATGAAGTCGATCGTTTCTACTCAGGATCCGAGACGCGTACCTGCATCGAACTACGTGTATGTATATTCACCGCTTTCGTGGTACGACGACGAAGAGAAGGACGACGAGGAGGACCTTGATCGACCCTTCCAAGCTCATCTCATGCTACCAGACACGTACGGGCAACAGGGGCACGTCCAAGTTTACGCACCATTAAACTCGAGTTCCGTGTGACGTTTATCCCTTCGGGAGACTCCTCTCTTTTTTTCTTACTCTTTTAACCTCTTCAATCGTCGCTCTCCCTCTTTCGAGACCAACGGACTCGCTTTCTTCTTTTGCAACGGCAACAACCCTTTCGCTGGAGATCGAAAGGTTAGGCATAGTTCTCGCGTGGTTATGAATAGATTTGAGTTTATCTTCTTTGTGAGACAGAAATGGTTCTAAATATTTTTATAGCTTTTAATTAAGTCAATTTAATTCCGTTTGAAATTTAAGAAGATGAAGATTTTAGGAAACATAAATGAAGAAGAAAGTCCGTGTATACTATTCGACGATCCCACAGGAAAGAGATGACGATGTTCCGCCGACCTCGAAAGAACGATCCGTGAATGGTGTTAAATAATTACGCAAACGGCACCAATTCGCGCGAGTTTCGCGAAGATGATGACGATCACGAGCGAAATCTAGTTCGTTCCTTCGTTCTCGTGGTCGCCGAGAATGTTAGAAAAGCTTCTCGCCGATGATCTCGGGTCGTGGGCAAAGATCTCGCGTGATTTATGTCGATCCCGCCGGCGAGGCACGCAACTTACGTTACCACGATGATTCTCGCCCGATCCATCTACGACTCCTCCTTCTTCACCACCTCCTCTTTCGAGCCGAAGGTATGATCGTTCGACCCAGAAATTATTTTCAATCGATATCTTCCGTCCATCGGCTACCAATCCGTTCGTTATCTCTCGTACGATCCAAAGCAATGATCTTATTAATTTTTTTGCGACTTATTTTGTGATGTATGTATTTCTTGGATCGTTTAATATTCGTACAGTTATAGATGATGGTATTAGGTGCCGCTAGATATTGATATTTGTTATAATGATGAAGTACAAGATCAAGAATGATGTATATGTCACTATTGGGATATTCAATTTAGTTTTTCTCAAAAATAATTACATACGTCAAAGAGTAATTAGTCATTTCAAAAAAAAAAATCAAATTACCTAAAAATGTTATACCTAATCTATTAGATTTCAGTAGGTGATAAAAATAACACTTTTCACATTCCAATTGTTACACATACTATAGAAATATGTAATACTAGGGATATGTCTACACTAAAATATTATCTTCGAGACCCCATAAAAAAATTCTCTGAACATCTTTAATAATCCAACACAACGAATCCCATTCGATCATGTTTTTGCAATCGTCCACTCCTCTCGTTTCTTCGCTAGCATCGATCCCTCTAGACCTCACGCTCGCATTGGTCTTCGTGAGATCTGGCTCGTAGAATGACATGGGTGTGCAAGCGCGTCGATCATTACGATTCGAGCGAAGTAACGAGTACGCACCAGTGAACGTAACCTACGCGATATAATTAATTGGTGGTATATTAATTCACAAATTTATTACCGCATTAAGAATGAGCACTTGATTACTGCCCGGCATGTGATATACGACCAGCCATTTTTCTCTATCCTTTTCTCTCTCTGTCTTTCTGTTTCTCTCTCTCTCTCTAAGTTAATGAGTTAATGAATCTACTCGAAAGAAGAAGTCGATATATTACCGGCCTATAGCCGCGAAGGCCTCATGGGAACTTCTCGCGCCAAACCTTACCGGACCGTATCGCGATAACATCGTCTCTTGTACATACACAACTACCTGTGTCCTTATCTGCAAATAAATCTGCTTGTAAATAAGCACGTGCGCGGCGACATAGCGGAAATATTTTAATCCGCGTCCAATTAGACGGAAATCAATGTCTCGATCTTTTACTCGTAACTTACGAAAATCATTCCGCACCAATGGGAGAGAGTCAACGTATGAAACTCGACTCGATACTCGCGAGAGACGGCTTTTCCTCGATCCTGGGCGTTCCAAGAAACCTCGAGCTCGTTTATAAAGAAACGATCGATTTCAAATCGATCTCGCGTTTAGTCCTTTTCACTGGAATATAAAGAAGAGTATCCGGGAAAATGGTGAAGATCCTATTCGAAAATTCGTAGGTAGGTTGTGTCTCTCGCTTGGTAGGGACAGGTCGCGCAATTTGTATCGGCGGAGATGCGTTTTTAACGATCACTTTGATGGATGATCGTCGATTCTTGGCGAGCCGTGTGCGCGTCTATCGAGTCCTTGAAAAATGATGCTTCCTGCAGGTAGTAGACTCGCTCGATAGGTGTGCCAGCCATGCAGGAGGAGAATCCTGAGCTTGGTGAACCCAAGGAAGAGGGAAGGGAGGAGAGAAGAAAGAGCGAGGAAGCGCAAGAGAGAAAGAGATTGTTGGCTTTTCCGTTAATACGCTTTCGCGAGCGTCGGATGCTCGGTTCTTTCTTTGCTCCGGGAACCAAAGACAATTAATAACCCCCGGTAGGATCATTTATCGCGACAGTTTAGGCAAAAGGGGAGACGCACAGCGCTCGACTATTCTACCTTTATTTTTTTCACATCGCGAGCAGTCCCACTCGAACGCATTGTTCGTCTTCTCGATGCGTGACCGATCCGATTTTTAACGGAGACTCCAGCGATTTTCCTTCGGTACTTTCGAGACTTCATCCAAGGACGATTCTTAGCATGCCCTCGCAACCCCTTTCGTACTTCCTTTCTTCCCGAACACTTGTGGGAATCACCACAGTCCTTTCGATGCGATTCGTTAGGCTCTCTTAGATTCGTACGTGCACCGGGTACGAAACGGTTCGAAACGTGGTATACATGTATATTTGTTATGTAACCTTTGAATCTAAAATCTGAATTTACAACCACTTTACCACTCGAATAAAAGACACGATGGAGTAAGTAGAGCCCCATACGATAAATTAAAACCTCATCTACCCGCGGATAATTTTTACGATATTTCCTCGATTCAATTTTACGCTATCTTCATACTCCATTTTACACCTTTATTTTTCTTACGCTCAAACTGAAAGAGAGTGAGAGACCCGGAAGAATTCAATAACGGGAGATACGCGCGTAGCTCGTGCTACTCCTGGAGCGGAATTTAATCTCTCGTTTATTCGGCGATTAAGCGCGCCATCGTTGATTTACAATCTCGTAAAAGTCCGAACGTTCGCTCGTATAATCGCACCGCTTCACCTACGGAGCTTCGTCTCTTCTTCGAAACGATACACTTTATCGCACGTGACGTTACATTATATACAGGCTTACACGACCACGTATGTATATTTACGTTACTATCCGTGTATGTACGCAGATATACCGTAAAAGCTACACTTTTATCTTTTAATTCCATTCCACTTTTAGAGTCGATTGGTTTCGCGATCAATCACACCGGTCGCACCGCTTTCCTTTTGTAAATTGATTCCTTTGGTAGGTGCTGATAAGACAATAAAATGTGCTCGTATGTAAGCAGAAGAGAGAGAGAGAAGGAAGATCGCTCTGGTAACGGAAGCGAGACAGAGTGTCGTTCCTTGTAAATCGCGAATTATCTCGTCGCGGACAAAGAGCGTTGGATTAGATTGCCGCGGTCTAACGGACGCGAGCTCGGCGAATGGCCTCGCGAGCCGTTAAGTGCATCTTCCAGCGTCGGTGACAAAGCTATGAGATAAGACTTTACCGCAAGCTCGCGTTATCGGGACCGACCTGTCTCGTGTTTTGATTGGATCTCTCGATTCTGTTTCTTTATTGACTTCGGACGATTGTTATTGTAATTGTTAGTAAAAGGAGACATTGAAAGAGGTTTTTTTTTTCTACTCGGCTACTTCCGAATATTTGTTAATTCTCAAAGAATATTTAAACGAGACACGCGTAACAAAAAAAAAACAAATAGTATGTATATTCGTCGATGCTCTTAAAAATTCCTTTGTACAATTTGATCTCTCCTTCTTTTCCTCTGACCGAGGGCAAGAGTCGGGAAGGGTGGCAAACTAATGGCAGTGGTGCTCGCAAAAAGGCGTTAAGTCAGATCATGACCCCGTGACGATGACGACGGGCCCGCATCAAAGAGGGTTAATATGCAAATCGAAATCCACGAGACGGCATTGCCTAAACTCGAACCGTTGTACCAAAAAGACGTTCTAACTCGTACGTTGAAGCTCTACTACCAAAAAGATTGTAATAAATATATATATTTTCTATCGCTCTTAGATCCCATAATAGTAAGACAGAAACGTTCTAGATAATTGATACATATGACAACTAACGAGCAACTAATCAATTTACGATCAATAATCGATTAACGAGAAAATAAACGATGTCGAGAGAAGGGCTTCGACCGAGGACAAAGTAAATACTCGATTCGATGTACACATCCACGTGCACGCGCGTATAAGAACGAACGTCGTAGGGTGAGAAGGGAGGGGGAGAGAAACGAGAGCGACTCGACGACTACTCTTCTTTTTCTTCGCACACGGCAAAGTTTGCCCTTACGTACAAGTGGGGTAATAACCGTATGAAAGGGCGACAATAGCGGCCGACACACCGCAGTCAATGTTCGAAGGGTGGTATGTTGAAAGAGAGAAGAAGAGAGATAAAAAGATGGATATTAAAGTTGGGAGGGGGAAACGGACGAGAAAAGTATGGCAATAAATATATTTTGACATGGGAGAGCCTCGCGCCAAGAGTCTATGCATAATAATTGTAACGCTTCTCTATCTCTCTTTCTCGCTCTTATTCTCTTCCATCTCTCTCTCTTTTCCGTAAAGATGATTTGCATACGGGTCCTTGCGACACTTATTTCTATCGAGTGAGAGAAAGACACCTCGTGGATCCTTTGTGCCGTACGAAATTACGGCAGTGTCTACCGGTAGGCAAATATTATAGCAACAGGCATCCACGAGGGGTGACGATAATGTTTTCATTTGCGACCACCCAATGCATACGTGTGTGCATAGGTATAAAGTCTACTCGTGTAGTGTTCTCTAACCGCACGTGAGATCGTGGGGAAGCGATCGTTGCGAATCTTTATTTTTTAACCCGTCGTCCATCGCTCGGTGATCCGCTCGGAGACTTTGTTTCGGTGTCGAGTATTTTTTTCTTTTTTTTTCTTTTTTTCTTCTTTCATCCTATACTTCGTCTTCTTTTCTTCGAGTCGAAGGGGGAGTCGATACACGTCGTAATTACATATCGGCGATGTGTTATATGCTAAGCGAGATTTAATATTTATAACCCTACTCTCGCGCGCACGCGAGGAACAACATATTATGCAATTTCGTCGTTTACATGGTAACCGATGATGCGGCTAATCTCACGGGTACGCTCCTCATTTATTTAACGGATATTTATGAGCGTGCAAGAGAGAGAGAGAGAGAGAGAGAGAAAGAGGCCGGTCGTCGTAATTTCATAAACGTGTTCCGCGCAACGAGCAGCGCTTGTAAAGCGAAAGATTTTTTCCCGAGCGACGAAAGTACAAGGAGCGCGATTACGCCGTATTATCGATTTCACGCGATCGGATAATCGCGAGCGAGCCGGCCAGGAGAGCAGGCTCTAGAGGAGAGTCGTGCGCGTGAGTTGATTTACGGAGAGCCAATCAGAAATAAATCATCGACTCTGCCTTCGGACTGACGAAATAGCAGGTAATTACGGGTTCAACGCACTCGAATTTTGCTAATTAGATTACTTTCCATCTCTCACGAACGAACCGAATCTTACCGATCGTCGGCCATCGAACTCCGAACGAGAGTTTTAAAAGCGAGAGATCTTTTCAATCGATTTGGATAGACTTTGAATCTCGTGCGTGAGAACGTTTTAAAAGCTGCTGTACGATACAGGAGACTTCGACGCGCGGGAGACTTTAACGCTCGTGATGATACGCGTCGCTAGAATGGGACGACAGAATCGCGCTAAAGAGTAACGTCAATGTTAAATTCCGACCAGACTCATCGTGATAGTTCGTTGCAAGGTGTATGACAATTACGAAGTCACATGGGTATGCTCGGTTCTTTTTAATTTATAAAAAAGAGTAGCGTAAGAACATGTAATCACTCACCTTTGCTCCTGGGATATCCACGAGAACGTCGAAACTCTCTTGCGGTGGAATCACTGAACGGAAAACCCCCGTAGTATCGATCCACGAGCGATCGTTCGAGTTCCGCTTAATCACACGTTACACACCATAACTGTTACCCTCGCGACCTTGATTTATTTCGTGAATACAACCAAAATAAATCGAACCAAAAGGATGAAAGAAAACGAGTCGCGAACGTTGTGAAAAAACAGTAGTCCAACGCGAACGCGTTTGTCAGATTCAGCTCCAGGCACTCATTCTCTCCTCACGACGTTCTTCTCTCTGTTTCCTCGGAGAGCAAGCACGTGGCGCGTTAATCAGAGGCGAGCGTGCGAGCGGTTGGTAGGCGGGTTCTTCCGTGGCGATGGGACCTCGTGCGATGACCTTGAATTACGCGAGAAGCCTTTCTTCTTCCGCCACGGCACGAGCGATCGGCATCGAAGAGATATGTCGTGGAGTAGATATTAGAAAAATGTAAGATCACTGATCTTGGTGAATCGTACGCTTTCGACTAGGATCGTGGGTTGCGTTGAGGATTTTTTTTTTTGCGAGTTCCTCGTGGTCACGTGCGATCTTTCGATCTTTCTATTTTCTTTCTAACTATATCTCTCTCCTGTTATTTTTCTCGTTCGGTCACGTTCTAAATCTCTCTCTCTCTCTCTCTCTCTCTCTCTCTGTCTCTCTCGAACCTCCACGAGACTCGGTGCGACCACGTCGATGGACGGGAGAGGACTGGCGCTTCGCGATCGCTGCGACCTGTTCGACTGCATCGAAGGCGCCTGAGAAGAGAGTCGCGCCGTACCGACGCTACCGATTTCTCCCTTCCATCGTGGACTCACCTGTACCTGCCCATCGGTTCACGCCTGTCCCACCACGGACCAATGGGCCTTGTCTGGGACCGATCGCTCGACCAATCCTGACACGGCCGGTCCCACGAGATCGACTGCCCTGGTAACACCCATTCTTACCCCACTCTTATTCTCGCAGGACACTTTGCCGTCCCTCGTGTATTCTCTTGGATTTTCTAATCCCTCTCGTTGGTGCTCCTCCTATCTTGCTCTTTTTTTTCCTTCGGGTGATTCTTTTGGGGATCGAAAAGATTTAATCTTTGTGTATCTTTTTTTCGGTTTAATTGGATTATCGTACGAGTGACAATTTTGGTGTCTTCTTTTCTAATCTATTGTTTTGGACTTGGTTCTTCTCGAAAACTAGGTATTATATTGTTTGTGGTTTTCTATTTTTCTTGATTTGATTAAATTTCAAAGACCAATCTCACCTTCGTTATTCCTTTTTCGAATTTTTTGCTAGTTCCTTTAAAAGTCGGTAAATTTCCACAATTTCATGATTTTATATTTTTTCGATCTCTGGTTGCATATTTTATTCTGAAACAAAAAGATTGGTCATTCGTATTACCTACGTCTCTATCTTCTCCAATTTAATTACACTTCACGCGAGATAACTCGACAATAACTCACAGGTTAATCTTTTGCTTTCAGGGAATATATGTAAAAATGTGTCTTTTACTGTCACAGCTATCTTACACGCAAGAAACAATCCTTCCCTCGCTGGCCGGATTGAGACAGTAATAAAGCACTGCGATAAGCACCGGTAATGCTACTCTCGCACTCTCATGTAATTCCACATTTATTGGTATATTACGGTCAACGTGCGATTATGCGAGCTCTTCCACCGAGTCCCACCGGGACGATAATCTCACAAGGAGGAGGAGGAGAAAGATGAAGACGAAGCGTGGCCGCGCTAAAAGGAACTTTTCTATCGCACGGGGAATAGAGAGTAGATCCGCTTGTGCTATCAACGTAAGAAGGAAACTCGTAGGTGTACAACGACCCGTTTCCCTCTCTCTTTCCCTTTTCTATCTCGTTCTCTCTTTCTTTAATCACGCTAGAGGTAACTGTACAATTTTACATCCTGGATCCGTCTAAGCTTCCAGATTTTACGAGCCGGTCGCTCGTATTTTTCCCGGCCGACACTTATCACCGTAATTGCGACTAATCGCCTTTAGTGATTCACGTGGGTCGATGGAGAACTTCGAAATCGTTGATACCGTTTTGAGATTTTCGAGAACGAAATTCCAATCGTTTTGAAAGTTCACGAGAACTGTTCAAGATAGAATATCCATTGACGAACGCGTGAACCTGTTTCTCGCTCGCAAACTTCGAACGGGGAACTCGATATGGAATTTTATGGGTTGCCCCTGTTATATTCGCGCTATAAGCGTTTCGATCGGACTAGTAAAAAAGAGAGAGATAGTCTAGCATAACATCATCGACCATATACCACATTCTCCTTTCCGGCCTTTCGAAAAAAATCTTTCGAGGCAGAAGAATTAAGGATTCTACAGGTTATAGAAACTCGTGGACCCAATAAAATGTCGAAAGGCGCTCAAAAACGAACGGCCACGCCATGGAGGAGGAGAGGAGGGTGCGGAACGGCGCCATAAATTAAGCAAGATGTCCACCCGTAGAAATTAAACGATAGAAACCTGTTTCGAACGTAAAACGCTTCTGCTCTCCGTCCTCTCCTTCTCTCTTTTTATCTTTCTCTCTTTCTCGTGACCTGTCCTCCGCACGGTGCTTTTTGTGACTAGCTTGGCTCCTCTCTGCCCATCTATATCTCGCTTCCTCGTTTAACGACCGATTTCATTTCACTGAGATAATGCTCGTTGGAAGGAGCGCCCACAAATCCGAGGAACTCACCGACCGGATCGTACGTATTTTTAATGGACGCCAGATTTCTCTTTCTCTCCCTCTTGTTATCTCTTTCCTTCTCTCTTTCTTTATCTATCGCTCTTTCTTACCAAAGGAGACATCCGTTTTCGTAGGGCGACCCCGCAGCGAGGACGAAATCAGATCCGCGGGCTAGACGGAATTCCACAACGTTCGTAATATAATGCTCGCTTTCGTCGAAAGCGGTTAAAAACGATCGGGAACGGCTTTTACGAGCGGCGAAACCCGTCCACTGGTTTAGCAGTTTGGTGCTGGTAGCTCTTGAAACATCTTCAGAGGTGACTTGTCATTTTCGTGGGGAAATTTGGTGATCGAGTGGAGCGATCGAGCTACGAACAATTATAGACACCTCGGATCAACGCGAATTTTGTAACCTCCAAAAGTCTCTAATATTGTGTGTAAATAACATCAACAACTGTAAAAATACTTTAAATTTCCTGAGAGCAATCAAATTATACCTACTCCTTCATATTAGCTGTCGGATATTGTTAACTATACTATGATAGGTTAAGGTTTCTATGTAATGTGTACTTTGTAAGCTTATGTCGCTAATATCCTCGTTGTTAAAACGACAATAGAAAAAAAAAAAAAAAATGATAGACACCGATAATATTTTCTATATTCATGAGATGTTTGATCAATTTCATTTCGATAAGCTGAAGTATTCTTATCTTCTAGCGATTTTTGTATCGAAAATTTATCGATACTGGCAGACCTAATCGATCTTGCAATTTATAATGACAAAAATCAACTTTTTAATGATTAGATTATACGTAGAAAGTATTCCAATATTCCGCTAATCGTTAATTAGATACAGGTACACGCGTGAATTAGCGACACTAGAATTAATCGAACCGGCTCGTCCGTCGCTATCAATCGCGGCTTAGCTCGGTAACGTTTGAGCCTAATGCCTATTGCGTTTTAGCAGCGTTTATCGTATTCGACTGACAAGATAACGTCAGCTTCGAAGCGGGTCGAGAACTATCTCGCGAGAGGTATCTCGGAATATTAATACCGACGTGCTCGCACGCGAGAAAGAGGAAGAGAGACACGAAACGGATTCGAGTTAGCTTTGTTGAAATCGATACCTTCGAGAGAAAAGGCGAAAAGGTTGCGCTTCTCCTTGCTACGACGACGAAGGAGGAGAAGAATGAGAAAGGGTGGGAGCGAGAGAGAGTGGGGAGATGAATTATTTTCAAGCGATATCCCAGCAGCACTGACCGATAACTTTAGCGATTGCTGCTGTCGGCCGCTGATAGCGGCGGCTCACGCTGCTGGGAAAGGATAGATCGTGGCTAGTTCTTTCGCGATCGTGCATTAATATATTATCAGGCTATTCTACTTTAGAATATGGGAACGAGCTTGTGAATAATCCCAAACATTGGAACCATACTGTAATTCTGTATTTAGTTATACTTTCAAAAGATCTCTCGATTTCAAACACTTTCCCGAAAACGACAGGTAAGCTTAGGTACCTATAGTAGTCGGTAAGCCAAGGGTATCCCTTACGTTACGTTTAAAGGCGATTTGCGAGGATCGAAGGAAATCGTTTAAGAGAAGTTGCTAGAGTAAAAGACGCGAAAAGGAGCTTTAACGAGTTCTAATAGGATTGGTACGACCGGGACCCGTCGGATATTCTCAGTCAAAACGTCGTTAGCGTGGCAAGGAACGACTCGTGGCATCACCACCACGTGGAAAGGGTCCTTTTGCGACAGAGAGACGGCCAACCCCCTGCTTCGATAGCCGCTCGTTTGCTTCTCGAAGAAGAAACGAACGAACGGACGGACACACTAACGCGTGAATGGTCGTTCGAGTGGCCAGCAGGCTCGACCTGTGACCAAAGGATGTTTGCCCACAAAACGATCGGCTCCCTCCGTTAAGGATGCTGTTGCTGCTCCTGCTTGTGCTGTTGCTTGGCTAGCACGAAGTAGCCGATTGATAAATGAACCTTCCACCCGTCTCTCTCTCTCTCTCTTTCTCTCGTTAAAGTTCAGTCAGTCAGCGAGGCAACGTTTGCTCTTCCCAACGAGCGCATTCGCCACGGTGATCATTAGGACATTTTTGCGCGGCACGTATTTGTCTTGATTTTGCGATGATTAATCGCTGAATACTCGAATGAAGTTACAAGTTAATGGAATGCGTAACGTCGAGTTTCGAGACTTTTGTGACGTTCGAGATCTTGACGTCTTCGATATGTATGAAGTCCGAAGGTTAACTCGGTTACGAATTAGAGATGGAACTAAATGAGTCGTTTAAAGATCCTAGATGATCCTATAATTACGTCGGGTTTGAGTTTCTTCACAAAAATCGGCCTGATTAATGTATATGTTAACGGCTAGTAAACGTATTAACATTACATATCGCGTTGAATATATTTAAATCGAGTATATTCAGTTTTTTTTTTTCGAGATCAATCTAGATGATCGATGATCGTCAATCATAAATGAATTCTGTCAAAAGAAAAGGAGATCTTGACATTTTTGAAACTGATCTCGCTATCCTTTCACATTATTTCCTTTTTAATAAAACATTCTGTCGAAAGTAAAAGAGTGAACCGGTGACTCGTATCAAATGATCCAAAAATTTAATTAAAATCATTATTGTAACACTTTCGCTATCATAATAATAAAAAAAAATAAAAAATTTCCTTTCATCCTAATAAAAAACAAAAAAAAAAAACATTACAAAGTACAAACATTATTGCACCAAACGATGGAACAAAATAAAAGATAATAATTGATACACTTTCAATCTTTAAGAAAAATTTCTTTCAAAAGCGGAAGTATCGTCGACTTATCGCTTTGTCCACGAAGCAACGCGTACTCGAGTGACAAGCGCAATTTAATAACGTCCTCGTGGTAATCGATTACGAGGACGAGGCGTCAGCGACTCTCTCCTCTCTCACGACGAGAGGAAACATACAAATTGCGCGTACGGTCGTGTACGCGCACACGACATTCCTCCGTGTGCTTTCGATTAACGAGATTGAGTATCCCGGCACTGCCAGTTTTCAGCGGGCGCTCGCTCGTTCGTACGCTCGTGCGCGCGCGCTAATCCATGGAATTCGATTCATCGTCGCCGCGTTCCTGAAATCTCGGGAATACCATCGGCGATCTTTTCTTGCGCCGGGCACACGTGTGCCAATGTCATAATTTTCTTCTTGGCATAACCTGAATTTCATCGAGTTTTTATACACCGGACTCGAGCCGATACACTCCAGCCGTCCGTCTGACGTATCTATCTTGCCACCTTGCTCGCGAGACTCGATCGAAGAGAATCGTTCGGGAAAAGACGCAAAGAAAAACGCGTCTCGCGTCGTTTAACATTCTCGATACTTTGTTTCGATCCTACTGACGATGTAGGGTGAGAGTTTTAAAGAGACGTTGAAAAATTTATAAACGTGTCCATTACTTTTATATGTGGATCTATGGAGACTCGTTTCCTCGTTCTACGGATTTATCTATGAAATATGAGCAATGGAAAGTCTTTAGTCATCGAGACACGGACACTCGTAGGATATTTGTTCCGACGAGTTTAGAAAGAGTACGAAGCTAGTAAGATTGTTAGATAAAATCATCGACGATTTTCATTCTTGCGTTCGTGCATATTTGATTAAAAATGTATGTATGTCCAAAACTTATTAATTGGTACATCTCTTTCTGGAGACAAGAGAATACAATATTTTAGGCATTCCGTGTCTTCATATTTTAATCAAGATCTTGCTAGCTCGAGTAGCCTCGCTACTCACGTGGTTCGATGGGAGCCCCAGGGCAAAGCTCGTTTTCGGGGCTCCACGAAAGTCGTTTCGAACGTACTCGTTCGCGAGTGTCCAGCATTCACGGGTACGCGTGCAACGCTACCAACGAAGAAAATAGTCGTAAAGCAGTCGCGGGGACAACTGGTCCTCGAGGATTTAGGACTCATAAAATCCGAAATCGGACCTCCGCGATGCGTTGTGCAACCTGCATTCCTTCCGACTTCGTGCACCATACAGGGGAGGGTTAAGATGGCCGGTTCTCTCATCTTTATTCCGTTCTCGAGAATTTGTACTTTCGAATACGGTGTCACAGCGTATCTAAAAATAATTTTATAAAAAAATCTTTAAAGACAACCGCTTTTTTATGGATGGATATGAAAATCTAATATCTTGCATAAGTAGCGAATGATTTCACTTTCTGGTATTTAAAAATGATTGTAATTTTACTTAAAATTTGTAGTAGGTACTTCTCTAAAAATTCTGTTGAATTATTTCTTGAATAAATCTTGATTCTACGTTAACTAATATTCAGCAATAATTGAGAATGATTAAAAAAAAGCAGAAAGTTCATCGTGAGAGCAAAAGACGGGCACTAGGACTTCGTAGAATCCGTTTCGGTGAATCGAACGACTAGGAACGAGGCGGGGTATAGTGGAACGCACTATAAATCTCGTTTCTTTCCGTGTCGATGATCAGGACCGACACCTCGTTGGCTTGTACGTACGTGCGAAAGAATGAGTTCATATCTTCGGGAGCAAAATCGAGTCCATATTAGTCCCATCTGCCGGGCTCCTCGAAGGGCTTCCGCATGAACGAACAGGCACACTGGGACGAGTCTTGGATGGACAAAACGTTAACACGACCTATGTACTTCTTATACCCATAAGCCGTGTCACGATCTCGCGCGCGCGCACGTAGATACATCCGAATTACGTACGGCCAATTGATCACGAATCCCAATGCTTAGTCGTACTCGACGTGCCTCTCGTGTTTTCATACATTCGCGCGAGCGTAGTTCTTTAGAAAGAATTCCTTTTTCTTTGTTGTTAGCGAAACGATAAATTATTATTGTCGATGAATGTGCCATTTTTGAGAGAGAATCATGTGCGATGGGTAGCATTGCTTTTTAGGTAGGTAACTCTTAGAAAAAACTAGCTCGATGATTGAGCATATTGTAGTGGTCATGTTATATAACAGAACAGTCTATATACATATCGTGGGCTTACTGTAAAAAGTGACAAAGTCAAAATTCATAAAATTTGAGTTAATATAAATAAGTCATTAATAAAACGATTCAAATTTCGACTCGGGTATATTTTTACAAGAATGCTTGAAGATTTCAAAATTAATGTCCCAATTAATTTTCAAACGAGACTAAATATTTCAGTCACATATCTCTGTCCTCTAAAAAGAGTCAATTTTATTAAATTCTATCTAAACAGAGAAGAATATTCGTATAATCCTACGAAATTCCAAGATTCTTTAAGAAAGAGAATCGCGATGGAAATCGGAGCGAGGGAGTCTCCAAGGGGGCAGCGCGTCCGCGAGGAAGAAGAAACAGGATATATCGAACGGATGCCCGCGTCCTTCGAAAAATGGCAGGATCTCGGTGCGGGATAGGGGCGTGGGCGAATCTTCGATCTCGAGAGCCGCTGTGGAAGTCAAGTCTCTCAAACGGCATATACGAGGACGACCGGCACGACCCCACGGAACTGGGAGCGCGCGCGTATCTCGAATCTACTTTGTGTCCTTCCATTGCTCCGCCACGAAGAGAGCAGCTACAGGTACACCCGCCGCCGAACACCGAAAGGGATATACGTTTCAATGATCTACGAGCCGGATCGAATCGAGAGTCTGCGAGTTCTTCTCTCGCGAAAGGGATTCATTCCCGTTCACTTCGCGAGACCAAAGTAAAAGAGAGAGAAAGAAGGAAGGCATAGGATTCGAGTAGCGTAAGTAAGTATACTCGATGATAAATGAAACAAGAATCGGACTCGTTATCACGAGCATTGTCGACTTTTTCGAATGTAACGTCGAAAAAGATGAGGGAACGAAAAAAGAAGGAAGAAGAGAGAAAAAAACAAATCTAAGGAAGAGTCCTCGCGATCTCGTGAATAATTCGGGCGAACTATCCGGAGGATCTTTGTAAACTTTTCGCAAGATCATCGACGAATCCAAGGGGTTCCCATTGTGGAAGGAGAAAAGGCACGAGGAGAGTCGTACGTGACGCGCGTAGGATATCGGATATCGAAGGACACGTTGTTGGATGGTGAACACCGGGGATGACGAATCAACAATGATCGGCAACGATCTTCTCTCTTTCTCACACACACACTCTATCTTTCTCTGGCAATTTGATTAACATGGATGGGTGACACTCGAGCCTGACTATTCCTCTCTCTCTCTCTCTTCCTCTCGTTCGTTCTCGAAGAGTGACAAAGTGCCGTTGCCCTAACTAGACTTCGACATCTGTCCGATTTGTCACGGGACGCTTTTCCGGGCCGATATTTCAAGCCGGAGCTCTCGAAGCCTTAGAGCTTCGTACGCTTTAGCCAACGAGGCCCTGTGAATAATTGCTGAATACCGCTAATGAGAGTCTAGTGATGGATTCGAAAGACGCGCTATACCGCACTCTCCACCGCGTCGAATCGTTCAGAGTCGATCGAAAGGACGAGAGGGAGGGAGGTATAGTAGACGCAATGGCTTCCGTAGCGTTCTGTTACGTGCGAAAATGTTCGCTGTCTCTTTTTCTCTCTTCGCGGCATTAACGGACATTAGAAGGCAACCTAACAAACGGATTCATAAGTCTTTCTATGCGAACGCTAGTCGTGGGATCCTTTCACGAGCCATCGGTTCGATGTCCCTTCCGCGTGCATCGAATCGGTCGAGATGTTTGCGATGATTTTTAATTGAAAAGGTTTAGATATTATTTTGACACAGTTTTTTATATAAAAAAATTCCAACTTTTTCAAAATCAACCAATCGTTTTGACCTGTGTGACTCTAATCTCTTCGTCTGCTTTTTTCATTTATTTGAAATGTCGTAAGTAACTTGGCAAAGAAAAATGAGATAAGAGAATATCTTTGTGAATGAGAAGATTTGGCATGGAAACGGGACGAGTGTCTTGAAACGTAATACGTTCCCGTAGCGAGGTTAGCTCACGGAGAAGACGCGACTACCAGGGCCTATCTGAAATTGAATATCGCGTCTTCACCGGTTTTCGCGATAAATCGACTGCCCACCGCCTACCGCCCACTCGCGAGACGAGCATATTTAATTACAGAAAATCGCCCGACCTTCGGCTTTGGCCCTCCCTTCGCGAGCTCTATGAACCCTCGAACGATCCTCGATCGAGCGAGAAATAAATCACAGAAGTTATTCTTCGAACGGAGAATGAGAGAGAGAAGTTCTTGAAGTTACTTTGGAAATTCTTGACTCGCAACTCGAGTCGTATTAAAACCAGTACCTATATATATTTTATCGAATGAAACAAAGTCGATTTATAAGATGAAGGTATATCGAGGAAACATTTATTTTCCTGTCTTTGATTCGTATGGAAAGCAAAATCGTGTTTTCTGTTGAAAGATTTGCGATTGAAATTCTCTCGATGATGAACTTTCCGAACGGTGAGCGATGTATCGATAAATCCAGCGTATCGATTCGTCTCGCGAAGGTGGAGAGGAGCGATCCCCGTCCGTTTAAATGCGCTTAATGGATGAGAACTATAAACTACCGGCCGAGTGCATAACACGGAACCACACGGCGAATATCGTTCCGCACGATTGAACGCGGGTCCTATGGACCCCACAAAGCTTCTTTCCTACTCTCTCTCTCTCTTTTTCTAACCTCGGAACCCTAAGCACGTCTCTCCTTCCTCTCGACTATCATTACGAGGCGTCATTGTTTCTCACACTGTATAAACTGCACCCCGTTGTGGTGTACGCGAGACCCCTAGGGTGCACGCTTGCAAAACCCATCGCCCTCTTTCGCAACCCCGTCATGAATATTTTAGTACAACGTAACGAGCTGGCTCTTGAGCAAAGTCGAGTCTTTGCGAAACCGTATCGAATTTTTTTTTTTTCAAATTTTCTTGGGCTCGCGTATTTTTTAGGCTATCAAAAATCGGCCAATTATTTAAAGGTAATATTTTGGATCATATTAAATATAGATCCATAATACTAAAAATAGAAGACGAAGATTAAATTCTAACACTAAAAGAAAAACCACAAATTTCGTCTCCGCCACAAATGTTCTTTCCCCGAAGAAACTTTTCGTCCCTATCGCGATTCCTATCACCACGTCCCAACTTTTGCTATAAATAACGAATCAACAAAAGATCCTATAAAGTCGTCGAGAGAAAGAGATTGGTGTCCATATGTATTGCTCGTGACTCGAAGAAAAATGTCCGGATAAAAGTTTCTCGGATAGAACGGAAACGGTAGCTGTACGAATCTCGACGAGTGATGTAATTGGCCCTGCTGCCCTTTTGCCGAGGTCCCTTTTATCTCGCGGGAACAAAACCACAGGAGCCACAAATCTAGCCGCACGAGGTGGAGAGCGCGAGCGAGGAAGCGAGTGTACGAAGGAAGGAACGAACGTACGGCGTTGAAACCGGCGACACGTTGTTCGATAAATTCTCCTCGAGCGGGGTCCAACGGCAGGAGTATGAATGGCGTTACGGGCCGGCGAGCATCCTGAATACCGAAGCCGGGCTCGTTGACACGGTAGTCAAAATATTGGGGGAGTAAACCGTCGAAATTCTCTCCCTACTCTCTCTCTTTTCCTTTTTTTCATTCTCAAGTGCATCGTTGAAAATCAGCTGGAAAAGCGTGAACGTTGAAACATTTTGTAGTATCCTCGCGATAGTCCTTCCTTTAAGAAAAAAATGACGTCTCACGACTAAAAATAATCGTACCATGCTACAATTTCTAATCGACATTCCTTTCGTTGCTCCCAAGGTATTCTCTTAAATCATTTTGGACGAGGTGAAGATTTGCGAGAAGAAAGACAATAAAGGGAGAGTCTTAAAAATGTCGAGTAGAGACACAAAGCGAAGAAGACAGGGACGAATTTTATTCGAGCGAGTTTAATGACGCCATCCGTTTCTTTTAAGAACTCCGCTCGACGAATTTTCGTCGAGGACTCGTAAGAAGCGAATACGAAGGACGGTGCGAAACTTTTCTATACCATAGTCACGAAAACGATAAAAGGCGAGCTCGAGGAGAAGGAGTCGGTGTCCTCGCGAGACGAGTCATGTTTTCAAAGGACATTAAAGTCGCTCTGCTCGTGAACTTAACCGTGCTGGCTATTCTTGGATCGAGCGAATTCGGCCAGATCGAAAAGAGGAAGATAAAAACGAACAGAAAGAAGAAACGAGAGAAAGAATGAGAGAGGTGCTCGTTACCTCTCTTTTTCGAGTAGAGGACTCGTCCAAGCGCTTTATGCGCGGCTCGTAAAAAAGGTACGGCGATTTATAAGGCAAGCCACCATAGAAATTGGGCCAACTCACGACAGAGCAAAGAAGAGACACACCGAGGT
Source organism: Ancistrocerus nigricornis (assembly GCA_916049575.1). Taxonomy (NCBI): domain Eukaryota; kingdom Metazoa; phylum Arthropoda; class Insecta; order Hymenoptera; family Vespidae; genus Ancistrocerus; species Ancistrocerus nigricornis. The sequence continues at coordinate 716,999 of OU696668.1, read as the reverse complement.
GAGCGGAACGGAGCCTTCGGACAACGTTCTCAAAAGTATAATACGAGAAGGAAAGAAAAATTGAGAAAGAGAGAGAGAAGAAATCCTCGAGGGCGTCCGATTGTGGACCCTCCACCTTCCTCTTTTTATCTCCTCCGCTCGAAGCGAGGCGATTCTAACGCCGAATAATTGATAGAGAGATCCTATCGAGATAGTTAGGACTTCGAGCAGCAAGAAGATACTCGCTCACGATGTCGCAACCTTTCCTTAAAGAGTTCTCGCCTCCTCCTCCTCTCGGTCCACTTTTACACACGTAGCTCGTGTCCGAGCATCGTACTAAATACGGCCATGGACTATTCCGAAGATTCCATTGGAGTCCGATCAAGGCACGCGTTTGTAAAAATTGGACGATCCATGCCACACCCTTTATCCATTCCATTTCCCAAGACTATCCCGAAATTCTTTGAATCGGTAAAGACAATGAGGAACGTTCCTTCGACGGGACCCCCCTCATGTCATACGGCTGGGTAACAAGCTGACGGAAAGACACCGTGTTGTGACTTTTCACTCCAAACACGTTCCCTATTAGCCTGACAATCTTTCTCTCTCTCTCTGTTAATCGGATTAACGGTGGCATTAAATGTTCTCTCGGCACGCATAGTACCGGTACGTATAATGTAACCGGCGACATAATCGATCCACTTTACGGGTCGGTATTGTTGGTAGGTAGCCTCCGCTTTAGCCCTCGAGATCGGGCAACGAGTATGAAATGAAAGGATTAGAGCGTCATTGAATCGGGAAATCCTGTTATTTGCGATATTCTATGTGTTCCCAATTTACTCTTTCTCTCTTCATATACAAGTAGACCCAGGACGAGCCCGTTTCACAACGTCGCACCTTCCACGAAACAGTATCCCGGTATTCACGTCCGCAAACCGCACATAATTTTACCCAGAAACGAGCGATACCATCTGAAAAGCCATCGTATGCGTCGTTCTTACGCCCATCCTCGCGTATATCTACGTGCGATACATACCTCGTGTATATAATTTTTCTTTTTCAGGAATCGTAACGACTTCGTAGTAATAAATCGGTGACATCGCATTGCCAGTTCAAAGTACGTCTCTCTCTTTTTTTTTTCTTATAAGATTCTTTAGTACTTAGCTAATCGTCGAACAACGAGCGTAGACGATTCGTTCGTTTCACATCGAAGCGATCTCGATCGTTCGAACGGACGCCCACGTAACGCAGCACGAGGAACGCGAACGACAATGTTTCTCAAGGGGCCCCCACAGAGTCGTAAAACGTCGCGATCGCGACGGACGAGTCAAAACTCCAGTTTACACCGATTCCAATTTCGAAATCAGGCCGGAGCAGGTTTAGTCACGGTAGTGACGGCGGCTCTGGTAAGATTTACGATCGATTCTTAGTAGATTTTGTGGCATTCTCAGTAGGATGCGGTCACCCACAATGGAGTCGAGTCTTGTACCGTATCGTAAATTAACGAAACGAAGCGGACATCGTAAAGGCCGGTTTACCGGTACGATAAACCGTATCGAACGCGCGCGCGCTGTCCGAGAAAGGGTTGAAAGGGTTCGAAGATTGTGAAGGTTGTGAGAAGGAGGGTGTCTCGAGGGCACCAACGAAAGTTTGCACTTTCTTTCATCCCCGTATTTCCTGCCGATTTTAGCACCCACTCGAAAGGTCACGAATTTTCGAAATCAAAATTTTGCCATGCGAACCATGGAGAAGTTGAAAAAAGGAAGCCTCGAGGAGGTGACCGCAATGTCCGGTACTCGTCTACCTGTCCCATTTCTCGTGGAAAGCCTTTTGTCGTTTGCGGTGAACTACGGCACAATGTAACGTGACCGCAAAAGCACAGAGAGCGCTTATAAAATCGGTATGCACAATTCGTACATACCCAAGAGTAAAAGAGAGAGAGAGATAGCACCGAGCAGGAGAAAGGTGCATATACAATATACGTATATACGTTATTTAGGTAAAAGCGAGACTCCTCGCGCTCTTGGGGTGGGTCATAGGTCATGTTAGTAACGGTACACCCTGCGTATCGTATTTCGTGAATCGCTCTTTGATACGGTTTATCTACGCGAGCCTCCCGCGAATATTTTTTTTTTAATGTAACGTTAAAACACAGGTACCATAAATATAAAGAGGAATTTCGATTCAAACAAAATATAATAAAAATAAATAATTTAAATAACATTAATGATGTAGAATGATTTTTATGCATATCTTTAAATCTATTTAATATACCCTAAGCTTCATTAATGACTCCCTGGTATGAAGTTGGCGATAATTAAATTATATAAGAATTTTTATAATACTTCTGTTATCACTAACTTTATACTGGAGATCTATATCTAACGCCTACTGTACCCATGTAAATAAAAATATATCATGTATTATAAAAATTCAATTAATTAAAGACAATTCGTTCACCCACACTTACCCTATCAAGAAAATCTACGACCGTGTAACGCACCACGATCGGAAATATTCATCTCCCATGATCGTATAGTTCGAACGGAGAAAGTTTAGTCATTTTTGCGAGAGAGGAATTATTAACGACGCGGTCACCGGTAAGAGATCATGACAATTCGGGTCACCACGGTCGTCAAGTCTCGGTGCGTTCTCGGAAGTTAATGTCATCGTGCTCGCGCGAGAGTATCCGAGTGGTCGGGTTTATACCGGCTGGCCGGTGTATGCGCGCGCGCGTTCACGCTGACTCGTTCGAGTACGACCGTGCCAGTTTTCCAGAGGACGATTACGATATCGAGAATAACACGATTCTCTACTTGACTCCAAGCTTCCTTCGGTTCTTCCACTTGGCAATCACCGCGATTACGATGTTCCGAGCCGTCCGTTTCTATCGAGTCCGTTAAGACTCGGCCGCTTCCTCTTTAGATGCGACTTTACTGCTCTCGTAATGGTCCGGACCCGTCCATTCTTTTTTTTCTGTCTCTTTCTTTCCCTTCGCTCGTCGGGTGAAAGGTGACAACTTCGACTTTTGTCGAGATCGTTCATTCGCGTTTTAAAGATATCCTCTTGAAATCGTTCTTTTTTTTCAACGGATCTATACCGACCGGCTTTTGAAAAGGATATCAAAAAATCCACTTAAGAGAAGAGCCTTAATTAATATTGGTTTACGTAGCCGTTGTTCTTGAAATTTATATACTGTTAGGTATAGTAGGTATAAATTTGAAGGTAGAGGTAGTAAATTGCTTTTCTTCGTACTACTATAGGTACCTCTATAGAAACTTCAGAACGCGAACCACTTTTGCCACACCTGCCACAGAATAATACAATAACCGGAAGCATCTGTGTTTAAAAAACAAAAGCTTTTTACAAAGCCCTGATCATCGGAACTATTTTCTTGCTACACCTGTATATTTATTGGCATTTCTTTGAAATCACCCGGTACCCATACATATTTATTAACGTTCATGATTTCTCGAACGTCGTCATCCTTCGAAGCAAACGTATAGCTACCTTGTACATACTATGCGAGGTAGCAGCTTCGTTAAGGGATCGTAAATTATCTGTGGAAGAAAAAAAATCGATCGACAGGATCCCGCTGAGAGTTCCACCGTTCAAAGTTATATATAGTACGTGGTATATAATGCGTTCTGTGTTTCCGTGTTGACGATTTTACAGTGGGCACCAAGTCCCGGACTTCAACCTCGTCTTGAGGATTTTCTTGTCTAATCCAAGAGCACGACTCCAGCACCGCCCACTCTCTAACCCTTCGAAGACCTTTGTCCCGTAGAATAGATCCCATTTAAATTGAGATTAACGCGTAGTCCTTTTCGCTACACCTCCGACCGGCCTGGTCAGCGAACGATCGAGCTTTCGAAAGGCTCCGAAAGGGCTTCCGGGGTCCCCAGACCCGAGGAAAAGTGGTCAAGATAGGTTGAGGTAAGAGAAGGAGTAGGTTAAAACAGGTGGCATCGTGGAAAAAGAGCGACACGATTTACGATACCGCGAAGATACGTCTCGATTCGTAAATCATATCTTCCATTTGGAACGTCGATCACTCCTTTTACGCGCGCCCCATTGTTGTCCGTGATCTATTGCGAGCGCACGATGAAGAAACTAGTCGAGCTAATCGGATTACCGATCGACCGATATTTCGACATGTACAAACACCGTCATGTAAATCATCCTGGATTTCTACTATTTCAATAGGGAGATTATTCTTCCGCGCTCCCTTTTGGACATATTTAATTATGTTGTGTCAATATTTCGTGCAGGCGTTGCGTAAAACCAAGGTGTAAGTTCTCTAACGACGTTCGGATTATTCGGATTGTTCTCTTATCGTAATTTACTTTTGAATGACTCGATGATAATGGTAGAGTTGCTTTTGTACTCTGACGAAGCTTTTCTTGAGAAAGAGAAGAAGAAAAAGAAAGAGTAGGAGGAGGAGTACTCGTTTTCGATCGATTATCCGTAAAATCACTTCCCCGAGAGAAATTGGCCCCGAACGACCGTTTCTTTCGCATTGTGGTGTATTTATCGAAAGATTAGAGATTAGAGGAGGAAGATCGTCGTCGTCGCTCGTAGTAGAAGCTTAGCCGATCTCTCGCTATGGTCAATCTGCGGATTAACGAGCGCCGAGCGCCACGGCTAACCAGATTGCTGGTTAAAGTCCGTCGAGATAAGATTTCACCTGCGATACCTTCTCGTCCGGGACCCTGGTAAATGGATAACATCGACAGTGAACGGATTAAGTACCTCGGTTAAAATCTCGTCGACGGGACAGTCTCCGAACGAGCGATTTTCTTTTCGTGAGGAGCTCGTTCTACGAACGGAACGAAGCTAACACGCCCGTCACGTTCGTTTTCTTTCGACGAAGGCGCGTGCGCGATTTTACCGGATCATTGGAACGATAGAAGATAAGTTTCGGAGATAATCGTCCGTTACACTTTTCTTTTGATCGAGAGCATAAGGAACTCCCTGCGGTCGTGCCTAACAAGTATTAGAATATAGGTGCACGCTACTGTAACAGAAGATAGCTGGTTCACGTGTATAAATTTCTAATTTCATAGAGGACAATTCATTTCTAAGAAATCTTTTTTTAAATTATAGCTTTCAATATATCCTCCTATCACCAATTTTCTTACCGATCGATCTACTCTATAAATCATTCCCACATCGAAACATAAACGATAACCAAAAACTTGCCAAAATCATAATATTGTCACGTGTACGTAAAAGCGCGAAAGCGTCCATGGCAATAAGGCACGCAAGTGGACAATAACCCTGTCGGTTATGTCCAGTTGTAAATTATCCTGCATTAAGGGTCATCCTTTTACCCCTTTCCACCCGTGGCGCGTACTCCCGACGGAGTAAACGTCGCTAACGGTACGTGGTTTAGGCCGAAATTTACGAATTGGCTTTTACGCGGCTGAAGGAACTCTGGAACTTTCGTATTCCATGCACAATGTCCTTAGCTAGCTGGCTAGCTAGTAGCCGAAAGAACAAACGCGTCTCTTAAGTAGGTTTCCAACTCTTCTTCTTCCACTCGTTGAACTCGTCGCAGAATCAATGAGAATGGGTTAGGAACGAACTGGTTTCCGAAGACGGTACGCCTTTTTCTCTCTTTCGACCGGCATCGAATTAGCGGGGCGTGTACCGTGCCGAAACCATAAGAAAAGAGAGGAGCGCATTTCGACAAATGGGATTATCCTAATACTGGTAAATACGGCGAAAAATCGTCACAAGTTCGGCTTCTCCTCGTGTCCTGGCGAGAAGAGCCAACCGGGAAGGTCGCCTTTTCAGAACACGTTCTTCCATTCTTGCTCGTTGTTCCGTGCTGGAAGTTTCAAGGTGTCATCCCTTTACCAGCCTAGAGCTCATTACAGTGGAGAGATTTATAAATTAATAATTTTACGGACGAAGTGAGGTATATAGTTTAACATTCATATAAGGTTAACGCGTGCTGCCATTAAGTGCAATATTTTTACCAGGACTAATTAATAGCTAATGAAATTATGATAGTCATTTATTACATTGTTAATCACCGGATATTAAATATAATTTATATATGAAAAATGTAATAACAAGCCATATGCCATCAAATTGGTGCAGGATAAACTGAACTCCGTTCAAGATCCTAGAGTACCTACTCTTTTTAAGCGAAAAATAAACGAGGAAGACATAAGAAGTATTTTCTTACGCGTACTTGAGCAAGAAGGAAAGCTGGAGCTCGTAGAGAAAAGCAAGGACAATCCTTTGTCGGTTGTGCCAGGCAAAATCGTAAGGAGGGTTGCGGGCCACTCAAAAGGAGGACCGTAACTTTCGTGGTTTCTGCCCGCTAATCTCCACCACAAAATTTATTTATGACGCTCGCAGAACCGCGCGTCATCTCCGCCCATGCTCCCGGAGTCTCGGCTTTCTGCTACTCTTTCCGCCTCCATCGACTGCTTCCGAAAATCGTAAACTCGTGCCTCCGCTTTCGCGTTATATTGCCTCTACACGTCCCACCATTACTGCCTTTCTCTTATCTTATTTATATTATTATTGTCTATTAATATAGAACATAGGTAGGGGAGACCGGGGCTAGTTGTCCCAATTTTAGGTTTTTTGTTTCTACAGATTTCTGTAGCTTATATTATCGAATTTTTTGGTGACCATCATAAAGTACAACTTCTTAGCAATACATATAAATCTCTCCGCTTGCATTGAGAAGTTTTAACACGTTTTTTTTTTCAATTTCAAGCAAACGAGTTTTTTGGGACAACTTGCCCCGCTGCGGGGTAGGTTGTCTCACGCCATGGGGCGAGTTTTCCAAGGTTTTCCAAGGAAAAATCCTGATGTATGCATCATGATTTTTGCCAAAATGGTCACCACCGCCGAATTCAATGTTTAATGGCTCATTTTGAAGAAAGAGGCATGCAGAATACTGTCCCGTTGTCCGTTTTTCGATATCGTGGCGGAGTGTTGAAAAATAAATTTTTTAAGTGTCGGAGTATGGGTCGTTTTCAAGAGAAAAATTGCTGTAACTTTTTAACCAGTCATCCTATCGAAGCCACACTGCCATATTCGTAAAGAAGAGACTTTTCCCTTTCGAACGAGTATTTGATCGGGCAAATTCGAGATGCTTCGATTTTTGACAAAAATCCTGACCTATGCATCATGATTTTTGCCAAAATGGTCACCAACGCCGATTTCAATGTTTAATGGCTCATTTTAAAGGTAAAAGCATGTAGAATAATGTTCCGTTGTCCGTTTTTCGATATCGTTAAGCAATGACGAGAAATTAATCTTTTAAGTGTCGGAGTATGGGTCATTTTCGAGCTTAAAACTACTGTATCTTTCGAACCAGCTATCCTATCGAAACGCGACTTGCATATTCGTAAAGTAGTGATTTTTCTCTTTCGAATCCTGTGCATACATCATGATTTTTGCCAAAATGGTCACCACCGCCGATTTCAATGTTTAATGGCTCATTTGAAAGAGGAAAGCATGCAGAATACTGTCCCGTTGTCCGTTTTTCGATATCTTTAAGCAATGATGAGAAATGAATCTTTTAAGTGTCGGAGTATGGGTCGTTTTCAAGCTTAAAATTGCTGTAACTTTTTAACCAGTCATCCTATCGAAACGCGACTTGCATATTCGTAAAGAAGAGACTTTCCCCTTTCGAACAAGTATTTGATCGGGCAAATTCGAGATGCTTCGATTTTTGACAAAAATCCTGACCTATGCATCATGATTTTTGCCAAAATGGTCACCACCGCCGATTTCAATGTTTAATGGCTCATTTTAACGATAAAAGCATGCAGAATAATGTTCCGTTGTCCGTTTTTCGATATCGTCAAGCAATGACGAGAAATTAATCTTTTAAGAGTCGGAGTATGGGTCATTTTCGAGCTTAAAACTGCTGTATCTTTCCAACCAGCCATCCTATCGAAGCGCGACTTGCATATTCGTAAAGAAGAGACTTTCCCCTTTCGAACGAGTATTTGATCGGGCAAATTCGAGATGCATCGATTTTTGACGAAAATCCTGATGTATGCATCAAAAGATTTAGAAAGAAGAAAGCATGCAAAATACCGTCCCGTTGTCCGTTTTTCGATATCGTTACGCAATGATGAGAAATTAATTTTTTAAGTGTCGGAGTATGGATCGTTTTGAAGCTTAAAACTGCTGTATCTTTCCATCCAGCCATCCTAGCGAAACGCGACTTGCATATTCGTAACGAAGAGACTTTATCTAACATAAAATATATTTGATATTTGATTAAATTCAATTAGTGATTCCCTACTAAAAATGAGAAAGACGAAACGAAAAATGTCTCGTCATTTATAAAAAGTATTAGTTGTGCGTCAAAAAACTTGGCCGGCGGTGAACATTAGCTTTTTTTCCTATCGGACGCCCTCGTCTAACGGTAGCTCCACGCGTTCAACAATTAGACGCGCGCTGCGAAGATTTCACTCTAATGAGTAATAATCGATCGGTGAGAAGAAACGCTACGCACGGCCGTTCCATTAGGGACGTTCTTTTTTAAAAAATATTTTTCTCTCGCTCCCGATTCGATTTCACTTTATCAAGCGAAACACTAACGCGGGAGTAGGTATTAATGACGATGTTTTTTATGATTTAATAAATTATCTCTTGACGTGTTCCAATTGTCGGTTAATTATTAACCAGACCTTTCTTTGTAATAAAAAAATTGTTGGATATAGGAAGAAGACGGAGTAAGGAGGAAAAAAAACAATTTCTTCTTATTCTATAGTTAGAATCGCAGATGAAAGAGAGGCCGATCGGTAGAGAAATCCGTTTAACAATATTTATTCGCGTTGAAAAAGAGACATCAACCCAAACCCAACAGGCGTCAATTTTAAACTAGACGGATGACGTGTCCCGCAAAATTATCGGCTTTCCACGCGTCGACCATTTCAATACGTATCGTCCGCGAGAAGATGGATGGCGTCTGATCGATATGTAATGAAGATCGATACGATCATTCTCGGTTCGTACTGTTTGTCCCGCGGATCGACGATTTATTCGTCGTTGATATTTAAACGAAACGATTTCGATTCAACGTTTCGTCAACTTTTTTTTCGTTGTGGACGCACACGAAGACTCTCGTGGAAAACTCGCTTTTCTCGACTCGAGAATTTCTAACGTTTTATATAACCTCAGTCTATCGATATTTACGTTTTGACGTAAATTTAGATACCATTGACTTGGGTTAAAAAATTGATTAACGTGAAATGATAAAAGTGACAAAAAATAGTGATACGCCTTAAGAAATCTTTTCTTAAGCAATTTCCTTGGGTTCGTGGCACTCCCATATACTTTCCCCTACGTGTAAGACTGGAGGACAACGTTCGAATGCATTCTTCCTTTTTAGAAAAGAATAGCGTAGCGTGCATAGACACGGCACGTATGTACATGCATACGACGCTTCTGTCCGCGGTACAGAATATCGGCATCACGATTCGCCGTGGACCCCATAACCGCAAATCCTCTTGGCACGGGAAGGACGTGACCTCGGGAAAACACAAAGCTGCAAGAAAAAGAAAGACAGAGCCAAAAGGTGAAAAGTATACGAGAAAAGATGAACGTCGTTAGAAAAATAACAAATACGATATGAAGATTAAAATGTTTTATATAATTGATCTGTATACCTGAATATAATAATTATTGATTTCACATAAATTTGTAAATTACAAAATTGTTTTGCTCGCAACATTCATTCAATGCACTCTGAGAATAGTTTTACCTATTAAAAAGAAAATGTCCCTCGATAAAAAAACAATAATTAGTATTAAAATATGCTTACTTATCCATCGTTAAAAATATTTCAAAATATAAATCACACTCACGGACACTCGCACACGACACTTGACCTTTGCTCGCCATCATCTTCCCGAGGGCATCCCCCGTGTCTCGATCTCGCCAATCCCGTCTCTTCGCACCTTCGATAGTTCCCCCGTAAAGCAGAAAAGCGACAAGGAAGAAAGAGAAGAGAAAGAGGGGGGAAGAGGAGAAAGAAGAAGAAGAAAAGAGTCGAGCGGTCGCCTATCGAGTCCCGATCTTAAACGTTTTCCGCGCTGCCCGGTTGTTGTTGCTGCTGCCGCTGGCGCATCAGCTTCAGGATGCTAAGTTTACTTTACTGCCGTCACGTAGAGGCCGTGGCCGAGCACGGCGTAGAACACGACGAAGAGAAAGAAAGAGAGACGGTCTACGATGTCTACGAGAGCTACCAGCCATCGAGGCCGCTCCGTTTGGCTCCCATCTCCTCCCTCCATCCTCCCCTACCTCCACCACCACCTCTTCCTCCTCCTCAGCTTCCGTGCAGCGCACGAGGCTAGTTAAGATAGCGATCCGGCCGAAGAGCGAAGCGTCGAACAATGCCGTAAAGTAGCGGCGCCGGCAGTGAATCAGACCTTATGGCGAAAACGTGAACGATTAGCGGGCGATCCGTGTTAACATGCCTCCTGCGACACATCGGCCCTTACGATACCAACCGACCACCGTTACGTACCTTTCTTTCCCATTGAGAAGAAGACTGACCCTGAGAATGAGAAGGGCGCTTCTCCGAGCCGCGTAATTGCGAAATGGTAGCCGCGGATTGAGACAGCCCACTCGCGTAAATCCAACTACCGGAGAGGTCTAATCAGAGGGCTGTACACCACCTTACCCTCTTGCCTCGTACTCTTACACTGGATACCGGTAGTGGCCAGGCTGCGAGAAGCGTGTAAACCCGATGATTTCTACCGACCACCAACGATGCGATGTTTTGTTGGAGTGTATAATATTAAGGAGAGGGTATAAAGGAGAGTTTTTGGTTGGGGGGAATGTAGGGAGAGGAGATAAAGATTTAGGTGAGAGAGTTTGTTTAATTTTTTTTAGAAATTTACCGTGAGTTAGAGTAAGGTAGCCCTGTATTTTATGCATGCACGATGTTGCGGAATTATAGCTTGTGATTTAGTGTAATCTTCCTGTTCCGAGGGAAATTAGTATTTTTATTATTCAATTACCTTCCTTTGATGAATTAAAAAATTACTAGGTTTATGTAGGATATTAAAAATATCCTACAAATACTATCGCGGTAAAGTCTACAACGAATAAAGTTAAAAAAAAGAGCATGGAAGTGGGGATAAAAGCGGAGGGTGGTACTCGAAAAGGGCGAGGAAAAAGTTGAGGAGGGACAATCGCTCGTCAAGCGAGCGTCAAAACATCCCCAAGGATCCGTGCCGAATCGTATTCTCACACGAAGTCGATGGCGAAACGACGAGAAACGAGGCAAAGCGAAGCGAAGCTTGACTGGGAGCTCTGAAGCTAAAAAGAGAGAGAGAGAGTCGCTTCTTCAGGAACGGGACACCCTTCTACTTCTTTCTTTCTCTTCGGGACCTTCCTCTCACTCTCTCTTATGTTGCACGACAATGTGTGACCGCAAACAAACGAGAGGCAGCGATAGGGGGCGCCAATGCGCATTCAAGACCAGACAGACTGTCATTTGTCACGTCTTTCACATTCTCTAATGACACGCACTGCTTTTGGACGCCTTCTTATATGCAAAGACTGAGCGTGCGAGAGTGAGATAGAGAGAGGGAGGAGGACTGGCACCTGGCACCGAGACACTACGCTTTTATATCTTCTCGTTTCTCTCTCTCTCTTCTTCTACCCTTCGAATGTCTTCCGCTCTCCTTCCGCGATCCTTCGGACTCGCCGTTTGTGACGGTTGAATTCGATTTGTTAGGATTAAGAAGCTTAACCGTTTTGAACGCGAGATTCTGAAATTTTTTCTCTCCCGAACTCGATTTACTTTTCCGTTACCAATGGCTGCCGTAGAAAAGTATTTGTAATACGTTCACCTTCGTGTGGGGGTCGCCGGTGACCGGCAATTTTTTTTTTTACGCACGAAACCAGTTCTTTATAAGTCAGTGCATCCATCGAATATCTTTAATGAAACCTTTTAAGACAACGTTACAATATTTCCTGTCGTATTGTTTTTACTAAAAGAAGTTTAAACTCTTCTTTCACCGTAAAACATAAAAAGAAACGTTACCCATAAAAGATATAATAGCTAATAATCCTAAACTAAATTTATGAACGTCGTCGGATGTACATCACGTCGATCTATTCAAAATTACCTTTAAAAAAAAGACATGCTCCTTTTCTCAAGGTCAGCCCATATAATCCACCGGAGTATTACAGTTTCTCTATCGTTTAAAAGGAGAAAGAGGTAGACGTTCATCGCGGTGGCGTCTCAAGAGTGGTCGAAATGATTTAAACTCATTGGGTGCCATATACCTACGCGCGCTTTGGCCGTAACACGCGCACACAATCGTACACGGACGTGCGAAAGTGGACTTTGTGAGATAGACGCTCTACTCTCGCACGCCTAGTCTGCCTACCGCTATGTACGTAGTACCTATGACACCCACGCGTTTCTCTGGTAGCCGTACGTTAAAACGATCTCTCAAAGCTCGAGCTCTTACGTTGAAAGATTGGCCTGCGTTTGTACTCACGAATGCTCCCGACTATTCTTCGAACTATTATTCTTCTTTGCAGCTTTTTTCGGTTGTCTATGATTGAAACGAACTTGGAGTAAATATAGCGAGGAATTTTACGTGCTTTCTAATATATTTTTGTTTCGTAGCAATGACGTTGAAGCATTAAGATGTTTAAGATTGTTAAAGATACAGCTTTAGAGTGGGGAGTATCGCGTGACATTACTCTAAATCTCGTCAGAGAAGATCGATTCGCAATACGAGATCATGTTTCTGTAATTACATAGAACAGACACGTGATATTTATTACGTCCATTGATATCCGTTAGTAAAGTAATTTTTGAAAAGTACACTTAATTGATATATATGAAAGTTGTCATTTAAATTTGAAGATAAAACTCTTTAAGAAGAAAATGGGAAAGTTTTTAATGTCCAGTTCAACGATAAATTTAAGATCATGCATGAAAGGTAACAAAAAAACAAGGAGAATGCTTCCGCCAAGTCATGCACGAACGACTGGCATCGATCGAGAACAGCTAGATCGATGATTTAGTGGCTCTTTCGCGGCTACACGCTGAGCTCGAGCACCTACGCCAAATACGTTCACCCTATGAAACGAAAGGCGTCTCGCTGTTCTAGCTTCCATTTTGTAATGGATAACACGATTCTTACCGGCATACCGGACCACCGTCCGAAAGGTTCGATTATTTATTAACTTCGTTACGGTATTCCTTTTTTTTTTCTCCACTTCACGATGATCGATAAGATTTAAATCAAAGTCTGGAAATTTGCTTCGATCGGTATTAAGGATTAATAAGCATTAAGAACATCGGTGAGATATAAAATATATCCTTACAGAGTTATTATAAACGTGCATATATCATACGTAGGTAATAAATGTTGCAGTACACGTGGATATATACGTGTATACATTAGTTTGAAAAGAGCACTGAGTGTAGAACGATAATTAGTCGACAATTAAAAGGAGCAAGGGCGCTGTAAAACTATAAAATCTCGTGACCTCGCAACACGATTCGACCCGCCTTCGGGAACACGAGCGACGACAAGACTCGAAGAAACATAGTGATTACCCACCCACGTAGGCGGAGGCTATGTCGATAGAGTCGAGACTCTCGCACGGGATTCGCAAAAGCACTTACAAACGCTACAGTTTCTTGAGATTTAACCAAAGGGGAGAGAGAGATGACTCGCGTTTGCTCGTGGCCCATCGCGCGCCGTTTCGACCATAAAACCAGGAGTTATGGTTATTTAAAAACTTATTGGCCCGCCCATGTTCTGCGCATTGCTAAAGAAGGAAAGAGAGAGAGAGATAAAATGTGGGAGGAAGGGGTGGAAACGCCGTTGACCCAGTCGAGATAAATCAAAGGATATTAAGACCCTTCTTTCCCTCTCCACTAACAGCCACCTCTCTGCATCTTCCTCTTAACGAAACATATGAAAAAGAGAGAGGGAGAACGAAGAACCTCGTAAAGTCGGCCCCGAAATCTCACTGCTGCTACTTTATGTCTCGAATCGCAAATCTTCCATCTAAATCCTAAAAATAATTGATTCCATAACGATTACTGTAATTTTAGTTTCCATATATACCTATACTCAATTTAATAATTTTATAATTAAAAGTGTAAGTTAAGAGTGTAAGCAAAAACATAAATAACTGTACCTATAGATTTTTATACGACACCCGATGTATTTTTACGCACATGAAAAAAAAATCTAAAAATATGAGCTCGTTCCATTAAAATCGTTACAAATTTCCCGAATAATCCAATACGTTATAGTCAGGCTGTTTCTTCTTAGTCGTCTGTCTCTTTCTCTCTCTTGCACGCATACAGAGTCAAATTGATAGACACGCGTATAGGAGTACGCGCGCTCGCACGCAGGAAGATTATTAATGAGTGCATCTCAATCCGGCAATTTTTCCACGTCGCACCGGGTAATGCACGAACCGCGGGGGGTGAGCAGGCTATATTGGCCGATCAATCAAAATGAGCCCAGGCTGGCACAACCGACGTCTCACCGCCGCCACCGCCGCGGAGCTTCGATACCTCGAAACTCTCTTTTTCCCAGCCACGATCACCTTCCCTCCCCGATTGCCTGAAAATCCTTGCCCCTGATCCTTCTTAAGTTCCTTTCGGGATCAAGGACGAGTTGATTTGGAGGAAAAATAACTTATACTATAGCTAGCTATTTATATAGCTTTTTCGCGTGATCCAATTAAATCAAAGATTTTGTATATTTTTCTAAATAAAATATAGCAAACTAAAATGGAGCACCCAATAATTAATATTCATTAAAAATCACAACTTAGATTAAAAAAAGAAATATATTTATCGAGTTGAATTTTTGGTTTCCTCACTGGTAATAGGTAGGTACTTATGCCTGTCGAGATATCAAAATACAACACCTGATATTATACCTAACTAAAATCATTTCTATTATTACAAATGACAGATTTATTAGCTTTCATATTGGAAATTGAATTATTCTTACAAATTTTTGTTAAAAGCAGAACGTTGAAACATATCTCACGTAGTGTCGATCAAATTCGATACTTTTATCGATGTGTCGATTTTAGTCGACCTAACGATCGTGCGAACGCGTTTGCTGGCATTACTAGTGTCGGTAGTGCCAGAAGAGAAAGTCCGCGGTTACGCGGTAATTATCTTTCCTACGCTTTTGAGTCCGTTTGACTTCTTCAACCTTGCCAAGTAAATTATTTCGCGCTCGCGCGCAACTAATTACGACTCTGACTGAGAGAAAGAGGGAGAGAGAGAAATTTCGTTTAAGAACGCACACGACACACGCATAGAATGTTAAGAAGAATGAAAAGGCACCCGCTACCGAAGCAACGCTCTGTTTATACCTATTCAATATACTCTCCGTCTCTTTCTTTTTCCCTTTCTTACATGTTTCTTCAGATATGCAAATAACGTGGTACATGCAAGTCAGGCTCAATAGTAGCGAATAGTGCGTACTCGTTCGCTACGGTCACGATTCGCGTTTAACCCAAATAATTTGCAGAAAAGAAAAGGTGAAAAAATGATTCCTCGAACTTTTTTAAATGTTCGTAGTAGATACAGTAAAACTTGTATTATTCAAACTAATTTATACAATTTCTTTAGCAATAATTTATGCTAATATCTATTTATATGCACAAAATTGCATTAAATCTATGCATCGGTTAGTGTTATAAGGAGGAAGTAAAAATTGCAATTTCAATTGAAAGAAAGAAGGTTTAATATTCAAGAGAAAAAATAGATTCTTAAGATAAAAGAATAATAGAGATTTTACCGTACTTACTTTAACGAAAGTAGCTCTTCTCCTATCGATAAGAATGTCGAGGCCGGAAGATCGAGATCGTCCTCGAACGAACGAAAGGACCTACCTGCGAGATACGGCCACGCCTACGAGGATCGACAAAGGGCCGCGTGTGAAAGTCCTGGCGAAATGCGTCTATTGTGCTCGAGTCAAAACGTTTGTCGTTTCGAAAGCGAGCGACCTTTTTTCTTTCCCTTTCTTTCTTTCTCTTCCTTTCGTTCTCATTGGAACTCTCTTTTTTATCGCACTCCAATCATTAGGACGAGCACGAAGGGAACTTTCCTGACTTTTCACAAGGCCGGAAGTTCTCGGACGAGGAAACGAAACAAGTTCGCCCTACTGAAATATTTTTTTACAAAAATCGTGTAAAAAAAATTGGTTCAATTTGTCGAAAATTTGAAACTGTTAAAAATCAGTCTTAACTTGGACGGGTTCGTTCATCCTCCATATGAATGAAAGGTGAGTCCAGCTGGACCGGAACGAAGAAGAGAACACGTGGAACGTCGTCTCCGGATCGTCTTCCACGTAACTCACTCACACACACGCATACATGCTCGTGCGCATTCATAAACGACGGTCGTCGTGTCGATCGAAAAAGCCGGTCAGCTTCGTGCCACGTGGCTCCAATATAATTGCCTCTTCTGCTTCGATCTTCCCGACCGGGCAAGAGACCTCAAATTTGTCTCTAATTTTGGAGTAGAGCTCTCTAGTGGTAACCTTAGATACGTTTTTTTTTTTTTTTTTTACAAACGTCGCATTCGTTCTCTACCCTCGAGCGGATGTACAAATCGTTTCTAACGTCACCGTTATGGTGTCCATAACGATACGTCCTCTCGAAAATAACGGATTTCCTTAAATCATGAACGGCTTTTTGTTTCATTCGATTTGCTGCCGAGATAATTGTGAATTTTGTGGTAGGTATTATTAGCGTTACTTACTCTTCGATCTCTCGAAATTGATGTTTACGTTCCGTAGATTACCAGATGTGGCATCACTTTCATATTATACTTTCTTTATACCTGTTTTTTGTATATACAATTCCAAGCTTGAGCAAAGTACTGCAATGGCTGTTAAAAATATTAATCAAATAAGAGAAGATGACTTACGCAAGCATACGTCATAACCCAAGTGCAGTTTCAAATATTTCTCTAAATAAATCATCGAAAATGAACGAGTTCGCATTGTTACCCAACAACTTTATTACCTACAAGCTAATACGTAATGACGAAATTTTTTCGACATTAAATACAAAACTTCATTCGTATAATAAAAAAGATCAATGGGAGTTTGCGTTCAACGGCAATATTTTTCCCGCGGTTGAACGAGCAGAGACTACACGCTCGAAACGAGCCGATAAGGAAAAACAAAAAAATTCGTGCTTGTAGATCTCTCGATCTCCCCGACTACGCGTACACATACGTATATAGATACTATATACACTCACGGATCGACGAGTCGTTTCAACGATTTTCCCTACTCGTGGAAAATCCATCGATGGTTTCGTAACGGTCGATTTACAGCCACGACTCGTCGAATAATCGGCCGCGGCACCGCGAAATGCCGCGCGTTCGGAGAGGATCTATGCAAATGTGTATCTATAAAAAAAGGCGTTTCGTAGTACCCAAGAACGCTTAGTAGCACGGTAATAAATTAACGTCGAAGGTATACCGTCTCCGTGCCCGACCGGCCTCTACGATGATTTCTCGTCGAGTTGAGTTGCGCCGTTCCGCGAGAACGTTTTACTGCCGGCGGGCTAATATTTTTCAGCGCACTTTTGCGCGAAATATCGATCTCTCTCTCTGTTTTGCATTAACGTTTTCTTTTGAAAAATTGAATACGTTTTTGAAAGAACCGCTTCAAGTTCTTTTCGTACAATACGTAAAACTAGAATCGTTCGAAGCTGTCAAAAAGTTATTCGTTTATTAATTTGTCTTACAAAAGACAAAACAAAGAAAGGTTTGTTTAGGAGAGAGAAGCAAGTGTAATAATTTATTGCATAAAATGAACTAAAAATAATTTATGATATAATGTAGGTATTTATCCAATTAAGAAATATATTTATAGCAAATTATAAATCTTATATTAATCCACATATATGCATTATAAAAATAAGTGAAAACAAGAAAAACAATGTTATCAGTTCCTACACAAAAACCTAGAAAAGGAAAAACACGGTAGCTCCTCCTTCGTCTTGCTTAATGAGCCGGCTAATTGTCTCGGACTGTTCCGTGATCGATCGTGAGAAGCTCGTGAAGCGAAACGTCATCTTTATCGACACATACAAGCATAGATAATAAAACTATCGAGCCAACGACAATCTAATCGAGGCGTGTCAAACATTTTCGGTAGTACCGTATACCGTGACGCGTTTTTTTTTCCTTTCGTTCTTCTGGTTATTATACAAGGCGTGTTCAAAAAATCATTAGGATCATTAGCTCGCACCTGTGCCCCTTGGTAGAAGCTTCCTCCACTCGTTGTCGCGTACGACCGGTGTGTCGTACGGCTCACTCTCTCGGCGCGGAGGCGTGCACGTGTTCTCGTCACGAACGATGAAGAAGAGGACACGGGCGAAGTGTCAGAGGCGTGCGCGTGAAATCACGCGATTCTCGATAATGAATGGGCGACTCGCGCCTCACGGGAGCGACGAGACCTACGTTACGTATATAGGGTGTCTCGTTCGTAGCCCGATCATTTAAATAACGTCAGTTAATAGTCAATAGTTTAGAAAAATAATCAAGCTAATTAGTTTAATTTCCACATTCTTTTATGATCACGTGAAACTTTGTTAGCATTTGTATTAAGCGTGGATCGATATAACGTGACACCCGGTATAGGTGTGCAGATGGCCAGCTGGAAGTAATTTGATTGTCCCTTTCATTCTCTCTTTATTTCCCTGGTCCCTTAAAAAAGAACTTCCAAGCCAAAGCAAGCTCGCAACCGAAATACATCAAAGGGACCGTCGACTAACAGTTAACGCACATAACGCCACGGTAAAACCTTAGACATCGTTTAGCCCTATTCCGTTAATCAAACTAGCGTATAGAAGTTTCCTCTTTCGAAGTGAAAAACATTTACACGTAGGTATATAAATAATATATTGCTTTTATTCTTTTTATCTTCTACACGTACGCACCCTATGTGTAGGTATACGTAATGACCAATCTATTCGTATTTTAACACGACGTTAACGATAACGTCGATCGAGGTACATTTGAAGATTTCTCACGAAACGCGTAAAACTCGCTTAGGTAAAAGGAAGAGGAACGGGTGAGCGGAAAGCGAGTGTCGACCTTTAGAGATCTCGAAACTGGTTCCCATCGATCTCAGCTCGGAAAGCGTCGGAAAACGTCCGAAGTATCGAGCCTCGGTGTAGCCGAGATACGTTAATTACGGTAAAACGAGTGATACGAGTTCTCTCTTACGATCACGAAAAAAACATGGAACGCGTCGATGCATTAAAACATTAATACGTTTTTAAAGGACACGCGTACCGTAGACTTTAGTAAGAGGTAGACGAGTGAAATCGATTTCACGATTCGATTTATACTCGGAGGACTCTTGGTGGACGAAGTGATCCTCCGCAAGAAAAGAAGAAAGAAAGAAAGAGAGAGAGAGGATAATGATCCCGAACTCATTTCGCGATCGTACCCTCTGATTGATCTGATTAGTCCGGCCTCGGAAGAGGTCGACCGGTAAATGATCTCTAGCGATCTCAATCAGCTTCTGAAAAAAATAAAACGGCATCGACGTTCCCTCCTCTCGCACAGCCCAGCTTCGACGCTTTTTCCTCTCTTCCACTCCCCTCCCGTCCTCCTTCGTCGGGGATAATGAGAGCCTCCCATGTAGAAAAGGGGATTATTTGCGGCACGGGATCGAAAATGCCGTGCGAGGCTCATTATCGGATGCACGACTACCACGATTCTGGAGCGGCTCTCGTTTCGACATCGTCTGACTTTCTCTCTTTCTCTCTCTCTCACACATTCTGTTTCTTCTATCGTGCCGCTATCGGTAAGGAATTGCTGAAACCGTAAATCAACGACAAGGCCGGGTTAAAGGGTCGAGGAATTGGAGCGATGCCCGCGAGCCCAACGATACCAACGTAAGCCCTTCTCCCAACATCATCCGGCGGGCACGATACAGACGTTCCTCGTTAACTAATTGAAACGAAATTACTTCCCGAAGATAGCTATGGGAGTAGAATCATGAGAAAGGAGATGGATATGTATGTTTGTGTATACGTATATGTACGTCGAGATCGATCGATCGATCGATCGTGTTTCCTTCGGGCTTTACGTTTCCTTACGTCGAGATCAAGATCGTTTACCGGTTTGTTGAATAAAGGATTAGACGTAGATATGTGATTAGAGTATTTGAATAATGTGTGTTTTATGAGAGGTGTCAAAAGTAGTCAGCAAGTCGACGTGGATATATATTCTTCGTAGATCTTGATCCTCGGTTAGATCTCTGCATTTGAGGATATCTGTAACAAGTCGTTGATAGTTTTTAAACAGTTCGAAATACTTTGTGATGACATTGTAAGACTCGTTTCTTACTCGAGAAAAACCAGTTCGTAGATCTCATCTAATGTGACATTCATTTGATGCGATATTCATCTTATGAAACTTTAAAAGACCCTAATATAACCCGTTTGGGTATAACATTTCTTAATGCTTAGTGAAATGTGATATTTATAAGAAATACAAAATAACACATCTAAATTGTCTAATTAAAATCTAAAATTATATGAAAAAAAAACATAAAAAAAGAACCTTTTATTATGTGTACTAAAACGACAATAATAAGAATATTTTTTTTATTGAGACAGTGCTGAGTGCTATGTATAAGTGGTCATGTGGAAAAAATGTACTAGCAATAACTAGTTTGTTCAAATTAGCTTTCTAAATTTGTTTATAATTTTAAAGCCATATATTTGTTTAGAAAGAAAAAAAAGCTTTTACTACACGAATACTTTCTACACTTACCCTACTGCGTAGCATATAAGTATAATGTGACTAGAACCTAAGTACCGTGCTTACGTCGTAACGCCACGTTACGTAGAGTCGCAGGAGGATACGTTTCTCCGATTCTTTCCGCTTCGTGCCGGATCGAGGGAGGCGTGCGAGCCGCGAAGCGCGCTTACACGAATGCCGGCTCGTCGCGCGACCGCAAAAGAGCAGCAAGGCGCTATTCAACGTCGACCGTTTCTTCTTCGAGCACTCTCGAACGCGTCACTCGCTTCGCTTCCTAGTTGCACCTTCGAGACACCACGGAAGAACAATCATTGACCGACCGAAAGCTCTTCTTCGAACAACGAACAGCTTTTCCTGTCAAAAAAATGTATAAAAGAAGAATAATGTACTTTTTTACGCATGACGCGTTCCTGATCGCATTAGGATAATTTAGGTCGAACGGAGAAGAAAATTAATGAGATTGAGAAGAGGTAAAGTTGTCAAAACTTTGTCAAGATAGTCGAGACACTCCTTACGATCTTTAGACCATAGACGATCGGTCGAACGTGCTCGCGCATACGTCGAATTCATACCGGCCATTGTTCGAGCTCCATAGCTTTTCCCGCTTTTCTATACCTCTCGAGGATGTCATTCTTCGTTTTACGAGGCAACACTCTCGGGATTTATGTCCTATGTATTGTTTCTTACATGGTTACGATGTGAAATCGATTAGATCCTTCGACACGACTTTCGTGACATAGATTAGAATATTAGACCAATTGCATACGATAAATCCTTTGAACGTAAATTCGGATGAGTTCGGTTAGACTTGATATTAAACTGTTTTCAAACATAATAACTCCAGTTCCTGTTACATAAGAAGAGAATTTTTCTTTTAATAAAAGAAGCTACACCGTGCAAGTTCATTGTTCGGTTCGATGATTTCCAAAGGCATCAGTCGATCTGGAAGAGTTCATCGGCTGCCAATGGATTTTCTCAGCATCGTTCAACCCGTAGAGATCGAGAGCGTGGTATACCGAAGCCCCGACGGTATTTTATTCCTCGCAGGAACACGCACGGGAGGCCACGGGAGAAAACACGCGATGCACAATCCGTATTACTTCTAGTTAACATTCGCATGTTTGGTATTCGCAGTACCGTTCCGGAATTCCGTTCCAGTTCGTTTAATGAGGAACGACTTTTTAGCATTCCTACGTTGTTAAGCCAGCGTGAGAACCGCGAAATGTGAGGTCGCGGCCCATAAAATCCGTGAGTCAGGCCACGCTTCGGGTCTCCTCTCTCTCTCTCTCTCTCTCTCTCTCTCTCATACTCAAACATATAGAAACACGAGATTAGAGACATTGCTTCTATCGAAACTTTACCTGCTCTTCTCAAAACGTATCCATGAGACTCTATTAACGCGATAGCGTGGCAGCACTAATTACATCGAAAGGAGACTTGCTCGTTAATCGGCCGTCTTTCCTTTCGTCCTCTAGACGGAGACATACGGGAGAGAAAGAGAGTGAGAGAAGTCTCGGTCGTCCACTCTCGAAGGATCAACGAAGAGTAGGTACAGTAGTGATAGAAGACGAAGATGAAGAAGAAGGATACGTCGTTCCTGCGTTACTGCGTTCGACCTCGGAAAAGAAGAGGGGTAGCTCCGAGCGAGATGCATTTCGTGGATTAAGAACGTTATATACCTGCCGGTCTCACGGTGAGCCAGCGCGGTAGGAGTCTAATAAGATGTAACTAAATTATGATTGGATTCATCATTGCCGCGAACGGGACTCGTATGGTCGATCGCGCTAGCCAGCCGCGTGGACTGCCCGATGCCACTGCTCGGTCAATAATTCATCGGCTTACCGGCATTCTATATGAAGCGTGATATACCGTGATCCCGAATGAGCGATTGCCGACGGTAAAGCGAGAGGGGTAGAAGGAGGGAGGAGGATCCACTCACTACGATCCTTTCTGCATACTCCTGTTTCTGCTTATGTTAGTCGAACCGATACCACCGTGCTCTCTTTCTACTCGTAGGTATCGAGCGAGAGACATGCAAGGGGTTGAGCACCGAGTGAAGTTCATTTCTCCCTCTCTTCGATTTTGTCTTCCACGATCCAACCATTATACTTAGATACCTTGGTAATATGTCTCGTGCTCCGTTAGAAAGCTCCTCCCGGGAAGACTTCGCTTCATGGGGATAGGATTGATCCAGCCGCGTTGTTTATGACGCGAGATTTCGCGACACGATCGCTTCCATCGAGCGTGTCGATCGATTGGGTTCGATTTATCAGGATGCTTGGATAGCTTCGAATCATTTTTGTAGATAATTTATGGGTAGATTTATTATTACATTTTATTCGATCAGGGTATTAAAACAATGGAATTATTTATTTTATTTCATGTAAAATGTATTCAAATTGTAATTGTTGAAAGTATTGGTATTAAAATATATTAAAAATCTTGAAGAACTTTTTAGACAAATCGATACACCATCTCCCTTTTCCTTTTTAGTGTAAGTATCGAAGAGCACGTAGTCGTGTTCTTAACAGAACAGATCCAGGCTTGAAATGAAAAGGAAAAGCTACGAGCAGGGAGGTGGGGATGAGTTAAGGGGGAGGGTTGAAAGAACTAAATGACGAAGCGCTTATGCAAAAGGCGCGTAAACGTTCGTTTTGTTGGTCGAATTAGCCCGACGTGGTCTTTCTGTGGTAGGGGTAGAAGTGGACGAAGGAGAGAAAGAGAGAGAGAGAGAGAAAAGCGACGTACCAGTCATCCTCCAGGCAAGGGTGATTTTTGCATGTCACGTGGGCAAACGGGCGCTCAGTGAATGCCCGTCGTTAGGGCCTCGTTGTGCCACGATGAGTCGGTTTCACGCAACGATACCGCCCTAAGAGAACGACCGTATCGCGAGAGAGAAACTCGCTCCACTTTGAGCCCATTGGAAGAAGGGTGGCCTTTCGACGGGTCTCTCTCGATCTTTTCGTAAAGGATACGAAGGTATGCGCTCGAGGATGCCACAGGTCTATCGATTCGTAGCGGAAAAAAAAATGGGGAGAATTTTCATTGAGCTATCATAAATTTTCGATGATTTTTCAAAGTCTCTAATTAAGAAGGAAATAAGAAAATTTAATTTTACGATATAGACTTTCTCAACTTGATAAAAAAACATTAAGTTTCTATTGTACTAAAAAAAAAAAAAATTGTAGTAAAAATCGAACAATAGTAATAGAAAGTAAACGAAAGCTGTCACCGTTGTTTTACGGGGTTCGAAAAGAAATAACGGTAAAACGTAGCGGCCTACCTTCCCCCCATAGAAACCCTTCTGTCGAGTCTCCAAGTTTTTACGACTTGACCCACATTTTTCGATGGGTCTGGGGTACAAGTTCGTTCTGCTTTCGACGACGACAACGACGAGAACGCTCCATAAAAATGCGAGAACCGTACCGAGTTCTACCCCTGTAAAAATGAGTGAAAAGAGAAAGAAAAGGTACCAGGAAGGAAAAAAGGTGGCTCGTGCGCGACGCTCGACGGAAAACTTTTTCTGCACCGTTAGTTTTCCAAATTTTTATGCCACACCACGGAAAGTCCTATCGTTTTACGATCCTCTTTCACCGCCTTGAATGCAGAACGATCTTCTTGACATTATGGTTAAAAAAAAGGCACGAGGAGAATATCAAATTCTAACGCATTACCATCGATGAATAAATCAAAATTAGAAAATAAAAATGACGTATTAATTTCGTCGAGAGTAAACTAAAGCAATAAAATATTATAAAAATTATTGTAACGTCATTATTATAAGATGATATCTCACTAGACAAAATTGTTGTAAAAAAACCTGTACCGCGGTATTCATTAGTTTAGGTCACGTGACACGTTGTAGACGCGCATTTTTGTGGGTTGTTGGTTTTTTTTACGACGAGCAATTACACTCTTCCGGCCGGCTTCGAAGCACAACTTCCGTAAGGTACTACCTGTGCGACGGTCTTCGAGACGCGTCACCGTAGGATTACAAGACTTATTTTTTTGCTTCATTCACGGCTCCCTTTCGTCTTTTTATTTTCCCTCCTACTTCATCGTCCCCGCTTTCTTCTTTTACTTCTGCCTCCTTTACGATAGACCGTCATATCGGGTCGTCGTAAAGTTATTACCGATCGCAAACAATGGATCCCGTGAATGGGTCATAATCGATTCGATTGTTGGGACAGGACTACGAGTCTGATTTTAGTACGAACCCTCGAACGAATACCTGGAAATGCATCTGCGTACTGCGAAAGATTTCAGTAGATTTTTCAGATTAAACTATTGTCAAGGAATTTTTCGATACCTTTTTATCCAGTTGTCACGATACAATCTTTTAATCAGAATCTGTTCTTTTATATGGAAATAATAATCTACCAATATTAGTCAATAGAAAAAATGCAATTTTAATAACCGACCAAAAATATTTTTTTATATAATAAATGTTCTATGCATGCTATGCTACGTTTAAATACTTTCTGAAAAATTACACGAACAAACTCGGAATTACCTGACAGAGAAGCAACAACCAGAGTCAATATTTCCACCCGTCGTAAAAAGAACGAAAGCACTTTTTTGCTCTCCCCTGGCCCAAACTAACAACCGATCCCTTAACCCAACCAAAGGTCCCAACAACCCACTGTACTCTTATCTTTAATTAACCGAATATACTTAAGCTCCGAATTACCAGGATAATCCAGGTCCCGCTTCCTGTTGGTATAAACTCGTAAAAGTCTCCTCGGTCCCGCGTAAAGTGTTACCAATTTTTTCGTCCCTCTTTATTTTTTTTATATGCCCTTTTCTACGTTTTACGCGGCCAATCCTGCGTGTCCCGTAAAAAGTCCAACTCGGTTCTAAAACCGTGACAGATCCCATCTTGACCTGCATTATATTAGACCCCGTCGTTTTCAAGTATTGTATATCTATATATACACACTATATCTACCTGTGCGTCCGAAAGTTAACGCGCGTTTCTTCTCCTCGGAACTCCTTCTTCTACGAAGCGAATAACGAAAACGAAGGACAAAGTTGGATCGAGGGCGACAGGTGCGATCGTTTTGCTCCTTAAACGAGCGTCACCATTCGTGGGAAATATCTTACGATCGCGTCACGCGTACAGGTAAATACATTAACAAATAAACGAAAAAAAGAGTAAATAATCAGAAAGACGCAAAAAGTTATCGCAAAGATCTCGGAGGGAATCGCAAAAGTCTGATAATTTTCGCACGGCGTCGATAATTAAGCTTGGGTAAGATAAAAAGAGACCGTAAATGTGGCGTTAAAAACAAAGGTTGGTCGCATACACGATAAAGAGAGAAAAGCAAGTGAGAAAGAGAGAGGGGAAGATAGAAGACATCCTGTGTCTCGTCCCGAATGACGCAGCATCCAACACTGGTCCAGCGAACCGAAGAGCGAGAGAGAAAGATAGAGAGACACGAGACCCCGTGCTGTCGCTTCTTGATGAGCACGACGAGAGACATCGTCCGTCGATTCGAGATATCGATATAGCCGACCTCGACGACCCCGAGGATATCGCGTTGGTCGCGGCGTGGCCTCTTACACGAAGCGGAACGCGATATACAAGCTGCAGGTTCTGATTGCTCTCCACGGATGTGACGGATCCTACCCAACCTCCTATCTATCTCTCTCGCTCGGTCTTTCTTCTGCGAGACACAGCTCTTCGAATCGAATTAGAGAAAGAGAGAGAGAGAGAGAGAGAGAGAGAAAAGGTGTTCGACGTCGTTCGCGTACCCAACGTCGAATCGACTAATGCGGTATGTTCGATAGCGAGAGAACGGAATACCTGACTCGATCAACGTGATTAAATCTTTTGGATCTCTTAAATCAGTGAACTGGAATTCGTGGTTCACGAGCTGCATCCGGGCATGATTGGCATCGCGATAGGAGATCGTAGGTGTGCGTAAGCAATTTTTTTTAGCTGAACGGAACGATGCTAATTTATGACCTCTGTATAATATATGGATCCGCGCATAGTATACATATTAAAATATTGTACAAAAAGATTAAAAAGTTCTTAATGTTCGCTCTCTGCACGAACTTCTGGAATAGCCTAAAGTAAATAATTTTGATATTTGACTATTTGTATGGACATTAATTGCCGACATATAAGTCCGAATTCTTTTAATTTACATCCTTGACACGCCCCGTAATCTGGGACCACTTTCTCAAACATACCAGTCCTCCTCGCAAATCTAAAACACGCTGCCCAATAAAATAAGAAGAAAAAAAATGTTGATCTTTGATATCGATTGATCCTTCAACTAAAGGAACCTCGTTGTCTCGGTTCGTAATAAAAATAGATAAAAACAGGACGTGTCGAATTGTCAAAAAGATACACGAGGATAAACACAAAGGACGTAGCCCAGAAAATAACGAGGGAAAAAAATGGGAGAGAGAGAGAACAGCCGCGTAGCCATAAACTTGATAATTTACGCGTGCACACCGCCGTGTATCTCTTTCGAAATCTGCGGCTGTTCTTGGGGTCTACGCGTAGCTTGAAATTCCAAAGTTGACGATGGGGGACAGGTAGCATCGCACACCATGCCAAAGAGTTTACGCGGAGAGAATCTCTCGGCGCTTTAACTCGCTCGCGATTAAGGCCCGTGGGCGGAGTGAGACCCGCGATCAGGATTAATGACATCATAAACCCAATAAAATATCACCGGTGAGAGAGCAGGGCAACAATGCGGGCGAATCTCCCTTTAGAAGAATCAAGAGCGAGAAGGGATCTCTTTCTGTATTTTACACACGTACACAGGTACACGGACGTACGCACACATTTGCTTGGTCGAACTGATGGATGATGCAAATAACTGTGCCTCGTCCTGACGCAACCGTCGAACGGTCACGGAGCACTTTTCTCAGCAGGTGGCTGCGTTGCTCTACAGTGGCAGTCTCAAAAAGGGAAGAAACGTAAAGAGCGAGAGAGAGAGAGAGAGTAGGGCGGTGCTGAGGGGAGAGAGAAAGAAAGAGAGAAAAATGCACCGCTACGCCCACGTAGAAAAGTCGCTCGACCTCGACGATTCTTCTTCCTTTTCTTCTTGTTCCTGCTCTTCTTTTTTTTTCCTTTCTCTACCACCCCCCTCTCTCTCTCTTTTTCTCTTTTTTGTGCAGCTCGATCGACGTATCTCGCGCGACGGCCAATAAAAATGAAAGTCGACCGACGACGAGGGTAGAAAGCCCTGACCCCGTCGTCGTTCTCTTCTTCTCTATTTTTCGTCTTCTTCTTTCTCCTCCTCCTCCTGTTCTCGGCAGCGACCGTGATTTTTCGACCGATCTTTTCACTCGACGATGCTTCTTTTCGAGATCCCGCTCCCATGGAAAGATAAATAGCGCTCGACACTGGGATTTATATTTGGGCTAGTTCAATGTAGATGGAATTTGTATTTCAAATCGGTATTAGGCATTTGTATGCGTCAAAATATTGTAATGATGCAATAAAATGTAATTTTTACAAAATGACAGATTCACGATGAACTTCTATTCGATTTTAGACAAAATAATTGCAGCGAATTATGAAAACCTATTTTTTTTTACATAACTTATCCGTAATTGAAAAAGAAAAAACTGTAAAGAAAAAGTCCTAAACTTTGTGTCATTGTTATCACAAACATCGAAGTTACGATACTACCCTTGTAAAAAAAAAAAAAGACAAGATAAAAACCACGGTGTCTCGAATAATATCGAACGGTAAGTTTACGCGCGAGGCGTCTATCCGGTATCGAAGAAACGAAAGCGTACACCGGGCCAGGCCATTTGACCGATCACAATACAAAATTAAGATAAGGATCGACAGGCTCCTCTCGCTATCGGGCCACGACGACGTGGTCCTGCTTGTCGTTCCCAAGAGAAAGAGAGAGGGAGAGAAAAATAAACGATAAACAGAAGATAAATCGCGTTGCGAAACGTTCGTTCTTCGATCGGCTGCCAGGATTGGAAAGATCGCATCGAGATCGTGAAACAAGCGCATTCAATAAACGCAGGAAGTGTTCCTCTCCGCTGGCATCTGCGAGTAAAAAGTACTTTGACGTTACGCGAACAAACGGAAATACGAGCCCTTCTTTTCTCAACTGTAAGATGAGGCTGTCGTTGTTGTTACGTTAGGATACCGATCGGAACGCGTAAAAACGGATAAATTCTCGGCAATTTTTCTCGTCCCACCGTAAGATTTCACGAAGAATGGCCGAAGGATTCTTCTTGCGCGTGTAACGCGAGAAGCATCGATCCCTTTCGTTTCTTCTATTATAAAAATAAGAAATAAATTGTATATTTTCCACAACTCGGTTCACCATGACGGATCTTTAATTTTCTTCTTCGATATCTTGAGATCTTTTTCTTAAGAATACCTTATGGTACCGAAGGACGAAGACTGCTTTGTTGAATATGTGTCAGCTAGAAAAATGGAACACCGCATACCGCTCGCATTAAGCTCTACCACGCGTGGTCTCTTAATGGGTTAAAATTACAGATCTTGCTCTACCGGACAGACTCCTGCGTATGTGTGTGTAAAAGGAAGAAGAGCGGAGTCTCCTTTTTTATTGGCAGACCCTGTAATTCCGAACGAAATAAATCTTCGGTATAATCTCGGTGTCAGTCCTGGAAATTCTCAGCTTGTGCGCGACTGCGAGAGAGAGGTCCAACCTACATATAGTCTATACCTATATGTGTATCTATAAAGGTATTCATGTATATACGTATGTATCCATAAAAAAATATCTATGCATAATACACGTGTATATGTAACTATAAAAGTATATACACGTACGTGTAAAAGTGTGCGACTCGAGAAGTTACGCCCTCGATGATCGATCGACGTTTCAAATCTTAGCTAAGAAACGAGACTTCCTTTCGTTCCACGGGACTGAATCAGCAAATCCTTTGATATCGCGCACACAAGGCGGCAGCTGCCGCCGTCCGACGATCTTTACATTATTTCGTTCTCTCGATAGGCGCAACGTGGATGCAGGTATATGTATGTATAGATGCATACATGAGAAAGAAAGAGAAGGAGAGAAAGACGTGCATGCGCCTAGACGTCCGACATGCTCATGCATGGGATATAATATCCCACCGCACAGATGCGCTCGATCGCATGCCTTTCGCGCTCCATCGATGCTCCGACAATTTCTTTAAACGCGAATCTAGTCTCTATAGTTGGGATTGTACTCGTAAGAAAACACACGTGATCAAATAATTTTGTTTTTTTTAGAATTCAATTAATCGCGAGTGGTTTTGGGAATAAATTTAGAAGGATTAGTGTATTGTAAGTATAATGTATCTACGTGAATTTTCTACAATTCTTGCAAATTGCAATATATACCTAAAATTACAAAAAACGTGATCACTTACCATACATAATAGCCTATAGCTGTAGCGCGAACCCTACCCGTAAATTTTGTGACACCATTTCAGAAACAGCTTGTATAATAAATGAAAGAGAAGGTAGAAGAAGGAGGAGAAGAAGGAGGAGGTGGAGCGTACGCGCGGTCATCGAAGATCATAGTGCCGCGCACTTCTCACGGATTCGAAGTAGTATACGTGGACTGTCGCCCCCGGTACGACCCCGGAACGTACGATTCGTATTGTGCGCGATCGCGGAACGAACGATCGCTACACGATCTCCCGCTGCTAGATCGCCAGATCGGCGATCCCGCCGGTACAGCGATCTATTGATCGCGAACAACGATCCACACACGAGGCCGCAACGATATCTGCGACTCGCATCGATATCTTCCTACGTTTCCATCGATGCGGAAGTGACTTCTCGCCGCCTATTTACCGAGTTCTAATTACTCTTTTTACCATTTTCTCCATATTCTTAAAACTGTCTTTGATATTTTTTTTTCGATACTTTATAGCCATTTTAATTATATGTTTATGTAAAGTAGATTGTACAGTTTAAATAAATCGCTAATAATTAATACGTTCAGTGCGGTAAACAAGTTTCTAAAGGTAGATCCGACACGAATTCGTGTTGGCCGCATTAAATGTGTTAATAAATAAACTAATTTAGATATCGTTCTAATATATGATGTCATTATTAAATCGTAAGCTCTGATATAAAAATCACGAAAATATTCGTGCTAAAATAATTAGAAACGTAAAACATATATTAATTTTATCGTAACTGTAACTTAAAAATCTGCAAAACATTCGATCAAGGATCAACAAATAAAAGTACATGCACGCAAACTCGAATTTACCTGCATCGCGAAATGATGCCAACGAAGATCTTGAGAATCAATTTCCTTCGGTTCGTCGATCCATGTCTCATTAAAACGTTTACGTAACGCCGTCGAATTACCAAGCGCATAATTAAAATTGGACATTCGCTCGGAGATCAGAGCGTCGATTACGTCTCTCAATTTCGATCGTGCCACTCGCGAATATGCAGAGCTCGACTGTGTTTTCCGGCTGTCGGGCTTGGTTCGACATAGATTTCAAACTCTATCTCGCATGCGCCAGCCCGTTAATTGAAACCGCTCGCATTTCGCCCGAGCTCGACGTATCGGCTCCACCCTGAAACGTCAACTTTCGTTTTTAGCAATTAAATGATAAACGTACGAGCTGGGTTCATTGGTAAATGGGTTTTTCCATTTCATCGAGCGGTCTCTCGATGTCGGACGAATATCGTCGATAAATTTTCATCGATCGGTCGGTTATTAATATTTGTGGAAATCAATGGAAAATCACGGAAAGGACCGCTACAGATAAATTATCGGAGTTAGTCACGGTGCGCTTTAAATAAAGTTAATAAAAAATTTAAATGTCTTTATGACGACTGTCGAAATTTGTAAAACAACTAAATCCTTTTATTTTATAATAATCTGACGTTTCTTAAAAATATTTTTAAGTAATAAAATAATAGAAATTTCGCTATAATAACAAACAAAACGCTATAAAGATCAAATCGGATCGGGCAAAGGTAGACAGAAAAAGAGAGTGAGTGGAAAGAGGAGGAGTAAAAGAGGGTCGGTCGTCTTAGCGAGACCTGTTGACTTAGGTGAGCGGATAATACGAGCGCGAAGAAAGGTGCGGACAAAGGGAGGGTGGTGATTCGTGCCTATGGGATCCGAACGAGAATCCATCTCCCTTTCACCTCTCCTCTCTCACTTTCTTCCTTTCTCCATCCTCTCTCTTCTGTTTGCCCCGAATAAACAGAGAGTGTAAGAACGAACGCCCACCGTGAAGGGTCGTGGACTCTAATTGCCAACGATTTTTTTTGGACCCTAGGAAAAAGCTTGTCTCTTAGGAATTTCTAAAGTAATCCTGTGCAAAAATCTGACAAAAAATTGCATTTTCCTCATACATCAATTCCTAAACCCTTGGATTGCCGTTGATTAAATTAAGCATAGTTAATCACACAATCTTATATTAATATATATAATTGTATTTTTTTTATCACATTCTAACAACTTCTAATATACCAAATACTCAAGCAACACCGAGTAGGTTAAGGTAGTAGGTATACACCTACCGGTCTCTGGCTTAAACTCAAACGAGTCGCGTTCCATCGAACGCTCGAAGGTGGACACTTTCTTTTCCAAGGGAGTAAAAAGGAATAGCTGGGATACGTGTTGAGCAAAGAACCATGCCCTTGTCATCGTAGGAGGAAGGGAGGAGAAAGGGAGAGTACGGAAGAGGGTCGTAGACGAGGCTGAGGTTAATGAGTTTGCTACTGCCTGTCACGAATAAAGGTACAGGTACTGTTGCCTGCTGAAATAGCTAGGTATACATACATACCGGCGTTGGGTTATAGCGAAGAGAGTAGTCGTCTTCTAGTATACTATATACGCGCGGTTTTCTCGATGCATCCCCATTGGTCGGGACGATCTTCGGCACGAATTACCCGCTGGAAGGGGGCAAAGAGCAAACCGCTCGCCGGCAAGATGGCGCCTGTTCTAAATTCAAAACAAGACGCTGCTTAGCATATACATATCCCGCTCTTGGCCGGCGCGCGCACGCTATGACATTCGCAATTCAAATCGTACATTTCTATTACCATTTTAATTCAAGGGCACTCGGTCGCCGCGAAGCATTGGCCCCGTCGTCGACTGCCGCGTCCAACCGCGGCTTCCTTATTTTTTCTTCCTCTCTCTCTCTCTCTCTCTCTCTCTCTTCCGTTGGACTTCGAAGCTGAAGTCACTTGAGAAATTGCTCTGGATCTATATCGAAATGAACAAGATATTAAATGTTCAATTTAAATCATTTTTTCTAATTCGAGTATTAAAATTATAAAAAAGACTTTCATTTATCTGAAACTTAAGTCACTTTTCTTGAGTTAATAACTAATAAACTTAGTTGTCTTAAATTGCTAACTCTGACAAGGTTTCTTGGACAATATTGTGTACAATTAAGATAGTTTTCGTCGAGTAACAATATCAACTTGTTTAGATAACGTTAACAAAGATGTCATAAAGGACAAGCTACAATTTGTACCAACGTACAAAATTCGTGATTCGACACACCTCTACCCCGATCTACGAATCAACCACGATAAATCTCACTCGATCCTGCAACCCCTTCTAAAATCCATCCAATTTATCCGTGAAGACTCGTCATATAACTTTCTCATAGGTTCTCACTTCGAGTACAACTTCACCTCGTTTTCACCCGTTTATCGATTGCTTAAACGAAACGATTTTTAATTTGAAAGATCGTTCGAAGAAAATCGTGCTACGATCTTTCGGAAGGGCAGACTAACGTTCATTGATATTCCAGCGGATCCAGCAGTTCGAAGAATCGCGTTCGAAGAATTCAGTAGTGTGGTAGCATCGACTACCGAACATCTGGCGAAACCCTTTTAGACGCGGCTCCCGGATTTGTAGCGTCGAAAACTGACTCGTTCCCGCGAATTTATGTGACCCGTCAGATTAAGGGACGGCCTTACCTTTCTCCTCGAGGGCGCTCACCCATTGTGTATCACTTCCGTTTACTCGGTTACGCATAACGAGATCCTCGGGATTTCACGGCTGCGATAGGAAAGATCAAAAAAGAAGTAAGAAAGAGAGAGATGCTTCTAAGCTCGTCTTTACCATTCGTCGTTAATGACACGACCTCGTCGTTGAACAGATGTTTCGACTTTCTTTTCCTCGTATACGACACCTTCGATCGTTTTCTCTCGAACGTTACACGTTCGTCTTGAGAAATATGACGGAAAAAGTATCGACCGATCTTAGATAAAATTGATAAAATATTTTTCAATCGAATTCGATCAACAAGAATACGTAATAACGTCTCTGATTATCGGTTAGGTTAACATTTTCAAGAACAGTATGTACACGAGCAGGTGTCCTCGTTACGAGAGCAATTAACGTTCTTTCGATCACCAGTTAGAGAAAACTCTGACGTAAAGAGAGCGTGACTGACGGTTTGTACTTACGTACGACCTTAAAGGCGCCTTCTATGTTCACTTTTTTTCCCAAGTACTCTTTTTTTTCTGCTTCTTCGGTAAAAACATCTCGTGACATCTCGACGAGTTCGTAATGTCTAAATCGAAATACGATTCTCGTGTCGAAGCGATCGCGAGTGATCTTGCAAGTGACGCGTGTTACAATGATTATTCGAGTAAGGACACATTGCGATGTATCGGAAATATTTTTTTTTTATACTGTCTCGGGTGGGACGATTAATCATGCCGATTGGTGGACAATCGTTCGCAATCCGCATGCAACGAACCCTGAGGCTCTCTCTCTTTCTCTCTTGTTCGTTCCTTCCAACTGCTTAGCCTCTCCTCTTATTAATGACATTCAGGTCGGCACCGGTAGTCGCCCTGACGTCGATTCATAACAAGAAATTAACAAGGTCATGATGAATAGCTCGTTGGGCGATTCGACGCAGAGTTTCCACTCGAGGTGTTTTGCACACGTGTACGAGTGTGGTAAAATTTAACACGGCTGGTACAACGATGGCCAAATCTTTCTTTTTATCGGATATTCGATGTACAGGGTGGTAAAATATATGTAAATACATTTTATGATCCTTTTTTAACAAGAGTAATGGGCCTGTACATTGTTGCAAGACAACTAAGACGAGTGTAATATAATTTTTAGATAAATTTAAGAATATAAAGAAATATGATGAACGGTACGTTCTACTACTTTTCTAACTCACCAAATAATATATCGAAAGACAATAAAACTGTTAGGGCGAATTCAAAAAAAATAATCGGATCTGATAATTTGACGATTGAAATAACCGTCTGGAAGAAACGATTGTAAGTTCCACAAGAGAATAAATAAATCTAAAAAAAAGAGTACAAGAGCCGAAAAGAACAAAAGAAGATGGTCACAAGAGTACCGCTAGAAGAAAAATCACGTTGCACTAGGGGTGCATCGAAAGAAACCAAAACATCCATTCACGTTGCACCTCGGACAATGACCGCTCGGTTGACCGGTTGGCAGCCGACGACAATAGAGTCAAAATCGTCGGCGAAAAGAGAGGAGGACTCTCCGAACAGCTCCAGATCGCAGATAAATTTCGCATTTGTAAAAGATCGTGCTCTATCCAGTACTCGAGAAAAAGTAGGAGGATCCCGGCGAATCGTCTCCCTTCTTTACCTTCCTCGAAGCGAGCACAATGAACACCGATTCTTGCTTTATTCTCATAATTGTCACGTTCCTCGCGACAATGGTCACTGGCTACTCGAGCCGGACACCCGCCGATGCTACGAGATAAACGATGAACGAATAGACTCGTCGTCACACTTTGCTGGACCTACAGAGGAAAAAGGAAGGAAACAGATCGGTATCGATCGAATCTATGGAACTTTCGTGGAATAGGACCTAATATGATCAATTCTATACCGAAATGTTATTTTATTTAACATGGTTATTAAAAGAAAATCATTTCCTGGCTGATGCTTAACTCTCTATGAGCCGAATTTTGTGCCGTGACTAAAAAAAATGAGATAACGCAAAATCAAGAAAAATTAAACTTTTCATATTAACTAACCATTAATTTACAATTTTTATAAATATTCTAGTATAAAAAAAAACAGTGCAGAATTTCGAAGATTCAACGGTGTACATGTTTAAACACAAGTGTACCATACTTTAGGAATGGAAATCTATTAAGTTTTACTGCTGAATTCAAATAAAATTTGTGAAATACACATATGTGGGAATGTGCGGGTGCGCGAGCCTATAGAGAGTTAAATGTAAGTACATAATACGTCCAGTAAAATTATAGGTTCTTGCGAACACTGCTCTCTCACTCTTTTTCTTGCCATTGTAAATACACCAATAATCCCAAAGAAATTAACAGTTAATCTAGACATACGAAGCGTATTTCTCTCTCCTCGAAAAACATTTCCACGTGAAAGAAAAGGTCCGGCACGTACCGTAGAAGGACCAACCGGTATAAAAGAGAGAAGTTGGAGGATGTTCGAGAGAAAGAAAAGAACGTGCGCGTCCTCCGTAAGTGGTGCAACGATCCGTTTATGCACCTGAACGACACAGCGATCCTCGTAGGACTGCGATCTTTACGAGCGCGATACGTTCGCGAGGAAAATATTATTCCGAACTCGGGATAGTGGATATCTTCTCTCTCTTTCTTTCTTTCTTTCGAAGAAACGAACGAGCAAGCAGGTATACTATATCCACGGGTGCAGACACGCTCAGTGTTACGATAATATTTTCTCTCGAAATAGAGGCTACTTACGATGCACTCGCCTCCTCGTGTGTGGTCCGCGAACTGGACACGAGACTCTCCGATATGCTGTTGCGAAGGAGAAAGAGAGAAACGAAGGAGAGATAACAGGAATACACTTCTAGAGATCGTGAATCCACCCGTAGAGCACGATCGGCGTATCCCCATTGGTTGCTATCGAGAGAACGTTCGCACGATGAGAACGAAATCTGAGATAGTTCGATACTTTTCATTTTAATACTGTGAAGTGTTCGATAATGCCATGAGAGATATCGTTCCGAGAAGAAGATACTTTGTTAAGAATATTTGTATTCTATTATTCCTACTTGGAAATAAATCGTAATAAAATATTTATTATATGAAATATGCCTACCCTTCGTTTGAATTTGTTAAATAATTTCTCTCTAGGTGAAATTAAAAATTGTAATTAAAATATGTTAATCTATACTTTTAAAATTACGATTTAAAAAATGCAACAAAGTCTGAATCACGTGTAAAATTACGATATAATTACAAGGGGGGAATGAGAAATGGAAAATGAGAAAAATCGTTCGACGAGCCAGGCGAGCTACTCATACGCGCATTACCGTATAGCAAGCTCTGCGTTGAAGTTAATTATAGTAACACGTGCACGATCGCAAGGTGAGAATAGTCGATATCGAGAAAGCAGTAAAGATCGAATTGTCCTCGTCGACCTCACCATGACGTATACGCCATCTAGCGTGAAAGCCGAGGACAAATTATTCTCTCACTCGAAGGATCACCCTTAGTCAGGACACTAAACTTCTATTCAACCATAAAATCTCAAAAAATTCGATCATCCAGCAACTCGTTGCATCCTACAACCACAAACTTTTTTATAAAAAAAAAAAAATTATATCTTTAATAATTCAAAAAAGTTAGTTGGACGCTTCTTACTCGAATCGGAAATAAAACAACACGACCTCCGACGAGAATTCCTAACGTTAATCCTCGCTTTCATCTCGAACGCATTCTAACAGCAAATTATAATCTCTTACCTCGCAGAAGGAGAACCGATAACGAGAAGAATGCACCTTGATCGATAGGCTTTTGCGGTCGGTGTGTTATTATAAGAAAAACACGAGTCGAGGTTAACTCTTTCTCTGCTTCATAAAATAACGAGGTATGATAAAAAGTGTATCTACGTTTTATGATCTATTTAATATCCCCGTACAACAATACCTAACCTTTATCCTTCACTTCACCTCATTATTATATTTATTCATCCTTGATTAAATTCTTAAATCATTTTTACTTCTCATGTATTATTTATAAAAACTCTTTTTTCGTTTCTTTATCACAATAGAAATGTTTTTTTTTTTTTTTTAAATACCAATCGTTCAATTTTTCTTTAAATTATAACATATATTGTAATTTAATATAATCATATATAAAATATTAAGAAATTTATTATTAGTCAATACTTTTGCAGTCGTTAACACATCACACGTGTTAGAAAGAGAAATACGAAGGTGGAGAAGATCTCGGAAGAAACGTGGCGATCGCATTAATCGTCGTGCTTAATTGGGGCACGTCGTTAGGCAAGGAGAGTAACAAACCTGGATATATCTCGTAATTGATCGTAGGCACAAAGCATCGTCGCTCGTTCTCGTCTGGCTTGTGCCTTAGAGGGAAGATGAGCGCAAGGTCGTGAGCGTTCGCGCGTTCTCGTGTCTATGTATGCATCGTATGCACGTATGTTGTAGATACGTATGTACGTGTCGCAATTACTCCCACGTCACGAACGTTACTGCCGTTCTGCTATCGGTATGTCAAGTCAAGTGGGAGGAAAAAGGATGGAGAATGGTATGTACGAGGATTTTTCCAGGACACCGTACGCTTGCGTCAGTTTTATCTGGAATGGTCGTCACCGTGTTCTGATCTGATAAAAACAAGGGTATTATTCGATATTCCCCAAAATATTTTTTTTTTAATTATGGTCTATATTTAGAATTATTAAATGAAACTATTCAGAGCATGAAAATTGTCGTATAAACGTTTATATTGTACGAGTCAAAACTTCAACAGCGTATTTCCCTGATAAAAATTCGTCAAGACATAAAACCAAACAGAAATAACTTGTTTCGATCCAAACTATTTTTAATGTCTCGCGAGAGAATTATATAAATGTACAGGTTGCTAGAACGCAATGAGATGGAAGAGAAGTAGAGGGAGGATCGGTGGCTTTACGAAGACGGTGACGAAACACGTATCGCGACGATGGCTCGCGCGGATAGCGCAGAAGCGCGGAGTCTTGTATCACCGGATGATCTTGAACTAACACCTTTCAGGGCATATTCCGCCATTTATTACGGACATGAGGTGTTCCAATAATTGCGCAAACGCGACGAGATTGCCTGCATACGTAAGTCATCGGTAATCGCTCGCGAAGATTCTCTCTCTCCCTCTTTTTAACATACGGATAAAATCTGCTACTCTAACCAGCGTCGCTTCTTCTTTTTCCTTAGCTTCTTCGGTAACGAATAAGAGAGGAGAAGAAAAAAAAAATAGCAAAGGAGAGACGGAAAAAGAGTATGCGGCTGATTCCCGATGTACCTACTTGTCATTCGCAGTCGATGGATAGCACGGTCGTGCCCATTATGGTTAACGCGACTATAAATTATTGGAATGAGTATATCACGCTGGGCCGATCGGCTCTAGCGAGAAGAAAGAGAGAGAGAGAGAGAGAGAGAGATAAGATCGATAGGCAGAACGGATAGATCGAGAAAAATCTTAGGAGATCTTACGGACGATCCATCGACGCATCGCATCGAGACGTAAAGCATTATTTCCAAGCCCCGTGAAAATCTTCAACCAAAGAGAAGAAACAAAAGGAAACTCGAGAGAGTTTCGCAAATTGGTACTGCCGAAGATGTTATCTACCGACACGAGAGAGACCTTATCTCGATCGAAGGCGCGTTCGCGACTCGATCCACCAAGCTTTCCACGATAGTTTTCTTTCTTTCTTTCTTTCTTCATTCTGGATAAAAAAAA
Source organism: Ancistrocerus nigricornis (assembly GCA_916049575.1). Classification (NCBI taxonomy): domain Eukaryota; kingdom Metazoa; phylum Arthropoda; class Insecta; order Hymenoptera; family Vespidae; genus Ancistrocerus; species Ancistrocerus nigricornis. The sequence continues at coordinate 677,539 of OU696668.1, read as the reverse complement.
AGAGGAAAAAAAGGGAAAATGGAAAAGAGAGATAAACTATTCGCGATGTAACCCGGCTCGTTCTGTAAGACGGCACACCTACCAAGTGGAGAAATGTTATGCGTACCGAAAGCTCATGGTAATAAGCGTATTGACACAGCTGCCGGCGAACCGCCCGACGGAACTTTCTTTCACAGCGAAAGACCTATTGACTATAAATATATTACCATAATTATCACGGTTGTTCCTTGTAGGATTGAATAAAAAAGAATTTCATATTACGTGAAATAAGAAGTCTCTGTTTTGAAACGAGTCAAAGAAATTAATCTTGTCCTACCTCTGTCCAGAGAAAAAATTATACAGAATATCACAGATATACATTTATTTTTTCTACAATCATAAGTCTATCTCCCTACGAAATTTGTAGGCTTCTAACTTTCTCATCCCCACTCCATCGTTTCGAAAATCTGTATCAAGTTCGAATAATCGGAGACACGCGAATTCGTGGATACGGTGGTAGATCGGTGTTGGTGCCCCGTGCGAATCCATACCGAGGTATAATTCAGTGAGGTTGACTCTTGAATGGGCCGACCTCCTTGTAAAAGGCTCACGACGAGAGGCAGCAATAGAGGCGGCTGAATGGGCGGTACTATATTCGTACGCGCATAAAAAAGTCGAATTTATCGAGGTGGAATTCCAGTCGATATAAACAATCCGCGAAGGGCTTCTCTCTTTCACTCTTATACACATACCCTTTCCCTTTATCTTCCTCTCTCTGTTTCGTAAATGCTCGCAAGAGCGATTCGCTCTATTCGCCGCTTACAAAGAACGAGTATCGCTCTTCGAGTGAGCGAAACAATTGACCGGTCGATTAAACGGAAGACTTCGCTCGAGGATCTTCCTGCCGAGGACAATAATTGCACGTTCCGTCTCCTCTTTTCTCTCTCTTTTTATTGCACGAAGATTGTTACATCGACTGGTGCTTCGTAGCTCAATGTAGAAAAGTTCGCGCGACTTTAAATGGGCATTGACACGATCGCCACTTAGGAATTATCCCTTTAACGATTTCATTGTTAATCACCGAACGATTCTCCCTTTATTTCTCGTTTACGAACCACTAATTAAATGTTTGCTTTCTGTCTCTCGAAAGAGAAAGTAAAGACGATTCTTTTTCTCTTCGATTAAAAAATGCTGCAATCGATCATAATCGATTTTTCTTGTTTTTCTTATTAAATTTATGTAATTAGGACAGATTTTTAATAGTATAGGAAATTACAAAAATCCTGTGGCAATCCCTGATAGAGCGAGCTTAGATTGGATAATTTTAGAAATATCGTAATATTATAATTTATTATAGTATCGACACGATCATGATATCAACGAAGAGCAAGAAATACGTCATTCCGATCTCACAGAACTCGTAGGTACAAGAAGCATAAGTCGGTACTACATAGGAGCACATTCGATACATAAAAGTTACAGAAATCTATGAATATCATTAAGAAATATACGCATTCTGCGGTCTTCGGTGGAACGAAGCCTTTCGGCTTCCAGACGTTGCATCGAAAGTAAAATTTACGGCTATGCTTATTCGCGAGCTACCTAAGTCACATTTATACCTACCGTACCTCGTAAGTCTTTTAACGAAGAACTCGAATATATATTTTATTGGAATGTTATTTAGCATTTAATTGCACAGCATATAGACCGTGTGGAAGATTGGCGCAAGATCCCAGCTTAAAGTAGCGTTAGTAATTATTCCATAGTGAAAACGGTAGTAATAATAACGGTAGTGGTACTAGTAGACTCGTCTAATGTTTAGAAAAAAAAAGTAGTAGCTCTTACAAGAGTATCCTCGTGCTGGTGTAGGTACACATTGTACGTACAAGCATATTCTGCGGTTTTTGCGACCTTTCGCGATCGGGGACACGACGTTGGACGTAAAATTCACGAGCGTAACTTTTACGGTCCCGCGGACATTCTCACGTTGTTGCCGAAGAGGAAGAAGAAGAAGAAAGAACGGAAAGGAAGGAAGGAAGAAGCTGCTCTCGGATGCTGGGACGCGGGGTCCAGCAGGGTCGAGCCTGTGTGGGCGCTATTTTACGACGGAAAGTCCGGGCAACGGCGATCGTTTTACGCGAAAACGACTTTTTGCCTTCCGGCCGGGCGATGTGCGTGCGGTCGGGCCATTCGCTCGTAATAACGAGACTCGATGGGACGACACAGTTTGTCGGAGGGTAGAACGAACGTGCCTTCGAGAAATTCTCTCCTCTTCTTCCCTTTTCTTCTTCCTGGCTCACGGTAGCTCGTCCGTTACTACTGTCCGCGTTCATTGTCGTCGTCGTCTCTCTCTTTCTCATTCTCTCTCCTGAGAAAGTGCCGCTCGCGCGAGCATAGCTACGCTGTCGCCGTTTACAAGAGTTTGCTGATAAACCTCGATTTGCGAGGATCGTTCTCTCGATCGATCTTTCTCGTGAATTTTTATCTCGATATATGCATAAGCTCGTAAGATTGCTCGTAAGTCAAGATATCTTTTTTTTTTTTTAAATGGCTACCTATATGTTCTTTTTTCTAAGTGTCGTTTCTGAGATGACATTATATTATTTTATTTCAACTTATATATTACTTATTATGTTGTGAAAAAGAAATATGCTTATCTATAACAATTTTTCGTATTATATTTATAGGTGAATATCCATGTGAATATATTATATGCAACGTTTCATTTGGAAATGGTATGGTCCCAGTGACCCAAAATGGTCACCACCGCCGATTTCAATGTTTAATGGCCCATTTTAAAGAAAAAAGCCTGCAGAGTACTATCCCGTTGTCCGTTTTTCGATATCGTTAAGCAATGATGAGAAATGAATTTTTTAAGTGTCGGAGTATGAGTCGTTTTGAAGCTTAAAACTGCTGTATCTTTCCATCCAGCCGTCCTATCGAAACGCGACTTGCATATTCGTAAAGAAGAGACTTTCCCCTTTCGAACGAGTATTTGATCGGGCAAATTTGAGATACTTCGATTTTTGACAAAAATCCTGACCTATGCATCATGATTTTTGCCAAAATGGTCACCACCGCCGATTTCAATGTTTAATGGCTCATTTTAAACATAAAAGCATGTAGAATAATGTTCCGTTGTCCGTTTCTCGATATCGTTAAGCAATGATGAGCAATTAATCTTTTGAGTGTCGGAGTATGGGTCTTTTTCAAGCTTCAAACTGCTGTATCTTTCCAACCAGCCATCCCATCGAAACGCGACTTGCATATTCGTAAAGAGGAGACTTTCCTCTTTCGAACAAGTATTTGATCGGGCAAATTCGAGATGCATCGATTTTTGACAAAAATCCTGATGTATGCATCAAGATTTAGAAAGAAGAAAGCATGGAGAATACTGTCCCGTTGTCCGTTTTTCGATATCGTTAAGCAATGATGAGAAATTAATTTTTTAAGTGTCGGAGTATGGGTCGTTTTGAAGCTTAAAACTGCTGTATCTTTGCCCCGGTCTCCCCTACCACTTTCAAAATAAACTGATGATATTTGACTTCTAAACAGCTACCAAAATAAATTGTTCAGATCCCATTTCGAACGAATCAAGGAATACTGTCGTATTCTCGAGTCGATAAATCCAAGATTGAATAACTCTGCCATTATACCTCTTGATATTTCTCGACTTTCGAGCGTACCTACCAACATTGATCGACATGCTCGAGTAAATGTATCAAAGAGAGGGAGAAAAACAGAGATAGAAAGAGAAGACGCTTCGAAACGATCATTATCATTCGCGAACGGTACAAGCTGTAACCGTGCCGGTAATAATAACGATGCAACAACGTAGGAGCACGCGTATCTACCTATGTTATAATGTCGAAGAGAATGGCGGCACGATCGACGGCTTCCCAACACTAAAATCCTTGAGAACGAAACAAGAACGTATCCTGACCGAAGGATATTATCCTCTGGAATCGATTCTTCGATCGATCTAGAACGAGATCTGGCACGTCTCTCAACGAACCTCGATTCTTCGCGATGGAAGAATTTCGTAAATCAATAAAACGACACGTTGTTGTGTCTAACGTGTCTCAGGATTTCACCTGAGTCGGTAAAGACGGATTTACGATCGATGTTCACGAATAAATAAAGGCGTTCGATCGTTAACACCGCCTTCGAAATCGTCGAACGATTTTATCCGACGTATCCATCGCATTCATCCACCGTGCCAAAGGAAGAGAACGAAAGTTCGTAGGTAAAGCGGGTGCGCGCATCGGCGGCTCGCTTAGTCCGAGCAGATAGCACATACTAGACAAGCAGATGGTCCACGGCGAATATAATGCCGCGTTCTCGACGCCATCAAACGCGATATCTCTCGGGTATCTCTCTTTAACGCGCCGGGGAAATAACTTTATCAAGAGAAATCGAGAGCTTCGTTCGTGCCTTTCGTCGATGAAACCCTGAATGCATTGACATTATACGTCTATATATTGCGAATAACAGACGCGAACACTGTGCTCCTATGTACGTAGATAAATAAACGTACCGTAGGATTTCGTGGAACATCCAGTTGCGCTTTGCACAATGCGCTCTTAGCGAGGCCATAGAAAATCAACGTTTCGATTCTGCCGAACAATGCCCGATCGTTTGACGAGTTCGAGATTGCTGATCTTATCGTGATAAGCAAAAAAATAGCCGCTGGGAACGTAACCGCAAGGGTGTTTTGATTATTGTGTAGATTTAGGTTGCGTGTGATTAACCAATAGTCTAAATCACCTAGGAAATTGATTAGAGTTCCGTGCAGTCGACTCTTCGTCCCTCGAATGCTCGAGGTTGACTGACTATCGAATTTGTTTATGTTTCTCGAGTTCCTACGGTTCGTCTTGCGTTCCCATGAACACAAAAGTTGTCGGTGGTTGAGGTGCTTTACGAGGTCAAACTTCTCCGTTGTTTTCACAGGCGTTTCGTATAAATATACATATTTAAAAAAAATTTCTTCCTCGTACACTTATCCCCCTATTTACACGGTTTTTGTAAATAACGAGTTTTTGAAAAAACGGATGTTTTTCAAGATATCATATTTTTATTTTACTTTGAAATATATGACTGACTTATGAAAATTTTAGCACTTTTCCATTTACATGGTTTTTTATACAGAAATGCACGGTTAACATGGTTTTCTTAGGAACTGACGTTCCGTGTAAATGGGGGAATAGGTGTACAAAATGACTTTCTTTATATTTTGAATAAAATTTTTAAGAGTTTTCCAAGTTTGAGAAAGAAAAGAACTCGAGAGGAAACGATCTCGAAGTTGTCGTAATTTCCACCTCCTCTTTTTTGTCGTCGTATTCCAAAGGGAAGAGACGAAGCGAGCTGGAAGACGACGCTGTCCCTCGCGAAGGTCGCCGTAAAATTCCACCGGAGTTAAGGTCGCAGTCGTAAAGAACGCAGCAAGAGCGAAGACTACTCCGTGCGCGCGCGCGCGCGCGCGCGTTTAGTATCTACTCCATGGAATCAACCGAATGAGCGAATGCGCGCGCGAGACCGCGCCGAGCCATTACCATAACCAATGGATTCATTCAGTCGATACGTCCTGGATTTACCGTACGTTGACTTATATTGCCTTAAAGGTTACCACCAGGCCCCCATATCTTTTCGATGCATCTTCGCGATATTTCCGAATCTATTTAACATATCGGTATAGAATCTTCTCCGGACTTCATTAAACCTCTATCCACCGACCGCGAAGTTTAACGCGTTATTGACTGAGAGGTTATCGACACTCGGATTTATCAACTTTATTGGAAAGGTTTGTAGAATTTTTGTGCTGAAAAACTAAAGGTGCATGACTGCTAACGAACGTTTGGGCAAATCACCTGTTTTTAGTTTGATCAAAAGATATCATCAACATCCTTTTTTAAGAGTCTAGACTTGTTGGCTCACTTTCTGTTTTTCATAGTACAATTTCTTATCGATAAATGATCATTAAATGCAAAAATATTGTAAGATAAATAAAATAACCAATCTTGTTAAGAATGAAGTCTATCGTAAAAAATATGACTGCGTTCTATCAGAGCATTTCTGCAAAAGTTAACTCGATTAACTCGACTAATTACAAGGAGATCTCGAACAACAAGAAAAAAACGCGAGATTAGCCGTAAAAAGTTCGGACTGCACCTAACGATCCTCCGCCTACCAGCGATCCAATCCAAGTTCTGCTTTCCGTCTTGACGTCTTGGCGTAAAACGATCGTTTATATACTCTAGGTAGGAAGCAAACGTTCGATCGATGGGAAGGACGATTGGTAATTCTTCCTCGTCAACGTAGAACGTGACTTTTCTCTCCCTATCTTTCTCTCTCTCTCTTCCCCCGGGTCCTCCCGTTAATTTGTAGGGCCGTCGAACAACTTTTTGCCGGTCACGGCGAGACCGCGAACTCGAGTTTTGACACATTTTGACACGAGGACCACACAGAGAGCGTCTCTGGACGCGCCAGAAAACATCATTCGCATCTGAAAGACGAGAAGAGATCGAACGAGCGAGGAAGATAGATGTAGGTATATACTATATAGATAGAAAGAGGATAGAGAGAAAGTCAGGAGACCAGGAGAAGGAAAGATCCTGCGAAAGACCGTGCTTCCACGCGATTCGATCGTGGAAAGAGCGAAAGAAAGAGAGGGAGATAGATAGATAGAAGGGAACTCGAAGAGACGACGACGCGACGCTCGAGATAGACGGGCAAGAAACGGACGCGTCTACCGGATAAGTTATTAGCGGCGTCGTGAAAAGAAATCGTGCGAATATCAATGGCCATTGGGAGCCTCCCTCGTATTCGCGATATATTTATTACCCTCGATCGACTTTTTCCGTTGCCGAGCCACTGCTGAGAATCACGTTAAACTCCGACGAACGATTATGGTCCGTGTAGTGTTTTCGAGAACGGCGTTCGATTATTCGACCATACTCCATCGTTCCCCCACCCCCGTCCACCTTCCTAGTCGGAACACGATGGAACGGGACGCGAATTTGGAGGTCGAATCTTATTGGATCGTTGCATAAGAGATCACCGAATTTCTTAAGTTTTCACATTATTTATTTTATAAATTTTATTATATCAATTGATTGAACTTAAGATAAATCGTATTCGATTTTGCTGTAAATATACCTACCAACGGCGTTAGTCCTATTTATTTGCGACGGACGTCTTTACTGAGGTTTACTGAGGTTAGTCTGTAATATTGTAGGGAAAAAATTCTTTTCAAAGAATTCTAATTTTTCTATCAGAAACATAAATTCACTTGGCTCTTAAAGGAAAAAAACAGTCTTCGATTTCCTCTTACGTATTTGCATAAAAATCAACTTATATTGTATTAGTTAACCTTGATGATTTTCTCCAATACTTTTATACTACTCACCGAGAATAAACAACAGAGGGAATAATAGAAGCTTTAAAAATAGTTGACTAGTCGAAGCTTTTCGAACGAGTATCGATCTTCGAGATGATGGTAACGTTGACCTCGCACTTCCTTCTATTTCTCTCTCTCTCTCTCTCTCTCTCTCTACGTGCCATAGATCGAACGACTGGCGTTTCTTCGAGCTCGTAACAGAATCGCCACTGACCCCGAGAGCAGGTACGAGGTGTTAGACAAACAGCTGGTCCGTGAGCACAAAGACGCGTTTTATATAGCATCGTCGAGTTCTCTACCGAGACTTTACTCAAGACTCGCTATGCTATCTAATAGTTTCTACAAGAAGAATTCATGATGAAAATGATACTAATTAAGATAACAAAAATTTACCGTACGTTTGACGAATGTTTGAACGATCTAATGGATATTTCGTAAAACGTGGTTACCTAAAACAGACAAAGTCATGTTTCGTACCTGTCTTGAAGGTACCATAATTAAATACGAATTTACCTAATATTCACCTGAATTCTCCAATGATTCATCAAACACTTCACCATACATACGTCGGTGAATCATTCAATGATGCAGAACTTTCCGAGGAATGGCAACCTAAAACATACAAATAAAATGTCACTATCTGTTCCGAGAATACTATAATATTGTCTCATACCGAAATCATTTTGCATGCACGAAGACTTACACGCACGGTATCAAAAGAGCAGCGTAATTGTCGTCGAGATTCAACGACGCTCGACTAGATCGCACGTAAACAAGAAATCCACTTATCTCCTAGTCTCCCGAAGACATGGGGGTGGGGGAGGAGCAAGATAAATAGGAGTGGATGAGACGAGAGGAAAAGAGGCCGGATTCTGCGAATCTTCTTCTCGGTGCATCGTCACGGTGCATCGCGTGCATCACACTCGCACGATCGCGTTACGTGACGCGATATACATACATGGATATATACGTAGACATTCTTGGTCAGTCAGAATAAATGCAAGATTAAACGCGATCGAATGTACTCCTCTCGACGCTCCCGTTGCGCTCGCACGCGTTAGCGTGCCGTAGCCAATCCGGCAAATGGATTTCTAGCGTGGTATACGCGGTTAATACGATTATAATACCGACTCTGAAATTTTGTCTATTAATATCACGCGAAACGAGCCTCGAATGAGAAAAGTGACTATACCGTAGATTACAATGAACGAGTGTATTACACGTATGTTTCGTATAAATTTTTTTCAAAATAGATACATACAAGATTCTTGCGGGTTAACGCACATATAAAAAAGGATTACGTGTGAGTAGAAAACTTCTAACGAAGCACGAATGAAATCATTGGTAGTTAATACCAGATGAGTTCAGTCCTCAACAATTCATCGGCAATAGCGATAGAAATATTCTCGTATAAACGGGTTACGCTTGAAAAAGATACGAGAAACGTTCGCATTGAGAATGAAAAAAAAGGAAGAGAAGGTAAAAAAAAAGAGGGAAGAAAAGGAGGACGGAGTGGAGCAATTCTCGGAGCGTCTGGTGGTCCTAGAAGTGATATACGAGCAGTAAAAAGTGTCGAGCGGAGCAAAGGTTTCGGTCGATGCTCCAAGATGGGGCAAACCTCGTGAGCTTTTCGAATTAGTTTCAAAGTAGCGACCTGGTTGCTTCTCCTTTTGCCCCTCGGCCCGGAACCATTTGAATGGATCGGAATACATTTCAAGAAAGAGAGAGAGAGAGAGAGAGAAAAGGTATAGGGTGATTTGAAATTTAGAACGTAGTAGAACACGACGATAGGTATTATCTAATAAGCGTAAAACTGTCAAAGGAGACTCTCTCGAAAGTCCCACTAAAGTCGTAACGAAGATAAAAAGAGATGGAGGGAAGCGACTACAATAGATGTTACGCGGCTAGAAACAGCGAGTGAACGAACGGAGGTAGGAAAGGAAAGAACGAGCGAAAGAAGGAAGAGAACGACTCGGGAAAAGAGAGAAGATGGTTAAGGCGGATACGAGAAGCTGCAGGTTCCCATGACTCGCCCACGCCGCTAAGAAGGTGCCTCGGTGATGTCGTCGTCGCTCGTCGTCGGAGGCATAAAAGTGTCCGGCGACCGAGACCCGAAGATCTCAAGTGCTCGGACCACCTTGCACGTCGCGTGGGCGACAACGCTCTCGCGAGCATCCACCGGAGCTTGCGCAAGCACGGGATTCTCGAGGTCGGAACGAGAGAAGGAAAGATAAAGAGAGAAATACGCGTGAATCCTCGAGAATCTCCATGAGTCTAACTGGAAACAGGACTTCTGTCTCAAACCTTTCGTCTTTTTTGTAATACGATCAACGTTACTACTTACCTACACCGTTGTCTCGATGTATTTTATCGATCACGATCGATGAGACAGAATCGATTCTACCAAAGATCGAACAAGAAAGACTACCGAGTTACAACCTTGCAAGAGTTTTGATACGAGTAGGTAAAGTACGTAAGTGCGTTACACACGCTGAAATTCGTAGCGTTATCGGAATGTAATCCGAACGCTCGAGAACGTACTCTCGCGACTCCTTGGAATATTAATGAGAGAAGAGGAGACGCGAGGCATTAATCTTCGCGAGAAGATCCGTAATATCGCTCCGAGTCGAGTTTACGACTCGAATGCGCGCACCGTCCTCGGTAGGAAACGTAAAACGCAACATACATACCCATATATGTATACTCGTACGTAGGTATATACCTACTTACGGAAAAGAAACGTCGATAAGAAATGTATAAAACAAGTAGACTCCTGTCTAGCACATTTTCGATGATCTTTTTTCGAAAAAATCTCGAATCGAAATTTTAACCTAGCTTTGGCCCTTGAAAACTCGATTTTTTGGGAAGTTTCTATATGCCATTTGAAAGTAAGATTCACTTTTACTCTACAAGATCCTGTGTTTGATCCAATAGGTTAAAATTGAAGTTGAACGAGTGGTCTAAACTTTGATTCAATCCTACAAATGGCTCGAAGAGTGCGAATAGGAGTTAAGAACTGAGAGAGTTTTATAAATCTCATTTTGCCACTTAGAAACCTAAATTCGTACGATTTGAAGGGTAATGTCGAGGTTCATAAAGATCGTCTCGAAACTCTACTGTTCAAAAGCGCACATAACTACCCCTCGAAAGTTTTAACCGATATTTACTTAACATAATATATTTGTCCTATTCGAAAAACTTCATTTTTAATCTCAAACTTCTAACTGAAAATTTTGGAAGCTCAAATCGCGGCTAAAATTTCGATACGGGAGGATTCACGCAGCACGCATACGCGCGAGGAGCATTCTTCTCGAGGCGTTTAAAGCTAAAAGAGATAAAGGAGAAGAAGAAGAAGGAGGGTAAATTTTCATAGTTATGCGGGGTCATGGTCGGCGAGGTCGACCTTGCGTTCGTAGCAGCGAATAGGAGAGAAAGAAGGGGAGAAGTTCGGTGGAAAAGGAGAAGAAGTATGTCCGACAGGAGGATCGCGCCCTCGCCGCGTGAGGGTTTCATCGCCGCCAGCTCTGGGACGCGATTCCCTTCTCCTAAGTAATTTATCGTTACTATTAAAATATAGCCGTGTCGTCTTCGTCGTCGCGGTGGGTACGCGCCGTTACGGTCGAATATAACCGTTTCTATGGGTGCACGAGGCGTCCACCATGATTTACAATACTCACGAAGTTATGACGTGTCTTGCCCACGATCCTTTCTCTAACTCTCTCTCTTCCTCTATTTTTGTTGCCCTTTCTTTTTAAAGTTTTGTAAAACTTCGTGATAACGATAGGTGTTATCAGGGTTCGCGTTCATGAGGAGGGTTAATCGTGAGAAATAAAAATGATAGATCTCTGTGCAACCTTAAGAGAATATTTTATTCATAAATCCTTTCCTCGACTGTCAATATTTCTAATATTTAGTACTATCTAAATAAAAGATCTTTTGTCTTTCTAAAAAAATCTGAAAAGTCTAATAAAAAAGGTAAAGATGTACGACGACAGCGACGAATGCGCGAGGGACATAGATCCTCCGGATCGAGACTGTTCTTTCCCCCGAGTCATCGATCGTTCGTCGATCGTAACGCGCGTGCTTCGAAAGGGCTCGTGAAATACGGGCCAATAAAAGGACACTTTGGCGCGAGAGAAAGGAAGAGTGCCTGTCTATTGTTCGAGGAAGTGGAACGATCGTGCTTGTAAAATACATTCCTGTCTGTGTTTCTGTTTCACGAGCTTTCGAACGATTTTCCTGAGAATCGATACGTAATGCCTGCAATATACATGCACAAGTATACAGGATATGTTCTCAACGAAGAAAAATGTTAAAAGCTTACTTCACCAAACTTCTTTATTTCTCTCTTTATCGATGATAATAATATCTAATTTTATTGTTAATAAATTCTCGAGAAAAATTGTATTACCTACAGGGACGATCGTCCTACAAGCTGAACTTTTAAAATGTCGTTCGTGTTATAATGCTAATGGCGAAACGGCGCTAAACTTAAATGCATAGATCTCTCGACGTCAATGACATTTCGACTCGTTTTGCCTGGGGAGTAGTTAATACTCTCCTATCGATACTCCTCCGTCGTTCCACAGCAATTCAGTTTTTTCCCCCACACTAAATCACTATTATTAGAAAGGGGGAATTCTAACCTCCCAGTAACGCTTGAATTCTTTCGCACCGATTAATATGAGTTACAAAATTGCATTATTATGCATGGAATTGTATAATTAACTCGCATCGAGAACGAAACTCGTGCGAGTGAAAATTCGTTCGCACGAAGAAAATCTAGACAACTATTGATATACCAAATCTGATCATTTTTAACGAGATCATCGCTAAATTATAACATTTCCACGGAGTTTTAAATTACGTGAACAATAACGAGCTACAGATTTGCAAAAAAAAGCGCCGATATATTAACTTCCTTGACCATGGAATTAATTCCAAAAAAAAAGAATCTTTCCCTTATCCCTTACAATGAGTAAAAAAAAAAATCACGATATAGCTTAGAAATCTCACGATCGCCGACAAAAGACGGCGCACCGTAGCTCGACTCGGTATTTCACCGAGTAGTTTACCTATATCGTCGTCGATATCTAACGAGATTTGCTTATTTCTCGCGGCAAGGAACGCGTTCTCTTCGCGCGTTAGCGTGCGTGCCGAAGAAGAGAATTCCGCGATTCCACGGCTCGTTGTCCTCGCTCGCCAGCCGGACGAAGGCACCTCATGGATCGAAGATCCTACGATGTGAACGTATCGTTGGGATATACCGGGTGAAGCCCGATGATAATCGTTTCTCCGAAATCTCTTCTGTATCTCTACCCAACTTTCTTAGAGAGTATCGGAAATTACGTAAACGTTCCTATATTTATTTATTTAATTATAAGTGGGGAAAAACTAATAGAAATAAATGAGCAAATAAGAGCAAAGAGGGACAATGATACAAAAGAAATATTTATCAATTATCGCCTAGCAGTAAAAAAATACATTACTGACAATTAATTAATGTCTAAAGATATTAATGAAAATCATACAAAATTTCAGACGATTGATCATTTATAAAAGTATAAATCATTTTGAAATAATTAAATGTGATCAATAAAATATGATCAATTAAACTTAAACTATTCCAAAGTATATACTTTATCCAGTTCCGTACCGAGCTTCCATACCTACATTCTATTTCCAACCCAAACCGAATGATAACTGAATGAGAAAATTCATAATCCAACGATTCCCTCAATCTCACGATAAAAGTATAAGCAAGAAGAACAAGCTTCATACGCGACTCGAAAAATGTTGAAATCCACGGGGCGCCAAGAGATCAGAGACACGAAAGAAACGAAATCTCGCGTCGTACGGCGATCTTCGTCGTCTCACATGCAACTTTTTCCCTTCGTATATCGGAAACCGAATAATGCCTAGAAAAGATAATAATCTCGTGATCGGGACGTGCTCGAGACATCGTCCATTCGTGCAACAAAAGGTGCATCACCCGGTAGAGAAGCACAGAGCTAAGGAACCGATCGCGTACGGCTGCGATCGGTCGCGCCACGAATCCCCGTGGCGTGTTACGAATCCTGCCAATCACCGGAGTGTAATCGATATCGAGCCGGAGGTGGGTATCGTTCGATACGATCGGCTCCGCCCCGGGCGTGTCGCCGGCCTGGACGATTTATAATGTTAATATCCTCGAGCGAGACTCTAGCTATCTCTCTCTCTCTCTCTCTCTCTCTTACTCGTTTCATCCCCCACTCCATCCCAACACAAGCTCTTCTCTTCAAGCTCCTTCCTCTTCTTATGCTCCGCGTTCTCCACGCGATACCAACCGGACCGATGTAAGAAAGGAACGATCCGATGATAATGGACCTTCGAGATTACTTTTTTCATTGTTTCAGCGGGACTGCTAAAGCGAAAAAGTCTCGCGATGGGCTGCTCGTTCGGTTCGAGCTCCCATTGAGACTGGAATTAGGTGAACGTCACGTCGAGCCGTGCGTGTATGAATTGGGAAATCGAATTTGTTTTTTGGTTGACTTTAAGAGGAGAATCGATGTTAACAATTTTATCGTGCCATTCTTCTTTTGGTACGTAGGCATTTAAAGTATAGATTTCAAACGAAGCTTGGGGTCGTTCTTTGAGTCAAATAAGGTATCTGTTCTCGGGATTGTGCTCATTATTGCTTGCAATTACATATTATCTTCTTGTGCTTTAATACGTTTCTTTTTCATACATTTCGCACAGTTAATTTGTCCATGACCTAAAAAGGTACTACCGAGGTACACGTTCGAAAATGAAAATCACGGAGATGTTCTAAAATTTCGATCTATGTAAACACCGCGAAAATGAACGTGGGAGTAGACATACCGTTCGAAAAAGAGCTCGTCTATTTCCATATTTGTATTTCTCACGATTCGGTGACAGGATGACTTGCGAATGTCGCGGAACGTTCCAAGTGCAGCACTCGTCGTCGAGGAGTCGATAGTGTAACGGCTGCTCGGTCACTCGAGTAGAGAGGAGGGGGAGGAGGTGAAAGAAGAGGAGGAGCGGACGAATGTTTATCCGTGGTGGGCATCTCGCGAGCGTAGCCTCGCGTCTCGTCTCTTCAGGAAATTCTCCTTCGTCGCTTCGAAGTAGAAGCCGTTTTCGAAGTAGAGAGCACTCGAGCGTGCCGCTCGTATGTCCATCGAACGAGCACGAGTAAAGAAAAGAATCCATTGTGTTCGAGATAGAGAGCTTGAAATTCGGGCTAATCGGTGGTAGAGCTGGAAAGCGAGGCACGATCGTTTCAAGAGGAATTTCATATCGCGGTAGGGATTATGCTCGTGATATGAAAGCTCTTCGTCTTTTTACGATACCATCTTGATGTGATCTTCTCTAAACGATTTAACGAGATACCTACGCGTTAAGGTTGAAGGATGAATGTGAAATTTTCGAAGACTTTTGTTTTGAGATCGTTATGAGATGAATTAATTTTTTTGAAATACTTTTGGTGCGAGCCAAGCGTAGTTCTTCTAGACATTTAATGTTATATGATAATGAATGAAAAACATTCGTAGGTATTAATTGCACGAAGATATGGCTCCTGTCGTTACAAAGTTTGGCTACCACTATTATTGGCTATTTTCATTAATTACTAACACGTAATGTCGGTTTAGAGAGATACAAGTACGCTTTGAAATATATTTACAAGTTTTGAAAATATACGTGTATCTTATAAAATCTTTGATATATTACAAAAATTCCAGTTTTAAAGAACATTAACACTCGGTACAAATACAAAATCCTTACAAACTTCTCTGACAATCCAATAAACATCGTTAATCGATCCGTCGAAGCGTCCAGCTTGTCGCGACACGGACAGTAACTTTCTTCGATATCCCACGTCATAACTCGTAAAGAGAATGCAATAACGAGAGTCATTAGCATTGAAAAGCCTCGAAGAATTCGATCGTAAACGATCGACGTACTACAACGAGGAGAAGTAACTATAGAAAGATTTCCGAAGAAGAAAAAAGTGAAGGAAAAAAAAAAAACTTCTTCCATTGAAATCGATCCAACGTTTCTCTCCGTTAACCGTTCGAAGGTTCTCAGCTTGGTCACTACCGATCGTGTCACGGCTAGGGTCAAGGTCAAGCGTCTTTACAGAAAAGCCGCGATAATGGCGGTCTCCTGAGAAAAAGAAGAAAAGAAAGAGAGAACGAAATATCAGAGAAGTAGGAAGGGCAAAGGAGAAGAGGGTAAGAGTTCGGTATAAACGGTAAATTAGCATTACGCTCGCATTACCGATGTTGTGACGCGGCCTTACACGAGCGTGGATCGTCGCAGCATCGCCATACCCGGAGGATCGGCTCTCTCTAACTCTGATTTATGTCGCGAATGCCGACGTACGTCTCACCGGTGTATACTCTCCTTAGAACTTATCCAGGAGTCCCGAGTTACGCGTTATTTATGATATCACCCATGGGAATCCTATGAGAAAGAATGAAGGAAAGGACCTTTGCCAAAGAAGACTCTTTTCGATAAGCCGAACTTAATTGTCGTCCGTAGTCTTCGAAAGCGTCTTCCCCTCTTTCGATTTTCTCTCGACTCTTCTTCTCGCGAGTAGATCGAACGAGCGAGATATAATTTATTATTACATGCCAAGGAGCACGTAGGAAAGGTCAGGATAGTTTCCAAGGAAGTTCCAGAGGTGGGATTATCCTTTCGAGGCGAATAGCGAAAGCGGGGGCGGATCTTGCGGAACAAAGATAAAGAGAGGGGGAGAGAGAGAGAGATAACGTTGGTTGAAAAAAAAAGAAAGGATGCGAACGAAGGGAGAGAGATTCGAGGGAGAGACAAATTGCAGGATCGCCTATCGAACGGAGTAATTAATTAAATACAATAAAGTTAGGTCGAGGCTCGTATCTGGCATCGGCCACTCCTCCTTCTATCGAACGTTTCGTGCTCGCGTTCAAGATGCGATCGCCAAATACGAAGAAGTCGAAAGCTCGTCGACTAAGCTCTTCCTTTGGAGAGAGAGAGAGAGAGAGAGAGAAAATCGAGGACCGAAATAATTTTCATAAAACATCAACATTGAAAATTCGCTCGATCCGAGAACTCGACCAGCTCGTAACTCGAACGATCGGTGCTACGACTTCGCAACTTCTTCGGAACGCGAGCCACAGATAATTATAATAATTGGTCGATAAATAGATAATTAATCAGAAGGCTAATTACGAATTACGAGCGAGTCGAGACAATGCTCGGCATTGTCTCGCACGGGGGACGCGTATGAGTAAAGAGTGTGGGAAGCTAATGGGTCGCCATCGTCGTCGTAGGTACACACGTATATAGCGTAGAAAGTTATAGGTTGAGAGAGCTTCGCAATCAAGATTTTTTTCGTTCTTTCCTCTTTTCTACGGAGAGGCAGCCTCCTCACCGAAGAGACGAGAGAAAGAGAGTGAGAGAGAGAAAGAGAATATACCGGTGGAGAGCGGTGATAGCAGAGCCAGCGAGCTATACGCGCATCCACATCGATCTACGGGCTCGTGATTAACGTAACTCGACCTCGAAGATACACCACGCCAGGTAATATATGATTCATACTGCGAGGCTCGTACTTTCGAGATTGTTCGCGAGTAACGGCAAGCAGGTGTAACCAATTATTCCTGCTGTGAATTAGTCGCCGTAGTCGCGCTGCGACAGCTGCCGGCTCGCGCGTTTTATCGTTCCAGACGAAGCCGGTAACGATCGGGACGCCTTCCCTTTACATCTCGAGGAATGTCTTCGTATAATGCATCTCCCAGATCAAATTGACCGAAACGATAGGAGAGCGAGAGGTGCTTTCGATACCGACAATGATCTAAGGTTATCACCAATAGCGACGATGACCACCTGTACGCTACCACACGTAGGTATAACAGAGTCACGAAAAAAGAGACGCGAGTCCTATAAGAAAAACGAGTTTCTGCGAACGATCTTCCGAGACTCAACCACCGCCCTGAAAATAGCCTTCCTCGAAGCGACGTTCAATCAAATAAATAATTTTTAGGGCGAACTGGGCGGTGCTCGAACCGCCGTCGCATAAATTATATCCGCCGACGCAACTCGAACGCGAGAGACCATGCTGCATATTTATATTTTATACCTAGCGCTTGTGTGCTCGTGGACCGCTACATTTGCCACGTATCTTTCTCTCGTCTTCTTCTGTTTTTTTTTTTTTTTTTCCAAGTGCTTCCTCTTTGACGAAGATCACGGCTCCTGGTACCTTAAACTCGTGACAAAGGGAAAAGTTGATACTTTTGATTATTTGTAATAATATACCGATTAAGAAACTTTATACGTGAATGGAATTTTATTGCACCGTTAGGGTAGGTAGTTTCTCTGAAAATAGGTATATCTCGTAAAGCCGGTAACATGTTCCATCGGTAACTACTCCTAGGATTACTACTCTCTTGCTCAACGACTCAAACAAGCCTGACAGTCGCTGACATATACACTGACCTCGCTCGTCCCAAATTTCTTTTCTCTCACATCTCAAGCTTACGTCAGTATACGTCACATTTATGCATCTTACTCGCTTCGTATGAAAACAACCAGTAATCAAAGATATCTAATAACATTGAGTTTAAAATGATTCGTATCAACGACCTATTAACTTCTACAAAAATTATTATTAATAATTATACAGTAATCATGAACACTTACATATCTAATATATTAAATTCGTCTTCGATTTCGTCTAAAATAATCGAGGCTACAACCCCATTGATAGCATATCTTTAAATTCCTTAACACTCTTAAACGAATTTACACGACTACTCAAAGTCAGAAATATCACAAGATCGTCTGAACGATCTCAGACACGCGAGACGCGTTAATGCTCGCGTCTAGACAAAAGAAGTCAAGGTGGTGGTTTATCCCGGTAACTCTACCGACGGTGGTAGTCCCACTGGTCGCGGAACGTAGAAAAGAGAAAGAGAGAGAAAGGAATAAGAGAATAAAACTAAAGAATAAGAAGAGCCGCGATGATCCGTGGGTAATGCGCGTTCTTGCGTTCCTCATCGTGCGTGACGCAGCGAAAGCGCGTGGCTGCCGCCGTCGCCGCTGCTACGAAAGAGAGGATATCTCTTGGCCGTCTGGCTCGCGCTCCTCTACTCCTGGCTACATCGTAACCTCTACTCTTTCACCGACGCGCGCGACTACAGATAGCCGGTACGACTAGGTACCTACGAAGCCCGCGGCTTGGTATATAGAAATCTTAGCATAGGCTTTATGCCAACGCACAACATTGCGTCGAACATCGCAGAACGAACGTATTAACGTGTATGTGAGAGAGAGACAGAGAGACCAGGAAGGTGCTGCCGAAGCTAGACAACGTTTGTTGCTTGAGGAGTCCCGACATATCGGGGACGGGGTACCTCCTAAGTCTCCTCTCGATCGCCGATATTAAAGTGATTAAGAGTATGACGATAAATGGGGAAATAAATGACGAGATTGGAGAACTTTGACTTTGATTTGAATTTTATGTATTACGAGGACTATGAGTCTACGATGAATTTTTCTTTTGCTCTCTCTCTCTCTTTTTCTATCTCGTTCTCAAAGAGAGGTTCCTGTTAGTAGAGATATTACGTCACGAAATTCGTTAGCGCGAGAAAGATTCGCTAAAGATCGCGCGGTCTCTCTTCCTACATCGGGCGCTCTTCTCGTTTTATGTAAAACCCGCGGTCGTAGCTAACGTCATTAATCATTCACCGGTTTGTGTTCGTGGATACGCCAACGATTTCCCTCCCCCTTATACCTCGTCTCTTCTTCCAGCATTCGGTCGGTACCATCGAGCGAATCGACGAGCGAAGGAGGCGCCGTTTCCTGCTCGCCGAGTCGGAAAAAAAGATTCACCCGAGGTCTCGGCACGTTCGCTTCGTCGAGAAGAAAAACCGACGGGATTACGCTCCTGCCGTTTTGATATACGGCCGAGACACTGCATTTTTTCCTGACCACTCGCGACTAGGTTCAATGAAATCTGGAACTCGTGATCTAACAACTTTATTTTTTTTTTTAAGAATTCATGATTATGATTCTTAGTCGAAATTAACACAACCACGTTTTTAACGTTAGTAGCACGTTTTAACATTAGTAAAAACAAATTATAGAGCAATAAAGAAATTTGGGACTATTTAATACTCGCACTTAACGGGTTAACCCTAGCGCAGATGAAATCTATGAAAATTGATAGGTCAATAGAATAAAAAATGTTATTCCTAATCAATGTTGTACTTTTTAATAACCTTCATCGAAGAAATCGTTCCCTAAGTACATCCTAACACTCGTTAATCCTTCACAATGGATCTCTGCAAGCAGGGTGTGAAAAGCTTTTGTACGAGTGGCGATCGCACGAAATACGGTCTTCCGATATATAAAATTACACGGCTAGTCGAGATTGACTGGCCATTAAGGCTCGCGCGTTAAAATCTCGGCTTGCTAGTGGTACCGACGCATAATTACGACCTGACGAGCGTGCTTCGTAACGCGTTAGCGTGACGTCGATGTGCACCCGAGCGCGTAACGATATAATGAACGATTCTTAACTAAGTCGAGATCGTGGAAAAAAATCTTATCGTTCGGGGAGACGAAGAAAAAAAAACGAAAGAAACGAAATTGATCGATAGAAAGTTTCGATATAGTTATAGGTTATGTCTCACCGTAGGTAGGTAGGTACCGTAAACGAACAAATGCTTTATATAATCGCGTGATAGATTTAATTTTCTATCAAGGTTGTAAGATCGCAAAAAAATACTATTACGAAAGAAGTCTATGCCAGCTATTGTGGTTATCCTTTTATTTTTTATTTACAAAAGAATGGATAAAACGTGTATCCTATATCCGTACAAGTATCGATAAGTATTCTCAACACCTTAATAAAAATAAAACCGACTCTCGCAAATCGGTATACTCCCACCCTACACTAATTCAGCATAATCTCGATCTTACAAATCTCTCTATAAATAAACACCAGTCTCCAATAACTCCTAAGAGTGCTCGAGGTATATATCAAAAGGAACAAGAACCCTTTTCATTTATCTCCGAACGACAAAAGATTTAAACACTCCGGCTCGTACGTATACACATACCAACGTATATCGTAGACCAGGATAGAAAGAGAGTGGCAAGGATAAAAGAGAAAAAGAGGGAGACGTAAAAAAGAGATAAAAAGGGTGAAGAGAACGAGAGGGAGAGAGAGAGGGAGAGAACCTCGGTCGTAGTTCAGCCCGTGGCCCATCAGATAGCATCCTCGGTTGCTTTCACGAAGGAACGAAGGGAGGAAGTACCGGGAACGACGCGATGTAGGATGGAAAGGGCAAAGAGGATGGAAGGGAGGGGGCTCACAGAAGGGAGGATCGAAAGAGGTACATTGTTTGCCGAGCGCAGCCGATAATTCAGTAATGAACGTAACCGACGCGCGCCCGCGTTCAGGGCTATAATTACCGATACCACGTCGGATAGCGGATACCCTTAACTTCTTTGGGTCCCGAAGCGCTCGCGCGCACGCTTCTTCGTTGTATACACCCTCTCTCTCTTTCTCTTTCCTTTCCTTCTTTCTTTCTTGGTCCTTAGAATGGGCAGCTCTAAATTAATAAATCAATAGCCGAGGTCTTATCCGATCAGCGGGTAGGTGGAGTTTGTTTGTTTAAGAGGAGGATTTATTAATTCTTCGCTGGGTGGTATACACGCTTCTAGAAGCGACTCTCCACCCACTCGTTCGATCTCGCTCGGTTTCACCATGTTTTAGAGGCTATGCTCGCGATACATCGAGATCGGCGCTCCTAATACGCTAGATCGACCCTCGATCAGGGTCGGATGTAAATAGATCGTTGTATCCCAGGAAGAATAAGAGAAGAAAAATAAACAAGGGAAGGAAGACTCACCGGATTAAGGTGAGCCGAGTGTGCGTGAGTCGTGCACATGGTGCCATCTCTTCACGGAGTCGAGAACCTCGCGACGAGTGGTGGAAGGGCGTATGGATGAGACGAGACATCGAAAACGATAGGATCTTTCCTATTTTTCATAATTTCAATCTCGTTTTTTTTTTTAAATATATATATATATATATATATATATATACATCCTCGACTTTGCAGCTAATCGAGAGAAGAGAAAGAAAGAAGATTATAAGTTATCCCCGTGTTGTTAATGGCACGGTTCGATCTCATCCACTTCCACTAGATATATCCGGCTGGAAGAGAAATCACGCTCATAGATTTCGTCGCATCCCCTCGCTTCGTAATCGTTCCTCCGCGTCGGTGCACGCCGCAAAGGCGAAGTAAATCGGAGTGCGAGGATCTACCACGTAGCTGACTAGCTGACTGGATTCCCGGCTGGCTGTGTTAGCTAAAGCTGAGGAGCGGCAACGAGAGCGGATTGCCGGGGATTGCCGTAGGCAGAAATTAGTCTCGAATCTCGTTCCTTAGTTGCTCCCCGTCTTTTCTGGAGTGTGCGGCCTGATGATAATGACGGCAGCAGGTGCACGAGCCGATGCCACCTTCGCACCTCGCCGCGGTCGTTGCTCGTCTCGGCCGCGTGCTAGTTACTCGACTCCTTCTTCCTCCTCTCTTTCGTCGTGTCAGGTCATCTCGTAATTCGTTGCTTCGTGTCGCCTCCGGGTGCTACCTACCGTGGTACGCGGCATAGAGAGAGGGAAAATACACGTTGAACTCATACACCTTCATACATATATACATTTACGCACACCATCGCGAGGTACGCTTAATATCTCGAGCCAATCTTGGAGCTTGCATTCAGTGGGTTAGTGCCGTAAATGCCGGTAACCATCCACCGGCGATGGCTGCTCGTGTGGCTACCACTACTAGTCGGCTAGGCAGGTATTCATTCCATTTGCAGTTATGACGAGTACGAGTTCAAAGGCCGTGAGAGTTTGCCGGGGCTCTCCTCGATTTGCCCGAGAGACTCTCGCGAGTCTGGAGCACCATCTCCGTCTTCCTCTCTCCTTTTCCTCATCGTTTCTACGTTTACAAGTATCTACGGATCGAAGCACGGTCGTATCGTTACAGTCTACGCGAAGTTCCGTTAACGATCTGTATGTATTTTATTGGATTGCGTTTTATGTTACAGATTTCTTAACCATTTCTAGAACAAAACTGTTTCACTATTTATAATTTATTCTCGGCAATTAGGATACAGTGAATATCCATTGAGCTTGACAAAATTAAGTATAGAAATGGTCAAAGTATCGACCGGTGTCTTTTAACACTTTGACTGCCACCGAATTTTGTAAGAATTTTACATCGAGTAATCATAATAAAATCTTCATTATTTCAAGTATGTAATAATAAATTATGTTTAATATGGTTAAATAAGACTATATTCTTATCACTAGTTCCTTTTATAGCACTAGTAGTTATCCATGATTAGCGATGGTGATCACCATAGTCTCACTGAAAAAATAGGTGGATATTTATTATTTTTGACAAATGAGAAGTATTTCTTTGAATCTCCTCTTTTAACAAACGTTTAGTAATCTATTAGAAACGAATACGAAACGACACTTCCTAATTTTCAATTTTCAAATTTTGATTCCACAAAACATTCGAAATATTTGACAGAGATCTGACGATGCACTTAAAGCATAACTCGATTTCGATGGGAACGAGCAAGAGGCCAGTAGTAAAGAGGACTTAGGTACGCGCAGTTTTCCCCCCGTGGTCGAGCCGTATAGCAAAGGATTAGCGGATCGGAGGTGCGCTTTTATAAACGGCGATGAATTTTTCTCTTCCCGGTCTTCGAACGAAATGGCAAAAAGGATAGAAGAAACGTATGCCTTCGTCGGACTATCAATCCTCCTCTCGCGCTTGGATATTAATATACCTAAACCCTAGGCCATGTCGTAACGCTGAATTACGTTATGCGCCGGTGTCATAAAGGGGACACGTCGCTTGCTTGTAACGAGCTTCACGCCGATACAAATAGAAATCGTTCTCTTACCCGGTGGCTGCTGCTGCCTTTCTTTGCCAGCTTTTTCGAACGCAACGGCAGCATCAACTTCGAAGCTGTCAGCGGTGGTAGTACGTCTCTCGGTGCCCCTTTCAGTAGTCGGTAGTCTCTTTCTCTTTCTCACCTTCGACTTTCTTGCGGATCTTAACCTCCTCGAACGATTCATCGAACGAAAGAGTAGCAGCCGACGCCGGTAGTCGCAATTATAGAGTATGACTGCACAGATTCGTTTGGTAATTTGTTATCATTGAATAAACACATCGAGCATAAGAAAAAGAAAGAACGAGGCAGGTGGAGAACGGAAAAGGGTTTCAAGTTCGTTCGGTCGAACGTCAAACTGTCCGAAAATCGTGATTCTCTTGACCCTCTTGTCTCTTCTCGCTAGCCACTCGAACGGAGAGGAGAACATATTCGGAGCAGGTCGTTCCATTCTCGCGAGATACGTGCTCGCAGGTACGGATTTTGTTAATCTTTTAATTTATCGATGAGTAATTCGAAAATAAACGTTAGATTCAATTGTTTATCTTACCACGATCGGTAAGGAATCTTCGACGAGATTCTTCTTTGATTTAATAGAAAATTTTAACGAACGAAAGAAGACAGGGACGTTTTCGATCGATGAAGCTATCTCAAAGTCGTTGAGTCTGCTAAGTAATCCGCCCCTGGACCTCTCGGCGGAGGTGAGGACGGCGTTACATTCTGAATAGAGAGATATCTCCTCCTGGCAACAGGCGGTAACGTCTAAATTAAATGTTTCTGGATCGACGAGCTACGGATTCAACGTGTCATGCGCCGCTCTTAATCTGGATTTAACGGCGAGGTCTCTGGCGTGAGGCCACCTTGCGGTGCCTTGCCTCTTCAATAGGGCTTAATTGGCGAATACTCGTGGCACGATGTATGCGTTGTATAGACGACGGCATAGAGAAAGAGAGAAAGAGATGTCGAAACCCGTGTACGTATATAATATGTATAAGTGTATGCGAGAGAGAGATAGATAAACGTGAGAAGGCCTCTAGAACTTTGCTTCGTTCTCGCTCGTGCGTGCTTTGGTTCCTCCACCGACGCCTTTTCTCTTCTTATCCACCTCCTTCTTCTCCTTCGGACAAGGCGAGGGCGAGAATGACTTCGCCGACTCACTCGCGCCTTTTGCGTAATCACGATATAATAACGACGATAACGACAATAATGATGAGCGACGGAAGCGTACGCGAGAAAAGGGTTTTCATAGGAACTCGATCTTTTATCAAAGATATCCTGGCTTTCAGGTACTCCGAGTTCAAAGGTTCGATCCCAGGGATAGTATTTTCTTCTATGTATCGAGATTACGTGAAAAGGAATGGCGTAACGAGAATCGTAATTGATTTCGTACGATCGTATAGACTCGGTGATTTAACCAAGCTGACCGGTAAACTTTATTTCTAATGGTGATTATAGTATGTAACGTTATAGATCGTTATACTTTGTCAATAAAATAAATATAATTTAGAAAAAAAGTGTAATTCAAGCGAAAATCTTCAAAGAGAGTAGCAAATCTATACGATACGAGAAAAAAGAAATTATCAAAGAAGAAATTTATCATTCTTAGCAGACAGTTGGACTCGGTATTGCACATTAGAACGGTAAGCGAAGTAAGATAAAAGTAAATAACATCCAACAAAGACAGTTCCCATTCGCTATTGTGATCGTAATTACAAGAAAGAAAGAGAAAGAGAGTGAGAAGGTTCGAAACGATTTCGCTACGAGGTGGAAGGAGATAAAGAGCCGGCCACACGTAAAGGTCAGTCTCGAAGCGCATCTTACGTACTACGTACGTACAACGTGAACCAGATACGTACGTGCTTGCCTCCGAGGCCTGTCGCAGTAAATTATCATTTTCATAGCAGCGCGTCGGTCATTTTGAAACTGTCTTGCCTACGGCTTGCCGAGCTCGAGCGTTACGCCGACGTAACGCCGACGAATGAAGGATGAAAGAAAAACAAGAGAGAGAAAGAAGAAGAAAAAATGAAAGGACGGTAGCACCAGCCACGTAGTCTTTTCGTGCTCCACGTGAAGAAAAAAAAACATTCCACGGAAATACGAAATACGATGGAAAAAGGTGATCTCGCGGGAGAGTAAATACGCCTACCGCCGCCGAGGGCCGTCAATAAACTATCCGCCGACCGTCAATTTTCTCCTTTGACGTGATTACAGATCGCGTTGTTACATTTTTTTTTGCTTCTTCTTGATTCTTTGCTTTCAAAATCGGAGTTCAATCCCGCGGCGATGTGTTTTCAACCAAGAGATTCCGTGGAAACGTGCGTTGAGTTCAATTACGGCAACACGAACCATATTTTTGTTCATTTTTTCCTTATAAGATTACGGTCGAGCGTGATTGATGTAAACACTTTTCTAATTCGTGTTACACGTAAAATCATTGAAAAAAATATATATACCGACCTTTGCCATAATTATGAATTACACGAGGACGTATACAGAGACGAGAAATGTGAAAGAAAAAGCAAAAAAAAAAAATGAAAGGACGTTTAACAAATGAAAGATGTCTCTTGGAAGTTTCTTAAAAATCGAGTTGTCGGTTCGAGGACCCAAGCTAAAAGGTCGTCGTGCCATGCCGGACGATTAGGTAATGAGGTGGGCGTTGAATACGAGAAAAAAAAAAAAGAAAGAATAAAAGAACTGGTACCCCGGAAGTTCCAACTCGTTCGAGCGACAATTCGTCAGCTCTCTCGTCGAGTGGCGATCCTCGAGGATGCTAATTACTTAACTTGGTCCAACGACCTTGAAGAGCTTGCTCGACAGAAACCACGGCACGTTTTCACGAACGACCCATCGAACCTGGTCTCTCGTGGTTGGTACGCGGACGCTCCGTGTCTCATCGCTTTTCTCTATCCCCCGTTTCGAAGCCGTTCACCTCTTATTAGACGGGAGAGTGTATATCACGGAAAAAGACGTGTTTTCGCAGCGTGAAGTCCTTAAGGCGGATACTTATGAGCGCTTATATCACCCCGATAAAATTCACTGTCTCGCACGGCGGGCGGTAGCGGAGGGACATCTGTCTCTGACGGAATGCGAGGCTAATTGGACAGAGTATATCAAGCGCTTTGCGTCTTCGGAGGGCCCACTCGGAAGGAGGTAAGAAAAGTATAGTTAGAGAAATAGTAACCCTTTTGCCGTAACGTCGAACGATCGAAGGGACATCAAATATTTTTGCGTAACGATGCGATAACAATGTAAAGATCGTTAAACTTTGCAATAATTTTAAGATAAAGTGAAACTAGACGTATGATTTCTTTTGAATAGTTTCAATAATTTTTGTAATTTTATATTACGCTAACGTTATACAGGGTGCGTAGCATTAAAAATGTACTAAAAAACTGTTCTAACAATAATAACTACGAGTACTACTCATCAAAAGAGTACTTTACTTACTAACCTCGAACGCTCCTTACCCCAGCAATAATAGTACCCAAAAGAAGTGAATCCGCGTGACTCGAATTATTCCAGTTCCCGCTAATGATCCTTAGCCGCGCGTTCTGTGAACTTCCACCGAGACGTTCGATCGACGGCGTCACGAAAAAGGCTCTTTTCGCGGAAAGAAGCGCGGCTCGTTTTTCGCGACAAAGTCACTTCCCCGTCGGTAAAACAGGAATCCTCTTCCTCCTCCTCTCGATCGTTAGGTTCGTTAAGAAGGTGGAAAATGAAGTGGTTTTCTTCTCTGACAACGACAATCGAGCGCGAGTGCCCCGAAGCGTTTCGTGCTGCGGTAGCAACACGAACAGAAAGAGAAAGAAAGGAAGAGAGAGAGAGAGAGAGAGTCGGCAGCAGGAACAGCAGCAATAGCGGCAGCAACGACTGCTACAGCAACGGCAGCTTCCTTTCGTCGTGCAGGAGGGATCGAGCAGTGCATTACCCGTTAGACATGGCCCCCGCGCTGATATATTGACTTGGACAAAAAAGCGAGTGTTCTTCTACTCCCTGGCACCGCGGTTGCAGCAGCAGCAACGGCAATAGCACCAGCAGCCGCCACCACCGCCGCCGCCGCAAAGCCGTTCCCTCTCTTCTTCTCTTCCCTACTCTTTCCTCTTCATCGTTTTGCTCTTTACCACGAAGCACGCGGGAGAGCCGAACCGATGGCTACCACCACGCTCGCAGCGGCACTATGTTCGCTATGGTATAGGTAGGTACGTAGAACGAAAGGAACGAGGATGAAAGATCTAACGACTAATGGACTTTCGAGGGAAAGGAGAAAGAGAGGGATGGAAGAGACATTTTTTTTAACCACGAAGATCTCGATCGGAGACTGTTGCGATGTTACGGAGAGCAACGAAGCGTGTACACTGATCGGTGATCTTATTTTCAAAGGTAAGAGAGAGAGAAAGAAGTTTATACGTCGAACAAGGAAAGGAAACTTTGAGGGACTGTGAAAAGTGTCGAGCAGGGTTAAAAATGGCAAGACAAGGAAAAGGGAGAGAGAGAGAGAGACTAAAGTAGGGGAGCAAGAAGCATAATCGCATGGCAAGCGTGGTAGACCACTGTACCGTGATGGAGGGGGGAGGAAGAACCTATTATAGCTCGAGGGAAGAGTAAAAGAGTCCGGGACAGGTGAGATAATCAACCTGCAGCCGTAGCTCCGAGCGGCCTGCTAGTAATCACTATTCGCGTACGTACGGCGTTTGTCTTTTAACTCTGGCAAGCTTCCGAAGCTTCCTCTCTACCTCTCTCTCCCTCTTTCTCGTTAAGAAACGCTTTCTATCGTCCGTAGCAATATCTACTCCAACACGACGCTTTTTCTTCTCCAACGAGATGCGCGAGAAGGATCCGCGTAAACCTATTTGCAAGCAATATCGATACAACATCCGAGCCGCTAATTCGTTGTCCCTTTTTGTTATCGATCTCCACCCGATCTCCTTCCTCTTGTTATTTCTTACGATCTCTCGATCGTTGATCCATCGCCGTTCCGACGCTCTCCTCGATCCTCTCGAAGAACGCAGTCGCCTTTTATCGCGTTCGAGTCACCGGCCCATTTAGAGCCCCGAGAGAAGGTCACTTTCGATTTCTATCCCCCTCTCTCCGTTCAGGAGGGCGACGATGACCGCGATTTTTATATTCCTCGCACGAATCATTGTGAAACGGATTGCGCGAATGCGGTTTTCCGTGCGCCGATGTCGCAAGGGCTGACCAAGCGAGATGGAAACCACAGCGTAACATAGAGTTCGAAGATTTGTGTGTTAGGAACGTAGACAGAGAGAGAGACTGGAGCAACGAATTTTCAACGTTCACGATGATGATCAAGATAATAACGACGACGATGATGATGATGGATGTATCATAGCCAATCGTTCCTAAAATACCCCCCCGTTATAATACCGTTCCTCGTGTCGGAAGCACTTCGGAGCCCGAGTTCGAATCGCTTCTCTAAACACGCTCGAGCCTCGAGCTAGACACGCTGGGTAAGAAGGTTCGAAGCGGACATTGTCACGAGTATCTAGTAGGCAGCGTGAGAACGTTACGGCGAACGCGCTCGACTATGCTGCCGCCGCGGAAAGGATTTTAAGATCCCATCCAACATGGGATTTTAGATTTCGCGCGTTACGCGCCTCCCGAGAATACGGAGAGACGCAGCAACAACAACAACACCAACGTTGTGGCGGGTCTTAGGTTGGTATAGGTGCACGTTCATCCTCCTCTACGCTCGGCCCGTCGTCTATCTAACCCACTGACATTACGCTCGCGAAGAATCCGCAAAGACCGCCATTATAACGCGGCGGCGACGCAACAGCCAACGCGAGTCCCCCGTAGAAACTTTTTTTTCTTTTCTTTTTCCATCGTTCTACCGGCACACCGGACGGGCCCGTAACGCGTGTCAACGCCAAGCGGTCTATGGCGGACAATGGTCCTCGAGTTTTCTCACGTGGCCTTTCCATACGACACAGAAAGAAAGAGAGAGAGAGAGAGAGACCCCTCGAGGTCATTACGTCTCGCGTACGTCCAAGGAAGTATTTTATCCGTGCGTGATATACGACTTAACCTCGCTTTTCTCCGTCTCTCTTTGATTCTCTATTTTTGCCTCGCTCTCTCCAGTTGACTCTCTGTCTCTTTCCTTCTCTATCCTTATCTCCATCTCTTCCTCGCTCTCTCTTTCTCCCCACCCCTTTCAACAACGAAAAAGGCAATCGTCTCGCTTTCGCCTCTCGTCGCTGCTTGCACCCAATATTTTATTGGCCGAAGCAACATAACGCGCGTAACAAAGCCCGATCCGGTGTGGTCCGCTCGATGGCTGATTTACCGCTCGTCTAATTTGTAGGCGGCCGCCATTAAACAATCCATAAATGCGCATGCG
Organism: Ancistrocerus nigricornis; assembly: GCA_916049575.1. Classification (NCBI taxonomy): domain Eukaryota; kingdom Metazoa; phylum Arthropoda; class Insecta; order Hymenoptera; family Vespidae; genus Ancistrocerus; species Ancistrocerus nigricornis. Next base: position 647,843 of record OU696668.1, on the reverse strand, counting down.
TAAAACACTCCCGAGTGGAGGCAAACGACGGCGCGAGCGAGCGAATGCGAGCGAACGAGTGTAACAAAACGAGTAAACTGTTCGACCAACCAACCGACCGAAAGAACGATGGAACGTACACGATTTATTCATATTCAAATGCGCGGCACTTTATGACCAGGCGCTTGCGCGTGCCAAAGCACAAGTTTAGCTATTCGAGTACGCGAATGTATCAAGATTTTGTGTTTAATAAATAAAAGTGATTATCTTGGATAAGAAATCTAGAAGAAACTGGAGCAAAGGAATTGATTGTCTAAACACCTGTGATTTCTAACGATTTGGTCCTACGCAGCATCCACCCCAGGTATTCTTTCGATAACCGGGTAGTATCTACCGTAGGAGGAAACTTTCGCGGTTGGGAGATCAATATCCAGGCGTTAAAGTCTCTTCGAGGGTTTGAACTCTCGACCTCGGCGTAGCCTACCTACCATGACAATACCCGATGTATCCTAGCATCTTCTGTACTCTTGCTTCGATCTCTCCTGCGTTCTCTCTTTTATCCTCTACCTTTCCATCCCTTCGTGAAAGGAGACGAAGATTTCGTAGAGACACGTTTGTTGGATCGTTCGAAGTGTATACTGCTCCAGTGTCTACGTGTACTCACATATACAGCATCTATCTACGTGTGTATAGTATATATACATATATATTGTACGTTTATTCCATATATCGAAGAATTCTTCGCGAAAGCTACAGAATGCTTTTCCGGTGCAACCACGAATACCTGATACTGTATACCTAACCCCCTCCTCTCTTTCTCTCTTTGCTACTTGCTCACCGATGTTTGCTGGATGCTACCTGCTCACGGACACACGAAAGTATACACCAACATACATACTTATAGGAGGATACACGCGAGCGCGCACGGAGACGCACACACGGCACACAGGCGGCAATTGCCCATAAACACCATTACGGCTAGCGGGGGCAAGTTACAGCGTACTTTACCGGACTTATGACGCGGCATCGCTTGAATTAGGTACTCGTTACCGGTATTACGTTTCAACCACCTCGTTCGGAGATCGAGCGTAAAGCCGCGATAGCGCCGAGTTCTACAGAGAGAAAGAGAGAGAGAGAGAGAGAGAATCAGGTTCTCTTTTCCTCTTCTGTGGTATCGTTCCCTCCTAGCGAGAGTCCTCTCGTTCGGAGGGAGGCACGTGCATCGGTTCGCTGGATCGCAATAAGAAGCAACGAAACAGCCCGTTGAGCTTTGCGAATCTCCCTTCTTCGGATTTTCAAATCTGGAACGAGGGTTGTAAGAAATTGTCTGAGAAAATTCGGTAGTTTTTTCATTATTTCAATCAAAAAAGTATTGATTGCATTTATACTGTATTAGTAAATTTAATTAAATATAAGCAATAAGATTTATATTAAAAATGTGTTCATACGTTGAACACTAATTTAATTATCAATAAATATCTAGACTACAGACATCGTCGATGTTAATTATTATTTATCATATATCGGGTTACAATATTGAAGTAACACAACGAACATGCACCAGACGACTTTTATTTCCCACCGATCGATTAGTACCGATCCTTGAAGAAAGTTCGCGGAAAAAGGGTTAAAGACGCGGAGAGAAGAAGGCGGAATCCCAGGAGAGAAGAAAACGCGTTGCCCTACCCTCGGTTCTTATAGACACACACGTTTGTAGGTAGGTATACATATACCCGTAAATCCTGAATCCCGCGTCTAAGGTTTGAATCTCGCCTGTACTCCCGTATCGGATCCTGCCATTATACCACGCAGAAGCGGCGTGTACCATTCGCGAGGGACAAACGCCTGGAATATTCCGGCTTCCACGAGATTACGCGCTCCGTCCTGCATCCTTCTCTTTACCTCTCTCTCTCTCTCTCTCTCTTTTTCTCTCGTACCACGCTCCATCCTCTCTTCTCTCCTCAAGACCGGGAATTTAAGCGTCGATCCTGCGATCTCTGACCTACGAGCGAAATATATAAGAATGTATGAAAGCGTACGAGAATCCTCGCTCGTTAAGGAGGTATACGGTTCTAGAAACTCGGAAAGTACGATTACCGTGGATATTTGTTAGCCGCCACCGCCACTGCTGTCCGTGTAATTACAAGAAGAGTGCCGGGAAGGTGGTAGCGACGAGAATAGTTTCGCGTCGTTAATTTGGAAAAGCTAGGACCCGACGCGCTGCCATCGTCGTCGTTCTCGTACGCTAACTTCCTCGCGCTCTCTCGAAGTATTAAATTCTCTTCGCTTATCGATTTATCGAGCCACCGATGTACGCGCTTTTGCTATGTGAAAATATGCGTGGGAGATAGAATTTTAGATTTTTTTTTATTGTAATTACCATAACTCGTGGTTTTATTGATCAAACGGGGAAGTGAATTTTGATATTTCGTGTTGTGAAAGAGACGTATTTTACTTGTGGTAAAACAAGTTTTTGGATGATCGGTAGCGTTATCATATGTGTGTATGATTAATATATTAAAGATACCTGCAATTTGTATAAAGTGTCTGCGATATACCTCTATATACCCACGTAAGTTTAATAGACGTTCGAGTTCGCGTGGAATATCGACTTGGTAGAAAGTTCGAAAATCATGGTATCAAAAAAATAAGGGGTCGATATACTTACAAGGTATTTATAGAGAGCGAAGAGCAATAGGCAGATAATTTTAACACCGTTCTCAATTAATCGCGATCGTACGGATCGACGAGGTCTTGTAATACTTTGACCTCCTGTCAGATCTCGAACACTCGAAAATTAGAATGGTGAATCTGCTTAATGGAGCCGACAAAGTACATTAGAAGAATATTCTCAAATGTTTTTACTCTTTTATAAGTCCGACAAAAAAGACGGTACTTTATAAAAATTATCCAGTTAGGTATCTAATCTAAAGGATTTAGGTAGGTATCTTAGGGATATAAAACATTTTTTTTCCAACCGAGATGACATTACTCTCGTGAAATCATCGATTAAAGAATCTCCAATCGGTACGAAAACGTTTTCGCGATGCGCAAAACGTATATGTCAAAGATCGATAATACTCTATCGCTAATAACCATGACGTATCGAATTTTGTAAATTATACCTATCTTCAACTTGGTAGCAAAAATGATACATCGAGGCGGCGCTCTCGGTGTAATTCGTAATTATAGCATTACGGAGCTGTTTTCTGGCCTGGGTTGGGTGCCCGCGGCAAAATTTCGTGGTAGTATTATATCGAGTCGAGTGCTTCTGTAGAAAGGCTACCACGGAAGTCGTCTTTGACGTTCGACTTTGAAAGAAGAATCGTCGATGCTATATACGGGTGTGGAAGAGAGAAGGAGAAAGACTTTAGCGACTCTCTAACGTTCGAACGGTCGGCACGCCGTCGAAGAAACGGACGTAAGAAACGCGTGGAAATAGCCCGGGGTAATTTCACACGTTAGAGGCGAAATTGTTCCTCCTGGTCGACCTCCTCCGGTCACTTGACCACTGACCGGACTTCGCGGAAGCTTTGTGTGCTGGCAGCCATCTCTCTGTCTTTCTCTTTACCTCGGTGCTGCTTTACTCGACCACGGTGATTTATCTACTTTCGTTTAATGATTACGCACCCAAGGGGTATAAAGTTCCCCTTAACTTATGAACTTTCACACTCCGCTCAGTTACGTCCACTACGTTTTCTTATGAAAATTCTAATGGACATCACTGGTTTTATGAATTTTCGTCATCGACGATTCGTCCATCGAGTACAGTGACGTACTTCAAATAAATTTCTTGCCTCGAACGCGACAATGGCAGCCACTGGGAGTTATTCTACCGTTTCCTTTTCCGTCTCTTTCTCATTCTTTCGAGGAGCGAAGAAAACATTTTTGAACGTCTCCTCTCTTTCTCTCCGTCTGTAAATGTCGCTGAGGACGCGTACCGCCTTTATACGACTAGACGACACGACTTTAAACCTTATGGCTCGAGGGAGAATGGCTCGAGCTGTAGACTAGTCTCGGTATCTGCTAAACAGTGTCCATGTATGGGATTTGTCGAAAAATCTGTAATTTCGTCAAATCTCTGAGAAAATCAAACTAAAAACTCACTAATAGAGTCTTTGGGTTAATTTACTGCAACGACAAATATTTACTCGTTAAATGACGATAAGATCATCATCCATTGACGAAAACTTCTAGGCAAATCTAGAAACGCATATAAAGACATCGCTCGCATACCGGAATATAGAAAAGAACGGTAAAGACGATCTTATATTCTTTAGAAAACTTAACGAGAAAATACAAACAAAAAATAATATTATTCGTTCTTAAGAACGATTAGCAAAGAAAGGACTTCGTCCTATCGCCAACTATCAAGCACTGGTAGGTAATAAGGAATGTCAATCGAGAATCTCAATCACCGTCGTCTCCGTGCATGATTTATTTATCAATTAAAAACTATCTACTTTCGTAGGTAACTCGCTTTCGAGCACGCTCGCGTCTCTTTAACCGCGATTGACCGTTCGCATAGGCCCGCATCAGCAGGAAGCCAGTTGTTAAAATGGCACGTGAATTTTACGACTCGTGCGTATAGTGCCATAAAATAATCGTAATGTTTGGTAATGCACGCTTATGCATGCCCTAGCGGCAACCGTTCGTCCTCATCTTCCACGTCCTCCTCCGCGATCGACTCGATTCCCCGTGAAAAACTATCGATATCCGACACGCGTAACGGAGAGCAACGTGAGAGAGTTTCGATGCGAGAAGGGTGAAAGGTCACTCGTCTCGACGTTCGTCATAAAAGAGTTACTAGAAACCCCTTCGATCGCTATGACGTTTCTACTATTTTTCGCGAGACTGTATGCATTCGATATGTATCGGGTTACAGGCAAGATTTTGTGTACTCATCGTTCCGTTCCTTACTCTTTGATCTTCGTGAATAGATATTTGTGCACGAGGAGATTAACCGTCGGCTGTTTTATTTATTACCGCGTGATTGAGTAGTTTGGTCATCCGTCGTTTTGTTTTCAAGGTTGATAGGTGCTTCAAAGCTTTTACACCGTTATTAATATTATATAAAATTTTATTACTGATCACTGCAACGGAAGGGTTTATATAAATACACGTTATTATCTTTCACTTTAGTGTCAATTTCCACTATACTCGAATAATATCACCGTAGCTGCGATTCCGCGGGAAGTTCGAAAAATGCCGAGTCGGTTTACGAAAGCGCGAGAAACAATGACCGTGACTACAAAATTAACGACGATAATATTTCCTCGATAGATGAGATAAGGAAAGATCGTTGAAAAAGGATGCATCGATAGCATGCGTCGCATACTTCGTCGATCGTTCGTGCCTTTCGCCGCGAAACGAAAATCTCTTTGAACGGGCTCGCGGGATACATTATCGTGATGTTAATAATTAACATAATACTCTAACATTTGCCTACAATTAGACTCATGATATACGCGTACATAAAAGTAATGCGTACCTGGCGCGTGAGCGAACTCGCGCTCGCGCGTACCGGCGACGTTATCCTTTATGACTCGACGTTGGGAGCGAATCCATAAAACGGTATACAGAAAGTCAGCTTTTATCCTATTCTCGGTTAAACGCTTATACGCGCTGGTGTCAACTCGAGAAACAGGAGATACGACGAGGTCAGGGAGTAACGGCCGTTTACATTTGCACGGTGCACGTAACGTTACCCGTTAAAGAGTGTCCCGCCACGACCCCCCAGGTGCTCCTCGATTTCCGAAGCTCCGTTTAATTTCCCAGGAAGGAATTTCGCGAATATGCGTGCGTCTAGAGAAACGAGCCGATGAAACTTTTTCGTAACGAACGGGAAATGGAAGGTATTGGAAAACTTTGAATCTGTAAAATATTAGAAATGATGTTCGTTTTAAGCCAGTTAAAATGAATAACGCGATGAAATAAGTGGGAACTTAAATTTCATTTTAAAATAATTGTAGATCCGAGAGGAACTTGAAGTCTTCGCGCAGTCTACCTGCTTATCTTGATAAAATTGTTTTAAAAAACGGAATAGAATATTTCAATTGCACCAATAACAATTATTACAATTCTATTTCGTAACACTTGCTATTAGTAAGTTTGTTAGTACTATTCTAATTCCAATACTTGGCGCTCTCAAAAAAGAAAACCTAATCAAGCTAGCGATTTTTTCAGTGCGTCCCTCGTTGCCACTAAAGCAGGAAAGAAGAAACTGGAGGATCGTATAAAAGATCGCAGGGGTCGCATATGCGAGAACGCGCGTGCGCACGCGCACGAGGGAGAGAGAGAGAGAGAAACGCAAAGTCGTAAGCGCGCGTATTACGACTCGGCTGCAAAACGTAAGACGTGCTGCTCCGAGAGGAACGTTTAAGAAGAGAGCCGAGGGGCCCATCGGGATGCCGAGAGGCCCACCGATACACGTAGCAAAGGTCGGGCCAGCACTAAACGCCAGACAATGCCCGTCGGCACCCTTTATACCTTCCTCGATCAGCTCGTAGGATGGCTCTTGGAACGGCCGCGTATGGGCCCGCGTACGGCCCCGTAAAATCAGCCTTTTATCTCGAGCCCGAGAGAAGCGGTAAGGGACTCTTGTAAAGTGGAGCGACGAGATGCGCCAATCAGGAGCACGCTCCTCGTCGTTCGTGATTAAAACGTCGCTTCGTCGGCCTTCCCTTTGCCGGTGAACCCTTTGCTTGTGGTCTCTTCTTGACCGCAAGGACGATACTCGTTGATTTTTCGTTGCTTTTATACTTTTGTTTATTTAACTATAAGCTGATTTAATAAACTTTTTCTAATTTTTTTTTAAATACAGAGTATGAGAGTGTTGCAAAATCATCGTACCTATGTTCTTGGAATTGATGCTATGTTACATTGGAATCCTGCTAAATACAATCTTATTCAATAAAGTCTTCTTATATAATGGAGTCTGTGTTAGTTTTCCCCATAGTTATGTTTTATACGAAGAATCCTGAAATTTTCGTTGAAAATCGATTCTTTATGCGACATTTATCACGATAAACCAGTGATCGAGATCGTTGATCCTTTCGTGGTCTCGCGTTTGCAGCGACGAGCTTTTATAAGAGATCGTTTTTTGATCGCGTTGTAATACTCGAAATGAAGTCATAGTTTATGATAAAACGTAATAACGCTGGCCATTTCGACGAACACAGAGAGCCTACGAAACTTACTTTTTCATACGCTCCATAAATATTCCATAGGCATTACGATTAGTGAAATATAGTGAAATTTACTGCACTCGGCACCCCGTCGTAATTGCTGTTGATTTATTTATGGAACGGGTTATTTACGATCGAACTCGGATTAATCGCAATATAAAATAATGTTTTATAACGGCCGCCATAAAGGTAACCACCACTGCGCCATCGACTATCAAGGAACTAATTTATTATTATATAAATTTAACGGGCGCAATAAACCGCGCCTCCTTACTCCTGCTAAATATTTTATAATCTTACATATCGTACGGATCTTGTAAACAAAACTACAAGGGATTGGTCAGAAACTTCATAATCGATGGACAAACGTAAAGGGGTAAATTTATTTTCGATCTCTTTAGAAACGTCCAAATGTTATTTTACACTTGTTTCGATCAATTGAAGTATAGGTACCTACTACATAAAAAAAGAATTTTGTTGTATTAACAAATCAGTTGTATACGTGCATAATGTGGTTTATATCCGAGTAGAAGCTAGTTACAGAATGCCTTATTGAGTATATACCTAATATTAATTTCTATATAAATTATTAGATTCGATTTATTTAATTCACGATATAGCCACATTACCTTTAATGTCCAGAAAAACGATTACCCCGCTGGCCTATATAAGTTCTTCGAAACACAGCTGAGCCACTTCTGCACGAGGGACAAAAAGAGCTCTTCCTTGTCTCGACGACTTTGATACACTGTCTCTATATCTATATATAATGTGTTTACACGAGCAGCGTTGAACTACGAAATTCTCGGAATGGCCCGGCACGCAAACCTATATAATTTCCTGGAAAAACGTCGAGCTCGAGAAGGGCACAAAAAACTGTTTACTACAGACACGTATACATACCTATTCCGAATGATGGTACATATTGATTTAAACAGTACAATTGATTAATGAATCACACGTACCTAATTGGTATATCATCACATTACTAAAAAAAAAAAAAAACTAATATTAAAAATCACGATGAAATAGATACAAAATCTTTAATAAGAAATTAGTAATACTTTCAGTGACTTCGCTACAGATGCACAGTAATATAAAAGAAGATGCTGTATCGATAAAAAATTTCGTTCGAATCTCAATTTCCAATCTTTCTCTCTTTTTTCCTATAAAAAGATTTCTCCCGATCTTTCCAAAATTGTAACGTGATCGCTTCGCGTTCTTAAGAGGTCACGCTCCATCACGACCCTTTATCTTAATATAATCCGGATCAGAAATCCGTGCGAGGTGATGTTCACTGAGAAGAAACGCGAAGAGAGAGAGCGAGAGAGAAAGAGAAGTGTAGAGAAAAGAGAGAAGAAGAATAAGAAGAGGCGAGGCAGGACGGGCGCGGAACTTGCTTTCAACTTTGCCGCACGCGGTAAAATCGCGCGGCTCGCCTTCTTATCTGCGGATCGGATGTGACCCCCTGACCCCTTCTCCTCGCCTATTGCCGGCGAATCGCATGTCTCTCGCGGATGGCAAACTTATTATATGGCCCCTACGGAAGTCATAGATCCCTCTTCGGTGCACTTCGAAAGGAGATCGAGAATTGCACTGCTCGGACAAACTTGACCTTTTTTTCTGCTGTCTTCTCGTTCCCCCACCTGGTCGTGCTATTTGGTACTATAGTATCGTTTCTTTTCAAAGACAGTCCTTGCAAGAACAATTATAAAACGATAGGAAAATATTTATTTGTGAGTATATTAAGCAGATTTCATATGTGATCTATTAGCTTTAAAGACTCATTTGAAATGACTATAAACGATTTAATAAACAAATTTTCGTAAAAGATCAGAAAACTGCTTAACCGAGGTACCTACATCCTTCTCTAACGTACATTACGAGGACGACCTTTGACCGATCGTAAGAAGAAGTTCACTTTTACGTTTACAATACCGTTACGATCGGCGGGCCTGCGAGTATTTTATACCGAACAGGTTTTCATTTTGCTCTCGCTGCGATAGACGATCGAGTTACACGATCGCGGCTCGCGCGCGCGCGGTGCCTTGTTCGAAGGTATCAGGATCGAACGACGGACAATAATTGATCGTCGTGGAAGTCGGCATGGAAATCGATGGGTCTTTGGCACGAAACCCACGGTGAAACTCGCGATGCGATGCGAGCATTCGGATATCGTCGGATTAGTTGACGATCTTCTCGCGAGTCTCCGATCTGATCTCTTGCCTCTCTTCGCGTATCAGGAAGAGACGTAAGATTGTACCCTCTTCCTTTGGTTCGTTTCGTCCCGTTCCGTTCCTACACTCTATACCATTAAATTATGTCCCAAGATAACGCGTAGATAAATTATACTAGCGAGTCAGGGGACTGATTGAATACGCCCGTACGTTTGGTTCCGTCATCTTGAATAGTATATCGAGAGGATGCATCGCTTAGAAATGTATCTTGAACTTGAGTAGGTATCATTTTGGATCACAATTTGAACGTGGTCGACAGCTTGGATTATATTTTGAGAGTGATCACCATCTTGAAACACATTTCAAAAAAACCTATAGCAAATTTACGAAATTTGATCTATTTCTTGATCAATATTATACATAGATCATATCAGTGAGATATCAAATATGAGGAGAAAATCGTGCAGTTCGACACACCCAAGTGAGCAGAGGCGCTCGCTCGCTCGTGCACGCGATTACCGTTACCAAATAAAACGTCGTACAGGTTAATACATCGAACGCGAAGGGGAGTCTATACCGTGGCTATTAACGATGAGAAGTACCGAGGTATCACTTATTTCTTACGTAATATAATACACGCCTCGCAACAGTGGTAAACGATACACGACAGAAGTCGTGTACTATGCCGGACTCGCGGATATCTAATTGGCATAATGTGCGGCTTGCCGATAAATATTTGCCATTTCAAAATGATTTATCATGTACGTACATACATACGTACGTTTCATTTCTAAATATGTATACACGTTGTATCCTACTGTCTTCTTATTTAGTTTAAATGCGATGAATTATACGAACCGCGGGAAAGGAATATTTGTGAAATTATCACGGTTGTTTGTTAGTTATTTCTTCTTTTAAAGACTTTAATCAATTGCATATTACTTTTGTAATGGATTTTATGCTTGTTTTACCGGAAAACATTGTACTTGGTTTCTTCAATAATTTTTATTCGCTAACTCAAACTTCTGATACGTAACATGTCTCGTAACAACTCAAGACAGGAAGAATTGATAAAAGGAATAAATCTTCAAACAGTACCTACTATCGTCTCTAAGAAATTTATTTATTATTTCTTACTCGTATTATCGCCGAAACTTTCCACTCATTTCCCGATAAATTTAGAACGCTGCGCTGGATCACTCGTTATCCGCTTACGATTGCATCTTAGAATCGACGGAAAGCGAAGGATCGAGTAGATAACGTGCCGGTATAGTATATCGAAAATTATAGGGTGGAATCCGCGAGAAAGGATGCGCGATTCGACGAAGATAGCGCTCAGTTGGCACGCTATTTACTGGTCGAGAGAAAGAGAGACAGAAAAAGATAGAACACTAATTACCAGTAAACTATGATTGCAATAACTAGAACTTTCGAATACCATTCTCCAATTGGTGCAAATAAAAGAAGAAACGAACAAATTGAATACCACAACCTTTCGTTAACTTTTGATTTATTTAATGACACTCGATATTCCAATTTTATAGCATAAAAAGGATAACAATGAGTCATTCCGTGTTTTTTATTCAGTAAAACTAGAAAAGAATGGAATACATTGGAACATCGATTTATGCGAAATTGTCTAACCGAGTGAATGCGTTTAAAGGAACACAGATCTACGAGCGCGTTTTTCGTGGGTGCCACGCTCGAGAGAGGTCGACGAGTGTGTGAACGTATTAACACCTCGAAGGATTTATGGTACCGAGAGGGAGGAGAGAACGAAAGGGAGGAGGGCTGAGGATTCAAGAGGGTCCCCTGCGGCACGGCACGAGGCGATCGAGGCGGTCGGACTCTCACAGAGACCACTCGAGAACAAATGGGCTCAATTTCATATTTTCTAACACCCCTCCGACCTTCCCCCCTCTCCTCTACTCCTCATTCTCTTCTTTCGTTCTATACACGAGACACCCACGCACCTGCGATCTATTTCACCGTCATATTTCTTGACGCTAACGTTTCGTGCTGCGTCTCAAGGATTAGGAAATTTAACCACATTCTTTTTTAATGTAATTTTGGACTTGTATATTTTCTTCTTTTAATTTAGGTTAGTTTATAGTGTAATTAAGTTAATAAATCGTGTAGTAGACCATTTATGATCAATGCGTGCGTTTCAATTATATAAATGATGACTATTTACGTTCGTTTTATTATTTCCTGATTCAAACGCATCAAATTACGTTTTTTTTTCTTTCTTGCCTTTCTCCCTCGTTCAATTTTTCGTTCATCTAGCACTTCCTCTCGAACTTTTACGAGACGTAATAACGAGACGCAACGTCGTCGTCTCTTCCGGGAGACTCATTCATCGCGTTTCTCGACGGAAGGCACGTTCGCATTTCGATCACTGTCCCGTCTCGAAATTGGCCCGCGTGATAAAGAGCCGTCATTTTTCATCCGATAACTAGACTCGATGAGAAGAATCGGATGGATCTCGTCTGAGGATCGAGTCTCGACCCCGGGTAGTGATGGATCGCTGGCTATCATGAAAAATATTCCGAACGATCTTGACGAAACGAAGAGACGCGGCTATCTTACTCTTTTTTTACCGATCGCTCGTTACGAGATTCGAGTTTTCGTACTTTGACTGCAGATTCTTTTATGCTCCTGCGTTACACGAGCCAAGAAGTCTGTATCACGTTATAAACACGTCTGACTCTAAATAACGAAGCAAAAAACATTCCATTTTTATCTCCTATTCCAATGTCCACGCGTAAATATAAAAAAAAAAATCCAAACATTCCGATATACAGAATATTACCTACTTAGCAATTGGTTTGATAAATCACTATAATTATCAATGATTATATGCCGTAGAAATGAATATAATTCCTGATATATAAACGTGCATGAAGTTGTCACACCAGACACATGGATACTTAATCTCCGAATGGCAGATGCCAGACACAGATAAAATATCGTGTCGGTTTTTACCGATCCACGACATTTACCATAAAACGAATAATTTATTCTCCATGTCATCAGTTCCCTCGATACGAAGACAAGAATGGAAATAGAAATCGTAGAAAACTGCAAATCGATCGATCGATAGGAAAACTTTCTTCCAATCGTGATCGTCTTCAACCACAAACCCACGGACATACGCGACGCATATATACGTGGACGCTTGTCTAGCGTTCGTTTTTTTTTTCGTCCGGTTCGCGCCTTTGCTGCGCGGCGAGAGCGAGTCATGATCTATGGCCGTGGAACACGCATGTAACGCGCCACCCCCGCAGAAACGTGCGCTCTCTCGGGGCCACTAACAAATTGATATAATTTGTTGTTAACGGGCTGGCCGTGCCCGGAGGCGTCTCTTTGGCGTCGGCCGTTAAGATTCGTGCGAACCCGGAAAGGTGCCGCGCGCGCACAGCTCGCGCGCGCGTCAAGCCTTCGTCTCTTCGCACCTCACGTTTCTCTTTCTCCTTTACTAAACGTGCTTATTTAATTGCGCGCCTCGCCGAGCGACAACCGCAAACATTGGACGGCCGCCTACGAACGATTCATAACAACGGAATTCCCCTTCGGGTGACTGCGCGAACTGCAACTGTGTCTGCATCTTCTTCTTTTTTTTTCAAGAATTAACTTGAAATTATTGAATTATCTGAAATGTGTAGATTTTATTTAACTTGTTAACTGCATTCGACGTTTATACACGTTGTAAGTTCGTGAAAAAAACAGATATATCATTTGTTTTTCATTTTAACGGAGAATGTAATACGCTTGATGATTCTTTGATGCTTACTTTATCTATTTACGTAAAGATTCTTATCTTTTTACCGTGGTATTATATTTTTATTTCCAATAAATGATATGTACATGTGTTTGTAGTTTAGAAAACTTCGTAGTTAAGTGGTTAAATTATTGTAGAAATCGTGTAGCTGGGAAGTACATAGGTGTTAGATGAATGTACTTTTCGAGTTTCTTCTCTTATCACTTTCGGTTCAATGATACGAGGTGGTACATTGGTAGTGACACGATTGGAGAAGAAAAAGATGAGGCGTCTTTATCGAGAAGAGCATCGTGAGATAGTCAAACACGAGTAGGAGATCTGTAACGGGCCGGTCTTTTGTCGTCGGCACGGTATACTGCCGTGTGAACCGTGCGCGGCTCCGACTGTTTGGTGAAACAGTTTGACGGGCTTACATAATTGCCGAGCAAACGTTGACTGTCTTCGACGACTTCGAGGACGTTAAAGGAGGGCAAACACCCACCAGAAATCTTTCGTCGAGTCGAACGTCCACGTTCGAACTTCGTTTCTCTACATTTTCTTTTCCGTCTCGCTTCAATTCGCTTTAAACTCGTTAAATCGAGCGAGACTTCGTTTGATTTATTCTAGACGTTGCTGACCGGTGTTTGTCTATAGTTTCGTGAAACCGTTACCAAGACTCCTCCTTCCAAACGTATTTTCAATATTGTACGACGTCTGAATGCGTTATCGGCGATGTTTTACTCGGTGATGGCTTTATTTTTCTCTCTCTTTGAAACGAGTAGTACGAACGTATGTTTGGTACTCCAAGAGTTCACGTGATACCGAACGAACTGTTTGGATGATTCTGGTGCTCTGAAAGTAATACAAATCTCTATCCATTTTTTAATAAACTCTGGTCACCAGCTCAATATCGCTTATATCCTACCTATAAAATATAATATATCTAAATCATATAAAAAAGAATCATGTAGTCTTATTAATAATATCGGGAAACAATTTATTTCATCGAAGAAATTATTAAAAATAATTTTAAGAAAGATTCGGAACGTGCCAATATCAACGGATTAAAAATGTCTGTTAATTTTCTTTGACGTCCAGCTCCAACAATCGATCGCAAGAAAAAAGAGAAAGAGGAAGAGAGGCTAGAGGGTATCTCGTTATATAAAAATCCAGACCAAATAGCGGACAAATTGGCACGACTCCCACACTATCGTCGCCTGTTTCTCGTACGCTTTGAGAGAGGGGAAGAGGGCATCTCGGGTAGAGAGAAACGACTGAATACGTTTCGAAGGGAAAGAGGCGAGTATTATAACGAGCCATCGTACGTATACCGCACGCCGTGCGTGCGTCATTATATATTACGTTACGCTTACGCGTATGTAATTGCGAGCATCGTCCACGAAAGCGTTTGATTTATGTCTTCATACGGTGGACGCTCGCGAGCGCGTGGGCCGAACGAGGAGGACGCCTTCTTCTCCCTACCCTCCCGCCCTCTCTTCCTGCCTCCATCGACATGTCAGAAAAGCATTCTAATTTTCTACACGAGTAGATATCTATCGAGTTGTACAGAAAATAGCGTATATATTGTATAGTAAAAAATGTGCTATTCTTTTTTCCAACATATTTGCTACATGTGAAATATTATTGGAATAAATATTCTTATGTTAATTATGTAAATTTTATGTAAAATAATCGTGTGATTTAAATATTTAAATTCCATTGCTATATATTACCGCCATTCCATCACTATAGATTATTTTAATAGGATGATATATTTAACATATGCATTATTAAAACAAAATTGCAGAAAAATCCTTCTTCGAAAATCTTCATCTATAACTTCATAGTCAATTCATTTTAAAATAATGAACTCTCGTTATACATTCCTAGAACACTGTTACTCCGAACGAAGAAAACAGATCGTTAAGAATGATCCTTATGAGGTATATTAAAATCTCGGAATGAAAGTTTAATTTAATTCCACCGGTAGGTATGTAATGTATTCGAATGCGATTATACGAGAACGGGCTAGAAATCTGCAAGGAACCGGACGACTCTTCCGTCGTGCGGCTAATTAGAGAATCGCCGTCGATTTCGTTGGCAACATTTTAGGCCGATCACGTAGCGATCACGCCCACGCGATCCGCCTCGAGGCAAAACGGACCCCCCGCGGCCTCTTTCCGACCGCCTAATTACCGAACAAGCCTATCTTCGAGTGGGACGCTGCCAGTACAACGAAAGAGATCTACGGGGTGTCTCGAAATCGCTATCAGGTTTCAAGACCATTCACGAAACTTTTTCTGTGTAGACGTTCGATCATATTCGTGTCCGTATAACATAGATATCGCTGAGATACAACACAGTCTGACTTTTCCTTGAGATATGCAATATAAATTAATATAAAATAACGTTAATTAACGAGTGATATAAATCTCTCGATATTAGTCACATTTAATATATTAAATACATGTTGTAAAAATATCATAATAAGAGGAAACGCCGTTATTACCGAGATGCTTGTCAAAAATAAAACCTACTCCACAATAATCTATATACCCTTTCCGCCTAGTCTAACAAAATATTATTAAACAAATATCAAATAAACATACATGCACAAAAATATACATACGAACCTAAAAAAAAAAAAGTCCAAAAAAAAGGTCGATCTTGTACAACCCTCAGGTTACATAGACATGAGCTGTACGCGAGCAAAGTTTTCACGAGTCACCCTGTGAACGATGAAGACGGTGGATACGCGTCGTTGTACGTAAATCCGTAGAACGCGTACGGAGCGTAGCGAGCTGGCGGCTCGCTCACGTAATAACGTTGCCGTGAAATAAGACCGACCGTGCACCCAGCTGCGAAGCTCGCATAAACTCGGCCGATTGGATCCTAAATCGGTACGGTCGCTTGTCTTAAGGCGGGAATGCCAACACACACCCCTTGAATCAGCTCTGCGATGATCACATCGCGTATTTATGCGGCACGCGTAAATGTTCGTCGACGGGGCCGCTTCCCGGAATTTTAGATCGCTGCCATCTCGCAGCATCCTCTCGTGCGGTCCATGGGATCTCTCTCCTCTCTCTCTCACACACACGCACACGTTCGTACAGATAAGGTAAACGTTAACTTTGCGTAAGGGAGGATGATCGAGAGATCTCGAGACGGAAGCGAAATTAATTCGTTAATGTATTCTCGAAGGTAGGTAGAAGTTAAGACGAACGTCTTTCCGCGTTGGCAAGCTCGACTCTACGGATGGGATACCGCGGATTTAGTAGACACCGATAGAGCCGTCTCAATTACGTCTACCGGTAGACGGCAACGAGACGCCTTTATCTGCTGTCACGTTGATTAGCTCGAGACGGCACTTCTTCCTAGCAGATAGTACCTACACCTTCGGCAAGAACCGCAAATGTAAAATTTTCTTCCCCGTTTCCACTCGATCGCACTAATTTTTTTCTTCCAAGGACGTGCGTCGGTATTTTAATAATAATAATACCTAATAATAATAATAATAATAATAATAATAATAATAATAATAAAATACCCCAAGGATTATTTCCCGACGATTTCATTTCTCGCTCGATCGGCAAGCCAAGATATTATAATACATTATATTCCACGAAGCTATTAACGCGAGCCGTGATTTCAGCGGGAACTGGACGCGGGTTCAAACGCGAGGTCGAGTCTTACTCGCGGTGGAGAGTCCGAAGAGCGCCTTCCTTCCACCTTGAGAGCACCGTTCTCGAAAGCTTTTAAACGATCACGAGGAGGAGGAGGAAGAAGAGGAAGAAGACGAGGAGAAGAAGATACGGTGAACCTGTCCGTCAAGACGCGCTCGAGACGAGCAGCACCCACTTCTTCGAGAGCCGTTCTTCGGGGCATACCGCGGTGCCTGGTGGGAGGTGAGAGGTTAGGCAAACACGGGGCCTTATCTGATGGCCCGTCAGCGACTCTTCGGCCCTTCTGCGGACCGCGCACGGATCTCCCTGACACTCCATAACGCGTACTTTCTCTCTCTCTCTCTCGCGTTTACCCTTGTTCTCTTTCTCTGTTAAGGGACTAGAGAAACAAGGAGTAAAAGAAAGATGCCGAGAGACAGGGTAAAAAGGGCAACCTGTCGAATCTGTCGCATCGAGATAGATTCAATTTCGGAGGTTGTTCGAAATCAGAGATCATGGTAAGATTGTTTCAGCTTGTAATTCGTATTTAATTCTTTTTCATGAATATAAATTTAAATAAATCAAATAATACTAATATTCTTAAAAAGTTAATACTTTTTTCACAACCAGAACACACGATTGTGTAATCATCGGGACAAAATAAATGTAATTCGTCGTGGACATAAATCAATTCAATTGATAGAAATTTATCAAACAACCTAATTTAGAGTTACATTAAACGATGACTCCTCTCGACGAAACACTCTCGATCCTCTTTTGGAATAGATTCAATTTAGTGGTCGTACCTACCTTCGAAGCGTATAGCGATGAATTCGAAAGATCTGGATCACAGTCGTAGAAGGAACTCGCAACGCACGGCGAAAGAACGTCGTTCCTTATATCATAAGAAAGAAGAGGGGGACTGGAAGGGTGGATGTATCTTTCTTCGACAGATCTATCTACCTGCCGACACGCCTCCAGACATCAGCCTCCTGCTACGGTTCTGCTTTTCTATTTCGATCTGACCTCGGCCGACCTTGTTTCATCGCATACCTTTATCTTTATCTCTCGCGTTGAACACTGCTCTCTCAAGAGAGCGCGGCCGAGTCGAGGAGGCTTCGATTTCCTCCTCTCGAAATCGCCGACGTTTAAAGCGCATCTCCGAGTCGATCGTTAAATCGACCATCGTCCTATACTCGGAAGATATAACACGGGAACACCATCGGCACCTTCTTACCTCCAACGAAATCTCACCGAACCATTGGAGATTCTATTGGTACCTACGAATTTCAAAGATGTACACGGAGATAAACCCGAACGATCGATATCTCGCGGAGGACCGTGTCTCGATTAGCTCCGATTAAAAGCCGTTTCGTTTCGACGATCGGTCGTCAAACTTGGAACTCATAAAATGGTGAAAGCGTATTTTTCGAGGAAAAGAACGGTGGGAAGTGATGAAACGAGGTGAAGGTGAAACGAATTCGGATGGCTTTAGCGAGAAGATTCGTATCTGCGTCTCTTCGATGTAATAAAACGGTTTTGTCGTCGCTTCGATGGAAATAGTGAAACGACGGCAAGGCGTTCTCTAATTGGACCACATTCCAGCGAAGTCTTCTTCTGTGTTTATTCTTTAAAGGAATTTTCATTAGCGTGAGACTCTGTCGTGACGAAAAATACGTGGGCTGGTGGGCTGGTGTATCTACGCTCGTGTACGCTTACCGTACCTACCTACGTTCAAAACAATTTTATAAAAATAAAGTAACGTGACCTAGTACTACCTATTACAATATAGCACGAAAACCCTATCAGAAGGATCTAATTAAAAAGTCAAATAAACGAGAGAGATAAAAACGTAATTCTCTAATAACGCAAGCCCCAATCATGGAAGCAACCTTTATCGTGCCAACGACTGTTACGTTTCACCACTCGTATCCACTCGCCCTTTCGCCTTTGCGATAAAGCCTAATCTCCTCCTACGATGGAGAGATACGCGAGAAGGCCTAGAAAGAGGAGAGTGAGCTAGCGAACGAGCGAGAGCGAAGAAAGAGATACGGATGTTTTAGTCGGTAAAAGGCAAGGCATAAAGAAGAGCATTATGTCCAAGCATTATAATGCAGCCACGTAAGCGGTCGATCGAGAGGATCATCGATCGATGCTGATCGTTCGATCGTGTGCTCGCTCTCCTGTGTAGCTACGCTCGGGTAGAACGAGCGCAAAGAGAGCCTCCTTTAAAAGCAGCACCAAGGAACGGCCTGGTCAGGCTAATTGTGTGATATTGTGCATCGACAATGCTCTAATGAAGCATTGTCCAACCTCGGGCTTTCGATCGCGGTGTCGTCTCGTACGCTCCTTTTTTTTCTCATCTCTCGAGGAGCTCGAAAAACGACACGCGAAGCCTCGTATCGCGAGACCTCGCACCTTTCTCACTCTCTATCTCTCTTTTGGCTTTGTGCGAATTCCTCTTAGCCACACGAGCTTCCCTTTCTTTCATCTCACTTTCCGTCACTCGACTCGTCGTTAAATGTTACCATATAAACCGTGCAAATGACGTTTGCAAGCATTTAAAATATATTTATACACATTGTATACATACGGTTATACGATTGAAGGGTCAAGGTAATTGAAAAAGACGATTTTTAAGCTATTCAAAAACATACAAATATTTATTTTAATTTTTTTTGACCGAAAGCGTTGTTCCCTCTGAGTCTTCCATTATATCGCACATATCAACCCAGGAAAGCAAGTTGGTTATATCCCGAAAAAATACAAATTTCAGTTTCATATATCGTTAGAAATTAAACAAACTTTAGCAAGGTTTCAATAATTGTAAATTATGAGTTTTATTTAAAAACTGATAGGATCCCAAAAATTACGGTTCTACTTCTTCTAGTTTAAGAATTATTAAAATTATACCTAAATCCTATTTTAACTTTCCAATAAAGTCCCATTTTTCGAGAGACAGCAAGATTACTTTCTAGCATCGATACGCATATACAATTCTTTATACGTGTTCATCGTTCGGCGTCGGTAAAGTAAGAATCTATATTACCGACTTTTCCCCATCGCGTGGACGAGAATTCAATTACGGCGGAACGAACGGGGAGAAGAAAATTCGAAGCGAGTAGGTAGCGTACTTCGAATCGAACGGCGCGTGCGAAGCCGACTCCTTCGTGTTCCACGAAAATCGTGAAGGTTGAAATTGCAGAGGAAAGGGAATGGCTCGAGTCTCGGCTCGGTAGTCGAGGAGTTTCAAAGGGTTTCATTTTCATTAACCGTGGCGAAGGGTGGTCTCTCCCTCTTTCTCTTTGCGGTGAAAGGCGAACGCTCTCGCACGATACGACTCCCGCGAGAGACTCTCTCATCGTGGTATTCACCTTCATCATTCGTGGTAAAACTTATAACTCGATTATGCGTCTAACTAGCAATTTCAATACTATTAAGAACCCGAGACGCAGAGCCGCCACCGAAGGAGGGAAAAGGAATCACGATACTCGAAGGGGAATATTTTGTCCAAGATTTATATGGTCAATAACTGATCTTCTCAAAGGGATCCTTTCGATGACGGTAGCTGTGTTCTTGCTTCCTTTTTGTTTACCCTTTCTTTCTCTCTCTTTCGTTGGAACAGTCGTCAAAGGCGCGTACGAAGAAGCCTACCATGACGCTGTATTATATAGTTTCCTTTATAGGCTTCGATTTGTTCACTCACGAGAACCCTTTTCATTCTGTTTGATACATTAAGGTATTATTACTCTTCGATATTGCAATAACTAGTAGGGGAGACCGGGGGTAGTTGTCCCAATTTTAGGTTTTTTGTTTCTACAGATTTCTGTAGCTTATATTTTCGCATTTTTTGGTGACCATCATAAAGTTCAACTTCTTAGCAATCCATGGAAATTTTTCCGCTAGCATTAGAAAGTTTTTAAGACGTTTTTTTTTCAATTTCAAGCAAACACCCTGATGTATGCATCATGATTTTTGCGAAAATGGACACCACCCCCGATTTCAATGTTTAATGGCTCATTTTAAAGATAAAAGCATGCAGAATAATGTCCCGTTGTCCGTTTTTCGATATCGTTGCGTAGTGATGAGAAATAAATTTTTTAAGTGTAGGAGTATGGGTCGTTTTGAAGCTTAAAACTGCTGTATCTTTCCAACCAGCCATCCTATCGAAACGCGACTTGCATATTCGTAAAGAAGAGACTTTCATCTTTCGAACAAGTATTTGATCAGGCAAATTCGAGATGCTTCGATTTTTGACAAAAATCCTGATGTTTGCATCAAGATTTAGAAAGAAGAAAGTATGCAGAATACCGTCCCGTTGTCCGTTTTTCGATATCTTTAAGCAATGATGAGAAATTAAGCTTTTAAGTGTCGGAGTATGGGTTGTTTTCGAGCTTAAAACTGCTGTATCTTTCGAACCAGCCATCCTATCGAAACGCGACTTGCATATTCGTAAAGAAGAGACTTTCCCCTTTCGAACAAGTATTTGATCAGGCAAATTCGAGATACTTCGATTTTTGACAAAAATCCTGACCTATGCATCATGATTTTTGCCAAAATGGTCACCACCGCCGATTTCAATGTTTAATGGCTCATTTTAAAGATAAAAGCATGCAGAATAATGTTCCGTTGTCCGTTTTTCGATATCGTTGAGCAATGATGAGAAATTAATCTTTTAAGTGTCGGAGTATGGGTCTTTTTCAAGCTTCAAACTGCTGTATCTTTCCAACCAGCCATCCTATCGAAACGCGACTTGCATATTCGTAAAGAAGAGACTTTCATCTTTCGAACAAGTATTTGATCAGGCAAATTCGAGATGCTTCGATTTTTGACAAAAATCCTGATGTATGCATCAAGATTTAGAAAGAAGAAAGTATGCAGAATACCGTCCCGTTGTCTGTTTTTCGATATCTTTAAGCAATGATGAGAAATTAATCTTTTAAGTATCGGAGTATGGGTCTTTAAGATACCAAAACTACGACTGGAATAACTTGCCCCTGGGACTTTTAACCCCGGTCTCCCCTACACATGTTGACCAGCGGATAATAATTGAATTTTAAATTTAACCCGTGAAACCATTTTTTGTTCTCTGAAAAAACATTTGCTCCGTAACACTTCCCCCTAAACTCAAAGAACCCACAAAATCGAGGGTGGTATTTAAAGAAGTAAGAAAGGACCAACCGCGTCGAGGTACATCGAATTATCTCAGCGGGATACATTAAACGAACACACTTGGAGAGGGCCGGACACGGTCTCTTGCGAGGCGATAGAAATAAGAGATAAAAAGGGGATAAATCGCGCGGTATCGAATGGTACACGCGTCTTTTGGACTGTTCCATCCACTCCAGCGTAGCTAGCAACCAAGAGTATCGAAAGATCGCCGTGATGCGAACGCGGTGGACACACAATGCCGCGTTTATCATGCGCGACTAATGGAAAATTATCTCTCTAATTTAAATCCCTCGAGAAGGATAGAGAAAGAAGAAGGGTAGTGGGGGGGAGCGGGGGGAAGGAGTCTGTTGTTGTCTGGCCATTTGCTCAGAGTCGACGAGAAGAGAAGAAACGAACGTTGTCGTACTATTACCCACCTCTCTCTCTCTCTCTCTATCGCACTCCCATAGAACCCAGCTCGCAGTTAACGGGCATAGAATATATCCGGCTAGAAAATAAAATCGGCGATAGTATCTCCACCGAATGAACTCTCCCACGCCTATGCCTATTCGCTGCTGCTCATCCACCGCGAGCTAGCTAGCCAGCCAGCCGTCCGTCGTCTTCTTCTTCTTCGTCGTCGTCGACACTGTCGCGTCGGCTACGTGCGTGAGCTCGCGCGCGCTCAACCACCGAGATTACCTACGTGTGCGCGTCTTGTGTTTGCGCACGGTGCTGCGTGCGTTCACGGGGCACGAAGGAAAGGAGAGGATCCAGGGTCCAAGGGTCTATCGGGGTCCGACCTGCCGACCCCGGCACGTATTCGCCACACCCGCACAACGATGCTTAGGGGCCGCTGAGATATCCTTAGGTGGGGTCTCCCAGGCTCCGGGAGAGTGCCTCTCCTCCACTACTTCCTTTTATTCCTCTTCTTATTCTTCCTCTTCTTCTTTCTCTTCTTCGTCTTCTCCCACCTCTTCTTCCCAACCTCGCGAATGCGCACGCGCGCAGCATGCATATATGTACACCCGCGGAATTAATAGCCGGTCGCCGCGAAAAAATCGCCGTAATGTGATTACGGCGCTGTCTTTCGCTCGTTCGTGCTTTCTCGACCCGCCTTGACTCGACTTCCACCTATCTATGTATATGTGCATGGACGTACGTGGAACTTACCTCGTTCCTTTCATTCGAAGAGACCACAGTTTTCTTTGGCTCTTCCTGTATGAGCTATCAACCCTTCTTTCGCCTATACGAAATACTTTGGTTCTGTGCTGGGTGATTGTGTGGGATTAGCTTGAGTATAGGTTATTGTATACTTTGAGTAAGTAATGTATTTAATTGTCGAGTGAAAGATTGTATTTGGATCAGGCTCTTAAACAGCAACCTTAAAAACATCAAATAATTCCATCGAACCCGTTTGAAAGCATCTTAATCGCGAAAAAGAAGTCTCCGAGTAACCCTTTCGGGTTAATTTCACGTACGATAAGCGAACCCATCGAGTCACGATAAGCGGATACATTTACCGAAGGGAAAACTATAGAGACGGTCGAATTTAAAACGCTCGTTAAGAGACGAACCCTAAGGTAGTACGTACGAGCACACATACGTGGGTTTCGATACGCGAGCTCGATCCTAAAAGCGTCCTAAACTACGGGAGAACTCTCGGAGAGAGGGCCACAAGTAAATCTATAAATCCAAGCAAGTATAATGATCCCCGATGGCGGTGCGGCCTATAAAAATCCACCTTTTAAACCGTCCATAGCTCGATCCTTTCCTGCGAAGCCCCGAGAAGGAGGACTCTCTTATGAGTTTGCTCGTTACACGCGCTGCTAAGAGAAAAAAAGGTAAGTGTACGTGAAAGAAAGAGAGAGAGAGAGAAGCATTACGGTTTTATATAAATCTACCTCGGCGAACGTTTTGTCGAACATCGGTAAACTACGGTAATTCTCGGAGAATTTGCGAGAGAATAAATTTCGAGTGGCAATCACCGCGGTAAGAAAATATCGAGAAGGGCTTCTCTTCCCTCTCACCTTTTCGGAAGACGCTCTTCCGTTCTTTCAGGTCAAACACGAGACGCGACACGTTGTGGTACCTACATACCCCGGTACGTAGAATATGCAAATGAGAGACGATTTCGTTGGAGGTGACTTTAAAATCCAGTGGATCGAGATGTTATTTGACAGGAAAGTACGAGATACGGTTGATCTACGGGGTGTCTGACGAGTCGTTCCCCGCTTCCTTCGATCGTTATATCGGCCTCTAAACGAAAAGGAGATACGTAAATGTTTCGTTAACGGAAAGGAACCTTTATTTATCGGCGTTTTACCTTGTCAGAAAATTAAACGGTCCGATCGTAAAGTTCGCCGGCTCGCTCGCTCGTCGGCCTTCTTTTCGAGCTTCGACTCGCTTCTGGGATGAACGTTACGCGATCCTCCTTTATATCGCTTTCCAAAAAGAACGTTTTATATATTTTACGGATTTTTATATAACGTTACAACGTGGCCGTTGCATCACCAACCTTCTTGTAAATTCGACGAGCTTCGCCGTAAAGTCCGAGCTTATTATCTCTACTGATCGCGAACGCGTTTTAACGCCCCTACAGGATAAAGGGACTTCCCGTATTCCGTTAATGGAAAGCAATGTCGTGAAGCATTAAAAAAAAACGTATAGAATATAGTACAGAGCTTACGGTCGAAACCAAAGAATTTTTATGATTCCGTTCTTCATAGTCAGTATATAAAGCGAGTGTGAAAATTCGAAACATTAATCGACTCCGAGTAACCTTTACGATTTATTCAGATTTATCCAATGTATAAGTATTTGCTATAAACATAAACGAAAGATCTTCTCGTATCTCATCGTATTACACATTATCACGAACGATCGCTAATTATAATTAGCGTATCGAACGGCAAGAGTCCTTAAATCCAATTTATTGAATTTCTCCGTAAAATCTTCACTGGTCCAAGAATCTCTTGAAATTTCCATCTCGTCATAACGATAAAAAATAACGAACAAAAGAGAATAAAAAAAACAAATATAAGAGAAATGCAGAGTCGATGGAACGTTGTGCTTAATAAAGTGCGCTAACCGGCGCGTATTAAAAAGATTTAAGTGGGTGAGAGCAGCGGGCGCACACTGGTATAAATAGCGGAATAATAGCGAGGTTATAGCGTCTTTCCCCTCCTCCTTCGGTCTCCTCCCCACTCTGGCGTGCACGCGTCTCGCGAGCGCCTTCCTCCACCGGGGGGAGGACGAAACGGATGGGGTGACGCCGAGGGCCCCTCCGCAGGGCCCATTCGCACGGCTCCCTCCCCCCTTCTCTTCGCAGGGACCCATCCCGCCATGGGTGGGCCTCGCGGTCTGTATGCTCGGCTTGCCGATCTCCTCGCGTAAAATATCATCGCGAAGCGCACCCCGATAAATTTTGCGATATTGCCCGTGAAACTGCTCGCGCCGTGCTGCACTTGGAAATCAGAATGCAAATGGCGCTGGAGATAGTCCGCTGTTCGACTCTTGTCCGTGTCTTTTGAGAAAAATTGCAATTTCTTTGTTCTCCAGGTCTGAAATGTGTTTTACTAATCCTTGTTGTTTTCTTGATAGCTATTCATTCTGTGCATATCAGTATATGACATTTGTTTTCATTCGAACCGTATGAACCATTTGCACTCTTTTAGGTGACATATTTCCGATATTATATCATTCCATTTCAGATTATATACCACTGGCTAGATTGGGACAAAAAATATGTTCGAGTTGCTGGGGTGACCAGAGTTCGGGTCTCTGGTCATACTCGACATCACCGAGTGCAATGAATTAAAAAACTTGATATATCCTGTTCTACTCGAGTAATTATGAAACGGTCTGAATCATATCTCACTTTTCACTTTTACCTCGTAATAATCGAAAGGAAGAAGAATCGATAGATCGATCACTCTTCTTTAACCTCGTGAAATTGAACAAGTTCTTTCGTTCTTCCTAATCGTGAAACGATCTCGATGATCTAATCGTTCTATCCCAAGTTTTTCGCCGAACTTCCAATTTCTATCTTTATCATTCTCTATTTCTCTTTCACTCTACGTGTTTAGTCGAAATAGAAAGATTCACCCACATCGGTCATTCGAGCGATCTACCCGACGACATTCGACAGCGGGGGGTCGCGATGTTTCCCGTCAGTACGTCAGTCATTTCGATCGTAACAGACCGAGCACTTTGGCGCAGGCGGGGAAAAGAGGAGGGAAAGGTGGAGAGAGCACGTAGGTGGGAAGACCGTTGGGGAATTTGACCGATTTGCGTCACCCCTTTTCTACTGTAGATCTTCGAACGAAGTTCTTCGTGTTCCTATCAATATAGATCGATCGTTTCGAGATCTTTTAACTTTATGACAGGTAAATGTATTAAATAACCCGACCAGCTAGCGTTTGATCGCGAAAGACGGATGTAAGGTGAGGATAATTAGTTGGATACCTATATTTTGTATAACGTATTTAGTGAGTCGAGAATAAATCTGTACATGGTTGTAATCATTCTTTAAATTTGTATCTAATGTAGGTATATGTTTATACTGTATAAATATGTCATAATTCATTTATTACTACATTACCACAAAGACTCGTAATTACCAAAAAACCCCTACATCTATAAAAGAATTAGAAAAAATGGAGTTGAGGAACATGATATTTGTTTTCTCCACATATACAAACGAACACCTACCAAGAAGAAAACCATTTAACTACACTTAACGCTAAGTACCTCGTGTAATCGATTACGACACTCCCAAAAAAGGATGCTTACAACTTAAAAGCGCACAGGACTATCGAACTTACACGCGCTAGAACACGCGAAGATAAGATTAGATAAAATCAACGAGTTAGGTGATATTCGCGATCGCGAAGACGTATCCCCGTGACGTCTTTTCACTGAAAAGACGTTTCTCGCGGCACTCGAAGGCAAAGCCGCACAAGGAGAGCGCTCGCGCGAGCGTATGCTTGGGAAGAGAAGACGCGTAGGTGTGCGCGGGGAGGTAAGAGAGAATGTGTTCTCGTGTCTGCCAGATGTCTAAATGTTGACAAGCCTCGGCGAGCAGCTAATAGCCGTTTAATAAGATTACGTCTCCTCGTGGACGGACTTGACGTAGCCGGAATACGTTCGGCCGGACCCGTTTCTGTTCCTCTTCTTCGTACGGTTCGCTTTTACGAGTTCTCTCTTTCGTTCTAAACGAGAACGTAAAACGCGCGTGTCATTTCGTCCTGAGACTAGAATTTCGAATTTAGTTGATACATGTTCCAGGGAAATCAACTCGAGATTGGCAAAAATTTAACATAGAAATCTATCGATTTCGTAATTCGACTAGGTATGTCTAAATATTGCTTAATCTTGAAAAATACCGTAAGCAGTGAAATTTTAATTAAACTATCAAATATTATGCATTATAATATTGTAACGATTGAATTGACCAGGATTTTCTTTATTATTATTTTAATAGATTAAGTAGGTACGATAGTTAGCATTCCAATTGTGCAAACTTTATTTGAAATCTTTACAAGATTCGTTTAGGTACTGATATTTAATTTGGACTTTAATCTTACCTCCAAATGAAATTCTATGTCAACGAATTTCTTTTTCATCTCTCGTTCGAAGAATGAAAATGTTTTTGAAAGGAAAAGGGTAGATAACCAAAGAAGGGGAATAAAGTCGAGAGAGGCAACGGAATCGAGAGAGTCGGTCTCGCTATCTGGGCCAGAATCTCGATCGAATTGCCTTTGCAGTTTCGCACGCTTCATGGAGAGAAGAAAGGACATGGTGGAGAATCGAGAGGAGTAGGAGGAGGATGGAGCAACGAAGGCGAAGAATAGCAAGCAGGAACGAAAGAGAAAGAGAGAGGGGAATAGCACGGGTCTCGTGTAGTCGAACGAGCGCGGCCGACACCTTCTTGCTCTTGTTTGCCACCGACTGCGTGTAATTTCTTAGCAAAGGCGTTAATGAGGGGCTTGGCTCGAGACGGTAGATCACCGCCGAGCCGGAGAGAGAGAGAGAGAGACAACGCCGCCGGCTCTGAAATCGCACCAGCGGCAGCCGTTCTCTCGCACTCGACTTCTTTCTTTCTCCTTCTCTCTGCCCCTACGCCACCTCCTCATACTCCTCCTCTCCCCCTCTCCTCCTCCTTCGACTTCTCGCGATCCCACTAGCCGTGGAGGTGGTGTTCACGAGCTGTGCGCCTCGAGGTAGTGCTACCGTGTACCTGAATTCCGATCTACGCTCAGATACCGAACTCAAACTCGCCAAGGAAGTATCCAGATGCTGCTGTATCCAGGATACTGCTTCTTCTTGAAACCTTGGACCAAGGGATAGAAAAAGAGGGAGAGAAAGAAGAAGAATCGAAGAACTTTCTCAGTCCCCTTATCCGTTATCTTCTTTCAACCCCGAATAATATAGAACTTTGCTGTGAAATTCTGCGATTCACAGATATAAATACCTACTCGTTTGAATCTATTGGAATATTTTGTTAATAATATTAAATAATGCTATTTAATTTATATAGAATGAAGTAACGCAAAGGGTAAGATATTCCTTATTCATTCCCGAATAATATCAAGCTTCATTTTTTTATTAAATTTTTCTAGCAAAGTTAGGCTTGTTAGAATATTTTTAAATTATTGCAGTTCTACCTTATATTCTTTCATCCCCCGAAGCTTCGCATTTAAAATCCCAATGTTATACCAACGTATACTTAAATGCTGTATTCTACGAAGAAAGATTATCTCGAAAATATTCCCTTGGCTCCCTCTCTCTCTCGAAGAGAGGAATAATATAACTCCCGGGGAATGGTTCATCGAGAAAGATGCGGTAGTCGACTAGCACGAGTATACGTAACTGCCTCCGCTGGTGTCCCCTTATAATCCGAGAGTTAGGAGACGGCAGAATTAAGTGCTCGACATGCCCGAAAGATACGACTCGCGACGGGTCTCGGCGGGGCGAGCCTGAGGAAGAAAGATATCACCTGTGTGCTCGAGGATCAAAGAGGACGACAAAGGGAAAGGGGTTAAGGGTTGAGAACGAACGAGGGAGAAAGTATTAAGGATTTTATCGATGCGATCTTCCTTATTTTCTTAATTTTTTTTTCCTGAATCTTTCTTGTTATAAGGGCAGTCGCGAAGTAGCTGGCTACGTGCCACTCATTCTTACGTACACGCACAGGCATACGTAGTTATATGTACATGGTTATATAAGTATACAACAACCCCATCTTACTAAACGACCGCAAAGTGGATTCTGCGATCGCACGGATTTATTAATAACCCGCTTTTCATTGGCATTCGGTCTCGCTCGCAGAAAATTACGATTACTGCGTCACGAGGGGCTCGACCCTTGACTCCCGTAAGGGCCGCTATCGTTCACGTAGGTGGTGCAACCAGTTTTTCGTCCCCGTACCTTTTCGAACATTCATTATCGTACGTCGCGATATCCGCGTCTCTTTCTCCTCTTTATTTTCTTCTTCTTTCTCCTATACCTACCTTCTTCTCGTTCCTTGCTCCCTTACCATCGTATATCCCTACCATAATAACGAAACGAGTCTCGCGAATTATTCGACGTAGCATCCTGATCTTTTATTCCAAATAAACAGAGATGGTTATTCATTGGAGATCCAATTGTTTTTCATAGCTTGCATCTGATTTAATTTTCACTTAAATAAAATGTATAGTTGCAGTTAATTACATTCTGTATTATAATAGTAAATTAAAAGGTCTGTTTTTATTTGACGTATTACGTTTTAAACGAAAAGTACCTAAATATTTTAATACAAAATCATAAGTTACAAATCTACCAAAGTTATTCGAAAATAGTACACAAATCCACGTTAAAAGTTTTCTCTCAAGAAACGTTCTCTCTCCTTCTCTCAGTCGTCCCAACCTCGAAGCTGTACACCGGTCGATGATTTAGAAACCACGACATGACGCTCGCCGACGTGGCGCATCTTCTCTAATGCCACTCGAGACAGAGAGAAGAAAGTGAAATTCGATCGTAAACCACGCCGGGAGAAAACGATGCGTCGTTCTTTATCACGAGCCGCTCTCTACGATAAATAATTTTACGATCGCGACTTTAATCTCGAAATGGATATAGGACTATTGTCGGAGACAATGCGTTCAAACGCGCCGGTCTTATTATTTTTACGAAGATACGCTCCGTTGATTATACGACGTATGAAAGATTTGTTCTGGTTGAAAAAATTTGTTTAAATAAATAAATAAATATTCTATGTAAGATTGATAAAATGGTAAAAAATTGAATTTAACACCTCGTTGATATCGTTCTCTTATTAACGTCTCTCGTTCGACATACGTACCTACCTGAATAAACTTCAGCGACTTTATTTATTATACTCTTAACTCGCTTGAACGATACTTGGTACATGTTTTACTAAAGAATTTTAATACTTATTTAGAGTATGGTAGAAGTTATGTAGCAGTCACCTTTATGCAGGTCTATACAAGCATCGATGTCGCTCAAGATCCCAGTAGCCGCGTGCGTTGGTGAACACGCGGTATTATAGCGTTATAGCATAGTCGCATAGTTGCAAACGAAGCGTTGCAACCGTGCAGGTCCGCGAGCTTCTATGCGCATCGCTGCTCGCAATCAACATACCAGGGGGATCGAGAAAAAAGGAACGAGAGGACTAATAGGATTTATTTTGTCCTTCTAGTGAAAAGGTTACGGGATCCTTATGATATAAAAACACTATTTATTATTATCCTTTTTTCAAATAATAAAATAATAAAAGGCTTCTAGCTTTATTATCCCAAGGCTAAACGGAATAGAAGCTAAACGAGAAGCCAATTTTGTTTTTGACTTTTTGAAACTTTGAAATTTTGAAACTTGACTTTTTAAATAAAATCCAAGATACAGCTAATCTTGTAGATAGCGACTAGGAAGTTTTAAAGCTGTCCATTCTTCTGTCAAAGTAGAAAAAAAAGCTACAACTCGACAAACACGGTCTCACCTTTGTATTACCACAGAAGAAACTGTTACAGTGTAATCGCAAGAAAGCATTGCCGGCCGAGTTCTCTCTCAGTGGTTATGAATTACCACGCCACCCACGCTCTTTTCCTCGCCATGGATAGTTTGTCGGCGGACGTTTTACGCGATATCTCGCGAAGTAACCGACACACACCATCTCGCTCCGACTCTTCTCTCGTATCTCTCTTCGAGTTTAAACGAGTTTTCCGTGAGTGTGGAAAAGCGAAAGTGGGGGAAACGAAATCGAACGATTCGATTTGCCTCCTCCTTCTCTTTAAATAAATTTTTATGACCGAGTTAATCCTCGCATCGCGCCATCATCTAGGAATATATCTAACTTTTACGTTGGTGCTCTTATGTAATCTGGCGAACGGGTTACGCGGTAACTATCGATATCTCGCGTAAAGAAAATTAAGTACATTTTTCCTTAAAAAGAAGCAATATTAAAGATAAATATTTTGTGTCTCCCAACATCCTTCGTAAACCAGTAATTTATTAAAACGAACCATTGACGTATCAACCGAAGAAAGTTTCATATATGAATAAGTTGACAAATCAACGTGTCGATCCATGGTGACACTCCTGATAATTAATGTATGGAATAAGTAAAAAACAATTATACTTTC
The DNA here is from genome assembly GCA_916049575.1 of Ancistrocerus nigricornis. NCBI lineage: Eukaryota > Metazoa > Arthropoda > Insecta > Hymenoptera > Vespidae > Ancistrocerus > Ancistrocerus nigricornis. The sequence continues at coordinate 616,286 of OU696668.1, read as the reverse complement.
CATTCGCACATTTGCACTTAATACTTAATTGCCCGTGTACTATTCATCGATAAACCTTCTAATCCCCCCCACTTTATCTTCCTCCCTCTTACGATAGTTCTCTTCGATAGATTAAAAGCGAAGTGTTGCGAGCTGTATGGACGACCGCCGTAGCCAACGAAGCGTAACGAACATAGACCTAGGAAGAAGGAAGGAGTTTCCAACGTCGTGCAACACGAAGCGATCGTAATTTTCGGTATTTGGGTTAGAAGCGTCTCGAGAAACGTATCACGGACTCATCCTCTATCTCTCTGTCTTTTTCTCTCTTGTTCTTCTGCTTTTCCATCGTCGACCCTTTCGAAGATCGTACCCCACACCCTCCTCTCCTCGTACCAATTCGAACGGGACAAAACTTAAACAGCGAGCGCGAGAAGCACGCCGGTCATAAAGCACATGGCATAAATCAGAAGGCTCTCCCTTCTCGTAGAGTCCTCCACCTCTTTCAACCTCCTCGCCCTCTTACACCACCAACAGTCTCATCCACCACCACTAGTATCACGGCCAGACCTTTCTATCTTTTCTCTCTCCTTCTATCGCCATCTCATACATGTATGTATGCGTTTAAGCACGTATACGCTCTCACGAGACCGATCCGACACGACTCATTTCCCCATCGCTGTCTTTAACTTTAACCTCGTGCAGCCCGATGGTAATTACACCGAGCTACAATGCGCTCGGATTTGAAATTATTTCTTTCCGGGGTCCTGGGTAGGCAGATTTCTGAATTTTATACGTAAATGAATAGAATTAAAAAATAGTCTCGTATGTGTATAGAATTTCTTACATAACTTGATTATTCTGCAAGTAATTTAGCAATTTTTTATAATATAAGTATGTGCCTTTTACAATGAACGCTTTAAAAAAAGAATTCTAATACCTATCATAATTGCATTTCTTTTTGATTATAATAAGTATTAAAATATTTAATTAATTCATTTAAAAAAATATGAACGAGCTATGTAAGTTGGAAATTTGAATAACAAAGGTTGGGTATCGAAGAGGAACGCGATATTCGAGATTTTTGTTCTCGAAATATATTTCATACGGGAAGCGCACTTACGGGTGGAGACGCACGTTCGACGCGCGTTCTTTGCCGTCGAGCGACTCGAACGCGTGACTGCCAGCGAATGAAGCACGTTACGCGCAACTAAAGCGCATCGTTCCGTGAAAACGTTGTCTTCGTCGCTTCTCGTTTCGATGGCACACACACGCACTACGTGACTTTCGATACTTTTCGTCTCAAAATCATTTCACTGACATTCCATTCTTTGATTTTGTTTAGTTAACTTTCGAAATATTCTAAATTTGTAAACAAATTCTATTACTAGAAACAAACGTCGTGAGATCGAATGTGACACTTTTCCATTATAATTAAATTTGTTCCGGAATTTCCAATTTTATTACTAAATAATGTAATACGTTGACTACCACGCGAATTTTTCTCCAAGTAATTATATTAAAATGTTTAGAAAACAAATGTTGCCCCCAAGAAAAATAAATGCAGTAAAAATGCCAACGCCAAAAATAAAAATAAAAATGTAAAAATCTAATACGTACGAAGCAAAAAGCAAAAGTCTAACTTCAAAGTACCGAGCAGAGTGTTCGTGGGTGGGAACGGATCCCCTTCCACGCCTACTCCATCGAGTTTCACGCGCGAGCGAAGACGCGAAGCGAAATCGCGCGTATCACCCGACCCGATGACCTGTGTCTCGCGACAATGTTGTTCTCGACTCGGCTTTCACCGATATTCCGAGTGCACGGATCTATCTTACCTATCGTGGCACGATTCTTCCGATATCTCGCGATTCGAGAGCAACACCGTCTTCTAACTCGACCTTTATCTTACAATTTATCAGTGAAAGAAGGAAACTTTGTTCGAATTTTATACCTACTTAAAATGTTGCAGTCATTAGTATAATTAGTTCTCGCAGAGACGCGTCTGTGTGTGTTTTGGTACGAGCGACTAAAAAACATGAAAATAATTAGACACGATTAGAACGTTATCCGAATGAATGAATCTACATATTAAATATATATTTGTTAATCCACCAGTTAATATAAAAGTATTGATTTAATTACTACGTGAATTCACACAACCACCGATCGAGCGAACAATTTATCAATAAAATCCAGACTGGGAGTCCGCCATAAGCGACTTTAAGTTGACCAACGCGCGATATAAACCGCGAGCTTACGGATCGGGAAAGGGTGAGGTAAGGAGGAGAAGGAGGTAAAGGCGGGTGACCCGCGCTAGACTTTCACCCGCACTCGGTTGCGACCTCACGCATACGAACGGCTCCTCTCTCGTGGCCGAAGATCTCACGGACGACAACGAAGAGTCTATGTCTATATATGTATTCATACATACATATACGTGTACCTGTGTGCGTGTGTGTGGACAACGGCAGCATCGCCGAAGGTAGGGAGAGAGAGAAGAAGAGTGGAGGTGGACGTCGCGCGAGAGACAGAGAAAGACGGTAAAAGCAAGCGAGTAAGAGAGAGATGGAGAAGACTAAACCGGCACCTGTACCCCCATAACATATAGCCATGCCCCTCTCTACGGGGTTCAAGCGTATGTCTTCTCGTATATACGTATCTACGGGTGTCGGACCATACGTTAGCCGTTTGATGGCGATGGAGGCGCGCAGGGCCGTCGCGCGACACGAGTCTCCTCTCCTCTCGATTTTCTTCTTAACTTCGCCACGTCCTCGCGACTGGAAGCCATTCGTCAAGGATCCTAGATATCGCGAAGGGGAATATATACCCCTTTCTAACGGCGAATGGACGACGAACGGACAGCAAAGGAACGAACGATACGCAGTCTCTCTTTCTGTGATTTATACTTTTTCTTCGATTCTTTGCTCGTTTCTTCTTGCCAGCGTGTGTCTTATTTTATCCGTGCTAATTAATTATAGGCATTGTCTCGAAGTTGACACATCGAACGTATTACATTCCGGAACTCTTTTGTTATCTCTGCTCTGAACATAATCATGAATTGTATCTATTTTATCCTATTATATCCACATCGATCGTAAAGTATAAGATAGATATCGATATGAGAAAGGTAGTAACGTAAGTATCATAAATAATGGAAAGTGGAAAGGGTTAAAGCAGGTAAGGTGGTAGGATTCCCGATTCCATAGTTCTTTTGAGACGAAAGGAAAGGTATATGGAAGATAAGACAATAGGAATGGAAGGTTGGATACGGCCCTGGAGATCACACATGCGAGGGCACATAGGAGTACCCGTCGTCTATATATAGAGTGTAGGCGGCGCTCCTAGCAGGTGCTCATTAGATTACAGGGACGATGTTCGAGATGTTAGCCACCTTTTACTCACTGCTCGAGAGGCCTCCACGCAAGATTGGGATCTCCAAGCTGTTCTCTCTTTCTCCCTCTCTCTCTCTCTCTCTGTCTTTCTCTTTCTTCGAGAGAGACTCGAGCTACGCCATCACCTTCGCTTCTTTCCTCGCCTAATCCACCTCCCACCACCATGATCACGACCACTACCCCTCTCTCTTTCTCTCTCTCATACTCTTTCTATTCGATGTTCACGATTTTTACGAAAGCTTGAAATCCATACGGCTTGCGAGAGCGCACCCACGGATCAGCCAAGGTACTCTCGGCTCTCCCGAACGGTCGACAGTTTCACTGGCTTCTACCGTTCCTCGGGCTCCTCTTTCCTTCGTGAATTTACTATTAGCGAGTATCTAAGCCTCCGTAACAAGGTCTCTATTTAGTGCCGTAGTAGCCAGGTACATACAGGGTTTGGCGTATCCACGCGTTACGTTTCTCATTGTTCGATAAATTTGATAAAATCCATGTGTTCGAGCAGTGATCGATGAATTGGCAGGTGTTTTATAATAAGAACAAGGTCGGCACGGGCTTTTGTGATAAACATGTTGACAGGTTAACAGTACATTTTTTGTTCACCGTTTGTTATCTGTATGTTTTATCATATAATTTCAATCGAGAGATTACGTTTTGATGTTTTCAAAATTTAATGTTTAAGCAATTTATTAACCATTATAAAATTAGCTCAAAACTATCACGTTCTAATATTGACCTATCTAATCGTAACATCCTCAACTCCAAGAAGAATAAGTTCTCTTCTATGCAAACGATAATCTGCCGCGTGTGCATCCTTTTGCGATCATGCGCGCACACGACTGGATCCTTGGAGGTGAATTTGTCGCTCCGTATCTCGTCGAGAAATTTATGAAAGCCGACTTCGCCATAATTTACGCGGCCGTGCTTGCGTGCAGTAAATAATGCCAGACAAAGCGGCTTTAGAAAACCGAACGAAATTCAGAGTTAAAGACTAGATTTAAGTCGTTCAATGATTCCCCATTTAAATAACAAAAACAATCGATACACAATTATTTTATAATGAATTTCTGCAACCCTTCATCCTAACATATTCAAAATCAAACCTGTGCTACGATTTAAAATCAAGGTATACTTACATACTCATTCCTACAAGCAAAAAAAAAAAAAAGGTATCAAAGAATCTATCAAACGATGGAGAAAATTATATCGATCGATTCTCAGATGGTAGAAACATCAAATAGTGATCTCCTGACTCGCTTCCACGAAGTTTTCGAGTTCGCTAGTCTTGTACTTAGTCGTCGTCGTCCGGGTGCATGAGCTCGGATCACCAAACAGAATCTAATTACCGCCTAATTAGGACGATCGTGTATCGTCGTGGCGATTGCATCGAACAACGAGTTAAGCCCATGCTTGCTCTCCAAGGAGATAGGCCATATTTCCTTTCCGCGAACGACTTTCGATACACGCTGGAAAATGATTAAACAACAAAGGAGGGCGATCGATCGTAACCGTTAATTACCTCTACATGCTATGATACTATTCCACATTTTTTTCTTTCGTAATAGATCGTGAGCTTTTGTACAAAGGATTGCCCGAAGATCAAACATTCGTTGGAGAATGATATGATCTAACAATTCCTTATAAGAACGTATAAAAAATGCCAGGCAATGACACGAATGTTTACGAAATTTGTTATCTGACAAATGAAATGACAAGTGGATAAATATGTACCTGCTTATCTAGAATTTATACAATTCAAACGAAAAGATAACTGAATAAATTCTAATATCAAAGATCTATACTACCTATGCATGCAATATAACTACTGACAAACAAATATGATATCAATGCACATCGCATTGATCTGAGGGCTGTGGTCGTATAAAAAGCGAAGATTTTTTGCGTGGGCTCCCTGGTTAAATATTCGTCCTTTCAGCTAGAAGGGAAATGTAGAAAGCGTTCGTACCAGACTATTAACCAGCAAAGCTAATCGCGAAAGCGGTTATTTAATCCTATTAACATAGTCGAGAACGTCTGCGAGGACTATCGCGCGCTTTGATTCGATCTCTCGTGCCGACGTTTCGCGAGAAATAAAATAATCCCAGGTCCGTCACTTCGGCTGTTTCATGCAAAGAGATCCAAATAGAGAAAAACATGAAAGAGAGAGAGAAAGGGAGATGAAAAGAGAAACGATCCGATAACTCGCGACGGCGCGACTTAATGACGATGTTAATTAATATATTTGAAACGTCGGACGAGGCTAGTCGACGTTGCGCGTGCATGTATTAGCATAAACAAACTTAGCCGATTCGTTCGCTGGCTAGAAGTGTTAATTCCTTGCTAGGTCGCACCGACGATTCCGAAGGAAAGGTCGAGGGGAGTCGACGAGAAGGGAGTGGAAAAGAGAGAAAGAAATACACAAGGAACGGTATAGCGAAGAAACAGGTGGAAGTAGAGGGAAGATCGGTGTCGTCCTCGAGCGCGAAAAGACGTGTGCTCGTGACACGAGCATACTGCCCGCTTCGCCTTCCCTCTTAATGCGAGCCGAGTGCTCGGCAAACAGAGTCGCATTAGTACGCACCCGATCCATTAATGAAATCAAAACGAAACCAAGTATGCGTAAGAATGAGTGAGCAAGAGAGAGAGAGAGAGAGTGAGAAGAAGGAAGCTTTCGGAAGATTACGTCACGGTGTCTCGATCGACCGTGGGATCATCCGACCGGTCCTCATCCTACTCTTCTTCCTCTACTACACTTCTTCTCTCTCCTGTCCTTTTGGTCCTCCGCGATCCTCCCGCAGGTCCAACTGGCATGACGGTACGCCGCGACCGGTTATGTCAGGCCATTATTTCATCCTTTATGTCTCTATGCGATATGTAGGTATACGTTTTGTGTTTCGTCAGTGAGGCCACGTTTCGTCCAGCATCCATCCTTCCTAAGCCCCGAACCCAACTCTAGGAGAGTAATACACGTATGCATTATGTATATACGCATGCATATACATACGAACGCCGTTAATGCGTGTAATAACAGCCACGAGCGACAGTCCGAGAGGGGTATCGCGGATATAAATTACACACCTGGAAGGATATCGCCGCTTCGTTAGCCATAAATTATGCCGGGTGAATTCATTACGCGGTACCGAGCTAGCTAGCTAGCCAAGGATTTTCGATCGTTTCGGGAGAACCGTTTCCGCTATGTACCGATACCGATATATGTATGTATGTATATCCGATTCGGAATTTTATTCGTTGTTAATCGAATTCGAGAGGAAAAAAAATGATCCTGTCCTTTTCGAAGTTCGAAATCCAAGAAGAACGATTATCGGTACATCGTTCGAGAGAAAAGCAATGTTCGATCTTTTTCAAGATGATAGTGAATTTTTATTCGATTTTAATGGAGTAATAAAAAATGAGATCTTGTATTTTTGGAGTTGATGATCATCCTACATCGTCCTATGGATGACGGTAGATTTAAATTTTTCTTCAGTTTCAACCGAGTGGTAAAAAATGATCTTCGCTTTATCTTCTTCTTTCTCTCCGAATTTCGTGAACGATTATCAGACATTTTTATTCGTTTTAATTATATAGTAATGATCATAAAAAATGATCCTATCTTGAAGTTTAAAATCCATTGATAATCATCGAACATCTTACGCGTGACAGCTCCCTCGAACGTTTATCCGATCTTAACCAAATAATAAAGAAACCTACTCCTATTTTTCTTTCTAAACTTCGAAATACCAAAACTATTAACGACCATCGTTCCAAAAGCGGTAATCGATTGGAAAAAAATGATTTCCCTCCCTCTCTTTCTCTCTCTTTAAAGTTCGAAATCCTAGAACGATTATCGGACATCGTTCTCTAAGCGAATCGCCGTCGTCGTTCGTCCATAAGAGGCAGTAAGGTGTCCCGATTGGCAGGGGAATAGACGTCGCAAATCTCTCGATGTAAGATAGTACTACGCATTCGAAGAAAGAGAGAAAGAGAACTGCGATACATATACGGCTTGGTAAGAAGAAGAAGAAGAGACAGGGAGAGAGAACCGGTGAATAATACCGACCGCCCGATTTGTACGCTATTAGCGCAAGCGGATCTCCGATCTCGCACCGCGGCGTAATTCTCGATCCTACGACCGTTACTCCGTGAAAATCGCTCGTAAAGACCGGGTCAGGATACTCGTACGCGTATACGTCGGGCTCCTTTATTGCTCCATTCTTCGAACCGCGCCAACCTACTAACGACCGCGACCTATTCCTATCGGGTCCGAGTTATGTGCGTAAAGATACCGAATAATTCTGAGTCCTTTAGCATGTAGCCTATACCCATTCCTACTGTTTTATACCTCTTAGCCATTTCTTACCCCCCATTGGATTGGTTCGCTTTGTAATTGAAGATCCAGTGCTTTCACTGACCTATTTAGAAGTAGTCAATTTGATTAAGGAGTTACGCCACCCTGAAACAATCGAAAACTAAGTGAAATTAAAAAATTGTTTACCATACAACTATAATATATACATAGTTTGTTTTAATTGCTATATTTACATCATATATGAGGTAAACATTTGTAAAAATTTTGTTTAAAAATATTAAAAAATAGATGAGTTATGGGTTGTCTCCCAAAACCCTCACCCGCCGGCGGCTGCTCCTTTTCCGAGATCCAGGTTTGTCTATTATACGTATCTACTATAGGTATCTACTGTGATCAACAAAAAAATCATAATTATTTATAAGTGTTGCGACCTTTCTTGAAAAAAATGTCCGATCTACGAAAATAACTTGTAAATCTGTAAAGATGGAAAAAATGGTAAAAGATCGGTCAGAGTGGACCGATCGAGAGTCACAAAAGTCACGTACTTTTAAGCGGCACTGTACGTAGGTAAGTATCCGAGTGCAAGGTGCACGGTATTCTCAACAGTTTCCACCGTGCGCCATACATAATGGAGGTTAGCCGCAGGATGGTAAATCACAAGACGCCATGCGGGCGTAGTTATATCGTCCGTGCGTGATGGTAGATTAGTACGGCATTGTGCGAGTAGCGTGGAGGCACGCGATGATTTATCGCTTACGAAAATGCGTAGGGCGACGGTTTACTCTTGGAGACGATGATAGCGATTCGAGTGTGCCAAATTTCAAACTCTATTGTCATTGTATCGAGACACGTCGATAAACTTATACTGGAATCGATGATTCTGTGGGTTAGTTAACATGCATGTACCTGATGTTAAGTCAGTAGTGACTAAGAATCAATGTAACTTCATTTAAAATTAGAAATTTTGTCAAAGGTTGTGAATAAAAGTACCTAAGTGTTAAAAGCTCTGTTGTAACCGATAGAATTGCAAAGACTTTAAAACTCGACAAGCTTGTTAGAAATTCAGATCTAATAAATAATTTTTAAGATTGCTCAAAACTTTAGACTTTCGATACTCATTAGAATGATTTAGAACTCCGTGATAATCGCATCCTTTGAGCAATTACAAGAAACAGTATTGAAAGCCCATCGTAAGAACCGTTCATCAAAGATTTAAAGACGCCAAGAAAATCGAGTTCGCGAAGTTCGTTAGTCGGCAAGCCAGCTTAATTAACGAAGACGGCGGCGAACTCGTTAAGAAAGTTCGGCAAGTGAGAGAACGTTCATAAGCGGTAGAGAGATGCTAGCGGTATTGGTGAGAGACGAAGAATATAGGTATTTGCCCTTGAGACCGTCAGGATACGAGACAAAACCGCACTACTGTAAATGGTAGCAGCCTGCAATCATCATATTTCTTGACGATGGCTGGGACTCGAGCGGTGCGTTCTTCTATATACGCGTACGTATGCACGCGGAGACAGAGAATGAACGAGGGAGAGAGAAGAAGAAAGAGAGAGAAAGAAAATGGTCCCTCGAAGAGAACCACGAGGCCGAACCGCAAAACCGTTCTGTTCCTTATTGCCCGACCTCCGTGCTACTCTTCTTCACCCTTAAGACGTTATGATCACGTTAGGTTCACGACTACGAAAAAAAGTCAAATGTTTTGAAAAGAAAGAAACGCGAGTCTTCTTATCGTCTTTCTCTTCTTCGTCCTTGTCTCTTTCGAAGAATGTCTGCTTTTCACATCGATAAGAGCCAACACTTGTCGGATACTCCCATCGTTGTTTAACCCGATTTCTCCACTGACTCACTCGACTTAGCTTGGGCAAAGTGCTTGTAAGGATAACCGAGGTTGGGTCACCGACCGCGTCTATTTTCTTTAATATTTGTGTCAGTGATTATATTTAAACTTAAGTTTCCTAGTTAGAATATTATAAAATCAATTTATTGGCATAGATTATGGTAACAAAGTGACGTAATTTATAATGTGATCGAATATATCGAATTCTGATGGATCAGCTGTTAATTTTTATCAATGGGAATTGTAGTAAATAGCGCATGATCTGGATTGAGTAATTCTATTCTAACTAGAAAACGATGAAAAGGTTTTTCATGCTTCGAAGTCGATAATATTGTAACTTTATCGAAAAACAAACGATATCCTTGTTTAAGAGATACTCGTGTAAGCAGAAGGTACGGATAATACGCGTTATCGAGCGATCATAGAGCCAGAGAAGGAAGGAAGGAAGGAAGAAGCATATACCGTGTAAGGTCCACTCGTTTAATCTACGATCCACTACTATATACGTATGGTGTACATGTCGTGTAAGTGTCGATGTAAGTGTAGATCTCTATGATTTATACAGTGAGCAAGCACATCGACCAACTCGCACCTCTCTCGCTACGAAATCCACCTACGATTGAGATCTTAGGCGATTCTCTATCTACGATCGCCACTTCTTACGTCTTGATTTAGTTCGAAATTGAGGAAAGAGAACAAGAAAAAGGAGATAAAATTCAGAAAAAATGACGAACCTATTTTTCTATTTATGAATAGTGATATTTATGCTATAATTATTTAATACAAGAATTTTTGACTCATAATTAGTATATAATATTTCTTTTTTTTCTTTCATTTAAAGAAATTGGAAAATAACTTGAAACACCCTGTACATTTCCCAACTAAAGAGAACACGAGGGGAGTACCTACTTATAAATTAGTCGACCGGCTTGTAAGCGAACTTTTTTTTTAAAGAGATCGAAAGGAGAAAAAATGTCGACCGTTTCGAATACGCTTCGGCCATTATTAAGCTCACTTCGGCACTAACATCAGCGAACAATGCAATTTGTAGCCACGAGGTGGTCCCTCCGGTTCGATTCCGAGCGTTACGCTTTACAACAACAGCGAGGGAGGACACTTCCGTGGTTCGAGAAAGACAGGACGAAGGAAAGAGAGAAAGAGAGGAACAGAAGAGTCGAGGGGTGATACACGCAGGGTACGAAAGAGTCACGAAATACTGCGAACATCGCGGATCGCGGAACGCTACACCGACCACGGGTAGCTACCGACGACTATGTACCGCATTTCTTCGTTTCCCCGGCATCTGATTTATACCGTGAATTCCGTTCACGTTTATACACCTTTTTGGGAAAGAATTCCTTCGGGCAGTGTCCTCGAATTCAAGAAGAGCTCGTAGATCTTCCGTCTTCGTGGTTCCATGTGTACGAAATAATCTTCATGTTTTAGAGTGTCCGTTCGTTATTCGTCGAAACATGATCACAAGATTTGTTCAACATGATAATATTAAAATTGATATACCTAATTGCAAACACATTGACCATTATTATCTACAACTTATCGGAATTTACTGCTCAGCTTCCTAATTCCAAATGCAAAACAGTTGTCACTCTTTATAATGAAAAAATTCAAACGAAATATGACAAAAATTCTACAGCATCCCTTGACAAGAAACGAATAAGTCAAAACTTTCGTATACCACATGCCGTTCACGGAACCTTCCAAAAAGACTTGTCTCTCGAGCCCATTCGTTGCTACCAACTCCAAAGAAGACACACGCTGACGAAACAAACCGAGGAAGATTTACGGGATAAGCCGAACGTATTTCGAAGGAGCGACCGGTCTTTAATCAGGGCAAAGCAGAGTAGGTACGGAACCGAGACACTCGCGAGCATGAAAGAACGATAGAAGAACGAACCAGCAGGAGAAGGAGGATGAGAAGGTGGTAGAAAAGGTAGAAGCACCGAGCCCATGCGTCATTGGATTAAGATTGTAACGAAATTATTCATCCGGTAGGCGTCCCGTGCGAGATATACCTACACGATCAGGAGCCCGGTACGCGTAAAAGCGTCTCTTTGCAGCGCGCAATAGTATTCCTTGATATATGAGGACCACACAAAGCGCATAACGGAACCTTAAATCAGAATTAATAGCGCTCTCTTCGCGAGACCCTTTCGGACCTTTGTACCGACCTCGTTTTTATCCGTCCCTCATAAATAGATACTATCGATAACCTCGATAAGAACGAACCCACGAGCGAGCTCTTTCATATCTCTCCTCTTTATATGGTATTAGAAAATCTCTTGGATGTCCTTTTATGGTATTAGAAAATCCGTAATTGAAACAGATTCCGCGAGAGTATCAGCCAGAGAGAGAGAGGAACTCTGGCGTTCGTGATCGGACTGCAAAGAGGAAGAAGAAGCGTTTGTGTTCAGTGTGGTGAATATCGAAAAAGAGAAGAACGAAGGAAGGAGGAAGGACGAGTGAAAAAAATCAGTGAGCTCTATGTTGTTGTTACGTGTATGTATATATCTATGTATGTATACAAGAGCGTATTCCATTTTAAAGTGCACCGATCTAGAATTCATTCAACTGCACTCCGGATTCGGCTATCAGGACTTTCACATAAGTCTTGAGAAGAGAATACCTAAGAAGAAAATGCATTCCTCTATACGAGAATTCAAGTGTAGAGCTTACAATTAAATGGAAATATGCAGGTATGCAATTTTGCACGTGTGAAAGTTTGTCGTTGAGTGATTGATCCCCCGACGTATTTAAAGGTCAACAATAATACCTATAAACTATTATTGTTTCACACTTTAAGGGATCGTTTTGTGTCGGGGGTCTTAAAAATTTTATTTCTTTTTTTCTATTGGTTAATCCGACCCTGGGGACAATGACTGAAGAAAGACTCGTTGAAAATGGAGAAAAATGATGTATGAAAAAAAAAAGGAAAAGACGAAGCAGGAAGTAAACTCTTCGTGACCCGGTGCGAGAGAGCCTCGACTTTTTCCCGAGAGCGAGGATATGCTAGCTCGCGCGCGCGCGTGCGAGAGCGGTGCACGCGCGGCGTAAACCGATCCGGTAGAGATGGAAGCAAATGACAAGGCGTGCTTTGCATGTCGAGTCTCCTCTCTCTGTTCCCAACTGGTATCGCGGGAGTAAATAAGGCGGAATCTGCACGTCGCATTGTTTGACTTTCCGGACGAACGTCCAGCAGCAGGGCGACGAGCGTAAAGAGGCCGACTCCGTGCGGACGACAAGCCCGTGAAGAGTCGGTGTGCCGCGACTGATTTGCCAGAACCCCTTCTTGGAAGACTCCCGGACACGTACGAGCTCTCTTCTCCAACCTTCGGGTGCACTGCCGTACTTGTTCGAGTAAAAAAAGAAATGATGAGAAAAGACGTACTCGCCATCTGGGTATCCACCGATCGGAATAAATTTTCTGTTTCGTGCTTTTCTTGATTCTTCCTTGAGAAGCACGCGACACGTTTTTGACCTTTGGACTTGTACATTTTTAATATAACTACCTACTCCTTTTTGCTTATATTTATTTATTCTCGATCAAGATTGATGTAATTTCATTATAAAGATCCTTTCGTTTCGATGATTTATACTCGAAAGCAGTGACGAAAGTCCTGTAACTCATTTTTCACATTCCCTAAAAGAAACGTGTAAAATGATGAAATTATAGCCACTCCTCCGGAGCATACCGTAGACGTTACAAGAGATCGTCTTTACTCCCGTCTATAGCTAGACCATAAAATTTATTTATTTGTTTACTCGCAAGTCCGTCAAATGGCTACTCGGTTCAACGGACAGTAGGTCAAAGCATGAAAAGCCATTTGACCGGGGATATCGACTTGCTTATTTAAATGTCGGAATTGTAAATAAGTAAGCGGTAAGAGACGGATAGGATATGTAAGAAGAGATGCAACGGAAGACTAGTATGAATTTTTATTGGAACGTAAACATCCATGAGGCGATCTTTTCGGTGATCCTCGTCGTCGTTCCAGCGTCAACTTTCTCGAAAACGTTAAAAGCACCTGCACAGCACCTACGGTTCGTGACCCGCAATTCGACATATCGTATAATACCGTCAATAGAGTTTACAGTATACTCGAGAAAGTTTCCTCGCAACTGCGGATTATAATGGAAACGGAAATCGTGTGATTTCTCTCGTGGCTACTTCGCACGTTCGTCGTCGCCTAGTATCTCCGACGAAGAGAGTATCGCTCACGGATGACCAATGGTCGATGGCATAATACCAAACAGGTGTGGTACCATCTCTCTCTTTCTTTCTAACACACACGTCTATTTCGAGTGGTCACTCGATACTTGTCGCATGAGATCCACGAGAAGATATTAAGCATTGAGTAATACCCACTTGATTGTTTAATAGATAAAACCACTTTCCTTCCTTATTATATCTACTTTTCAGTAAGATCTGATCAAATTCGATTACATTTTTCAAATACACCGTTGTTCGTATCCCCATCAAATTTATAAATTTACGATTATCTCCCACGCGGTAGCACTCTCCGATTTTCTTTCACGAACCTCGTAAATATCCAAGAGAATCGGTGTCGTGATACAACTACCTGTTTCATTGTTACACCACAGGTAGTATTACGATCGCTTTCTCGATTCCTCCCGTTCGGCACGATCCGTTGCTCTTCTAGAATTTCAACGAATGAGATAGCGAAACAACGTTCTAGTTACCTATTACATACCGAAGAAAATGAGTTACCTGACGATTTATTCGAGAGAATATTATTGTTATTGCTCAACGAACGTGCAATCGTGCGTTCACGCAAAGTGTACGCGAATGGAATTATCAAAGTCGAAGAAGTACGATAAAATTTAGATATTAGAAGACGGTACTACGAGGAAGAAGACTCTCTTCGCGTAGATGTTATCATCTTACATATTCCAGCGATTGTTTCCCGTCGTTCTCGTCTACCGTTACTTATATAATGAATGGACATTGACAAATAGATGACGTCGGATTCTAAGCAACGTCAAAATCTTGAAAATGGCACGAAGCAGGCAACATTAAGCTTCTAACCACCATATAATACCAGTTCGTGATATTCGTTCAATGTCGTCCCCCATTCATGAATCTTGCTTCTCGCAGAATGGTCCATAAAGCAATCGCGATGTCTCTTTGAAAGATAAAGAAAAAAAAAAAGGAAGAAGAAGGAATATTTCAACGAGCAGCAAAGAGAATATCATATAATTATCAAGATCGAAGGACGCGATTCCGTTTGCGACGACTACGCCGACGATGCATCGAGTTCGCGACAGAGTAAGAAAGAAAGAAAGAAGGAAGGAAAGAACGAGACAGAGAGAGCCATCCTCGCGAGTTACATAAATATCCCGGTGTAACAGGAGAACGCATTTACCGAGATTCACGGTGGAACGTATCAAGGACGAAGGAAGGAGCGTAATAAGAGAAACGACAGGATAATCGACGACGTCGGACATCGGCTCGGTAGCAGCAACGGCAGCAACGAGCACACGCTCGATCTGAACGAGATGGCGAATAATCGATTAATCGCGTGCACGTTTATCAACGCTCTACGAGTCCAACTCGTACAGATAGCGAGGACTCGTTGGAAAAGAGAAAAGTGGAAGGAAACGTCTATTGGCACGAAAACGTTCGAACGATTAGCCCGAGATCGTACGAGTGGCAATTTGTCGCTCGAGATTTATAGCTTAGCGTGCTTGGAACATGTCGACTCTTCCGGTCCTCTTTCCCTTCCTGAAACAATCGAGAAAAGACCTTGGTTTTGTCGTTGTCACGAGTTTGCTATTTTTACGTTAGAACTAGGTACCGGTTGTGTAGGTACGTTGACGTCTGAAAAAGCTCGCTTTCGGATCTCGAACGAGATCGGTAAGATCTTCTTAGTTCCTTGTGTTCCTTTCTCTCTATCTTTCTGTCTTACCATCTCTTTCTATCTTCCCTACGTTCTCTTACGAAGTCATCCTTAAACGTGATCTACCGGGATGTCTGAGAAAGGAGGCGGGTTATATCGCTCGTTTCTTGCACATCTCTTCCGGTTTACCATTCGTGGGTTAGGTAGACGCGCAAAGTTTCTTTCTTCTTCGCTTGCTCGGAGATTCTATCGTTCCTACGGATGGTTTGCAATCTTATCGGTTACCTTACGAAAGTTGAGCTCCAAAATTTCATCAGATTCGTTCATTCGAATCAGTCTCTCTGCATTTCCTCATTTTTATATAACAAATTACACTGACTATCCCTATTAATCAAAATCCGACATCTCTACATAACATAAAAATCAATGAAGTAGAATGAAGTAGAACATATCACCCACGTTTACTCACGTTCTTTCCTGTAACTCTGGTACGTGATTCGGTGGTACGGTCAGTTAGGGTGATATTCATAGCACGATGACAGCGTCGAGATAGCGACATTCAATTCTTCGGGAAGATGGTACCGTTCTACGTGGTATTGTTATTACCTTTCGAAAGAGACAGAGAGAGAGGCACGAAAATCTTCGGTCTCTTCCTCTAGTAACGCCGATCTAATCTACCGCGGATACTGGTACACCTACACGCCTCCTCACGGAGGAAGAAATATCCCTTCCTACGCCACATTATCCGTATTTACACCGTGGTCGATACTATATTGCCGATAGGTCTTTATCTAACGCAGCGGCAACCAGGGAGAGAAAGAGAGTGACTCTGGCACGCACGCACGCACGTGCGCCCGCGTGAGAAGATCCACGGTGGAGGGGCTTAAGATAAAAAAGAAAGAAAATTTCTCCGCGCGCACGGATTTATATCGCGAACCTTACGTACGTATATATACGTAAGGTTCGTAATACGTGGCGAATTCTCTCCTACGATCTCCGGTTACACAGATGAGCGGGAGATATGGTGGTGCAGAAACAAGTGTAAAGGCCGCCGTAAAGCGTAGTAATTATGCGATAGCGCGCGAAGCCTACAACATTGTATTTTATATCGCCACGCGCGTTCGCGAGGCCCTTATCAGAGCCTTCTTCTTCTCCTTTGTATTTACCGGAGCCTGGACACGTCGATACGTTCCGTATGTACCGGTACGAAATTCACCGTTAGTACGACAAAGCTCGATAGATAACCTCTTGGACGGTTTGCCTTTTCGTATGGGGAGGATCGATCGGCCGAATGCCGAAAAGATGGCGAGAGTCCTTCCGTGCTTTCGATGGAATTAAATGCACGATTGCTTGTAGATATGTATATATAGATATGGTTGGGAAAAGGAGAAGATAGAGGAATCGATAGATTACACCGTTTCTTCTTACGTAAGTTTGTTCGTTATAGAGGAGAATATGAAATGAGATTGATTAGATCGGAATTATCGATAATAGGCTATTAACGTGTCCCGAAGTATTTAATAAATCACACGCGAACGGCTTCGACGATAGGTCGAACGATACATGATCTTTCTCCCTTCCTCTCTTTCTCGATTTGCGTGTTCTTACTCGATGTTCAGGAAACACGCCTCTTATGTGGGAGCATAATCGTTTGTGTTTCGCACGAAAAGAGGGAGAGAAATAAGGAGAAATTATATTCCATAGATATAGTGCATATATATGATATATAAAAAATAAAAAAACATACAATAAATAAGTATATATTACTCGGATGATCTTAAAATTTGAAAAAAAAAGTCATGGTTCATCCTACCAGCATTCTTACTACCAGAACTATCCATACTCGTTGGATAGTTCTTCCTCGTTTTTCATAAAATTTATAATAGAACTATTTTGCCCTGCGTTCGTCGTGTATACCACGTCAATGCCTGATTTTAATTTCGCACACTGTGGGGGGTTTTTAAGACTAAATTCCACTCTTAACTGGTTAAATACCCTCATTTAAATGTCCTATCACGTATAGGTAAATAACAATAGAAACTATCATTAAAAAAAATAATAGCATGGTAAGTATTGTATCTATAAAGTTATTACTAATAACTTCTAAAGAGAAGAAAGAGAGGGAGGAAGTGAGGAAAGAGACAGGGTGGAAAGAGAGAGAAAGAAAGTAAAAGAAGCGCAGCATCCGCTAGGTAGGTTCTAAGGTATATCTACGCAGAGGTGCAAGCGATCGCGAGAAAGCAGGAAGGTCGTGGAGTCGAGGAGCACCGCGGTCGAGACCCCGTAGGAATGCAACGGCGGCTCGAATTAATAGATCGAGGGACCCGGGCGAATTTATCCGCTTCGTGGCGGCGAGTTTAAAAGCAGCGCGGGTCTCCTTTGCATCTCGATCTCCGCGGCACCGGCTCGAGACTCGTCGAGGGGACGTACACGGAGGCCCTCTCTATATATGCCAGATCTTACGTACGCGTGAGAGACCAACAGGGAGAGAAAGAGAGAGACCGAGAGCATATGCCTTTACCCCTTTATACGACCATAGGAATAGATTTCTTTTCTAATGCTATAAGCGTTAGATATGTTTACAAAGTAGAGATGGTTAAATGGGTAGAGTGGAGCTTGTGACTGACAAATATTGTTTCTCTGTTAATAAACATATGATTTATAGAATAACTTTCATCTTGGTAAATTTTCAGAGATTAATTAAACTAATGAAGATATTCGAGTGTTTATACGTTTACTTGTAGGTGCAGGCACTTACATGCGAAGGCTAGAATATTTCTTGTTAGTTAGAAGTTAATAGCCATTGCGAAAAGTCCTATCATACGTCAAGACGTTTGAGTATTTTCATTTAAACGCAACAAGAACGACATTTTCAGAGATTCTATTTCAAAGTGTCGAACAAAAGTTACTATCCCGTTATATCCCGTGCCTCGACTGGTCTCACAAAAATGCAATACGACGCGAGGGTATAACGATCGCGAAAACGTAATTAGCGACTCGTACGGCGGCGTCGATCGCGCATTAAAACCCGATGGCCAGCGTCAGGGATTAAGAATCTTTTCGAATCGGTTGAGTCAACCCCGCGTAAAATTTCCGCATTCCCTGTGCGACACTCGGGATTAGCGAGCGTTTGGATACCTATTCATTAAAAGCGTATTTTTCTTCTTGTTGCGTGTTACTTGCTTTCTATACAGTCGTTAAAACCGAAGACGGAGATAGTAAGAAGTTGGGAAAGTTTCTAGTAATTTTTCATAAAGATTCGTGAAGAAAATTTGTTCATATTCACAATGGAACATTTAAAAAAATTTCTATTGCTCTACATCTAAATAGATCATCAAATAAAATGTTTCAAATGTTTCAAAACTCCGTAAAACTATGAAAATCTAAAAAATAGCATTAACATTTTACCTACAAAAAATATTGTGAAAAGAAATAATCTTCGAGCAAGCATCTTTAATCGCACAAAGGGTATTCGTATCGATCGATCGATCGATCGTAAAGGGCTCGCGGAAGCACGCTCGATTATTACCTCGGTGTATCGGCCTGAATCGATTCTACTCTCCTCTCGACTATCGCTCGCAACGTTAACGGAGAAAGCACGACGTGGGAATACCCGTCGCCGCGGATTACGCCCCCTCTTCGTTCGCTTTATTCGCTCGGACTCGGCTCCATGCGATGCGAAGGGCGCGCGAGCTTGCGGATACGCGTACCAACACGAGTAAAGTATTCACTTTAGCCCGGTTCGTGACCTCGTATCGGCGAGCATTACAGCCGCTTTTTATCGGGGCGCCACGTCACGGAGGCTGCAATTACTAATTTAGAGGCGAGACCGAGTCGTGCCAAATCCCTCACCGCAGCTCCGCTTAGCGAGCCGCCCTCCTTCTTCTCATATTATTTGAACGATCCGCAGCACCATGGCTTCTCCGGCTTTCTCGGATCTCCTCCGCTTGACGCCCTCATCCTCCTTTCAGAACGAAGGAGAGAAAGGGATAGAAAGAGGTCCTCCTCCTCCAACATGCAACACGCTTTTCTTCAAGAGCGTTGGTAGCCTACGGAGAAGAGCCAAGACGCGAACAGATAATTGCACCTCTGTCCGACTATGACGCGCAAGACGCGCGAGATTTCGCATCGCGCGAGCACATTTTTCGCTCGACTTCTCTCTGCCCGCGAAGGCGACTAACGAGCGCCGCCTTCGAAAGTAATCCTTGGGTAGTGATATGAAAAGTAATACTTAAAGGAATAAACGCGTCAGTGTTTATAAAAGTAGCTTAAATTTTAAATATATAATACATTTTATCGTTTTGTACAAAAAAATGCAATACTATTAAGCTGGAACAATTTCGATCGCGATCATCGAGATACCTAATTACTTGTTCTTGGACAATCTCTACCTACTCCGAGACTAGTTAGGATAAAAAAATCATTGGATATTTGAGCGGGAAATTCAACTCGTGTAAAACCTGTCCCATTCTTCCTCACGTTTAATTTACCGATTAGATTCGAAGAATGCCTTCGCGCGATCCACCGGATCTTCTTCTCTTTCTTCACGAGCAAGAGAGAGAAAGAGAGAAGAGTCGGCTCCAACCCTTCCCGCTTGTATCGTAGAACAATGAGAGGCCGCTATTAATATTAGCTCACTATCTCGGTGCTATCGCACGTTTCACACTCCCCACGCACTCGAATAACACGGCCCGCGTAGGGACATTTTCATTGCATATTAATGTACCTCATTACTGCCACTCCGCACCGCATTACTCAATGCTAAGCCGCCGACCCGTCTAGTGTTTCAAACGGGATCGTGGCGGAAGTGTTATTGACCGCGGACGATTCCCATAATAGACGACGAGCCGAGGTTCTCGACCATTTCGAAGTTTAGGGGAATCGCCACCCTGGATCTTCCTAAATCGAAAGTAGAAAAGGAGACACGAATGTACCTACCTAAGATGCAACGATGAGGAATTCGACCGTGTCGTTCGAGAAGCTATGGAAAAGATAAAAGCCTCGTCGATTAATCGTGGTTGCGACAAGGTCGAAGGTTAATCTCGAGTCGGTCGAACGTGCAAAAGGATTTTGCAAAGCCGCAAGAACGACGAGGACGATTGCGAGCGTTTCGAAGACAGCGAGCAAGCAACCAACCAGGCAAGCTCACGTTCGCTTGCTCGCTCGCTCGACGTCTGGGAATATTAGCCATCGAATCGTTGCTCCGTGTAAGAAATACTTAAATGTCGAGGAGGCTGCTTACTCGCGGTAGAAACCGTTGCCCGGGTCGTGCTTTTATCAGAGCGATATGTCAGTGCGTGACAGCGCCGGTGTGTAGACATCGGTCACAGGACGAGCAACATTTCTCACCTTTTAGAGGCTTAGGCAGGTATAAGAACGTCGCGGTGTCTCCGTGTCGAATCGCTCGATTAAATTACACCATTTTTCACGGCCTCGTTCCCGTTGTAGCAACGTGACGCGTCCTTCCATTTGCCAGCTCGCCGTTCGACTACGAACCAACAAGGAACATTGACTCACCCTGATAAGACTTTCCGCGCCAATCTCCCTTTTTCTCTCCTCTTCGTTCGTTTATTTTACTCAAAGCTTCGTTAAAAAGAATCACTGGACAACGTTAAAGGGAGGTAACCATGTATGGTCCGAGTAAAATAGAAAAAAAAAGGGTTAAGGAATCACTAGTGACAAGCATTTGACTTATACAAAATTCTTAGGTAGTACAAAAATATATTACGATTCATCATTTTCAAATTTTCATTTCATATCTACGCCTACACTCGCCATTAAACTCGCGATTGCACTCAAGTATGCATGTACCTTTCAACGAGAACGATTCGACGAATCGAATATGGCCGGTTAATTGCTAAAAAATCTTCTCTTTCGTGAATAGATTCTACGGGTACCTACTTCGAACGCACGCTGTCTCTTATCTAAACAAATTTCTCGCTTGTCCTATCCGTCAAGCGAAGCCCCAAGCGGCATCTCTTTCGTCGATATCGTCGACGAACGGGAAAGGAGAATAAGGAAGAGAGAAGGAAGAATCGGTTAAAGATGGAGACAAGCAGATGGAGAATTTCAAGTCTTGGGGCAGCGAGGGGTGAGGGAGGGGTGGTGGAAGACGCGAGGAGCTCTCGATTCTCGAAGTTAGAATTATCGTGCGTTCGAGGAGGCGCATAGTAACGTCGCCTTTAATTCTATCTATCTTCCCGGATTACAGGGGTTTTCAAGGCTTACCGCCATGCTCGCGCGCGCGCGTGCGCGCTTCTTATCTCCGCGCGATACTCCGTTATCCAAGCCCGTCAACAGCCTCCGCTTTCCATATTTAACGTCTACCTACCTACGATCTTGTGGGAACGACAGATAGAACGAATGAATACTCATTAATGCTTGTCGTGTTTCTAGAGAGTGAGAGAGATAGATAGAGACGAAAAATTGTATAAAATGTCGAATGATAACGAACGATGGTTAAATATTGCAATTGATTATATACATATCTTAGTCTGTCTCGCATTCCTTTGACAGATAATCTCTTGAAAAAAAGATTCTTAAATTAACCGGACTTACAAAACGTCAATTTTAGTCTCTATTTCCAACAACGTGCATAATTGCATAAGTAAAATTCTGAAAAGCGAAGAAAACCTTAATTAACGAAAAATTGCATATAAAAGAGTTAAGTAAAGAGTAATAATAAAGACCATCGGGGCAAAGGTAAAGCGAAAGTTTGTAAGCGATACGCCTAAAATATACCAGCACCATCATCATCATCATCATCATCGGAGTCTTACTCGAGATCACCAATACCTACGAAGAATGCAAGGTACAACGGGTACGCAACGACGACACGGTGTGGGAGGGGTCAAAACGTCGAGTTCGCGCGGTGCGAACGTCTCGTGAACGCGGAGAAACGTTCCAGCCTCCGTCATAGCGTTCAACGAGGGCTCAAAGTCCAGAAGAGGAAGAAAAATATGAAGAAGGAAAGGTAAGAGAAAGCGAGTTGGAACGGGAAGAAAAAGAGGAGAAGGAAAGAACGATGGAAGGAGAAGCTCGTTGAGGGCAGATTTCAATAAAGCCCGCTCGACTCTTATTTATTTTTCGTTTGCTCCGGCTGCTCCTTCGGCAATGAACGGGGGAGGTTCGAGGGTGAGAGCGCACGGGGCACGTACAACGCGTTATATGTCGGACACCTTAGCATTACCGGCATCGTTTTCGAAGAAGAGGGCGAAGCATTTACGCCCTCGCTAGGGTACTCGCGCGCAAGCACCGATACACTTGCTTGTTCGAGCACTCGTACTCTCTCGACTACAGTCCTTCACAAAATTATTACCCGAGCCTCGAGCGTCCCTTTCATCGTAGATCATAGACACGTCGACTACCACTACCGTCTTCATTAGCCAGAACCCTTTCGAAGATATACACATACAAACTAGTCGATGAACCGATGGAATTTGATTTTCGATCGAACCACTCGATTTCCATCCCGACACGATGGACGAGGATGCTGCTACTCACCTGGACGTTTCAATCCTCCCAATCGATTTCAGGAACGCGCTGTCGACACGTATTATCGTGCTCGTTCGATTCACCGTTCTCGTAATAATAACGTCGATCGGGCCCACTCGACCGGACGAACCTCGCCTTCCGGCGATACATTATAAGGCTATTCATTTGCGTCTGGATTCGTGCTATACAACGCTACTCTCGCGTAAGAAAAATGACGAACGAATAAAATATCGTTGTGTATTAATCAACGGGGCCTTTCTTATGAATTTGTCGATACATTTTCTTACCCATGGGGTCTACGTTAATTATTACTGGATCACGAATGATCACGAAGGATCATTGTACAGAGTCGAGATATGGTCTCTCATTCTTTTGATAATCGCCATATTTGTAACTGTGTTGCGTGAAAGAGATCGGACTTGGCCTGTTGTGTTCTTCTATATGTTCTATCCAAATGAGTCCCCCAATCCAACTATCCCTAACTCGGTATAATTCGCATTCTCAACTACCTGGTCAACCTGAAAAACCGAAAAAAGACATAAAAGTTCAATGATTTCAGCATCGATTACGCTAAAAAGTCCAGTCCCTAAATTAACCAGCCGGAACGACTCGAAGAAAAACTTCTTTCCCAAGGAAGTAGAAGTTGATCAGCAGCCAAGAGTAACACTTGTTTCCTCACACGTAACTTTTTTCTTACGTCCGTCTTCATAAAATTCGTTAAACTCTTTGCACGTAAGGGGAAGAGGGTGCAGAGGTAGGGTTGAGAGAGTTTGGTCGAAGGTTGTAAGGTTGGAGGTGTCGGACGCCGTAGGGGGCCTCGAGCCTAGCCGGTGCTACATCATCCGCGAGGACAGCGTATCCACTTGTTAGCGAAGCGGCCACAGCCACTGCCTACAAATACGTTTCCACCGTGATAAATGGACTGCAACTCTCGAAATACGAAGGCATTCCGACTCCGGTCGTTGCTTGATTAATGAACTACGGGATTTCTACGGTAAGTCCGCGCATACGCCGATCGACCTCGGCTTACCTCGCGCGCGCGCGCGAGTTACATCTTCCAGAAGGTGCCTCTCCACTGCCCGCGAATCCGCTGCTTCTACTTTTTTAGCAAACTTCGCACTTCCGTTTCATCGGCCCACTTCTGATGAATAGCTCGAAAGGTAGAAACAAGAAGGAAACGTTTGTTATAGCAGAGAGGTGGGGGAAGGTTAACTATGTTGGTATAAATAGATAATTGCGATACGTAATGTAAAATATGATAGGCGTGCGTAAGGTGAGCAGGAAGTAAATAAGAAGTAGACTAAAAACGAAGATAATGGATCTGTTATAGGATGTAGTTTTAAGTGAGCTAAGCAAACCTGCATTATGCTGGTATACGAATGTTTACGGTATATAAACGAATACGGTGAAACAGATGTGATAAGTATCTTACGGTAGTCCGATTGTGTGTAAGAAGATAGGAACGAGGATGGTTGTAAGAGCGGCTAGGTTAGGTAATCTAAATGGAAGAAATGGATGTTGGTAGGTGCTAGTGCAACGTTGATGAAGAACAAGGTCAAGCTGATTTGATCTAGTAATATAAGAGGAATAGGTTGATGTATTTTTGATGGTAATGGTAGAGGTGGAAAAGATAAGTATAGGTAAAGAAGTCTAGTGTATAAAGATGTCTAGGAATGAGTATTAGTGCGTCCCAAGTTTTTAGATTTAATTTTCTCAAATATATCAATAAGCCTAATGATGATACATAATTTAGTACCCACGTTTTGTTAATACCAGAAGCTGATTTAAATAACAATTAGGCATTATTTTTCAGTTTCAAAAGGTAGATGAGACCAATGATTTGTTTGACATCTCTTTGCAAGGACCCTTAAGCAGATAAAAATTTTCTATCGGTACCTCTACCTCCCATTTCCGACTTGGTAAAACTCCTCGCGTTCGGTATAGAGCAGAATATTTTTTGACGGCAGGAGCGTAAGCTCGAAAAGATCGAGCCCTTCTATAGTCGAGACGTACGCAACGATAAATCAATAGCGGAGGCTCCGCGGTATCCTCCTCGCTGCTGCTGCCCATAATAAATTCATGAATTGTAAAAGCGATGCTCTCGCTCTCGCGGGACGAACCGTGGCGTATTGGATTTATTGGTCGACCTGACCTCGCTAAGACGACCGGCTAAGACTCCTTCGGTGGGTGGAAAGAGAGAGAGAGAGAAAGAGAGAAGGTGCCGAGGCCCTGGGCACTAGTGATGTATGAACGAGTTAACGGCTCGCTATCGATCACCCGTGTTACCAAATAATTTTCAATTATCATCTATAAATCGACTTACTGCCGCGAGCCGTCCTCGAGCGATATTCGATTAGATCGAATCGCGCACGAGTTAGGTACCTACTGACTCGAAACGTAATTCCTCATCCAAAAACGACTCGATTTACTAGAAAAAGCATGGCAACGTTATGTACAGGCAAAACATGATTGATATCGCTTGATTATAAAAATTCTATTTAAAGATAAAAGTAGCTATCGGATGGTAATTGATAGTAATAGGTACGTACGTTATGACAGGAACATGGATAAAATGATTCAAAGAAAATTGAGGAAAAATCAATTTCTTGCAAAAGAGTAGATACTAAGGCGTGCCAACGTAGCCACTGTAAATATACATTTCCACATACGTAACATTTGCGACGAGCTGACCTACAGATCGGGCTGGAACATCTCGCATTGGCGCGTTCGCAATCGTCCTCACGTTTATCCGTCCTTCTTCTTCAGCCGGATAACAGACGAAAAAGAAAGAGAGAATTAGCACCTTACCAACGTTAGCGTTCCCAGGTGAAAAACGAAGTACGATAATGCGGTATGATCGGTGTATATGTAAATAGCGAAGAAAATGGCGATATCCCGAGTATATCTTCGTATCTCCATATTTTCTCGACGTGCGCGCGTGCTCGTCGTTTACAGAAGTATCGTTCGCGATTATGCGCACGCCATTTATCGAAAGCCATATACCAACACGCTCGGTGGAGGCTCGAAGAAAAGAAGAGAGAGAGAGAGAAAGGCTCGCAAAAGCGAGAAAGCTTACACGAACGGCCAGTTAGAAGTGGTTTAGCGATAATTTAAACGCCCTAAATCAGAAATGCATTTGCAAGATCGGCGTGAAATTTATAAATTAGCCGACTGGCAGATTTGTGGCTGGTATTTATACATTTGCACCGCCATGGGGCCCGTGCCCCGAAGGCGCGAGCTCGCCCCGTTCGGGACCCCACGCCGGTGTCCTGCTGGTAAAGGAAAATCCGCGTGCCCGCGCTGCTCGCTTCCTTCGAGACTGATTTACACGTTGGACCATCGAGAGACGTATACACCCCCTGGCGTGGACCGCAAACACGACAAAAATTACGCTTTTCCGCGGCGATCCTTAACGGGATTCCTTTCCTTCCTTTTTTTTTTCTTTTTTCTTCCTTTTTTTCTTCGCTTTGGAACCTTTGGACGCCCATACGTCGTCTTTAATCAACGCCCAGATCCTAATCTGCGAAGAAAGAAAGAGAAATATAACGTAGCTGTCCCAAAAACGGCCATTAAACGTTGTCGACGATTTCTATCGTTTCCCCTGTTCGTATTACGATCGAGAAAAATAAACAGGAGCGTGGATAGGTAATTAATTATATTATACGATAATTTTGCTTTGCTTTTCTTATAACCGATGCAGCTTCATTCGCGTAACATCGAATTTAGTCCGGAGCTGGCCATAAAATTCGATATTACAAACGATAAGAGTAAAATTTTAAACGATGACAATAAAATCCAAGAACGGAACGTTGCGAGTAACGTCGACTAGCCAGCTGTTCGCTATTTAACCCGCCAGATAAATATCCGACTTCGTCTCTTCCAACTGCTCTATGGGATAAAACGTATATGTATGCGAAGAAAACTTTTCTACGGTGTTTTACAACAGCGTTCCACCAATCAGGCCTATCCTAAATCACGATGAATTATCAAAGAATCGTTAATTACTCGATGACGCTCGAGTAAATAAATGTCCTGAGTTATTGTTAATGTCGGTAAAAATTTTTGTTTGCGGGAGAATGAACTGAGAGAAAGAGAGAGAGAGAGAGAGAGAAGGATGGAGTTTAATTGCATTCGCTGTAAAATTCAATACTATAAACAACGTGCCGAGAGGGAAATAAATATACAGGAGAACGCGTCGCGTCTCTCCGTTCGATACGATCTCGAAGGAAACCTTCTCCGTTCTCGGATCGTTCTTCGAAAGGGTATCGTGACGAAGAAAACGCATCTAAGCGCGTGTTGTCTCGAGCGAGCAAACCCGAACGGCGCTAAAAAGCGCCATTTTCCATGTGCAAGGATACCTACGTTGAAGATCGAAGAGGTTGCGCACTGTACGAGAGAGGGACGTGTAGTCACGTATATGAAAATGAATAAGATAGCAAGGCGTTAATTAATAGAGTCGGTCTTGGTGGAGAGCGCCGAGGTTCGAGAGGTCTTTGCTTATCGGCGCATTCGCGAGCGTGCTCTCTCTGGCGCGCGCGCGTTTTCGTACGCAAAGCATAGCCAGGCATTACGCTTAAGAACGATGTTGCGAGCGTTCATTATGAGCACGGTACTCGGCATGGGGTCCCCACGAAGCCGACACCCATCTTTGTGACGCTGTATTTAATTTCTCTTTAGGCCGGAGCTTAAGAAACTAATGGGACACGCGCTACGGTTACCGGAAGTGGACGTTGCGAATTTATTAATCGGCCCTCCACCGTCCTCCTCATCGTTGTCCTCATCCTTCGCCGGTCCAGACTTTTTCTTTCTAGAGTGGTAGAGAAAGAAAAAGAGGTAGAGAGTTCTTCTCGTCCTCGCCATCGTCTTCGTCGGCGTCGTTAGAAGAAAAAGCCGCGGGGAACACGATCCTCGTGACTTGGCCCGCGGCCGAGCGAACGAGTCTCTTCTTCCTCGAGTTCTTTCGCGAAGGGAAAGAACCTCCTTGCTCCGTCGAGAGACACCGAATGACGACGCGACGCACGACGATTATTTTCAAGATAGAAGAACGGGTAGAGATTTTTCAGATAGTAACGATCGCACCTCCTTTTCGTTTTTTATGTCTACGTAATTTCATTATCTTCTTTAAATACTTAGGCCTTTCCGAAGCGTATCATCTTCTAGATAAACAAATTTTTAATTTTCTTAATTTTATCTTCTACTCATTCATCGAAAAAGATTCTTTAGTAACCCAGTGATCTCGAAGTCAAGATCGTGATAGGAATCGAACCGTTATTATTGAGAACCTCTGTCTTGGTTCTTCGACGACGTTGAGCGTTGCGAATCGTAAAGCGAGCGCTCGCACATAGCGGCAAGGTTTACGCCTCGTTCCGTCTGTCTCGAGCACACTGGTGCCGATCTTGGCACGATTCCCATGACGCCTCGGGACCGTTATACGAGCGAGACCGGGCTCGAAGGATAAATTAGATTGATATTGAGTCAAAGTCGAGCGCAAGATATCGAGAAAGAAATGAAGAAAGAGAGAGAGAGAGAGAGATAGTCCTACTATCATCAAACGTGTTCGTCGTGTCGGATGATTGGCACCCTCGATCGGCACCTGCCGTTCCCCAAAGGAATTCGTACTCGATTAGGTTCCATAATTTTCTCACGATATTCACTCACTCGGGAAGCAAGCAACCGACCCAGTCAGGAACTTCGCGCCATATGTCTATAAGTTTAACCGCGTCACCCCACCCCCCCCCTCCCCCCTCTCTTCCCTTTCATGCTTCGTCGAACGAGCCCGTACGCACGTCATAATTTATAAAGGTTAATCTTGAGATTAATTGCGAGCAGGATCAATTACGAGCCACGCGGAATCAAAGTCCCGTGACACGAAGGTTACAAGCCGTTTATCCTTGTTCCCGTCGTAGTTAAACACCGAGCGTCAAACCTGTGCGCGCGAGAGTTCATCTCCGAAACGTAAAAGTCTGGTAGTCGAAGAGGATTTTCACGAAGAGAGAAAGACGATGACGCGACTAGGGGTCGGACACTCTTGGGGGTCCACCGCCCCCGCTGCTCTCGTGAAACTCCCTTTATCCTCTCCTCCACGCCCTTCGCCACGACTTCTCTGGATTTACAGGGTACTCCTTATCCAAGCGTGATCTCTTCGAGAACGCAGGCTCATTTAAAACAATAAACCGGGACAATTTCATAAATTTCGCCGCGGAAATCTCGGCGGATCTTGGGGAGAGTAATTTTAATCAGGAGTGCCTGGCCTCGCCACGGGACGTCCCCGCGAGCGTCGACCATCTTCTTAAGGAAGACCCTTTCTGTCTCTCTTTCTCTTCTTCTCGTTCGACTCCCCTCGTCGAGAACCGTCTCCCCTCCACCCTCTTCCCTTCGCCGCGAACGAAATTCGTGGGCCGTGCCACTAATTTACCGCTACCTGGATACATAACCGCTTACACGGCCTCGTTGTTTTCTAACTTGAGTTACGACGACGATGGACCAGAAGCGGCAGCCACGGCAGCCCCCTTTCCAGCTGTGGGCATAAATAATTCTGGCTCCGGTCCAAGAGGGAAAAGAGAGGAGGAGGGCGGGTGGTCCATATTCTTCCTTTATCCCTTTACCTTAGCTCGTCCTTTCGGTGCGTGCCTCCTCGTTATAACGCCCTATCCGTGTACTATACGCGCGTGAGAGGAAACCACCCTTTTTTTTCTTCTTCTTTCAGTGATCTTGTCCTAACGATAATTTCATCCCGATCGTTAGAGAGAATCCCTATCGGGAAGTAAATCGGGGTCGGGCATGGAAACTTTGGAAACAACGAAGGGCCTTTGTCTTTTCGCTCCTTTCGTTTTATTCCAATATCGATCAAATTTTCCAGATTATCCTATTGGATTTCTTGGTTTAGCCGAGCTTCGTATCGACTGCCTCTTCGTGAAAGATTATCGAAGATGATTGGTCAATATATCTTCGTCGACGAGAAATTCCTGCAGGGAATAATTACGTGATTCTTATGAAAATTTGAGCGGGTCACCGTATATAAAAACCGTATCTCTGTTGCCAAGCAAACGGAATAAAAATTGACGGACGGTACGAAGTCTCGATAGCTACGATGACGTTGATTTGCGATAATGATTATTATATACCGTGCAGGCTACAGATACGTTGACACAAATTTGCGCCGAGGGGTAGAGGGAAGTCCGGCGCATTCAGGCCGATCGTTGAATTATGGTCTAGGCGTCGGGAGTCGTAATATAATTTATGATTTATTCGAGCAGCAGACATTTTTCAAGGAGTTCGTTATACTCTGCGATAGTCGATCGTTTACGAGAGATACACTCTCGCCTCTTACCTTTTACCGTTCCACGTTACAACGCAATTATGTCAGTTCTTTTCTCACCACGGTTACTATCCCAGTAATATTTCATTTTACCCTTTCACGGAAGAACCTCGCGAATAGATAAGAAAATCATATCGATCGGTTGAAATCGACTTTCCATCCGATAATCCATTACGGTCTACGCTTAGACGTTTGGAAAAAAGGAAGAAAAATTGTGTCGATCGAGAAGATCGAAAACTCGGCCGATAAACGATAGGTAAAATCGGATGAAATATAAGCGGGTAACATTTGAAAACTTTCACTCGCGGTTTCTCACGTGATGACGCCAGAACGAACCGTCACTCCCGCACCGGCGCTCAATGACCGCCTGTCGATTACTCAATGACTTATAGTTACTGTCTTTAAATACGGAGACGTCTTTGCCTCGACATTAATAGCTATGATTTCTCGGCACCGTGATGCGTAGGCAAGGCAGGCTCGCGTGAAATGTGACCAAGCTTAGCTCCGAGCAAGGAATTTTGAAATAGCCGCACCGAATTCGTCCTTTAAATTCGCTTCATCGATCTTTCCGATATATCTTCGAGACGTGTGCAAATCGAAGATATCTCTACTCGTTGTCCCAATTTTAGGTTTTTTGTTTCTACAGATTTCTGTAGCTTATATTTTCGAATTTTTTGGTGGCCATCATAAAGTTCAACTTCTTAGCAATACATAGAAATCTTTTCGCTTGCATTGAGAAGTTTTTAACACATTTTTTTTTTCAAGTCTAAGCAAACGAGTTTTTTGGAACAACTTGCCCCGCTGCGGGGTACGCAACACGCCATGGGGCAAGTTTTTCAAAGAAAAATCCTGATGTATGCATCATGATTTTTGCCAAAATGGTCACCACCGTCGATTGCAATGTTTAATGGCTCATTTTAAAGATAAAAGCATGCAGAATAATGTTCCGTTGTCCGTTTTTCGATATCGTTAAGCAGTGATGAGAAATTAATCTTTTAAGTGTCGGAGTATGGGTCATTTTCAAGCTTAAAACTGCTGTATCTTTCCAACCAGCCATCCTATCGAAACGCGACTTGCATGTTCGTAAAGAGGAGACTTTCCCCTTTCGAACGAGTATTTGATCGGGCAAATTCGAGATGCTTCGATTTTTGACAAAAATCCTGACCTATGCATCATGATTTTTGCCAAAATGGTCACCACCGCCGATTTCAATGTTTAATGGCTCATTTTAGAGATAAAAGCATGCAGAATAATGTTCCGTTGTCTGTTTTTCGATATCGTTAAGCATTCATGAGAAATTAATTTTTTAAGTGTCGGGGTATGGGTGTTTTTCAAGCTTAAAACTGCTGTATCTTTCGAACCAGCCATCCTATCGAAACGCGACTTGCATATTCGTAAAGAAGAGACTTTCCTCTTTCGAACGAGTATTTGATCGGGCAAATTCGAGACGCATCGATTTTTGACAAAAATCCTGATTTATGCATCAAGATTTAGAAAGAAGAAAGTACGCAGAATACTGTCCCGTTGTCCGTTTTTCGATATCGTTAAGCAATGATGAGAAATGAATTTTTTAAGTGTCGGAGTATGGGTCATTTTCAAGCTTACAACTGCTGTATCTTTCGAACCAGCCATCCTATCGAAACGAGACTTGCATATTCGTAAAGAAGAGACTTTCCCCTTTCGAACAAGTATTTGATCGGGCAAATTCGAGATGTATCGATTTTTGACAAAAATCCTGATGTATGCATCATGATTTGGATGGAGCAAAATGAGGATAGGGCAAGTTGTCCCAGATCTCATTGTCGGGACCTCTTAGAAACTACCAAAATATACACTAGTAAAATATAAAAAACATTCAAAGCTCCAAAAAACTAACAACCAAACCATAGAACACTCGAACCCCTATCCGAGCAAAGGCGCGAACTTCGAGAAGAAGAAAATGTAGCTTCGTAGGTTTGCACGGCCACCTTAATTGGTTTACACTCGCGAGTACGAGACACGTATAATAATTGCGGCTGGTACGAGCACGCGCGGTCTTCGGGCCCAGGCGCGAAGGTGGATACACGACTCGTCTTTTAAAGCTCGCCACGACGGCGGCTAAATTATACAGGGCCCTTAAAGATTCCTTATTGTTAGTCGAGAACTCGGGACAACGTTGCTCACGTACGGCAACAGCAACAACAACAGCAACGACGACGACGACGACGACGACGACGACGACGACGAGAAGAAGGAGGAGGAGGAGGACGAGGAGGACAGCAACACAAGGCGCGCAATATTATAGAAATTGCTGTAACACCACACCGATCACGTAGCAGCGTGGCGGACGGACTCGCTCGAGCGAGAGAGAGAATTCGCTCGATGATGATGACGGTATATAACCTATGTACAATAATGTGTGTAACGTGGCATAGTATGTACCGTATACGGTGCTCTCTCGCTCGGTACACGGCCTCACGGTGTGAATGAAGAGGACTAAAGATTACGACCGTCGCAAATTGCTGTCAATTTTGGAGATTTTTAGATAGCCGTCCTCCAACGTGTTACAAAGCACAGACCGATGCTCACCAATCACGACCGGATAAATAATGACGAGATGTAACGCGTGCTGGATCGTAACGCGCTCTCGCGGGAGATGGACGTAATCGGCGTATTTACCGTTGCGAGTGCTTTTGCAAATTCGATAATTAGTTCGCTGCCACGTGATACGCTTAGATACATGCATAAGTACGTAGTGACTGACACACGATCGTTGCAAAATCAGAGATGTGAAATAAATTTTCAAATAATTTTTGTCGTTTTACAGGAATAACAAGGGATTCGAAAGTGACGCTTATTGGCTCATTAATCAAAAGGAATCGCAATGACGTTTTACGTAGATGCGAACATACGTAAGTATATACGTGTTATTACTTGAAATTGGTACTTAATCTCTTCTTTCCTTTTTCGCTCTTTCTGAAAAATTGTAAGATCGAGCGTCGATCGTTGACCTCGAACGAGATCCAACTCGAAATCGTAAACAATAGGGTGAGGATCGGGGAAAAGAACGTTATTGCTCGAAAGAATATCGGTGGTAGGTACATTGGAACGACACAATGGCACATAACCCAACGTAGAAACGGCGTGTAGGATGAAGTCTTCCCCGCGAAGCGACCATTATCGTTATGATCGCGGCCAGGTAGATGCCACCCCGTGATTACCGTATCGGCGGGCGATCGACGGCGACAGGACTCGCCATTATGCGATCGACACCTTCC
Source organism: Ancistrocerus nigricornis (assembly GCA_916049575.1). Classification (NCBI taxonomy): domain Eukaryota; kingdom Metazoa; phylum Arthropoda; class Insecta; order Hymenoptera; family Vespidae; genus Ancistrocerus; species Ancistrocerus nigricornis. The sequence goes on along the minus strand of OU696668.1, from coordinate 582,824 downwards.
GAGACACGTTCACGCCGTAAATCATCGGCTAAACGGAAAACCCCCTCGGCTGTATTTACGGGCGAACCGTGCGATACGAGTATGTTGCATCGTGTAGTATATCCTATCGGTGCGAGAGAGAGTTGAACTACCGACACGATACGGAAACGATTTTATTTTCCTATATCTTGATTGATATTCGCTTGATCGATCCGTTCGAAAGTTTACCAGATGAAAACTAAAGAATTTTAGCTATGAAATAAATTTTAATTTTGAAATCTTTGTTAAACATTTGAAAATCATTTTATAACAAAATTGAACATCATTGAATTGAATATCATTTTTTGCGATAACCGATGATGACGTACCTAACTGTGTGGCCAATTAACTCGACGGTACCTGCATTATTCATAATTTTGCACGATACTCTATACCGTTCAGTAAAAAATCCTTAATAAATAATATAAGGTTACATATGTGAAGCGATAACTCGATTTATTGACACATTAGCTTTCTTTTTCGCCACAAAATGTCATCGTTGTATCAAAACAATAAAAATTTCGAAGAGAGAGAAGAACAATCATGCAAGAAGATCCCTTGATCCCTGAAAAGATGCTTCGTCGTTTCTCCAGTTTGACCGTCAACGATTCTCCTGACGGAGGGGGGATCAAACAGAATCGCGCTCGTTCTGCCAGACCTCGTGAATCGCGCGGGATCGAGGATACAGATGTCTCGTTCATTATGACACGGAACGAGCGAAAGAAAAGCAAGAGGTGGATAGGGACCTGTCGCGGCGGGAAAGGCATGAAATTCCCGCCATTCACGATGTCAGCTATTAACGGACACGTACGGCTCTACATCCTTTACAAGTCAGGTGCTTTGTAGCCCGTCGCGCTCTATGGCCCTCGCCACGCTTTAACCGCATAATCATCCCGATGGGCTGGGAAGCAGCGTTATAATAACGTTAGTATTTCGAATTACTCGTTAGGAAGCCGAGTCGATGTTCTTTTTCTTCGAAGACCACTCGGAGAACGTAAAAACGTAAAAAAGATGAAAAAGGTTCTCTGGAAATGTTCGAAAGAAGCTCGAGCTCTTGTTAACGGATTGGTGAACACTGAGACATTAAGTTCTATACCATTTTTAAATCTGTAGCTAGATACCACCGACGTACTTCTACGTAACTTTATATTTTAAACAAATTAACCGCAATTTACAATTATTAAAACTTTATCAAGCATTTTAGCCATAGACTTATAAAAGTTATGTTACTTGTATAAAGGAATCACTCTTTCCATTTGACAAAAAATGTCGCGTTATACGAGGGTCTCCGCAATGTTCGTCTCGTGTTACTCGAGGGTCACCTGTACGACACTAGCAACTCGAGTAGTATTCGCGAGAAACAGAAAGGCGTGTGTAATAAAATGGCGCGCGTATGCACCATTGCCGTTTCATTCGTCTCCTCTCTTATTCCTTGATTGCCGAAGTCGAGGTCGCGGCGATAACGCGATATTCTACCGCAATTAAGATAACCCGCGCTGAATAACACGAGAACGGAGTCGTAATTAAAGCCGCGACGAGGAGAGAGTCGTCTCTCTTTCTCGTGTAAGTACATACGAGTTGCACGACAACGAGTTTGCCGCTGCAGCCTCCGTCGCTCGCTTACTTCCGCTTGATCCGACCGCACCTGCGCGACTCGTCTCGTCACGTTTTAGCGAACCACCAATAAACGCTCTCTTGTTCTACGGGAAGATCGAAAATTATGGATCAAGATTATTCTCTAGATCCACTCTCGAATCTGCTTCTCTCGAAATCGATCGTTAAATTCTCGCTTCATCCTTTAGCTATCGCTTCCGGCGAGTTCGAGAAAAGGCTACGAACGGTGTCGAAAAACCGAGAGATAGTAAAAAAAAAGCGAAAGAATGGTCATAAACGGGCGGGTTTATAAACGACGACGACGATGACGACTGGGAGCAAACACGGAATTAGAAATCGACCTCCATCGCTCGGCTGATCGACCTCCTCGCGTAGGTCGTTATGATAATTCGGTGAAACTGGAATTAGAGTATCCATTTTGTTGCTCGATCCTGCTCCAGGCTAAGATCTTCTAAAACCCAAGATGAGAGAGGACAGGAGAATTTATGTTTTCGGTAGACTGCTAGAACTGGTAGTGGCCTTTGGTAGGCTCAAAGATCTACGACCAAGGAAGATAGGAACATCGTATAAAGTCGTAATTTCTCGCTCTCAGGAACGCCCATACCAACGATGATTCTACGTTCTATTTCAAACAGATTAATTTCCAAGATTCGTTCGATTCGGTCCATCCCGCTAGATTTGCCCTATTTTCGAATATTTCCAAGAAACACGGAATATCTATAAAACGCTGAAACCTTTTGCTTTTAATCATAAGTTATCTCGAACGTGTTATCAACGATATTAATCGATCTCCAGCCAACAGTACCCATATCTTTGGACATTTCGCGAGATCACGATGACTCTAACGAATAAACGTTTCGAACCGTTCGCCACCAATACGATGAATCCAACGTCGCTTTCACGTCGAATCGCGTGAAATTCTACCTCGCTCTTAATGAGCTCTCGTAACGAGCTCGCTTTCGTTTTGGGAAACGCCTGGTAGAAAAACGAGCAAAGACGATGGAAGAAAAAAACGAAAGAGAAAAAAAAAGGAAAAGAAAGAAGGAAAGAGGAAAAGAAAAAGGACACCTCGGCAAAGACGGACGGCATTTATTTCCAAGCGCGTGGCACTGCACCGCACGCCTGAAGGCGACACTTATTTTCTCGTTATCGCGATTTCCTACTTTCAAGGAGGATTCGTCTTACGCTCCAACGTCGCCGTGTATATGAATAAATCGAACACAATGCATTATCGCGAAGACGTTCGCGTCGCGCAATTTACGATTCCGCGCGGAATCGCTGGACCATTCGCGGATCGTTTCTCTTTCTCTCTCGCGTTCTCTCTCCTTAGTACGTAGAACTACGTCGCTTCTCGCGAATAATCACCTGGACGATCGAGACGAATCGAATCTAACGAAGCATGGAAGTGTAATTATCTACAAAGGCAAAACGATCGATGCGACGAACAACGATGAGGTGGACGAGGACGATCTTCGGTTTACTACGCGAGACGGTGACATTTTCCTTGCATCGATATATCGCCGATAATTGCCCAACACAGGAGTCCGTTAGATCCATTCGAAGATAACTAAAGCACTCTGGATGATACAATCTGATTTATATTGGACACGATCCGGGTACACAAGCTGGTGAAGAGCTTTTAAAAGGCCTCCGCTATCGGAGATTGCGGAGGATACCGGAGTTAATTGATATTTTATTTAAATCCACGCTTATTCCAACGTACAACCTCGCCGACTATATTACGACATAAGCGACGGCATTAGGGAGAAGAGAGATTGAGAACGATCAATATTCAATGTTTCATTATATTTACTTGATTGCCGTTTATACGATTCCGGGATATATTGGAGTAACGCCTGCTTAGATGAACGTGCGACGAACGTGTTAATTAATTCAGGTGGTTAAGTCGTATACTAAACGTTTTGCGAGAAAATATAACAGCTTCCGGGACGTGTTTTGTAAATAGAAATCATGGAAGAAGAAATTATTCGGTAACGTTCGCCGAATTTCTTAAAAGACGATACATTCCTCGAAGTCAGCCATTATAATTTAGATTAGCCGATTAGGAATATGCGAAATGGACCGAATAATATAACCATATATATTCACGTACTCAGAAAAAATAACGAAACAATTTCTTCATTAAATTTGATCAAAATTTAGATACTCGCAGCAGCTATCATTTAATTTACAGACTTTCTTCTCGATCGCGAGCGTAAAGACGTATCTAAAAGATCGCAAGACACATTCCAAGTCGTAAAGATCGAGAAAGGGAAGTACCCTGTAGAATCCCCTGGATCTTTGAAGAGAGCAAAAAGCGATCTCTCGATCGCTCGACGCGATAGCTCGAGAGCAGAGTAGTCGCGTATTAGCGACAATTCGATCGAGAGTAGGCGGGCGAAAACCTACCGGAGTGGAAGATTCTAGGGCGGAGTGTACTTTCTCCGACGGCTCGAGCGGTCATAGGGCGTGAGAAGGTACTCGCGATGACGTCACACTCCCGGACCGACGCGCCGCGAAATAATTGCAGCCTCGTTGCAAGTGCCTGTGTCATTAGCCAACGAAGAAGAAGGAGGAGAAGGAGGAGATCATAGAATTTCGTGTCGTTGCCGTACGAAATGGTCATTAAATCATTATATTTATCCGTCAAGCCGCCTCGCCGGCAGCCTCTTGACCTCCCCCACCTCACGATCCTACTCGCACACGCGATACCGTACGCGACCGAGCGATAATCCGTTTTCAGCGATCGAGGGACGTCTCTCGTCCTTATCTATTTTTTGCTGCTGAGATTCTCTTCCTCTCTTAAAGGATCCAACACCGACAAAATTGTAAAAACGCTTCGCGGCAGCCTCCGTGTCTTTAAAAGCTGGCAGCTCGATGACGCGCGTTGCCGCCATGTACCGTACATATACGTGTCTTTTATGACACACTCGGCTGCCGTATAAATTTGTTTAATACCACTCGACCCTGAAACAACTGAGCACGGGTAATGGAATCTCCATATACGCGATACTTTATTGCGTCGAAAATTGCGCGACGTGGAACACCCTCTCCCCTCCATCACCGCTACCACCCTCTCTTTACCACGTCCCATCCTGAAGTTAAGGAAGGAGGGAGCTCCCAAAGAGATCCAACTACCGACGGAAAAAAGCACGCGCGACAATTTATTATGCTTTACTATTATGACCGAACGTTTTCTTCGTTTTTTTTTTCTTTTTTCGCGTCCACTCTGTGGTATTCGAGCTTACGAGCACACCGTAAGGTTCGGACCGCTCGTCAATATCGCCGGAAATTTTTCTCGTCCTCGAGACTCGATAGGGCTTTTAAAGAGGCATCAAGCGCGCCGATTCCGCGAGTTCCTCGTTAAAACTCGAGGAGCGTAATCTGCCGGTCGGCTTCGAGATCTTTGCCGATGACTCTTCGAACTTTCTTCTCTTTCTCTCTCTCTCTCTCTTTCTTTCTTTCTTTCTTTCTTTCTATCCATCTATTTATCTCTCTTCCTCTCCTTTCTCTACCTTTTTCCAGTCGAACCAGACACTTTGCACCTTCCGCGATATCGACCTTACTCCTTCTTCGATCTCTGAAAGCGGCAACCGCAAGCAGGCTATAACGATTCCTTTTCCAAGAAAAGATCGCGTCAGTACTAAACGGTATCCGTTCGGTAGTGATCGAGACAATACTTCAGTAAATATTTCTAAGTATACAATATTGTGGTATGTAAGAATCTACACTATCATAATTTTGTATACTTAAGTCGTTACTAAATCTCACCATCGGGGATATTCTTCTTTTTTCTTATATCGTTCATGTTGGCGAATCTCGTACCGTTTATTTCGAAACTAGTGTAAATGCAGTTCTTCTATACGAGATATGAAATAATTTGTATTCCAAATTTCTAAAAAAAAAAAATATTTCCGTAAGCTAAGATAGTCTGACATATGTACTTTGAGCAAAATTAACTTATAAAACTAATGAGATTAACGACCGTAAATAAGCTTATACTACTTTCATAATGAACGACTCATTAATATTGATATCGAGTATCTCAGTTTCGACATCTCTTCTTCGATGATTCTTCGATCTACAAGGATTTAATCGCTACAACACTGTCGATAAATAAGTTGTGTAAATTAAAATTAAAATTTAGACGAAACACAGAGCTAGTCGAGAAAGAACGAAATTCTCTTTATACAAGAAACTATGCACATTTTCTCACTCCTTTATACATTACACTAGCAAGAAAGAGAAGAAGAGAGAGAGAGAGATAAGCGTAGGGTAAAAGTCCGCAGGCGCGTATCGCCGCGTTTCTCCGGCGATTGTTATCTCCAAGCGATATATTAAGCGCCATTACCAGTATTTAGAAGGCGGCCTGTGCCGTGGCAGAGTTTGCGTCTTATCGAGATCGCAGGGCGCGAAACGTGGCTCGGCCCGCAAGCACGCAGCAGCCGATAAACGGAGATTAGCGCCCGAGTTCCCTTCGGGAATCGAACGTAATTACTCGTGAGAACGGAACAATGCTCGATTAAGGCCCCGATCGAGTTTCAAGTTAAAAGTAGGAGAAAGGGAGAGAAAAAGATAGAGAGGGAGAATAGCTGGCTCGAACTATACGGTGAATTTAAAACGGTGCCAAGTGGAACGAGTCTTCTTTTTTTATTTTACGGTCTCGATCGATTTCGAATACCAATTTAAGCTGGAATCTCTTATAATCGAAGAATTATACTCACCGAGATGCTCAGCCCGGTAGAAAACTGAAAACCGGTCGGCACGAGTCTACGATTCCTAATATAATCAAAATAATTTTCATTCGAAGCGCGTAAAATGGATTCCGTCCGGTGACGGGTCAACGTTAAGCCAAACAAATGACAGCCTTTTTTTCTTTTTTATTCTAAAAAAAGCCTGTCCTTCATCGCATATGTGTAACGCAAAAGAGAAGATGAGGCAAAGGCAACGATCTCGTGTACGGCGACGACGCGTGTGACATTCCTCGTGACTGGTTTTTATCCGACGCGATAGAAAGCACCGTAGCTATCATAAATATACTCTGCTCTGTCTCTGTCACTCTCTTCCTGCTGAGAAAGAGAGGAAGAGAGAGAGAGAGAGAGGCAGCGAGAGCACAAGGCAGACTACATTTAATTTTTGCTGTAATAAATAGCGACGGTGCTGAATCGATACATAAGTACCCAAAGAAGAACGGTGAGGCACATTCGAAGGCTAATTAACGGAATCCACCTTCGTAATACCGTACGTATTCTGAATAATTTCTTAATAATCGTCCTCGTATTCGTGTTTCGGAATAATATCATAGACAAATAAACTCTACTTTACGATCGCGTGTATATACCAATACCATACATACATAGCTATCCTTGGTTTAAATAAGTTATGATAATCGAGTGAAAGTTACTACTCGCTGGGAGATCGAAGAAGACCACGCGCGTCTCTAATTACGATACCGATAAAGATCGTAAAGCATTCTTGCGATATCTTAATGCGAGAAATCCGTACGATTTAGTCCTACCGTATGTATACGCGTTCGTATAGTACAACTACTTGTTGGTGATAACTAACCAGCCTGATTCTCGTTACAATTTCCTTCCGACATCGTTCTTATCTACTTACCCGCACGTTTTCTTAACGATATCGTTTCTAAGGCCCCATTGCCAGACGCATTCGTCAAATCGAGGGAATTCTCGAGCATATCGGCGAAAAGGATAGCGAATAGATTATACTACCGTATTTTCGAGTTTATGGGCGAAGGAGAAGATTTAGCGATTCTGACGGAGCGTAGAGAGACACGAGGAGGAGGAGGATATCGGATCGGACACGCACACAGGTACACGTAAGCTCACCAGTCCCGCAGTAAATACACGATGGGAGCGGTGTTCGATATATATTTGATAAGGTGGTACACGGCCGGTCGAGCGCTGACAAATCGCCCTGAGATCGGCGAACCGATATCTCGGGACCCGACGACGCGCTGATACACCGATGCATCATGGTGGATCCAAATAAAACGCATTCGAGAGCGCTGCTTCTCGATCTCGAACGGGGAAAACTACCCTAAGCAACCCTAACCGAGCGACGCAGATCGATCTTCTTCGCGGCACTCGCTTCCAGGATCGTTGTAGCAGTTTATCGTGCTCTTTCTCTACGTGTAGCGAGCACGTGTGCGTTGTTTGAAGTTTGCGAGTGTGTTAAATGGAAATTGATAGAGCTTCCTCTAACACTTTCTCTGCCACGCGAAGTTTTAACCTTGCACCAGTGGACCACAGTATAAATTTCATATTAAAAATCTGGTCACCGGAAACCATCATGGCTCCAATGAAAAGACAATCACCGGTTCCATGGGACCACCGTGGCAGGGAAAGTGTTAACCCTCTATGGGCGCCCGTGTAACTTTCATGTCACATTTTAATTTATCGACATTTTACCAAGTACCTAATTATAGCTTTTTTTATGAAATGGCGCATAAATCTTAATTCTATAACGTTGCCAAGACAACCAATCAACGTAGGTTTATAACTGCTGATTTTTCGTTGACCCAATATTTTTGGATTTAAAACAAAAATTCGGCCCATAGAGGGTTAAAAAAGGAATTGTTATTTTTTAGTAATAACAAGAACAACTCACGAAATAAAAATCTACAGAGTACACGAAAGATCTTATTTAACCCATTGACGCGAGTTTGGATCGCACCCTGTCAAAGTACCTGAACGGCGGACCGGATGGAAGTAAAGAAAAAAGAAAGGAAGAGTCGAGAGAAGCGTAAGAGCGATCTCAGGCTTGCGAGGAGGAGAGATCATAATGGAGCGATGGGTCTTGGCGTTTCTCCAACGGGAGATCCTCTCGATTCTTCGCGCGAGCATATCTCACCCAGAGATCTCGGGGATCGTGCGCGATACGGCGAAATAATGCGAGATAATCTTCGGCATGGGCGAAAGAGCAGAAGAGAGATCCTTTACACCCACTCGAATGTACGAACGAAGCACGGAGGAAGAAGATCGATAATCGCACGGGTCCTATCCTACATGGTGAAAAACCTCGCGGTAGTCCAGCTCGCGCGCATGGTGAGTTTCGAATCGTCGAACGTTGGGATCAAAGCACCGCCTTCGAAAGATATCGAGAGACGAAGATCGTCGAACGATGATGGAAAGGTGCGCGATCGGTTGAACGCTGTCACGAGCACACGTAACATCCAATTCTCCTTGGCTTCCACCATTAATAACGATCCTGCCTCTTACGTAGCTCGAGCACGCACGTACGCAAAAAGCGCTTCTTAATAAACAATAACATATTTCACGACTTCGAAACAGTTATATCTCATTACGGGTTCTTGCTCCTGGTTGAGATCGTACGAAGTGGTCTTGGGAACTTACCTTTTCTATCTTTACTAGTCCTTTTCCTCTTTCATTTGCTCCTTCTTCTTCCGGTTACCTCTACGCATATTCTTATTCTTTTCGATATCGACGTTAAGGTTATAGGATCGTCTGATACGAGTCTAAACACCTGTCGGTGAAATGGGTCGTCGCGTAATTAAAAGCGAGATCCACACCTCGTCCCATTGAGAGAGAAAGGGATAAAAGATGAACCCGGGATAATTAACGACGCCTCGAGTTACTCGATAATCGCTACCTGCGAATCTCGAGTTGTACTGTAATCTTCTCTCTCTCTCTCTCTCTCTCTCTATCATCTCATTTCTTTTTGCGTTCAAAATCTTGTCGATGGAATAGGTAAAGCAACAGCTTCGAGTTGATTGCTATCCTTGACCCAATTACGTTGCTTGGTTCGGTGTACCTAACATAGGTCTCACAGAAGATGGTCTTTGATCTCGATTTCATCTCGACACGAGACCTCATCGTGTTACTCGTCTCTATTGGAGTAAACTCAGCGGGGAGTCGAATTAGTTGAGTTTGTTAGACACTTAATGTGTAACACAGACACCGGAGCCACGTCGATCCTCGTGCGTCCCATGAGCCTACCGGTGTGGTCGACATAAGAAAGTATAAAAGTCGGTGAGATACGATCGAGCGGCATTCCAGCTCATACTTTATCGTCCTGTCGCCTATGAATCCTGAAAGCAAGAAAGTATACAGTATCATATCCCGCTCGCTCGCTTTTGTCCGTCTAAGTATTTTAATTATTTCGATGTTCCTGGCGCCACCGCGCCGAAATTACGGCACACGATTTCGAAGCAACGACGTTACATCGTCGTAACAACGATCGGATGGGCCATCGTACCAGCCATCGGAATTTCTCATCTACAAAATTCTCTAAGGCGCGTTCCTTCCACGCGTATCGCTTCGAATCTCGTTTTTTTCAACTCACGACCTTACAAGATATCGTCCGTTCGATAAGCGTAAGACATTCTTGTCAAAACTCTTGTTTTCATTTTATTTTTTCTTCCTCTCGTTCGGTAAGAAAACAAAACGAAACAAATTATTTTAAGTGGATTGATCGCTCGAATAAAAAATCCGTACCCATATTTCGCCAGCCACTACGTATCCTCTTACACGTCCGACCTTTGATCCATAATTTAGAAGATACCTTACTCTCGATGGACTCGTTGAGAATCAAAGATCCGCTAAACTTTCAACGTGTCATCGACTCGTGCGAGCGTGAAGCGAACTAGAAAGGTTGCTGCGAAGCTAAAAGAGAGAGAGAGAGAGAGAGAGAAGGTTACAAGGAGCGCGTATGCCGGAGCCACGAGTGAATACCTAATTAAGATCTTAATTACTCCTACCTGGTATATAGGAGCGTTTCACCTTCGACCGACTCCCACGATGCGGTTTATAAGATTGTTAATATCATCATTTATATCTCGGTAATGCGAGATCGTTAGTGTCCCGAAGCACCGTTTATCAGCCCGCCGCTCGTTGGTATATAAAGCGATCAACCCCCTTTGCGCGAGCAATTCATTCCAACCCTTTTCATAAGCCAGTTTCACCAAGGTCTCGCACAAAGGCTCGATCGTTTGAACAGCCGCGATACCTCTTTTACGATAAATAACGATAATTAACGGCAAGAACCATTCTTTTGAACGATCACCGATGCTTCGATGCCCGCGTAGAATAAATTCAAGATCGACTTTGAATTAGTCTCTATTCTTGCGAAGAAAAGTGAGTAATAGCTTGAAAAGTCATACATATTTTTGGAACTTTGAACCATAGACATCAACTTTCCGTAATATAATAATGATTAAGCTCAGATTCTCCAAAGTAGTAACGATACTTTATGATCTCGGAAACTTGTAATCGATTACAATCGAGAGTTTCACCGTAGCGTAGATTTTGATCGTACGGGAAGTAAAATGTCTCGTATTTCCTATCGTATCTCGTGTCACCCTCGCAAAAATAAAAGGAAGATGAGAGTTAGGCGCGGACGAGGAAATTATCGCAGCTTTCTCGCGCGACGCGCTGTAAATCATGAGAGCTTCCATTTCTCATACGTCGTCGTAGAGTTTTGAGCACGCAAACGATATCGTCGAAGCGTACATTGCGTAAAGACTCGCGACATTCCTCGAAAAGCAATTTTCCTCTCTTCCTTCTTTCGCTTTCTCTCTTGGTGCGTCAACTTCGTGACGATGCGAAGACGATCGCGCAAAAGGACACCCGAGTAGCGAGCAAGTAGAACCATTAAAAAAAAAACGAATATACTCTCGACGGCTAGGCAACGGGTCAACTATGACCCCGGACTCGTCCCGAGCGTGATTAATAAGTCATTCATTAATATAAATGAATCCTCCCGGCGCGAATGATTTCATGATGAATCGGTTGCATTTACCGGTACGCGAACGCCTGCCGGGTGTGAACGTAGCGTCATACGCGGAAAGTACGAAGCCTTAGATACAGCTCTACCGAGTCTTCGAGAGTTTATATTCAAATTCTCAGACGCCGTCTGAGAAACCAAACCAATGGAACAAGAACTCTCGAATCTTGAGAATCGTTTATTAATTAACTCGCTCCGTGACTCGTACGGTTACTTTATTTTACTCGTTAACCGGTATCTTACGTGTAACAAAATATATATTGCTGAAATTAAAACCCGTACACCAATTGATTTGTGATATTAAACTTATACATGGAATAATGACCAAGTCTGTTATGTATGAAAAACATTAATTAACAACAATTTTCAGTTAATATTTTCTGACGACCTATTCAAAAGGACTTAACAAACGTAATATCGTTAGAAACGTTCACGATAGGTCACTCGAGACTAAAAATATCTTTTCGCAAATACACACAGACACTCGTTCGATAAAAATCAATCGGTGCAGTTACGCGTCTATCAAAGTTGCTCGTGCTCCTCATTCCGAACGACTTTAACCGTTCCCTTCGAAAATCCGTCCTCCTGGTGACTCGTTAAACCTTCATCCATCTTATTATCTTCCCAGAGAGGTATTTAATACAGCGAGAATATGCTAGAACGAGAGCCTGACGTGACGAGATAGGAATATAGAGGAGAAGTAGATGAGAGAGAGAAAGAGAGAAGGGAAGAAAGGAGCAAACATCAGCTTCGCTTATGTAATTACGCGTACTCTTTTACTTCGTTCGAAAGATCCTCCAGGCTGGAAAAGGGCGCATGCTAGCTCGCACACGGGATCACCGTACCTATATACTCTCGAGCACAAAGAAAGCAGGTGTCGAGTTTCGATTTCTATGGACAATTAGCGCGCGCGCGCGCGCGAGAGCACGAGCGAGCGCCCGCTTCGCTCGTTTTCTCCTTCTGGCGCGGATAAATAGAGAGGGAGAGGAAAAGAGAGGGTGGGGAAAGGTGGGTTAGGAAAGGGGAGAAGAGAACACGGCACTGAAAACTCGTAAGGCACGGTGTGTGTGCGCGCCATGCGCCTCCGCCGGCGCGCATTATGCGCAACCCCGTGAATGCACCTGTCAGTGGTCATCATTCAACAGCTTCATTGACCCTAGGATCAATTGGGATGCAGTGATTCTCACGCTCGCGACAGGACCATGCAACGACGTCGAATCGTTGTGGATGCCGTTTAAAACGACTGACAGGCACTGTTCGACGGGGGCGGGGGTTAATGAGACACGTTGATTGGCTCCGGGAGATTCATCGGGTGACTGACATTGATCAATTTTTATCCTATCTTATTTGCATACAACTAGCGCGCACAGCCACTGGCGTAAACTCGGACTCTTCTATAGCCTCTCGTCTGACCGTACTAGGGAGAGTTACTACTGGGAATACGTGGCGGCTGCTTCCTATAGAGCAACCGTAACCCTTTTTACGTGATCGTCAGTACGATGAAAGGAAACGGAAGAAACGAAGGTGGATACCGTCGAGTCTTTTATGTCGTCGTTTCTTTGCACTGGTCCTTTCGTTATCTTTGATTTTTGTTATTTAAAATTGATATTAACGAAATTTAGTAGTATTTTATAAATATTTATAATAAATAAGAAACTAAGAGAAGCGTGAAAATGTACGAGCGCTTTACGATACGTAATTATATTAAAAATGTCCTGATTAAACGTATGATAATTTTAAGGTAAGTTGAGTTTGAGAATAGGGTAAATAAACAATGAGAGTAGTGGTAAAAGGACAAGGTTTAATTGCAGAAAGCCACCGACGGTCTACGCCAATGAGTCACGAATACTCGCCAAGTTTCAGGACAAGTATCCTGCAAGAGCCATGCCTCGTTCGCGTTTGCTATTCGCGCATAATCCCCGACGGCTAGATACGTACGAGGTGACTCGTGGCATTCTGGAGAAAAATTTCGCGGTAACGTCCGATAGTCGATGTGTACCCGGTGATCGATCGTTTCTCCGTCGGAGTTGTTATTGCATTAATCTCTACCGAAGTCAATCGGGACTTCGTAAGATCGCCGATAATTAAATTAGACTCCATTGATTCCGTGGCAATTAAAGCACGCGGTTTCACCCAACTTCCCCCTCTCTCTCTTTCTTAAAGCGAATATACGTCAGAACGATACCGGAACTAAACCAACGAAGCTGAACATTTAACTCAAACGTGTCACGCTCCAACGAATCGACAATGACGAACGTTTTAATGTATATTATTTTCCGATAAGCCGTTCGTTAACCCCATTTTCGGTAGGTGAAATCTCAAAGGCGAGTTGAAAAGCAGAAAGGGAAAGACATCGATCGCGCTCGAGCGGTAATAAAGTTCGAAGTGTAATCTAAAAGCACGTACTATAAACCTGTACCACTCCCGCGCCCGCTCGTTCACTCAGGAATTGTAAAATTGTTGGTCGAGGAGAACACGAATGGCGGAGGCTAGAAACTCCGCGCGACGCCGTAAAGATAAGCGAAGCGCGCGCGCGGACTCGACCGCGGGCATTATCGATGGCTTCTTTCTCGTGCTCTACGCTCGATTAAGTAAACACCGGCCATTGCCGGAGCGTTACGTATCTACACGCTCCACCTCCATCCTTTTTACCTCGGTGTAACAGGTATCTAGTAGACGATTATTTTTATATTTCCTTATCATTTCTTTTTCTTTTTTCTTGTGAAGAGTAGAAGTTATAAAAGTGCAAGTAAAGGGAAAGCTTGAGATTGAAGGAAGTATGTTAAAAATTGAACAGTTATGGAGATATTTGGTGAACATTCTTTACATTCGTCGTTATTTTTTATTTTTAAATTATAACACTACTGTGTAATTTGAAGTCAATACCCGTTACGGGAATAGAATCAGGAAATTCATATTCTATGTACCACAAACAGAAACTATAAATTCATCCCACTTATCCAATCCCATATACCTAGAGTTTTCTTCTTGTTCGTTTTACACGTAATTTGTAATTTAAGAAAATATTTCATCAACCAAGTTTTATGCTTCCATTGATTTCGATAACATTCTTTCTTCTCTTTCCGTTATTTTTTTCCAAACGTATCCCTCAAAATGAATGTCCCCCTCATTTGGATCGCTCTACGTAAGAGGTCTCGTTAACTAGCGATTCTTAACTCTCCTTCGCTCCTGTAGAAGATTTCCCGTAATCCGAGCGGGAAGCGCCCGTAGATCCTAAGATTTCGAGGTATCGCGGTAGGAGAAACGCGATACGCCGATAAAACGAGACGGCCCGGCTCACCGCCGTGAGAAACCTATGTAGAGAAAAGGAAGGAACGGAGGAGGATGGAAGATAGAAGAACGCAAGATGAAACAAAGAAATAGGGAAGGTAGGAGGAGGGTAAGGGGAGCAAGAGATAACGAGGGAGTTGAAAATAAAATCAAATAAAATAATCGATCAGGCCGATCGTAAAGTTCCGGCACGACGCAAATGAGTCGTTAAAAGGCCGGAATACACTCCCGCTGCGACACAAATACCTCATCCTTTCTTCTTCCTCCTATGCGATTCCATTAACGAAAGTTCAATCAAATTAGAAAACTCAAATTTGAACTTTGTTCTAATTTAAACAATTCCGGCAAAATTTCATCCGGTGTACCGAGAGGCGAACGTTAAACCGATCGAAAAAAATTCCTTTTATTCGCGATGGTAGAACTTCGGTTACACGCAAACAATAAAAATACAAACATGAGCGTGAGTGGGATTTGAGCACGAGACGCCAAAGAAGGAGAAGAAGTAACATAAACTTGGCTCGAGAAAATCAATCCGGCTGAAAAGCTGAGAGCCGAATGGTTCGATGCGAATCGTGACCTTCGACCTGGCACCGACCAACTCGAGATGTCACAGAAAGTCACGTGGCCGGAATACAACGTGACGCGCCGTGAAATACCCTCCTAATGGGCAAGCGGGATGCGTTCACGCACGCGGCCACCGTCATCGTCGTCCAACGTCGCCGTTCGAGTCCTTCGAGAAGCCCGCGACGTGTCGCGACCCGTACCGGCAGGTGCAACGATCTTCGACCTGTCACACATAAGGGCATGAACATGCAAGAAACGAACGATCATTTTTTAACCGCGTAGACTTTGATATACCTACAGGATAGGTTTGTAAATGAAAACGGTTTAACAATCCCCTGATTTATGGTTGAAATGAAAAAGTCCTATAATGCGGGAATGTTCCAAAGAAAATGTTCAATTTCTATTGTTACTCTCATTGTCAAGAAGAATTTGCATTTACACGTAAGGGTTTAAGATATTCGAATGTTCTGGTTGAAATACACCATCCTGTATACAACTAGGTTGGTAACGACCGATAGAAGCATAAAAGATAAAACCGGTGGTGCTTGATAATAGGGGTAGCACGTGCATTATTATAATACATTAGGCATATGGAGATACAAAGAAAATGTAATATTTTTTTAAACTTAAGCAGGTGTACCTGCTTGATCGAGCGTGGCGGAATAGCTACCTACATTCATTTCAAACACCTTTCCTAACGAGATTACAATTTATACTCACACGTAATAGAATGATAATATAAATCGTAGATCGAAATTTATTAGCTTCCATTCGTGTGATCTCGTCGAAATGCTGGTATAATATATTTATATTGCTGATTTCAAAACAAATTAGCTTGTACTAAAACTAACTACTTTTCGTAACACGTATCTTTTGAAAAGCATCGTATATTTCAGTAGTACAATATCAGAAACAATTTCATCAAGAAAAATGTCCTTACATGCTCGTCGTTTTTTCTCGATCCCGGCAAAAAACGCAAACGAGCATAAGGCATGTACAATTACCGTGCAAATGTAATTATTATCAGGCCGCATACGGGTCCGCTTTGTGGTCGGCACGCAAGAAGATGAGCTTTTATATTACCGGGCTAAAAACGGCGTTTCAATTAACAGAGAATGAAAAGCGCGGCGCAAAAGCGCAAAGAACTGCCTCTATGAATTGGAACGCGTACGTTGCGTCGGAGTAGGTATAATAATTCTCACGTTAGAACGAAGCAGCGTTCTTTGGGTTTCCACTCGAGCTACAAAACCTATATGAAAATATTTGCATAAGTTCCCTACTACTTAAACAACTGACCAAATGAAAACTCTGATGGGAACTCAAAGAATGGAACTCACTCGTATTACGTTTAATCGAGACAATATAATCAATCACTCTAAACAAAAACTCTATGAAACGGACGCTAAAAGGGATGTAAGAAAAGTGATCTAAAGTTCGATCATCAGTTTCCTATTTCTCAAAGTAGGAAGCGTGCGCACGCGCGCGAGCATAGCGAAAACGTTCTCTGGCATCCTTAGAAGCATCCCGCTCGTACGAGAGAGCTAATGGTCTAAGGTACGAGCATTCACGATCCTGCGGGCGCCCGGCAATTACATTATTAATAGAGATATTACTCCCTACGCTCGAGCATTACGACATCGTAACGTCGTAGGAGAGAACGTGCATAGTTCTCTCTCTCTCTCTCTCTCTCTCTCCCTCTCCGGCGTGTTCTCTCGAACTCGATGGATGGACTCGATGGATAGGCACGATGGATAAGACCCGCCGATGGATCGGCAAAGGGTTAAAAGAGAAGGCATTAGGAGAGAAGGTGGAGGATATACCGCGACGCTATTCAACGTGGAGGAGGAGTGGGGAGGGGTGGGAAGAGGGAGGAGCGCGAAGGAGGTCGGATCGACGGCGCAGATTGATCGCGCTAATCTGTTTCTGCCTGGACCACACATGACGCTAACTTGAAATTTTCTACACCGCTAATCCCATCGGAGCTCGGATAATGCGCTAATATCGGGGTATACCGAATATATCGTTGATCGCGTGCGCCAGATGGACGTAGACTCTTGCCGAGTCATCAGCGAATTCCTGCCCCATCCATTTGAGATATGTTCTTCTCTTACGTTACTTCCGAAGCTAATCCCCACCGTTGGCTGCCGTTATTATCCGTTCGATTCTCCCGCGAGTTCCGATCGCGGGACACAAAAGCGAAGGAGCTGGAGCGTAATCGCGCGTGCACCTCGAATAACACCTGGCGATATTTTTTCGAGCAACTGCGGAACGATGTAGAGAAGGAGGTGGAGATTGGAAGGGAGAAGAAGGGCTGCTAAGGAAGATTGGAGGGGGGGGGAAGAATACGAGGAGGACCGACGACGTACAGAGAATACGAATGTGGAAAGGATAAGAAAGGATAGGATAGGATAGGATAGGATAGCGTAGGATAGGATAGGATAGGAAAGGAAAGGTAAGGTAAGGTAAGGTAAGAATAAAACTAGGCGCGGTGGGAGTAAGTCCGGATGGCCTCCATTCTCGTCACTGGCTGCGAAGAGGACGGCGCCGACCAATCGGCAAACGTTGCCTCTGGCCTCACCTCCCCTTGTCCTCCAGGCCTGTCGTGTGGATAGCTCGCCACGTGTGTATGTGTGTACATCAGGAGGAAGATCTTTTTAAAAATTAAGCCTCACCTGCCTCAAAGAGGGTCGGAGGTCACTCTCGAGCTGCCGCTGCCGCTGTCGTCGTTGTCCTCGTCGTCTTCCTCGAGGTCGACGATGTCCGAACGACGACGCCCCTGAAAACACTGTCTCTCTCTTTAACCCATGAATCATTTCTTTTATTCTATAGCAGCTAATCAAACGTAATTGGGGCGGATCGTTAATGATAGATAAATAGTCGTCTCGCTGTGTAACAACTAACCATATGTTCAACAAATTATTGGAGTTCTCGAAGATTATTATTTTGTTACCACTATGCATGATTTTATTACCTACCGTTCCATATTTGATTTGAATCGATAAAAATGTAAAACTATCTGGAAACAAATACATTTATCTGGCATACATTGCATCCGGCATATATTATAATCAAAAAATGAGCTCTGTATACCGTAAATCTTTACCAGTATTAAAAATTTCAAAGATCCTGGGTGATTGCCACGCACTGACCAACAACCTACATATACCATTTCGTTTAACGACGTTTTTCAAATACATATATAAGTATAATAAATCGTGCTCTCTAAAAGATCAAAACACCGACACTGTACCACTGCCGCCATTATTTCGCAAGCCAGATCGTATTATTTTCTTACGACACGCGCCTAACGGACGTATGCAAAGTAGCGTATGGCATTGCTCCTCGTAAATAAGAAGAAACGAAAAGATTCTTTTCCAACTCAGCTTGCATTGTTTTTTTTCCTATTCCCGATGTACTCGACTCGCGACCTTTTCGAAAAGTTCATGGTAGTAGCGATTTAATCCCGTTACTATTATTGTGCGATCGAACTTGCGTTTGTACATTATGTATACGACGTGAACGCGTAAAGCAAACGAAAGAAGAATGCTCGAGCACACTTTTACTCGCGAATGGTATAATAATAATCGACGGAGTTCGACGTGTTGTTCATAATCTTGGATTAAGGACGGTAGGTACGATTATTCTCGCAATCGCATCGGAGTCACGGCAGCGAGCATGTAAAACAAAAAGCCGAGACGTTAATGAGACGGCGCTCGATCTCCCTTCTCGTCGTCGTCGTCGTCGTCTTTGTCGTCATCGTCGTCAAAGTCATGGTGGAGGGGGGTGAAGATGATCGGCCACACGACGAAGATGACGGAGGATCGTCGACAAGGTACCAGCGTGTTTCTCCGTGTTGGCAGCAACAACGGCAGCGGCGGCATGCTACGAGACATAATTCTCCGAATCTCATTACCACCTGCCTTTAATAAGGCACGATCGCGCAACCTGTTGATGATCGATTTTGAAATGACGCAGAAAGCAAATAAAACGCAAAGGTCGTTCTCGCTCTCTTTCGATATCTGCGTGCGTTCCTTCGTCCTTCTCTCCTCGAGTTCTTCGAGATTTGATGACGTGTGAAATGGTGCAGTGTAGAATATGATAAAACATAGCGAATATTAATGTTGTATGAAAAAAAAAATGTGTCGTGATTTAGTGCAAACAGTGGTGAAAGGATACCTACTTCCTATGCATTTTGAAAAGTACAAAAGGTTAATGAAAAAACGAACGGGATTATTCTACGATCGAACGTAAAGTAAAACTAAGAAGGTTACGTGAAAGGTAACGCGCACGACGACTATATAATACAATTTGTTATCCTTTAACGATCTTTACCTTTCTTTTATGAAATATTTATTATTACTTAAACGCCTTTAATGCTTTCATAATTTATCCTACAGTTTCCATCTGCGTTTCTTTAACGGCGATCGATCAGAGAGGTTTCAATTAAAAAGAAATCAGTCATTGGCTCAATTTTTATCTATTTCTTTTTTCTTCGTAATACCTTTATGACCCGGCGCAAAGCGTGGATCGTTCGAACCGTACGAGAGTCTTCGAATGCGCGAACAAGCGCGCGCGCGCGCGACGTATCGAAAGATTACAACAGCGCTCGTAGCGTTTGTCCTGACTTAAATGTCAGCGGCACGTAACGTCTATTACCCCATCTACAATGCGAGCAACGCTAATTCGTTTGTCGCTTGCCGCTCAACGTGTCGGGCTGTAAACGGTAAATTTTCTGTCGCCTTAGAATTACGTTCGCGACGAATACGAAATAATCGAAGATAGAATACGTTAAATTTCTAATAGGATACTGACTCTCTCCTTCGTATTACTTTAAAGTAGCAGCATCGATGAACGTGATCAAAAAGGGATTGGGGTAACGAGCAAAATTGATTTTGTGGGCAAAATTCTATCAAGAATTATATCTAAATGTTATTACGCGTAGGTCATCTCATGTCAAGTAATCCATGGCAAATTCAAGTCTTCACATTTGACATATTGCGAGTAACGTTAATAGCGTTGCCATATCGAGACGTTAAAATTCTATCTAAAGTAATTTCAAAGTTACGAGATCAGAAAGATTTCAGAAACGTTCGTGATCTTCGTCGATGCCGCAAATGAAATTATCGCGTCTCGAGATCCACCCGCGCCTCTCATATTCTCTTCGGTCGCTCCATCGTCGCGTCGTCTGTGGAGAAAGGGACGTGGTTACATAATTGATTTGTCAGCGAAGAGATTACTTCTTAGCTTTATTACTTATCCGTCCTACTCGATGACTACCCAATTATTGAGACGCGTAGCAACGTTCGCACCAGTCTATACCTACACCGAGATACGTTTCGTCCTCGATTCAAAAAAGAAGGATCTTTCTAGGGTGAGAATAAGAAGATAGATACACAAAGGATAGTATATACCTACTCTGGCAACAATCGATTAAAAAGATTCAAGCGACTCTCGATCAGAGGACGCCGACTTTCTTTTTTATTCATCGAGTATATCGAATTAGCGATGGCCGTCGGCCGGTCGTCAGTAAAGAAAGGCGAGCGAGAAATCGAAGTTCGCGCGCGCGCATCAAATCGATGATCCTTCTCGATCTTGACGGAATCCTTTCTATGATCGAGAATCGACGAAGGGATCTCGCGAAAACGTTAATAATAGCGGTGCGTATGTTACCACGCTCGAGAAAACGCCGTCGTCGTCTTCGAAGTACGTGAAAGCGCCGCCGCGTCCACGTCTCCCGCAGTCCTCAGTGTCGAAGAGGTCGATTAACGTCGATACATCGTTCGTTCCAAGTGTCGACGCGCGATAACGCTCTTACGAAATTCCAAGCGCATCGACCGTCAATCAGTCGCTGTTTTACGACTTCGTTCGACAAGCAATAAGACTGCAATTCCTTCTCGTTCGACGCGCGTTCTCCCTTCTTCTCCGTCTTCTTCTTTCTACTATGAAAAACAATAATTCATAAATTACACTCTCAGTTTTCTCCTACCGTTCTCGATTCGCGATATGGCAATCGATTAGGAACATTTAAGTAGGCTAGACTTTCAAAAAGTAAAAAGAATTGATTCTTTTATGGTCGGTGTTATTGTGTTTTGAATTTACAAAGTTTCAAACGAGTCCCAAACCGAAGCTACGAATCCTAATATTTATTCTATTTCGATAACAAAAATTTTGATCGAAAACCTATTTAAATTGATTCCGAAGCCTTAGTAGCGTCACTCGACCGAACGCCAGCATATCCTTTCGGATCTCCCTTCTCAAAAACTTCCTTCATAAATTCCTACCCTCGCGGATAGACACCCAATGCATAATATCGGGAATTTCATTGGTCGTTGCGTAAGCGCGCGCGCGTGCACGATTAATCACGCTAATTACGAACGACAAGAATAATCGCTCTTTACGTTTAATAGTCTCACCCAAGGGTTAACGATTTTCTTTTTAAAACGTTTCCCCTCCTTACGGAACGCCGTCTTTCATTCTCGATAAGTATCGCTCATTAACCGATCTCCTTTGTATCCTTTAAACGAATACCCCGGTGCAATATTAATTGCGAATTACGATTAATTACAAATCATTGGCGTCGAAGCATCAAAGTAAATTAGCGAGAGAAGCAAAAGTGCCAAGGAAGAGAAAGAAAACTCTTCGTCGACACGGGAATGGCGTGTACGATGAGAATTTCTTTTTCAATTCACGAGATTCTGCGAGACGTATCGGCCGAGGATCTCCCGAGAGGGAAAGAGTGAAGGGGAGAGGTGGAGGGCTGATTCTACTTCAAATATGAGCCACGCCTATTCTCCTCTAGCCCTTTTTCTTCTCCTCTCTCTCTCTCTCTTTCTTTCTTTCTCTCTTTCTTTCTTTCTTTCTTTCTTTCTTCCGCGGTACCCGACCTTTGACCCACGGTTGTAACCTCAACTCGCTGCGCCCGCGCACGCAAGCTACGAACACACGTACTACTCGCACGCACCCACGGACACCGTAATACAGTGAGAGAATACTGCGAGCGAGAACGAGCTGAAACCAAGGCGCGCTGGGAAGGCTCTCGTAATTGAAGAATAGCGGATTTCAACGTGTCTATGTATAAATATGTGTGTGCTGTATAGCCTCCTCTAGAGTGGAAGCCTCGATTTTTTTGTCATCGCAAATAAGTTACGCGGGAAAATCCCATAAGCCGTTGATGCGAACGAGCGTCCCGTTGAAACTCATACCTCTCCGGTGTTGTTATCGAGCGGTCGTTACTCGATACGACTGGTATGTACTTTACGATCGACGAATTTATTACAAATTTTTCACTCGAACTCTTGATACGTTGATCCGTTTTATTCGAAACAAAATCTTGTCCACATTCGTTATCGGCTAATGTCAGACTACGCGACACGTTCGTATCTCTCTTCTATCTGTTTCTTTCTTTTTGTGGGAGCGTTGTAAAAGATTAAACAATCGTATCGTTCGCATCACTTTTTATCCCCTACTGTTGCTTCGAACGGTCAAAGGTTAGATTCTATGACTATAACGTTTCGCGAGACTTTCCATAATCGTAATTATCAGCCGATCGCCGTAGAATTCCAGCTCGCGTTCTAGCCAGACAGAAGATCGGGCTGCATCGCCTTATATGTGGTGACATTCTTTAACCTTCTCGAGTACGTGACAATGGGACCTTTTATGGTGGATAACAAACGATTGAAATTCATGTAAAACGACGATTTGCTCTTGAGCAATGATCGAAATAAACGTTCTTTTACGGAGTAACTGATACCATGCAGTTTCTATTTCTTCTCCATGTTGCTATATACGTTTATAGTAACGTGGTATCTGCTCGTACGTATTTTTCTCCGTGCAATGAAATAACCTTTAGAAATAATATTTCTACAAACGCACTAGAGTAAATCAAATTATATGGCATACCTAAATTAAGAAATGAAATAATCTCAATTATTTAGTGTAATTTTTTGCAAAATAGAACAGTGAAATAACTTACAAAACATGACTGATCGCGAGCTTCGCGGTATAATCTTTAATTTACGAAAGATTGTAAAACTAACGAACGCGCCTATGGATATATCACGGGTAAATCGTCGAGAGGCTCGAAAGTACGGGCCGTTAATCTGCAACGTGACCGTCGACGAGGCCGCTGCCGTTCCACCACCCCCATTTCACGGCGCTCGAACGCCGCGAAAATTAGCTTATTAAAATAACAATTACGGAATACCGTCCGGCCATTGTACGTCGTGTCAAGGGTTAAGCGCCAGTCGTTGTAACTTAACGGAGATACGTGGTGCAGGTACTACACGAGGACCGACTCACGAGTCTCGCCTTATTCGTGTTCAAATCTTCGGGTCATATCTATCGTACGAGAATTGCCAATTTTTAGACTAACATTTTTCAAAGAGTGTATGTAAACTCGTCAATAATAACGACAATAACGGTATGTATGTTTAACGTGAAAATTGAGCCAATCGATTGGCAACAACTGTACAAATTGGACACGGTTCTTTTTTTATATCACACCTCACTCTTTCAGTTACTACCACGAAACAATTAAATAAAGTCTACAAGCTGAAGTTCCGGTCGCCTATGACCTCCCAACAATCAACAACTTAATCTTGGCACATTCTATGCTTCGTAATCCCACGCATAATAGAAGATCGTCAATCACAAAACTGAAATCATATATCATATCATCCTGAACAGAACTCTACTCATAGAAACGCTCGATGTAAAGCATCCGATGATGTGATAATTGAGACGCAACGAACTAAGATTCCGAGAACGTGTGAAAAGCTGCTAGAAAATAGTAAGAAATTAAAAAAAAAAAAAGCTTATAAATCCGCGAGATCTTAAGCAAACGAGGCATAATTTAAATGGAAACCACTTAAAAGAGGCTCTTCGTTCTCGCTCGCGCGATCCACGGAGAATTCCACGCGATCGTGGAATTAATTGTCAAGAGAGACCCGTCGGAAATTCCGACATTGTCTAGGCTGTTCCTTGGAGCGGCGTTATGCGTAACTTTTAACGCGTCGTAACGTAAGGGGGAAATACAAGATACGAGTGAAGTGGAACGATAAACCCGCGTAGCGAAGGAGAGAGGACGACGACGGAATGTCGCACAACGCGTCTCGCAAAGTTAAAATGGGGAAACCTTTTCTGTTTGTTCCGTCCATTTCTCGTTTTTCTTTATTTCTGGGCAGCAGTTCGCGAAAGAGAGTGGCGAGCCTTTGAAAAGCACTCTTTAAAGGAGATCGGGAGGTGTTAAAGGGCGCTAAGGAGGGCGTGTCCACTGGCCATTAAAGAAGTATGCACGTTGAATGCATCGCTCGGAAATCCTGTCCAGAGTGCCGACTTCAGCGTGAACGCCGGTAACCCTCGCTAATTTTCCGCCATAAAGCCAGCGTTTCGCGTATTGGAATAAATAAGCAATGGTACGTAGTGCCCGACAGTGGACGCCGTTTACATCGGCACCGAGGTGCGAAGTGGGGCTCCGCCGTAGTGTCCATGCACGAGAACGCGACAACGCCGAGCCGCAAATTTGCACGCTACCCACGTACGCCGCGCATATAAAAGATAATTCGTTTTGCACGCGTTAACGCAGCTACGCGGCCGTGGCCTACCGATAAATCGACGCCTTTTCGCCAATGGAATCTCTCTAAGAGGAGGCGCGTGAGACTAGCCGCCATTTTTTTCTTTCGTTATTTCGCCATCTCCATCAGTGATCTTTTTAAACGTTAACCCTTAACTGCTCGCATGGAGTTATTACAGTTTCATCGGATGGAAAAAAAGTGCTTTTTCGTAAGAGTTTTTCATAAGTTAAATGATATTTTAAACTATAATAATAAAGTTCTTTCACAATTTATTTGACTTTTATTCGTAGCTATTTTACTTTCACCGCAAAAATGCGAGTAGCTAAATCATTTTCTTCATGCGACTAGTCAAGGGTTAATAATTTATCGTGAATTTGGTGCATTATGCGATTTAAAGATGGGATTGTCCTTTGTTTAAATATTATTATTAATTTTACTTGGTTCGAATTCTTCGATACCTTCGATATCATCGTCCCTGTCGCGATCTCCTCGAATTAGATCCACACGCCTTCCACGAATTTCCGCGATAAACCTTTCGAAAATCCGTGCAAATGGTTCAACACTTTTATATCGCGCGTTGACAGTCCATAAAGGTGCTCGTAATCCTAAAGAAGGAGAGAACTCCACTCCCTCTCTTCCCATTTGCAACGACGGCGACGCGTTCGGCCCGGAAAGGAGCGTGAACCCTGCTTCACGGGGTTAGTCCGTGTCCCGTGAAAAAGAACGAGAAAACAAACGAAAGAAAGAGAGAGAGAGAGAGAGAGAGCAGGGGCACCGCTTCGACCACTTTCAGATATGATCGTCGTAAAGTAAATTACCGGCGCGCAAAAGCCGCGTGGGAGTAAATTACGAGAATAAATAAGGCGTAAACGGCGAGGAAGGGAACTTTGAACCTCTTTAAGCCTAGGAACCCGAGCGTGGGCGGTGCCGAGTTTTAGACCGAACGAGACACGTTCGGGACGCTAGATATCGAGTGCGACAGGGCCGTATCGATTCTATTGATTCGTTTGGCACATTTGTGCAATAGAAATGGAGAGACGAATGAGAGAAGGAAAAAGAAATTTTTTTCGAAGCAGCCATATCTTTTCAAGAGACTTTTGTCGACGGTAGATAGGTATTCCACGGACTGCTTCTAATATTAAGATAAGACGAATGGGGAGGAAGAAGCTTTCGAAGTGAACGAAAATTGGTCGAGTTCGTCGAATGAAACGAGTTACTCTTCGGCGACTCGTACCTCTTATCGTCGCCCAATGACCGCGAACCATCTAAGAACGCAAGTAGGTAGGAAAGTAAATCCTCTCGGTTAAAGCCGCGATCGACGACCCACGTCTAATCCCGAGTCGAACAAACGCATGGTCCTTTTACCTTATATTCCTTCCCCTTCACGAGAGAAACGACTTCTCGAAAGCGTGCGACAGAAAATATTGACAGTCCTTTCCGCGATAAGAAACGAACAAGTTTCGCCATACGTGATGTAGGTATATATAGGTATGCGTACCGATTTCGCGACGCAGTCTGAAATTAACGAGGGGATTAAACGAGTTCTTTGAAAGTCGGATAGGAAAGTTTCTCGAGTCTTATCTCGAATTTGATGAAAGTCACCGTATAAATCGATCATTGAAAATTCAAATCCAAGCTTCCCATTAGATTAGCATTCCAGAAAAGAAAGCAAGAAGTAGGAACACGCGTCGTGTACTCTCGCTGATTACAGCTCCTCCGCTTCGAATCTTCGAAATATTCGAAACGCGCCGCGGGCCCGATATTCTACCGCGACAAAAATTTGTAACGTCGTCGTTAAAGCCGGTATATCTTTCCTAAAGGGCCCATATAGAAAACTATCGAAGAGCGTTTCGCCATTTCTGGAGTCGCTGGTCCGCGCGCGCGCGATCACAGTAGGCTTTTTCTCTCTTTTTAATCCTCCCGAAAGCGAGAACGAGAAAAAGAGAGAGAGAGAGAAAGAGAGACCGACGTTCCTGAAACCGCAGGAAACTCTCCCCACAATATCTAATCTCTAATGACGCATGATCTTTTGAGCCATGCCGCCGCCCCTGTTGCGTCTACGAAACGGGCCGATGCGCCGCGTTGATACTTCGGCGTAATCCGAAGATCCGCGGCGGATGAGAGAACGTCTGGAATCAGAATGGAGAATTCGAAAGGAAGAGAGGTAGATCTGTGAAGGTACGAGAGCGAGCAAGAGATGGTAAGTCGAGTGAGAGGGAGGGAGAAGAGGCAAGCGATAGTAGGGATCTGGCGAGTCGTCCTCCAAGGTGTCGGCAAACAGGGCCGTTCGACGAGTGGTTCGACTCCGGTGGTCCACGACGGTAATGCCTTAGTTTCCATGCAAACTGGCCGTACGCCTCCATACCTTACGCATAACCGGATATTAACATGGGAAGTGGCCCATGAGAGTCTCCGACTCGTCGTTGTCCTCTTCCTTACCAGCCACCTCCTCTTCTTTCCTTCTTCTCCTCTCACTTTTATCCCCACCCACCCACCCCACAGGCTCCTTTATACGACGCTCCTCCTTTTCTGCTTTTCTCTCTCTCTCTCTCTCTCTCTTTCTTTCTTTCTTTCTCCTACTCCATTCGTGTGCACATGTGTAGAAATGATACGGGTATGGTATATGTACACTATATTTGTCCCCTTCGTCACTCTCTTTCTCTCTCTGTTTTATTCGGTTCCAACGCGATATCAAAGGTGGGAGAAGATCAAGATCGAGATCGAGCTGGTGGAACGTGTCTCCGACACTTCCGAAGGCCGCATGCGCCTACCTCTAAAAACTACGACAATTCAGATCGATCCTATAGATATCCTAATTTTTTTGTCCTTTTCGATAGACCCCTATATTTCAACGGTATTTCTAGAACGTTGATCGGTAAACGACGTCATCGATCCTCGTTTATCAAGGCATCTTTAGAATCGATGTTCGAGATATCGGTAGTTGAAGAAAAAAAATAGCAAAAGATTTCTTTCCGTGAACGGAACGCACGGCGTACGTTCGGAACGTATCGTGAGAGATCGATCCCGCTCTCTCTCACTCTCGACAAATTGCACGATCGATCGATCGACTCGCCTTGGATAGAATCACGATCGAAATCGATTTGTTTCGGTCAAGTTCTCATCTCAGAGGTATCCTGATCCAGATCCTGCGCGCGCGGCTCGTTCCTTTCCTGGTTGCACACGGAGAATCGCGCGTGTCTACGTGCAAAAAGGCGATCGGCAGGTTGCCTCGATCGTACGTCAGAGACAAACGACGATCACGTAACAAGATGGCGTCATGCTTCTCGAGGAATCACGGCAGTTAGCGAAGATCGCTCTTCTCCGACACCTTCGTACACTCCGTTCGAGTCGAGACTTTCTTACATCGTACCTACTAACTCGCTACGATCCTTCAACACACTTTTCTTTCTTTCTTTTCTCCGTTGATCCGCAAAAACGGGTAGACCACGAGAAGAAAGAGACAGAGTGGAACCTTTAAAAAGTTTGTAAGACGCGGCAGAGATTCCCAAGGCAACGCGAAGGTCCCGAAGATGAATTACGTCCGAGGGATTACGTTAAAACGCTAATCGCGAGAGAGGCTGCCGGTGCGCGCGCGCGCCCGTGCTATTACAAATACTTTCGATCGCGTGCATCTCGAGCGAAGGTAATACAGCTTAACAAGAACTTCGAGATCTCTATGTAATCGAGTAGACAACTACACAATCCTTTTAACGCCGGTCACGGCGTTTCTTACGCCACCGTACCCGCGGTAACTCTCATTAACGGACTTTACCTTCTAAACAAACCGTTCTTTACGCAATCCATCGTGCTACAGGTGAATCAACGTTTCATCGACGCCATGCGTTCTGCCTCTTCTCTTCCATCACTTTTTCTTCTTCTTTTTATACTCCTCCTTAGCTCGCGAAGACTGCATAGCTCGATCCCAAGCCAGCAGTCGAACGAACAGTTTCGAAACGAAGACATGGATACGAAACGCAAGTTTCCTTTATGCAGCGACTGTACTCTCGCGAGGATCAACGTGTAATGTCGTTCCAACGACGATTCGAACTACTACCACGATCGGTCACGTAACCAAGGAAAATAGCTCGGCGAACGAGCGACTCGCGGCTGGCCGACACCTCTTGCTCCCGCTAAGTAGCCCATCTTGGATTTAGAACGGCACCGTGATTCTAGGTTTGGCAAATCGCTCGGCCATTCTCTCGCGGCGCAATTCGCACGATCGCTTGAATCTCTCTCTCGTCGGGGTTTTCTTTCCTTCAACGTGACTCGTCGAACTTTTCCATGTTCCTACTTTGCTCGGGCATAGAGAAGAAGATGAAGGAGAAGAAAGAGTAAAAATGAGCAAGGCAAAAGCATTCGGTTCGATCGAAGAGTCTCCCACGATGAACGAAAAGCGCTTGGATCGGTACCGATGTATCTACGATGTAATCTCCGATCTACGAAGGCGTCCGTCGTTAGACGCACCTGTTGCGCGTACGCACCGAGCGTGTCTTCGAAGAGATTACTCTCTAACGCACACGTACGAGTACCCTGCGACAGTTATTAGTCAAGATTAGCCTTACCGGACAAGAGCAAGGACCCTCACGACTTGCCTGTATTTTGACAGGGCTCATCTTGAAATTAATCGGCGCGCGTTCCGTGCCACTGGGATTACGATTTGTCTGCATTATCCGTGATACAACGAGGGAACGAACGAACGAACGAGGGAACACGTAGTTTCTCTCTTTCTCTCTCCCACACCTCCTTCTCTCGCGAGAATTAAGATTTCCGCGAGCACGCCTCACGGCTTTCACCGTTAGCTCGTGTTCGTACGTGCTCGAAACGAGAAATTCACAGGTGAGCGCTTCGTACGACCGTACCGTACGTTACCGATCGGTCGTACCCCATCTTCCCAATAATTTCGCGGAGCGATCTTCTCTCGGTAACAAAGGAATAAATTCTAAGCATACAAAGTAGCACTTTACAAGGAGTTGGACGACTTCGTTGAAATTCGATAAGAAGGAAATCCCGAAGAACCTGACGAGTGCTTGCCAAGTAGCCTATCCTCGCAGTTCCACGTTAATACTCAGGCTCGTGTTGCCTTGTGTACGATGGCGACGACGACGACGACGAGTACTAAAGAGATGTCGGCAATGCGTATAACGGGTAACGTGATTAGCAGCTGGTTTCCTCGACGCCGCGAGAAGCACGGACCACCCCCATGAAAGCTCATACGACTCGTACACGTTCCTAGAGACGAGCATCATACACGCGGCACGTATCGCTGACTCGGGAATACATAACGTTGCCTATATTACGGCTGGACTGTCGTACACTCGTCATATTTCATACTTGCTCTCTCCTATCGTTCCACTACATCTCTCGTTCCTCTATTTTTTGTAAAGCTGTATACATAATCGAGCGAAATCAGTATGAAGCGTGATAACTAAATAATTTATAGCAATCTTTTATTTTCTACTTCTTAAGAATAGTAAACAAGTACACGATCGAGGAAAGTCAGCGTGAACCGTACTAACTAAATAATTTAACGCGATCTTCTATTTTCTAGCTCCGTAATCATAAAGAAATATACGATCGAGGAAATTCAGCGTGAACCGTGATAACTAAATAATTTAAAGCGATCTTTCATTTTTAAGCTCAATGAACCTAACGAAGTATACGTTCGAGGAGAGTCGGTATAAACCGTGCTAAAAAAAATAATTTAAGGCGATTATCTTTTCTCCAGGAAAATTCTCAAAATAAATCGGCGATCGTAACGTTCGTCTTCGAGGGACGGTGTTAGTACAGGTCAAGTCTCGCACGAGATGCGAGGAGAAACGAGTTATTAGATCTACGGGAAGATCTGAAAGTAAGACCTCAAAAGCGACAATGAGGGTTATGAGCACGTTTTGTGCACGCTCGGCCGCGTCTCTGTCGCAAATGCGAATTAATGAGGCGCATACGTCATACCGGGACATTACGGGTGATCTAAACCCGATAAAGCAGCGAGTATATCTTCTCTCCCGCGCACGTATACACACACAAGCATATACGCACGTCGCACGAACGGTCCACAATGCACCGTAGCGGACGAGCGGCTCTGTAGCGTCGCGACCTTAATTTATAATGCTCCTTACGAGAACTCGTTATATTTTCATCTATGATATTTCAAGGGGGAGAAAATCGAGCGCGTATCTTTTTACCCGTTCATTTCAACGTAAATCGTCTGGTTTATATCGCGATTATTTATACACGGTGGATATATTATTGATACTGACTTTAAAGAATATATTTTTTGTTAAGTTTGACATATATCTACGTTCAGAGTAATTTCTCGTTTTTATTAGACACACCATACAACAGTATGTTATAGGGGAGACCGGGGCTGATTGTCCCAATTTTAAGTTTTTTGTTTCTACAGATTTCTGGAGTTTATATTTTCGAATTTTTTGGTGACCATCATAAAGTTCAACTTCTTAGCAATACATAGAAATCTTTCCGCTTGCATTGAGAAGTTTTTAACACGTTTTTTTTTTCAATTTCAAGGAAACGAGTTTTTTTGGGACAACTTGCCCCGCTGCGGGGTAAATGACGTATGCATCACGATTTTTGCCAAAATGGTCACCACCGCCGATTTCAATGTTTAATGGCCCTTTTTAAAGAAGAAAGCATGCAGAATACTGTCCCGTTGTTCGTTTTTCGATATCGTTAAGCAATGATGAGAAATTAATCTTTGAAGTGTCGGAGTATGAGTCATTTTCAAGCTTAAAACTGCTGTATCTTTCCAACCAGCCATTCTATCGAAACGCGACTTGCATATTCGTAAAGAAGAGACTTTCCCCTTTCGAACAAGTATTTGATCGGGCAAATACGAGATGCTTCGATTTTTGACAAAAATCCTGACCTATGCATCATGATTTTTGCCAAAATGGTCACCACCGCCGATTTCAATGTTTAATGCCTCATTTTAAAGATAAAAGCATGCAGAATAATGTTCCGTTGTCCGTTTTTCGATATCGCTGAGCAATGATGAGAAATTAATCTTTTAAGTGTCGGAGTATGGGTCATTTTCAAGCTTAAAACTGCTGTATCTTTCCAACCAGCCATCCTATCGAAACGCGACTTGCATATTCGTAAAGAAGAGACTTTTCTCTTTCGAACGAGTATTTGATTGGGCAAATTCGAGATGCATCGATTTTTGACAAAAATCCTGATGTATGCATCATGATTTAGAAAGAAGAAAGCATGCAGAATACAGTCCCGTTGTCCGTTTTTCGATATCGTTACGCAATGATGAGAAATTAATATTTTAAGTGTCGAAGTATGGGTCGTTTTAAAGCTTAAAATTGCTGTATCTTTTCATCCAGCCATCCTATCGAAACGCGACTTGCATATTCGTAAAGAAGAGACTTTTCGGACGCGTTTCCCCGTCCACCCTAAGATACCAAAAGTACGACTGGAACAACTTGCTCCTGGGACTTTTAGCCCCGGTCTCCCCACTTCGTAACGAATACTCGTACGATTACCATTGTCAATAAGTGCACTAACATTATAAACATTATAAAATACGATTATATGTATTTTGAATACGATATTAATTCCTTCCTTTCTTTTAATAAATTTGATTGATCCACCCAATGCTAAATAAACGTGAGTATTATGCACGACACGTGTACTCGCCTTGCTCCATTGACATGGATTAATGATCCGATCCCATTAGCCAAACAATAGAGAAATTTACTGGAAAAATCAAATAAGTGAACTATCGGATGCGTTTGGTTCTACCCGATCTAGGTCGATTCACGTCGAGCAAAATTCTTGGAACGGCAGGTCAGATTCGATATCGGTGCAAGACCATCGGTTACCACTCCTGTACGTTATTTGTCTTCAGCACTTTTACATCCCTATCTTCTATGCCTCACGGCGTATTCCTCATGTACCGGGTGAAACGTCTTCGACGAGCTATTAAACGGAGAGAAAAAATTCTAAGAACATCGCGGACGAACAAGAGCCCGAGCCAACAAAGAATTGCTTTAGAAAAACGAGAGAACTATGAGAGAGTACGTACGTCGCTTCACATTTTTTCCTAATTAACATGTAAATCGCTACCTCGACGTACGTGTTTACGCCAATAACGAGGATTCCAAGTTCCAAGAACGATTTCTCGTCTCGTAAATCAAAAGATCGTCCATACTTCTTACAGTATATGTACCAGAAACAAACGCGAGAACGTTGAAAGAAAAGTCACCGACAAAAGTTACACGAATACGGATTCGAACTCGTTTCCGTACTTTTGAGACACCGTGTAGATCAGGACGAGGGTAAAGTTACAGCGAGCGGCCGAGACCACCCACGGCTTGAATCGATCAGCAAGTGATACCTTCCGAGGGGAAGGGAAGAAGAAAAGAGATAAAGGAGAGTCACAGGTGTAACCACCCGGCTGGAGCTCTAGAAGCGCTTCAATTCGCGATATGGCTTACCTCCCACTCGTGTCATTCGCGCGTGCGTACTCGTTGGGCGCGAAAACCGTTTCGAAAACGAGCAAATAAATGTTGTATTGTGATGAAACCAGCGAGGGCGGCAGGATTATCGAATTACTCGTTATTAGTGTATTATATATAATTCCTAATCTCTTTTTTGATTTCCCATTTCTGTTACTACTTCGTTCATGATATTTCGTTCTATGTAACTAAAGAATTATTTGGCAGCAATTTTATTACGTATAAAAAAAAAAGTACATTAATCTAACTGGAGCCTGGATAAAGAAAATCCTCCAGTATTTAAATCTCAAAATTCCAATGAACAAAAACGAAAAAAAAGAAACAGGACGGTCCGAGTAACGAAAGATCGTCGCGGTCGTCCTTACATTGAAATTTATTTTCTTTCCTTTAAATTCTTGCGGTCACGACCGGCGACGTTCGACGGGATCGCTCTCTCGCTCTTTCCCCCTCTCTGTTTCTCTTTTTCTTTTCGTGATGACGCGGATCGCGAGCGAGCGAACGACAAATACCCGGATTACGGTTCGTATATACGTTTACCTAAATGGCGGGCAATTAGAAAGACGGTAATGAAAGTGCCAGTCGAATCGCGCAGTTTCGCCGCTCCGCCAATAAAGTTCGTGCTTTACGGTTACGCGAAGCCGGAGACTGAGGCTCCTCACCTAAATTTCCAACGGGCAGCATTAAATTCGTGACGCGGCGGTCGTGGCGCGCGCTCTTGCGCGCGCC
This sequence comes from Ancistrocerus nigricornis, assembly GCA_916049575.1. Classification (NCBI taxonomy): domain Eukaryota; kingdom Metazoa; phylum Arthropoda; class Insecta; order Hymenoptera; family Vespidae; genus Ancistrocerus; species Ancistrocerus nigricornis. The sequence goes on along the minus strand of OU696668.1, from coordinate 548,794 downwards.
CGCTCTCTCCCACAAGAGGGACGCACCCCCTCCGGTTAACTGGATACTTATTAATTAAGGATAATTGCTGGAATTTACGATATCGTCGTTCTTCGCGGGCCTCTTGCGCCCCGGGGATGAACAGAGTTTTCGAGACCGCGGCCGGTATTCCACGCTGCTCGAAATTCTCTCCACGAAGATCGTTTGATTCTTTTCTGTTGCTCACGAAAAATATCGACGAAGAAATTCAGTCTGCGTTTAAACCGGTATATTTCACTTTTTTCACTCGATCATTATTTTATAATAAAAGCACTGTTATTAAAGGTTATTAAAATCGAATTATTAAATTTTCAAGGTTTATAACATCGCCGGGAAAAAAGATTCGATAAAATACGATGGGAGAGATATTTATTGTAACGGCACTAAAGTCCCGCGTCTTTTTGACCGCTAAATTGCATTCATTTTATGACAGGTTTCACTTCGAGGAAAAGATCTTCTAAGTATCGATTTGTGTACTTTTATTATTGAGAATAAAATTCATTTTTATTATAATAAAGAAGAAAGTCCATTTTGCAGGATGCATATTTTTTAGATAAAATCTGAATAGACGTTCTGCTGTGTTTTATTTTTTGCAACACTTTTTAGTTGCGATTAATAAAAGTGAGTTGAATCACCAGCGTTGTCGTCAAGAAGGAATCAGTGGTATCGACTACAAATCGGATATAGGTGTCGGATCCACCGATACTGAATTATATCGAGCGGCCGGAACGTGACCATTTACAGCAGGTTATCGTCCTCTTTCTCGCACCGACCGTCGACCTGATAACACGCTCGAACGCTCTTGTCAAATTTTTCGTTCTTTGTTTCGGCAAATCATCGGTCGAAAATCCAACGCATCGGCATAATACGCAAGGGTATTGTGAAGATAAGATACGAGATTGTAAGTAAATTAAATCAATTAATTACTTTCATTTCAATTAAGATTTATTTTTAATCAACTAAAAATTCACGATTGAAGTTATGTTATTCGAATTAAATTAAAACGAATTTTTTTCTTTTTAAGATAAATTTCATTATGTCCGAGAGAAAGCAACGAACAAAGCTATTGGAACGCGAATTGGAGCGCAAGATCGAAGTGGAATGGCAACGTTTACAGGAAGCGATACGCGAGTTAGAGGACAAGAGAGTCGAATTGGAGAAGCTACAAGTCCGGGTGGATAATCGCGTCACTGACACGAATCCAAACTCCGACGCATTACGACAGCATCGAGATTAGAACGATCCATCGTTCTGACTTAGCCAAACACTCGCGATACTTCAAACGTGATAAGTGTCCGTCCGAGTGGCTGGTATGATCATAAAAAGTACGGTTAAATCTTTTGATAACTTTGTAAACAGTTCGTTAGCTTCGAAAACGTGCACTTCAAGCTTTGTACATTTGCGCGTTGAAACACCGTAATGCGATAAGATTTATTAATAGGAAATCGCGATTTCATGATCAAAATGATGGAATAAGCGGTGCTAGTTTTTTTGTAACGTGAAAGTAAAAAAAATAGATTAGTGGTTCCAACGTTCATTTCTTAGAAGTCAGGCAATATTTTCCTCGATCCTTGACAAATTCGTGTTAAAAAAAAAGTCGCCTTCGTCGTCGAGCGAAATCTCGGCGTAGATTCACTCAAAAATAGACGGAACTAGAAGATGTCTCTCGGATGAAAAGAAAAGAGAGATACGAACTGGCTTTACCATTTAGCGCGATTAACACCCGTTCCTTCGGTGACAATGCTCTCGACCTACCTGATAGGTCCGTCGTGGCAAAGAAATCTTCAGTTGGTAGGAATCGAGAGAATTACCACCAATTTTCGGTTCATCTGAAATTCACGAGAGCGCGAGAGACGTCGACTAATGGCCGTAAAAGTAAAGTCGTAGACATTCCTCTTACGCCTTCTCCCTGCTGAAAAAAAAAAAAACGACAAGTCCGGGACACTCGAACGTGGCTCATTGAAATTCAAATGTCAATCTCGAGAGTGCGAGCATATATACTAACGAGATGAACGAAGAGAGAGAGAGAGAAAAGAGCGTAGCTCACGAATGCGGAGTGCTTTTTGTGAGCGTGATGTCGAAAACGACCGACGAATCGCGCCCATGTTTGCTCTTGAATTCTGCCGGACGAGAAACTCAAGACACCCAACGAGAAAGAAAGACCGTCTCTCGCGCGTTTAAATGTTGTTTTATAACTACCCTTCGAAATGTCAGACTATTTCAATTTTCCACGATCCACCTGACCCTTTTCTTCCTTTGATATTAGAGGAAAGTAGGGTAATGTGGACCACGGCAGGTAATATGGACCACTGCAATATTTTAATAACTAATAACACCATCTCTGTCGAAATACTGTGTACTAGAAGGTAACCATGACAACGTAAAACAATGACATTTGTTACGCGGTTTTCATGGTGATTCTACGATTGCTAGAATAATTAGTGAAAGTGATTTTAGTAAAAGTTTTTCAGTAAGTATACAATCCAGTTATATCTCACTTATTATTCATTAGATTTTCTTTGTAATCGAGTATAATTATTGTTATACATATCTACTTTACATATTTCCATTGATCTCCCAATTTTTTTTTTTTTTTTATGAGATAATAGAAAAGTAGATAATCCATCCACATGCTGGCAATTTGGACCACGATAGCTGCAGGTTATTTGGACCGGTCCAAACTATGTGTACTTTCCAGGCACGACCGAACGGAGTTTTTTATGCTCTCGATAAAGCAAAAAGTGTAATTCCGAAACTATTTAAGATATCCAAAAGCCCTTTTTGATTTTTGTTCCATAACGAAATCTAAATGTATGTGTGTATATGTGTATTCACTCTAGTGTCTAAACGGCTGAACGGATCGAGTTGAAATTTTTATCAAAAATTAGGTTGCATCTACCAAAGATCCACTGACAATTTCAGCTCGATGTTTTGTTTTGTATTTACAGTCTTTCCAACTAATATCTAACATTTAATTATCAATTAAGTAGGGTGGTCCAAATTACCTGCACCTTATCTAAAACACGTTTTGTGCTTCTATTTTCGTTCAGGCCCAAAAAAAGATATTTATTTTTCTGCTAATTTTTCGATCATTTTGTATAAGAAAGTACATTAGTTTCCCTATAATATGCAAGTAGTTTCATTAAAAAATTCATTCTGTACGCTTTTTTATAGCATTTTTTCAAACTAGTGGTCCATATTACCCTACTTTCCTCTACATCACGTAACTCTTCGTTCAAACAATTTCAATTTATTACGAACTCGTAGGAAACTTGACACTTCCACCTTCTCTAAAATCTATTTCACAGGACGTACATAAGTATATAGGTATATACCTACACTGGAGCCTCTCCTTCTCATCTCAAACTCTCTTAATAATAATTCAACATCAATGTAAAGCTCTCCTTTTCTCATCGCAAAAGTGTCAGCTAAGATGCAACCTCCTCCACGGAAGGATTTACAAAGTGCAGAATAATAATCAATGGAGTAAGGGGGTTGGCGAGGTAAAACGCACAGCAAATTCCTTGAAAGCGGGCGGGTACCCGCGAAGAATCTCGCGCGTGTATAGCTCGCGCGAATAATAAAGCGGCCGGCGTAATATTTCAAGATGGCGCGCGCAGTACGTGCTCGGTAGATGGCACAGCTCGATATTATTTAGCGTCCCGGGGTCGCACCCACTTAACCCCATCTCCTGGCCGCGAGGCCGAGCGCAAAAAAGGGCGTCCACAAAGACAGAGAATAAGTTACCTTAGACGAAAGGACGCGGCTTGGCTACGCGTTCCCATCCTCTTTCTACCACCTCCTCCTTTTTCTCATTCTCCAACTTCTTCTCCAACGTGCCATCGACGACACAGGAAACTCGCTATAGGTATCGTGAATTCCACCTCTCATATATTCGCAGGCTTATTAATGCTCGCCTTTCGCCGCCCTTATTCTCCAATTTTTTACAATACACGCCCACGACTCGATTCCACTTGGCCCGCGGCTCTGGCTGGGCGATGCGAGGAAGAAGCTGCAGAACGAGCATTGGAATCTATTTAGGGAAGATACGGCTCCAATCAGCTAGAATTACGAAGTTGACGTTGTAATTTATAAAAATCTTATACGGAGTGTCTTTTTTTAAGATCGCGATTAGTTCATTTCTCCTCGCAAAGAGACACATCCTATTTTTACCGACGGCATAACAACGATGGCCATCGTAGATATCTTTTTCAGCTCTCATGCAAATCTCACAAATAAAACTGAGTAAATCGCGCGAGTATCGCCACTGTAATAACTGCTAATTCGGTTTGCTCGATCAAAGATACAGCGCGTCTGGTTCTTTTTGGACGATGAATAATAGGCTTACAAATATTTTGGCGAAACCAATCGTCTATTCTTTATTAACAACATCGCGTTAAGGCCGATTCGAGAGCCTTGTAACTCATTCTTTATTTTATTTTCTCTTTTTCCCTCCGTTCGTTTTGGCTCTCGTCGCTCCGACCGCATTGGCACGATCGACCGATTGAGAAAGACCGATGACGATTTTATGCGAGATTCATGAACGATCAGGCCTCATTTGTTCACGCCTACGCGAATAACGTGAAAGCCATACACGAGGATGAAGTCGAATAACAACGAATTCGTTGATGGCCTTTAATTTAAACGACCTCCGTCTATCTCACGCTATTCTCTTCCTTGTTTTTATTCCTCTCAATAAATATCACAAAATTCTTACATTCCTGCCTGGATTAGGTATGTAGATTATGCTTATCCCTTCGAACAAAATTTCCGAGCTCGATGTTGGAGAGGTATAATTAAGAAAAACATAAACTAAAAACTTATAAAACAAAGAAGCTCGTCAGGGATTCCCAGAAAATCCTATCCTAGGTAGGAAGCTTCGCGAGACATTACCAAAGTCTTAGTCTCATCGCAAGGATCATCGTTTCTTCGACGTAGCCAATTAGCGTAGTAGTCGAGGTAGGCGAGTGAGATAGGAAGAGAGAAAGAGAGAGAGAGAGAGAGAAGGAAGAAGCGAAAGACTCGTCCCTTTCTTCATCTCGTTCTCCGTTCAGCTAACAGGAAGGTACCGCGTGTGTCCCGCGCTCGCACACCGTATATATACGTACGCGCAGGGTCAAGCGCTCGTAAACGTCACGCGAGAGACGTTCGACTCGAGTCGAGTATACACGCTTACATCCTGCGAGAGAAGAGGATACTCGCGCATCTATGAAAAACGTATTATGAATTTCCCGGCGGCCAATCGGAGGCAACCGAACGGACGCTTGCTCGCTGTCTGACCCCGGACTGTCAACCCGGACTGACCTCCCTTCTCTCCTTCGCTCTCACGCTGCTCGGCTGCTTGCTTGCCTCGGCTGCTAGCCAAGCCCACAGGCCACAGGTGTAGTAAACCTCTTTACCTCACGCACTCGCGCGTAATGGCCCCTCTCTTACGCCCGTGCCGCGCATCTGCCGAGCTCTTCTTCTCTTCCTTTTTCTTCTCCTTCTCTTCGTAGAGTCCCTTACCCTTTCCTTTTCTTCTCTCGTTCTTTATCTTGTCCTTCTTTCCCTTTATCTCTTTCATCTTGACTACCCACGCCGAGTACCACCGTATTCGATGGGAACTACTTTGGTGCTTCCGAATATCCCCTAATCGAATACTCAACAAGGAAGAATTGTTAAGTTTAGGTAAAATCGCGGTAAGAGTTGCTTCATACTTGTATATCGTATTTTTATTAAATATTTGATTGGTCTATCAACTTTATGAGAATATCAAAAATAAATGTATGTAATAATACTTGGTGTAAATAAATTGAACGACACTCTACTCTGTTATTCAACTCTAAAAAGATAAATAGATAAATAAGATCTCATCTAACCGATCGCCAATGGGAATAACGTTTAACCTCCAGAAAATGGAACCCTCTTACGCCACAAATACTCGATAAACCCTCGACTCTCTCTCTCTCTCTCTCTCTCTCTCATAGCTCTCGTAAACAACGTGGCACGTTATTCGTCTGGACCTAACAGCCGGAAACAAGGAGCAACGTACGGCAAGAATGTAATTCTGTTCGAGACTCCTCTATCGCGGTAGATTAATCGTCGGCTCGTTTTATGGGCCAATTTACGACTCGAATTCGGCGTGTCGTTCGGCACGAATACGACGTAAAAATCTACTCTTCCTAAAGATACAGGCTTATTCTTGTGCCCGAGATGACCGCCATTCACGGACGGGGGCCTTCGCCCCGTCAATGAACAACCAACCGGTCTTCCTTCTCTTCCGGGCTCTCTCTCTTCGTTTCTATCTCTCTTTATTTTTCTCTCTCTTGCTTCTCTCGCACACAGACTCATAGGTACATACAGACAGCTTCGCTCTTTCTGTTTCGAGGGAGGGACTTTATTAATTTACGACGAGACGGTGACTTTGACGATCCACCGTACGGTGTCTCCGAGATTTACGTAACGCACTAAAAAGGTGACGCTAAGAACAGGAGGGAGAAAACGGGAAGAGGAGGAGGATGGTCCGCTATACGTTCGAGATCGTACGGGAAAGAGATAGCAAAATACGGTCCTTAAACGAATATCTCAGGGATTCACGACCGCGTAAGATCGAACGGTTTTCTCTCGGCTCCAGGCAAAATCGAAAAAAGGCTGTACCTACGTCTATCTTTCTCTTTCCTTCGAGCACGGAAACGACGTTTAGGAATCGCACGACATCGAATGACCCCAAGACAACCTATTTTCCATCTATCCAGCACCCTGAACTCCGAGAACGTTTCGAAAGGATCTGTCGTAACGTTTCGCGCTGCGATCATCAAAAGAAAAGAGAATGATTCGTCTTCGAAAAAAAGAAAGTCGCGAGCTCGGGGAATTATGCGAGGAACAAGAAGCGGGAATCATGACTGAGAAGAAGCAAGTAGTCTTTGGAACGGCACGAAAATGAGTAGCAAGGATTCGCGAAACAACATATTCGGGAGGATCGAAGTGCCGAAATGATTAACCGATCGACAGCGGAGAAGGATAGCTATGATGTATGAACGATCGTTTCACGCGGTATCCGAAATATTTCGATTCGTTGGGAGCATCGATCCTACTCGTTATTAACATAATCTTTTCGGTTGCGATAAGGTTCTCGTCGAACTTGGAATAAATTTTACGCGCTGTCGATGCTACTATTATTTAATACACACTTTTTTTAAAATTATCCGATACCTACATACGAATTAGAATTTCAATAAGCGTGTGATCGATATCAGTGTACCAACACCTGCAAAATCAATCGTTCATGGAAGTTATTGTTCTCACGTTATTAGATCACCAAGCTAACACGATTACAAATCCTACCCAATAAAATCACATATCACGTTGACGATCCATGACGATACCTTGCGAAAAGGACAAAATCGTGAGAAGAGCTGCCAACGAAGAATCTCGTAGGATGATTAGTATTATCGCGTCTTCGACGACGATTCTCGAGAGTCATTATACGACGCATTCCGTATCACGAGTACCTTAAAACGTTACGTGCCCGTCATTCTACACAGCACTGTGCTTTTTCTTAACGTATGCGCGCGAGCTGACCCTCGGAAAGCTGAATCAGGCAGGAAATCACGAGAGCTTGTTGGGTGGACGTCGAGTGGTCTCTCTTATTCGTCCCACCTAAGTCAACAAGTGGAGTCGAAGGCATTTTAACCGTCGCGCGTTTACAGGTACTCGCGCGCGCGCGCGTGTGAACATACACAGGTGCACACGGATAAAGGAATCCTCGAATGGAACACAGACTCGGAGGTAGGTACCCTTAGAACTCGAGAAATCATCGTCTTTGCGATCTTTCGATCTCTCTCTTTTTCTTCTTTCATTTATCATAGATATCGGAATCGTCTTCAAAGTCGCAATGAGAAAGCGTCGCAAATCTTAATAATCGAGAAACCCAATCCACCTGTCATACGGTTGAAGCTTCGACTCGAGATCAAAGGATGGGAAATATTTATGTGGAACGAGAAACTTTAATACTCTGTGACGGTTGTGTCAAGTGAGAGTTTCTCGGATACCAAGTCCTGGATAGCTATCGTCGAAGGATCATGACAGAAAGAAGTTCTAAATTTCACACCCGTTTCCGAGACCTCGATCGTTCTCCGTACGTCTCTCTCTCTCTTTTCTTTTCCCGTATATGTAGAAAAGTCCTTGTAATATGTATATGAACTCGTGTTTGAAGACTTTGCGTTCCAGATGGCCGTTCGCCTTCCAAGGATATTGACAAAGAGCTCGTGTCGGACTCGCGGGGCAAACATCGCAAGATTTCGCGAAGCTGCGTACTTAACAAAGAGCTCCGGTGCAACGAGGTCTCGTTCCGTTACGAATCAATACTTTCCAATAATTTCGAGAACTCGAGAGTGTCGTCGTACCGACGACAAGCGTGTGACATTCCTAAATACCTTTTATTTACCTATCGTCCAACGAGTCACGAGAGATGAAAAGAAATAATGGTAAATAATGAATAAAGAACCGAATTTTTTCGCGTGAAAAATCTTTTCGTTCTATATATTGCACGCAGATACAGAATATCCTTTATTTTAAATTCGTACATCGCCAAAAACTCGACATGCTCACTCGCGCACATACTATACTTCTGTGATCGTGACTACGGTGACTTTCGTATTATTAGTAATACAATAAATTTCGAAGTCACGTCGGTGAAAAAAAAAAAAGAAAAGAAAAAAAAAAAAGAAAAAGACGGGTAGAGTCGTTCCAAAAAATACAAAACTCCGTCTTTCTGCAAGGCACGAGAGATATCGACTATATACTATTGTCCATCGAGCATACGTATCCCAAAAAGTGAGTCACTGAACCGTTTCGTCCTATTTTCTTAGAAAACTCGCGGAAAAGAAAGCTAGCTCGGGTTAAATAAGTAATTCGCGTTTCGCGAACGATAAAATTCGTTCGTAATGATAAATAAGAACAATAGAAAATTGTTCCACTCCCAGGGACACCAGGGACGCGATCTTAATGCGCACAGGGAAACTATAACACGAGTGTCTCGTGAACGCGCACAAAAGCCGTACGCGATCGATTATCGTTTAATAACGTTAAACTATCAGGCACATTTTTACTCTATCCTCGACCAATAACCGGTAGAGAGCTTTAAGGCACTGTCAAAGGCACGTTATTCGTACGTCGCACATACACCAAAAGAGAAGACGACGCACATTTGCATCGCAATCAAAAGGAAATTGCCAAGACTCGAACGTCGAGTGGCTTCACGTAATTCCAAAAGAAAACACATGAGAAGGAAGCTTGCTCGCTGTCTCTTCCTCGTTCGATTCGAAAACAAAAAAAGGCGACGCAGTCATCTCGAAGTCTTTAGCAAGGATCTTCGGTCCTGCTCCAAGGTCATGTCTTCCTGGTAAGATCGAGAGGTGGTCCAGTGTCACGAAGAAGTTCGTTATCTTCGCTATCGGTCGATCTCTCCTCTTCCGTACTAGCCGCTTCCGTTTCTCTAGTTTCCAACTTGGCCGTCGATCCCGTCGTAGTTGCGGCAGCAGCTTCCGCAGCCGCGGCAGCGGCAGCAGCAGCAGCTTTGACGCTGAGATCGATCGGTTCTTCCTGTTCCGGGCCGAGCGATCTTAGAAAAGCGAGACTCTTATCATAAATTCTCGAATCTTCCGCTGATCTAGGCCGTGACCGGTCAGTTTCTTCCCGAAGAGTCGATCGAGCTGCTCTCAAGACTCTCGTCTCATCGTCTCTCGTTCTCGTTGGCGAAGGCGTCGATCGTGGGCTGACGCTCTCGCTGGAAGAACTCGAGAGACTCGCCAACATAGGTGGTGCTCCCACTTGGTTAACGTACGGAACGATGAATCGTTGTTGAAAAGGAAAAAAGGGAGCGTTCAATAATTGCATATGCGTTAGAGCCGGATGAAAGAACGCTGGACCTCTCCACATCGGGAAGCTACTCCTCGAGACCTCTGGCCTGAGAAGTTCATGAGGTGCTCTTGCTAACTCGACAGCCCTTAATCCGATTTGATCTTGATTCGGTCTTGGCGACAATTCATGGGATCTCAATTGACTCGGTATATCTTGCGGCCTCAGTACCGGGTCCTCGCGTTTTCCTATCCTATCCTGATGATGCTGCTGCGACTGTTGCTGCTGTTGCTGCGATTGCTGCTGATGGTGATGATGGTGATGATGATGGTAACTATTAGCCGTAGTGGTCGCGGTCGTGATCATACCGATGATACCGCTCGCACTGGTCGTACTAGCGTTCTCGTTATTATTATTGTTGTTGTTGTTGTTCGCCGCGTCCAACGAACCGAAAGCTTTCTCGTAGGCCGACTTTGGATCCTTGATAAGACGCGTGTGCGCCTGATGCGACTGCTCCTGGAGCAGACAGTGGATCTTGAACCAATTCGAACGACGGCCGTATCTCGAGCCGGACTTGGACATACCGACCATCAGGCACTTTCTCAGCCGGCAAGCCTTACAAGCCGTACGATTTTTCTTGTTGATCACGCAGACACCACCGTTCTTGCATTCGGATATACTGCCCAGGTTATTGTAGGTACGGCCGAAGAACGACTGCGTGACAGAAAACGGATGAGGATGCTTGTTGGAATTTTTTTTCTCAATAAAAGAATAATAAAAAGAAAGATAAAGAGAGATTGAGAAGGTTAATTTAAGAAGCTACGTGAATATTAGAAAGATTACGATATCTACAAGACTTTGTCCAAGCAAACTGACCTTGCAACCTTCGCATGTGAAGGCTCCAAAATGAAAACCTGCGGCCGGCTCTCCGCAAACCCTACAAAGCTGATTCATCTGCAACAACAAAAAAAAGGTACATGCCAAGGTTATATAATTTCGAATCACACCAAGAGTCTCTTTTATAAGACGGAGCGTGTCATCGAATATAATCGCGACATAGCTACATGCAACTTGGGGGATTTAGGTTAGACTACGTAGTACATACAAAAAGCAAAAAAGAATAGACACTCTGACGTCTAATCCATCAAGAACGAAAAGTCGCGCGCGCGGCCTTCGCTATGAGAACGGACGACGAAAGTTTTAGTCGAATAGGTAGGTAGGTACATATATCCGGCGATCGAGCGAGAAGTCTCGGGTATCCGAGCGAACTCGAAAAAGAAACGGGAGAGAACGTAAGAAGAAAGACCTTCCTTACCTCCTCCTGCTCCTCCTCTACACGGAGCAAGAAGCGCATAGGGTTCGGTTGCGAGACCGTGTTCCTATTAAAACCTAGTTAGCCAGTCATTACCGACGATGAACCAGGCTGCGGCCTCTCCGTGCCGTAGATACCACCACCGTGGCGATGAAACGAGAAAGGATGACCAAACGAGAAAGCCCGACGCGGAATGGACGCGTTACGCGACGGGAAGAAAGAGAGAGCGTCGATTCGAGTGGGCAAAAAAAAAAGATAGAAAGAGAGAATATGACTGAACTCGATTCTCATACGAAAATCATGAGATGACCCGAGGTCACCCGTCGCAAACTATATTCCATCGTTTCACAATTCCAACGTGAAATTTATAGCAGCATAAACCCGATGATTTTGTAAGCTCTCATCTACTCAAATCGATCGCATCTGTCGCATCGATTTAACGCTTCTGCTCCGTATAAACGAACGAGTTTCAACGATATAGATATTACGAACGTTGTCTAGCATCAAAGATAGGTGCCTACCAACCACTCGTGAAAGTTCTTTCCGCGGGTCATCTCTAACGATTCTTCTTCTACCACGGCATCGACGCTAATGGATTTACGAGACTCCCTGGAAAAATGTATTTCCTCGACGCGGAAACCTATTAACGTTCTCACGTATTGCTACCGCGAACTTAGGCATGTATGTATATGTCTATCTACAAGCGGCACTTGTGTAGAAGCAAACGAAATTGAGATTCTATTGTGACTCCTGTTCCTCGGGGAACTCAACTGCGTTCCGTCTTATAAAGACACACCGTTGCCTCGTTATTATTATCGGTATACGGATGCTCGAACGAACGGTGCACACATACCACGTCACCGAACTTGTAGAATAAGAAGGGAGGTGCTTGATGACACCTGATGGAAACGACAGTGAAGCGAGGAGGCATAGAAGAGAAGAAAAGTAAAAAAGGTTCAACGTCCAACAGATGACGCGGCTGTGTCACCTCGGATCTAATCCCTGCAGCCTGACGCCCGACGACCCAACGGAACTAAATAATGTTCTCGTGTCTCCTGTCTTCTTGGTGGCCTTTCCTATGTGCTACCTCCTCTCTCTCTCTCTCTCTTTCTATTTCATCCTATCGGATCACGTGTATTAATATTCACGAACAAAACGATATTAAATAGCGTAAGATATATCGGCGAAGCATATAATTTTTTATTACGTTTATTTAAAACGTTTAAAAGGATTCTAACATTAAATTTAACGAGATTGTAATCGTTTCGATACACAAACCAAGTGTAATACAAAACAATGAATTACCTGCTCCGTAATTTCGTTCCTAAAAAGTGTATAAGCGATTAGGTGAATGTTTCGAACCGAGTGAAACTACTCCGGCAATCGATGTGTTTATGTGTCAGTAATTACGAAAGTGGTCCAAGTAAAAAATGTATAGAAATTGAACGTATCGTTTATTAAAATATTTCAAGACAGAAAAATATATAACTTGCACCATTTTTATGATTGCTGACTCAATTAAGAAAATTAATGATATAATTCACTTAATTAAATCATTGAAACGAGTACGAAAAGGCAACAATGCGTTGGATAGCTTTATGTATGATTTTAAATAAAAAAATTGGTAAAATATTAAAATAACAAGACCCGTCGATAAATTGGGAAGAAAAGAGGTAGAAGAAGACTTACCACGTCGGTGGTGGCCGGTGCCGAAGCGATGCTCGACGTAGGCGTCCACCACCCTACGGTGTTACTGGTGGATGTCGTACTCGCGATAACACCGACGCTCGTGCTTCCGGGGTTGGATCCTGCGCTCCCAGCCAATCCTACCGAGCTCGATATATCACCCACGTCCATTCGATGTCCTTTAATCCATCGACGCGAATTCTCTCGCTTGGCGATCGCGAGATTCGTCCTCCGTTCTCCGTTCGAGATTCCGTCTTGACATTTTTTTCTCTTTTTTCTTCGTCCTCCGCTTCTTTTCCTTCTTCTTTTCTCTTCTTTCAAAGTAGCTTCTCTTCCACAATAATTCTTTGAATCTGGTAGTTTGTCTCGAACAGACCGCTACCAGTGCACTTTAGCTTTCTTATCCCTTTGTCTTTCGCTTGGCACGTGGGCGAGCTAAAAAGAAAAAAGATGCGATCGTAGAGGTATTAGAACGCGAGAACATCGACTTCGTTAGAATCTCGAATTGCACGTGACTTTACCAACGGTTTCGATCATTTATCCCCACCAATCTCACCGAGAATAACAATCTATTGTAATTACGATCACGATAAAGATGCACATAAAGCTAATAGAATTTTCGAGCGTCAATCTAACCGAGTGATATTAAAGAATCAATCTCCACTGGAATAGAAAACATAATCTATAGTACTAAAAGAGCGAGGAAGAGAGCCCGTGACGATTTCGAAATTTCGACGATCACAACACGGTAATATCGACTTAACTAACGACTAATTAAGAGTCGTATCTCCATGAAAGACCGGTTCGATAAGCATACATCGTCGTCTGGCCAAGAGTAGCACTAAATTCTTGTTTCCACGGATTAATTCGCTCGCGAGGTGATGTCGCAAACGTAACGTGCCGATTTAATCGACACTCGCGACGATGGAACGATATTACGCGTTAGATGAGAAATTTCTACCGGCTGCGCGTCTATCGTGCGAGCAATCGCGTTTTACATGATTTTTATCGGTTATGCTCGTAGGTACTCGCGTTCAAGAGATTAGTTTACGTTCACCGCGTTATACCATATGGATGAGTTAACGCGGAAAGACGTCTCTGTATGAGAATTTCTTTAATGAAGTTAGAACTATCAGTCGATAATCGTTGTTAGTATATGTAATATCAGCTTTGGAACGAATCAATGTTTCCCGCTTTTTTTTTCATTCTTACACGATAGTTTGCCATTCTGAGATTTAACTCTCGGGCACTTTACCCGCGCACGTTAACGAATCACAAAAGCTGCATACGAACGACACTTTTATATTCCATCTTGAGAAACGCTCGAATTTTTTATTACCAGAAAAAAAAATCAGTGAACTTTGACAAACTCTTCGATAATAATCGATGAACAGATTCAAGAGCGAAAATGTGTAGAAACGAAATCGACTCGCGATACGACCACGAGTTTTACTCTCTCTCTATACCTATAAAACCTTCTTGTATCCCTCCCACTACTACTTAGAGGTAATCGTTGGGTTATTAACGATCGTTGATTCTTAACGATGCTCTCTCGTCTATCCTTCGAAAGATCGAACGGTGAGCGCGCGACGGCGATAATGACTGATCGGTGAAATCCACTCGCGTCAAAAGCATCGCCCGTAGGTGTTTTTAAGGCGTTCTTTTTTCTATCAGAATCTTCCCCTCGCGCTACCAATCCGTGGCGACCAATGAGTGACGGCCGATCGGAACGTCGACTGCAGCTTTAATGAACCGGTTGTGAGCGGCACGTCACTCTTGGATATCATCATGCCGACTGACAGTTTAAATCGTTTGTACCAAGAACGACGTGACAAATTAATCGTCGGCGCCGCTTAGTCCGGAGGTACGGTTTTTCGTTCTTATCCTCTGCTACCGGCGGCTTCGATCAACTATAGTCTTTCATTTCCGTGGGAGGATTGCGCGTAGATGATTCTCTTTCGCGATTAAGGTTAAGATTTTTGAAAATCGAGGTATTCGATTACGTACCGTGAACGCGTGGTACTCTGGTTACGGTCGAACCGTCGAAAGAAGCCTTCTTAAATCCATGAAGCACATCGTCGACGATTATTCGTTGGCACGCATTCTTTTTTTTTGTAACTTCACTACGTGACACACCGTGTCATTCGGCTCCTCGCCGTTCCTCTCCCTCGCACTCGTTAAATTTTGGCAAAATTCACGCACGGCTCCTTCGTTTGCTCTCTCTCTCTCTCTCTCTCTCTCTTTCTCTCGTGAGAATGAATTAATGGTACGACGATAAGTATTAGAATCCTCGTGGTTATCCTCGATCGATCAGCCAACGACAGCAACAATTACGACGGTAGCTTCACACGTTATTTTCGCGCGACTCGTCGTCTCCATGCTCTTCGAGGATCGGATAACTTGTCAATTAAAGGGTACACGTTGTAGCGTTGACAGGAAGAAAGGGAAACTTGAGGCGAACGAGAGCGGAAGAAAAAAGTGGAAGAGAGAAAGAAAGAAAGTGTAGGCGTAAGAAAAGGTGCGATGAGACGAGGAAGAGTGAAAAAAAAGGAAAGGAAGAAAGAAAGAAAGAAAAGAGAGAAGAAGAAGAAACGTGGGACAAAACGGGGGCGAAGAAGAGAGGACGGAGGAGACGTCGTGGCTGGACCACCGGCCGGCTCGGGGCGTGCGCTCGTGTAGCACGTGGCCGAGAGACTGAATATCCCTACCTTGGATACTCTTCGTCAGTCCGTTTGTCCGCCTCGTCCTTATCTTACCTACTCGACCGAGAAAGACTACTACCTCGACCCTCTCTCTCTCTCCTCTCGCTCTTGCTTTCCCCTTCGCTACTCCGCCACCTCTTTCTCTTTCTTTCTTTCTTTCTTTCTTTCCTTCCTTCTTTCTCCCTTCCTTTCATCCTTCCTCCTCTCTTCTTTCATTCTCTCTACCCCTCTCTCTTAATGCTCAGCGTCCGAGCATCTCGTCCCTGCTGGCTCTTTCTCTCTCACTCTAGCATCATGAGTATCCCCGCAACACAGCATCCATCTCCACCTGCGTAGGAGCCGCGAATCCCGGCGTCTCTTTCTTCGAACCTCTCTCTCTCATTTTCTATCTGCCAGTCTTTCCACCAGCGAGTTGTCTCTATCTTTATCGCTCTTAACGGCCTTACTTATCTTCTCCTCTTTCCTCTGGCAGCTCGACTACAGGCTGCTCTCTTCTATACGCGCGGGAGGAGCGCGAGCCGTGCCTAGCCAAGAAACGACACACGTATTTCTATGAGTGTATCTATTTATTTATGTATTGGTACATATATTTGTGTATGTGTGCGTTTATCCCTCCCTCTACCCTCCCTCTTTCCGCGCAACTCACGAACCACGACCTCCTACATACGTAAGTGCCTACATAGATACATTCATACATATACCTACTACGTGGATATTCGCGATGAGGAAAAGACGTACGAGCGTCGTCGTAACGAACGCTTCTTCCTCTTCTTCCTTTTTCTTTCCCGTTTTTTCATTTTTTTGTTCTTTTTTATCGATAATCCTACGTCGCAAGTTTACGCGCTCGGCGTTTCCCACGCGTAATCGGCAACCAATTTGATTTCAGGGAAGAACGTAACGTTTAACGTGATTTTGGTCGTCCTTGATCGTTTTTATTTCGTTCCTACGTAAGAATCGATAGTTATTAGTAAGTTTTAAAGGGTATTGGAGCGTGATCAGTATTAAGTTTATTCAAATGAGAAAATTTTGATAATATTCGAGGAAAAACTATCGTAAAATTAATGGATATAGACATTCTTTTTAAAACATTTCTATTTTTAAAATATTAAATTCTTCGATAAATTCGTCCAAAACTCGGTTAGGCGTACCACGTTGAGAGATTTCGATGCTGGATGAAAGAGCTCGATGTCTAAGAAAACTCAGTCACGTGATCGTATATTAAAATGAATAACTTGAAAAAGAAATTTAAAGACGAACGAGACCTTTGATGTCGTGGAACGATTCCCGTATTTCTATATCGTTGTTCGATTGGCAAAAAGAGGCAGCAACTCATGTGCGTCGCTATCACAACGGAGTAGAATAAAAGCAAGGAAGGAAGACTTCGTCGTATGGAGTAGGAGGTGCCCGATCATCGACCAATAGAAAGAGCCGCCACCCACGAAGCAATAAAAATTAATTTATCACGTGGATCGCCGCCTACGCCATTGCTCCTTTCGTGTTCCCACAGAATCCGCAGAATCCCTCGAGATGGCGTCATCTGTCGGGTACGAAACCATTTTAACTTTAGCTATGTATGTAAAAATATATATATATATATATACATAAGCTTGTTTCTTATAAAAAATGTTAGAGACAGTGACGACTTTATGGCTATTAAAAAATTATATAACTATTTTTGTGCGGGTTTTATTGATAAAATGTAAAAGAACTGAAGGTAAATGCGAGAAAAATGTAAGTAAAAGCATCGGCAACGTGTGCGTACTTATCAATTATCAGTTTCATAACTTGGATAATTAATAGGTAAAACAGTTTACAAAGAGATATTTGCAAATCTATTAACGAAATGAACGTTTTTCTTTTTTAGCATTTGTATTATAAAGC
Organism: Ancistrocerus nigricornis; assembly: GCA_916049575.1. Lineage (NCBI taxonomy): Eukaryota > Metazoa > Arthropoda > Insecta > Hymenoptera > Vespidae > Ancistrocerus > Ancistrocerus nigricornis. Next base: position 531,358 of record OU696668.1, on the reverse strand, counting down.
AAAACCTACTGCATTACGTTGGCAAGAGATCTTTAATTATTTGTTAAATGTTTGCAACGATCTTATTTATGTATTTTAACCTACTAAATTGCAAATTCTTTATTTAATAATTAATTTTTGTATTTGCAAGTCCTTCAATTATTATTGGAACAGGGAGCTCCGTCTAGCGGCCAAACGTACGAACTAACTTTGACGCTCTGCCCCCTGTTATTAGCAACATACAAACGTGGGTGCTCAATAAAGCCCCTGTATGTAGAGAACTACTGTAGAGTATAGTAACTCTTTTCGATCTTTACTGAGTTTACTTTTTTATATATATATTGTAATTAATAAACCTGACAGGAGTGTGTACGAATTCATTTTGCATCTTATATAGTATAATTATATTGTGTATTTCTTTCTCTCTTAGAAAATGTTTTAAATTCTCTTTTAACCTTGATACTATAGAACTCGCTGTAAAATTTAAAGAAAAATAGTGCTTTTATTATCGATAAATTCGGGAATAACTTTTCGGAGCAGAGTTAGTAGATCCCCTCGTGTAGCTGTAGAGAGCGCCACATTACAGTAGTGTAACCACAGACGAGGTATAAGAAGGTGAGTAAAGTTAGCCCCGGACTTGAACCAATCTTAATGAATTATATCTCAAAAAATTGCTCGCCGAAGATTGGGGGGTCTGGACTTTAATTTCCGAAGGGTCGATCCCAAAAAGTCGATTTTCTGACATCCGGATTTCGACTTCGTACGCGCGAACTCTTCTACCGAGTGCAATTATCGACCGATCTGCACGTTCTATGGCTCGTTCGAAAGCTAAGACTTAAAGCTACAAGCACGTGCAACTATCATTCGGCTATGGAAATTACTTGAGGAGATATAAGTGTCTAAAGTTGAAAAAAGGAAAGTGAAAAATGAGCATTTTTGGTGCTCGCTTAAACTTTTCTAGCTCCATGAATTCTCGGCCGATTCTAATGATTAGAAATGCGTTAGATAGATAGAAGTTCAACCTACAAGATGATACCCACACGGTATGGCTATGACAATTAGAACGAGAATGGTAAGCTTGCAAACTTTCGGAAGCTTTAACGACGATGATGCTGAGATGATACAGAAAAATCCCCTATCCTATGGTGTACCCTGGATCATCCCCTTTCGAACGAGACATCGATCATGCCATTCAGCCGAAAATTGGAGGATCTAGACTAAAATTTCCAAAGGGTGGATCCCAAAAATGTGTGTCGGTAAAAAATGTCATTGCCGGTAAAAGAAGGAAATGTCGGTAAAAAATGTCATTGCCGGTAAAGGAAGGAAATGTCGGTAAAAAATGTCATTGCCGGTAAAGGAAGGAAATGTCGGTAAAAAATGTCATTGCCGGTAAAGGAAGGAAATGTCGGTAAAAAATGCAATTGTCGGTAAAAGAAGGAAATGTCGGTAAAAAATGTCATTGCCGGTAAAGGAAGGAAATGTCGGTAAAAAATGCAATTGTCGGTAAAAGAAGGAAATGTCGGTAAAAAATGATTCTTTACCGACATGACTTTGATTTTTTACCGACAATTGCATTTTTACCGACATTTCCTTCTTTTACCGGCAATGACATTTTTTACCGACATTTCCTTCTTTTACCGACAATGACATTTTTTACCGACACACATTTTTGGGATCGACCCTTTGGAAATTTTAGTCTAGACCCTCCAATTTTCGGCTGAATGGCATGATCGATGTCTCGTTCGAAAGGGGATGATCCAGGGTACACCATAGGATAGGGGATTTTTCTGTATCATCTCAGCATCATCGTCGTTAAAGCTTCCGAAAGTTTGCAAGCTTACCATTCTCGTTCTAATTGTCATAGCTATACCGTGTGGGTATCATCTTGTAGGTTGAACTTCTATCTATCTAACGCATTTCTAATCATTAGAATCGGCCGAGAATTCATGGAGCTAGAAAAGTTTAAGCGAGCACCAAAAATGCTCATTTTTCACTTTCCTTTTTTCAACTTTAGACACTTATATCTCCTTAAGTAATTTCCATAGCCGAATGATAGTTGCACGTGCTTGTAGCTTTAAGTCTTAGCTTTCGAACGAGCCATAGAACGTGCAGATCGGTCGAAAATTGCACTCGGTAGAAGAGTTCGCGCGGACGAAGTCGAAATCCGGATGTCAGAAAATCGACTTTTTGGGATCGACCCTTTGGAAATTAAAGTCCAGACCCCCCAATCTTCGGCTGAATGGCATGATCGATGGCTCGTTCGAAAGGGGAAAGTCCAGAGAACACCTCGGTATGGCGGCTTTTTCCGTATCATCTCAGCATCATCGTTGTTATAGCTTCCGATAATTCAAAAAACGTTAATAAAACGCAAATAAAAAGGTGGGGCAGTGATGAGCAAATTGATCGCAATTTGTTGAGCCCAGAAAAGATTCCGTTCGTACACGGATAACTTAGAAATCGTCAAAATAGTGTTTGTTATGAAATTGTTTAATAACTTTTTTTTAATAATTGCTACCGCTTGAGCAATTTTATAATCATGATGAGCAAATTGCGAGCAATTTTTTGAGATATAATTTATTAAGATTGGTTCAAGTCCGGGGCTAACTTTACTCATCTGGTATAAGACTAGACCTGTCATCTTATGGGACATCCATCGTGTCCCATGTACTGAATTACCGATCGTGCGAAAGAACAGAGGTTTTCTTACGCCACTACGATATGAAGCGGAGAGTTTAGGAATCATATTCAACCCAATACTCGAAGTCGGTAATATCAATATGTAGATAGAAACAGATCTAACGTCGATAATATGTAATTTTCAATAAAAAAATGTGTTAAACGCAATTATTCTCAAAGAATTTTCGATTATTACAAAATATAGCATACTGTTAATATAAAAATGAATACATAATTTATACATTGAAACAAAACTATTCTGATTTCTAAGAAAATATTTCTGGACGCGGCTGACTCCTTGCATTATTTGTAAAAAAAAAAATTAATGAAGATAATTGAAATAAAAACCCACTGAAGCATAGTTGTATTATCGGATGACTCTCGTATTGATTAAAGAAAATATACAAGGAAAAGTGAAGTTAATATCTTTAAACTTTTTATAAAATAAATACTGAATTATTTGTTGATTTTCATAGACCATTTAAGAAAGTTAACCGTTTTGATATTCGTGAAACTCACTTTACTTTATTATTACTTTTCTATATATGGATGGCTTTTCTACTTTTAAATTCGATATAAATCGATTATCGATCTCAACGTGATACTAACTCGAAGTTTGCAACGAAGCATTGCCGAACAAATGGCGGATTGTTTTTTGAAGAGAAAAATTCAGAGGATATAAGCACGAGACATATGGGTGTTGTGACAAATTATTATAATATAACAGATCGCTATACATTTTCGGTATGTGCGATCACTTTTGGGAACCTTTAGCTGAAGTTTACATCGCGGAACAGGCGGAGTCCCCTGACCCCGATTGTTACATTTATTGTCTTTGCAGTAGAGTGTTTGTCAGGTAAATGTAATCTTTTTTTTTCTAAGTTCCTTTGCCTTAATTAAAATGCTTCATATGTTCTTTTTCCTGGTAGTAATAGCTTCATGTTAGGATTGTGGTATTGATCTGTGGTGTGGTGACACATGACTTAACCTTGACACCCACTTATATATAATATGTTGAATCATAACAAACTTTTAGGTACTTACAAGTTTAATTAAAAACAAATTTTATAGATCTCAAAATTATAGCATACCTCATCTTAAAGTTAACGCAATGAAATAGTACAAATTTATAAGTATTTGTCTTTTGTTCTGCTATGTTACTTATATGATTTCTATGAAAGAAACGAGTGAATGAATTCCACATAAAATGGTAATAAAATAATGGAAATTTATATTACCTAGCATCTATTTAAAATATGATATTACTGTCCTTCCCTTGCAGAAATCCAGATGTTTATACCATTCAAGCTGCCGAAGATGCAAGCGAAAAGGAAGATATCGAAGGTGATCGTGTGGGAGAAATGTTGGATACTTACAAAAGAACAAATGCAGAAATACAATCTGTAGAGAAACACGATGTAAGATAATCTATTGTTGGCTTTTTATAACTGTATATTATTATTACTAATCGGAAGTATATTTTTCTAATATTTATTCAAGCTGTACTTCTTTCTTTTTTAAATTAGGAAGAACCTGTAAGTTGTTATTGCAGCGCATCGCACACAGACAACAATTATTCTACGGATGAACATGATTCCATTCGTGATTCAGCCCATCGTGTCACTGCGCACAGCCTAACGCAAAAATTAGGTCTGCATCAGTCTGACTCCGGTGCTGACTTATCAGAATATCACGATCAACATGAAGCTAAGAGTATACAAAGTCTTTTAGCCTCTTATGGAAAAACTTTCCAATCGCCTGAAACCAAAGTTGAGAGTGGGTTTGATAAGGCGGATGCATTTATGAGGTATCGCGAAAGCAGAGATTTAGAACTCAAGTCTGAAACATTAAATGTTGATTCTGAAAATTCTTGTGTCGACGACACATCAGCCTTATGCTATAATCCTTCCAATCGCACAAAAAGCAACTATCATACAAAATCCTCGTCATTTATTTTAGGAGAAAAAGATTCAATAGCACAACCTTTACCTTTAAATATTACGGCATTAGATGATATACAGAACTCCAGTAAAAATCAGAATAAAACTAATTCTTCTATGCACAATTATAAAAGTAATTCTGATGATCATTCCTACCTTCAATACTTTGAATGTAACAAAAGTGAAATGGATCTGGCTTGGGAGAAATACTGGTCCAAAAGTGGGGAACAATTAATATGGTCATCCTGGATTGAAAAGTATGCTGAATATATTAATCCTGAATATGTGCATGACAATTTACGCTTAAAAGAAGATGAAAGATATAAAGAAAATAAAGAAGGTGTAGACAAATTTGCTGAACAAAATACATGTTTTCCTAATCATGCGCACAAAAATTGTGAAATTGGTCGCTCAGATTTTGAAGGAATCTTTAGTAAAAGCAGTGTAAGTGAAAATGATTCAAGAAATAAAAGTACATCTTACAACATAAATTTTTCATTTGATGATCCAAATAAGCAAAGTGTAAATGATAAAGATGCAGAAGAAAACAGGAAAAAATTGACAAATTATGAATTGTCTCCAGAAGCAGGCGATGGCTGGAATCCGCTAAGTCCATTTAGTGCTGAGGAAAGTTATAATCAACACTCTAACGCAGAAGATGAAAGGTTACTAACAAGATGTGATTCTATTAATGGATCCACGGCAAGAACAAATGCGCCTTCTGACTCTATGACAAATGTCACAAAAATGACATTAACTAGTTCTAGTTGTGATTCCAATTCTATCCACTCATCTAGTCTCATTAGTTCTGTAACTAGCTCTATTGAAAGCAACATAACGTTTAGTAGTTCTGAAGAAAATGAGTGTGTATCAGAGGATAATGATAAATACTGGCAGCATTTATGGAAAGAAAATTTCCAGTTGGAATACCAAAAGCAATATGAACTATTTATAGCAAAATATAAGCAGGTAGAGAGTCAGAAAACTGAACGTATTCTTCATATTTCTTCATTTTATAAGGATAATAATGAAGGTATATGGACACGTGCTTACAATAATCAAGTAAATGAACAGAGACTCGTGGAAAATAATATAGAAGAACTGCACAAAGTTAGTAATCTTGATGATAACAATGTAATAACTAGTGCCACACAAACAAAACAAGACTTAACAAAGAAGAAAAGAATGATTATAGAATCAGTTGGTATGCTAATGCAAAATTTAACAATGAAATCTGAAGAAGAGGTCATGGATGATGAAAACAAACAAACCAGTGACACTGAAAAGCAAACAAAAAAAGATATAACAAACACATCTAATGAAAGTAATACAGTTGTATCTTCTAATACTGGTAATGATGGACTTATAAGAAAGTTGTCTAATGACGATGATAAAGATAAGCCAAATGAGGATAGACCTGTTACACTAAAACGAAGGTAATACAAGTTTTAACTCCGTTAAAAAGTAATTAAAAATTTGTATAACATATGTTTATTTACTCTTAAGCCATGAAGCAGATTGTGATGATGTAGGAGAAGGTTTAGAAACAGTGAAGAAAGCTTTTTCACTGATGGGTTATACTTTCAATGAAAGCCAAAAACAATCAAAGCTGCAAGGTGAGGTTGTTTATAGAAAAAGAAATATTAGGTTACAAAATAGACAATTAAAAATGAAACTTAGTCGCCCTAAACCTATAAACAAACACATTTACTTTGATGATAATGGAGTTGAAATTACAAATACCATAAACAAGGTAAAATCTTTCTTCATAATATATAATAAATAATACTGACTAACTTCAAATTAGTTGCTGTATTTGTCATGATTAAATAAAAATGTATATTATTTTTTTTTATAGGTGAAACATTATTTATCATATTACCCAATATCACAGCCTGTGGAAACAGAAACACAACCTAATGATAAAGGTTCCTATATTAAAACACAATTTTCATCAAGTTCTGATGAAGAGTGTGATCACAGCCTTAAGACGAAATTACAGACAAAACGACTTGTATTTAATAAACCAAGTACAAGTTCATCAGAATCAAGGCAAGATAAACAGGTTGAAGATATATTTAATACTTTGGACAATTCCAAAGACTCGGATAATGTTTTTAAAGATACAGAATTTGATGATGTACAATATGAATGTGATAAAGCAATTAACTCTGTGAAAGCATTGATTAATGACCGACTTGTTCCTCCAAGCGAAGACAACTTATCTACTTTGAGTATTGATATGGATATTGATGAAAAACAGCATCACAATGAAATATTAAATACAAGATTATCAGATGAGGATACTATGAAAAAGATATTAAAGAAAAAAAGGAGGAAACAATCGAAAAGAAACATAAGCCTTCCTAAAGAGATAGATGATGACAAAACTTTAATGAAATATTGGATAAAAAGATATCGCCTCTTTAGTAAATTTGATCAAGGGATTAAATTGGATCGTGGTATGTATTTATAAAGCATTAGTAAAAATAAGCAAACAATTTTAAATATTAAATGATAATGCACTGATTTCATATTAATACTACATTTTTATAGAGAGTTGGTTTTCTGTAACTCCAGAAAAAATAGCAGAGCATATAGCCGAAAGATGCAAATGTGACACAATTATTGATGCATTTTGTGGCGCAGGAGGAAATGCTATTCAATTTGCTTTTACGTGTGAAAGAGGTTTGCATACATCTGAAAGAAACTATGAATTAGATAAAGATATTAAAATCTTTAAATTTGTTTTCCAGTGCTAGCCATTGATATTGATCCAACCAAAATCGAACTTGCCCGGAATAATGCTCGTGTTTACGGTGTTGAGGACAGGATTGAATTTATTGTTGGTAATTTCTTTGACTTGGCACCAAAATTAATTGCTGATGTTGTATTCCTAAGCCCACCTTGGGGAGGACCTGGCTATGCAAAAGACGAGACTTTTGATCTTGATAATATTATGCATCCAATTGGTGGAGTACATTTGTTTAAAATAGCAAGAAAAATCACGGATCACGTGGCCTATTTTCTACCCAGAAATGTTGATACCATGCAGGTAAAGATAAATGTGAAATGTACAACATTTTATTTAAAGATATTGTCTTGATATAATTATATTGTAATTATAGCTTGCTATGCTAGCTGGGGCTGGTTCTGGTGTAGAAGTGGAACAAAACTTCCTTGAAAGAAAGTTAATAGCTTTAACGGCTTACTATGGGGAATTACCCAGAGACTGTTAGTTGTGATATAATATGGAATATGAGAAAAGCTCTAAGTCAACTACTTTGAAAGAACAAGAGCATCTCATTTATCTGGAATTATTAGTTGTAAATATCTGTAGGTATCAATTTGCTTAAATTACATAATTTAACTTCCATTTCATTGTATTATCAGTGACTTGTCCATAAATTAACTTAATTAAGTACATGTCAATGTCTTTAACATTATGCCAATGCCTATAAATTACAGATATATATATTTTATAATTAAACTTATTACTACATTTATTATTACTTGCATTTAAGCGAATTGATACGAAAACAGTTCAGTTTGTGATGTCGTCTTCGTCTCATTGAAAAGAACATTTATGGAGTTTTGACAAATTTTTGATTAATTCTTCCACAGTATTAATCATAAATGATACTTTTACTCGGAGTTAAATGAAATCAAAGATATTTTCCATCGGTATGTGTAATACAATAATTTTAACTCATACTATAAATACAATACCGCATTGTAATTTACAATTTACAACGATTTCCAGACTATTATTTTACAATTTTTATGTACACTTCTACTAATTTCTTATTGATTAATAAACATATTTAGAACATAAGTTTGTACACATAAGAATTAGTTCATCAAATATAATCAAACCTAACACTTTTAAGAATGTTAAACTGTTAATTCAATTTTTCTGTTAATTAATCTTAAGTAAAATCACAGACGAGGTACAAGAATGGACCTGTCATCTTATGGGACTTTGTGTCCCATGTTCTGAAATACCGATCGTGCAAAACAACAGACGTTTACTTACGCCCTCTACCATATGGAGCGGTGAATTTAGGAATCATATCCGACCCAATAATCGAAGTTGGTAACATCAATAGATCTGTTGCGATAAAGGACGAGAATCTCATCCCCCCTTGAAAATAATCCATACTTCGACACTTAAAATATTAATTTCTCATCATTGCGTAACGATATCGAAAAACGGACAACGGGACTGTATTCTGCATGCTTTCTTCTTTCTAAATCATGATGCATACATCAGGATTTTTGTCAAAAATCGATGCATCTCGAATTTGCCCGATCAAATACTCGTTCGAAAGAGAAAAGTCTCTTCTTTACGAATATGCAAGTCGCGTTTCGATAGGATGACTGGTTGGAAAGATACAGCAGTTTTAAGCTTGAAAATGATCCATACTCCGACACTTAAAAGATTAATTTCTCATCATTGCTCAACGATATCGAAAAACGGACAACGGAACATTATTCTGCATGCTTTTATCTTTAAAATGAGCCATTAAACATTGAAATCGGCGGTGGTGACCATTTTGGCAAAAATCATGATGCATAGGTCAGGATTTTTGTCAAAAATCGAAGCATCTCGAATTTGCCCGATCAAATACTTGTTCGAAAGGGGAAAGTCTCTTCTTTACGAATATGCAAGTCGCGTTTCGATAGAATGGCTGGTTAAAAAGTTACTGCAATTTTTCTCTTGAAAACGACCCATACTCCGACACTTAAAAAATTTATTTTTCAACACTCCGCAACGATATCGAAAAACGGACAACGGAACATTATTATGCATGCTTTTATCTTTAAAATGAGCTATTAAACATTGAAATCGGCGGTGGTATCCATTTTGGCCCGAAAAAAACCAAAGGCTATACATCAGGATTTTTGTTAAAAATCGATCACTATCTGCAATGAAGCTACCGCGAAAAACGATTTTCTTTTTTATTACATTTCGATTCTATCGATTGATTCAACTTGTAATTCATGTCAATGAAAAATAATTAACAATCGTTATGTTTAGTTATAATTCCTACCGATAATTCCTACCAACGTCGGTAAGAAGTCGACATTATCACATCTTGACAGAGTAGGTATATTAACTTTTCAACGAAATAAAAAAAAATTTGTACGATCAGAAAAATAATCGATAAAACGAATCGCGGATATTCTGATTTGCAGCAAGTGAACGCACATGCACATATCGCCGCAGTCTTACCGGTGTGTTGGGGTTAGGAGTGACCGGCACTAAACCGGTAAAATCGATCTTACTTATTAAAATCGATCTTTGTGGCGGTATACAATGGTTTACAATGTTATCGTATTGCATTAAATTATTAAATATTCATAAAATAGGTATGCAGGATCTAAATCTGTACAATGTAATTAAGAAGAGTTTTATTAATGTCATCCTATGTTTGACATCTATAGTAAATTTTGCTTAAGATTTATAGTACATATTCACAAAAACTAAGAAATTAAATAATATTATAGATTAATGTTTTGTTCATGTATTGTCATAATCTCTTTTTGTAGGAATTTGTAGTATGCTTCCAAAAGGTCCTCGTCCATTGGTAATATGTGGTCCAACGAAATTGTGGTAGGCACAACGAAATTAGTACGCCGCTCAATGTCGATATCCCGGAGCAATTATTTCGAGGCGGGCCGACCCTATCGGCTTCTCATACCCTCGTGAAGTTAATGGCCGGCCAATGTTTTGATTCTCGTTCAACGGGTTTCGTAACGTCGCTCTAATTTGCACGAGATCATGCTGTCCTGTAAAACAGTATCGCAAACCTCGCCAAAACGATCGTTGGATCTATGAATAATTTGTTTAATGGATTAGTCTAATGGGATGTCAGTTCAACTGTCAAAGATATGTTTAAATATTAAATGAAGTTCATCGTATCGACCATGTCTGGAAGCTAATCAACCATATTCGATGGTCACCCCAATGCTATACCTACTTTTCAAACAAAAAGTACCTAATATCAAAGAAAGTACCAGCTGCTACCTGAGAGAATAGAGTATCACGGTAAAAACGATTGTGTGTAAAATCGATGGGGTCACCGCACCCGGAATCGCAGGTGACACGACACTTTCATCGTCGTCGAATTCGGTACGTAACTCTCTGCCACCGGAGCACTACGAAACCCACTTACGCTACGATCCAGGCATGTACTTCGTGAAACTGCATTAATATTCTTGTCGCAGGGGCAGCCTCGCGCGCTTTATCGCCCGTATTCCGTGCAATGCGAACTGAACTCGTAGAGGAACGATAGACCTGCGTAAAAGTCAAGAAATCGTTTATGTAATTTTGAAAGTTTTTGCCGGTAAATAAATTAGATGTTTGCTCTCGATGATTATATCGCTACGAGTGTAAAATGTTCGAAATTTCTTTATATTTCAAGTCCTGATTAGACATGTCTAAAGTGCTAATATCCACCGATCCTTTTGGTATAGTTAAACGAGCGAAAACTTCACGAGCGCTCTTAGCACGAGCCCTCTGAAAAGTCCAAAGGTTAAAATCAACGGTAACGTTAGGAAAGGATAATGAACTTTGTCAGTTTCCCTTCGCTATTTAACCCCTCGAGCTGTTTAACCATTTCGTCTTTGGGTACATTCTAAAATTTCACTCGAGAAAGCGACGGACGTGCTGGCTTTAGAAATTTAAGGAAAACGTGAATAAATTCGAATCGTTCGTCTTTAGCCTTTAACGAAGAAAAATAGATCGGACATTCGCTCGATCATCGCTCGATCATCGCACGCATCCGATTCTCATTACCGTGAATTTCAGTTTGCTTTTCAATTTTACCTAAAATCATTCGAATCTGTGAAAGGTTTTTCAAGGAGATATAAAAAATAATAGAAAAGGGGTCGTCGCGTGCCGTCACGTTTCCTCGCAACGCGTTGCCGCGTGGACGGTGCGTCGGATTAGCTCTACGCAGCAGTTGCACATTCCACGTGTCACGGTCTACGTTCTGCGACGACAAATTTCACGAAATACCAAGCGTACCGACCATGATCGCGAAGAAAAAGAAAGAAAAATGGCAAAGTATCCATCTTACGATCGCGTCACGCCTGATAAGTCGATCGAACGATCGCTTTTCAACGTTTCTTCGGAAATCGATTAGCCCGTCCGCTCTCGTCAGGCACGAAGAACGCATTTGTATATTTTAAAAGCCGGCCAAACCGAGTCACAGGGCAAACGGGCTAAGTAGCTTGTTTAATTAATGATCCTGCTCGGGCAAGAAAGTTCAATTTGGCTCGCGTTCTTCCGTGCGATCATAGACGTTTCTCCTCTCGTCGTGATCGTGACAGGGAGAGATTCATTTTTCAAGCGGTCGTTCGATCGTGCCAACGCGTAGATCGATAATGGTTCTTGATCGTTCCACGAAACTCGACTTTCGACTATGCGCGAATGATCTCCTTTAATTTGGCACGCTGATCTTCTCTCATTTCTGAAACGTTAATTCGAAATAAAAGATCCTCTTTAATCCGGAGCTATTTAAGCTATAATATCTGATATTCTACGGATACCTACCTATTCGATTCGTATAACAAAGCTAAAAAAAAATTACGTCGATTACAAAGCCACCCGGTCGAATATCCGATATCACGGGTGTACGCGCGAACACGAGCGAAGGGGTCGTGAATAAAAATTTTGCAAATTAATTTCATCCTGCCCTAGGTACACGAGCTACTAACTAGGTTACATGCAACTAGGTTACTCGATACATCTCCCGCAACGCGGAAGAGTCCCAACGCTAATAAGGTTTAACAACTTCCCTATCCATGAAGGTACAAAACCCTTTTACTCCCCCCTTGTTAGCAAAAAAGAGGTAGACAAAAAATAATGAACGTCGAATATCGCTTATCCTCTACCGTAGGAGGACATTATCTCCGCAGGAATTTCGTTGCATCCTTAATTCGAGATTATCGAACGATCCATTAACAAGGCGGTCGACGAAGAAAATGTTGCCTCGGCAACACAGGAAGTGTTCGGCATGCCGGACAAGGGACAACCGCAAAGTCGGCGAAGCTGCAGGCAGCCAGGCAGGCTGCTGTTGCCGCTGCTATGCCGTTCCGATATCGGTACGAGGAATCGGTAAGTCGTCAGTGTGTTTCTGGAACTCACGTACCATTCGGACGAGCTCAACGAGCGAGTCTCGACCTTCCTACGATCGTTTCTTTTCTACCGGTCTAAGCAACCTGCCGTTCTCCACGCGAGCGAATCGAGTGGGGACTACTCGATTGTTCCTTCACCCTCCGGTTAGATTGTATCGATGATTATAACGAGCTCTTTATACTTTTCATATTTCGGTATTACAATTACACGAAGGAACCCTCGGTTAAACTATCATTTTACAAGGGTGACTCTCGATAGTTCGCGAAAACGTAAAAGAGGACCAGCTCGTTCGAGGATCATCTTACAGCAAGATGATTAGAAGGTGGAGGAGGAGGAAGGAAACGACAAGCCGTAGGCGTGGGTTCCAGGTATTCGCCAGTGAACAGGTGGGGTACGAGGGCATCGATATTGGGTTAGTTTTTGCCTAGAGTTTCTAGTTTCCACAGTGGTGCAATGAGGCCTGCGCTTCCCGTAGACGTTCGCCAACACGTTCCAGATACTAAATCTCACGTGGGACAAATAATCGTGGAGACTCCGATCTCCGGCGTTGTAGCTAACGAAAGTGAAAAGGAGGCCAGTTTCGGAAACTGTGCTTTCCGTGAAAAAGAGCGAGCTTCGGACGCGACGTTATAACATTTTCGAATCGTACCGTGTTACTTCCTACGGAAGTCCATTTGATATTCGCACTCCCATTGATGCTTTCCGTTCTATTCGGTGATTCTCGTCGAACACATCGGAATCGACGAGAACGACAACAGGATGCAAGCGCGGCGCGCGTTCCCTCGCCGCGTCCGCGAATGGACGGACGACTTTTTTTCATGTTTCGCCTAGAAATAAATATAACGCTCTCTCACCGATTCACCGTGATTCACCGGATGTGCGATAGAGATTGTACTCGAGGAACGAGTCATCGCACTCCGCGAAGGATTAGAAATAACGATCGTTCCCTTGTTTGGCCCTTTTTTTTTTTTTTTTTTTTTTCACACCCAAGGACACGCGCTTCGCCGAGATCACGATAAACCGCGTTAAAAAATCGGTACTCGGGGCAAAGAAGTTGGGTGATAAAGTAATCGTGAATTTTTCTCACGTTCGACATTACCTTTCTCGTCTTTAAAGCCCACGCGAGGACCGGTAACGGTATGGTAATGTGCCGAACATCATCTTGAGGTTTGACTTTCATTATGGTTGGGCGCGTGACCTTTCCAACGTGGTCCCTTATCTACCTGTCGATGCGCTAAAACCACAGATTTTTCCCACGTAACCGAAGGCTGCTGACCGATTTAAACGACCGCACTCATCGGTGGCCGAGCGAGCTAACGTTTATCGACATTCGTAAATAAAAAGGCACGAAGTCGTAAATTGTCGATTGAGAAAAAAAAAACGTGAACCTTCACCGACGAGAGTATACATATAGTATTTTCATTAGGCAGAAAATTTGATTGCGGGCTACTCCAATAATCTCGCGGCCTTTTCACCGAGGACGCAATAAAGGAGCTGGACTTCGCGTGGAATCTCACGTCTGAGAAATGTTCGTAGATATCCCGAGAAAATATATATCCACCGGCTTGCTAAAGCTCCGCTTGTCGCATGAAATAATGCGTGCTCTTTCTCTCTCATCCTCTTTCTCTCTCTCTCTCTGTCCTCCCACTACCCTCTCTCAAAGAAATCCATTAGCGCCTGAGAATGTGTACCACTTAATAGCCTTCCAAGATAGGATCGAACTAAGAGAGAACGATCTGAAATTCTCTAATGCCGACCTTCTTATTCGAATAAAAATCAAATTCTTTAAAGTTCTTCGGTTGGGTGAATTTGGAACGTAATCATTATCGTTCGTCATCGACGAGTGCCGAGTGAAAGAGAGAAAGATGGGGAGAGAAAAATCGAAGAAATAAAAGAAAGATACCGGTGCGTTTCCCCCCACCGCCACCCCCGTTTGGAACTTTGTTTCGAGCCGACTTTTTTCCCCCGATCCCGGGGCCCCTGTCCACCGTCGGAGATTTATGCTGCCGACATTGAAACTAAATTACACCATAAATTAGCCTTAAATTCGTGCTTTCGATGCAACCCCGACGACTTCGAGGAGTCATCACGCGCAACCCCCACCCTTGCGGTCTTTTTTTTTTTCACTTCGATACGATACCCTCCTCTCCTACCCTTTTTTTGGACTCTTCACCTCGCTCCTTTTGCGGATCGAACGCGTAATTAAATGTCGGCGAACAATGAAACATTTGTTTGGCCCGATCGGTGACAGGGCCGAGAACGCACTCGGTAATACCGGACGACGAGTTCGCTACTTGCTTGATTGACGTTTTCGGTACGGTCGATTTTTCGACTCGAAGAAATCTCGCCCAAGTTCCTTCTTTCTTTTTTTTTTGTTTCTCATTCTATCTTCCTCGTGCGGATAACTTTTGCGATAAACTTTCCGATCGTGTTCCTCGCTCTGCTCCGACTAAATGAAAATGTAATCGTATGGTGGTATCGATTAACGTCAAATAAATAAACTGATGCGTAAGTACATAGTATAGTAAATCGAGTCGAGCTCGAACTCGAGTATGCGTACGGTCAAGACCAAGGAAATATTTTCCTCGCGCTTTAAACTACAGTTTTACCGCGTGACATCGCGCGAGGTCTAGGATGAGGTCATACGCGTTGAACGAATCGAGAGAGAGAAGATTTATCGCGTCGGGTCAAGCCTATTCTGGCGCCGCCGCCGTATGCATAACTCGAGATCCGTTCACGGGGATTCCCCTTCCCTTTCGATTTTTCTCGCACGAGACCTGGAAAGGAAACGAAAAAGGAAATATTAAAAAGTACTTTCCCGAACAAGGATCAGCAGGGTATACCCTCGATGGCAATACTTTACAATGTAATTACGTATTCCGAGCGTGGCCAGCGTCAATTGATTTCGTGCCACCCGTCGTTGTCCGTGCCTGTTCGAGGATGGGGGAGAAGCCAGCAAGAGAATGATTGCACACTTCGATACGTAACGGGAAACTGCGAGCGTAATCAAGCCGAATTGCAGAATTTGTCATTTTCTCCGCGGATTTGAGCACTTCAATTACGGCCAATCGAAATGGCCACAACCGACCAGGCGCTTATTTAAATACGTTCGATGTTTTAGAGTGCACCGTAAAAAGCTCCCATTAATCGCGAATGCTCGACCGATACGCTTCGTTGTGTTTGTTGTTCCGAACGTTTCAATGCTTTCCGTTACGCACGCACGGTGCAATATCTTCGTTGGCCCGACTACGGTGGCAGGTAATTACGAGTTGAAAAATAAAAACGATAGAACAAAAAAATGGGGAAGAAATAAAAGTACCAGCTCGTAAACCCGACACACAGAGTCGGCGATTTAACTTTGATGGGAGGGAACAAGAAAATTGTGTGTCCTTTATTTGCCAGTGACATTGATTGAAATCAATTTGAACTTTTTTACACGGCGGTAGCCCGTTCTTCCCCCTTTTTTGTTTCGTTTATTTAAACGAGGAACGTTTTGCTACGTTTTATAAATAATGTAAAAGGTGCGTCGATAATGCGATATTTTATTAATAAACAGAATGATCAACAGAACGTGCGACCGTCAGGTACAAATATCATACATAAACGTAATACACATTTTTCTAGAGTAATATATTTATATACGAAGTCAATACTTATGCTACGTCCCTTTTCTTTAATGTGCGCATACGACCTCCTAATATTTTTCGATGCGATCTAATAAAAACAGTGTGAGTGAAAACGAAACAGCGCGCAAGCGATCGATAGGAGCGAGGTGTGTGTGTGTGTGTGTGTGTGTTAACGTGTTGTGTGTAAGACTAAACAGCAAGTACACGTATATAATTTACATAAATACGTATATGTCATATATTATTATGCATAATTTACGTGTAATCGGATAATTTCTATGTTTTAAGGAATACGGTATATTTGATGTTAGTAACGTATGCGATATGTTTGGTAACTGTTAAATGTAAGACTAGTGTTAATATTAAGTTATACGACGATGTTGTTCCGTGATTGGAACCTCGAAAACGCTGATTCTCTAAGTTACTAAAACGCGTATACCTCGTTACAGAAATGTGCAAAACATTGACATCTCATTGAGCAGATCAAGGCCAATCAGTGATTACAAGTATCGTTTATATGAAAGTTACGAAAAGAGGTCGTACAAATTTTGACGACACTTTTTGCTCATCTCTGTTTTAAAATCTGTAAAATTCGAAAAGAACAACAACGCTCTTCGTACGTCGTTAGCAATATCGAGTCCTTACATCGTAACTATTTGTTTCTTTAATTCGATAAATATCATCCTAAAACGAGCTTCGCGTAGTCATACATATATCGACGTGATTATTAACTCTATCTAAGATGCACGGATGCGTTTTCGCATTTTCAAGAGGAAGAATAAAAGGAAAATAAACGAAATGTACAAAGCGATTAGAGTCCATTGGAATGGAATGAAAGAACTATGAAGAAGAGTATGATTAAATGCTTTACTTACATTAAACATAAATAAAAAATATCATAAATAATATCAGCTAATCGAGTAACCTAGTGTGCGCGTAAAAAAAGGATTTTCAACTTAACAAAGACGTGGGCAAATGTAAAGGAGCATACAACGCAAGATATAAAAGTATAACACAAGTCGAGCGCTCTATCGTATGATCGATCACATCATAATAACGATGTGTAACACATGTATACTGGCACATTTGTAATTGGCACGCTTTTATCGTTCAAAGTGGGAGCACGGGCAGAATTAGAAATCTCTGCTAAAAGTACCGCGAGTTTGCTGCAACCCCACTAATAATTTACTTGCCTCGTTTATCGACATTATCACCCGATATCTATTCGTACAAACTATCGTTGAACTTCGGTTCTTCGAGCAGCTATTTGTCGCAGCTAAATGTGGACATACTACGAGAGTTTAGCCAACCACAAACTTCTTCTTCCTCTTTCCTTAGTTGTATAAACCTCGCGGTACATCGAACACTCCTTTATCTATCATCTTTATAATTGTTATCGGGGTTTGAGACGGTTGGTCCTTCCTGCTCGAGATAAGGAAAGCTATAACAGATACCTACGACTTAATTACCATTAACCTCAACGGTGGTCACTGAATTACCCAGATGTTCTGTTTCCGTGACAAAGGAGGACGGTGGTACGGTAAAACTACCTAATCCGCTCTCAACGAGACTCATAAGACTCTCCTGGCTGGTAGAAGCACGTTTCTCAGCGCGAATCTTTTCCTCCATCTTTTTCTTTTCCTCCGCGCTTTTGTCCACCTTACCGTTCTTCGTATTTTCGATGATCAACTGCTCGAACTTTGATAACGGCCTCTCCGTTACACTGTCCACGATCTCATTATTTACCGGTATACCGTGCTTATTGATCGTTGGCTTGTACGTCTTCACTTTCGAATGGCCCTGAATAATTAAATACATGGGACCTTTGATAGGCTTAGCTGGCTGCTTGTAATGCGAAAATATTGGGTCTGTCGTTAAACTGGGTACCGTTGTCGTTTTGGGTGGAATAGCCGGGGTGGACTGAGGCGTCATCGTTGGCTTCTTCTTCGGAATCTCTTCATCGGCGAAGAGCATCGCCAGCGGTGACTGATTGGACTCTTCCTGGTCGGAATCCTTCGTGTTGATACCGGCAGATAAGTCGTGCATAAACGGGACGGTGGACGTCAAAACGGAGGACGTGGACGTCGTCGTGATTTCGGACGCAGCAGCGGATTGATAACGATTGACCGTTGCATCTTCCGCCTCGACGGTTTGCATAGTTAACGTGGAAGGTGCTGGAAGACTGGTGAACGAGCCTGCAAATCCTGGCTGCATTTGTGGTGGTCGTGAATGAGTTTGATCGACGTTGCTTCCTGGTCCCATCATATTCTTCATTGGTGGTGCGTGCATATGCGACATGTGCGGTGCGATGTGCGACATGGTCATAGGTGGTGGTGGTCGAAAACCAACGTTCGGTCGCATACTGCCGATGAAGTGCATCATGCCGTGATTAGGTCTTGGTTGAGAGTGCATAGACGAAAGAGTCTGGGCTGGTCCGAACATGTGCGGTGAGTTACCGATATGTCTAGGCGGTGCCATGGGTGGTGGTGGTGCGGCTTGATGGGGAACTTGATGAATCTGATGTGGCATCATTCTATTTGAGGTAGATGACGGAGTCGATGGATCATCCATGAACACGAACGAACTCGTTATCGTGTTCTTTTGCAGTTGCGACTTGGACGTTTGCTGACTTTTGTCCATCTCCGAGGTCAAATTCTCCGAGATATTTACCGAAGTCGTTGGTGGCTCCGTTGTTAGCGACACTGTCACGTTTGGCTTATTCATGTAATTGGTCGGCATGATAACAGCTACTGGAGTTTTGTTCTGTGCTTCGAGTTCCACACTGGACGGTGAGTTGGCTACGACGATGTGCATTTTTAGAGAAGTCGGAGTATCTTCCGATGGTTCTTCCTTCTTCTCTTCCGTTTTCGTTTCATAAGTGGAAGTCGAGTTCGTAGGCATCGCTTCCGAAGTAGTTACGGAAGAAGACGAAGACGGAGCGTCGAAGGAAGCAATTCCCTTTTCACCCACGACGACTTCCTCGTTGTCGTTGTTATCGCCGTCAACGATTATGTTCGCGTTTTGTCCAACAACGACCTCGTGATTCGACGAAGCCGCTACGTGATGATCGGTGTCGTAATGATCGCGCGAATAATCGGGTGTTTGCCAAGTGACCTGGTTTACCTCGGGAAGGGTCGACGTTGGTCCGTTATTAGCCAACCACCCGCCGGAGATCGTTTGGGTGGATTGATAGATAAGATTGGACTTTTCGAAAGATACGGAGGGCGTAGTTGTGACATCGTATCTCGGCTTAGTCGACGAGAGTGGCGTGTATACGTTCTTGATGGTCTCGACTTGAGAGATGCCCACGCTTTTCAATGGTAGTTTCGAAGGAGTTTGGAGGTATTGCGGTCTCGAGGGTTGCAACGAAGGAGAGTGATGCTGGCTATAGCTCTTGGATGGTATTCCGTAATATTGAGGATCCTGAAGTACAGGACCTTCCTCCGTTTGCGTGCTTAATTGTTGAGATGGTTCGACGTAACCGTTGATTTTCTCTTTGGACAAAACCCCGTTGAAAGCGGTGGATGGTTCGATCTGTTTCTGGACTATCGGTGGTGGCAGCATCATCGTGTAAGGTTTTGTCTTTTGATTATAATAGGGACTGGGATAATAGCTCGCTGGTACCGACTGGATCCTGTTCTGATTTCTGTAGTCGACGATACCGTTCCTAAAGTTGATGGTACGTAAAACTTTGGGTGGCTCGGCACCGGTACTACCAGTGAAATCGTTTCTATAGGTGTTGTCCTGACTCGTCCTGATGAACTTTGGTCCATCGTCGAATTTCGAGAACTGTTCAGGTATCTTGGGACTCGTTTTCTTTGCGGTGACTCCGAGCACAAGGATATCCCGTTTTGCCGATGCCTCGGTCGTGTGGGAGTCCAGCCAGTATTGAACGCGATCCAACACGGGTGGAACATAATCGAAGGTCGGATTGTTCTTCAGTGGATCACCACGTCCGAGGGGCGTCCACTCGTCGTAGTCCATCCTTGGGGAGAACACTCGAGGCTTGCTGTCATTGGTATCTGCGAACAAACGTTTCTCAAGTTATCGTTTGTCCAAAACCTCTCGTACTTCGAAGATATCTTCCCTATCGTGCTATTTCTATTAGAAAACATCGTGGGTATCTCGGAGTCTGATTTATAGCGACTACGTTATCAGCATCGCAATTTCTCGAGTCGTATAAATTTATGAGCTACATCCTACTTCGGAATTCGCCGAGGAGAACGATGAAAATCGATGAACGAGCACGGCGGCGCCTCGCGCTATCGTATAAATTTACGCGCATCCGCGAGAAAGGACGTCGTCGAACGCACGCTAGTTCTACAGCTCGTATATCTATCGGCGTATTTATGTACGCGAATATTCGCGGATGACTCAAGTGTAACGTTTAACAAGTGTTGCGAGCTCCGATCCGTCGTCAGTCCGGGACCATCGAAGAGGAGGATCCTGTTACAAAGTTACAATTCACCATAAAAGACAGCAATATGAGCATAAGCGATCGTTCGAAGCGCTTCGATGGGAGGCGAGGAAGCGTGGAGAACACGACAGGTACCAGGAGCGCGGCGTGACTGCCATCGACGATAAAAGGAAGAGATGGCTGCTACGTGAGATGAGAGAGAAGCCGATGGCACCCTTTCACCGTAAGGAACAAAACAAACAAGCGTCTTTTCACACGAACGAAGAGGATCTCGAAGAAAAGGGCCGAGCAAACGCTTCGCTCGGTCGACGGAAATTACATTTAATTGAGACGCATCGGTCGGTTGTACGACATCTTCAACGATCGGTTACTCTAAAACGTGATTGCTATTTTCCCGGTCTCGCTTATTCTCTCTCTCGCTCTTTCCCATCCCCTTAAACGTCAGCCACGATAATCACGTCGCTCTCCGTGTGATTTACGAACAGACACTGCCTGTCATCGGTAACCATCGACCCTATCGACGGCAATGCTACCCCTTTAACACGCTCATCGTTACTCATATTCGCTTTATAACCAGTTCTCTGCACGCGGGACAGCTGTGTAACTTGTTGAATCTTTCAATGAGTTATAGAACGATTCCAAGCAATAAAACCAAAGTACACGAGCTTTTCATATTTAGAACATCTCACTTTCTACCCGGTAAAGTTTTACCCCCAAACTTAAACCACTAAGTTTTCTCTCGCGTGCGTTACCTGCATTCATTAGGTATATCATCAAACTTAATACGTCTCGTTTAAAATTCACAGGTCGATTCGCTCACGAAAACGACATTATATTCAAAAGAGACGAGCAATAAACGCGTGCTAGATCCATTAAGAGAGAACGCTCGACTCGAGGGTACGCATTTTCTCCGGCATTATCGAGGCAATCGATGTTTCTATTCCGACCGTAGACTCTCGTACATATGGCAAACGCGAACTATTATAGCTCGTATATGCGAGTACAGGTGCGGTTATGGTACTTGGCAATGCTCGCTGTATCCACAAGGCTGGTCATTAATAGCCTTCCTGCTGCCGGTACTACGATGCATCCTTCGATCGTCCATGACCGGGCCATACGCTGTTTCAAACTGTAGTTCAGTCGAGGACAATGGACCGTTGTCACGATCGATAAATAGATGGAGAATTTTCTTTGAACGATCTTCCATCGAGATCCTAATCCGTGTAATACGTTTTTAATAATCTTCGGGCTATTAGCTAGACGCTACGTGTCAGAGAATCCATCATTAGCAGTAGAAGCGAAATTTATCATATTACGAGGTACCATAATTTCCAAGCTGACTTCCATATGTCATCCAGCTTCGCTCGCTTACTCCCTGATATATAGACTGTAGACGAGCGTTAGAAACGGTAGAAGGAACATATGTGGAACCACTTAACAAAGGAAAGTAATAACGCCATAAATACATCGATAACCGATCCTTGACGGTTTTCCGTAATTAAATACTAGGTACAAAACCCGATAATATCTGGTAGCGATAAATCAAGGTAAATTACACGAGCAACCTCGAGGACATTAGGTTTTTACCCACTAGATAGATATCCATTTTAATTAACGCGAGAAGTCCCGTTTGACGTGGAATCGATAGCGTCATAGATGAATAAGACTCTCGAATAGGAAAGTACTAGACAATTCAACCAGATATTGTTCGTACGTGAGTTCCTGTTTATATATCTACGTGCTGACGTATTTTTAAGACAGTCGGTAAATACAGTCGACCCTTCCATCTTCTAGGCTTTTTAATTTCAAATTCTAGACGTTTTTCTTTCTCTATCCCTTTCTCTTGTCTAGACTCGACTCACCGAGAAAAGATTATTCTTTTCGCCTTGCCGTGTTCTTTCTTCTCCTTCGCTTTTTTCTTCTCTGATTACAACGGATGGATGAATGTTTCGGTCGTCGGTGTATACGAGGAATATCCGAGGTGTATACACGGGCTAGCGCACGTACAACACAGAACCAAGCCGTACTTGAATATCCCAGGAGGGCAGAACACGCCGCAGGCGCTAGCACTCGAGTCATCTCGCATAAATACACGTGTCGTGCAATACAAACGCGCGAGCGAACACGGCCACTCTAACCACCCCCATCTTACATCCGTGCACTCTCTCTCTCTCTCTCTCTCTCTGCTACGTTCAACACGGCCCTATAGGCTAGCGTCTCCCTAGTATGCGCTTTCGTTCTTTTTCTGGTCCGGTAGACTCTGGATGACGCAAAAATAATCTCCAAAAAACGGAAAGTTACGCAACTGTGCCACGATGGTGAAGGTGTTATAATGTATCCATTGTAATATCTCCTAGCATTAAAAATATGATCTTCTATATATATGTATAAAAAGAAGTGTCCTGACTGACTGACGCATATACGCCCAGCTTAAACCATTTAACCTAGAAACCTGAAATTTTGAAGGTACAGTTGTTTCATGACGTAGGCACCCACTAAGGAAGAATTTTTGAAAATTCGGATCCTAAAGGGGTGAAAAGGAGTGAACTAACTTTTTACAAGGATACCTATATCTCAGAAACCGAAGATGTTACAGATGTGAAAAGTGGCATTTAGATTCTCCTGTGAAAATAAAAAAAAAAAAAACCGTGTTTCGCCATTTACCGAAATTAACAGTTAAAGCTTGGCGTTAATGAGCACCTCATCGATAGCGAAGCGGCGGCGGGGGATAGCTAGTATACCTATACCCGCAACAACCTCAAAACGTGGTTCGAGCAATAACATTTTTAATGCTAGGAGATATTACAATGGATACATTGAAGAAAACGTCAGGGAACGACGTAATTCGCAAAGATTCTCTTGGTCCTTCATATTTATTTGGCGATGGTTGAAGCGTACCTAAGTTAATTATAAAACTTAAGCATCGATTCTTCTCTCCGTCTCATCGTCCCCGTATTATTTTACCCGACCGGCCGGTTCTCTATAAGATGAAAGCAAGCGGAGAGCTAGACTCGTGTCCCACGATATACCTACAGTCATATTCGCGTGTGCACGTACGGTGAACTATTTTCGAGGAAACTCCGACGTCCGTCGACAACTGAGTAAAGATTCATTAGGGTTAAGAGCTCGGAGTTAGCCTCGTCGTCGTTCTCGGTCCTACCGCATCGTCTTCTTCATCTCCATCGTCCACGTTGGATTCACCGACATGCTCGCGTCTCATAAACTTTACGGACAGCGAAAAACGATCGACACCGATAATGAAGTCCTCTACCTACGAATATTCGTTACTCGTTTCACACTGGGTTCCTTTATTTTTCTCTATCTTGGATTTTATTTTTATTTTTTTTTACAACACACTAAACGATATCACGGAACAGCGAACAAACAGAAACACGTTGGATGCAATTAAAATACTTGGGCGTGAAAAAGTGGAGGCAATTAATTAATACCGATATTAATTAGACGAAATTTCGACGATGGAAAGTTCATTTAATAACATTATTTGTATTATTTCTAACGTAAACGTAGCTCGATATTTCTTTCTTTTCTTTCTTTTTCTTGTACTTTACTGCTCCTTTTCTTTTTGTCGAGGCAACGAGCGTAGAACGGTAGCCTTCTAGAACATTTTCAAAGCTCGAAGAAAGCAGAGGAAACGCGGCGTGAATTTGTTTAAAGAAGCCTACTACCGAAGGTACCTACCGCGACGCATGCCGAACGAGCACCTGGTATTAAAAGCAAAGTTCAACGATGCGAGTGTAGTCGCGTTAAAAGCACCGCCTTATTTTCTCTCACTTTTGTGCCAAACGTCGTCGCTCGAAAGTGGAACAACGCGCGCGCGGGGTTGACTACGACTATACGAGAGTGTGTCAATAGATCCTTTGAAGAGCGCGCGCGCGCGCACGAGTACGAGCTTTTGTTTTTCCGCCATTTTCCTCGACAGCCAATCTAATTTGCCGATAGAACACGGCCTCGTTCGATCGAACGAACGAACGCGGTACGTCTGATTAGATTGGAGCACGATTCTTACCTTAGCCGTTCGGTGTCCTCGTGCGTTCGTATAAATAAATTTAAAGCAATTTCCAATTATTCAATAATTTCCAAGAAATAGAAAATTATTATTTTCATCGTGACTTTGTAAACGCGTGACTTTGGCGGAACAATTTCACCGGTAGATTTCTAGAAAATGATTTAGCGTTTTTCCACGAAGGGTCGGAGTGCATTTCCCGCGACTTTTAAAATGTTCCATAGATCCGAGATAAAATCGTAGAGCAAAACGTTACTCCAGTGACCGGCATTCATTTTATCCATATTCCCATCGCTCGAACTGCACATCGCGCGTCACGCTTTTAACGCGCTCGCTTGAAACGCAACGCGAAACGCTTGTTTCGAGGCGCGAGCACCATTCATATTTCACGGAACGCGTTCTCGCTGCCAAAGGCATTAAAATCTCGTTCGCGCGATTTAAACGTCTGCTTGTCGCACGATTTTTCATATTATATGTATATGTTTCTATATACCTACCTATCTACCTACGTATATTGAATATGTTTCTAGCAAAAACGAGCGTTTACGCATACCTCCGAGTTTTCGAATATGTGCTGCGCGTAATCGACAAGAGTGTTCCTTTGGCATCGAGTAAAGTGACCCACTGACCCGTCGTATATTCGCGCACGCACACACACACACACACACACACACATAGAGAGACAATCAATAATAGAGACAAATAATCGAAACGTCGAAAGAAAGGTGTACTTTATCAAGCTACACGAAATTTGCGCTATTCTTCGGCCTTGCTTTTATTTTTTGTTCGTTCGAGCAACGCGCAAATGTGACGATGTTGATCCGATTAAAAGCGAATGCCTGGAATTGTTTCCTTTGAGATTGCGGGGAGAGGGAAGAGTAATCTCTCGGTAACTCGAAAAGTTTCATCGAAGTTCAACGTATCGAGCTTTGTTCGCTACCAAGTTTCGAGAGCAGGAAGTTTTAAACGAGGATAAATCTCAACACGTAGTTACACACACACAATAAAATACGGTTATTGCACCGTAATACTTTTGAATAATTCATATTTTTCGGAAAAAACTTTTTCACGGACGGGGCTTGCGTCCTTCCTCACGTATATTACGTTATAATTAACATCGGATGTGACATATGATAGGTATATAGATATACCTGACTCTATCTAAAAGCGACAAATATTTAATATTTAGACAGTTTATATCTCGTGGCTCTTCCTGTCCACGATCCTGTCTCCTGAGATTAAGACGGATCGATTCGGATTTTAATCACAGCAGCTACAACGCGCGTATCCTCTTTCCTGATAAGCCATTTTTCAATCTCTCATCCGCACACGAGGAAGTGACAAACGAGTCTCGAGGAAAAAAAAATCAAACTCCGACGCGTGATTTCGCGTACCTACGGAACATACGTACGTTCGTGCGTACGTAGGTAGAAAACGCAGAGGCGCGCTTTTCGATTAACTTTTTACCGTGTCGCGACGCGACTGAGATTGGCATTTTGAAATCTACTTTCCGCTCGAGGAATTCGCGAAATCGCCACGGCAATCGAACGGAATCGAGGCCATAGTTATCGACATTGCCTTTTTTCCCTCGGCCGCAAGAATTTTGCCAACCCCTTTTCGATGACGTCCCTCGACGCACCGACTCGTTCTTTAACATCGATGTTATTGTTTTAGATGAAACGTAAACCCGAGAGAATTTTTCCATTCCTCGTTTCCTCCGATTAAATACGTAAATTGTTTCCATTATTTTTTAAATGCTTCGCGACGTTTGCGATTCCAAGAACTTTCACATTTTCGATTACCGCCGTTAGAACGTAAAAAGAACTACATTTAAAGAGTAAAGTAACTAATGAATTTCAATGTCTTACAAACTTGTTATTATTAATGAACAATTTGTGCGAAGCTTCGAATCCTCGCTACTTTGGCATTCATGGTAAATGTCTATATTTGTTCGGTGCAAAGATAGAAAGCAAAGGGAGTAAGAGAGCGTACATCGGGGAATCTTTCGCGAGCCCTTCGGCGAGCAGCGAATTGAGATGCGAGCGTGTAGATAAGAGCTGACAAATCCCACTGCGGTCTTAGGTCTCTTTGCCGGCGAGCGAAACGCCAGTGATAAATCGTTCTTTAGCTCGCGCCACCGGCCTCTGCCACCGCACCGGCTAAATAAATCTTGAGGAAGTGAAAACGTTCGCGGTCCTCTCGATGGGATTACCGACCGTTCCGGTTTCCGTAACAAAATGAGAGAAAATAATAAAAAGGGAAGAAAGAAAAGGATGAAAATTTCAAGATTCGAGTATCGTTAAATTATATAGATCCTGAAAGATGCGACCGAGATGAAATTTTCTTGAGAAAAGTAACTCGTAACAAATGTTCCGATCTTTCGTAAAATTCGAAAGAAAATCGAATAAATTTTATACACTTACCGGTTTTATTTTCAAAGGACGATGGAACGCTCTGGCAAGCAGCGGAACAAAGAAGCCCTGCTAAGAATAACCACCTAGATATGTTCGTCGATCCTCTCAACATCGTCTGAAACAGCAAAAGATATGACGAATGAAAACAAAGTGAAAGAATATGGAGGAGGATGCTCGTTTTAAAAGAAATAAAGAACGAAATTATTTTTCTATTTCTTCTTTCAAAAGATCGATTTGTTCTGTGCAAATAACGATCGATACGTTTAACAGTAAATATTGTAATTATTGGCTAACGTTTACAATGAGATCGAGAGAGGTAGATAAAAGAAAGAAGACGATAATGTTTCTTTCTCTCGTAACGAAGTTCACTTTTTGTGGTGCGGGCCAACGAGGTGCCGACGATCGATCCATCAAGGAACGATAATCGGAACTCGATCCTGAACGTGCGAAACGAAGGGATAAGTTGGATGGATCATTACAACGTTTGCCACGGTATAACTCGAATTCTTATTTTATCTTTTTTTTTCCTCCTTACATTATCTCTTCTCGCCAGATCGAAAAAGCCTCAAGGATTTCGTGCAACGTATACCAAAATGATTCGATATAATTGATTTACTCGATCGTCGAAAAAAAATGATCTAGAAATTCATTCTTTTCACGGTCCAGTTAACTTTTTTTATCTTCACAATTTATTATCATTACCATATCATCATCCTATTAAATTTCATTAAACCTTATTCGCATTCTCACGCGAGGATGGTAAACACCATCGCGCGAGATCGATCCCACGATCGAGAAAGGGGGCAATTTCACGACTCGCGGAAAGTAGCAAAGGGTCGCTTTAATAACGCGACTGCCTTTCGCGGTGGATAAACCGAAGGAACTTCGTGGTGTGCGCGCGAGCGTTTCAACGATATATAAACGTAATATACGAGGCTGGGTGCGCCGTTGTCTTCGGCTTTTACGAGGCACCAAAAGGGGAGCGTATTGTAGGGTGTCTTGTAAAGTGAGTCATAAAGAGCAACGTTAACCGTTGCAACCCTCCTTGCCCTTTCACCACTCACCGACGTCCGACGAGCCAAAAAAGAGTCTCTCCTTTTCTTTTCATCCACCTCGTAGCTGCCTTATTCGCAAACGGATAATTTCGCGCGCGCGAACGGGAGGTCGTGACCTATCCTAAGCGAACGACCCACGCCACGAAACGTAGTAAGACGTGAAATTACGTTCCCACGACGTGGAAACCGGCGACGTTGTCTCTCTCTTTCTATCTGTCTTTCTTTAACTTCATTTACGCCGTTTAAAAATTCACCGTGAAATTCTGTCCATCTTCTTTCGTTAATTCTTTCGTTTCACACGGATTAACCGTTAATTGTTCATCGTTTGTATCTATCATTGCTGCTTCAGGGAGAGGACAGGTAGGAGGATGGAAGATCGTTATAAAAGGAGCGATTATATAGAATGGAGTGGATGGAAAGGATCCTTCGAGAATAAGAAAAAGTGCAATTCGATGGGAACTCACGGTAATGACATTTATTTCTTATGAATTTATGATCGTTACGTGTTTGGTGTTTAATTAGAAAACGACGGGCAAAGTAAAGTGTGGAAGGAGAAAAAGTGGGAAACTATTTGAGATAAAGTAGCACCACGGAAAGACGTATCTCAAAGTCTTCCCGCGGTACTTTCAACGCAAATCATCCTTTTTAAGGTTTTCTATTTCCGCTTTACGATAAAAGCTCTTGGGGTTCGTATCTCACGTGGCTCGAAGTAAACGATATACGAAGCCTGCCTTGGTTAACGGAATAAAGGGAATAAAAAAGTTTTTCCCCTCTCCTAGGAGAAATGAAGCATTTCGATGGAAGCAAACGCGTGAGATTATTTACCCGTACTGAAAATGATATTTATAGTGCGTAGGTACCTACGTTCACGGGTTTTATGCAAATTTAATCCGCGATTTCTTTCGAGCTAGATTTATTTGATAATTTCGAGACACGCGACGATCCATCTATTGCCTCCGGCTTTCGAGCGCTCGTACTTCGCGTAAATCGATGATCGAAGAAAGAAAAGGAGAAGAACGTAGTCCAAGTAAAAACACGAAATGGTTAAAATTTTGATGAGCATGCAAATGTTATCTGTAAACTCGATTTTTCTATGTCGCCGGTGCCGATGACCCAACCCGGCGCGATACTTTCACCGTGCTCACCTTCAAACGGGCACTAACCATTCGTAAAGATGATTGTTCTTCTTCGTCTTCTTCTTCTTCTTCTTCTTCTTGGATAGAAATAGACACGAAATCCATCGAGCGACGAAACATTGTACGGTACTTTCAAGTGTATTGGACGTGCTCGCTCGAAGGTATCCTTTACCTTCACGGATTATTAGATAAACGAACTCGATCATCTCGAAAAGATCAGGATCTCAGAAACCTCACGAAAGTTTCGATCAGATATTTCTAACCTTTAGCGAGAAAAAGAAAACTGCATAAAAGCAAGCAGCATAAAAAACTGTCTTCGCTCAACGAGGTCACGCTCTCTTTTTCCTATTCCACTGAAATATCCATCACTTCGTTAAGTGTACTTGCCGGGGAAGAAATAAAATTTAACGAGACTCAAAAGTTCACGGAGAGCCAACGATCGATGGTCGTGTCAAATCTTTTATTCCGTTTAAAATCCTACTCGGAACAGAAGTAAAAAAATAGTTCGCAAAAACTACGTAACATCTTTTACATAAAATTGTCACGAAGCAATAAATGTTACAATCTCGATACTTCTCGTAATTATCTTCCGGCTACCAATACGATCCTCGCTCGTAAGAGTGACAGGAAACTAGCGAGAGCTTTTCCGCGCGTTAAGTTCAACAAAAGGCGCTCGTTTTCGTCGTGCACGGTAGAAGGACTAATTGTGAGAAGCAGAGAGGAGGAAGAGATGGAGGAAGCGGTGTCTCGAGGAGGAGCGTTAACGGTAGACGGTGCTCCGGGCGGCGATCTCTTCTCTCTCACCAACGAAATTCCCAAAGAGAGAACGAGTTGGTGGCTGGCTGGTACGGGCGGCCGGGCAAAGAGTGTGCCGGCACTTTGTACAAAGCCGCCTTGAGAATCGGCCAACGTCGAGAATCGACCTTGAACATCGAATCAGGGTCGAACGGATCGCTCCGGCGAACCGACTTCGATCGTTCCGCATTTTTCCAGCGAACGCAGCACCGGGCATTCGGCACCCGACATTGGTGCAATGAGAAAACTCGCATAACGATTTAATAATGAGAAAGGTCGCGACGCTCGCGACCCCGGGCGATATGCTACGCAAATTTGAAGAAGATCGTTATGACGGTCCTTGACACGATTCTACGAGTTTAATAAAGTCGTTAGCGCGAAATGTTGCGGAATACATAGGATATATAATATGCCACGCATATGGGTGCTCGTATTAAATTTTTTGACCGACGAATTCGCTACCAAAGCCAGGGGAAGAGTGGCATGAAAGAGCCACGTTTTTAAAAGAGCCACTATCATTTACACAGTAGTTTTCGAACGAATGTTGGACGAATTATAGTAAGGTAGCAACACTAGTTGTTAGTTAAACTAGCAGAAACTTTACTAGTTTTTCAAAAACTAATTCGTCCGACATCCGTTCAAAAACTACTGTGTAAATGATGGTGGCTCTTTCATGCCACTCTTTCCCCGACTCGTTTTTCCATAAATTCTATTTCACGAATATACGGTATAGGTCATAAAATCATTATTGATATAACGTGATCGGTATATACATTTCGGATAAATTTCATACGATTCCGAGTGGGTCGTTCAACGCATATCGAATTTACTCACGCTGTTCCGTCGGTGTTACACGATATTATTTGTAAATTCTTACGATGGGTATACCTATCGCACAAACGAGATTTTCCCGAACGCAAAATAATTTGTCGGTAACGTGTCGCTGAACGCGTAAACCGCGGTTCGATGGTCTGATCCCTTGGGAGCTCTTAACGATCGTTAATTAATAATTAACCGCCACGCGCAATCACATTTTCGCTTATCAGGGCCGGCGCCGCGCCGGAGGGAGAAAGTCGAAGGGCCGGAAATTATCGATACTGTCGCGCGTTGATCGCGAGTTCTAATCATCTCACCAACACTTTATCGCAAGCTGCTCCGATAAATGTTCGGATAAATTAGCACGTAATACTAGTTCTCCGGTAAATTGATTAGCGGGTTAAAAGCGAACCGTTCGCGTAATTAGAAAAGAAAAGTTTCGTCTAATTGCACGCTCACGGACGTACTGGAAGAGCTAACAATAAGAGAAAATCGCGGGAATAGTAGAGAAAGCAGGAATGTTGGAACCGTCGGAGACTTTACAGCACGAAGATCAATTACACGGAACGTTATTTAGCAATTAGCGCGCTACGAAGGTCGCGAGAGTGTTGATTATACATCATCGACGTGCTTGTATGCAAATTCGATCGTTAACCCAAGCCGTATTCGCGAATAATTAATCTAGATGCGATAGAACGCTCCTTAATTTCTCTTTCTCTTTGAGGAGATACCTACGTCGACAAGAAAAACTTTCCTTTGATCCGTATGATTAGATTCTTTTTTTTTTTTTTTTTTCTTAAAGAAGATTGAAATCATTTATCGACATTGAAATGTATGAACTACGAACGATCTTGGGTCTATCGTATAATCGAAAGGATCGAGAGCTCTCGGTCGATTCTTGTGAGAAGAAATGCTGGTGAATCGCGTGCTATTATTTCAGGAGGAAGAAGACGGGGCCGTGCCGGTAGAAGAACTCACGGAACGAAAGCTCCACCTCGAGTAGACGTGCGCACAATATATAATTATCGTTTACATCGTTAGAAAGTTATTGCCTCCTCGACTATTACCGGTTCCGTCTTCTCATTCTATCGATTATAATATCAGCGTCTACGATCTTGATAATCGGTAGATCGACTTTCGCTATTTCTTCGACAGTATATCACTCTTTTTATCAATATCGTTCAATAAATTTCTTGTTAAAAATATCAATTTGTTTTTACCATATAATAAAAATCATCACCCTTTGTAACGTAAATAAATGGCTCGCGTAGTACGACGATTTTTTTTTTCAAGCAAGCTTAAATAAGACCGTGAGATACCGTCGATCAATAAGAAATTATGGCCGAACAAACGATTTATCCTCGGGCGATGATCGATAGAAAAGTAAAGACGCCCATCTTTCGTATCCATTAGAGATCCCTGTGTACACGTCGAACGTGTGCGCGATTATCGCAAAGTTCTAACGAAAAGAGAGAAGAAGGACAGAGGTCGGATTGCCGGGTCATATTGTCTCACGGCGAAAAGTTGACGTATAGGATAGGAACTATCAGCTACCGCTAATTTCGACGTGCGAGCCAGCAATTATAGTGTTTTCGAAAGAAGCACCGCGACTCGCAGCTGTGACGGACACTCGAGGATTCGTTTGGCTCGTTTCTTGCCTCCCTCTTTCCTCATTAACGCTCGAACACAACCGCGACTAATTTCTCTAAAGGGTTTACACGCGCGTACACCGCAGTGTAAACTCGTAATCCATCCAGGCGAGAGTTAAAGGCCGATAGGAGATTAAGCCTTCGTGTAGTCAGACTTGGTGCTTTGGCGAATTAACGCTTGGAAAATAGTTGGACGCTTCGGTCAACGGTGACTTCATTCCATTCCTACTCTACTAACGTTCATTTGTCTTAATTCACTGTCCGATCGTGCATACGTACCTATATGCAACGGTCCGAGGGAACTGATTTCGCGTAGGTGCTATTACGAAACCCGCAACTTCGTTTCAAGCTAGCGCAATGAATTTAAATGCGTGCAAGGTACGAACAAAGTTTGCGGCAATTAAGATTTCGCGAAAAGAGCTTTTCACGTCGCGCGTTTAAATTTATCGCGCTGCTTTTCGAAAAAGTCACCGAGACTATCGAAACTCGAACGAGCCGTGAAAGAATTCGGTAGGAAAAGTTTGCAGCGAGGATCGTCATGGAAAATGATTAACGATCGATGCAGTTTGGCCGATGGTCGGGGAAGGGATACTCCAGACGTTGAGGAGAAATACATGAGGCCCCGGTAGCTTTATACACCAAGTGAAACCGGCTCGAAGAGCTTTAATTATGCACGATGTTCCAGAATTAAGGCCACTCGACTTTACGGTTCCGCGTACGCGAAACATTTTACATAATAGCTCCCGCGGGGTGGAAAATAATGCGCCCCAGAGATATGCAGGGATAGAAGCGTACTTCAAGATATTCGTTAGTATACATGTATACGCACACATACGTACGCAGAGTATATAGAATCGTGCCGGAAAGTTCGCGTTGCCTAGTTCCGAGCTTACGTTTCTTCTTCTCTTTCGTTATACACTCTCAAAAGGTATTGTGCAGCGACGATAAAGCTTTTAATGGCGACACTCGTAAGATTCTTCTTCTTACTCTTCCTTTACGTTGCATCTATTAAATCTTCGAACTTGAAAGAAAAAAAGATCAATTTCGCGGAAGGAAGATCGTCCTTTCCTTTTCCGTTTAATTTCACTCGTACCTAGTCTCGCTATATTTTCATGCTCGTGAGAACGTAATCCTCTTGCATCTTCTTTTGAATCCAAGCGAAAGCACATCATTTAAACTGGCTTAAATTACGTTTGTCTCTTAATATAAGCCTGCTCGTACGAAACATCTGATATTTTAATAAGTAAATTTAAGTAAGTTGTAAAATTTAAAGTATACCTACTCGTCATCGGATCGTTTTCATGTTGTAGAGAAAAAGATTTCAAAAGTAATTCGAAAGAAAAGGTACCGATCGGAAAGAAGGTAGTCGAAGTGAAGCGGCCCTGAGATCGAACCTGGACAGCGAGACAGCGTGGCCCCGCGGTTTCACTTTATCTCCCTCTCTCGGTCTCGGCCGTGGACCACACGCAAGGTTACCGTGCGTGATCACGTGTGTGAGAGAGCTCGTTCGAAAAGCACGGGGCTATGGGAATTTATGCGTGACGTCCACGTCGACGTATGCCTTCGATATCCGGTCTCTCGAACGAAACGACTCGATCGTGAATGAAAGTGGTCTCTCTCGCTCTTTCTCTCTCTCTCTCTCTTTCTCGCTCGGAGGTTACGAATTCGACGTCGAAGAGGATCCAAGTGTAATCGCTTCGATGAATCTCCTCTGACCACGAGCACTCCGCTAACGAGGACGTTCCTTTCAACCTTCTATTATCTTCGAAATAACGACTCTTTAAAGTTTTCTTTTCTCTTTTTTTCCCTTTCCTTAATTTTTTTTTTTTTTTTTTGAGTCCAGGGAATTTCTTCTCGGCAATAATCGGACGTGCACTTGCCCAAATTAAAGGGAACTTTATTTGTAATTTACACGTTGATCGATAAGAGTTTCCTCGCTTCTCTGGTACCTACGACCGTTCATCGATTATTTACCTGGCGCACCGAGAAAAAGCATTTCCCGTGACGTGAATTTATTCGCCGTTTAGATACCAACCGCTTAAGCTATCTCTCCTATTCGTCTCGTTCGCTTTTGATAAACCACTTGAACGAGAAAATGAAATTGAAACGCTCCGATGTACGATGAAAAGAATACTGGATGCTGTGCTCGCGTTAATGATCTTCCACGAGGTAAGAACCTCTCGTAATTTTTTAAAAGCATCCAGGCTAGCGATTTGTAATTTATGCGTCTCCTAACACACGAGGGCCATGCGAAGGAGGTATACGAAATTCAGGGAGATTCTGAATTCTTTATGCGAGCAAGGAGACAATAAAACGAGGAGGATACGTTGAAAAAGGAAGGAAGGAAGGAAGGAAAATGATGTCTTCGCGGTAATCCGCCCCTGGAGGAACCGGCGAGTGGCGTAAGGGGGCCACGGGGGAACCCACGGCCCCAAAACACTGGCCTATATTAGCTAAGAAGGCGTATTACGTATGCAGGCCGTCGGGCCCGCTCCTCTTCTCGCGTGCGATGAAATTTTCATCGTACCGTCGTGCGGGGCTTTATGGAATGCACGCTCATGCGAAACCGTACCGATACGCAGTCCCACGAACGTTGCGCACGGAGGAGAAGAGTCGAACGGGCACACGAGTAACAAAAGTGCGCAAGCAAAAGCGAGAAAAAGTTGTCGGCCCTCCGTCGTCATCGTCGTTCCGTCCTCATCCTTGGACAGGAGAGAAAGAGAAGAGATCGATCGGTAAGATCGTTCGACGAAAGTTACCTCGATAACCGATAACATCGTAAAACGCCATTTGAATTTCCCGCGCGCGCGCGGCTATTCAAATCTCATTACCTTGTAAAAGTAGACGAATTACGATGCGAAATGCATTATCCTGTCCGTTCGTTAGCGAGCGACTAGGTTGGATAACCCAGCGCGCGTTTCAATTTCGGGATGATGAAAATTGAAAATAGTGCTGTCGGTTCTCTCTTCGAAATTCATGGGAAAAAGAAAAAAAATGTTGCGTGGGATACCACGAAACGAGAACCTACATCGATTACACGCGACTTCGTTAACTCTCGCGTTTGGGAATAAATTTTCTTTCGATAGGGAAATATCGTGACGCGCGTGAGAATGTGCTAGAGAGAGAAGGAGAGGGAGAGAGACAGGTGAGGAAAAAAGATCGATGCATTCTCTCGCACGGTGAAATAATGATAACGTTTGCAGAGTTCCCAGAGAGCGTATTATACCTTCGAGAGCGCGCCCGAAAGACCTTAATTTTTAGATGATGGACTTTCTCTCTCGTGTGCTTCTCTTCTTAAATATAAACGACTATTTCTGACCGACGTCGCCGTAAATGAAGTCACAATGGAAGCGCCCGCGTACAAAGGAGAATTCTGCTCAATTATTCCGAGGAGCAAGTCAGACGTATAACGGGAACCCGTGCAGTAATCCTCTAATAATGGCGAAAACAGGTACTTATGATTAAGAAGCAAAAATAAGAGGAACGGAAAGGGAGAGGTAGAGAGAAAAAATGAAAAAAAAAAAAAAAAATCGTTCGTTTAAAAATACTGGAAAGGTACAAGGCGGTTCGTTCGTCCTTCGTCGATTCGTAAAATAGTTTTTTTCATCCACTTTTAAGGAGCACTATCCAGTCATATTTTTTATCATAAAGCGAGCCTTCGAAATTTCGCGAGAAGACGTTGAAAGATTTCCTATATACTCCGCTCGTGTCCCGAATACGGGTCAGGATTTACATGCGTTCGCTCCTTCTTCTTCCGCATACGGGGATTTCTCCGTTTCTTTTTCTAGGTGGTCCCGCGGTCTGATTGGAGAAATGACGAAAGTTACGGGCTCTCGTGAGTGGCATCAATCCCCGCGAAATAAATTACGCGTACGATCGGGGCACCGTGCGGGATTCGCTTCCACTCCGCGGACTTTATACTATATATTTCTTTTTATTCCTACCCGTACGTATCGTAAAGATGAACCTTTAGATCTTTTATTAAAAGTCGGAGAAGAGAAAAGGCGTTTCGTTATAAAACGAGATCGATTCGACGCGATATTTATTCGGTTCGATGTAACGTAAAATTCGTAAGGCAATCTCTCGTCCGATGGTTCTCCCCGTTCAATCATTTTTATCGTTGATCGCTGCACGAGTTTTTTGTTTCTCTCCCATCTTCATAAACAACTCGAGCAGAAAGGGAGGATCCGGTAGAAAAATCTCTGACGATCGTTCAACGACACTCGCATTAATAATCCTGACAAATCCACCGGTAAAAGAAGAACTCATCGATAGGTTGCGTTCGTTCGAACGTCACGCGAGTGGCATGCAACGATAGGAAAGCGATATTAATCGGTGCACGCTATCTACGGACCCTTTGTCGGCTCTCGGTGTAATCGAAACGATCGAGTCGAGTGTTTGCTTTTACACCGAGCGTTGCTTTTCGATTCGACTCGCCATCGATCGAGAGAGATACCTACGCGACACCGACAGAGAGAAAACGTGATGATCGATCATGCTCGATGGCGCATCGAACGATTATTAATTTTCTTATCGCGTTCTTCGTATTTTCCTTTCCTCCCGTCTAATTTCCGCCGTCTCGATTTTTCTTCTTGATATTTTCTTACTCCTTCTCGTTCGCTAGACTCGCAACCCCATCCACCACCCTCGCTGCAGCAGCTCGATCTCGTTACTCGAGCCGCCGCGCCGGTACGACGATGCATTTCTCTCGTAGAATTCTTCTGCTTCGGTTACATTCCGGATATTCAACAATGAATATTCGTATTTTGCGTTAAAAAAACAGTAAACTACGAAATAACAGAGACTAAACCGTGTAATTTATATTCCTGTCTCGCTACTAATTGCTGGAAGCGAAACAAATTATAATTTTATTGGGTCGTAAACCTCATGGAGAGATCGTCGCGCGCGTCGATACCGATTGCAAACGTCACGTTGAGTTTGAATTATACAAATGTAAAATTGGATTTGTTCGTTTTTTTTCTTCTTTTTTTACTTTAATCGGACACTCCGAGCCGTATAATCGGACGGCTTCATCGTGAGAGTGCCCAGCCGTAAATTCGAACGTTTAAAAGCCGATGTTTTATCGGACCCACCAATTTTTTCTCTCAAGCCCCCCTCCGCTCTTTTCTTCCTTTCTTTCGAACGATCATTTTGGTCGGCAAGCTCGTTACTATCTTGCAATAATCTCTACTGTATTTCTCACGAAGTCGAGCGACCCGGACTCTCTTCGGCTACATTTAATACCACTATTTATTAAGCTTATCCCAGCCATTTCCGTGCTGAACGTTCAGAATTTATCAATGATTTAACTTTGTTGAATCGAAGCTTAAAATGAAATGCGCGATAACGTACGGAAGACTTATCTTTGCTCTGCTTGAAAATCCTGTGCTAAATAATGCAACGATCGCTCGTCTCATTTTTATCGCCTTTTTTATTCACTCTCTTTCCCTTTTCTCTTTCTTTCTGGCACTCTCTATTTGCCGCATTACCTACGAGGAAGCCTAAAAATCGATCGGTACTCGCAATGGTCTCTTGACCCAATATGCCGATTCTCCGGAAACGATCTTTCGAGTCGATTGCGCTTCTAGATATTTCATTTCTTTTCTATTTTTTCTTGTTTTCATTATAAGCTTGCGCGTACGTCCATACCGTGCTAATTGCTTTGTTAAAACCGGGAGAATATTTTACGAGGACCGGCGTTACTGAATTCAAAAGTTCAGGAGGAAGGCGACGAGGGAGATCATAAATATCAAAGTTTAAAAAAAGCTTTTGGAAACGTACGCTCGTTAGCCTACGAATCACGCGAAAACTTAGTGACCTGGTCAACACCTAAATCTCTCTATTTTCATGAACAACGGTATCGTATTCGCGAACAATATAGCAATTAAATGTCCGTAGTCGCTTCACTTTATTCCCGTACGTACGTACCTACGTACCTACGTGAACTACGATGAACTGAAATTTTTGGAAAATGGGACGAGGCAAGGTAAAAAAAAAGGGAAGAAAGACACAGATGAGCCGCGCGGACGTGGACTGTCGCGATAGTAAAAAAAAAAATATATATATATATACATATATCCGTGAATGCGAGAAAAAAAAAGGGCAGCCGTTGCAAACCACGAACTCGAGGGTACGTTTAACCATTCGCGACGTGGAACGCGCGCTGTGCTCTCTCGCGAAATTGCGAGCGCGCTCCGGCACCGTGTATTCGCGGCTTGTTGGTTCCGCCGTAATTCTGCATTGCAGAGAAAAAAATACCTGTATATTTGCATGTAGATATAGACATACTCATAAAACATATATGTATATACGTATGTATAGGTACGTACACGCGCGCGTAGGTGTCTACGGTAAAAAAGAAAAATGTACGGCGAGTAAATGAAAAATAAAGCTCCTTTCGCAGCCGGTTATATTCCCCGTAAAATCTCGAGAGGCGTAAAATCACTGCTCTGGGGATTTAACGCGAAGGAAAGAAGCTCAGAGAGTCATCGGCATCCCCTTGCTAAGGGTCCGTCTTTTTCTCTCTATCCCTTTCTATCTCTCTCGTCGGGGTGCTTGTTTCTCGTTTGAGGCTAGTTGTCTCTTTGTGGATCAAAGAGAACGTCAGCGTGTAATTATAAAGCTTTGCCATAATATTTAACCTTTATGCTCGATCGAGGGAAAAAACAGAACGCGTTTTTGCTAAGGGATCTCCTTTCTCTTATTTTCTTTTCTTTCCTTTTTTGCGCAACGGGTACGGCATCACGGCCAAGAAATTTATCTTTATGAAAATTTATGAAAACTCCGTGCTCGATGATCGATCGTGACTGTCGGAGAGAACGAAGAAGGAAATTTTGAAGGCTATAGGTCGAGCAGACTCGAAATATACCGAATAATTTAGTGTTTGCCTATTCACAATTTGAGATTATGGGTATCGAAGTTCTTAGATAAATTTCACGATTCGATGATGGAGAAAGTTAAGTCTTCGAATTAATAAATATTTTATTATAAAAATACATCACCTCTCTTAGATAATCCTGGAATTTAAAAGAAATTGAAACCGACGATCGCGCCGGTCCAAGCGCGCTAATGGAATTCTTCCAAATTTACAAAATCTACATACGCCTCTCGGTTTAATTCGATATTCGAATTCAGGACGACACGAGTGGATTTCGATATTCCCATATTTAATTGCAATTTTCTGGATTACTTCGACGAAACTGGTCGGTGGATTAAACGAATCGTAGGATCGATATCGAAGCGAATTGGAGAATATTAAAGAAGCATGTATTAACTGAAAAACGTCGGCGAGAGAACTTTTGAAAAGAAAGTTTTCTGATAAGACGAACTACGTCCGATCTCACCCCTTGCTCAAAGTGCTGAGAGGAGTGTGAGAGAAAGGTCCATTGTTGTATTCTAAATAAGTTTAATGCAAAGAGCACGCTTGTTCTCCATCGAAACGAGGACAAGGACGAAAAGTTTGCAACGATACGCTTCCGCCAAAAAAAAAATTCTTAACAATTTTCTTGCAACGATTACCTATATAATAGGATACCCTGCCTATTGGACGTTCCACGCGTGATCGAAGGTACCCTTTGATAAAAAATGTGATTTACGTTCCATTTTCTATTATCTACAAAACCAATCAAAGTGACTTCATTCTTAATTATCCCTTCAAGAGGTTCACGTTACCACGATATTGGAAACTCGAACGTTCAAGATCTTCAATTTGCCTTCTAG
This sequence comes from Ancistrocerus nigricornis, assembly GCA_916049575.1. NCBI lineage: Eukaryota > Metazoa > Arthropoda > Insecta > Hymenoptera > Vespidae > Ancistrocerus > Ancistrocerus nigricornis. Next base: position 490,966 of record OU696668.1, on the reverse strand, counting down.
GTAGCCTTCTCTTACTTTGGATCACCGAACCAAGGCTCTTCGAAGTTAATAACCATATGTTCGGGGGCAAAAACATGTAGGTAGGTGCAAGAAAGGCGTATTACGATCGTACGGGCCAGTCTTTAAAGCTTGGCGATTACGAAGCTCGTTCGTCATGCTTCCGAGCTTGCTGTAAATTAAAAGCATCATCCTGATTTCGAATATAACTTCTCCTTTTCTCTCTCTCTCTCTCTCTCTCTCTGTTTCTCTCACATACGCGTACTCTCTCTTTTGGCGAGTTATCGTAAAGAGTGGGGATAATAATAAATGCGAAGTCGAGTCGATGGGAAGAAGCACGAACGATGCAACGACGATGCCAAGAAGGTACCTTTCCTCCCCTTCCCCCCACCATCGCTCCTCTCATCTTTGGATTTATGAATGCCGCCCGCTGTAAAAAGACCGTTGCCGTTTCCTGGTTGTAAAGGGAGATATATGAACCTTATGGGACACCGTACATTAAACCGGGAACGCTCTCAGCGCGTATTCTCAGTCTGTGAAACGCGAAATAGCAAGAGGGTACTTGGATCGATACGCGATATGTAACACGATCGTGTTGCGATCGATGAAACGCATAACGGTTCGTGTTAATTCGCCTGTGTACTATATATTTTTTATTCTTTCTTTCGGAAACAAAAATTGGGTGTTAAGAGTTAAGCAACCCTGTAGGTGAACGAAGATATACGGTTAGCTTGAAAGCGAATTTATAGAGCCAACGTTATGATAATTCTGTCTGCAGAAAATTATAGGAAGCCTGGGGTGACTTTCTCCGCAACAACTATTTTACTTGTCGAGGAAAATACGAGGAGAAGGAGGTGGAGAGGACGACGAGGACGTGGCGTCGAGCGAGTTTGGAAATAAATTTTCCGTGGTGACGTCAACGACATCGTGCAGCATGCTCGACGTCATCTCGTTTTGGTGTAAAACTAAAATCGCTCTGCGCAAAGTACCCTCGTAGTACCCACCAGCACCGCGATCCCGCATATGACTTACAATTAACGTAAAACGTTAGAATCGCGAACGTTCCGGAAACGTTTCCGTGCTAGCGACGAGTGGAAATAATGAGCGGAAATTCAAGCGCGATTCTGACCGCGGAATTGCCGAATTAATGTACCCATTCCCGCGAGAGAAAGAGCTGGAACCACGTTGGAACTCGAAATTGTCGCTTACCCTGAAATTTAGTGGGATATAGCTGATTCGAGAAGATAATGTTTTTTTATCGAGTTTAATACTCTTTGTTTTTTAACCCTAGACCACTAGACATTAATCAGCGGTCTTCCGTCGCTAATCATTCGAATCATAATATACGAAATGAAAACATGTATTTTTCTTATATCACCCCTATTTATTACAAACAAAGTATCAAAACTTAAAAGATGTATTATTAATTATTAATTAAAGAATAGAAAAATGGAAAAGCTGTTGGACCAAACATTCGTGATCTAGGGTTAATACCATTTATCTGCTCTTTTAACTCGTAGCTAACGTGTCAACGTAACAATCAATTTGTTAGGATTGCAACAAAATGACGAGGTTAAAATTTGATCGTCTCGAGTGGAGTGCACATTCGACTTGCTTCGAATCGAATAAGGATGTTTCCCCTAGAGCGTTTCTAAGCAAGACCTTTCGAACTTTGGCACTATTCCTGAACGGCGGTGAAACAGATGCAATTTCGCGCGTGCGAGAAGGACTTGGCGGAATGTGGATAAAAGGAGAGTAGAAGAGAGAGATAAGGTGAGAGGGTAGTGCGGCGTAGGGTGGAAAAAAGGCAGAAGGTGCCGACCCAGTTCGAATAGTTTCTATACGTTATCTGCGGCTGTCGTTCCGTTCGATTCCGTACGAAAGACCCGGCTTTAGTAACAGCTTGCCAACTTACTTATTCGTGCTCGAGTCCGCATTATAGTACGAGTACAAATATATCGTCTGGGTACCTACACGGTAAATCAATAATTATTGTAATTTTTGTCAACAGAAAATAAATGTAGGTATCGTACGACGAATGACGGAGACACCGAACGTACTAACATCTTTTACTTTAAAATATATTGTAAACTAATATCTTTTTTCTACAATATCTATTTGAAAGTTATCTGAAATGGCAATAAGTTAAACTCACCCACCCTGTACGTACTATTTGTACAAGAGTACGAAAAGCCAATGCTGCTGTTGTTCTTCTATCAAGATGACATCCTTTTCGCTTAGCTCGAGGTACGATCACGAAGGTAGCTTCCGTCGAAGGATCGATAATCGATCTTTCGGAACTGGTAAACTTGTTAATTTTAACGCCCGACGTATAATTCTTTCGGACGCGACGGGCAATCACCGCCATGATTAGTGCCAATCAAACGATGACTTCGCGTTCCGAATTCGGGATCAGGTTAATACGAGAAATCAATAGGCACCGCAAACCAATGCGATTACGGATGCATGAGCAAACGAAACCACAGATATAAAAAGGTCCACGAAACTCTGTCGATCACAATATCGTATTTGACATTTTTTTACAACAGGAAAATGTTAATAAATCGCGAGTATCTTCGGTAATTAGAAACACTAATGAAACGTTAATTCGCCGCTTTGGAGGCTCGCAACTACTATCTAGCAGTTTTCCAATTAACGGTAAAGCCTTTGACGAGCACGCTAAGGAAACTATTCGTTTCTACGCGTTTACTTTCGATAGGAACAACCCCATGCTACAATGTAATTAAACCTGAAATTGTGAAGCAACGCTCCACCTACTTTTTCTAATACCTACTTGAAATCTTCTAGTTGGCATATTACGCGTATACGAGTATAAATAATCGAGTAACTTAATAAGATCGAACTAGTACGAGAAATACCGCATATCGCGAACATCAGCTTCTTTCTCCACACTCGAATCGATCGATTCCCATTCGAATGATCTATGAATAGCGCGGAACCTGGATTAAGAAATAGGTCGTGCACGATTTCGACAATGAGAAGGATGCTTCTAGGACGCACATCGGGCCGGGACAAGTTGGAGAATGCTTTTGGGAAACTCACGATTTTCCGGGGATGAAAAAAATGCACATAAAGGAAACCCGACTCGGAAATCAGGCCGCGTCGGAGACACGAGTTGACGGGCAACCCCCTATTCTGCCGTCTTCTTCGCCCTTTAAATCTCAGCGGGGTTGCGCTCGAGGATAACGACGAGACTCGGGCTTAAGTCGTCGCTCGAGAAAACACGGCGATGCACTTAAATTAAGAACACAAGGCCTCTACTCCCGCGCGAGTGAAGGACAGCCAAACGAAAGAGGGAAAGAGAAAGAAAGGAATCGTTTCTTACGTTTTTCTCGCGATCTCCTCGACTTCTCCCTTTTTTTAGCACGCTTTTGCTCTTGACATTCGAATTCGCGGGAAGGCAAACTTATAATTCGTACAATTATCTGTAACGCGAGAGAGCTTAAGAAGAATGTATCCCTCGAATTGAAATCAATTTTAAAGAAACAGGGGATAAATTCTAGAGAGGATACACTTTAGAGAAAAATCGTAAATCGATGGTTAGCTTGATCGAGTTCACCTACATTTAACGGTACTTTGGTACAGTAGGAAAAGTCTCGAGGAAATTCTCGTCGAATTTCCCGTCGAATTTCCCGTGTCGTCGTAAAATTTCATTTTTACGATCCTACCTGAATGACGTACTCTCGTTACGATTAAAATTGAATTGCCCTGCATTCGAGTAACACATGCGTTTACACATAAAAGGAATCCTTACAACGAATGGCTATTTTTCAAACGATCGATCGCAATGAATTTTATGAAACACTACAGCATGCATAAAAATAGAATATATTATTTGAAGAGGGAAAAAAAGGAATCCGGTACTAACCGCGATCATCCTGATGTATGCACGTTCCGTTTTCTCGAGATTGTCTAACCCTCTTTTTTCTTTCTTGAAAGGGGGTTGATCACGTATATATATATATATATATATATATATATATATATATGTACGTGTGTGTATATATATATATATACGTATTCCGGTCCTCGAAGCGATCGAGCAGTTTTCTCTATCGAAGTTGCGCCTCTAAAGCACCTGCAGCGACTTTTTCTCGTAAGCGGACATTCTCCGCTTTTCTCCTTTCCTCTTGCCTTTTTCTTCCTCTCTCGAACGATCGCGAACCGGTCCCCGGGACGCGGAGAGGACGCGGACGAACTGTCAAACTTCTTCTTCCTCCTCCTCCTCTTTCTCTTCCTCTCTCCTTCTTACACCGATTTCTCTTTCTCTCTCTCGCTCTTTTCTCTCAATTAATTTAAATCTAAAATATATACGTAGAAACGTGTATACGAGTCTGTACGTAAAAGGTATACGCTACCTGGTCCGCAAGTGATTTTGTTCGCCGAGTAAATCGATAGATAAATTTAAAAATGTTTTGTGCGAGAAGACGAGAGAAAGAGAGTGGGGTAAAGAGATAGGGAGAAAATGGTGAAGATGGACAGTGAGAAGACACACGGAAGGGGACGTGAATCTGCTTGGTAAAAGCTCCGCTTCGCTTGGAGCGCAGTGGAGAACTGAGCGAAGTGCCGGCCGGCCGAGCAGCCAGGCGGGCTTTTCCAAGCGGCTTAACCAATCGCGACTTCTCTCTCCCTCTCTCCCTCTACCCATCTCTCTCTCACTCCCTCTCTCTTTCTCCACCTTTCTCCTTCTTCTTCTTTCTCGTTCCTCGCCTCGTCGATTCGAATTCCGCGAGAACTACGCTGCATCCCCCGTTCTCGTGGTGCTGCGAACACCTCGAACGCTCTTCAACCACCTCCCTCTCTCCCACTACCCCCTTTCGCCTTCTCCTGACCTTTTTCGCACCTCAACGAACGAGCTTTTCTTTCTAGCTCTTCCCTACGCGCTTCCTCGAGTTCGTCACCGATCGTTCCCTCGATCATCGAAGAAACTTTCCGTGATTTTCAAAGGAGCACTCCCTACCCAACCCCCATTGCTTCGATTACGAAAAATGCTTGTTCTTTGATAATTCTGTTAACGATTCTTAGTCGATGGATTAATGACTTCGAGAGAATTCTCACCCTCTTTTATATCTTCATTGAAGTTCTTGCAATTTTCGACTCCTCGAATTTTACCGTAAACGTTTCAATTTCGAATACGTTCAAAAGTTATCATTTGTGTTTGGAGAAGCTAGTGAAAGAAGGTAGCAAAGATTTGTTAGGGAATGGTTAATGATCTCGTCGATGACTTAACGAGGAACGAATAGGGAACGTTTAAGATATTCTTTTCATGTACGTACGTATGTATATATTTACATACACGTGTCCTACCAAAAGAGAGAGAGAGAGAGAGAAGAAGAAAATGTAAATCCATTCACGAACAAGCCAGCGTGTGTTTGCCTTTGGAATTTGGGCGTGTTTTAGGCGTGAACCTTTCGAAAATACGTCCCGAATTTACTACGAGCTCCTTTTTATATTTTTCCCGTTTTTTGCAAATGAAATATCTTGTAAAAGCATAGCTTCGCGTTCACGATAACAAAGAAAGGGGGAATATAAATTTAATTTGCTTGGTAAATTGCGAGAGTGAAATTAAAAAAAGATTACGCTCTCGAAGTCGGCCAGGCCATCCTACGAAATTGCGTTCTCCGCCTCCCCTCCTCTCTCTCTCTCTTTCTCTCTGCTATTATTTGTCCTCGCAGGTTGAATACGATTTTCATCGTTTCTTTCGCGTCCCGCAAACACGATTTACATTTCCGCGCTTCATCGCGACTTAACCGCGTTTCCGTCGGGGGAAAAAATATTCGAAAAAGGGGGTTTTTATCGAGAAGGAATTAGTCCATCGCCTCGGACCGCAATCTTATTTCCTACTTCGAGAAAAATCTTGATCTATATTTTGCCTTAAATATTATGTAATAAATATTTAGTTTAATTTTGAAAAGTATATAAGGTTCGAGTCCCGTTCGGTCGTGCCCGTTCGGCACAATTTAGCGCGTTAAAACGTAGCGAAAACGACGAGGAAAAATAAAGAAGAAAGAGCAAAGGAAGAAGGAAAAATAGAAAAGGAGGAAGGTAGGAAGTAGGAGGAAAAGAAAAGAGAGCTTAGGACGGTTCGTCTAGTACGTGTGTGTACGGCAAGCTGGCATCGAACGAAACGTGATCGAGGCCTCACTTTCGAAGTTGCCTGCAGTATACTCAGTCAGTTGGAATATGGCTCGGTCGCTTTCCTAACGACGGGCCATGCTTTTACCAACGAGACGATGCTTTTACATGCGCGTGACGTGCCGTTTTCATTGACGTATTTACCAGTCTCGCTATGAAGCAGAAAGAGATGAAGCAAAAGAGGGAGAAAGATAGAACGCGGTCCGCCTCGCCACCGATATAAGAGTTCGAGTCAATGGGAAAAGCTACGAGCTATACGTTCCTTCGAAAAGGGATAAGTTATTGAGAAAGTCCCACTGAAACGCAAACTTTGCTTTCGCGAACTTCAATCATTCCGCCGTGCGCCGATCCAAGGATATTTCACTGTCATTTGCTACAAACCCCTTCGCTCACCCCAACCACTATTTTCTAATTTTCTAAAGAGTCCCCCGTACTATTCTAAGGGTATCGATCGACCACGAATAAAATTCCCGTTCGCGAATCCCATTTAAATCGTTTTATCGTACGGTGGGGAGTCGGCTCCACGACGAAGACGCGAGCCACCGGGGACGCGAGCGCGAAAGAGAAAAGAAAAATCGACGTAATACGACGAGAAACGGAAGTGGATGCGCACCTCGAAACGTGCCGAGGCTGCGTGCCGATTTTACTTTCGTACGGTAATATTATTGCGGTGGCATCGTTACCCGATCGAATTCCGTTCTCGTGCCCGCACGAATCTTCTTACAGCGTCAACTCATTGTCGACGTAAGAAGAGAAAACTTTTATAAGACGTAGGTAAGAAAGATTGAAATGGAATTAATGATATATCAAGCTGACTAGAAAATGGTAACCTTCTTTGAAAAATTTCGCGGCAAAGTGTACCGCGTAATGGCGCGAACTTTGAATCGAATGTTCGCAGGTCCAGCCAGATACAAAAGTAATAATAAAAGGGCCCGAATCGAGGTATGCGAATCACGTCCGAGGGTCATCGAACTCGAAATCGAAGTCGTCGACTTTTTCGCCGTAGTCGTCGTAAAAATCAACGTCGCGCTCGCGCGCGTTATTGTATCGCGCGTGTAACGATTTCACTTCTCCTTCCGTTCTCGCTTCTCTCGCTCGAACTAAAACCGATAGGAAACCGATGAATACCGCGCGTTCAAAGGGACATCGAGGATCGGCGTTGCTTTGAACGGCGGAACGTTGATGAGAGTGCGAGAGAAAGAGAGTGGCGGAGGAGGGAGGTAGAGAGGATCGATCGCGACCGCAAATCTCCGAGCGCGAGTCGCGTCAATCGAGCCGAGAGTCGACGTCGAATCAATTTCTAAGAGTCGAACGAGAGGAATACGATTTACCTATCGGTGCCGGCGAGATCTTGGCGCGAAGGAAATCTAAAACACTTCCTGGAGAATTCCTGACGCTCCAAGTGGGTCGTATCGGAAGAAACGAAAGTTCAAATGCGAGTCTTCTACGTGCCGCGAATCGATTCTTATCGGTTTTGACGATTGTCCTACGAAGAGAAACGAAAGGAAAGTTCAAGTACCTTCCTGCCATTCGCACGAACGCGCGTTACTCTTAATTAATGGGAAGGAATTAAGGCTTCCTCGATGATTAACGTGGAATTCTCTTCGCGGTGGGATTATCGCGCCTTCTGATAAATCGATTCGCGTGAAAATGAACTCGAGTTTGCTACACGGTGTATGTATATGGTACGGTACATCCCGAATGAGAAAAACGAGAGTCTCGAAAGAAACTTCATTAACGCCTTTAAAGAGTCATCATCGGTAAGATTTTAAAACAGCCGGACACACCTCCGTTAGGCTTCTACTTGCCCTCTGCACTTTCTCCGGTCATTTGTTTTCCGAAAACGTACGTAGCCATATATCCAACGACATACTTTTTACGAAGACTCGCTTTATGAAGCGAATAATTACCGCTCACGTGCCTCCCCGCCATCTACGCTAACCATGTAATTTGTATCGTGTAATATAATTAACTACTTTTCTTTACAACACGGTACGAGTCTTCTCTAACGATATATTTCTTCATTTCGCTTCGTTTTTTTGTATTTTTTTTTGTATTTTTTATTATCATTCATTCGGCTACTCAACGATAATCGACGTTAATCGTCCAAGTTAGCGATCGGGAGAGAGACGCGTAACGCGAAAGTAAGTTAAAAATTAAGACGAAACAATAAGCTGTTAATTAATTCGACCGATCGTGCCGCGTGAATCAACGTAGAAATGGATTCATTTCGCGAAAGGCCCCTTTCACCCAACGCTTTGACGAGTATAATCTCATATTCAGAAGATACGACCGTGTAACGGTTCATCGAAGGCCGACTAATTCGCAATAATCTCGATCTTCGGGGAGATAGACGTTAGAGGATGGAGTACGATTCTCGTCGAGATCTTCATTAATTCATCGACTTTTCGTTCGAGTCCGATCGACGAGTACGACCTCGAACGAGTTAAGTAACTTGAACGCGCAAACTCTTGCCGAATAAATTCTAACAACGAACTCGAATGACGATCCTTTTATTTTTCTTATACCCACTCACCGTTTTCCCATTCATTTCCGTCGAGAAAACTTTCTCGTTCGCTCATTATAATTCGCGACTTCGGAGCAACTTCATTTTTCTGCGGTTTAATTTAACTTTATCGCGAACGACGACGTGCGCGATAACGTTCTAACGTATTTTGCGTTAAACAAAATCTTCTAGGCTAACGTACTTTATTTCTATGGCTATTACGAAGGAAAATTCATTAACATTGGGGTTGGCGTCCATAATATATTATGTCGGTAAAAGCCGTACGAATAATAAAGAAAAATGCGTAAATTTAACAAATTGTAGTATACATTGACAATTGATATAAACACTGAAATAGACTCAACCGTATGAGGTAAGTAAATAGTTGAAGGAACTTTGCGGTAGGTAGCGGAAAATAATTTTGTTAGATAGTCAACGTTGATGCGTAAGAGATTTATTAAAATGTAATGTCTTCGGATATCATTGGATTTCAAGCAATGAATCCTTCGATGAATTATGCATATTCGAAAATAGACATCTCGTCGAATAAATTTACGTTGTAATATACATAATATATTTGTAATAGAATATATATACACTCTGCATGTGTTCGAGATTTAAGTAAATATCTGATAACATAATCAACAACGTTATAGAGGTTCGATTTATATAACATTGAATAATATACATTTTTTAAAGTTCAATTACATATTTTTTGCATCGTTGCATGGAATTTAAAAAACTTGCTAACGTCAATGATACATTTTACTGAAATTCCAAATGAAATTATCGTCTTTAAAAACAAATATACGTATACGTATGTGTGAGATTTCATGGTAGAGATTAACATTTACCAATAAAATATAAGTACGGGAACATAGAAGTCTATTAAATACTATACGGAAAATTTCTATACAATTTTACCGGCAGAGACATGTAAAATATGTAAATCTAGGAAAGATATTATATCGTATTTAGATGGAGCATACCTCGATCTATTTATTCAGAAGAAAGTAGGTAGTAACTCGAAAAAAATCACAGATATGTTTCATTTCGTCCAATATTGTACAATAGATAAGTTTCAGTTGGATTACGGGATTTAGTTTTAATTCGTAAAATTGCTAGAAAAAATTAAAATCAATGTAAAAGTAAACATAACAAAAAATGTAAAAGTATAGAAACATCATGGAATAAATTTGCAATATTATTGATGGTATTGCTCTTGTCATATGTGCCATGGTTATGAGATTACAAATGTTCCAAGTGCATACAATTTAAGACGGTAAATAATATGCTAAATAAATCCTTATAAGATATATTTTGCAAGGGAACTATACCAAGAGGCAAATTCCTACGTCTACTGTAACATATATCGGATATGTTGTTTACTTTGCCTGCGGCATAGAGTCTTAAATATACAATAAATTAATGAATAATTAATGGAATAGCGTGATGTATTTTTGCGATGCGAGTAATCGATAATTAAAAGATTCCCATATGTTTTACAATGAAGGCGCGGTGATAAGGAAAATGTATTTTAAGTTCCTGAGGAGATTGTATTAAATTAAGTACCAATAACCAGAGATCTATCTCCTGATCGATTGAAATCTATATTTCGGAATTAATGAATATATGTTTCTGATTGTTAAAAGCTCAAGCGAAGTTCTAATTGATGTTATATCGTCGCAGAAATAAAATAAATAAATCTGAATAGTATTATGCCTAGACATTGGAAATGCAATCGTGGAGTAGAAAGATATCCAGGATAATTTGATCCCATGTCTTCGTTCTATAGCACCAAATTGACGTGTATAACATAGAGCCACATGTAGAATATCTTATTTTATCTACGAGAATGTCGAAATCAAGTCATTTGCCTTTGTACAATCGGTAGATTCGTCGATTCACATTACAACGTGGATGCTTCTTTGTCAGGAATATTCCTTAGTCCATTACGTTGCCAGTAATAAGCTGGGGGTCCAGGAGTAAAGCAATACTTCATTTCCAGTGGATCGTCATTTTCGACATAATACATTAAATAAAAGTTGCACATCTCGTCGTCGTTGGTAGCACCTACTTTAGTCCAAGTATCGCGCATACTTTGCATCGTACAACGAGCCGCGACTCGATCGTACATCGTGATAGAGACATTATTATGTACAGGATAGAACATCTGTGGCGTAAGGGGATCTCTTTTACCAAGTTCTATCCAATTCCATTTAGGTTTTATCACGTATCCAGAAATCACTCTTCCTAAGGAATGGCTATGGGTTCTATATGCTATAGGATGTATAGTCTTATTTTCTCTAAGAATACAAGAAGTTTCCATGTATTCTGTACTCCTGGGTGGTATAGCACCTGCGGTTCCCAAGAGTAGGACGCCAGCCAGTTTGTTTAAACGATTTAGAGTATAATGTAAAAATACCCCGGAATCGTCTGTGCTTCCATCTTTAAAACGATCTATGTGGGCATAATGCACCTGAAGAACTATATACTTTATCGGCGAATCTCCTCCCACTTTAAAGCCGACACCTTCTGGTAAAATCAACCGTGGTGCGTCTCTTGCCCAAGCATACAGGATCTATATCATAAAAAGGTCTACGTTAGTATCCATTCCCATTTGTTTTACATATGAGAATTATAAGTCACAATTATAAGAATGATCGCTTACTTGAGACCCTTCGCTACAAGGAACAGCTGTTTCGTGCTGACTATCCAGAGAATGTGCCATTTCCCCGCAATTCCAAACGGGTTTGGCACTTCCAGGTTTCTCGCAACCGTATAAAAGCATATGGTGAGCAGTTTCCATTGTAGCATTTGGTTCAAAACCAACTATATAATAACTTCTGGATGGATCTACTTTCACCGGAGTGCATAGATATAATTCTGGCTATAAATTGTTAATAACCATTATATTATTAATAATAAATATATAAAATTTCCATAATTTTTTATGTACATCTTTTTTCCTTATTGCTCGTATCAATGAGCAATGAGAAAATTAAAGATCAGAAAGTCACATATTAATAGAATTATAATTGGGAGTATTCACGTATTTATCATAATTATTTAAAAATTATAAAAACGCAATATTAACGTCATAAAATTTATCTGTTCCATTTGTAAAAATATAAAAGATTACTCACCACATTCGGACTAACATTCGGCATAAGTAGAGAATATCTTGTTATTCCTAAACATTCGGTCGATTTGAAAACGATTACAATTAAAAGAGCGAAGACAAATAAGTGTTTTTCATTCATCGTTTATTGTTACTTCACTACTACCTAAGTTTTAGAAAAGAAAAATCTAACAAGAAATTCTGGTTCACGTGCGTTTCTGTCAAACTCTACAAGTCAATACATTGACACTACTTGCGTCACCACGTACAAAGAGGAGCATCAATGGCGCGTGGAGGGGGCACCCCCACCACTTGCCGATCCTTATGGACGGAAAGCACATGACGTGAGGGTACCCCCACCACGCACCATTAATGCTCCTCTTTGTACTTGCGCGTAGGCGTAGCCGTAAATACGTAGAACTGAATGGCTACAGCCGAATCGATTTTAAATGTGGCGCCATCTAAACAGACCGCGTAAATGTGTTCATTATGAGATCAAAAAATGACGTTTGAATAGAAATACTCTAAATTTTATTAAGCACTCTGAGTTTGGACGGATTCGTTTCATTTCTATAATGTTAAAATATTGTAATACTAAGCACATTTTTATGATTAAACCAATAAAAAAGGTGCGAAACAGTTTGAATAAAAGTGCTCAAGTTTGAACATAATTTATAATTAATAATGTGCTGGATTATTATCTCTTGTTAATATATATGTCCCGAATTTGATCCGTGAGCCATTCTATCGCTGGTTGTAATCCTTCGCCAGTTACCGCATTTGTTGCTCGAATATGCCACGGTTTATTTTGTATACGCTCCAATCCAAGGCCTGCGACCAATTTAACGGTTGTTAACGAATCAGGCAAATCCATTTTATTTGCCAAGAATAGAATTGGTATTTTACGACCTGCAACGATAAGATTAGAATGAAATTTACAAGATTTTTACGTTTTGTGTTTAAAAATTACTTCAAACCGTACCCGCTACGTCGGGATGTTGAAGAAGCATATCTAATTCCTCCTTTACGACAACTAATCTCAATTTATCGCTACTGTCGATTATGAAAATGATTCCATGGCATTCTTTGTAATAATGTTCCCACAATGATCGATGGCGATCGTGACCAGACATGTCGAATGCCGTAAAATTTACATTTTTGACTGAAAAGAGATGGAATTGCTGTTATGTAAAATCATCTAGCTAAGCGTGGGATTAATTTATAACGGAATTAAATGTATATTACATAGAAATAGCTATAAACAATGTCTTAAATCTTAACAAGACATCTTAGATATTATAACATAAAGAAAACAAGAGTAAGCTGTTTGACAAAGGTAACACACTTTTATATAACGTGTTAACCGTAATTGAATTATGAAAACATTGCAATGAAAACATTGAGGAGTTCTTTCATTGAGAAAATATTTTGAGTGAACATCGTATTTCATTGAAGAAAAGCCATCTATTAACGTTCTTTTGTACTAAAAGTGAAAACCTCTGCGCCGCACCGGAATCAGTTTTCTTGGCGCGATTTTATTCAACTATATGTATATTTGTAAAATTGTGATTATTATACTTTAGTATGGAGTCAAATGAATCTTCTTCCATTACCGATGACGGTAATGTTGAAGGCACGTCAGTAGGTACGTATTTGAATAATTTAATATGCAAATACTGGACCTAACCCTTCAAAATATTGTTACGTTTGTTTTAGATCCATCAAGTAAAGAAAAAAGAAAATTAGAAAAGGAGATAGAAGATCTGACAAACACTTTTCAACAATTACAAAAAGAGTTAAATATTGTTAAAATTAAGAGAAATTTAACTGAGAGCGATACAAATAATGTTTCTGACAAGAATGATAAAGTTACACCAATTGATATACGACTAGAATTGTATAGATATGGTGGGTTATATTGTATGAAGTCTGTTTTTGATAAGAAGGTATTTGGATTTAATTCATCGGCAAAAAAACAGTGTGAAAATGAGTATGCAGTAGAATTTATTAAAGAGGGAAAAAATATAAAAACAGGCAAATGGGTGATGCCTATGTCTGTCGATATAGAGCAGTTACATTCCGAGGTACAACTCAATTCTGCACGTAATGTATTACATTTTATACGAAATTGTAAACAACATACCGATTGCCATGAGTCAAGGATGCAACAGTTTAAAGAACTAAAGGTACTTATTCTTGATATTATATTTTCCTAAAAAGGTATTGTACGTGGACCGATATGAGTTACACATTTCTTTTACCTTTTAGTCCTTTGCCGATAATTTGAGAAATTGTAACGTACAGACAAATTTAGGCTATACCTTTGTTTCATTAGAATTATTTCATGTATATGACAAGAAAAATGATAGTTATTTCAATGTAAGTATTTATTTATGGTATAATTCTAAATATGGCAGACCAACATGTGTCAAATTTGAAATATCCGGAAACACAATACACAATGAGGAGACAGAAATACAATTGAAAAAATCTCTAAAAGTATTTCGTTCTAATGATTTACGAACAGCATTTAATACAATTTTTAAAGAAAATAGTAAACAATTCACGTGGGAAAGAGCAGAGAAGGGAGATGACTTATTGGAACTCAGTGTAAGTTACTAATGATTACTTATAGATTTTCCTTTTTCATTACTTTTAGTATATAACTAGTATATAAATGTTGATAGGAATCAAGTAGCTCGTCGGATGATGAAGTTTCAACCTATAAGAGGCTAGCACAAAAAAGAAAAACTAGGAAGAGACTGAAGAAAAAATTGAAGAAGCAAAGTAATAAAAAGAAAAAAAAAGATAATAGTAATAATGATTTAAATCAACAGGATGCAGATGTAGAAGAAATAAATAAACCTACAGATTCCAAAGCTCCATCGAAGAAAAGTAACATCGTTGAAAGTAAATTTATGTATCAATCAACTTTGGATAAATTTACCAACAAATTACAATTGACGAAAGAAAAGAACAAGAATATAAAAATTATAGAAAATAAGTTCAATATAAAACCCTTAGTAGTAAAAGTGCAAAGGCTAAATAATAAATATACTAGTACTCCTAAAAAAACAAATATGCACAGTAACACTCCATTTAAAGCATTACCAAGTATTGATATAAGTAAAATAACTCCAGATAATACTTCTGAATAATATAAATAAAAGTTATTATAAGTTACTAGATTTTGTGAAGATTATATTCATTAATACTACCTAGTATTCATATTGTAAGTTTATGTAATTGTATGTACATACTGCGTCTATACAAAAGACTTAAATTTTGCTTTAAAATGCTATGGATATAATTAGTTAAATAACATTGCGTAACATATATGTTAATATATTCAATTATTTGCTTTAGTAATAAATGGACTTTTACATACATTGACATTGATTACAATAAATGAGTGCAATAAATAATGGGAGTGCTATAAAAAGCATCCACCGTCATTCGATCCTCAATATTTAACTTACATGAGAATTTTTCGACATTAAACCCAACAGTGGGCACTATGTCTATGCAACGGTCATCCTCGTGTTTGAAATTATTTATGACCGTCGACTTACCACTGTTGTTAAGGCCCACAACTAAAACGTTTACTTCCTTCTTTCTTAGGCCTAGAATATTTGCTAAACGATCAAATAACCCCATTTTTCGTTTTCCAATTTTGCTACGTTTATCGAACATCAATAATCCATTACTACCCCTTCATACTAACGCCGAGACCAGCCGAGACTAAACTAGAGCCGAAGGCAGTAGTTACAACTTTGTAAATTCGTAGAAATTATCATTTTTAAAGTATAGCACGATCAATGTTTCTATCCTTTAAAAGATTCATCGATGACCGAACGAAGATATATAAAAAAATCTGTATAGCTGTCGACACGTATGGCGTCTAAAACCACAGACGAGGTATAGGATAGACCTATCAATTTCCAAAGGGTCGATCCCAAAAATGTGTGTCGGTAAAAAATGTCATTGCCGGTAAAAGAAGGAAATGTCGGTAAAAAATGTCATTGCCGGTAAAGGAAGGAAATGTCGGTAAAAAATGTCTTTGTCGGTAAAAGAAGGAAATGTCGGTAAAAAATCAAAGTCACGTCGGTAAAGAATGATTCTTTACCGACATTTGCTTCTTTTACCGACAAAGACATTTTTACCGACATTTCCTTCTTTTACCGACAATGACATTTTTTACCGACATTTCCTTCTTTTACCGGCAATGACATTTTTTACCGACATTTCCTTCCTTTACCGGCAATGACATTTTTTACCGACATTTCCTTCTTTTACCGGCAATGACATTTTTTACCGACACACATTTTTGGGATCGACCCTTTGGAAATTTTAGTCTAGACCCTCCAATCTTCGGCTGAATGGCATGATCGATGGCTCGTTCGAAAGGGGATGGTCCAGGGTACACCATAGGATAGGGGATCTCTCCGTATCATCTCAGCATCATCGTCGTTAAAGCTTCCGAAAGTTTGCAAGCTTACCATTCTCGTTCTAATTGTCATAGCCATACCGTGCGGGTATCATCTTGTAGGTTGAACTTCTATCTATCTAACGCATTTCTAATCATTAGAATCGGCCGAGAATTCATGGAGCTAGAAGAGTTTAAGCGAGCACTAAAAATGCTCATTTTTCACTTTCCTTTTTTCAACTTTAGACACTTATATCTCCTCAAGTAATTTCCATAGCCGAATGATAGTTGCACGTGCTTGTAGCTTTAAGTCTTAGCTCTCGAACGAGCCATAGAACGTGCTGATCGGTCGAAAATTGCACTCGGTAGAAGTGTTCGCGCGGACGAAGTTGAAATCCGGATGTCAGAAAATCGACTTTTTGGGATCGAACCTTTGGAAATTAAAGTCCAGACCCCCCAATCTTCGGCCGAATGGCATGATCGATGGCTCGTTCGAAAGGAGAAAGTCCAGAGAACACCTCGGTATGGCGGCTTTTTCCGTATCATCTCAGCATCATCGTTGTTATAGCTTCCGATAATTCAAAAAACGTTAATAAAACGCAAATAAAAAGGTGGGGCAGTGATGAGCAAATTGATCGCAATTTGTTGAGCCCAGAAAAGATCCCGTTCGTACACGGATAACTTAGAAATCGTCAAAATAGTGTTTGTTACGAAATTGTTTAATAACTTTTTTTTAATAATTGCTACCGCTAGAGCAATTTTATAATCATGATGAGCAAATTGCGAGCAATTTTTTTAAATAAAATTAATTAAGATTGGTCCAAGTCCGGGGCTAACTTTACTCACCTCATTTTAAAGATAAAAGCACGCAAAATAATGTTCCGTTGTCCGTTTTTCGTTATCGTTAAGCATTCATGAGAAATTAATTTTTTAAGTGTCGAGGTACGGGTCTTTTTCAAGCTTAAAACTGCTGTATCTTTCGAACCAGCCATCCTATCGAAACGCGACTTGCATATTCGTAAAGAAGAGACTTTCCCCTTTCGAACGAGTATTTGATCGGGCAAATTCGAGATGCTTCGATTTTTGACAAAAATCCTGACCTATGCATCATGATTTTTGCCAAAATGGTCACCACCGCCGATTTCAATGTTTAATGGCTCATTTTAAAGATAAAAGCATGCAGAATAATGTTCCGTTGTCCGTTTTTCGATATCGTTAAGCATTCATGAGAAATTAATTTTTTAAGTGTCGGGGTATGGGTCTTTTTCAAGCTTAAAACTGCTGTATCTTTTGAACCAGCCATCCTATCGAAACGCGACTTGCATATTCGTAAAGAAGAGACTTTCCCCTTTCGAACGAGTATTTGATCGGGCAAATTCGAGATGCTTCGATTTTTGACAAAAATCCTGACCTATGCATCATGATTTAGAAAGAAGAAAGCATGCAGAATACAGTCCCGTTGTCCGTTTTTCGATATCGTTACGCAATGATGAGAAATTAATATTTTAAGTGTCGTAGTATGGATTATTTTCAAGGGGGGATGAGATTCTCGTCCTTTATCGCAACAGATCTATTGATGTTACCAACTTCGATTATTGTGTCGCATATGATTCCTAAATTTACCGCTCCATATGGTAGAGGGCGTAAGTAAACCTCTGTTGTTTTGCACGATCGGTATTTCAGAACGTGGGACACAAAGTTCCATAAAATGACAGGTCCATTCTTGTACCTCGTCTGTGCTAAAACTATGAAAACCATTTATCCAACATTCGATTGAGAACCACTGATGAACACGTGCGCACTGTTGTGTGAGTTTAGTTCGTGTACGTATGCACGATGAAAGAAGATTCTTTAGCTT
This sequence comes from Ancistrocerus nigricornis, assembly GCA_916049575.1. NCBI lineage: Eukaryota > Metazoa > Arthropoda > Insecta > Hymenoptera > Vespidae > Ancistrocerus > Ancistrocerus nigricornis. The sequence continues at coordinate 472,902 of OU696668.1, read as the reverse complement.
AATAATCAAGAACCGATCGATTACTCTCTTTTCTTTATAGAATCCGTTATTGACTTTAATCGTGTATATTAATATAATTAAAAAATGGTGAGTATAGATATCTTTATTAACTTTACAAGATATCATGTGTTGAGCATAGGTTAACGCGATATCTACTTTTAATTTTAAAATTAGCCGAAGGGAAAATCAAAGAAGTTTATTGAGAAGAAGAATTCAGTAACATTTCATTTGGTACATCGTTCTCAAAAAGACCCATTGATAGCCGATGAAACGGCACCACAAAGAGTACTTGTGCCAGTTGGTGAAACTCAAGCTGCTAAACTAGAAAAGAAACCAGTGGATAAAGAAAAACGTGTGGAAGAACAACAGAAATATGGCATATTTTTTGATGACGATTATGATTATTTGCAACATTTAAAAGATGTTAATACTTTGGATGTTGAATGGGAACGCGTCGAAACTATAAATGTAAACAAGGCTGAAAAGAAAGCAGATCATAAACTTAATTTACCATCATCTGTATTCGCATCAAATGTTGAAGAAAAGGTTGGCTTGCTTAACAAAGCTGCACCGGTTTCTGGACTTAGATTAGATGTAGACCCAGATGTAGTAGCCGCATTGGACGATGATTTTGATTTTGATGATCCAGAAAATCAGTTGGAAGACAATTTTATAGAACTAGCAAATGCTAGAACTGGAGATGAAAAAGATTTAGACGATGAAAAATTTGGTTAGTTTTTAAATTCCATTGGTTATTTATAATTATCCGTTAAACATACAATTCAAATTTTAGAATGGTCTGATGAGTTTGACGAAGAGTTTGATGAAGAAGAAAGCACAGATGCTTCATCTAATGGTCATATGGAAGTTTTCGATGAAGAACAAGATGAAGTATGTAGCTTAAATGGACCGCAATTTACTTTTAAGGATGAAGAGACAAAATCACGATTTACAGAATATTCAATGAGTAGCAGTGTAATGAAAAGGAATAAGCAACTAACATTATTAGATGACAAATTTGAACAAGTTTGTATTTACCATACATGCTGTTATATATATGCAAACATAACACATTACTTATTATAGTTTTTGTAGATGTATGCTGCGTATGATGAAAATGAGATTGGTGCTTTAGATTGCGACGAAATAGAAGGGCATGTTGCTCCCGATTCGAGTATCGTTTTACAATGTGCTAGTGAATTTGAAAAATTACAAAAGGAAGATGTAAGTGTTTGATGAATGACTCAAATATATCTATATACATATAGATTGAATTAAATATTTCATATATTTATATTTGTAGACGGATAATGTTGCGGAACTTATGAAAGAAAGAATGAAAATTATGGAACAAGACTACTCTAGTTCGGATGAGGATGATTTGCAAAAATTAGTCGTCGAGGCTAGAGAAAAAGATAAGTGGGATTGTGAAAGTATTCTAAGCACATACAGTAATATTTATAACCATCCTAAACTTATTGCAGAGCAAAAAGTAAGTCATTTGTGAATATTATACATTACAATTGAATCAATGAAAGTAAGAAAAGTACAAGTCCAGAATTTGTTCTTGTACTCATTCGATGCAGCTTTACATTTAACACATTAAGCGCCGCACCGCTTTTGTTAGACTTTCCGTTGAGGTGATCCATATCGCCAACTCAGCTATAGCCGCTTCCTAAGGACAGACGCGGCGTAAACCGAAAGTCCATGGCCGGTCCCTGGGGACCGGCATGGCACTTAACGTGTTAAGAAAAAATGGCTGTGGCAAACAAAAATATCAAATTTTGGACTTGTACTGTTCTTAATCTCACCGATTCAGTTATACAAACTATTTTATATTGTAAAGCTTCATTCTTATTATACTTAGAAGGCTCCAAGAAAAATAAAAGTGCATCCAAAAACTGGTATACCAAAAGATGTACTAGATGGGCCAACAGGAAAACTAACTTCAAAAGCATTAGCACAGTTTGATTTGGAAAATGAAGCTTCAAAAACGAGAGGCACGCAATCGATAGCAGAGACTATGAAATCTACTTTAAGTATTTTAAGTGTAAGGCCTAATGATGAAACACCTGAAGAAAGAAAAGAAAGAAAGAAAGCATTAAAAGAATATAGAAAGGTACTAAAAGTTTTTTTGTTTTTGAGAACAGCTCAAAATACACTTCATTTAAAATTTTAAATCGTAGGAAAGAAGAATAGAACGCAAAGCCAACACGGAAGCATTCAAGGAAGAAAAGAAACGACAAGAGAAAATATTACTAAATAATAAACGAAATGTTCAGGGTAATCGTATATTATAATTATAATTAATGTAGGTACAGTAAGATAAATTATATTCATTTTATTGATATTCCATAAATGTACAAAGATACATACTTACATGTATAATAAATAATTTAATACATTGTTTCATAAGCATGATATCTGTTTGTATAATAAATTGTGGTTTTAAATTTTTATCTCGTTTCCGAGTATTCATTCACGTTGTTAAAGTTATAAAATTACACCTTAAGGGGAATTCACCCGCGTGTAGGGTGTCGCCACCACACGGCCATCGTGAGCAGCTCAAGGCAAGGATTTGTTTCGGTGAAACGGGAAATAATTACCTAAAGATTGCAGCTTTAAAATAACAGTTCGAGTTAGTAACAATGTGTTAAATGAAAGATTTGATTCTTCTTAATTGCTCTACTGCGCCCGATTTTTAAAACCATCCCTATAAAATTAGAACAAGCCGACAGCAAATCAGCTAATCTGAAACACAGTTTCTTAGACGCGCCACATGGAAACCACGATCTTCTGTCAGCTTGTTCTAATTTTATGAGGGTGGGGGCATCCCCACCATGCGCCATTAATACTCTTCTTTGTACTGTCCAAATAAAATATGTTGGGCAGTATCCTTTGCTGTCAATAGCAGTAGTTACCGGCATTTTTCATAAACATTATGGTGTTAATGAAGAAAAAAAATAGGATTTGTTAAATAAGAATTCAGATTTCTTAAGCTTAACTCATACTTGAAAATTATATTTCGCAATAATGTTCCGAGTTTTATATTTTATTATAGTTCTTGTTATAAGTTGGAGCGTAAACAGTAAAGATATTGATGTCGATATCAATGGATATATTCTTTATTGTCCGTGTATGGGTATGATTTCACACTATTATATGTATATTCAATATCTTTTAATTTCTTACTTTAGTCAATTATCACTTTTATATTTTTCATTCTATTTAATGTCAGGCCGATTTGGAAACCAAGCGGATCATTTTCTTGGTGCGTTAGGCTTTGCTAAAGCTTTGAATCGTACATTAATTTTACCACCATGGGTTGAATATAGAACGGGAGAAACAAGATCGGTGAGTTCTTAAATGTATGGTATATATATTTTATGAAAGGATTATATTTATATATTTATTATGTTATACCTAGATACAAGTTCCTTTTGATACTTATTTTAACGTTTCAAAAGTGCAAGAATGCCATAAAGTAATGTTAATGCACGACTTCATGGAAGACGTGGCACCAACGATATGGCCACCAAGGGAAAGAGTATGTAAGTTTTCAATGTTAGAAGCAAAGAATGTAAGTTTATTTTAATGTTATATTATTTTCTAGCTTTTTGTTATTCACCACGTGGTAAAGGAGAGTCCTGTAATGCCAAAGATGGCAACCCATTCGGTCCTTTTTGGGACACCTTTAATATAGACTTCGTGAAGTCCGAATTTTATAGTCCATTACATTATGATGTGTATCATACCGATATGACAGCTCAATGGAAACAAAAGTATCCGTCCAAAACGTGGCCGATATTAGCATTTACCGGTGCACCGGCCAGTTTTCCTGTACAATTAGAAAATAAAGTGCTACATAAGTGCCTGGAATGGAACAATGAGATACAAGCTAAAGCAAAAACATTTGTGAAAAATGTCTTACCTAAAGGGGCCTATTTAGGAATTCATTTACGCAATGGAATCGACTGGGTATTATGTTATTTATAATTTATATGACAATTGGTACAAAAAATAATCCGATTTTAGAATACACTAGTATTCGAAGTTATATTCGCGATACTTTCTTACAGGTACGCGCTTGCGAATATACATCAATGACTCCAAATCTATTTGCTGCTCCTCAATGTTTGGGATATCGTAACGAACGTGGTAAAGCGACAACTGCGATGTGTTTGCCATCGTTTGACATAATCTTACGCCATATTAAACGTGTTATTCGAACTAATAGTAACGTTAAATCTGTATTCGTTGCTTCGGACAATAATCACATGATCGACGAACTTACGAATGCCTTAGAGCGTATGCGGGTAAAAATATATTTTATAACGAAGTAGGAAATCTATAAACGTTTATGTAATCATTGCTTTTCTTGTTACAGGTGCAAGTTCATCGACAACCGAGTCCAGCTTCTCCGCACTTGGATTTAGCTATTTTAGGAAGGGCAAACTATTTTATTGGAAATTGTATATCCTCTTTTTCAGCCTTCGTAGCGAGGGAAAGAGAAGTTAAAGGATACCCAACATTCTTTTGGGGTTTTCCACCAGAGAGATCATCTACTACCTCTCACGAAGAATTGTAATAAATAATTTATACCCACGAGAGTACCTATTATATATTTATTTAAGAAGGGCTGTAGCAGCAAATTTGTAACTATTTTATACGTATTCTTTAATAAAATTTTGCAACATTTTATATATATATATATATATATATATACATATCGCTTATACTATCGTTACTAATATATCGCAATAATACAAATACTTGTACTATTCACGGGAAAAAAAAAATATCTTTCTCATCTTGAAATTGTTGGCAAAAGAACTTAAAAAGCGCGCCCTTGAATGCCACAACTGAGCATGCGTATACGCGCAACAGCATTCCTTTGACCAACTTCACATCGATTAAGTATGGCTTGTCTTTTCTACGGATGGCCTCTTTTAAGATATAAAGTAGCTTGTCGGGTAAGGTTTGAATTATTCCTATAACTTTAAACGTCAGCATTTTTGATTGGTTGATGGCGCAACAAAAATTATTCTAAACCTTTTACAATGTATGTTAAACGCGTACGATTTGATATCATGTATTCAGTGCACAGTAAAAAGAAAAATACTAACATATACTAGCGATGTTAATGAACTCGAGCGCTTATATACTGAATCACGAAAAGAGAAAGTTGCCGTCGAAGATAATAAGGTGGTGTTGTTTTATGTATATCTAGGATATCAGAAAATAATTAGCGATGCAATGTATCAAGTGCTTATCAACGGATACCGTTTGGTCGAGGTATCGCATGGCAGACCCTACTATGTTTATTGTGTTGAATTATTCGAGACGGACAGTGGCACTCGATACTTCAGCGAGAGAAGGTATAGCGAATTCAGTACGCTACATCGTGCGGTAAGTTTTCCTCCTTCCTGTTACTATTCAAATCATTTTTAGAGTTCCTTTTTATTTCTATAGTCATTTTCCATCCAAGGATACAATTGAAATATCGTTATATAATTAATAGTTGATTTTATAATTAATTTATATTTCTCACATACCTTTGTGGCTTCTTTAAAGATTATGCTCTTTATAATTAGATGTTTATGAGAATTTCAGACGCTTATTCGCTTGTACATTAATGATTATTCACATTTTCTTTATAGCTGAAGAAAGATAGCGCAAATATTGCTCCATTTCCACCAAAAAGAGTAAGGAACTCTCAACCAAAAGTACTAGAACAAAGGCGCGAAGCATTAGAGATTTATATACAGAAAATGTTGAAGCTTCCAGTCGCGAGACAACAAGTGCTCAATTTTTTAGGTATCGAGGGTCGTTCATCCACTGTATCGGACAAAAGGTGAATAATCTGTGTCAGAACCGTTCTCTATAATATGCCTAATACATATATATGAATATTTTTTAGGGGTCAAAAAGAAACCAACGATCTGGGACGTATTCATTCGAGTACCATAGGCCATCGTCCTGTACTAACTTTTCACCGTGATCCTTATGTCCAAGTGAATAAGAATACGAGTCTTCCAGATATCGTAACGAATGGTGTTCTGTTAGGATTGTACAAATCATAGGGGTATGTTTCGGGGCTAATCGAGTTAAGCAAATTTTGTATTCCGCCAAGTTGACAGAAAGTAATAATGAAACGGAACAAGGGCTCTGCGTTTTATGCCTCTAAGCAAACTTTGATATGAAAAATGTAGTTTACAAATATCATCTTACTGCACACACAAATCTGCACGCTTCATGAAAGCGTTACCTCTTCCTTGTAGATGCGAAGGAACGAACTCCGTAGACGAGTGTGGTACGTATCTACATAAAGACAAAGTCAATGAAGTCTTTATCCGCAAAGAACGTGTAAAACGCCATTAGGCTGTGAAAAATGTCAGAAAATATATTTTCTTTAATACGTGAATCATCGTCTTGTTTATTTCACTTCATTAGTTTAAGTTTACATTATTCGTGACATTTATCTTAATGCATTATCGTACGAATACCAGGATTGTAAATGTTGCGAATCTGTAAGCAGATCTTATGCCTGTATATCTTGTATTACGGTGATTACTACCATCGAAATCGAGTATCACGGCTAGTCGAAATTCTTCTGAAAAAATGTTTCCTAAACATGCCATTCGCTAACCTCGCTCGGATACGGCACGCAACTTTAAATATTTATAATATATATTTATATTTATATATATATTTATATTATATGTATATCTAATGAATACGCAATGAATGACTCATTTGAACATCGGATATCGAACAATAAGTACATATACGTAAAAAAACAATCGATTTACCATAGATACGCGCCAATCGAGATCACTCGCATCTTTCTAAAACGAACGCAACATTTATTGGATTCATATACTAATAACATCGTTGGATCCTGCCAAGACTTTGATTTCAATATTTCGAAAGAACTCTCACTAGGGAATTCACATCGAAACTCGAACTTGCACGCTTTTGAGAGCGCGAAAATTTGAAAAGTCCAAACAACGAGAAACGAGGTAAAAAGAGACAAAAACACAAAGATAATGAGCATCCATCCGTAAGTCATAATTTTTCAAATTTACAAAGAGACTACGAAAAAAAATTCTTTCGAATTCACGTCGGATAAGAAATAGAAGGCCGTGATAGCGGTAGTAATCTATCGCGGGTAGTTAGTAATAGTAGTACCTTGATTCGTATATACATATTTATCTTCATTTCTTACTTTGTTTTTCTTTTTTTCTTTATATACTCTTTACACGTCTCTATCCGGTTAATGTCGTCATTTAAAACGTACAATTATCAACGAACCGAGTCTTCCGATATAATTAGTAATCCGTAACGTACAATTTATATCAAATTCATCGAATCGGATGTATGTATATAATTAGACTATATACAAGCTCCTTCAGTCTTGTCCAAAGTATGTGTTTATGTGTGTATGGGTGTCCATGTACGTGTATATGTCGGATCCTCGTGTGGCTTAATAAAAAAGTTCAGCTTTACGAACAACGATGACGACCACGTCGTGCGTTTGAACGAACGAAATCGATTCGAAAAGTCAGATTCTCCCGCGCGCTCCTACAAATCGAATATTAAATGGCCCTTAATCGAATTTACAAAACTCCATATAAATATTCAAACGGTATCTACATGTCTCCCCCCCCCCAACCCCCACCCCACTTGTCTTCATTTTTTCCGTTCGAAAGGAATCTCACATCTCCATCGGTATTCGATAAATATATCGTATATATCGTGATAATAAAAATATGACGCCCTCAACGGTGTTGCACGTTCAATCGAAAAGATCGGCTTATTTTGTAAACTATTTTCTCTTCCCCGCCCGTTCCATCTGTGCTCGTTTCCGTATGCGTATTATTATTGTTACTATTATTACTATTATTAATTACACTATGTTCTGGCGTATTAATTACTACGTATCCGTACGGCAGCATCGATGGGGCTCTTATCGCAAATTCTCGTCTTCTTTTTTTACCTTTTCGGTGTCGTTTCTTAATTTTTTTTTTTGCACGCTATTTCGACTTCCTCATATTTTTCTCATTATTATCTTTAGCATTACCGTTATTATTATTATTATTATTATTATTATTCACTATTATTTATTTCTGAGTATTCTCGTGACTTTGGAATAATGATGATCTTATCGTAAAATCAACTGCGTCGACCGTTTTTTTTGTAGCGCTACGATCTAAAAGTATATATATATATATATATACTTTTTTTTTATTTATATATTTATATATTTTTTTCTCTTTTGTTCACCTTCATTCCTTCTATTCTCCTGTCTTCCCTTTCTCTTATACGTATATTACAATGAGGATTCGCGATGTAGCTTTACACTTTTAGACGGAGCTATATGCTTAACACTAAACCTATCGACGTTAAACGCATACTTATTTTCATCACATTTATCTATTTGACAAATATTTCAACAAAAACATGTTATCTGCTATCATTAATAAATATTATTGAGAATAAATTTATATGAAAGTAAATTTATTATTTAAAAAATTGAGAAACAAGAAACGTTTAACGTAGGTTTAGCGTTAACGCCCGATTTTATCTCAAATAATGAATAACGACGGGAGTAGAACAATGTACCGGTCTGTGTGCAGCTCGCGATAAACTAATTACGACTTTTCGATAACAAAGTGCATGTCGGGGTCTGATGTAAGAAGAGGAAGGAAGAAACGAACGAGTAAAGAAAGAAAAGAAAGAAACGTTAGCGGAATTACTCTTTTTTTTTGTTTAAGTCATCGGTAATAATTCGAGGAAGGTCGTGATAACTATTATTGTTGGTACTATTATTATTATTATTATTATTATTATTGCGCCGCTTCGTCGAGCGACTTTCTCCGTCGAGTAATATTTAGAATAATTAATGAAAATTATATTAATAGTTAATAGGTACGCAACGTTGTTCGCGTTGTTGTTCTTAGTTGTCAGGTAATTTTCCTTCTCTTGCGCATGCGCGATTTTCCTCTTCTATATTTCATTTCTTTCTCCTTTTCTTTTCTCTTTTTTACCTAATTTTCAACCGGTAGATCCGCCTGTGCGAAGTGTTCTCTCGTACACATCTTCGATTATGAAATATGTATATATAAAGGGTGAGTCAATGAGAAGTATTATTTGAAATAATTAATGTTAAGTATTAGGTCGTATCTAGAAACGTTTCAAATGAATATAAGTAGTAAAATAATAAAGTTGCAATTAGTTTGAAATCTAGCATACCCATCCAAACGAAATGTAATTAAATAAAAACAAATACATTCCTGTGTTTTTGAAATTGTTTAAAAACCTTTAAATTTGTTAATTTTCAAAATACCGATCTCGCTATAATTCATTTAAAACGTTTCGTGATACAACCAATAGTTAACGAATTACTTTAATTAATACTTCCTAGTAACTCACCCTGTATATATCTATACATATATATATTTCGCTAATTAATCTTTACATGGTAATATAACGTTACATACAATGGTTTGGAGATGAATCATCGATTAGCTACGGGAAGATGTAAGAAGAATAATTATCTACAAAAAATCGCATATGTATATTATTTATAATGTATGTTAGCCGAACGCGAGCTTAATTTCTTGATATTCTTTAGATAACGTTGTTCATGTTCGTATCCGTGTGTTCGTCGGTTCTCCGTGTGTATATGTGTGTCTCTGTTTGCGTGTGCTCTTAATCCGAACGGCATAACCTATACCAGTCTCACCCCCACGCCCACTATCATCATTCACCCGAACCCTGTCCTATTTCGCTCAATTTAACGCGATTTCGACTTTCTACTTGCTATCTAGTATTAATTAGGACTATCATTCTATGTACATAAAACACATCGCGTTGGCACGGCAAATATGCGCGCCCGGACTGCCACCGCGCTTTTCTCACGTTCCATTGTGTAGATTGACACCTGTATTTATGTGCACGTGTATATGTACTTGCGCATACCACTGACAGGTACGGCACGATGTTTTTCTTCGCGATTGCAACGTGATAAGAATCGTTATGAATCAGGCGATATTGCAAATCTTATTGTAAACGCGATTCCTTTGCATGTTTGTGTAGGGAGTATAAAGATTTGATATCATTGTTTTATCGGTTAATTCTTCGATTCATGATAATGTAGATCAAGGAGGCGGGTTTTGATTATTGTCTTTTGGAAATGTTGTTGGTTTTTTTTTTTTTATTGAAAGGAAGACGATTTTTAATCTTGGGACTTGACAAAGTATTTGAAATTATGTAAAGTTTAAAGTACGGGATCTTTACTTCGAATTGAGTGATACTCGACATGACTGGATTTATATTTTTGTGCCATAAATTTAACAATTGCTTGAACTTTTTTTCAAACCATCGCTCTTGTCGAAGAGTATAATTTTTTGTGACGTTAGAGGAATGAAAGAAGAGTTTTATTTTTTCAATCTTTTTGTAGTAGGTATACAATATTTTTACCCAATCATGGATCGGAGAATCAACATATGACATACGATATAGAATTATTATATACCCAACATACTTTCCTTAAAAGAAAAAAAAAGGGGGACATACAATTTTATAAAACCATTTCCGATACAATCCATCGAATACAAAGAGGGAAACAAGAAAAACGCCGAACAATTAAATTCACAAAAAAAGGGTTCGAAGCTGTCAAAAATCAAAGGGCGGTCGGCAGTCCCGGCTTTTGTTACTGGAATGTTTTTCGACATTTTTTTATCTCTTTTTTTCTTCTCCTTTCCCTCTTGCGTCTCTAAACACCGGTTAATTAACGTAGTTTTTAACGTAGCAGCAGCCTAGCCGGCCTAGTTTTTCCCTCCCCCCTCTCTCTCTCCCTCCCTCCACTTTCCTACTCCTCTTTTTTCCTTTTCCTCGCAGGATTTAGCGAAACGGTTTAAGCCTAATCGCGAAGTTTTAGTTAACCTAATTCCGAGTTTAAATTTAACCGAGATTTACGAGTGTTGGACACCCGTGACCCACTGGTACGCGACAGACAGCCTAAATACGTAAGAAACGCGCGTTTTTTGAAACGCGCGCGCGTTTCTAATCCTCTCATGTGACCAATGGCGATGCGACAAGCGTCAAAACCTCGAAGGAAGCCACACTCCACTTTTTCGACGTCAACGAACCTCGTCCCGTCGACTCGTCGTGCCCGTCCAATATCGGAGCGCAATAAAGTCAGCTTTAAACGTAGCAATACTATGTACATCATTCGTATATTTAAATATCATTCCTAATAAATCGTTTTTTTGTTTGTATACATATACATTCATAGGTCTCCTCGATTCCTCTCAGACTCTAATTTAGAAATATTAGCGTATAACAATTTGTCAATATTATCATTCGTAAATCGTGTTACCATTTCATTCATTTTACCATTATCATTATCATTATCATTATCATTATCATTATTATTATTATTATTATTATAACTAGTATTATTAATATTATTCGTAATTATAATTATTATATATCTCAAGTCGACGCAAGGTACCTAAGTTGTTGGATGCCTCCTCTTTCCTAATTTCTGTGTGTGTGTTATTTTTTTCTTTATCCTCTTACTCTTACTCTTACTCTTACTCTCTCTCTCTCTTTTATTATTTAAATCTTTTTACGTTTAATAATCTCCCTTTTATTTAATCTCCACGTAAGTATATAAACATGATGTATTTTTTTGTAAAACCATTTGCCAGCCCTCCTCGCGAAAGAGAGTAATCGGGTGCGCGCGCAACACGGGGATTAGGCATGGCAAACGTCGCGATTAAAAGGAAAAAAAAAAAAGAAAAAGAAACGCGAGGGAATTTTCTTCTTCTTCTCTTCATACTTTTTTTTCGTGGAAATCTCGGAGAGATTTACAATGTAAATTAGCTGCCTCTCTTTACTGTTCTTTGTTCACAGTGTATCGACGAGTATCGTGTGTATGCGTGTACGTATGTTGTATATATTGTATAATCTCTATATAATGCTGATTAAAAAATGTGGGTGTACGTTTCGCATTTATATATATATATGTTATGTTATGTTATAATGTACGTGTATCATGTAACAAGCATGATCTTTTTTCCCTCTCAATTTTTTCTTCTTGAAATCTTACGCGTTCGTTACGCGCGTGTACGTATTGTAAAACGTGCTACCTTGTATATGCGATAATGAAGAATGCGATATAATAATAACTGTAATGCTTTTAGACTCGCTGTTGTTTCTAGCCTGACGAGTACAGTAGCATAACGAATGAATTTGTCGATTTAAGAAAAAAAAAAAAGAAAATAATGATTCTCAACGATAAAAAACAATTTCTACGTATTTACATCAGCTTCTTGTTCTCTCTTACACTCGCTCGCTCTCATTTTAATATAGTACGTCGTCGCCTCTTCCTCCAGCCAGAGTACAATTAGAAGCTCACTCTCTCACTCTTTCTATTCTCTCACTGCCATTCTCTCTCTCTCTCTCTCTCTCTCTCTCTCTCTTTTTTTCATTTTCTATTTCGTCGATCGAACGTGTAACGTCGTCTGTACAAATAATCACACCACCAAATCTCTCTTTCACCTCTCTACTTTGCTACATTCAAAGCATATAACGTCACACGATTCATTTCCTTTCTATCTCTTTTTTTTGCTCTCTCTCTATCCATCTAGTCATCTCCGCAACGTCCAATGACAATTAGTGAAAATCGATGTTGAGAATGGCGAATTAGCTATTGTGTGACACCTCGTGCGAAATCGCGTTTCGTTCGAAAGCACGTTAGAATTGACGCGGCAGTGTTGGTTAATCGGCGGCTTTAAAGTCAATAATACGAATCACCCCCTTTTTCCCGTACCCCTCTTCGTGTTTCCTTTCGAACTCTTCCGTCGAAGCCGGTGGAAAGAGACGGTGAATTTCGTCCTCTGTGGCACGAAGTACCGCAAACACATGCACGCATACACATATAATCAAATGTACACACACGCACACACACACATACGCGCGTATAGGGATGGATGTGAGAGTGTCAGGAGGGAAAGAGTTAAAGAGCTCGTTCGACCGTGTCACGGGAAATAAATCGGAATGACGGAGACGCCGTCATCCTCCTTTCTCTTCCTTCACTCTCAAATCCCCCTTCATTCTTGCAGACCTTTACTTTTTTTAATACCATCCTTTTTACAACACCACCCAAAAGTCCGGAGAAAAAGGATCAACGAGTCTGGTGATCGCAATGCGACGTTTCTTTCCACCGGTGATCCGGTATCGATGCGAAGTCGATGTTTTTCAATCGCTGGATAAAAGGGAACCTCTTCGACGCGAAATTGCACGTGCGAAATTTAAATAGTACCGAGATGGGTTAAACATACATGTTTATACCGGATGGTCCACGAGGCGTGATCAGCTTGGATTATTCTGTTGCTAATGGACCGATAGAAATTTTTTTTTTAATATAAAATGGTTTCAAGGGATCTTTAGGACGATTATAGTCAATTTTGTATGGTTCCCTTTGAATTTTTGAATGATTTTTATGATCGACGATTTTTTTATTATGAAAAAATATTTCTGATTATATCCGCTACAAGGTAGGTGTAAAAAAATTAGGGATTTATCTATAAAAAATTGAAGGTGACTTTGAAAGCTCTTAACAAAATTAGTTAACAAAAAATTGACTATAATGATTTTAAAGCTTCCTTTAAACCACAACACTTTGAAACAAAACAAATGTTTAATCTCTCAACTAGCAACAGAATAATCTAAGCTGATCACTATTCGTGGACCGCTCTGTATGTTATTCCTAAATCGTAAGATGTATTGAGCAAATGCTTCTACAATTTGTCATTTAAATTGCACGATAATTCGACATTGGTTTGTTTTTCTAATTTTTTGACCCAGTAATTGTCGTTCTTCTACATCCTTCTATTTAAGCATTATATGTAAACCCGTTGCAGTCGACAATTTCTTTAGGATAAATTTCTCTTGAGATCGTATAAAGTTTCACTACGATATAACGACCGACGACTTCGCGTTTCCGAGGTTTCCTCTTTACAAACAATTCTCTCTCTCTCTCTCTCTCTCTCTCTCTTTTGTTGTCTCAGGCACTCCGTATATAATATAATAATCCGCGGTTAAAACTGAACGCAAATTGTACGCAAATATAACGAGTATCTATATAATATCCGATAAAAAATACCGACTTTTTGCGCCATCGTCAAAGGCATCGTATCTAAAGCACGTTAATAAAAGACTCTCTTCTCCGAACGATTTTTCACGAGCCCTTCGGAGAGACATACCTCTACCTTTTTGTTGAAGGGAGCGTCGCCGTCACGCGCGTGTGCACGATATTATTATTAATTTTGCTCTTCGTCTTCCTTTTTTTTATCGAAGGGATCGCGAAAAAAACGTGAGTCTCGCGACGAACCAAAGGAATCGTGTGTATGCCTCCATTTGTATCTTCCCTATTCACATTCTTTTCATTTTCTTCCGCTTCTTCGGCTTTCTTTTTCCAGCATAACCCACTTATCCGATATTCACAGCACGGCAATAAGTGCACAACAGTACCCGAATTAGTCTCACTAAAGTCTCTCTCTCTTTCTCTCTCTCTCTCTCTCTCTCTCTCTCTCTCTCTCTCTCTCTCTCTCTTTATCTTCATTCTTCTTCGTATCTTTTTCTTTACATTCATCGTCCCACTTTTAAGTAATATATCTCAAACGAAACGCATTTAAATGAGGCACTTGCCCGAATATATCCGAATATGTATATATATATCTATATATATATATATATATATTTATGTGTGTGTATATAAATACGCACACTCGTTCAACGAAATATCTCTTTGTCCTTTTCTATACCTTCTTTTATATCTCTTTCTTTCCCTCCCCCCTCTCTCTTTTAATCGATCTATAGACAAATTTGCCAACAATGAATACACGGAAGGCACGCCTAGTCTCGCGCAAATATTCATATAATAATTGTCCTTTTCTCTCTCTCTCTCTCTTTCTCTCTCTGTTATCTACGCAATAATTAATTCTTCGATACTTGTTTTCTTCTTTTTGTCGTTATTTTCTGTTCCATGTTTTTTCTTATTATTTTCTTAAACCTCGTCACTCTTATCTAAGCACCTACACACACACACAGGTCACTTCTACGTGAACACACACACACACAGTTCTAAAGTCCGATCGGTATATACGACACGCCCCTCTTGCTCGCTTTTTGAAAATCCGCATCTCTTCTAGCGAGGTTTCCTCTCTCTCGTTAAATTTTCATTTTCGCTCCGTGCCGATCGAGAAACGGAAAAGGGGAAAAGGGATTCAACTCCGGGATGCTGTTGCTGCTGCTCGACGATCCCGTTTAACGGGCTGACGTAGCGTTAAATGGCGTAAAATGAAGAGCGAAATGAAATCACCGGGTGAGTGCGAGCTTGTCGAGAGACAAAAGAGAGGGGGAGAGAAACAGAGGGAGCACTCTCGAGAGTTTTAGTTTAAAAAAATAGTTCGTTATTCCCACGTTGTTGCGTTCTTCGACGGAAGATCGTTTCTCATTCTTTTTCCTCTTCTTCTTCATCATCTTCACCGGGATTCCAATAGTTTGTTTTCTCACGGAAGAAGACGTAGTAGCGCTTCCTTCTTCTCTTCATATACTCCACTTCCCATTTTTCAACTCCGAATAAATCGAACTCACGAAAAAACGCAAAAAAAATCACACGTCTCGCCGTAATCAGGTAACGTTGACACTACGTATCGTACGATAATTACACCTCATACAATAGTTTATTCACGAACCGCGTATGTTTATGCTCTACATGATTTTTGCGATGTAACAGACTTCTCTCGATGAGTTACATATACCATATGTACCTATCACGTATATACCGAACGTCCTGGGAAAGTCTTATATTCGTAGAACGTCTCGGATCTTGTACGGCGTCGTTGCTACTACTGATCGCGTGGCACCTGGTAAACCAGACCTTGCCGGAAAAGCATAGAGTCGTTGATGCTATTCCTCTTCCTTCTACGATTGGCGTGCCTCAAGAGACGGGTTTCGGCGTTTACGAGGCTCGAGTTCGCTCGAGGATGATGATGGCTCGAGGGCACGTCGCGTTGGGAGGCTGCCATATACCTGACCATGTCATTGAAGTTCGGTAAAAATTGAGGGTTGAACAGGGATAGGATTCTCTCGTTGAATTCGCGGGGGTTTCGAGTTGGTACCATGTACTGGTCGCGAGCGTTCGAGGATGTATCAGCTGTTTCGGCGAGATCAAATACGAGAGACGTCGCCGTGTTGCTCGGAGAATTACGACGAAGCTTACGGAGGAGATCGTTGGAGTTAGTGCTGATGGTGGTCATGGCGCTGCTGGTGCTGTTACCGCTACTATTGCTGTCGCTGCGTTTTCGATGACACTCGGACGAACCGGTGGCGATGACGGTTTCGAGGTAACCCAACTCGTGGTCTTCTCGTTGTTGGCGCGGTACGATGCGGTTCGGTGCTCGCTGGGGATGATGGTATCGCGAATCGAGGAGATCGGTCTCTTTTGCGGAGGACAGGAGGAACTCGAGAGGAACCCACGGCTCGGTTCTTCCGTCATTGTAGGACTCGACGATTCGCGTGGAGATCGATCGTTGATCCGGAACGTGAAACGACGCTAACTGTTCCTTGCTCTCGTTCGGATCAAAGTTTCTTCGGTGATGATTCGTTCTTTTATCTACGTTGCTCTCGTTCTCGCCATAACCGTAATCATCCTCCTCTTCCTCCACCTCCTCATCGTCATCGTCGTCGTCCTCCTCTTCCTCGTCATCTTCCTCCTCCTCGTCGTCGTCGTCGTCGTTACGATCGTCCGACTCGGCGAGGTCGAAGGACGAGGAGGAAGTACCGAAATCCGTGGGGTCCTGCGATGATAAGCCTCAAACGGCTCTCTGTCGCCTTCTATATCATATGTACGTCTTCTTCACCTTCTGGACCGGCTTGTTCTCCGCCGAGGAGTTCGCGTTTTTACCGTTTGGATTTTTCGGTGGAACGTTCAACACTAAATTTATCGATTTGTTGTTGAAACCCGGCGACTCCGAGCTCTCCGTTAGTCGGTTTAACTGTTGACGTTGTTCCGAGGGCTCCGGGTACGGTGCACCGCGTAGTCTTTGGGAAAACCAGAAACCAGATGCGAAGCCGGCGACCAGCGAGAAGAGGCAGGTTCCTATCAGGGCACCTGTCAACGTTTGGGCCGAGTATACCACCGGTGTTACGATGACGCCTGAAACGAGACGGTTGATTGGTTAGTGGTCTTGGTAAATTGGGAACGTGGAAGAATCAAGTATCTCGTTATTCTTACTCTTGAGAAGTACCTATGTAAGGTAATAAAATATACGTGTACCGGACAGCTTGTTTTTGAATAGTAAGAACCTTAAGTATCTCGTGATTATTGTCTCTCTATTCATATGTGTTAATATTTTAAATAGTTATTATATAAAATAAAAGATCGGCCAACGAATAATTGTACCGTTTACCCAATGTGTTTCGTAAGAAAAGATGGAAGAGTGTTGGTGGAACCATAGCCATAGTTTTTTTCTTTTCCAATAAACTGAATAATCTTCGGTGGTATAAAAACGCAGTTTAACGTATGTCCCGTGCCATTTTTTGGAGTAAAAAGTTGTGAAAAATTGTGTTTTTCCAATATTACCCGAAGCAGTTACATATTTCGAGGAAAAAACCCTCTCTGGATAGCAACGTAGCATGAAATCGTCGCATTCTAATACAACTCTTCGGACTATTCTCCTTTCCAATAAAAATATGGCCGACTTCGGGATTGTGGTGGGAGGAGCATCGAAGGTAGAATAACATGAACCGATACCTTGGATTAGACGAAAAAAAGAGAAACAAAGAACGGAAGGGAAGACAGTCTGGTGGTGGGTACAACGTGCAACGATGCCCGCGGGACACGATCCTTCGAAGCGAAAGTTAGAACAGGCGCGACTTCTGCGTTAGAAAGGACACGCTTGGGAGTAGGCTTGATTACGCACCGTGTGTTTCCGTACGATCGAGTTACGACAAACATGTAATGTATGTAGATATGTGTGCACGTAATATCGCGTCTACCGTACCAAATTCGGTGTGATCAAACGCATGAAATGAGAAACAAGAGAGAGAGAGAGAGAGAGAGAGCGAGAGAAAGATAGGTAGCTTTTATTTTTTAAGGAGAAGGAACGAACTTGGGAAACTAGAAGTAGATTAGCGATCTTGGATGCAGAGCTGGATTCTTATTTTTAATGAGAAATAAAAAATAATCTAATTAGGCACGACCAATGGGAGTTCCTTATTTCTTTTCTTTATAAGACGAGTCATTCTTTCTTGAATACCTAGATCATTTTCCTACACATCCAGTATCTTTCCTTCATCGCATAATTAGATAAACGCCTATTAACTTTATATCCCCCCGAAATTGAGTTCTTCATTAGTAAAAAATTAAATAAAAGAACATTACCATAAGCAAATTCCAATGATCAGATAATCGTATCCGAAGATTTAAGCAAAACGATATCATTTCAAATTAGGTTCATGAAATTAATGACAAATACCAAGCTCCGTCTGTAAGGATATATGTATGACAGATGGATACTGCGCTAATGATTACCTTGAGGTTCGTTAGCTCTTGGCTGCGTACGACCGTACTGATTTTCTCGGTCCAGCTCGATGACAATTTCATTGTCGCGCTCGTCGGGCTGCTCTCCGCGCCCGATTTCGGGCGGTACGGCTGGTTGCACGGGTTTCACCATTTCTGAAGCAACATTCACCAAGTTGACGATGACAGGGGAATCGATGAACAGGCGGTACATAAAATGTATACACAAGCACATACAGATATACGTGTAAGGTACATGATAAGTAATAGATACGACGTTTACTCAGAGGCGTGTGATATACATATATAATATATTATTATATGATATATGTATATGTCTTAAACATGCCAATAACGATGATGATCAAATATGTAAATCTAGCATATAATAAGATTTATACATTCAACACGTTTTTATTATCGTGTATATATTTATATGTAAAATATACTGGCGTGATGGTTTTCAAAAAGCTTTCCAAGCCAAACCGAAATTTAACCCTGGAACATTAACGTTCATCGAACGTTGCTTTTAAGTTATTTAGACTCTAATCTTAGACTCTAAACGTACATGTATATTCAACTAATTAAACAAAAAATAAATCTACTTTCCCACAGGAAGCTAAAAAATTACTTGTTAAAATACTGCAGCCGAAAGAACGAAGATTAGTTAAAATTATTTAACACAATATTGTTCTAGGATTAACATTTGAAACACATTATGATACTATTGATAATGTGAACTCCGAAACCGTTTTGTTTCCCCAAACACAACGAAAATCCCGCCTACCAAGAGAGAAAAAAAATACTAATCGCATGAAAATGAATTAAAAAGCGTGCTGCGAAGCGTTAGTCACGAGAAGTGGTAGAAGAAAAAAATGGGGTTAGGCGTGCGGTAATGGTGCAACGAAAAAGCTGGAGAGGAAGAAGAATAAGGAATCTCGTAAAGGGATCGCGATGGCGGAAAGTGGCCCAGGTTAAAGCGAAACGCGATATACCGCGAGACAAGGAAGCCTATATAAATCCTTATCACCGGGTTTAAAATTATTAAAAAGCGCACCGTGAGAGAGTCCTAGCGAATTATACGAAGGAAGAGGGGAGAGACGAAAAGAGGAAGGGAGAGGGTCGCGTCGAGGCGTCTAACGACGGTGAAATGCGAGGAACGCGATAAAGCGAGTCGATTTGTTCGCTTTCGCGTGGCTGTAGTTAAAAGAAGGAAAGATGAAAGGTAAAAGCTCGCAAAAACGAGTAGTTAAATCTACGTCGCTGTGGTTAGGACGACGAAGAAAGTTCGCGATATCCACGGTGAATCCCTCGTTTGGATATAGGTATCGCGAAAGCTGGCTGTCTGTTACGGTATTCGTGGTGTTAACGATGGGTGTAGGTGCATATATGTATAGTATATATACATATGCATGTATATGTATATGGAAAACTCGTTGACGATTACGGGTGAACGTTAAAGCGCTATGCTTCGATCGATTCGCTGATCCCTGCGCTTTTCGAATGGCTTTGAATCTTTGATACGAACATTGGCTGTACGTATATACTATATAAAAGTAAGTGTGTGTGTGTGTGTCTCTGAATAGTGAGAATATTCGTATGTTCTTTAATATTGAATAATTAATGGAGATTTTCCGACGCTTATCGTTCGCTCGGAGGTCGCTTCATTTTTGTAGTATTTTCAGGCATCGTACGAAATGACGAGATTTATGGAGTAAAAAGTCAGAAAAAAATGCCGTATTCTTCGTTTCGGTTTGAAAGTCAAGGACACGTTAAATCAAGTACTTTGAGAGATTTTGAAGATAAAACAGAAAAATGGGTAAAGAGAGTGAGAGAGAGAGAGAGTCATTACTTCAAGGAGGAAAAAAAGTGCATGGGAAAGCGGGCTTTCCTCTTTCCTCGAGGAATCCATTCCTAAAAGCCTGCGAAGAAGAATTCCGCTTTAGTATTATAAAATGTTGGCAGTACCTTGCTCGTAACCACAGCCTTTGTGCTTTCCCGTAAGGATATCTTGGAAGAGCGTTTTGTCGGCATCGCTATCGTGAAGTTTCGTTGGCACGGCCACGCAGAGGTTCGTCGTTGCATCCCAAGCGCAATGTGGATCTTGAAGTGCAACGCATGACGCACAGGTGCCGGCCGATTGAGAGTCACAATGATGCAGTGGCACAGCGCGTATCTCCGAATCGGCGAACACTACCAATTTGCTGGCCTCACCGGCTAGATGCACCACCAGGAGGTCTTTCACCGCTTGTCCTACAATCGTATTTAAACATTTATCTTTTTGCCACAAATTTCTTTCAGGTGTGATTTATTTTGGTCAACGATGTCGCTCTAAAATCTACTCAGCGATAAATTCACTTCGTCGCGAATCCGTGATTGCGTTACAATGCGATGCGATGGTGCAATCACTTTTGCAGCCGACAGATATTGAAAACATTAAAAAAAAACCTCATTTATTAACATCTCGCTCGCGTTTCAATGTTGGGACGTGTAAGACCGGTTATGAGATTTTTTTATTCCTTGTCTCCGGAAATGATCTCTCCTAGCCGTTACTAATAATCTAATACCTATCCGTTCTTACGGTAGTTGCTAAATATTTAAAAAAAAAATATTCAAGGGAAATTACGTTCTAGAGGATATAGCTTGTACGTTCATTTCCAGCTTCCTTAGACACCGTTTAGTAGTTTTATTATAACTTTAATTCTAAGAGAACCGGTTTGATTGTTTCGAGTTGATCGCTCCAGCTTCAACGCGTCTTTAACACGTTTTTATAAATCTTATTCTTTAGTGTTCCAGTGTCGTACTTTTTCTAAATTACATCTCTGCCTTGTTCTCCTAACAACCTGGCAGCACTCACCCTAATTATATCTGTTGCTTTTAAAGGTAGGAACAAACTAGAGCACTCCTCTCTTTCCTCCAAGAGGATTAAATACACTTTTTAATACGAGATTGCAATTGATATTAAAGCAGGTGTAATAATATACGTTAATAGGATCTTAAGTAAACGAAAGAAAAAAAAAAACTCAGCTAAAATATAAAACGTAACGCAGGGTGCACTCGTACTCGTTATACGATATATATCGTCTGAGTCGCATATATATTCGAGGACGCTCGTGAGCAAAATAAATAGGGACTTCGTGGCTGGGCTTACCGTATTTCAGCACTTGGACGTCGCTAACAATGACCTGATTAACGTCGGTAACAGAATCCGGGGAGCGGGTGTTCAATGCCTTCAGCACGCGACCGTCGTCTGTGGAATATATCCGAATATTTCCATGTATAATTTTAGAAAGGCGAAATACGATCTCGTGCGGGCTACGAGAAATGATATTATTTTAGGGGCTCTGACGTTACCTGTTCCAACGTAAAGTATATCGTAGGCCTTGCCGTCTAACGCCTTCACTTGCGAATCTACGGCAACTTTGGTAAATCTGTAACTGTAAACACAACGACACTGTGATATAGATTTCTGTCTTGGTTGGTACATAGGGTTTATCCCAGAACGGTATGGACAATGTTTCAGGTGTATTCCGTCTACAAAAAAGGTTTTGACCCTTTGCACTCCAAGTTTTTTTCCCATGGGAGAACCATCGCTCCACGATATTTTTGCAGAAAGAATAAAGATGTAATGTATACTCCAATTAAAAATAACTTGCTTATTTGAATATTTCATACAATTTGATGTTTTAGAAATATAATGTTATAGTATCGACGAATGCTAGAGAGACTCCAATTTGAGTCACTTCGTTTATGCAAATAGTATAATTCACCTTTAGAGTGCAATAGATTCGTAAAAGTGGATATATGAAAAACTTTGGGTTTGATATATTAGATGAAATATAGGATAGGTAACTTCTTGGTTAATTTGTTTTTGAGGGAATCACTCAAGTCGAAAATATATGTCAGACGATTAAACAACGAATTTAAGTATATCGAATATCACTTTCAACGTGCGAAATATATAAAACATCGGAACTATGATAAATATATTCGTATTTAACAAACTGGTTCAGTAAGTTCACCTTTTCTCTTAACTTTGAAACATAGAATACACTGTAGGTAGGTATACTATAACCAACTGCTATAATAATCACACCAATGGCGACGAACTTACTTGAAACTGACTTTGGTTATCACAGGCATCGCGAAATAGGATTGGACAGCATCGTCCATGAGCGGATGAGCTTTCACGAAATTGACGGTCATATCTGGAAGTGTTCTGGAGTCGTTAACGCAAGCACCGGGTCTTGGCTTTGGCACCCTCTCCGGTGGTACTCGTAGCCAATTGCTGTTTATCGTTTCTTGCTCCTTGAACGCACCCTGGAAGACTTCGAGAACACTGTTCATGGAGAAAGCGCAGATCGCCGAACCACCGATCGAATTCACCGGGGTTGTAAAGACACCGTATACAAGTCGCGTGCGATTGCCCGCGTAGAGTCCTTCCGTCACGTCGCTCGTTGACTCTGAAAATTTAATTTAAAAAATTCATTCATAACTAATTTCATTGTTAGTTATTTAATTTTGTGCTAATGACTTTTGATAAGTTATATCTCGAAAGGGAGGGTTTTTTTTCGAAACATAAAACATTACACCCATTCCTCGATTCGCACGGTCTGCAATATTTTTATCTGCTTCAAGTTTAATCGACAATACGAAACTGTCAAGAAATCTGAGACTGATAAACTCGATATCATTAGTTGACATTTCACAGTCGCGTCGGTAGCCTCGGATTAATAATATATCATTCGAAACAGAAATAGACCGTTATCCCACTTCAGATATTGCCCGCAATAATACGCTGTTACTATATGACGCGTCACTTTCATGTGCAATTTTTTAACTTATTCTCAACATCTCGAGTAATTACCAACAGCTTAATAACGCAAGCCTGACAATAATAACGACTTATAATACACTTTTATACAATAATTTTCATTCGATAATTCATACGAGCAGAAATACATCTGTTAATAAATCAGTGGAGTACCCAGAAGCACAGAATATTACCGAGAAACAATATGACCGAAAAAACGCGCTCTGCACTCTACCCGAACGATAAAATGACTTTAATAGTTAATAATCGCATTCGTATAATTAACGAATCCTCTATTTAAGATATTCTGCTCTGTTGTAGGTCCAATTGAATTAGCCAGTAGCGCGCGTGTAAAATTAGTAGATATCAAGGAACCACTTTAATTTACAGAGCAGACGAACGAATTATCAATATCGCAGCAGCAGCAGTGTGCGCGCGAGCATACTTTGGCTTAATGTGGTGCGATTAGCTTTATTAAAGGAGCGTCGTCCCTCTCTCTCTCTCACGCACACACACACACACACGTACAATTTTGCGGGCTGGCGCGCGAGAGCGTGTTATTACGTGCCGGTGAGAAACGCTAATAACGCAAGATGCTCTCCCTCCCACTCCTAGTTTCGGTCTCCTTGGGTCTATAACGAGTTAGCCGTGAACCGCTCGATCGCGAAAACGTAGGTACTTCGAAGGTGGGGAAGAGAGAGAGAGAGAGAGAAGACCGATAACGACGAAAAAGGGAAGAAAATGTGACTCGCTCGGTACGTTTTCTCAGACTTTACTTGAAAACAGAAAGAAAGAGGGAGAGAGAGAAGAGTTTCCAGCGACACGACGAGTTTAAAAGTCGAACGAGCCTTTAAGGCTTCGTCCTGTTCTCTCCGTGAATACGTGCTTCTTTCTCTCTCTCTCTCTCTCTCTCTCTCTCTCTCTTAGACACACATACACGTATGCAAGTACATGCATACACGCGTACTTTTATAGCATCGCTGCTGTGCGTTTTACCATAGCCGCGAAAAAGTTTTCAACTCAAATACCACTCGTCTAACAGTGGGCCACTCTAGATCTCTGTGCATCAGAAGTCTCCTATCATCGCTCTACCCCTCTCTTTTTCTCTTGTGCAATCTATCTCTCACCCGATTTAACTTTATTTTTTGAAGGAGACACGACAAAGTAAAAAAAGGGGACCATCGTGGAACTTCGTCAAATTTGGCCCTCTTTGACCGACTTTCAACGACGCCGATGAAAATTTAAAATGTGATTATGGCGATCTCTTTTTCCGCTTTTCTTTTTTACTTTCCCTGATGCTATAAACGTTCGCTTATTTTATGAAGGTAAAGATACTCGGGTTTGTCAGCGTGATGGAAAGAATACAGAATTCTAAGTATCGTTATCTTTTTTTGTAATAATGGTAAACCAGTTTCAGCATTAGAACTACCGAACTTAACAAAACGATAAATTTCAACAATAACGGCAGCTTCCTTATAATATATATAATACATATAATTCACTGGGAAAAAGAAAAAATAAATTATAAAATTACTCGACACCATTCGTCATTGCGTTATACCCCGTTGACGACAAATCACCAGAGTATAATTTAACGTCAAGCATCAACGTCATCTTCCTCGTCACCCTATCCTTTTTTTTTATTTTTACTGCCAAGAATAAAAATCTTGATATCTCCACTCAACTCCCTTCCTCCCTCCAAGTTCTTTTCTTCTTTCTCTCTTCTTTTTACGTCCTCTTATATCGTACGTCGCCATCTTGCGAGAAGTAGCTCTCCTCTCTCGTTATTCGTAAAACGTGGATACCTTCGCTCGCTAGAGAAAGGAAAAGGTAATGGTATATTCGAGCGAGGACACGAACGATTTTACATTCTTGTATCGGTACGCGGATGGAGGAAAAAGAAGAAGACGAAGGAATAACACACGCGAGAATACGAAGGAACATACGCGCCCGAAGAAATATGTCCTTTCCCGTTTTTTTTCTAGATGAATAATATATCACCGGAGCCTCTTTATTTTCCCTATCCGTGTCTCTCTTTCTCTATCGATCCTTTCCTTTTTTTTTTTTTTCCTTATAACGTTCAGAAAACTTTTGCCCCGAACTTTTTTCCATTCGCCTGTTCGAAAGAACCAGAGAAGCAGGGGAAGAAAGCACGTTTTCGTCGAGAACTCCCGTCGGTGAACTCGCCGAGCGTCATTTTCCGTATCCCAATGTGCGTTCATGAATTTTAGACGACGTTCAACCTGCCGAGAACGTAAGATTGACTAGGAACACGGTTTGTCAGTTCGACGTTTGTTGGTTCGGCCAAGAGAACTCACGTTGGCTGAATTTCGAACCACACTCGTTGATTCCAAGTAGAAACTCTCTCAACCGGTGAGAGAGAGAGAGAGAGGGGGGGGTGCTGGGAAGAGAGAAATCGACGTTGCCCGCACCTCGGTGTTGTCCCTCGAACTTCATTACTTCGATGTATAATATGCTTTCGCCAAAAGGTGGACCCCTGATCGAATTTGATAACAATGCTGCTAGGCTGGACTACGAACGAACTGAGAATATTTCTAGGAAACAAGAACAACCTATCTATTTCATTTTGTACAATTAGTAATCATACAACATTCGATTCGGCTTTCAAACTAAACCAAAAACCCAGATTACAAAGTATTACATTTAATCGAGACATCCGCTATTTCTTATCAAACAGATTGCATCCCGAAGCACAAATATCGAACTTTACATCTACGGGTAACCGTTCGAGTAAAGAAAGAAACGATCTACCAAGACAAGACGTTTCGTTTGTCGAAGAAGAATCTCATTCTAATCTCTTCATCCTCCCCCCCATATACCTATATACCTATAAAAAAAAAAAAACGTGAAAAGAAAGATTCCGCGATACGTCCCCGAATTTCCAGACGGCCGAATGATTCGGCTTTCAGGTGCACCGGCCCGATTCGACGTCGGAGAATTTCATCCCCGAGACGGTAATAAACTTCTTTATTCATTTCCTTTCTTCCTTTCCGTTCCAGCGCAGTCCGTTTCGTCATCTGGCAAAGGCAGAACCCCGGGGAAAGGGCCTAGACGACGACTACCATGACTACTACCACGACTACAACGAGAAACGGAAGAAGGTAGGGGTAACGATGGTAGGTAGTAGGTACTGTGAAGGTAAGAGACGAAGAAGGTAAAGAAGAATTGGTCGATAGAAAGAGAAAGGGAGGATGAAGAAGGAAGAATAGAAAATGTAGTAGTGGTAGGGTGTGCGGTAGTTTGGGTGGGGGGAGGGATGGTGAAATGGGATGGGGTCGGTGTAGGTTGTCCGAGCAATCGGTGGGATAGTCCGGACCTGCGATTTGGCAAGGATCCACCAGCGGATCTCTCGGCTGGCTCGAAGCCAAGCTTCCTCGGCGCCGGATAGGGATTTCGGTTCGATGTGCGGCGACAATATTCTCTGGCTCGTGTGCGAGTGAAAGAGAGAGAGAGGGAGGGATAGATGGACACGGACACGTTCCACCTCTCCTCTTTATCCCTCCACCTGCCCCTTTGCCTCTTCATTCTGGACCAGCAGCAGCAGTAGCGAGCAAGCCTAGTCGTTCACCGTTTGGCTCCTCCATCTCCCACCCTCCTGCACCCCTGGTGAGCTTGCGGCCATTGTACCATTCGTACTCCACCGGCAGGCTTCATTTCGTTGCTCCGTAGGCAGTTGGAACGACTTATCGAGTGACAGGGCACGAGTATATATACCTTTAGGTACCTGGACTGATGACTAGCTGGGAAAACCACTGGCCGGTGAACGTGCCGGTGAATAACCTATCTCCTGTTCTATACGCTATACCGAACAGGGATTTCTTGGGTGAGCATGTACCACGTGATACCGAACGCACCACAGGGTTCTGTCTTTAGGTTCTCTTCTTTTTTTTTGTCTGTTTTTCACGAATTCCGTCGGACTTAGAGTTTTTATGGGTCTAGTTCCTCAAGGCTAAAGGGGATTTATTTTCTTCGTAGAATTACGAGCGCATTCGGTGCAGCATTTCGAAACAAATACTCACGTATTTCGTTGAAGTAGAAGGGGTACTCGCCAGGCACCGAACAGTTCAGTCTCGCTTTCAGGAAGCTCGTCCATCTGTCGCTGAACGCGTGAGGACCGCCCTTGTCGTGCTGGCAGACTCTACCGACCCGCGAGTAGACCGCCTAAAACAGGAAATTCCCTCGTAAGGATGTCCTTCCGTTCTTCTTACTCCTTTTGTTTTTAAGCCTTCCTGGCAGAGGTGTTCTTACCTTGCCACAATTCATGTACTCGACCGCGGTCTCCCGATAGAAGAAGAACACGTAGTCCTCGTAGGCGAACGAGCTGACGAAGTTTGGTCCTGCAAAAATCAAACATTTTTATTCTCCACCATTCTCCCATATCCCTTCTCCTTTTTTCTCATCCGTCTTTACGCTCGACCGTTCTAGTTTCGAATAATTTGTCGCTATTTAACGCTTTAATCACACTTTTTTAACGAGTCCACGTTAATGGTTCGTGCAAACGAGGGAAATCGTCTCTCTGCCCACCTCCCCCCCCCCCCTGTCCCTTGCCTTATATACGCTATATTATAACCGCGAAAATCGTTGGACGTTTCAATCTGACCGCTCGTACTCTAAAATGGCGAAGGCGAGTTGTCGCGACGTATTTAAAGTGGATAAACTCTATCATAATAGAAATACTCGCGTACGTACGTATTTATGTACGTACGCTCGGCCAATGTCGCGATACCGATCGTCGAGAGTGATTTATCCGCGTGATCGATGGGGGTAGAGCGACATTTTGTAAAATTTCGTTACTAAAATCGGATAAAAGATGAGCTCACGCCTACCGGAGCCGGGAGGGTTGGGAAATAAATTGAAATTTCGAAATAAATTCACTCTCTCTCGTACTGCCTGCCGATAAAGATCGAGCACACTGACCCGTCGATGATGATGATGGTGAGCGGTTGCACCGCAAGTAGTAGGCTATCTCTTTTTGTTCATTCGTTCGGGGCACGTTACGCGGAGAATTAACGGCGAACGGAATAATATTCTTTCGGGAAATTCGAAGCTTCCTGAATGACGCGCACGAATAATACGGTCGATAATTAAAATTTAATTTCGCCAGGGACACGCGCCACTAGCCAAACGTCGATCAAAATTCGATGCGCGAGTTCATTCTCTCTCATCTTTCTCTATCTATCTGTCTCTCGTTATTCGAACTCATTACAACGTTTCGTACAAAGGGTGTATTTAATTAACATGATAATTAACGCACAGCCTCTAGATATATGCCAGTAATTCAATGCTCGTGTAACGTTGTCCTTTTCCAAGAAAAATTGGGGGAGGGGATGAAGCTAATCCAATGTTTTTATCGAATACAAAAGTGAAACGTAGAATAAGAAGGACAGTTATTGGTCAGTAGTGATTTATCGTTGGTGTTTTTTAATCGTAACTAATGTAAATTTGATTGCTCATTTTTTCGTAAAAGATCTTTCTCGATTTTATGTAGAATTTGATTTAACATCTTCTTGTTATTATGTAATAATGAACATTACATCGAGCGAAAAGATTAATTACATAGAACGCGACAGTTAATTTAAAGTAATTGTAAAGTGCAAGACATGGAAATAAATAATTAAAAAGCCATATTAATATTTGTACTCCGATACCAGGACAATATAGTAGGTATATTTCTCAAAAATGTGCTAGAAATAATAGTGCTTTTCAGTGTAGTATAGGATTCCTAGAATTGATTGTTAGCTTTGTTTAGAATCTAGTACTTATAGCTATAAGTTTAGTTACTATCGGCTAATTGTTGGTTAGCGTGATTGATCATCGACAGGTGGTATGCGTATAAACGATCGTTTGTGAGAGTAAAGTCATCACTTTCTCACGACCTATCGCTATTCGCAGAATTGTTTATCAAGAAAATGTTTCTCTTACCGTTCAATTGATTTAGATCGGAACGCTCCGTCCTAATCTTGTCCCTAAGGATAAGGGGTGCACCTCCGGTGAAGTCCGCCACCGTTGCGGCGTACAGCTGTCCCTCTGAAACACAGAAACGCTCGTGTCAAAATGTCAACTTGCAGACGTTTAGCCTACGACAGGACGCCTAGGGGAGGAGAGTTTGGCTTTAGAGGTTCTCGCGAGGGTGAGACGCGCCAAATTCACGATTATAACACGCTCGGAGACGGCAAAGACGGTCTTCGTCGGGTTAATTTTCATGTCCTCTCGTGTCACACGATGGTGGCGATGGTGGTGTTGCAGCTGGTGGTGGAAGGCACTCTTGGAATCCTTCCCTTCCTTCTCCTCTTCGAGAGGCCTCTCTCTCTCTCTCTTTCTCTCTCTCTACCTTTCGACGTTCCGCTATCTACCGCGTACGTTAGAAACGCATACCGTGCATCTATGCGACGTTCCACGAGATCGTTGTACCGAGTTTAATTGTTTTTCGAGATATGCATATAGTATGTAGGTACATGCTCTTGGAGATAGGATTAATGTTTATTAAGAATTGAATAGAAGTAGGTAGAAATTAATATTTATGGAGTATAGCGTGTACTATTTACTATTTTGAAATAAAATACGCCAGATAAAAAATGTAATATATTTATGTACAACATTTATGTGTATCAGACACAAATAATAGTTTTAAATTATTGTTGACCCTTAAATGCGTCGGGGAACCGCTAAGTAAACAAAATAAGGACTTGTCATTTAAGGGTCAACGATAATGTACAACTTTTATTTTTTACTTTTTAAGGGATCTTTTATGTATCGGGGGTTTTATACATTTTTAATTTAAGTTTTGTTCGTATCTTCTTAAACTTTATTTTGCTTATGAAAATCCCTAACCCATTTCGGAAAAGAGCTCATAACTATTAAACAGCTGGACAGATTTCCATCAAATATATCTAAGAGCCATCCCGATTTAACTAGCTTTCAACTAAAAGAAACCACAATGAAATCGGTCCATCCGTTTGGGAGCTACGGTGCCACAGACAGACACAAACACACAGACAGATATCGCCGTCAAACTTATAACACCTCTTGTTTTTCGACGTCGGGGATTTAAAAAAAAACGATCAATCCTGAACTGCCATCGCGTATTTTTAGGTTGGCATGACAAATATTTGTGACAATCGGTGCAAATGAAAAAATGGAGAAATCACGAACATAAGATCTTTTTCGTTCGTATTAAAAAAAAAAATTTTATAACTATTTTAAAATTCTTTCGTACGTTGTACTCCATATTGGGTTAGCCAAGACAGATATTCAATTTACAAAAATATGACTTTGATTTCGTAAACGCTCGAATGACCGGTCGCGGTAGGAATATGTAGATATACCTATTTAACGTGCCGATACGTTGTTTAACCTTAAATTTAATAAAATACTCCAAGTATCCACTTCTCCTTTCATTACCAATTACCTAATTTCCTTTCTTTCACATTTCCTCTTCGACCTTCCGTTCAAAATGTCATCCGTACGGCAACCCTTCTGTTCATTTTCGCGAGCCGAGTTCCGAGGGAGAGAGAAAGCGGTACATTTCGTAATTTGTTTAACGTTTAATATTCCACGTCGAATGACTCGTTATAAAGGAAAATTGTCGAGCTTATTCAGCCCCGGTAATATTTGTTATTTCGCGTCACGTAGACACGTATATACATCAATCCAGCGTATTTTCGCGTATGCACGTTTGTTGACATCGTGGAACAAGCTAGATATATGAATAGATAGGTGGATAGGTGAATAGGTAGGTAGAGAAAGAGAGAGATAGACATTTCTTGTTTACTCTACTTGCAGCCGGCGATTACTTAATTACATTTCTTGCAACCCTCTTCAAGAGCCACGAGATGGCGAGTGTTTGCGAATCGTAACGAACGCGCGCGCGGGGTTACCCTCGAAAACTATGCGCTAGCTCAGTGAATATACCTACCAACGGCAGCAGTAACCCCCCCTCCAGCTAGCTAGGAGTGCTGAGGAATTATTTATTCCCCTCTTTTGTACGTAGAACAAACAAGTTTCCGCGAAACGTTTCGACGAGATAGCGCCGGATAGATACGCAAGTTTAATTTACGACACGTTCCAGCCCACGCTTCTCCTCGGGAGATTCACGGAACGGTAGCTATAGCGATGTCAGTGGTGGGTAGAAGTGGAATGAGAGGGGTAGCACTGGTGCACTCGCGACACGGAAAGTTCGCGGAATGCGGAATCGAATTTCACGGAGAGACTCGAGATTCCCTTGTCTCTCTCTCTCTCTCTCGCTGATATTTTTCGCGGATTTATTCGAGGGTGGAGGGGTGGGCAACTTTCCTGTTATTTCGAAGAAGATTTCACGATTCGCTCACGGAAAGCGGAAAGAGACATGGAAAGTACGATGGGACACTGATGTGTACGCAGAGAGAAAGGAAACTGGATGAGAAAGACCGTGTATATACCTATAACGTATACATAGATTTTCCTCGTGGTTGTCGCACGAGCCACCATCCAGCCGGCACCCCTTTTTCGACGCTCACCTACTCCCGGTACGGTAGAAGAAGAATAAGATCTTCCTCGAAGGTCGCGGCGCGTCTTCCCTCCTTCCCTTCTGCTCAGCTTCCATATTTCACGTTCAAAAAGCACGATGGGATTTGAGGCTGGCCAACGTATGCGCGCGATAAGTGTATATATAGCGGCCCATGCGCGGTCGTATATAACCGACGAAGTAGACGTTAGACTTAGGGGATGAACGTGCTCGTTGCAGGGCTACAAATCTACGGTGAGCTCCCTGGTAACGCCGAAGCTCGCGAATACTCGCGTGTTCTCTCTCATTCTCGCTCTCACGTCTCGTCCCTAATACCTTACACAAGGAAATGGGGAAGAGAGAGAGAGATGGGTAGTGTTTCCAACGCGTTTCTATTCTCCAGTAACGTCTATGTCCTCTCTTCTAACGATATTAAACGAGCCCTTTTACAATCTTGTCTCGTTCGACGCACTTTCTCTTCCATTGCCAGAGCTTAGAGAAAGAGTATAAAAAAGAAATTAATCGCGCGTTGGGTCGTTTCGACAATTTCTTGTAATTTTTATTAGTGAGAACTTATGGTACGAGTTTAGAGCGTTGGGATTCTGGTTTGATATTAAGTTAAGATGAAAATGTGACTTGGAAGATACCGATGTGAAATTGTAACGTCTATTGGAAACGGGGAATAATCGCTACCGAAAGTAATAATGTCGTAGTATTTTTCAAAGGTTTCCGACTTTTCAATTTATTCATTTTTTTATTATTAAAAAAAAAAGATGACATTCTAAATAAATCAATTAAATAAAAACATTTCAAAAACTTTATAATCGAAGCGATATTTAGTTCGTAATAACGTGTTTTCGTTGGGGTAATGATTCATCGAAATCTTTTACTCTCTCGTTCTCGTCTCTCTCTTTTTTTCTTTCATGCAAAGACGGGAGAAAGTCGAGCCGGAGTTATAATCATCTCGCGACCGTGACGATTCATTTTGCCCGAGAGCGAAAATGTGGGAAAAGTTTTTCGCTGCGCGTACTCCGGTACCTTTCGTCCGCTAAATGACGATCGCCTGGAAGAAATTGGGTCCTCCTACTCGAGAAAAAAGCTAAAAAAAGAGAGAGAAAGAGAGGGTGGGGGAAGTGGGTGAAAAAAGAGAACGAGAGAAAAGAAAGTTTTCGATTTTCAACGAAAAATGATTCGGCAATCATACATTTAATTCTAGCATTACGCTAATACGACATTTATAAAAAAAGCTATCACAAATTCAGAAAATATGTTGAAAATAATCGTTGAGGTAAAAGAACTCCTTCGCACGAGTCACGCTAATTCATCTTATAGTACACATGCGCATGTATGGGGTGTAAAATATCAAAGTTCTCTTTTGATTTTGATCCCATATAGAGCGGATGATGGACGTCGTAGTCGAACTCGTTAGAAGAAGTTCGTTCGTTCGGAATGAACGAAAAGAGAGAAAGAAAGAAAGAAATGGAGAATCGAAAATCCTTTTATCCGCTCGGGAAAGGAAATAACGGGGTAGCTCGTTCCTTGCTTTGAAACTGAACGGTGGATATAAAATTCCATAAAATGGAGAGAGCTTCGATGCTGATACGCGAAAGAGAGTCGGTGATGTTGTGTGTGTGTGTATGAGAGAGAGAGAGAGAAAGAGAGAGTTGAATTGGGGGGTCGAGAGGGTGGAGTTTGAAGCGTGGAACTCGTTAAGTGATTACCTCTGCTATCGAGTAAGTGGCGTGCTGAGCTTTTCGATCGAGACTTTTTAATAAGATCAAGAACAAAGAGTTACGAGGGGACTCTTGCAAAACTGTTAACTGCCTTATAAATATTACCGACTCTCGATATTATACCTTGTATATCTGCAGACGTAATCGACTAGCAACGGTAGCGATAACCCGAAAGCTTCCTTTTTTTTTTTTTAACGAAGAAAAAATCGTTTCGATACTTTTCCCATTTTGCCTGATCGCAAATATAGCGAATCCATTATTATCTTTACTTTCTCATTGAGATTCCTGCTTTTATATCCCGATGTTATAGTTTTCAACTCGTGAATGATGCGAGAGTATTACGCACTCGACTGACTTTCCTCTCGAAGCTTGCTGCAGCAACGTCCTTCAGTTCGAGAGACTGCTAATTTGTTTACCCTGAAAGCTGGTAAATGAAAATAGACAATAAAGGGGCGGTAGAGGGAAAAATTAAGTCGATGACGTTATTACGTATGGACGGTAATAGGAGTTACTAAAATACGTGTGTAATATCGAACAAACGCGTTCCATAATGGTTTTAATAACAAACATAAAGGTACAGGGTGGAACACTAAAATGTAGCCACCTAAATATACCCGTTTATTTGTGATGATATAACAAATATTTTGAGAAAAAAATTACACTTGCAAAGCATTCACTTTGTGACAGGTACCGTTTATATCGCATTGAAAATATTTCTTATGCCATTACAAATAAAGTGGATATTTAGATGACTACATTCAGCTGGACCACCCTATATATAATGTATTTATGTGTATGAGAATATCAAACATCATCAAGATAGAATGATCTTTTAACTCAAACGGGTATGAGTCTCACAGACACTCCGTACGGAATGGATGAAATATTTAATTTAGATTAATTTATTTTATTTATTTAGATAGACACTATTGAAAGAAGGGAATATTTTTTGTGAAACGTATTTTTCTCTCTTTCTCGTATCGATCGCGATCGGTAAGAGTCGTACGAGACCGTTCAGTTCGCAGGTTTCGAAAGAATACGGTCGATGTATGAGGTTACTTGCCCGGATGGCCTCGTAGGGCTTCGTTGTCAAACTGTGCCCTCGTTCGACTCGATTCGTTTTATTTTACGAGTTTAGGCGGTGCGCTTGTAAAAAAAAAAGAGGAAACTCCGGTTGAAAGATACGAGAGCTAGGTAGAGGTGGTACAACCCTACGTAGGTACGACCGATTCTCGAGCGAGTGTATTTTACGTACGATTACTTCTCCCTTTTTTTTCTTTTTTATCGCTTTAAGATCCTTCGCTCGAGCATGTAGCTTTCTACGAACGGTCGACGATCGATGTAATTTGAAACGCGCTTTTTTATGATTTTTCTTTTTTTTCTTATTTTCGTTTAATACCAAAAATAAACAAAAAATTGACGGCGCGCAGTTTTGATTTACGGGACAAATCATTCTTTATATATTGGACGGATGACCTCGATGTTTGTATATTCGGTAATAAACGTTACAGAGAAAATAAAACGTAGATTCGAAAACTAAATTCAATCAAAAACTTGTGTTCTCTTGGTCAAGTTAGTTTGGACTTTTCACGTAAAGCATACGGTAGTTCGATTCGGAATAAAGATAAATTGTGTGATATCGGAACAAATTGTGTAGAGCATTTGGTCAAATTTTATGCCGTATTATTTAGTTACAGTTTCGATGGTAATACGTAATTCGGGGGAATAATCTGCAGTTGGGAATACTTCAAGCGTTAGATAATTACGATCATTCCGTTTTTAGTGCTATCGTTATAAACCGCAATAAATTATTTAACCGAGCGATGACATCGTTGGCTATACTAAATTGTTATCACCGAAATACGATTCTATTCTTATTATTCTGCACCATATTGACATAACCTATATTGCATTTCCCAAATAACATTTATCTACCAATAACGAGTCCTAATGTACTCCTAAACGTACTCATATTTCTAAATCGAAAAAGCCACAAAATGCAATTGGTTCGATACACGATGCAAAAATAGAGTTTACCGTCGTTTCTCTATATTATTCGAAAGAGAGAGAGAGAGAGAGAGAGAGAGAGGCTTTTGGACAAATTTCAGGTAGAGAAGTACGTACAAATTTGTCGAGGTATATTCGAAAGCACCGGAATAGATTACACGGGAATGTTATTCGTAATAAGTAGTACGCGGAGAGTTGCCACGTGCTCTCACGTACGAACAAACACATATACCGTGCACATTCGAGCAACGGTGGGCCCATTACGCGAAGAGAACGGAGACGTAAATACTCATGAGTCGGCTGACACGTTCTTGCGGCTGTTGTAACTAATGCGCGAGAACTCGTACGACGTACGTAGTACGTAACGTTGTACATACGTCTCGTTCACCGATGCAACGGCTGACACGCGGAATAGATGCCCGTCTGTTCTTCTACGCCCTCCTTCCTTCGAGATCGCATTACCGATCGCGTTTTGCCGCACCTTTCCTACTACTCCTCCGCCTCCTTTTATTTCGCGCACGTGTCTTCGAGCGATCTCGATTTTCCCCTCTTCCTTTCTACCACCTACCGAGACAGTCAGGAATTTATAGATGGCAAAAGATCAATGCTTCGTCGGTTGGTGGTCCGTTAATCGAGTTACTTTGATTTCACGTTAAGGGGTTATAACACCATCTTGGCGTTCGGAAAAACTAGAAAATTATATATCTATTTACATTATATTAGTGATAAAGAAATTAGTCAAAAATAAATTTTCCTATATGCTAATTTTCCCGAGGACCAAGGTGATGTAATTCCTTAAAATCGATCTTTCACAAAATTTTCTTTTAACAAATTTTGTTGTTTATTTTATTTTTGCACATAGCGATAGAGCATAAGTAAGAATGAATATCTGTCAATCGAAATACAGTCGCCTTTTACCCGTATTTCTACAATGGAGTTAAAGATTTGCGGCACGTATCGTATAACGCAACATTTCTGCTACGTATTTTCGCTCTGACACGATCAACAAATTGTGGAACGTACCCTTAGTTCCGTATACCTAACGCAAATTTCTTTAACACAATACAATTTTATCGTAATCTTCATTTTGTACACAGAATTTTTTATTTATTAAATCCTCAAAACATTCTGTCCCGTTTTAAGAAGTCAATTTGATTTCATATATTTTTTTATAAAGAACGAATACAATCAACGAATATGAAGCTTCTTATTAAAAGAGTAAGAGATGTTTTTTTTTTTCATTTAAAAATGCACGGAACATGAATATCTAGAGAAAGAATGGTTTTCGAAGCAGCTACGAGCATATACTACCTACGTGAAAACCGTGACCGTCGATAAAAGTGGTGAATTTAAAAACAAAAGAAGCGGTACCTGCTTTGTCCAGCAATTTTTCGGTATTCCATTATACGGAAAACTGATTGCGTCGAACGAGTCGCTCGTGCGCGTTTATAAAATTCATCGACTTTGCTGGACGGTTTATTACTGTAGAAATGAATATTCCGTGTCCTGCTTTTCAAA
This sequence comes from Ancistrocerus nigricornis, assembly GCA_916049575.1. Lineage (NCBI taxonomy): Eukaryota > Metazoa > Arthropoda > Insecta > Hymenoptera > Vespidae > Ancistrocerus > Ancistrocerus nigricornis. Next base: position 435,727 of record OU696668.1, on the reverse strand, counting down.
AGTAGTAGCATAACGAGTTATGCGTGCACCTCTAGATTCATTTCAGGTAAATTTAGACCGATATCGATACCGACGCCGCTTCTAGTATCACGTACTTTGCTAATACCTTCTTTTAATGATGCTTTCACGTAACAATTAGTACGTGTCGATATTTGTTAATTAACTGAAATAGGAAAGATCGTAGAGTTCAAGTGAAACGTATCGATATATTAACTTTTGTAAGTGCATTATTTTTATAGACATAATGAAAGCTATTTGGTACAAATTACCCTGAGAAAATTTGTCTTTTTTCTGTTACTATTTCGCTGACAAACATTTTAGTTACTTTAAGTGATTCGAGTATCTCCATTTATAGATACCACACTCCGTATAACAAAAATTATGAAAGAGCTGTATAAGAGATATAATTTATGTTTTATAATCATGATTATATCATTCATGCAAAAATCATTTACGATGGAAATATAATACCTAGTAAATACTAGCATTTCCACAATGATGTAGGTATATAGAAGTTCTCTTAAGATGTGAAACAGCTCGATCGGCAAAATCGTTGATTTAAGAGAAGCTGATGACATTAAGGAAATTGCCCGTACATACTCACGTATTTCGTCGGGGAAAGGAAATTCGGTCTCTAACTAAAGGATCTAAATTGGATTTCCTCGTCCCGTAATTCTTTCCGTCTTCGCGTTAAGGATACATTAGTGAGTAGCTACTGGTTGAAGAGGAAAGGGTGAGGTGGGTTGAGTCGAGTAGAGGATGGGGTTGGCTAGACCCCCTTGCGAGAGGCACGTAACGCGTTAAGTACGAGCGTGCGCGCGTGGTGGTTGCTGCTTTCTCAATTTCGTGACCGATTTGGTAAGAATTTTAAATGCTACCGTCGATTCCTTCCGTAATTACAAAGAATACCAGAGGGGTTGGAGGAGGAGGAGAGAATAAATCAAAACACGCGAAAAAAGAGTGTAATATATGAGAAAGAGAGAGAGTGTGAGAGATCAGAGCGTGATTCCCGTAGTTGTAAAGTGACTCATCGAAAATTCACCTTCCTCTCGCGCGACTCGGTTCGCTCTCTCATTATTTCATACGCCAATGTATTTTAATTATTCAAACACGCGCACACCTTCGCGTTACGTGTGTATATTTTGTGGCACGAGCGGCGTCATCCTTTCTGGGGCTGGCACGTGGCGTAACCACGAATCCGAGATAAACGTGCGATCGTTGTAATTCGAAGGTCTAAACGGGATCGTCGAAGGGGAAAGCGAGAATCGCGTTTGATACACGTGATCGTGATAAACTAAAAATGTCAGATATTTATTTTCCTTTATTTAAGAACATTTATCATCTCCATCGAGTTTTACAAGCCTGTCAAAATAAAGGACTTACAGGTATCGTGTCAAAATTCATTGATCGGTTAATCAAAGAACACTAAAATCGTTTTAGCCGACCCGTTGACTCGTTAACGAACAAACCTGCGTTTATTCGTCGTTGGATAAACGAAATACTGAAAAAAAAGAGGAAGGAAGAACGAGGGAAACAAAAATGGAGTGGTAAAGGTCCGAAAAACAAAGTTAAAAAGAGAGAGGAAGGGAGGAGGACGCGACTACGCGGGCACTATACGAGTGAGAAAATAATAGCGGCGAGTGGATATTGCGTGTATGACTGTCACGCACGCGGAACTTATAAGCACTCGTGACACGAGGACGACGGGTGCGATCGTCGAGTGTTAGTACCGTGTACGCGAGTACTGTATGTGTGTATTCGCGTTGAATCGTCTCTCTCTCTCTCTCTCTCTCTCTCTTTCTCTCTCATATCTATACACATGTTATATATTATATATACATACATATATGTATGTATGTTAGTGGCTGGAGAGGAGAGTGGGGAAATGTCGTCCAACGACAGCGGCGACGAGACCACTCGTCGGACGAACGATCGGGAACGCTTGAGTACCCAATTCACTTTGTCAAAACCACGCAAGCTCGGATAATGTATGTTTGGAAAATGTATTACAGCTATTTCACCGACGGAATTTGACAAAAAAGTTCGATCGAATTTTTCCATCTCCTCCTTCGTTTAGCTGCTATCAGAAATTTTGTAATTTTTGGTCTACCCTTCGTTGTTAAATATTTTGACAAATACAATTAAGATTCTGTTTGAAATCGATCGTTGGAATATGATCGATATTGTAATTATTAATTCACGAATATACGTTGCATCAAAATTTGTTATAAAACGATTACGGAAGTTGCTGTCGATTAATCACGAGCCTAGATGGATTTTTGAAGAATATACAAGCTTCTTTTTTATGTATCAAAACAATTACCACTCCAGCTCGATATCATTTAATAAAAAAGGGATCAACTTTTTGTCGCCGTACTTTCCAGAAGAAATTTTCTTCCGAAATTTCACGAGAGATGCCTTCGGCCGTTTCTGCGTAACGTCTCACTCCGTATACGTTAGAGGGAACATCGGGGAAATGTAAAAGTACGTCTCGTTCTTTCGCTTTCATTTTCCTTCGTTTGAGCCCGGGAAAGCTCTCGGTGCTGTTACGTTTTCTTCGTGGCGTGGTGGGAAAAGAAAACACGGAGAAAAGAGGAAGAAGGAAGGAAAGAGGAAACTAACCGAGATAGTCCAAGTATTCCCATTTAACTATACGTATATACCTACACTCATACACGCATGGATATATACAGTTTATACACTTTTACGCAACGAAGCCAACGCTTGGAATCCCTTCGTATAATTTTCGCACAAAACACGCGCGAGATGTTTAACCTCCCTCGAAAAAAACGGCATGCTCGCGTGTACACCCGGAGATAACGCGGTGAACTCAATTTTTGCATATCCGTCTCTCTCTCACACTCTCTGTCTCCTTTCTCACTCCTCTCTTCGCGTTGGAAAACTCGAACGCGTCGAAGTACATAGATACATGCACGATGCGTCGGTTACTATTACTACAGTCCGGAATAACTTGTTATTTATCGATTTTTTTTTTTTTTTTTTTTGGAGAGGGTGAAAATGTTTCGCGTAAAAACATTTTATTTGATGGACGCTGAAGTTATTAAAGGTATTAACAATTTTATATCACACGTTTCCGTCGAACTCGTTTTTCATTCCGGAGCCAGCCAACATAAAATCGAATTCTTTTAGCTTTTACAAATTCGTTTTATGAATTATCAACTTTACGAATTTAGTACGCGTGTATTTAAACGTATTCCGATAAGGACAGTTGTTTATTACAATTTTACATTGTTCGTAATGTCCAATTTGAAATAATAAATTTAACGATTTCAATGCATTAACTTTTAAGTCCGACTTTTTCGAGGATACAAAAGTTCGAATCGAAATGTTTAACTTCTCATCTGACTCTCGCATAACAGGGAATTTAAATGACAAGAAGAAAAGTTTTTAGGATGCTTACCAACAAAGACGGCTGTACTGTTGTGCCTTGGATCGTGAGGACAAAGCCCCAAAGCTTCCATTTCGCTCTCCTGCGTGTACGCGCCATCCTGGAATACAGATTAGAAAAGGTATTAGAACGGTGGTGCTGCTGGATCGATGTCTACGAGCTATCAAGAATCTCTAACATATGTCTCCTAACTCGCTAAACTCTACCGCAATCATAATTGAAATTACTTAATTAAGTACGTATTGAAATATAAAAAAGAAGAAAGATTGCGCGACGATGTCTTTATTAACATTTTGTAATAATTCTCTTGGTACATTGTTACTGTGTCAACTTTTGTGTCGCGAGAGGAAAAAATATATTAGGCAAAAAACACGCATCTATTTTGGTCCGTTGGCATTAATAAATTAATTATAATATCTGGATGGTTTAATATAAATAATGTTTATATGTACATATATGCAAATAATTTAACGCAAAAGACAGATGTATAATAATAATTCGACTTTAAATCTCCCATACGAAATACTTAAAAACTTGTTTCACCGTGTGACCATCGAATTACTTGACGATCCTCATATAACACGATTAGAAAATTGTCATTTGAATCGAAATTCTATAAAATCAAATTACAAATTAGAAAGTCAATTATACAGATTGAATTTATATAAAGTCGCATCTTATTAAGAATCCAACTAGATATTTTCAAAAATAAATAAAAGTCCTGATTATATTAGAAACTCGATGGCTGCGTTGATATACGAGCTAAATAACGAGACGATAACCGATTTGATTTTTCATCTTAGCCCACTTTCTACTCATTCACTGGTAGTAGGAAATCTTCGTCTCACACTTACTTCATTCTCGCTTTAAATTTCAACCGCGGATTAAGGTCGAAACGGTGAAAAGGCGTGGGAACGTTATTAGACTTCGCTTCGCGATAAGAATTACTTTCGTAAGGAGATCTCGTGGGTTTCTCCCTCATCGGGAGGATGATAATAACTACGAAGGATAGGAAGAGGAGAAAGAGGAGGGGGGGGAGATCGACGAAGGAGAAGAAACGAGCGTGGGAGTGGAGAGGGGGCGAGAAACGACCTACGAACTCGACGTTTCGAAAAATGGCGAGGGCTTTCGGAGGTCATCTTAGCGTAGAACGTACGATATACGTGTACGATTCATCGAACCGAACATGGGCAGGATGATCCAGGAAGAATCAGGGAGGATTTTCCGGGAGTCTTCCGAAAATCCGAGCTGCCACTTCATCTTCGTATAGTCTACCACGTATGCGAATGGATATACCTATGTGTTGTATATAAACATCTATATATACAGGGTGTTAAACAAGAAAGGGTTTTTGCCTTACATTTATAGTTCTTACCGAACAATAGTTCAAGTGTTATCGGATTGGGTATAATAAGTAGTACGTGCTTAAAAACAATCCTTTAGAAAGTCCACCTTAAAATTAGACTAAAGTATAACTTTCTAAATTACGTCACATAGATTTCTAGGTATTTGGTTAATATTGATCAATAGTAAATTATACCGTGGAACATTGTGGCCTCGAAAACAAATTCCGTGGTGACATTAGATCCCACGAGATGAATCGAATGTCAGTCAATATGGTTCAATAAATTGTTTAATTACCAATTAATCATGGAACGGCATGATGCCTCAATTAACACGCCAAAAGAGATATTAAATGATAATATTAATTCATAAATAATTTTTTCAATGGTCAACGAACTTAAATATTATCAAAAAGTTCTGAACTTTTCTAAAAGCGATTTGTTTTTTTTCTATTTATTATACGCAGCGTGATAAATAAAAGATTTAAAAGAATTCTATTACGATATTCTCACTTTGATATCTGTCTACATCACGTGCTTTCATTTCCATAGCTTTACATCGTAGCTTCCAAACATACAGAAATTCCAACCATACTGCCTAATTATAAACATATTTTACTCAACTTAACGAGCCCAAGCTCTCGCCGAAGTGCCGAATCCTTTGCTTTAACATTCCGTATATCCAAAACCTTTCTTTCTCCGGCAAGAAAGTCGTTTTGCTCCGAGAAGTAAAACAGGGCGAAGAAAAATACATAAACGAAAGAAGATATCGTACAAGTTCCGCACCTGCGAATGAGAATGCATGGTGGTGGTGTGTACGAAAGGAAATGTAATGGAAAAGAAAGGAAGATGAGGAGGAAGAGGATAAGAATAGAGGGAGAAGGAAAGTTGATCTTGAAGGGGTGGATGAGGGGGAGGGACGATCCACCCCCGGTGTTTTCTCTCCCTCTCTCTCGTTCTCTCTATGCGTTTTGCGATGCACGTAACGCGGAAACCGCAGAACCTTCCAATTTCTTTATATGCATGACGAAGGGGGCACGTTCGCGAACGTGAATGTTTTCGAGTCGATCTCTTCTCCTCCTCATCCTTCCTTCTCACTATCTGGCTTCCCTTTAAATTGCACTGCCGTATTTGAAAAATGGTTCGACGCTAACAACGCGTCGTGTTCGCTTCGATTCTAATTTGAAAATCACTCGGAAGTTCCCCGTATCGAGTGTTAGAAAGAGAGAAGGAGAGAGAGAGCCGTGATAAATTCGAGTTTAACTCGTGTTGAATGTCGCTCGTTGTTTGTTAATCTCCTGTTGATGAAAAAAGGAAAGAGATAGAGGGAGACTAGGTATGTAGAGTAAACGGTAGTGGATTGAGGTTTTCTCAACTCGTTAACCGTCGAGTGAATTTTTGCATAAATCGATACGGTTATTTTATGCCCTTCTGAATTTTATTTTCCAAAGGTAGCTACGCGAATGATATATGGAAGAAAGAATTCTCGTGGAAATAACGCTAATGTACGACGTCGGTAATTATCGATAATTATTTATTAAGCATCGTTGGGTATTGTTCCGAATGCCTGTACTTTCCAGCGGCGTGATTAACGCGTACCTAATTAAGTGTAACTCTTTCGTTATTTATTTCCACCATTTCTTCCCAATCTCCATTATATTTTTTTGGTAAAATCGTAATGCGATATTTTTATTACCAAATTTCGTATCAGTTTACAATGATCGTTCCAGACTCTGGAACTCTATATCGGTGAAATAATTCGTAATATTTCCACATCTATTTTTATCTACCATTGTTTAGGTCTCGTTATTAATTCGTAATTGTTACCGTGACGTTAGAAATTTTGATTCACGGCTCTGGTAAAACGTTTTCAACAAAGTCCAGGAAACACGCTCGACTTGAGCCGGTCACCGGTGACCCCCCAAAGGCGTCTAACGCGTTAAAAGTACAAAAAGAAGAGGTAACGAGATTTTCTAGTTTCGAGGATGTCGAAAAGTGAAAAGTTTTTGTGGCTGAGGATCGCTATCTTTCTTTTCTTTCGCGAAAACGCTTCGATAGAATTAACTTCTTCTTCTCTTCGAAAGTGGAGCACATAGAAAGAAAGAGAGAGAGAGAGAGAGAGGAAGTGGGAGCTCAATTGTGTAACGTAATAGTCAGTAAACGGATGAGAAGTGGCTCGGAAAAGCGCGTTTTACGTGCTCGTAATATCTCTCCCTCTCTCTCTTTCTCTCTTTATTTCACGTTCGCGCGATGCTTCCTTCCGTTTGCTTTAAAAAGCGTACGGCGCGCTTATCTTTGACCGCCGAAACTGTATTTTCGTTCTTTGTATCCACACCCACGGCTTGCGAATCTCCGTGCGCGCGAACGTTTTTCCCTCTCCCTTCTTCTTTTCAGCTACGTTGGTCCAACCGAGGAAAGCTTCCTCGAAAAAGCTCCTCGAGCTCGTTTCCTCGCCCCATTCGCCTCGTTTCCCTGCTTTCTTCCTTTCGTTACACCGTCCTCCTTTTTTCGAATCGTTCGTTACTCGCGTCGCAAGCTTACCCACTCTCGTTTACGTCGTTTGCATAAGCTTGTTATGCTTTTTTATTACAGTGTGAAATTATTATTTCTTACGCGATGGTTTATCGATGATCGACGTTCGCTTTCGTCGTTACGACTTTAGCGAGAACTAGTTTATCGATAATTATTAAATTTTCTTGTGGAATAAACGAGTTACATCTCTACATTGGAGTTTTAATTTTGGAATATAATCTATTTTGCTTTAATAGCTGAGCGATTAAATATCATACTCTAATTTTCTACGAGGTTAAAAAGATAAATGGAAAATTCGATTAAGCTCTATTCGATCGTTCGTGTTAACTTAGTCTTATTTATATGGATAGATAAGTGGATAAACTTTAATGAAATTCGTACGACTCAATAACATCACGATGAATTCATTTCTCTAATTAAAAAAAGAAAATCACTAAATCAATTATCGAGTTATTAAAGATTATTGAGTTATGCCGGCCAGGGAGTAGGTATATCGATTTAGAGGTACACGGGAATTGGCTCGAAAATGAACGCGTTAATTTTACCCGTTCGATAGCTCAGATTTTTTATCCGAAAAAATTCCGAACTCGCGGAATCGTGCTTCGATTTATAATTTTTTTCTTCTATCAAAAGTGGCATCGAAAAATTGCGTCGGTGATCGAGTAACGAAAAAAGAATCGCGCGATCGACGTACGGCACGAAGCCAAATTTCTCCCTTTTTTCTCTCTCTCTCTCTCTCTCTCTCTCTCTCTCGAAAATACGCAGCGCATATACGCGCGTAAATTTTTTTCGTGGGAAAAAATTGTAAAAACGCTTATGGCGAACTTGTATCCGTTCGAAAAAGTTAAACGCCTTTTGGAGAGAGAACTACGGTCCAAGAAAGAAAGAAAAAGATTCTTTTAATCGATATCACGCTAGTTTTAACAAAAACGAGAAAGAGAGAGAGAGAGAGAGAAAATGAGAAAAAATCGTCGATGCAGCTCGTTCTAACGTCGCGAGAAAGCAACCGGCCAGATAATTGCAATCAGCACCGCATTGAAAACGATACTCGTCAAGAACACGTGATCGGAATGGACGCCGATTCGTTGGTCGTTATCTCGCGCTTTATCGATGCGCTCTCGCGAACTCTTCGCCCACAGTCCCGCTTTTCGATTAGCTCTGAAATCTCCTCGTTATCGCTCGACTTTATATGCGTTCGTTTTAAATGGCTACTTTCATGCACCGAAGAAGAGCCGATCCGTGATCGTTGACAGTGTTGACACCGATCGTATATCGTATTTCGATAATATCTCTATGAATTTGAATGATATCAAAACGGTGTCTTTGACATAGAAAATAGCGATAGGAAGAAAAAAATGAAATAGTTACATATCTATTTCTGTTGTTGGCGAGGGATATAAAAATATTTGTCACGATAGATTTACAGTGCTCGAGAGGATAAGTATAGGTAATAATAAAGCAAGATTTTTATTTTGAATCGATATGAAACGTTATCCAAGTTCTGATATTTTCCGACATTCAGAGTACTCTTATAGTTTCATATAAATACGGATGGAGGTACTTATGTATGTATATAGGTACTTTCAAAATTAAAATATCCATCTTTTTCATTTCCCGTGTAAAATAACTTCCGCCTATTTTGATAGAAATCTCCCGTGCATGTATCTCACCGATATAAATACTGACATGGAAACCGAAACGAGTTCGATCTTTTTCACTATTTTTATATTATAACAGTAACGGTAAAGAATACCATTTCCAAAGTAATTTCAATTTAAATGTCAAGTTCTTAATGAAATGTCTCAGTCCGTATATACTGACAGGTGCTAAAGCACTAATCGCAGAATCGATTATTAGCTTAATGGCAAGACGAAGTATCTACAATAATAGGAAGAAAAAAAAAGAATAACCTTACATAAAGTATTTTAACAGTAAATCATAAAATAAAAATGACGAGAACTTTAGCACAGTGATGAGGTTCTAAAAAAATACGGTTTTTACAATACCTACCTAAGGTAATTCATTTGTTCTTTATACATTTGGTTTCCCCAATTATAATCGTTTTGTACAAGAATCACCTGTATATCTTATATCAGAATCATTGACTATTTTCCTAGGATTATTTTTCGTCGATCTCTCCTCTATAACACGCACACGTGCGTTTGCACAAAAGAACGGACGTATCACGAAAGAGAGGAAGAGAGAGAGAGAGAGCGAGAGAGAGAGAATCGATCGTCCGATAGAATTCGTATGCCGGTCTCGTTCTCGACTCGCTTCGCAGTCCGGATTGAGTTAGCCTATCGCTGCACGAGTTGCGATATATACGCGAATCGCTCGTAAAATCGGGAGAGGATCGTGGCCGAACGACGACGAGAAGGACTACGACGACGAGTAGGACGACGACGATGAAACGACGAGAGGAGGCAAACGGGAGGCGAGCGCGGCCAATGAATACGAGATTTTGCCCCTTTTTTCTACCCCTTTACCCAATCCACCTCCACACATACACGCATACAACTTTCAACCCTGTCGTTGCGATATCATCGTCCCCTTTTCAACGAGGATAGCTTGTAGGTATGTGTGTGTGTGTGTGTATGCTCGCGTCAGATGGAAATGAGAAAATGAAATTAAGCGATCTGTCTCGTTAGAATCGGTGCTGAGTAGAGGGAATATGAAGTCGAACGATGATCGATCGAGTTAAATCGTGATTCTCAACGGTATGTGTTTTTTTATTACGGTGGAATTTATAGAAGGGTAGCTACGGTTTACCCCTTAAGGGCGAGTATTTTAAACGATCCTTAACGAGCGGGATGCGGGACGAGAAATAAGCTATTTACGGAAATGAATTTTTTGTTGGAATTTATTGTAAATTTGTGGGAAGAATATTATGAAAAATTATTCTTTATTTTTTTTTTATGAGCTGTCGTAGCTTATTTGCTTTACTAATAAAGAGGATTTAATTTCATGTTATACTTTCGTTGTCAAAATCTGATCAGTCATATGAAGTAATAATACTACAAATAAATATATAAAACCAGTCACGAGTTATTCCTTTTTTGGATTTCCATTGGCTTTATAAAATTTTCACGGGAATCGCTAAAAAATGTTCTCACGCAAACCCATTTCAGGGCATTCTAAATTCTATTCCAAAATTCGACCGAATTCAGCTCTCGACCGTTTCGGAATCTCCCGTTGTCCATCGCTCGCTAATAATTCTTTAACCCGATATATATATATATTAAAAAAATAACCCTGCACAGCATTAATTCCACGCGAACGCATTTCTACCCGTCGCGTACCATATCAAGTTTAAAAATAAAAGAAGAAAAAAGAAAATGAATTCGAGCGTAGGAACATCGGACGACTCGTCGTCTCGATACGTTCGACGTCCGATCGAATTTCTTTTATCGCGAGTACCGATGGATCGGTTGAAAGGGGTAGATCGAGTAGGGACACGCTCGCGTTCCGAGTGCTCACGAGTTTCTCTATTTTCTTTTTTTTTTTGCTCTCCATTTGTACCGAGATCCTTGTCCGCCTTCCTTTTCTTTTGATCATGACTATGGTGCACGCGGGTAACTCTGTCCGCGTTCTCCGAACTTTCCGATTAATCCGCGTAATCGACGAAAAAAACTCGCGACGATCTCTATCGTTGAATTCGTTTTATCAGGAAGCGCGGCACGGTGGCATACTGAAAAGCGTGTAATTGCAGGAAGTTCAAGGAACTGAATCTAAAGGCAAATGGAGAAGGAGAGGGTCTGAGGGAACTCCAAGCGAAACGGACGGAGACCGAGGCAAAATGAAACGAAACGAAACGGACGATTAACCCGAAGATAAGAACAATGTTCGTGACGTGACGAGCCTAAAAGAGCAGGCCCAGCGACTTAATTGTTCAACCGAGGAACTACGTTCATGTGCAATTTTTTTTATCACGAGATTTTTATCCGTTCCGTTACGTTATCGACCATTTTTATTCATTCCTCGGTAGATTCGATCTCGAATTTGTTAGCTCGCTTGTTTGTTTGCGTTGGAAGATGACCAAGATTCATTTTTATCGTTTTACTTTTTCTTTCGTTGACGTTTTTCTAGAAACTTTCTTATTTCATCGGAGAGGGTACGAAGATAAATTAAAAGTGTTTACTTTCACGACATCGGAAACGTACTATTTATTATAAAGGATGATTCGTGGAAAAAGCTATACTTTTATTTTGAAGATGTCGAAAAAGAGAAGCATTCGAAATTATGTTAGAAGGTATGGTGGAACTCATGTTAATGTTGATGCATCATGTATCACGGCGAGTATGTAGTTCCATTTGAAAACTGATTCAGAATCATGATAATTAAGAAAATACGAAGTCCTATACTATTTATTTCAAACGTTTACCACATTGTGTTATCCCAATTACGCATAATTCCATTTAGAAAATTATTCGAAACCCCGATAACTAAGAAAAATATAAAATTCATTCAAATTTGTTAAATCCTAAATGTTTACCCCTATACTTAAATTCACAAAAGTAAACTTTAACAAAAACTCTGCTTTGCGTGACTCATCCTGTACATCCACGAGATAAATTATACGTGTACAGATTTTGCCTTCTTTCAGGCTCGCGCTAATTATCATTAATTGGAAAAGTTGTGCTCGACGAGGCGGCGCGTTTTGTTCCGTAAAGCTCGTGCGGATGGACGGACGGATAGTCTCGCGGAAAGATACGTTGAAGGTAGTAACAGGGGGCGAGGGGTGTGCTTGCCTCGTGGGCTTTTCCCTTTGGTGATGGTATATGTGTGTGGCCAAAGACTCGTGATAAATTTCGCGCTGACAGAGTAATTGTAGAGTCTCGCGCGTCGGGTGAAAGCCGAGCGTTGGGCAGAACGCGATCGCCAAGTGGCCGTCGTATTCGTTTCAACCGTTCTCTCTTCGCCCCGTATCGCTCTCTCTCTCTCTCTCTCTCTCTCTCTATTTCTCTCTATTTCTCTCCATTCAACCACGTTTACGCGAACCCAACCACGTGCAGTTGTCGTCGACGATTTCTTGAAAACGATAATATACCCGTGGAACGAAATAATCGACGAAATTAATCTGACTAATGCCGAACAATTTGCGAAAGGCGATGGCACGAGCACGCGCTTAAGATTCACTTCGTCGTAATTAGTCGTGAAACGTGTAGTTTGAAGTAGGGGGTGTCGAGGGTGACCCAGGTGGGGGGTAGTTACCAGATGAATAAGCAGATACTAGTCGCATGAATATGTAACCACGGTAAAGCAAGCTTAATTGTTTTCGCGAGAATACTTATTAGCTGTGCTCGATCATTTAAACGAGCTTAGAACGCAAATATTATCGTGTATCTCTTCTCGTTACGGACGTAAATAAACGCCGGAAGAGAGTTCGAGAAGAAGCAAGGGAGAGGAGGACGGTAGTGTTCCAACGGTGAATACGTTCCAAGAACCACTGGTAAACTTTCTGGAAATATTTTTAGGACAATAGAGAATTTGGTTAGTCGCACTTGACATTAACATTTTCTACATCGCTTTGCGGCGAATAAAGAAAAATTGTAACATGATTTTGGTGAATTTTTTTTAAATAACTGCGTGGTATTCTAGTACTATTTTTTCTGAATATCGTTTAATATAGTCTAATACGTTTTTGTTTTCTCGAATAATGTTAACACATTGTTGACCGGTCACGAGTTAACTCGTGATGCGCTTTTTTCGCATCGCCTTTGTTAAAAATTGAATAATAAATAAAATGTATTAAAGTTTATTTATATTGTTTTACTTCCACATCCAATTACGAAATAATAGCCGGTGATATGAGATAAATTTTCAGTAAAATTGTCGGTCCACGTGTTAATATCGAAATTAAATATTTTATTATTCAGGGTCATGTTAATCTTTAACCAGGACCGTAGCACAGAATTCTGATAAATCTCTGTAAAGCAATTTGGGAAGAGGATTCTAAGTATAGTTCCGATCAAATTCGAACTTTTGGCATACCACCAAAACATAATCCCAATATAAAATCCCGATATTACTTCGGAGTGGAAACGTAGCAACATAAGAAGCATAATTTCGAATTCTCCCATTCCGTGTAACATCTGTCGCAAGAATATTGAAAGAAACACGAAGAACGCGAGCGTGGGATCCATGAAAAAGGGCCCGGCTTCAATGTCGATAAGAGTAGCAGTTAATCGTTGGTATACTTCGGGGAAGAATTGTTACAAACGTTTTCCATTATCTTCCCACGAATGGAGAAGAAGAAGAATTCCGGTATGAATTCCATCGTATTTTCCCCCTCTCCCGAATAAATTTCCCGTCCCATCGGCATTCCTTTCGAAACGATACTTCATACGCTTCCACGTCGTTTATACGAGAGGGAGACGAGGGTGGGGGTAGTAGGGGGAGGATTTCAACCTCGTAGATTCGGCTCAGTGCGAGCGAATCTTCGCGTTACTCGGAAGCCACGTAAATCATATCCGGTGAATACGTGGCTGCTGGGATGATGGGCGCCACGTTCATTCTAAAAGACGAGAGTCAAACGAACAACGGAGAGAGAAAGAGAGAGAGAGAGAGAGTCTAATGGACTCCAAGAGATGGACTCCATCTTTTTCTATCAAATGTATATAGGTATCTACGGGAATAGAACTCTCCATGGTGGAAAACGATAGAGGAGTATCCGGAAGAGACAGGGAGTCCAGTTCGAACGGTGAAAATGACTTTGGACGCTTATAAAATCACCGTCGATCCCAATTCCCTTTTCTCTTTAATAATTCAGGACCCAACTCGTGTCGAACTTTCAACGAATTTCGCGGCTTGCCTTCGCGTTTCAGAGCGGATGCTGCTTCGCTCTTCTCTTTCCTCGCGCACTCTATTTCTCGCTAAAAGCGTTTACGAACGTCTATTTTCCATTACCGTGTCATCTAGTTTAAAACTTGATTCTTGCGGGCGTATGTATGATACGTTACATATGTAATACCCGTTCCAAAGGAATATCTCGCGACGAAAGCACCCGGAAATTTGGTAAAGACAGACTTCTTTCCTTTTCTTTGAAAGAGAAATTAGAAGTCGTAGCGGTACGTATGTTTTTGCGCTTGTATTTGCTCCGGGAAATAGCTTCAATGACGATAATATCATGTTCCTCGATGCTCGCGAAAGATGATTAATGTAACCAGTTTGATTAGACCAAGCCCGAAACTCTGACGCGTGTTAAACGTGTATCGATCGATCCTGAACGAACTGACGGCGCCACTTCTGACGGTATACCAAGAGCACGTCGAGTATGAACATCATAATATGTTCTATCCAACCCACCCTTCTCTCTTTTTTTAGCCTTTATTCGTTATTCCATAAAAAAAAAAGAAAAAAGAAAAAAAAAAGAAAAACAAGAACGATGGGACTATACAATTTAACCGAACGTTAAAATTAATCTTACCAAAATATTAACCCTTACACTGCCGAGATGACGCCATAAGGCGCGATTGTCTGATTTGAACATAAATATGTACCTATTTAGTTATGTAATACGAGGGTGAACATTATAACTGATTATCATAGTTATCAATATTTATTTTGTTCTTTTTTTATAGTCTAAGGGTTAAAGCGAGGCAGTCGCAGAATTTGGATATTCGAATCTGATTTTCTTCATCCGATGTCCTGATTTTCTCCGGGACTACAATAGCTTCTCTAAAATTTCCTCTAAATCCATCGTGAACGAGAAATTACGTTGCCGTACATGGGGAGATACAAGTTCGCTTAAATAACGCCACGGTTATCCGTTATTTCGAGGCACGTGTTTGACATTCACCGAGGAATCAAAGTTGTCGTCGGCTCCGTTGAAACGATAGAAGAGTAAAATCGATTTTACCGTGAGCCGCTGCCGCCGTTGAGCTTACGTTAGTCGGGGGAATTGCAAAGACGGCCGCGATGACTAACTACGTATGCGCAACAATAGAACCGTGTTAAAGTGAGACAGACCTATGGTAAGGCATGTACCGCGTCAGCGTCGATCTAACGCGCGTCAAATATTACACGGAATTACATCCTGCTGCTATTGCCGCCGTCGACGCCGCTGGCACGCCTCTAACTACGTTTACATATCTCTGCTCGTACATACGACGACGATGATTTAAGACACGCGTTGGCTACCTGCTGCTTAAATCGCTTTAACCAAAGGTCATCGATCGTACGATCGTGACGCTCCTATCGATTGTTGCGAGCGAAGAAAATTACTCCTATCGAGGAAAGCTTTGAATTATTTTGTTTAAATGGTAAACTGATACGAATAAATGTATAGATAGTATTTTCCATGTGTTGTGAATTATGATTAATTTTATACCCGTTGTAATTTTTTTTCAAATAAAAATTGTATTTCGCATTAAAGGGATAAAAATGTAAGGATGTTGGGAAAATATTATAGAGTTTCGTATATTGTTTGAATTAAAGCTTGATAATAAATTCGTAAAAAGAAAATCCGAGAACATGTACGTAATTTAGGTGCTGCATATTTTTATATTAACTACACGCATAATCCTCTTATTAGAAAGTTCGTTTTAATCAACAGTTTTGTTATGATTGTGGAAATCAGGAAAGTTCGGTCAGTCCGTTGAAATCCTTTGTTTCGTGGAATACAATTGCAGCTTTTCCAAGGATACTCGAGTCACTTCAAAATGTCTTTCGACCACTCGACGATAATTACGAGCACCTGTCGGCTGGAATCGTTAACGAATGAAATCACAATCTAAGAATAATTCCGTCGGCCGAGGACGAGCTCGTCATACCGAAACGAGTTTGCGAGTACATTTACACTAATAGCGTTTCGGGGATACGTGAAATTGATGAACTTGATTTTCTCTATCCTTTCAACACATTATTAATTCAAACTAATATTACATTAATTAACATTTCGATTCGTTAAATTTTATCTATTAATGCACGTGTCGCTTTTTAATAGGTAGGTAGGTACTCGTGAATATTTGTCGTATATAATTTTTGTCTAATAAAAGATTAACCGGTTGCGGTACCTATTACTTAATTCCCGTAATATATGATCAAATGCGTGATAAACGGTAATTTGTTGATTTATTATTACTATTGCAAGATTTTGTATATTTTATATCGAACGGTAAACCTAATATATAAGATCAATGTTTTAAATTGTATGTAACAAGAGCGTTTTTTTTTATTTCATGCTCAAAGTAAAGCATCGAGTCCGACTTGAAATAACTTTTTGTCAAAAGATAATGAATACGTTAAATAATAACGAAGGAAATAAATTTATTAATGATTATTAAACGTTTCTTTTACCTTCATTTAACTTACACTAAAGTTAAACACAGAAAAAAAACTCATCGTAATAACTTGTACAAATTCTCGACTTCGAATCTTCGATAGGTACATACAAGCTTTTCTCGATTTACGTTCAATCTAAAAAAAAAAACAACAAAAAGAAAAAAGTTCTCAAGTTTGACGCTGAACGCGCAAGTAGAAGTCAGTAATTAACAGCGCCTTGCGGTTCGCGCGTAGACTCCACATAGCTTTCGCGGTACTCGCTTTTCCACCTAAATCAGTAGGGAAAGTTCGCTTCTAATCTCCTGGCGTGTCGTATCCGCGTTTCAAAGTCACGGAGAGGGAGAAAGATAGGTCGCAAGTCGAAACTGAAACATCTACCTGCTGCACACCAAAATTGTATACCATATTAGACACGTATACATCCACGTGTAGCGTGTAGCTCGTATGTACATATACAGGGTGGTCCACGAAGTGTCATCAGTTTATATTATTCCGTTGCTAGTGGTCGAACTGAACATTTTCTTTTTAGTAGCGGAGACCGGGCCTAGTTGTCCCAATTTTAGGTTTTTTGTTTCTACAGATTTCTGTAGCTTATATTTTAGAATTTTTTGGTGACCATCATAAAGTTCAACTTCTTAGCAATACATAGAAATCGGGGTAAGTTGTCTCACGCCATGGGGCAAGTTTTCCAAGGTTTCCAAGGAAAAATCCTGATGTATGCATCATGATTTTTGCCAAAATGGTCAACATCGCCGATTTCAATGTTTAATGGCCCATTTTAAAGAAAAAGGCATGCAGAATACTGTCCCGTTGTCCGTTTTTCGATATCGTTGCGGAGTGTTGAAAAATAAATTTTTTAAGTGTCGGATATGGGTCGTTTTCAAGAGAAAAATTGCTGTAACTTTTTAACCAGTCATCCTATCGAAGCCGCACTGCCATATTCGTAAAGAAGAGACTTTCCCCTTTCGAACAAGTATTTGATCGGGCAAATTCGAGATACTTCGATTTTTGACAAAAATCCTGACCTATGCATCATGATTTTTGCCAAAATGGTCACCACCGCCGATTTCAATGTTTAATGGCTCATTTTAAAGATAAAAGCATGCAGAATAATGTTCCGTTGTCCGTTTTTCGATATCGTTAAGCAATAATGAGAAATTAATCTTTTAAGTGTCGGAGTATGGGTCCTTTTCGAGCTTTAAACTGCTGTATCTTTCGAACCAGCCATCCTATCGAAACGCGACTTGCATATTCGTAAAGAAGAGACTTTCCTCTTTTGAACGAGTATTTGATCGGGCAAATTCGAGATACATCGATTTTTGACAAAAATCCTGATGTATATGCATCAAGATTTAGAAAGAAGAAAGCATGCAGAATACTATCCCGTTGTCCGTTTTTCGATATCGTTACGCAATGATGAGAAATTAATTTTTTAAGTGTCGGAGTATGGGTCGTTTTGAAGCTTAAAACTGCTGTATCTTTCCAACCAGCCATCCTGTCGATGGCAAACAAAAAGATCTATGAAAATGATTAAATAATAGGTTTCACATCAAAACGGCTATAATTCGGAAACAAAGTCATATCGAGCATCACACGATCTTTTTTTCTTACATTAGCGCATGTACCGAATCTATCCCCAAAAGTTATATTCACATTTTCAGAAACACCCTGTACATATACACGCGTGTATATGTATTTACAAGTATGTAATGTATATAGCATGTAGATACGCTTAGGCATGTAATACTAGGGAAAATAGTTTGGGAATATACCAGCAAACGAATGAAAAGTAAAAGAAGGACCTAATATCGGTAGGAAGGACGTTCGTTCGCAGGCGCAATGGGAGGAGTCGATTAGCCGGCAGATCGAAACGAGCTACGCCGCTTAATTAAAGCTAATCGAGTTAACGAATATACTTGCGAATATACCTAGGACCCCCTCCCTCCTCTCATCCTCCTTCCGCACACCGTCCGTATTTCTGTAGATAAATGTTCGTTTATCTCTAAATGTGAACACAAACGCAAACATAGATAGGATATGTACGTGTACATGTAAAGATACCAATGTAGAAAACACGTACTACATCTCGAGTAGAAACGAGACAAGGAAGCTATCGAGCTTCCCTCTCTAGAAATTGGCGATCCCTCCACGATATGCGAAACGCACTGCCAAAGCGATATTCTCGTCTTTTGAATCTATGAATTTCTCTATACATATCTACGTGTATGGATGTAGCTACATGTAGGTATATGCGTGTGTACCATCCTCTCTCTCTCTCTCACTTATTCGCTATCTCCGTATCCGTTAGCCCACCACAATGGCTTTCCTCGATAATTCAATAGCGGTCTCGAATCGACCTCGATTATTTCCCGTGCTGGAAAAGCCATGAAACATGCAAGCTACACTCCTCATCCTCCTCTCGTAGGTCCACTACCTAACCTGTCTACCTACAGAATCTTTTTCCAATCGAAATTGGGACACAGGTTTTTAGGATACGTACCTACCTACCGAGCTCGAAGAAAAATCGGATCTCTCTTGTCCAGGGAGCTAGTACCTTCCTTTTGCCGCTTAAAAGGACACTGGGTAATAAGAAGAAGGGGACAGGAAAACGGAGAACGTTCGTCCTTGTTAGGATTTACTCCGGTAGTTCCTATATAAAAACGGTAACGTTAGGGAAGGTCGAGGTGAGGATTGTCGAGGTGGGGGAAGCTGGATCTGCTCTTCGTTTCGAGAACAGACACGGGCGATTAGCTGGCTCTCGAAGTATCGTCTCTGTTTGCCCGGTAGTCGGGAAGCTGATTAACGACGGATGGACGCTAGGGAGAGAGAGGGCTTCCTGGGATTGGAAAAAGTGTGTGCTGCTGGTACTACCGTTGCTGCTGCTGCTTCTAGGGGATTGCTTGAAATAAATGTTCCGGGAACTGTTTACGAAGAAACCTAAAGAGAGTGGACCGACTTTTTTTATATTGGCTCGTCAGATAAAATTCGGAATATAGTTTATATTAGGTAGTGCGTCAAATTTGGGTTCAAAAAAATGGACAATTTTTGACGGACTTCTAATTTAGTTCCACGCTTTATCAAGTTCTGGTAGAGAAAGAAACGCAATTGAGACGGGGAAAAAAAAAAGAGGAGAATAAACGATCGATAGGAATAGAAAAATCGAAAGTTACAAGGTAAAATTAATTGCTTCGATAATGAGCGAATGGATGCTAGGAAGAATAAACGAATAAATGGAGTAAAGACGATTTAGTGAGCGGTTACTCTTAATCGAGTACAGGAAAGAAGAAAAATACGTGGATGGAAACGATAGGTTGGGTCATTAAATAAATAACTACATAAACGCTTGATAAAAGGTTCGAACGGAAGGAAAGGGCATTCGTCAAGGGGATCGATCGATTCGACGATTCTCGACGGAGCGTTAAGAAAAAATAGAAGGCGAGAGGTCTTATAGCGCTGGTAAGAAAAACTTCGTTGATCGTGAAGTTTAAAATAAGGAAAACCGAGATGGATGATCGATCGGGCGAGAAGAAAGATCGAAAGAGCACGGTGGCGAGCTTGTTACTTTATCACGAGCGCTTCGCTGAGTTTTAATTTAAGCTCGAGGAAATATTAAGACGGGACTTTCATTAAATTAATTCGCTTAAGCTCGAGCGGGCGGACACGAAGAAAAAGAGAGAGAGAGAGAGAGAGAGAGAGAGAGAGAGAGAGAGAGCGAGTGAGTGAGAAAGAGAGAGAAAGAAAGAAAAAAGATAGGTTAAACGGCTTCTTCTCTCGGTTGGCTCTCGTTTGTGGTCGCGTCTTAGGTAAATTACAACCGATTGTGAGAATATGATAAGCAAGACATTAGCGGCGAGCTTTTAAATTTACGCCAAGAAAGGTAGAAAGAGATGGGGAGTACCCGAGAGCACAAATTTAACGTGCTCTCGAGGAAAACGGACGGTCCTTCCTGTCGAGAAACATTATCGCTACAAAATATATATTCGGTACGCGCGCTCCTGAACCTCCGGAATGGAAAAATGTTATAAATAATATCTTAGAAGGAAGCTTAAGAAAGAATAAGAAGCATCCAGTCTCATCTTACCAGAGCCATCTCTTCTCTCCCTTTCTTGGATGAATCCTCGTCGATATGTGAAGCGAGGAAATAAACTTCCAGGCGAAGAAAAGTATCGTTGGAGTACTAAATTACGTTCGAACTCGCGCGTGAAGGTGTTAAGGACACCGAACGAACTTTCCTTGGGTTCTTCGGAAGGCGCCAACTCGGAGCACCGACCGTGCTCGTTTATCTACTCGCTGTCGCATAGGTTTCCAATCTGTTGACTTACGAACCCACGGCGAACGTAAATGTCCTTCGAATTATATCACCAACCCCCTCGAGTTTTCCTTTCTTCTTCCCACTTTGCTCGAATCAAAATTATTTCTATTCGAATGGAGGAACTTCGCTGTGAAAGAATAACTTTGCTATTCCGTGATATAGGTAGTACTACGTAGAGAGTGTGTTGTAACGTGTGTAGCGGAACAGGAAAAATCGTTGTAAAATATATGAGCCCAAAATAATGAATTTTACAGTCAGACTGAATTAATTCATATTCTCTCGGACTTTTATTTTTATTTATAATTCGTTATCTATTATTGCTAATATCAATACGGTAAGTTAGTATAAATTGTCGATTCTCATCCACCTACTAATTTTTCATTTTACATCCAGAATTTTATTAAAAAAGTTAATTTATGCTAAATTACTGGCAATCGGTACTAAATACAAAAGCAAAACTTATCCGTGCCTCTCTAATCCAATCGCAACACAACTTCATTGCTACGAGCATATCTCGTAGCAACGCTCGACAATTTTAGCGAAACATAAATCAATACGTGCCTGTAATCAAAATTTATTACTATCATAAATAAATGGTATTATCAGGACACGTATTTTCTGTGCTTTATCCGAAAAGTATTCGAGGATAAATACCAGTTTATAACGAGTTTATACCTTGACTCGATTCAAACGTTAAGTCGAATGGACAGATAACCGATGGATCTCGAAGTGTAAATTCTTGTCGTTGAGAGCGAAGCTTTTTCGTGCGACAAACAAAAAATTCATTCAACCTTTTCAACTCGGTTTCTGTTTCTTCGGCAAGTAATCACACTCTTTTTTGTTCGTATCATTTATTCCGATACAGGCCCAGTATAGGTATACTACAGATACGTACGTAACCGCGTAATCCGATAACTTACCTATGGAATCGATACCGCTTCTCTCATTTTCTCTCACACTCTAGAAAGATAATAAAAGAGAAAAGAATTCGATGAAAAGCCTCGACATCGATGCGTCGCTCTAGCAAAACCATTTACTTTGAACCCCTATATCTATACACACGCGTACACATACCGAGTGCGATATTATTCGAAATCGCGCTACGCGTCAATAACTCTCTCTATCTTTTTTTTCCTCTCTCGTTAATACACGTACGTCCGAAAGCGTCATGCGATTTCCCTATCGAGCAACGACGAAAACCAAAGCCGCGTTTTAATTCGGGCTCGCGTGCTCGCTACGCGAGGAGTCGAATTATTTTTCGTCCGGCTAAATACGTCGAAACGAAACGTTTTTCGTTTCACAAAGGCCATGGAAGAAGCGAGATACGGTAGCATGATGGACACAAATTTCCGATCGGATAACTAAAAACAACAAAAATAGTAGAGGGAGAGAGAGGGTCGATAGGATACGAGCTCGTGTCGAGTTCGCGCTTACGACATTATCGTTGCCTCCCTAAACGAAATTATAACTGTGGACTTCGATACCTAATTCGCTATAAGAAGTTTTAAACCTTTAATTGGCAATAATGTTCGTTTTGGAATAGTTGTATAAATTTCTATATACTCTCGAAATTTTTATAAATGATTCTACTCGACTTCTCAGCCTTTCGAAGGGTCAAATCCGAGTTTAGATCATCCGTAATCCTGAATTCTAATCTTCCAGGCCAGATGCAGGAACTTGTAGAGTAAAAACGAGTCTTAATTTTAAGCGACAGACCTATAGGTCTGTCTTGGAAGAAATATTTTTCACAGCCGAACCAAGATTAAAATTTCGATTCGCGCGTCATCGTCACGAATTATATTGCAACGGCACGTATTTTATTTGCATTGCTGATACCGAGTACAAGCCGTTTATGGTATTTCGAAGACGGAAACAGAGAAGAAGAGGAAGAAGAAAGAGAGTTTCAATAAAGAAGGAAAAAAAGAAAAGAAGTATCGTAGTAAGAAGTAAAGTAACGAGCGATCGGCCCTGGAGAACGACCCACCTCTCGCTTTTCTTCTTCGTTCGAACGAACGCCAGTGACCCGACTAAAAGCTAAAAGCCGGACTGACGAAAGTAAGAAAGGAAGAGAGAGAGAGAGAGAGAAAGAGAGAGAGTGAGAGAAAGTGGAAAAAAGACCGGATGGCTCGTTCGCCAAAGAAAAAGGTAGCCAGCTTATTCCGTACTGAAGATACGCACCGAAAGAAGACCTAGTAACGGGGAGGATGGGTTAAAAGAGGGGTGAAAAGGAGGAAGAGAGGTTCGAGTGTTTTTCCAACGTGAGATTTACGCGAAGAGTCCGCGTGCACCGGAAGTACGTGTACGTATGTGCAAAGCCTTCTTTCTCTCTTTCGCTCTTTCTATTTTATCCTTCCTTCTTCGGCGAGTAATTTCGTTCCTTCTTGAACGCAAAAGGAAGAAGAATGAAACGGCGGGCGTGGCCGAAAGCATAAATCGCAAATCCTGTCTTCGGGTCTTCTTCTACTAGGTCTGTAGTTTTTCGAATTTTCTTTCTTCCTTTTTTTTTTTTTTTTCCTTCTTTTTAGAAAAGTAGAGATCCTGATAATCTACGTGACTTCATTTCGTTTTTATATCTATCTATTTTCCCCTTTTTATTCCTTTGTTACTTCTCGCTTTTTTGTATTCTAAGCGCGAACGTTGGTACGAGCGTGTGCTCGATATCTCGAGGTGCGATTCTTGAGAGTCCGCTTCGATGCCTCTGCGAGAAGCCAAGGACGATTCGAAGAAAAAGAGAAAAAGGGGAGAGAGGGTTAGATAGAAAGAGAATCGTCTCGAGACTTTTCGAAGAAAATAGTCAAGAGCTTGTCCATCGAGTCTTTTCGCACTATTCCAATTTTCTCTTTTCCGGACTTTACGAGGTACCAATCGTAGTCCATCTCGTAACGTTCCCTTTTCGTTTCTCTTTTTTCTTTCCTTTCCTCCCGCGTGCACGAGCAGAGGCAATTTTATAGAGAAAAGCAGAAGTCGCGTGCGCGTGGTGCGTTCGCGAAATCGTCATACCTGTTCGAAAACGCGAGCAGGATATTTCTCGCGAGAAAATGACGTCCTCGTGGAAGACTCTTCGACCGGTCCCTCCCAGCCGACGCATGGCTGGCTTTGTATTTTTCTAAGAAACCGGATCGCCGCGCCGGCCGACTCGAATCATCGAGTTCATCCTCCTCCTTCTCCTCTTTCACCTCCTCCCCTCCTCTTCTTCTTACTCTTCTTCTCCATTATCCCGAAGGAGCGCTTTATCTCAAGGTGGAACGGAAACGAGCTTCTCCTCCTCCTCGAGGCGTTCCAAAGAGGACAAGAAGAATAAGAAGAAGAGAAGGAGGAGGAAAGAACGTCGACGATGACGTCGACCGATGGAATATTTATGACGCCGGACGAGGACGTAATCGAGCTTTCGATCAAAAATAACGCCTTCCTAACGGACTGCCACTATACTCGTCGGAAACATCGATCGTTCTCGAAGGCTCCTCGAACGTGGGTCGATGCCAGTATTCTTCGCCTTTTTTCCATCTTCCACTTCTCTTACCTTCTTTCCTTCTCATCCTTCCTCTTTACTATTCGCGAGACGAGCGCGGGGACGCGAGAACTGCCGGCGCCATCTTGGATATTGCCTTCGCGTCTCGACTCGCGACGAAATCACGCGGTCGCCTCGTGCGAGAGAGGTACGTCGATATGTGCCGATCGATGGAATTCGAAGGAAGTCGTGAAACAATGCCTGGAACGTGGTAACCTCATCCTGTTTATATTATACCGGGATATGCGTTTGCGTTCTTTGTCCGTGCTATTGTCCGCCATATTGGAATCGTGTCGCGTAATGGCTTCTGCGTTTGCTTTATTATGTTTTGTCTCTATTATATTCGTTGTTAGTTCCTTCATTCATGCCACGCTTTATTTTTATTCCAAACAAATAGCGATTGTTATACATATGCAAGGTAGATTGTAATTGGTTTCTGAAAATGTTTGGTCCTTGTTGTTGTACCGTTATGTTCAACAACGAACGCGAGTCGATTGCTAAGATATCACATTTAATAAACACTATTCGATATCATTAACAATTTTATGAAATCACGTTGCGTTATTTATTTGTCCAGCGTTCCTACATTCTTTACCTCGGGTCGACGTAAAAATATCGATGAACTTATAGGTTTTTCCCCTTCCGCAAATTTTACGCATCACAGGATAATCGACGCGTCATCCTCGAGCAATACTCAAGAAAAACAGATCCGCATTCCGTAAGATCTCCTAACCTTAATGTCGACCATCGCATTTTTCGATTAGAAATAATAGAAAAATCACTTTTTTGAATCGCTTAATAAGAAAGATCCTTAAATATTATTTTCATTGATATTTACAATACGAGCGATCGTAGTAAGAACAACGAGAGTAAATAAAATACCCCTAGAATTACACCGAACAAACGTTACGTCGTCGTAGACTGAAAATTATACCAGATAGGGGGAAACATAAAAGCATTAGAAAAAAAAAAAGGACACGTAACGCGTGCAAAGTTTGCTGGACGAATCGCGAAAGTTTACCGCGCGTAGCTACACATCGCAGTGAAATTATTCCGCGTATGTGGAAGCCTTCGAAAAAGTACGCGGAAAAAATTGAAACGATCTATCCTCTCTCTCATTTCCTCACACGTAAAACGACAGAGTCTACGACACAGCTTCCATTTCGTTATGCGTATCTCCATACCACTCTCCCTCCTCTCTACTTCGCTATTTCATTCACTCGTACGCTTCAACGTACGAAAGCTTATATAAAAGAACGGTCACGAAGTTTCGAAATAACGAGATGACACCAAAAATCGTGTGCCCGCCACGACGTGGACGTTATCAATTTACAAAATTTACTCGCTTCGCGAGAAATTATTCGACCGTAACAAACGCGTACCCGCGTTGGGAACGAGATGTTCCGCCACGGTAAGAGAGAAAGAACTCCAAAGAGCGCGATAGAGAGAGAGAGAGAGAGAGAGACAGAGAGGGAGAGAAACGGGAGACAGATAGAAAAAGCAAAGAAGAAAGATAGAGAATATATATACATATATATATATATATATATCTAAAGCGCGCGAGGTTCTCTTTTCCCGGCTCGTCTTTTCCATAACGGTCATCGTGAAAAATTCAGCCGAAAAAATACACGAGGACAAAAGGTCAACGACGTTGGCCGCGACCGGCCGGCCAACCGCCGGCTCGAGCGAAGCGCATCTAAAAATTGAGTTTCCATTGGCCGACTTGCATTTTTTAGCGTTTAAAACTATGCGTTATTTACGTTGTCATGCATGAACGCATATCGCAGGAAAAAGCAGGCTCTCCGGCAAAGAGCTCGGATTCTCGTTTGCGCGACACGGGAGAAACAGAGAGAGAGAGAGAGAGAGAGAGAGATAAAAAGAGAAAGACCGCGAAACGTAGGAAACTTCGGTCGAAAGGATTTAATCACCTTGAGTCACGTTTGAATCTTATGACGAAAGAAAAGGAAAAAGAGAGTTAAAAAGAAAGGAAATAAAAATCTTTGGACTTCGTTTTACGCTAGAGATAGGTATATGTAGGTACGCATACAGAGAGACACGCACAAGTATAAGCACCTCGCTTGTGCACTCTGTACGTGTGTTTGTGTGAGCCTTCGGAGCGAGAAGCAGTCGCGCGGTTTAATTCGATTTTCCTTCCGCGAACATAAAACGCGCAGCATCACGATTTCAAAGAGGGTACGAAAGGAAAATCTCCTCGCAGTGCCTAAAGTGGGACTCCGCGAACGTTCCTTTTCGTTTCTTCGCTATCCCCATTCGACGTGCCTTGCTCACATTCCTGAAAGACGAGCGTTCTCGTTTCCCCCTTGATACTGTAAAAGAAAGAAAGAGAGAAAAAAGAGGAAAGAACTGGAGAACAATTGGCTATAAAATTACGCCGCTGTCGCGCGATACAGGCAATAAAATTTTCCGTTCAAATAAATAAACGAATAAAACTAAACGCGAGGAAGAAAGTATTTCGAATTTTCCCGCCCATTCGAGAGTCCAGCTCGCAAGTTCGCGCGGAAGATTCAAACGCAAAAAAAAAGAATAAAACTAAAGGAGAGAGAGAAGTTCGGTCACTCAATTCCTTTCCCAGCTACCGACTGCTCGAAATTACCTAGTCCATATTCGCTCGCGGGAAATTCGAATACACTCGAGAGGGTAACAGTTGGCCTTCTCGTAACCGTTATCACCGTGAGTGGTTGGCCGGTGTGCACCCGTCAGTCGATGTCGAGAGAAACAGAGAGAGAGAGAGAGAGAGAAGTAGGCAAGAAAGAGTAGAACACGTTGGAAGGGTATAAAGATTTAAAATAGCGCGAGCGTATCGTATTCCACGGTCCGAGATGATAGATCGTAAAGTCCGTCTTACGAATGCTGCTTTTGCTGCTGCTGTTGCCGATAGCATTGGAGCCGCGTGTTAGTAGTAGCGAAGGAGAGAAGAGTGTCTGCATTTAGGTGGTTGCACCAAGGTGCAACGTCCCGCCCTACGTGTGAGTAGGCGAAGGTGATAGAGAGAGAGAAAGGAGAGAGAGAGAGAGAGCCAGCTTGGTTCTCTAACGTCGGGTGCCGAGAAGCGGAAGGGTCTGTGACCTCGTGGAACGGAGCTATAGGTCAGACTAGGTAGCTACGATAGCCAGGTTAGCTGGCTACGCTCCAAAACACTCTGCCGTACGCCCCCTATCTGCCATCTCGCCGAGGAAAGAGAGAGAGCAGCTTGGCTCGCAGAGAAGCGCGCGATATTGCGCTCTACCCTTTCCCCTCTTCTTCCACCTCAACCCCTCTAACTCCTCTATCTTCTTCCCCCATGGGTTACTCCTGTGCTCTGTTACTCCTTTTCCCACCAGTACCTCGCTCCTCTAGTTTACCTCTATCCTAGACCTCTCCTTTCTTTCTCTCTCTCTCTCTCTCTCCGGACTACGACGCGCCGATCTCTACTACCGTGCATTATCTAACCCTCTTCTCCCACCATCGGGACAACACCCCACATCAGACTCGAGTCCAGCCCTTCTCTATAACGCACGTATGTCGACCGTCCGTTCTCCACCTGTCGCTCCCGACGAACCAACTTTTTTATCGCCGACATCTATGAGAAGAGAGAGAGATACAATCCCTCTCGGCGGTGGCCATGAAAGTGGTCCTTATCTTCCTCGCTTTATTCTTCGCTTTTTTTGTTGTTTTATTTATTGAGAAGCAGGGGTGTAAAGTATACGGTTCGTTGTTATCGGTAACGCGTACCGTAACGTTGGGGGTTCGGTCTTTTTTCCTTTTTTGACTGTGGGTGTTTCACTGCGACTTTGGTTAGTTTTAATACGCATTGAGTTTGTTTAACATTATATGAATATGTTATATATATATATATTCTGTTGATTTAATGCAATCGTTATTTGACATCGTAAAGAGTGCACTCGAGTGCGTGCGAATTTGCATAGAATAAATTCGTGCGCTCTTCAAAATCGAATAACTTTCCTTTTTTAACGAACGAAGTGTACTTAAATAGTATGGACATTTGGGAAATTTTATATATTACTCTTTCGTGTACATCGAACAATTAAAAAAATAAAATACAGGTAGAGTAATTAAAAATACAAAATACACTTCACGCGTAGTTTCATTCTACTTTTGTTATCAAAGTCAAATATGTGTAAAAGTCTCGAAAAGTTATTCGGTTTGTTTAACTATTCAATGATCGATAAGCATACTAGTTTATCGTACCTCGTAGCGTATAAAGCCCAATAGTGTTGTTTCAATTTAAACGGAATACGCAAACGTGTTCTCGGTTGTCGCGAGATATGGCAGGAGGAGGTAGAACATTTTGCGTAGGACGTCGAAGATATTAGATGCGTAGAAAGTTCTCACCTCGCAGTTTCGTGGTTTTAAGCGACGTTTTCTCTTCGCGAAGACGGTTGAACTTTACTTTCTACGAAATCTTCTTTGGAGTTTCCACGACGTCGCGTTGAATAGGCAGAGCGTACAGGCGTTGAATAATACGATTAACGTTAAACTTAAACGATCGAAGTTGGTACGTTAGAATGAGAAAGAAAGAGAAGGATAAAAATAAAAGGACAACAAAAAAAAATAAAACTGCAAGAGTAACAGATATACTCGATTCTTCCGAATCCCAAACTCTACGTTGATGGCACGAGTGGAAGATCGAAGGCATGTACCTTGACGAAAATAATTCCAAGGAAAGCTTTCAGAAATTAGGAAGATTTATTTTCTCCAGAAAACCGTGTTCTCTCTCTCTCTTTTTCTATCAGTTTTAAAGATCAACCTCGCGCTGTAATATTTATTATCTTTACTCTTGCCCTCTCTCTAGCTCTTCGCGAACTTTTCCGCAAAACTTCGCGTTCGTTTCTTATCACCGGTACGGGTAGTAGGGCTTCATATAAATAGCTCGTAACATTCGCGCGATAGAATTATTATCCGGAATTCATGGATGATATAGCTCGACTCATATCGCACGCTCGCATATGCATGCAACCTTTGGCTGCGTGAGCAGCCACCGCCGCCACCACTACCATCACGGCATTACAGTGTGCTTCGCGCAACGCCGGTCTAGGTTTTAGGTATCTCGCCTATCGAATTTCTAAGCGGGAAACTATTGTCTTAAGTGGCACGCTCTGCCAAGGAGAAACTCTCTCTCTCTCTCTCTCTCTCTCTCTTTAAAAGATACACATATACCTAACCAAGGAGCGTACAATCAATTCAAATTTATCACTCCTACCCAGAAACCTCCTGCCACGATCGATCCATCTCTTCCATCGACCGTTCGAGATAATCTAAACGTTTTAATAAAGAATTTCATGGGCTTTGTCGATTCTTTCGCTAACCTTTCGCGATCTCACGAGGACGTTACCTTCGACATCTCATTTTAATTATGCGATAATACCGTAGACCTTTGGGTCTTTCTCCGTAGAATGATATAATGATTTTATTGAGTTAGCTTCGACCGAGTATTTCTAGTTTAATTCCGATTCGATTATGTATGTTCGAAAATGCGTTTCGTTACCGTTCGTTGCACCAAATTGGTGAAATTTATATATTTTCCGAACAATAGGAGCGATATCATAAGCTGTAATTTCCGATAATTTTTCGGAGTATCGATAATTCTCTGGGTTTTTTTTTTTAATATCAATGGATTCCATCAGGAGTCACAAACGAGCACCGTATCATCGAACGTCATTTAAACCCGTTAACGCGTTACCAGCCTAACTCGTTCGATGTCTCGTCGCTTAGCTCCGTTCCATTTGCCTAATTGAAGTATCGATTAGCTTGACTAATGACAGAGAGGGAGAATTTTCAGAGCTTTGTCTCCTACCGAAAATTATTCTCTCAATGTCCTCTTCTCATTTCTGAACGGTGTAATTTGCCGGATCCGCAGCTATGCGAAACATTAGTACATCCTCGGTCTGCCAAGGCAGGCTCGGTGGCTTCTCGTCGAGAAGCGCGCGATATTACTTCCTGGCATCTACTTCCGCTATACTCCAACTATCTCCCTCTCTCCCTTTGGAACCATCTAACGCGGACCTTTCATATTCTCGCTCGAGCGAACCGCTACGGCTCGCTCGTTCGCTCGCGTTGTTGTTCTCCGCAAAAATTTTCACCGGTGTGCGTAGCCTTTTTCCCGACTCCTTCGGCCGCAATTTGGTTTACATCTCGCATAGTTCTTCTCTTTTGCAACGATCCTGCGGCTTATTCTCCTATGTCTTTGCGTATACCGCGAGTGGCTTTTCCAGCTTGATGCAAGTAATTTTTTTGGTTCAAAAATCTGTTTTAGCGTTCATATAAATCCAGATTTATGGCAGGAAATAAATTTATCGTAAGGTTCTAACGAGTGTACAGGATTTCGATACTTTTTAAATATTTGTTCAAAGTTTGAGAATTCGCAAATTGGATCGCAAGTGTGAAAGGTGCAAAAATAATTTCTATGTAATAATTACAGTTTATAATTTAATATATAATTTATACGAAAATATTTACTACCTAATCATTATCGTACCAACGTCATAATGTTACATTAAAGATGACAGATCGATATAAAAAAGTAATAAATTATGGACACTCGAGAACCATATTTCTCTCTACCATGTAACAAATAATTATTGTAATAATTACAAAAAAACTGTCTGTGCTCCTATCAAAGATCGGTCGAGCGAACGAGAAGCACGAGAAAATAACGTGGCACGTAACGCAACGTTTGTTTTCCGATCGGCGATCTTATCTGCGCTACGACGACGAATAATATCCTAAGAAAATTACAAGAGGGTAGAACGATCGGTCTAATCCCAAGGATCTATAAATTTTCTCGTAACGTCTGCGTTTAACGGAGCCGCTCGTTCTCGCGGATAGAGGGAAAAACGTTTCTCGCGTTTGGAAGATTAATTATGGTTTACTCGCGAGGCTGGCGAGCGAGCGAAGGAGGCGTTCGGGCGTGTCCGCCGACCGCGTCGTTGTTAATTAAAAATTTTAAAGGGACGGGATTTTTTTCATGCTAGCCTTATCGATGTGTAAGGAATTACTCTTGCTTCGCTCCTATCGTGCCAAGTCGGTTTCAACGCATTCGTTAGGAAGAACTTCATCGAGTTAAACATTCGTGCGACCGGTAGGCACTCGAATTTTTTTCCCTTAATTTTCTTTTAACCTTAGATTACGAGAGACTGTCGTAAAAATTCCGATCTCGTAATACGAAATTCTTATGTTCTATCTTCTTAATTGTTCATGCTATTGACTAGTAATGTATTCCGCGTGTGTTCCAGAGATGTCTACCAAAAAGTTAATAAAAATATCATTACGAAAGTTTCGTAACGACGGTATTCACAGTGAAGTATCATAATCCAGTGTCGTGTTTTATTCCGTGTTACTGAAATAATGTAATCATTTATTTTAAATAACGATAATGTAGATAACAATTAATATATTAAGTGTCTTATGTATTATTAAATTTGTCTTAAATAAATTCCTAAAGTAACTTCGAGATTAATATATTTTACTTCGCCATCTCTCCGATCCTTTAATATCGTTCGACTTTAAGTAAAAGCATAAGTAATTCACAAAAGACAAACCAAACTGAATGGATTGAATTCAGTTCTTTAAAACAGAATAATCCATCCCCGCATTAATTTATCCTCGACACGTCTGTTCTATCCCTACGTTTAATAAACCCATTGCCTTCGTGTCCATAAATTATTTCTCTATGACGAGCATTACGGTCGATAAAGGAAGTAAAATGATCAACGAGAAACAAGGAGCGAGTGAGAGAGAATAGTTTAACATCCAACGTAGACACCGGATCAACGTGTTTTGGCAGTCCAAGGTGGCTTGCCTTTTCCGTCAAGCGTGGGATATTGCTTCGTGGTGTTTACCAACGCTTCTACAACGTACATACATATATGCGTATGCTTACGGAAGTTGGGTATTTACATTTTCCGAACCCCTTTGAAAGTTGACAACCGTTTCACGAAATAATGATCGCGTCGTGTTTATATTTTGTGTTATACAACCATCTGTTAGATACAGGCAAAAAATCAAAAGATTTGCTACCTCATTTTTATACTAAACTTTCTTCTTTTTGTGACCACTTGTAATCAACCACTTGTAATCATTTTTTTCTTTTTTAATCACTTTATTTCAATATTTTCCAAATTTTACCCATTTAATTAGGAGAATACAAAAACGACAGAATTATATAACAAAAACAATTGATGATCGAAAAGGTTAAGGAACGTTCCAAACCTTAGCATAATCGATCGGTGATTCACGTGCAACCCAAAGTGTTAAGAAATTGATCTAACGTTTCGAACGCATAAACGTTCGACTCTCGTTCATAACGAGTCAGGAGTTTGAGCGACGTCGTAACACGCGACGTGTGCTATTTCGCGGTGCACGGCCAATGAAATGGCCGGCTTTAAAGCTACTCCGCGAATCTGTCACGTGCAGAAAGGCATTTCTCTTTCTGCGTTATCTCGCTCGCTCGCTCGTTCACACGCTCGCGCGATATCGCGGCAGCGGAGCTCATCGCGTGACCGCGCGAACCTTCCGTCTTTACGTTACATACACATGGCTTTGACAAGAGAGAGAGGAGGAGGTAGAATCTTCTCGTGCAAGATTCTTTATCTTTTTTTTTTCTTTCTTTTTTCCTTACTTTAGACATTCTTTTATCTCATCTCGTTGAAAGCATCGTGCTTTTAAACGCGATCTGTTATTAAAGACATGGCCTAATAACTCTTAACAGTGTTTAATACTCTTTTCTTTTCCTTTCAAACCAATCCCCTTCGTCTACTTGCCTACTTTTCCTTTAATATATTTTTTGTTTGGAAACCATCCTTTTCTCCAAATCTTTTTTGCTATCGCTACCCCGACCAATTATAAAACCATCCTCTTAAATCATTCCGGTTCTTTTCCTCATCCTCATTCATTTTTAACTAAAATTTAATCATTCAACTCCGAACCCTCTTTGATATTCTTGAAAAAAGATTGTCTCCTTTCTTTTCAATCGAAAAATTGATATTTGGGTAGCTCGGTTCCAAAAAAAAAAAAAAAATAATGTGCAACACTTATGAATGTCTTATCAAATCAGACTCAACGTCGGAAAATCAGTTTGGGGATTGTCGTTTGGCAAGTCTTGGAAAAATTATCCAAAAAGAGATCATCGCGTTCTCGTTTTATCTGGGCCGACGATCTTCCAGGTTCGCTTGCGATTGTTGCTACCTTCGGTGGTGCACTCGAGTCCTGAATTCGAATATTGCCTCTGTGTGTTACTATTTACCCGGGGCTACGTAACCCCACATTATCTGCCTTTCCATCCGTAGCCTGACGTATGAGAGAGGGTGGAAGAGAGAGAGAGAGAGCGAGAAAAAGATAGAAGGATCCGTCGTGGGGGGGTGAATCGTCATTGGCAATTATTGCATGCGCCACCGCGAACGAGCCACCCTCCCTCGACCCCTTTCCTTCATTCACCCCCTATTCCTGTACCATCCCCCCCCAACCCCCCTTGGCACGATCAATACCCGCGATAATTTCGTTGCCGGGAGCGTTATATCCGCGTTTAAAGTCCGACGACATTGATAAAACGCGTAGAACCTCTCTCACTCTATATATATCTGGCTCTATCTCTCTATCTCTCTATATATATATATCCCTGGCACTCCGTTCTCTATCGAGTTTTAGCGATAAATAAATTAAAACTATTAGCTGTCGGTATAACGAACGCCATCCGTCAAAGGCCGCCGTGATTAACGGTCGCCCCCCTCGCTCGGTTCGACCTTTATCGCACCCGCGCGTTTCCCGGCTAAAAGAGCGACAGGAAAACCGGCCGTTCGAATTTCCCGCGCTCGGGAGAGTGGGAAGTTTGAAAGTTCGGTTCGAAGTATCGCGAAAGAATCGGGAGTTGTTGCTTTTTATGGATGATTAAAGAATGGTGAAGGTTCATGATTTTTTCTTTTTTCTTATCGGTGTGTGCCGTTAAATGTAATTGGATGAATGTGCAATTAATAAATAATTAATATTTATGTGTAATTATCCGACTCAATTGAGCAAGCAATTAGTAATTAGTATAATACATAATTAATGTTCATTCTATATATGGATATAAGTATTGTAAATATTCATTAATTATTATATATATTCCAAATAAATTGTTATACGAAATAACAAATTATTATAACTATCATACTATTATTATCGGTATTATTGGCGATATGACATTAATTACTTATAATACATGTAGGTATGTATTAAATAAATGATTAGACAAAACATAACAAACTGTTATAGATTTAATATTGCAATTATTAATATTATTAGCAATACGAACGTCGTTCCTTGATCGTTACCTTAGCAAATCAATAGAAGAAATATTCCAAAATTGTATTAATCGTTTCAATTACATTTGCATACAGGAAATTCGAAAGTTTGATGCGTAAATTCCGAAGTAAACGAGTCTCTGGAGGTTCGGTATTTTTGGTCAATCGAAGTTTAAAGTGCCTCAGTTGTTGCCACACAAAGAACACAATCTCTCTTGTTTCCGTACTCATGGAAAACCTGCTTTTATTTCGACCTCTATTTTTTTTCCAAAATATCCAGAATTCATTTTTCCTTCAAATATAGCGCGTGCGCGCGCGCGCGGCAAATTCGAAAAATCGGGAAATAAATGAATCCGGTGCCTGCGATGCTTGAGACTTTTGAATAATTGAAATTCGGAGAGATTTGTCGGGTTTCATATGAAAGGATCGTGGGAGGATGAGAGAGGGATTGGGGGACAGGAGTTGGTAGAAGGGAATGGAAAACGAGCGATTGAATATTTCACAGTGGACCGGGTACGGAGACAACGGCTTTGAAATATTGTTTTCACGCACCTTCGGACCACCGAGAAAGAGAAGGACGCTATTGGATGTACATGTGCGTGTGTGCGAGAGAGGGAGCAAAGAGAGAGAAGCAGAGTTGGCCGTATGCATAAGTAAACAAATCGCACGGTGCAGCGTTCGAAGCGCGAAATGCGTCGAGCAAATCGCGAGCGCGAATAGATAACGATTATCTCTTCTTTCTCACGCTTTCTCTCTCTCTCTCTCTCTCTCACACACACACACACTCTCTTTCTCTCTCTATGCCAGTAACACGTTCAGTGGAGCTTTCGCGCGGGCGCGAGTTGATGTCCGCACCGATATCGGCCGTAACTGGAAATCGCGTTTAAAAGCAGGGGCGGGTAAATGCAGGAAAAATACGAGTCACCGAGCCAGTAAACAGCCAATCGATCGATCTCGTTTTGTGGTGAGTCGTGCGGTAGGCAAAGCGGATCAAACGTTTCGAACATGACACACGCGACATTTTACGTTTTTTTTTTCCTTTTTACTTCTTTCTTTCACGAAGAATCTTTCAAGAAAAAGTGAAAGCATAACACGAGAAGAACGGATGTTTGTAAATTGATTTATCATAAATTAAATACTCTTTTCGTGACGAGAGATTAAAAGTTTTATAAATTATATTTTTATTCTCTATGAATTAAGAGTTCTCCTTCAATTAATATTTAACTGAATTGCTTCAAATCAAATGGAATTACAACTTTATAATACATAGCTCGAATAAGAAAAAGGAATAATGTTGCAGAAATTTGCATGCAAAGTACGAAAGACGAAAAGTACGATGAGTCCTGGTTACACTCGTCGTTAGCTACTATGGTTTTATTACGAGATTTTATCATAGATTGGCGTGGCTCTTCCGAGAAACTCATTGCGAGCTCATCGTTCATTCGAAACGATATCTATTTAACGGGCTTACGAGATAGCCTCGCAGAAATAAAGACTTATCTGTTCGTTCCTCGTACTTGATAACGGAGAAAGTATATTTCGTGATAACAAATCGCGAAGATAAGATTTCTTTTGATTCAGAGACCAGTTTACGCTCGAATTACCTCCAGACGTTGCGATTCGTCTCGTGTCTATTTCGGGAAGAGTCATATAAGATATTAGCACTTTATCTATTTGGATTAACAAATAAATATTACTATCCATTTTACTACAATCACGTTTTTGGTGTTTTCATATATACCAATCATAGAAAAAGGTATAACCAAAAACAACAAAGTTTAAGGTTTAATTTATAAAAAATAAATATATGCTAAAAAAAGGAGGGATAATCACTCGAAGAGCACGAATAATTTTGATTCTCTATTCCGAAGGTACTATCGAACCAATCAATCTTGAATTTTTACCACAAGTATCCTCTCTCTCTCTCTCTCTCTTTTCCAGATCGCTGATTCTTAACCCTTAGCAAGGCCCTCCGGTTCTTGAATTATGCACCAGAGCACCCCTTATCCGGAAGCGCTCGAGTGCCTCGAGCCGCTTAATTTGTGTTTTCGATGATTTATCTCGTAAAAAAATCTGACGTATCTCTGGGCCCCCGAGGGTGTGCGAGAGTGTGCACGGCTTCTTTTGCAATAGGGAAAAGCGGCAGTAGTTCTCTCTTCTACAGGGATGAGAATTAATGTACTTCGTATTGCACGTACATGGCATCTCTCTCCTCTTGTCTTGCACGTAAATGTATATGGAGATATACATATATATGTATGTATGTGTAGTACTTACGTAATATTTTATCTAGTCACTTGATAAAAGTACCCTCGCGCGATGCCGGTCGACTCGGGTAAGGAAAAACGAAAGCTTTTCAGAGAGATAGAGATAGTAAGTTCGAGAAAGAAAGAAAGAGGGAAGAAAGACGTTAAGGAAAAGAAGAAAGTCTTGGATGTTGAAGAGAAGGACCGAGGGACTCGACGAAATTTCACCAGGAAGACCACGGATATCCCAGTAGTACGTTACAACTATTACGTGCTTCCGACAGAAACGAAAGAGAGAGAGAGAGGGAAGGAGATGAATAGAGATAGATATACGTACCAGCATGAGAGAGAGAGAAAGCAAGAGAGTAAGAGGGATGAGATAGAAGTGGAAGCTGCGGTGGAGCGAAGAGTAAAGGGAACAATGAAACGAGCCGATTAATTATTCCAATTAACCGCGAGTGTCCCCGGTGATTCTTTTATTTAAGCGGAATGACGCGGTTACCCGCACACACACACACACACACACACACGCATATACGGTTGTATCTAAGCGTACTTAGCAACACGTATGCATACGGAGTAGATATCTGTGTATATAAGTGCATTCCTACGTGTACAAGTCCGTGTCTATATGTACACGTTTATGTGTTAGTACATAGGGTGGCATGACCGGTATCTAGTCGCGCAGGTTTCGCTGCGTGCCACCGTGACAGGTGCTTCCCGCGGGAGATACGAATAAAAGACTAGATGAATGCACTCTTCTTCGTGTTCTCTCTCTCTCTCTCTCTCACTCACTTTCTCTCACAGACTACCGTCATTTTTCCAACCCTTACCAAGCGATTTGTTCTACGCGAACTTCACGCTTACACGTTAAAAGGAGAGATACAAATTATATCAAAAATGGTTACCCTCTTTCTCTCATACATATGTACATGTACCTATGTATGTATAATAAAGCTCGAGAGATTACCCGTGAAAATTAATAACAATTAACGGTAATTGCCGGTCGACGGTATTTAATTGGAATTTTTTGACTCACGACAAAATACGTCTGTGTCACCGTGTCCTAGTATTTACCCTGCACGCGTGTGCGTATCTGTGTATCCGTGTAATAAAGCGAAGATAAACGTATTCGTTATGCGTGTCCACGCCTATATCGCGAAGGTTCATCGTGAAAGGTAGCGTGAGGATGAATTTTAATAACCCGTCGCGAATCGAAGTCACGAACGACACGCGATTCCTTCGACGACGTGTTGTCGTTGTTATTGTTCTTGTTGTTTGTTGCCGTCGCTCATATTTCATCGCTTTTGTTCTATTTTTCTTTGTCCTCTCTTGCGATGGTCGCTCGATGAATTTGTCACGTTAAATCGGGGACAATATGTTTTTTTATTTATTATTATTATTATTATTGGCTGCAAATGAATTACGAATGATAATTTTATAAACGTCTTGAAGTTTTGAGAAAAGAAAAGAATTCATTGCAAGAAAGAAAAATAGTGTTAGTATTAAAATCACTCTATAAACATCGTTGGAATTTCGTTTTACTCATGAGAACACTCTCAACGTTAACCCGTTTGCAGTCCAATTTCGAGTTTAACTCGACGCGACGTATCATTGTACCAAGTCGAGTGTGGCTCGACAATGCAATCAAAATAACGAATGTACAAAAATGAAAGGTGTTTCCTTGAAAAGCTGAAAGATCGTTGCTTTAATGAAATGAAAATATAAAAATAAATCAAGGAACGTGAAGCAACGATCCAAGGTGATTTCTTTACTTTCAATTTACAAAAATAACTTTGCAAAAGGAGGAAACGTTCTACGTATCACCGAGCAAATAAAATGCGCTTCTATCTCGCTATCGAAAAGAATCCAAAATGGGCTCTCAAAGACATTCGAAGAATTGGCTTGGTCTACTCGCGATTGAACGTTTATGTCTTTATCTACAACGTATATAAGCAGATATCCTTTTGCGTCCCTTTTACAACCGATCGTCTTAAAATGAGAACACTTTACTTTTGCATCGGCATTACTCGTTATAAGGATAACATCGTCAAGAAGAAAAGAAGAGAAAAAT
This sequence comes from Ancistrocerus nigricornis, assembly GCA_916049575.1. NCBI lineage: Eukaryota > Metazoa > Arthropoda > Insecta > Hymenoptera > Vespidae > Ancistrocerus > Ancistrocerus nigricornis. Next base: position 396,723 of record OU696668.1, on the reverse strand, counting down.
AAGAAAAAAAAGATGACATATTTTTTGTCTCCCGTTGTCTCCTTCCCCCGGTCTTTCCTATTTTTGTGTAGCCGAAGCACGCTCGAGAACGAGCTGCGAGCATTGTTTGTAATAAAGCGAACGCTCTAAGCTCTAATTAAATTTTCTTCGGTTCAAATAAACACGGCTAAGGAAAATATTTGTTCCCCACCCCTCTGCCCACCAACCTCTCTCTCTCTCTCTCTCTCTATTTCCCAAACCATCGTTGAAACACATTGTTGCGACTACCGATGTACCCCGGTGTACTTCGGTACAGTAGAGTAAATAAACCACACGGATATTTAACATTTATAGCGACGGTGGTATCGGTCCGATTTAAGGTGTTTTATTTTACGAAACGTATCTATCGTTATTTCTTATTTTATTCTTCTTCGTTCGATCTCTCTCCCTTTTTTATCGCATTTTCCTTTTCGTTCGTTCCATAGAAATAATTCTCGTACGAGCGATTTTTCCTTTTCTTCTTTCTCAAATTCTAACCTCATCGTTATTTCTTACGTGAATATTGGAAGGCAAATGAACGGGATGGGAGTTCGGAAGGCAAAGAAAAAGAAAAAGATGGAAAGGTTATCCATGATAGGGTCTAGAGGATGATTTTGAACGGTTAGCGAAGGTAATAGGTAAAGTTCGAGATTCCACGTACGATTTGTCCGTACATTACAATGGCCGTATCCGACGAGAGCACAGGAGACGCGGAGGCAGAAGAAATTCGAGACTAGTTTAACCGAATCTCCGTGCTACTACTACCTACTACGTGCACGGCTAGGTACGATAAGTTAAGCGAACGGAACGAGAAGTCTGAATCGGAATGCTTCGAACTTTTCGAATGCTCGGAGTTGGCGAGGGGTCGAACTACTGAAATCGGACGTCGTTCCTTTGATTTCACGTAAACACACCTATACGTCCCTGGTACCGGAAGCTATCTACGTACATACCGTATCTATGTATATGTATGTATATTGGTCCTGATCATGGCGCGATTTGATTTGGAATAGCGTTTGTAATTCGACCGACTCGATCGCTCGCATTCGTATTCACGCAAAATACGCGCTGGTTGGTATGCGATGGAGGTAATTTAATAAATTGCTATGTAAATTCCTTCGCGAGTCTCTTCCCTTTGATTTGCAAACGAGTCACCCCTCGTTTTTCACGAGAGAGAGAGAGAGAGAGAGAGAGAGAGACACGTTTTTAACAAATTAATCGATTGTCCGTTCGTTTTCGTCATTGTCAAACATATAAAAAGTATTCGCCAAGTCCTGGATCGCTTGTTTTGCTCGGAAAATACGCATCGGTCGACACGGAACGTTGGAAATAAAAGTAATGGTTTTTAGAGAGCTATTTAATTCCGTAAAAATTAGTTCGCTTTCGCTTCCTTCCTGAGATGAAAGGAGCGGCAGCTTTTTAGTAGAACCCCCTTTTTTATTACATATTATTATAATAAATTTAAAATAAGAAACTTTTGGAACAGGATATATACGCCTTTACGCAATTCAGAAGTTCCAGTTCAGTATTCCAGTTCAGAATAGAAATAAAATTACAAAAAAATATTTAATTTACACCACGAAACCTCAGAACGTCGATAAATAATTTGAGTCACAGATTAAATTGAGAAGAGAATTCTTATATCGAAAGAGACTTACAGAGCTCCAGTAAATAGTTCCTACGACAGATTGGTCCATTGACAGGCTGTACAGGGGGCACATTTTGAACATTTACTACAATAATACAAATTCCGATCGTTAGGGCCGAAAGGATTCACGTGAATCAAGCACACCGCAGACCCGGTGGCTAACAAATTCCAACGTTTAGAATTTTCGATAAATGCATGAATCGGAAAAAATATTTTAGCCAAAGGTTTCTTATATGGAAAATTAGGGTTAAAATATGTGATAAAAAAGGGAGTTCCTATTTGAAGTTTTAAAGTTACCCTTCCTTTGGAAAAGGTAGTACAATTATTCGCGTTAGGTAGGTACCGTAATCGCGTTGCCGTTGAAATGAAGCTACATCTAGATAATCAACGTAATGTTCTCCTCGGGTTCCATATCGTGAAATATTGACTTTAGTATCACTCCAACAATGGTCGATATGTTGAGAAAGTGACCTACTATCCGAATCAATGAAATTCATTTTATGATTTACAATTCAATAATTAAATCCTTCGTTTAGGCAATCATTTGATTTCCACCGATCGGATATATGTAATTGTAGAACCGAGTTTAGTCCACTTGTGAAATACATGCAACAAAGTTTCGGATGATAGACGCAATCAAAACCAACGCCAATTCCTAATGAAACAAATTATTGATGAATTCAAACGTCAGTTATTGGAGTGTCTGCAGTCATAGATATAATGCATGGAAACAAATTAAAAAATCATTTAAATCGGTGAAGTACGCTCGTCAGAAATCATAACAACTCCTAAAAACTCATTGATCTGACTGAACTATGACTCGAGAAACAAACCTATGAAAATGGAGCAAGTTGTCTCACACGTCGGGGAAAGTTGTCCCGTCAATGAGATCTGGGACAACTTGCCTCATCCTCATTTTTTCCCCATCCAAATCATGATGCATGATGCATACATCAGGATTTTTGTCAAAAATTGATGCATCTCGAATTTGCCCGATCAAATACTCGTTCGAAAGAGGAAAGTCTCTTCTTTACGAATATGCAAGTCGCGTTTCGATAGGATGGCTGGTTCGAAAGATATAGCAGTTTAAAGCTTGCAAAAGACCCATACTTCGACACTTAAAAAATTAATTTCTCATCATTGCTTAACGATATCGAAAAACGGACAACGGGACGGTATTCTGCATGCTTTCTTCTTTCCAAATCTTGATGCATACATCAGGATTTTTGTCAAAAATCGATGCATCTCGAATTTGCCCGATCAAATACTCGTTCGAAAGAGACAAGTCTTCTCTTTACGAAAATGCAAGTCGCGTTTCGATAGGATAGCTGGTTCGAAAGATACAGCAGTTTTAAGCTCGAAAATGACCCATACTCCGACACTTAAAAGATTAATTTCTCATAAATGCTTAACGATATCGAAAAACGGACAACGGAACATTATTCTGCGTGCTTTTATCTTTAAAATGAGCCATTAAACATTGAAATCGGCGGTGGTGACCATTTTGGCAAAAATCATGATGCATAGGTCAGGATTTTTGTCAAAAATCGAAGTATCTCGAATTTGCCCGATCAAATACTTGTTCGAAAGGGGAAAGTCTCTTCTTTACGAATATGGCAGTGCGGCTTCGATAGGATGACTGGTTAAAAAGTTACAGCAATTTTTCTCTTGAAAACGACCCATATCCGACACTTAAAAAATTTATTTTTCAACACTCCGCAACGATATCGAAAAACGGACAACGGGACAGTATTCTGCATGCCTTTTTCTTTAAAATGGGCCATTAAACATTGAAATCGGCGATGTTGACCATTTTGGCAAAAATCATGATGCATACATCAGGATTTTTCCTTGGAAACCTTGGAAAACTTGCCCCATGGCATGAGACAACTTACCCCGCAGCGGGGCAAGTTGGGCCGAGCGGCAATTATATGTGTAGAAAAAAGTTGTTCAGAATATTGACCTTGACAACATATTTCAATATCATCGAAATCGGTAAAGTCGTTAGCTTTGTAAATAATTACCCATACATAGGTATAGGTACGTGCATTTAAATAACTAAATTAATGTTAATAAATAACAATATCTAATGTGGTCGTGAGATTAATTAAACGTTCGAAAAAACTAAGCGACAACGAGAGTGGTGGGGCATGTAATGTCAAAAAATTACAGGCGGACACGTTCATTAAAATTAAAATTCACGAGAGCTCTTTTTCTTCTTGTATAAAGCACCGTTGGTTCGTCGACACGGTGACCCATATAAATCCGTAGAAAAGAGAGAGAAAGGGAAGAAAAAAATATTCGCGGGAGAACGGACGAGCGACGTAAGTTGAAAGAGAAGAATAGAATCGGTGCTGCTTCGTTTCTCTTTGAAGCGGAGCTCTCCCGTCTTCGCCAGGCGCGCTCGCGCGCGTACTAGGACGTTTCTTCTTCTCTACGAGCGAAACTCGCCTACATAAATTCTCGGAGGTGGCCTCGAAGAGAGCGAGCAAAAAAGTCACGAGACTTTAGGATAGGTCAGTTCGGTCTTTCGGAATTAAAGCTGATAGGTGAAGAGGATCATTCCCTTTATTTTTTATTTTTTTTCTTGCGTAGGATGATCATAGCACTTTTTTTTGGAGCCTCGCTTTATATTGGATAATTAATCTTTCGATCAATTTTAAAATAATCTTAGAAAATGATGAGATAGTAATTTTTTTTTTTTTAATTTCAAAATATTACGAGTGATCGATTAATCGTCCGTGCTAATTTTCTCTACTATTCAATCGAATCGCGTTTATAGTAAATATGAAAAATAATAATTAGGTTTCACATCACTAAATGTTAACAATTTTTACGGTCGTTGACTAGTAAATGTATATAAAATCTATATAATTTCATCACTTTTTTCTCTGATAGTTTTTTTATCTTAGTTTTTGGTTCAATGGATTTTCAAAATAAGAATATAGACACGCACAGATTTAATCACCTATAACATATTATGAATATTGTACCATTGCGTAAATAGGTATATTTGTTCCGAATCACGAGACCTTATTTGCGTAATAATCATATAACGAGCGAAATAAGCCAAAAATTACGTGTCACGTAATCAGAATTACGTGTCAACCTATTACAAATGAATGACAGGAGAGCAAAGATTTGTGATTTCTCGATATCCAGTATCCATTTATCTCGCAAAACCCGTGTGGGAGTGGTACGGTAACCAATGGAGGGGGGAGGGCTGCACAGGGGGATGTTCGTGTTGTTCGGTGATGAAGAGGCCGGGAAGGGGTTCATTAAGTTCGCGGTAATGGCGGTCGATAAACCCACTCGGCCATTCGGTCGAACATCTGTTTAGAATCGTACGCGGCAGAGTAAAGCGTACCAAACCGGACTTTCCTCCACCTCCTTTACCCTCTTCGCCCGATTACAATGCCATATGCGTTATCCGATTATATTGCGATGGTAATTGAAGCTAAAACCAACGGAAATCAAGCTCATCCCTTACGAACTTTGCTTTAAGTGAATAAAACCGAATGAATGGCCCGAGAGATTTGCTGACATGTATTTCCTATTTCTATCTTTAAAGAGGATGAAACAATTTTTACACGATCTAGACGCCAGAGATAATAAGCTTGTAAGCTGATAATTACATTTCGATTAAAATGAAATGCATTTAAATGCATAGGGTGGTGCAATAAAAGTTGGTACCAATGAATAACTTTAAAACCATCACTTTTATATCCCCTAAGCAATTTCATCACCTACAAAAGAAATGATAAGATTATGGAATAATCACTTTAATACTAAACAATTTTTATTTGGCAACTTGTTCTATCATTTCTTGGCTCTAAAGGTATTCAAGGTTCTAATTTTTAATGAATTGCCTTGTATGAATGAAAGACGATATAATTAGGTATAAACGATCGTTCTGAATAAAAATTGTTTTATTTTTGCAGAAGCACGAAGGTCAGCTGACTAACCCTACGCAGGGGTATATGCCCTGGCGAGGACGTCGAAGCTATCGCGACTGTTCGATCGGGACGAGAAAAGGAACTCTTCGAGACGGAAGGACGTTCGCAATCACCCGCATCCGGTACGGGAGACCTTAAATTCCTTGTCGATGATATCTATCGAAATGTTAAGGAATAACGATCGATCGTGAAATATCGAGGCTGCGTCACGAATCAAATCAGCGTCGATATTGCGAAAGTATCAATGGAATTATGGAATTGTCGTAAGAGAGAAAGAGAACAATAAAATTGAAACTCGAAAAGGAATCTTAAATCGTGAATTTCCAAGAAATACGAACTGTTTCGAACGATGAAAAAAGTGATAATTCGCATGATTTCTTAATTATTTGAAAATCAGTGTCACGTGGTCACACTTATTTGTTCGAACCGTTAAGAAAAATGGTAATAAAAAAGACTATTTTTAAAAAATATACTATGTCGTATTCGTGTACGCTTTAAATTATACTGGAACAATACCCTAAGTAATTATATTTAATAAGTAGATATGCCGGGTGAGTCAATAATAATTACTGTCATTGAAAATAACTTTTCATTTGTCATTTATTGAGTAAAACTTATCGAGCTCGCTGTTAATTATAGACTTTCCCGATGTACACCTATCAAAGAAAATAAAAAGTCGATTTGTCAGTCACTCTTAATTAATTACTCATTATTCCAATAAACTCACGTCGATCACCGTACCACGCTATAAAGCTTCATGCTTCTGAAACGAATGCACGAAGTGAATGCTTTTGAATTTCCATCGAGTTCACGGAACGGAAATGGCGTATTCAGAATTGTCACGCGTGGTAACCTTCCAGAGGAAGAAGCGTATAGTTTTGCGTTGACTGAATGAACGGACTTTCGTTTCCGAATCTACTTATTACATGACAAAAGAGGTAAGATTATTTGTACGAAGAGAGCCGAGAGAACGAGAAATATGAGAAGAACTTTAATATTGCGTTCAGACATTGGAATAAAAGAAGATAAAAACAAAGAACATTATAATTATAAAATAAAAGAAGAAATACAAAAAAGGAGGAACTTGGTTATATCTAGTAACAAAAAGCAATACTTGAACGTTAAACAAAGCGGTATAAAAGTAACAAGCAATAAATTCAAAATAGAAATGCTATTCAATGTTAGACGGAGAAAAGGAAGGAAAGAGCGAATCGAAGGTTGATTAAGTCTTTTCCTTCTTCTTCTCCTCGGTCTATTCTCAGTGGTCGGACGCGGCCGGTCGATATTCCGCAGGGCCATTCGGACAAACGTACGCCTTAATCATGCCGTGAAGCACTCGCGGTAGAAGTTTCGCATTAAAAGTAATTAAATCTTAAAATAACTTGTCACTCTGTATCCGCTAGGAGTTTTAACGCGATATTCTGCCAACGGCAGGACTTGCCACGCAACCGCCATTTTTATTCCTACGAATTTCTCTTCGTTTTTTATACCTTCTTCTTCTTCCTCTTCTCAATTTTTGAGGTTACCGTACGTGCGCATGTACTTCAAGTGCATGTATTTTAATGTTTCCGTGAAAAATGAGAAGAGAGAACGGCAAGATGGCTAAAAAAAAAGAAGAAGAAGAAGAAGAAAGATCTTTATCAACCGTGAGGTTAAAAAAGAAATGGAGCAAGTCTAATGTATGTGGCGTGCCTTAACGAGTATTTTCCTTAATTCTCCGTCTGCCTGCTGTTTTCTATCTCTTTTCAGACATTCTCTTACCCTTTTCGCCCCCATCTTCGCGATTATCGTCGAATTTAATATCAAGATGGCGGTCGTAACGGTTCCGACTAGACAATTAGCGCTTAGCTTTACTTAATGAAATTCTCCGGCCTAGACCGTGTGCGAATTAAAGTCTATATACATTTATATATGTATATAATGTATATAAACATTTGTAGGTGTATATGTGGACAGATATAACCGTGTTCTTCGCACGTATCTACAGTTAAATAGCACACACGCGTGCACGTGTGTATATACTTGAACGTTTGGCGAGGAAAGGAAGCAGATTTGAGATAAGAACGAGAATATTACAAGTTTTAATGCAGATGGTGTTCGATATTTCGAGGGAGTTATCGTCCATTGATTTGCATTGCCGATTTCAGAATGTATATAAACGTTTATCTATATGGGTGTGTGCATTCGGCCAGAATTATGTACAAATGAACGTACGTTGGAGAGTTTCGATATCTCGACTTCTATCTACCTCCCTCCCTCCCTCTCTCTCTCTCTCTCTCTCTCTCTCTCTCTCTTTTCCACGAACACATTACATATACATGATTCGTGAGAACTCTTGATGCTAGAGTTAACGTGTATAAATACGCGTATGTTCTCACTGCGAGGGATTATAATAAAAAGTAAAAAAAACAGAGATTCGGTCAAAAATGTCCAACTGAAATTTGCTAGTGATATATGACGAATATTTTATTTTGTTGAACGTATCAATATATGTATATATGTAGGTATCAAAAAAGGAGTAAAAAGAAATGGAATTTGTCAAAAATTGTCTCGACAATTGTCTCGGCTTTTTTCAAAATTCTCGTATAAATTATAATGCATTTCAATCGTTAGGAAAACCAATTATGAATTGGTTGTTTGATTTATTAATATTTAATTAAGAATGTAGATTCGATTAAATATTGATAATTTCTGATTTTGATCGACATTTTGTAATGAAAATTGCATTAGTTCCTTTAATAATTTTGTATACCTATTGCTTACTACTGATATTATAAATATAATATCAATTATTTTATTAACCAAAGTGACAAAAGTAAAACAGAAGGAAGGTAAAATACAGGGACGAAGCAGGTCGTACCGAAGACAAAATTTTGGATAAAGAGAAACGCGAGAGGGTCGAGGTCGGTGGTCGAAGTTTGGAAGATCTCCAGTGCACTTCGCAGATGGAAGGAAGGAAGTCGAAGAAGTGGACGCGGAATACTCGAAAGAGGTAGAAGATGGACCAAAGGTATGGTCCGGCATTCGGAAGCCATATCGGCTGCCGTGACTCGAATGGAAGTCCGGCCTCGAATTTTCGAGCTGGACGTGAGAATTAGGCTTCCGGTAGGGGGTTTGCGACGTGGTCGCCGAGCTCGTTCAACATTCCACCCCTTTCTATTTCTACTCTCTCCCTCTCTCTCCCCCCTTCCTGTTCGAACTGTACCTAACCTCGCAAAGGATTACGAACCTTCTGCTTTCGACGAGACCGGGAAAATATTTTACTCCTTCCGGTTCGGTGCCTCCCCCCTTTTACTTTGATCTACTCTCGTAATAGGATGTAAGTACACGATTACCTACGATCCTTCTTGCAAGTTTTATTATAATTATCATTTCTTTTGAGAAAGAGATAGATTTCATTTGAAAATTAAATGGAACTTTTAATGAAGCGTCCGATAAAATTTAATCTGCCTTCAAATTTTCATCCGAAACGAGTATACATAAAATAATGATACTTTTCAGAAGTACAGATTCATTTTTTCGACAAATCACGGGACGATGAATGTTGTTCTTCTTTTTGAAGGAAAGAAAAAAAAGTAGAAGAAAAAAATGACAGTTTCGTTTTCGTGCCAGCGTTTAAAGTGATACTGGAGACGGAGAGGGGGAGAAGTAGGCGTATATGCTACGAAGAGAACGTCGATCCCTTTGTCGGTAAAATAGGACTCAATTTTATGGATCATATGCGATACGGAAAGGCAGAGAGGTAGAGGGTAACTGAACTAGAGTGCGAGAGAAAGAGGGGATGGGGAGGGCAAAGAGAGAGAGAGAGAGAGAGGGAGAATAGTACGTAACACAGAAAAGCATGCGGACATCAACGGCAGAAGGCTGCAAGGCCTGCCGTTGACACGGCACGTCCATATTTTCCGATATGATATTCGATTATTTCGATATTCCTGTCGACAAAAGTGTTTATTCTATTACCTACGATATTACGTTCGGAGATCGCCTATCGCAAAGCCAACTTTCTTTATAAGCTTCACCTATTTTTCATCATTCTCCAGCCGTAAACGCACAACCAGTCAGCCCCTCGTATGTCGTGTCACAAAAACGAGAAGAAGAGTGAGGCGGAAAATGAATTTCGCTGGAGAAATAAATAACGGGAAATGTAATAACGTTCGTAATACGACAATTTGACGTTACTCAGAAAATTAATTTCCCACCGCGAAAAGTCTACGTCTCGTTAATCGCTACATAAAAATCACGCTCCGACCGTATCTGCTGAATAAAACAAACACAAAAAAGAGAGAGAGAGAGAGAGAGAGAGTTAAAGAGGAAAAGGGTGAGACGGTTCAATGTTTCTGTAGTTTTATCAACGTGGCCTGGAAACAGAGTGAAATTTGTTTGATATCGATAGGGACATTATTCTGCTCGAGCTATTTCCGATCGCCAAAAGAAGATATAGGAGTAAGAGAGAGAAAGATAGGAAGGGAGGGAGTGAACCGTTCGAGTTCGTCGAGCAAAACTCGATATATAACACTGGTTGTCCTTTCACGGCAGCTTGTTCCGCACGCCGGAAGTTGCTTTTCATTTTGATGCAAATATATGCTCCGCGCTTGAAAATCGAGGAAAAACGAGGCTGTTCAAACATTTAAAAGCACCAAACTGGACGTTGGACTGCGAGGGGGTAGTTTTCATTATATATATATATATATGTATATCGTGTACGATATTCACATCGATGCACAGCAACATAAAATTAAAATCATAAGGACACGGTACCCCGTAATAGTCAAAACGGAATTGTCACGGTTGTAAAAAAACGAGAAGATTTTTCTCGATTAATTATGTACAACAATTATTTAAGAATGTTGTCTATTACATTGAAATTTGGCATTAAAACATACTAGAATTACAGTAACTTCCATTTCGGTTATATCTACAATTCTTTGAAACAATGAAAAACTGACGATAACATTTGTTTCCATTATATACCTATGCTTCAACGTAAAAAACATAAATTAGAACGTGAAAATCTCTTAAAAGTACCGACAACTTCGCAAGCTAAATTTTTCTACGCGTTTTTCCGCTCGTTGCATAAAGATCCTAATCCTTTTCCATCGCGCGGCTTAAAAATCCTTGCTAGGTATGTTTTTTTTTTCGCGTCTCTAAGACAGAACATGGAACACGAGCAAAAAAAACGAAAGAAAAGAGGGGTAGAGAAGGAGAAAGAATAACAAAAGTTTTTATTTCGTCTCGGCCGGCAATAAACGACGGACGACGGGATTCGTAATGAACTATGGCGATTAAAATGCGCGGCCATGCCGTTTCGTTGAAGTAAAGTTGCGATTTTACGGCGACTTTAATGCTCCGTCGACCGTGCGCATGCGCGGCAGTGGTTGTCGTTCGTTCGACTCGCAAGCTTTTTTTTTTATAAATTTATACCGTGCACGTTTTTCGGAGGGGTCGAAACTTTCGTCCTTCGACAATTCAATTACTAAGAGAGGGGTGAGGTGAGAGAGGTAGGGGTGGAGCAGAAAAATTATTCGCCTGCCTCGCGGGAAATTTATGTTTTTTCGCTACGCACGATCGGATCGTTATCGATTATGCGAGATGCGATATGAAATCATAAGACTGTTACTCGTTCTTCGCACGAATACGATTTATCTGCTCGTCGTGGCGCGAATGACATTTTTAATGGTTCGAAAACGGGGCTGGAATTTTTTTTCTTAACGTGTCACTCACGTTGGATTACCAATGTTCGTTACCTAAGAGTCGTGGGAACAAAGATAATGAAATTTATTTGTATAATTTTTGCAAAACTAAATGAGTTTTGCAAATCTAATACTTAAATATAGCGGGTGGCCTATTTTGATAATTCTTCGTATGTAATTTCTAATGTACGTACTACCTAATTTGGGGTACTTGAACGTGTTTTCTACATTTCTTCACAAATTCCAAAAAACTTCGTTCATTTGCCAAAAAAAAGTGAACAGATGTTAATATAATGCAGCAAACGTTTTTTACATATCTGTATTTTCGATTCGAGAACAAAACTAACGATCTCTTGAAAAGAAAGAACGTGTTAAATACAATCACCCAGAAACTATCACTTTAAAATCTAACACAGCATATAAAACTTGTTCTAAAACTTTGATATAGGAAATTATCGGCTCGTAATCGTTGAAATTGACACCCGCGAGTTTCCTTAATATCTTTTCCTATATTTTCTTACTGGGTTGGGTCTGGGTTGGGTTCCAGCGAACCCTTCTCGCTATCCTCGGTATCACTTCCTCTCTCTCTCTCTCTCTCTCTCTCTCGTTCACTCTGGCAACGAGAACTCGTTCATCGGATTATTCGACGAGTTTTTAACGACATTCGACACCGCGCCAGAAATGAAGTCGCCAAGTTTTCTGGTTAGGGCGCGAGAGAATTAGATTCCCGATGGAATAAAGTCGTAGTTGTACGAAGCTCACGGCTAACGCCAGTGCCGCGAAGAACGAGAGGAAGAGAAAATTTTAGTTTTAGTTTTCTTCGCGGATCTCTATCGTGGAATTAGGTTCGGTGTGGCAGCCTTGAAACCCAGTAAACTTAATGGAGTATCTCTACTGGCTAAAGGTCCGATGATAAGAACGGGATATTGGAATGTCGAAAGAGGATACACACCACTTTTCTTTTCACCGACGGTTTTTCGATATCGCGAAGATACGATAGGGAAGGCAGAAGAGAAGAGACCTAAAGTGGAGTCCTTTCGAGCGATTATTCGAAGAGTTCTTAGCGACATCCGAGCCAACGTTGCGATACACGATACTTTGCTTCCTAACGTAAGGAGATATACATATGTATATATTCCTGTACATGCTATATATAATCTACAGGGTGACTTGTTAACTTCGTTAAAACGAAAACTTCACTAAACTTCTATCGTTAGGAGACACGGGAGAGAATTTTTTTAATTTTTTAGCAGAGATTTTTTTTCATCTCGATCTTAACGTATTTATTCTGCAACTTGGATACGTTCGAAGTGTTTCTGGTTAAGAGGATAGTTGATTTTAAGACGAAAGTGAGCGAGAGAAATTTGGAAGAAACGTGGAATATGAAATTAGCATTGATTTAATTAAAAAGATTACATGCCGTTAATGTTTTACATAAAAATCGATAAGAATTCTAGATATTTGTAAAATATGTTTTTTAAATAATAACTCTGCCACCGATAAGTCAGTTTGGCACCGACATCGACGAATATCGCGTTTAGAGGTAACTTTACGATCCTCGCGTGTATATCACGTATATTACGGTATTAATAAATTTAGAAATATCAAGCCCGCGTGTACGCGCGATAGAAAAAGTAAAAATAGGAATACGCTTTGAAAGTTGCGAATTTTAATAAACCAAAACGGTGAAACGCATCAAAGTTAGATAAAGATGAAGAAAAAGCATGTCCAAACTATAAAACTTGATATTGTACAATCTTCGACATACTATACATAACCTACAAGATACACGCAGACTCCAATGCAGATATCTCTATTTCGAATACGGATGAAAGACCAATCCGGGAAAGGATATCTTCGTATCGTTTTTAGAAACATAAAACAAAAAGTGACCGAGGAACTCTCTTCTCTTATCCTTTCTCATCCCCCTATCCTTTTTTAATTTACCCTCACGGGTTACAATAACGAGGAGATAAAGGAAGACAGGAGATGAATTGGAGGGATCGCCCGAAGGCCGGTAGAGTCCGTTGTCCATCGGGGGAAAGAAAAGCTGATTATCGATGTCCGTGACTGAAATGCGAAAGGATCCGCGAGGAATAAAGCGATTAACCGCGGATAAAGTCAAAGGTGTGCGAGAGAGATAGAGAGAAAGAAGGAGAATGAGAGAGAGAGAGAGAGAAAGAAGGAAAAAGGATTCGTTTAACGTTGGATTTAATCGAAGGACACGGTTGCTCGTTCACGATCGTGGCTTCTTTCTCCGGAAAAATCCACCGACGCGTGACCGTGCATCCATCTCTTTTACTCTCTCTCTCTCTCTCTCTCTCTCTCTCTCTCTCTCTCTCTCTCTCTTTCGCATTTAGCAAGGACGCCAGGAAGAGAGTAAGAGAAAGAGATGGATATATAAACGAGGAGATAAATCACGCGCTCGCGCCGCTTTTCTTCTCCTTCCGTCGTTCAACCCTTCCAAGTCATCTTCCTCCGGGTACTCCCACTCCACTTCCACGTCGTCGTAATTCCCGGCATGACGACGCTTTTCCATGACGTGCCATTATTAAGACGCCTTCGGCCCGGAGGCCGCGAGATGGAAAGAGATAGATAGAAGTAGAGCCGAGGAAGAAGGGTGAAAAGTCACCCCCTTTCAACCTCACCCTGCCCCACCCGCCGTAGGTACATCCACACCAGCCGGTACCTACCTACCAACACAACCACGATCGCCGCCACGTCGTTGTCATCGTGGTCGCAGGCTTCCCGTGCCGTGGCAACATCGATCCTCGAAAAGATGTTATCGATACGCGTTAATCTTCCCCTCGCGTGGACTCACCTTGATCGTGAATTGCCTGCAGAGCGGCTTGTAGGCGTTCGTGCCGCAAACGAGGAACCTAGTCGGGCCCTGCCTACCGAAGACTCGCACGTAATTCTGACACTCGTCGTCGCTACGTCCTTTCAGGTAACAGAGTTCTCTGTGTGCCCCGCTGCTGAACCATTGGAACCTCTGAAACGAGACAATTTTTTATGTGGTTAGAAGTGCTCCATAATGTGGGTACCTATTACGTATCGGGGTTGTGTTTATTCGTAGAGAGTAAATGTTAGGTAAGGATAGTGGGGAACTACAAATGTTATATTATTTAAAGAATATTTATATTGGTATTTAATGTTTTTAAATGTAACATTTTTCTCCGTGATTTTAAATTTGCGAAATCTTAAATTATATCATTCTTGTCCATTTCGTTAGCAATTTCGACTACTATTGCTCAAAGAGATAAATTATAAAATCGTTTTTCTTCAGTAGACTTTTTTCCTTTCGATATTTTTACACTATTCAGATTTCTTTAATCCTTTTTAGTGGTGAAATTTCTAAAAATTCAATAGACGCAAAAAGTATGTTTCTAAAATTATGGATAATTCTAGTAAAATTTTAAAAATAATAAATGCAAATATTTTTGGACCATTTTCGACTTTGGGCCTCTCCTCCGCGTTGCGGGGTCTTGCGGTATCGTAGCTTCGTCCCGGATTAAGGATAATTACCACGCATTTAGCTGTGACCTATCGGGTACCTAACGATGGATCTGATTCGATAATTGTGAAATGAGAAAATGTCGCCAGTGGATTAAATCTTTTTATAAGTAGTGCGATATTTTGGTTTCAGTTCAATTGATTTTAGTTCAATTGATTTAATTTGACGATGAGGTTTATGAAGTATTCCAAAATTTCATTCGACATCAATAGTCTTAAGGAATTACTAATTCAATTGATAGTCATTTTTGATATAGATTTACTATATTAATGTTTGAATGAAATAACCAATATTCTGGGATCATATTACGGAATTATGCGTTACATCGCACGAATGGTCCTCTTTAAAACTCTATTACATATTACCAGAAGAGAATTACCCTAATAGGTCTTTAGCATATATTCAAATATGTATTATTGAAATTCTAAATAAAGCAAATTCACGTCTAATAAATATTCTCTTTACCAATTAGATTAAAAGAAGTAGAGAAATTAAAAGTAAGCCATTCTACGATCTCAACGTTTGACGAATTAATTACCAAGCAAAAATTTGTACGGTATCCTTTAATGATGAAAACAAAAAAGCGCATCGCGAAGGAGGGAACTTCGGGGAAGAAAAAGAAAAGCCAAGAGAACAAACTATATATACCTACTACAGAGTAAAATTAATACGTTATTCGGGTATAATTAACCCGCACACGTTGTTACCTTTAAAAGCCGAGTTATAATTACAGGCAGTGCCGGGCGTTATTATCGTCGGAATTTTCTCGTTCGCGCATTCAAATTTCACATTTCGCGAGTATATCGGTAAATACTATTATCTTCTTCGTGCGTTCTTTCTTCTTTTTCTTTTATAAACATTTACGCAAAGTCCATTTCATGAAAAAATTTTAGTAATAAAATCGGTTAGAGCTTTGTACTTTTCGTTAATTTCATGTACGAGGTGCCTTATAATCGTGATAAATAATGAGCCGGTGAACCTCGCCAAAGTCTCGTAGATATACGTTAATGCGATTTTGTAATGCAGAATCACCTTTCAAATAGAAAGTGGCCCTGGAAAGATTGAAATTCGTGGCTCGTTATGACAAAAGTAGATACGTGTATGTGCCATATTTTATGAATAATAATTGTCGATCGGTTAATTCGTTTCTTTTTCACTTGACCGAATTTTAAATAAGAGAGATATCGTTACAAATTGAATTCAAGGAACAATTCAAATTCTCTCCGGCGAAGTACAGTTTTTCCCTTATTTTATCATTTTCCCACGTTCACGTCATCCTTTCTAGTTATCTATCCTAGAGGTCTACCTAGGAGCGATCGTTATTCGTTCTCCATCGAGGTTTAGAACGAAGCTATCATTTTTCCGGTATACAATACCGGATAACGATAGCGAGTGCATCTTCGACGGAAATGCGTGTTTTCCTCCACAAACAAGAGAACGTGTATATGAGAGAAAAAGATAGAAAGAGAGAAACTCGGCACGCCATTAGCCAGGGTGTGCTTCGATCGCATGAAAAAGAAAGAAAGAGAGAGAGAGAGAAAGAACGTATTTTTCTTGTACATAAAAGCTACGACTTACGTTCACGGCTCGTATTTTTCTCTCGACGACGACCCGCCGCCGACTCGTCGTTAATTTTATTAATACCGGACTTGGCAAAGACACATTCTACCTATTTCATTTTCATCGCGCGTCTGCTATACCGTGCGCAAGCCCAACCCACCTTACGAATCGATTTAATCAATTTAATCGATCTGTCGCACGCTTTCTATCAATTTTTCTTCTTTTTCCCCTCGATCGAAGCCATTGTTATTGTGATATTGCCAGGTAGGTATAAGTTCTAGATAATTCGATACGGGAATTTGTCGACTTTTTAAAATCGACTTGGCCGTAACACGCTCCGTACAATCGAGTGACTCATAAAGGAAAAGTTTCTCGATCGATCTCGACGGAAAGCAAAGGGAGCGAGTGAGCCTGAATTACCTTAATTCCAGGTCGTCCGGAGGCTGTGCGTAAGCCTTTTTTATTTCGTACACATGCACGGGACAGAAAAATTCCGTCTGGATCATGAGAGAAAAAGAGAGAAGATCAGAATTCTGGGTTACCTTGTATCGTAAAACGCGTGTTGGCCCTCGGAAGGCAACAACAACGTCGAAAGGTAAAAAGAGAGAGAGAGAGAGAGAGGAAGGGGAGAAAGATACAAGGGGAACGTTAAACGACAAGAAGAAAAGGAGAATGGAAGTTACGACAGAAGCTGCGCGCGGGCGAACGAGCAGCAAGTAGAAATCCTTGAACAAGCTCTCTGGTCCAACTCCACCTCCTCTTGCTTTTCCCCTTCCCTACTGTGCCCGATTCGCCCTTCGCCGAGCATTATATGCCAGTGCACCGTGTACAATAATACCTTACCACTATCTACACGTGCACACATGCGTACTCTCTTTGGCTCTCTCTCTCTCTCTCTCTCTTGTTCCGTACTTTTCGTCAATTTTTAAGATCTCGATAAGTACTGGATCGGTTCAGTGTCAGTGACATCGGTGATGCAGTGACCGATACTAAAACGTTAAATACCGAAGCGAATCGTGCTAGGATATGGGTAATGAAATGTACTAGTCTTTATATAAAACAAGTCTTTTTAATGTTACTCTTTCTTTATAAGAACTCGAAACAGAAACGACTTTAGGCTAGTACGATCGCTGGAGGAATGAAAGAAGTATAAAGGACTGCGAGCAGCGTCCAAACCTAAAGCATAATATAAACAAAGATTAGAGGACCCTCGTTCGACTACGAGGTATTCGGTCTTACGTATACATTATAAGAAATGCTAGATTGAGTTTTAAACATAAATAAAACTACGTTTAATATCTAAGGAGGTCAACGTACAACCCAAAAAAATCGAAAATGTGTGCGTGCGTTGATCTAATTCAAAGAAACGATATTTGTCGTAACCGACACCGGTGATATTTTACTACAGAACCGAAACGGTACTGTTACGTGTAAGGACTTTGTCATTGATTGACTCCTCATCCCGCAATTCCTTTATAATTGACGATAATTTTGTGGTGGTTGATCCGACAGATCGAGTAAAGATGCTATGGGATGTGATAAAAGCTGGATGGGCTAAGCGCGAACGTTGTCGGAATGTGTGTGTGAGAAGTTAGTCGAATGTTTTTATGCGATCCCTTAAAATTTTGAAGAAGTTCGTGCCAGTTCGTCCGATAGACTTATGCTCGAAGAGAAGTTGGTGCACGCCTTACGACGAAGGAATAATGGATGAGGAATAAAATTTTATTCGTGACCAAGGAATGGGTCGTTATTCGAGCGAGCTCTTATTCGTATACCGCGAATCCGGTCTGTGTGTGCGAGCGCGTGTATGTTGGTCGGTAGAATGAAATCTTGTTCGTAGTATCGTTTTGTCAAGGTGCGAATAATCCTTAGTCCTTAGAAAGAACTTTTGAAATCCGAGCAAATTCGTGTACTACGAATAATTTTTTAACGGAAGACTACATTATTTTAAAGATTCATTATAGCTGGTAAATAATAATGAGTAGTATGAATAATTAATGATACATGTGTTTATCGTATAATAAATAAAACGAATGAACTTTTCAACTTAATAAAAAATTATCGTCTGGACACCGAATCATTTTCAGAAGTGAATACACTAAAGGAAAAAAAAAATCTTTCTTTTATCCAAGCATTACCAGCAACCTAACCGAAAAAGGTATACTTTTGGTACCTCTCCAACGATAGTGAAAGACTGGAGAAGAAAAGGAAAATTGTTCGTTCGAGTTTATCCATTAAGGCGAGGAGAATGCCGGCCATTTTTCATCTTGGCTAATCTGTATCGTCGAGGTTAGAAAAATGTTGCCATGAGAGAGAAAGAGAGAGGAGAGCGCATCAACGTCTTTGGCCTGCCGCGTTACCTTAAACGCTCCTTCGAGATTCCCTATCGAGAGGACGACGAAAAATCGTCGAGCCAGCGACGAGTGAGTTACGCCGATGAAAAAGGATTAGGAAGATGCATTTCGTTAAAGGGATAAGGATCGAGAGACACGAAGCTTTCGTTTCCTTTTACTCCCAACGTCGTTATTTCCTGTGTATCGTTTTATCGGTTTACGCTACTTCCTTTCTGAGAATCTTTTATCAAACGATTTGAGAATCGTGTATCATATTTTTATCTGCTCGATAGACTGGCGTTGTGTCCTACTGCTGGAATTCGATATAGGATCGTATCAAAGGGAAACGTTACGCTCGAAGCTAATACACTATCTGTGTGTTTCAAAGCGAGAAACAAGGAGAGAGAGAAAGAGGGAGAGAGGAAGATAGATAGGTATATACGGTAAAAGAGCGTCCGTGTGCGAGAGAGAAAGAAGATCATTTGTAAACGCTGATCATTGCAACGGCAGAGGCTGAAGCAATTAAGGCGCCAAACGCATATCCCTCTGAAGCGTGATTTAGGCAGATTAGGTACGTGTATGTGTGTACGTGAAAGAGAGAGAGGGGTAGATACGTGTATTTCTGCTTTTTGTCCTAATTAGAATACGTCCTCGTGGTCGAACCGCCAAACGGAGCCGTTCGCTTTTACGAATTCACATAGAACAAGTTAGAGTGGGAGGGAGGAGTACTGAAAACGGAATAGAACGATGCAACGAGAGAGGGTAAGGGGGGGGGGAGAGAAGAGAGAGAGAGAGAGAGAGATAGAGGGTATCGACCGAGGGAAAACTTTCGCCCACAAAATCGTACTGCATATTCATCGAGTAATACGATTTTGGAGTTTCTAGACCCCCTAGCTGCAGATGGTTTTACGCTCTAATCCGTATAGATAAATTCGCTTAGCGGACATTACTCGCCACGATGCTTCCTTCCTTCCTTCTCTTTCTTTCTTTCCTTTCTTCGAATTTTCCAACTTGTCAGCTGACACTGTTCTCACGTGCATGGAAGTTATATATTTCATTGCTTTAATAATGAATTCGCTGACGTGAGCCTGAAAATTTGTCAAGAATGAAGTTTGTGTCCCTCGTTACCGTTAACGCATCCGTTTGAGCTTTTGTTTTCATTTATAAGTTTTAAAAATACAATTATATGTATAAGACCTTAACCCCTTGCCGTATTATTTATCTAGATAAAATCTGGGCCAAAATGATCGAAGGGGACTCTCTCGAAACGAGTCAGAATAGAATAAAGGGACATCTAAAAAATAATAGGATACAAATCAAATCTTTAAAAATTTATTTCGTGTCGCACCGATTTGCGTTACGGTAACGCGGGACTATTTTTGAAAAACTTTCGGGGAAAATGTCATAAAATTCTTTTTCCTATAAAGTAGTCATAGCTTTACGATCGTAGAAAAGATTTCCGTTATAAAAGTAAGTAGCTTCTGCAATAATTAAGTAGACAATAAAAAAGTTATAGTAGGTATATCCTTGCACCCAAAAATAAAAGTCAACTTCCCGAAAGATAAAATATACCTAAAGGTATATGAGATATGACTTTTTTTTTTTAGATTATATTTTTCAATCACAGATATTATAACATTGTTAAACTTTTTACTGCAACTTAAGAAAACTACGATCGCAAAAATCTTTCTTGGCTCAATTCGATGAATTTTCTTTTAACCCGCGATTAACTTTTCTTTCTCTCTCTCTCTCTCTCTCAAAAGCACACAAACAAACGTAGCTACGCACGCATGGCGAAAATCAATTTCGAGAGTCGAGATCAATCTCGAGAAATTATTATCGCATCGGCGAATGCCCGGGTGCGATTTTCATCGCGTTCGTCATTCGGGCGCGACGTTCTCTCGTTCGAAAAAATAATGTGCCGCGTTCGGTGGCGATACGTCACGCAAAAGAGCGCAGCTAATACGCTAGCAAGATTTTAATTAATAACAGTACGAGTGACGTACGGCACCCGTTCGAATGTGTTCGATTTCTCTTCGCAGTCTCATAAGCGCGCACGTTATCGAAGTTAGGAATGCGACATTTCCCTGTTTTTACGGCCTTGTCGGTGTTACGGCCGAACCAATCATCAAATTGAAACTACTCGGACGTGTTTATATACGCTAAACTCGTATATAACGTCGCATTGTTAATAGTTAACGTGTTTTCTGGTAGACTGATTTTTTACGACTCCGTTCCCGCTGCGTAGGTCGTACATGCCTCGAGCTGTTTAAACTAATAGTTGCGCTTATGATAGTTATGTCTGCAAAGATTATTATGATCAAGAAAAAGATGCATTACAAAATAAAGCAAATGCATCGCGTGGCAGAGAACGCCCTAAATAGAATTCATATTTTCCTTTTGCGTGCCACGAACGCGTTCCATGATAATAATTGATGATTGTAGCTATCCAAGAGCACACGAATTGGTATGTACGAACACTTCGAACTATTTGTCGATATTATTAACAATACTGATGCATTATATGCTTCGGTTAAAATGAGACGAGTACGAAGAAACTTTCGTTCTATTAATCCTTTGTGGTTTTGCAACGTCGAGTGTGACTCGACATTATTTTTACTTCGTGTTTTAAAGCGAGTACAAGTATATAACGGTAGATGCGAATGTAACTAAAGTTATTAGGTCGAAATTAGAAAAGTTTCATAACTCGTTCCGACCAGCATATTTGGAATGAGAACAAAAATTATGTTTGCAAAGGGGTAAGATAAATAACAATCGCTTAAAACTATCATAAATATGTAGGTATTAAAATGTTATAATAATCGGTACGATACGAACACTCATAAATAACCACCTGTAGAAGGAACATTAGAATATTCATGTTTTTACAACCTATTATTTTCCCTTGTGAGCTATAGATTTACGTTTCTATATACATTTATCTGAAAAATCTCTTCTTTCGGAAGGCGAACTCGGTGTTTCACTGTTTGGTTGTTTTACGAAAACTATCCTGAAAAATAGATCGCAAAAAAGTCGATCGTACCAAGGTCTATTGTTACAATTCTTTAAGTTAATTCAATGTTATTCGAGCCGAACGGAATCGACCTGATAAAATTACCGTCGCGCGAACAAAGAATAGAATATTTGTACAATCGACTGTATCTTTTTCTATCTCTCGCTTTTTTCCCCTACTTTTCCAACCATCCTGATAATTTTTAAGCGGTTCGTATTTTTGTCGTGTTTTACCCTTCATATATTTAATTCTTAATAATATATGTATATAATATAGGAAATAAAATAGACAAAAATGGAAACAGGAATCTCGAAATCGATTCTTCCCAATATTTACCTACATTTTTAACGAATACCTTTCGCATGAAAAATGTGTATCCAAAGAAGGAAAAATATCGTCGAAGATGACAGGAGTTAAAAAATTAAAAAAGGGAATGAGAAGAAACGAGAAAGATTTGTAAAAGGTCCTATTTCGTCTTCGAACAGGAAAATGTGTTCGTTGTTACAAAGAGAGAAGGAGAGAGTGGAACGTGCTCTCGAACTTGTTGCATAAATACACGCAACACCGATCTATGTGTACCTACGTGTACGTAGTCCATAATATACATATATCTATATATAGACGAACGTAAAGCAAGGACCACGATAGAACGGTGTGTATACGATAAACTAGACTCCGCCATTCTAACTCAGAGGCGCAGCAGAAAATGGTTCATTTAACTTGCTGTAATATTCGAGTTTAGAGGCATTAAGGCCTTGAATACACCCTCGACTCGAGAGAAAGAGAAAGAGAGAGAGAGAGAGAAGTGGAGTAAGGGGATTCCGTTTGACCTCGTAATCCACCACAAAGCACTCTCACCCGAAATTTTTCTCGCTCTCGTTCTCTCTCTTTCTTCCACTTCGACCTTGTATTTACGTTAAAAGTACATTTTTCGTCTTTTCTCCGGCAGTTCCTTAAGATCTTTTTTTACGACTCACACTCTTTACGTACCTACTTTACTTTGAAGTTGTACTATGTATTTTAGTTATCATATCAACGAGTTACTACTTCTTTTTGATACGATAGATACATATGAAAAAGCTGGAGTGAGAGGGTGTAGAATATACGGAAATGATCTGTTTGGTTAATTAATGTAAATTATTGACTTATGTATGACGATATTCCTCGATAATTGTGAAATATTTACTCGTAAAAAAATGGAACAAATTTCTGTGATGATATGATGATATTTCTTCGATGGTGATGACTAATTATCAGTAAACATTATTTAAAGTTCTATCAACATATAGTTTCCATTACAAAAAAACAATGCGAAAACTTTCGCATTTCTTTATTAAAATAAACAATTTCGCGAGAAAGAGAGACAAGAATGTCAACCTAAAAAAAGCGTCTCCTTCCATTTGAAACGTAACTAATTTGTCCCTCACCGTAGAAAGTTAAGCGAAGAATAAATCTCGCGAATGAAGAAGCACCGTGCACGACGCGCTCGGAAAAACGACGGGGGAAGCTTTTTTAACAACACTAACAGATCCGTACATACATATGTTACATTAACACTCGTCGAAAAAATAGTGGAAAAAAATGCGACCCGTGTGCACGCTCCCTCGCTGGCTGGGTCTACTACAACAGCGAGCTTTTTATTCCGTACGAATCGCCGTACCGGAGCGAACGTTTTAATGGGATCTTAAGCGGCGAATTTGACTCGGTCGGTTGAGCGTTGACCTTGCGAACGATAACACGAGAACGAGATAAGGGCCGTGATTCGTCACTTCTCGTTTGATCTTCGACTTTCTCGCCGGAAATGAGGAAAGAGAAGAGAGACAGAGATCATGAGACAAAAAAAAAAAAAAAAAAAACAAAAAACACAAAAAACTGGGGGACTATTCTCGCTTCCTACTTTGAGAATATTCATAACCAGTCCTCTTGGTATCGCGCAGTTTGTAAGAGAAAAAAAATAAAAATGAAATGTAAAGAACAGAAATGGCGGGTACCGGGCGACCAGAGCGCGCGTAAATTGTATTTACATTTTTATTACATTATCAAATTCAAGAGATATGTACGTATCCGCTGTTTCTATTTCTTTCTCTCTCTCTCTCTCTCTTTCACTCACTGGTACCTTCATAAAGGCAGACCGCCCTCAGCCCCTTTTTGTTCTAGGAAGGTACCACGAATTATATTAAAATTTCATTACCCTTTGCGTTCCCCATTTTTTAAATGCGTGCGAGCACGCCCGCACAAACTCACATGCATTCCTACATAGGTTTACACAGACGTATATGCAAACCTATCTATACAGACACACGAGAGGACGACAATGACGGAGGTGTTACCGCGATATATAGTCTTTTTCATCATAAATGTATATTTAGAAGGCAGGACTTTAATTTTGCCATACTCTCGCGCGCACGCGCGAACGAAATGCGTCCGGCGGAAAAGCGGCTCCTGCTCTTTTCAATTTCTCTCCTGCGGCGACGCCGGCTTTACTTTAACCCTCGGATTAACCCGCGAACGGTTAGCAAACCTATATATTTCTCTCTATGAATCTGTTGTATATACCGTGTATGCGTGTGGTCGCTCGCACTGCCGACCGGAAAATGGCGTATATATGCGTTACGGATTAACGAATAATCGGGCTTCCTCTGATCATTTAAAATTGATGCTTCGTTTATGGTATATATTACTCTATTTTCATGTTATTTCTACTTTTTATTATTTAAAACGTTAATTACTTCCACATCATTAAGTATACAGTGATTAATAATTGTAGTCTGAGAAAGTAGTGGTAGTAATAATATTAATAATCTAACAATATTATAGTAGTAAAAGGTAGAATATGGTATGAGTAAATGAAATTGGTAGTGGATAACTTAATAAATAGGTAAATAGATTATATAACGGTATCTTACAAAATGTAATAATATTAGAAGCAATATAATATTTTGTAATAAGAAAATAAGGTCACCTAAATATCTTCCACTTGTAATATTTCTCCTTCAAAATTACTTTTTTGAAGATTCCAGGGTTACTCCATAGGTGGAAAATATTTTTTATACCATCACAATTCGAAGAGATAATTAGCTAGCCTTATTTAAATCTATTATCTCTGTATGTTAAGAGCGTTGATGACGATTCTCTACTTAATAACGTAATAAATAAAAATCAATAAATTAATAAAGAAGACCGAACTAGGTCGTCCCATATACATAACTTTAATAAACAGATCTGCTTTACAGAGGCTGCGCTTAATCGAAAGAATTAAAGGAGAAAGAACCGAGGGTTCAATATAATTTTTTGATTAAACCCGAAACGACCGATATTAATAATCAGTATTTACTCTTGACAAACGTGCGTCCGCGCATCGATGCACGAATTAACATAGCGGGAGAAAGAGAGGGAGAAACAGACCAATTATGTATAAGCGTAGGTTTTTGATGTCCAAATAAATGAACCGATTCATTTTGCAACATGCTCAATAATCTTACTGACGTGACTCGAAATGGATATTGGATCTAAAAGACGTGAAAAGAATTTTTTTGTAACCATTAAAATATTATTAATAACCTTTCAAGAGCTTCGTAACGAACTGCAGAAAATATTAATTCATTTAATGTGGCAGCTACCTGTATATAAAAACGAATAAACGTCGATAATGAACATCAAGAGTTAACGTAGCATAAAAATTCGTAATAGGTAACTTATATGATTTAATAGAGAGAAAAAAAATATGTTTTCTACCACTTGAGTTGTCACACGTGGTAGAATAAACGAAGAGTAGGCGGCTGGAGCGCGAAGGGTTACAATTTTCTAATTAATAATAATAATTTATGGAAATTCCTGGATCACCATCCTGACGTTTTTTTTTTATATAAATATAAAGTTATAAGAAGGAACTTCGGATGATCTTCCCTTTACATAAACGTGGTTTTTAAAGAGCATCGTTGCGGTGTAAGGTAAATAGGCATAAAACGATTAGGATCTCTTTTGTCTTCTTTGCGAAGACGTTCACGCTCTTTTAATACAGTTTTTATTTTCTTCGAAATGCTTCTGGATCCGTGCTACTCGGGTTTATCTCTCTTCTCGCGAGCTTTGATCTTCTCGACGGTTTAACGTCAAAAAGGTGGAAGTTCGGTTATTATTAAAGCGTGTACCCTTTCTCCTCACCTTCTAGCACTCCTCTCTCGCGAGAGAGAGATCGATCCTCTTAATCCAACGCAAACTACCACCGAAGGGGTTAAGTTTGCTCACGACTTTACGACTTTCACAGTCATTTTTTCTTCCTTTCCTCGCTCTCTTTCTATCCCTCAGCCCTTTCTCCTCCTTTCTTCCTAAGACACATGTACAAATATATCCAATATTTCCTCGTTCCTTTAATTCTCATTTTTTTTCACTTCCTTTCTCCTCTAGGATCTTTGTGGGAAGATTCGCGACAAAGTAAAATAATTTCGACGCGGACGAGATATAATGTTTATTTAATTATGATTAACGTTGGACGTCTACCTATATAAAATCACGGCATGTTTTATAGTAGTAGGTGATATACGATATTTCGTAATTACGCTTAAATATTAAATAACCTATAGTGTTTGTAAGATATCGTGTATGTAATACGATATAAAGTATGCAGGTATACTATCTTAGTGTTTTTATGCATTAAAATGCATAAAAATGCATTTATAAACATATATTGCATGTAACATAATTTTTTCCTTATCCAACCAATTTTAACTTTTTGTTTCCATCTACTTTATTAAAAATAGTGGACTAATATTCGTGAAAAGTGACGGAATTAAACTAAAACTTTATGTTTCTACGTGTTAAGAAATGAACAGAGAAAAACTCTTCTATGACATATATGTAGCTATAAGCGCTCCAAATTACCTCTCCTTCCTGCACATACACACATGCATACACATACACGAAAAATATGTGCCCGTTTACGCGCCACGTTTCTACTAAAATAAGAAGAAAGTAATTCACACTTTCGCGCGATCGACCATAAGAAAAAATGTCGTAACGAAGAGAGGAACGAAAAAAGCGACAGAGGGGAGAGTCGAATCTCAGAGTTCAAAGTTCGAGTAGGACGGTGGTAAAAAAAGGAAAACCGAAGAAAAAGGCGTCGATTTTTTGGCGATTATCGTCAATTCTCTTCGGTACTTTTTTTCGTTATCAATTTCTTGCCGACGACATCTGGCTCTTGCCACGGCTTCGACTCACTATGGCTAAATTTACCATGGTCATCACGCCTCGTCGTTCTCATCATCGTTCTCAACCTCCTCTTCGTTGTCCTCCTTCTTCGCGGAAAAACTTTTTCTGCTGCGCGCGGAAACTTTGGCGTTATAGTTTCGGTCGGCAACTTTCCCAATTCCACTTTTGTTGAGAGGAGTAAAAGAGGAAGATGAGGAGAATGGGGAGGACTGGAGAGGAGGTAAGAAAAAAAAGTACTGGACGAGACAGCTTGCGTCATGCGAGACCTCACCGTCTCTTCTACCTCGAATTATGGGAGACACGCTGTTCCGCGACGTGACATCGTCGTTTAAGGATTTATTTTTTGCGAAGTAATCTTTCCCAAGCGTTTAACAGCTTTTTCGAATAATGTTGTACGTATGTTGATTTATTACCGCTGATGGGCATGGTAAGGACGAACAAATTTTGATAATTAACACGAGTGCCTAAATGATTTTGCACGTACACGATCGACGACAGAATTACTTTCGCTATTTTCTTTCAGAGAAGTCACAACTTTTATATTAGATCGTAAATATTTATAAATGTTTCAAGTATACTATACAACCTGACAAATCTAAACCCAGTGTTATAGAATATTATATGACAGAATAATATTAAAGTTCATATAGAATAATATTTTTGCTTGAGCTGTTATAAAGTAATATCGTGGTCTGCATATTTACAAAAAAAAATTGTAGAACGTTTCTTCTACGTTGTACGCTAATGACAGCGTACAACGACCTGCTCCGTACTAAAACGAGCGAATAATATACAGTAACGAAAATATACCCATAATCGGACTAATACCGGGCCAAGGTTAATCCGATATAAACGGTTCCCACTAATTTCTTCACGCTAATCTCCGTGACCGACTTTTTCGTACTCGCTGAACCACGAACGCTTTCTCTCTCTCATTCTCTCCCCGGAAGATATTTAACATTACGTTACAAAGACGTTCTCGCAAATTTCTATGAAATTCTCTTTCAATTCTTCAATCTTTTCGAAGGAAACGAAGCCATCGGATTTCCATTAGGATCCATCGACAAAGAATAATCTTTCCTTCCTGCTCAATCCCTAGCTCTTCTTTTTTATCTCTTTCTTCCTTTCTTACTCTCTCATTTTAACGGCTACGATCGTTAGCGGAAGAAAGACAGCGCTAGATGAGTACCGGCGACGATTGCGTTCGATTTCTCCGAGAGGAAGAAGGATGAGAAGCAGGAGGTGGATGAGGAGAACTACGACGGCTGCTAACGTGGTAGGCGCGAAATTAGAACGGATTCGCAGCCAATTTTCCAATTGTTCGGCCGAGCTTAACTTCGTCGTTGCTACGACGACGACGACGACGTAGACGGCGTAGTTCAACGATGACGAGCGTGAACGCGCGTGACGATTCCCGATCGAGCAGTTTAACTTTTTGTCGTCGATGCGAGAGAAATTCGCGTCTACCGGAAATGTTGCCGCTCCCCGGGTCCAACGACGACGACGACGAAAATCGAATGATGAAAAAGCGATCGTTCGGAGAGCTTCTTCCTTTTGATGCGCGCGAAAACTTGCTAAGTTGTTCATTATGAAAAGCATGCTTGAAGAAGTTTACTTTGTTAAAGATGTAAACGTTTTAATTAGGTAGTTCTTGAACGAGATAATAAATTATTTTTTACGGAAATTATGTACACTCAATAGACAATGTTCGAATAAATATCTAAGAGAAAGATATTTAGACGGAAAAGTTTATGTCCGAATAAAAATAATCTATTGTAAGTTAAACCTTTATGCGCTGCATTATTAACCGATTTTGTTTAAAATGTTTTATTTTATCCAATATATGTTATCCTGAGTTTGCATAGTTTAAATTAGATTGTAGACTTTTCCACGTGTATATACATACCTACTTGTGTTACATACATTTTTTAATAAATTTCTATGGTATGCTAGAATAAAATATTAAGGTTAACTCGTCATAAGAGTTCCGAGGATGAATAACTCGTGAATAAAATAAGAATAGTTACAACGAATTCTAATTGAACTTCTTATGCCTCGAACTTTGCAATAAAATTATGAATATTTAAAACTAGTATTACTTAAAGATATATGTATGACTTCTAGACAAGCTTCCGTGGCATCTAAAAAGCAATTTATTTCGATTGCATGCAATGACAGAATATTCTCTATATCGATTAAAAATATGTCTGTGAACCCTTTACCTCAGCGAGTGCGTGCTGCGAAGTAATTTAAAAATTCTGTCAAAGAACATACTCGTCCATTTCATTACACATTTTATTATACTCGGAATGAGTTTGAAATTATTGTGAAATTTTATCTCTATTTTGCTGAACGATGCTGTGCAGGCTGAAAAAACTAATATTGCTTTTGTAACAACGTCAAATATTGTGGGAATAAAGTAATCGTAGTATGAGACAAAAAATGATTGGTTTAATTTTATAAACGTATACACGACTTTTCGCGTTAGCAGCCACGGCTCTTCTCCCGCTTTCCACGCGTTTTTCGGCTTCTTCGCCCGTTATTGTTTTTTCGCGTTACAACGCGTCTCTCTCACACACACACACATACATTCATACCACTCGCCGGCTCCCTAGCACTTGTCCTTTTTGCGACGTAATTACATTTCATATAATATTGCGCAATACTTCGCCGATCATGCTAGAATATTCCAGCCAGAATATTCCAGCCTCACACTCGGCCATCTTGCACGGACATACGCCCTCGGATGTCCTCAACACACTCGTTTTCAGAATTCGATATGTCGCTCTCGTTATCTATCCATCGCTTCATATAGTCGGCGGCCGTTGATGTCTGTAACGGCCCTTCGTGCTCGCCTACTCGTTCTACGGTATATCGATTATTTCGCATTACTTTAGTTATCCTATAAGGTCCGAGGTATTTGTTTGCGAACTTTAATCCCGGCCCTTGTTGAACACGTTTAATTGCTACTAAGTCACCTGTATGATAAGATCTAGCACCTATTCTTTTTCGATTATACGCTTTCCGATTTTCATTTTGTATTTTTTTAATATTCTCTTTTGCACGTTCCCTCAATTCGTCTCGGTCGCGTTCAAAATTTTCCACCCATTCTTTTTCTATGGTTTCTCGTATCTGCGGATCATCTTTAACGCGCGCTTCCGTTCCGAATAGTAACTTAAACGGTGAGATACCAATACTCCGCTGCACTGTCATATTTAAAAATTGTTGAGCTTTCTCTAAATAACGATACCACTCTCCTTTCTCAGGGTCAGCTAATTTTGTTAAAAGCGGTATAAGTGTACGATTTACTCGTTCTACCTGCCCGTTAGATCTCGGTATTCCGGTTGTCGTAAGCGAATGGTGAATATTTTCCTCCGAACAATAAGTCGCGAACTCTGCGGACGTAAACGCTGTTCCCCGGTCGGATACGATGCGTCGCGGATTACCAAAAACTATAGCCTGCTTTCGCAGTATCGTTACAACTTCTGACGTACTTGTACTCTTCGTTGCGTAAAGCCAAACAAATTTTGAAAAAGCGTCTATAACCACAAATATATGTTTATAATTCTTTTTAGTAGAGGATAGCGGCCCTAAATGGTCGATATGAAAAGTGTCGAGTGGCACCTCACCTTTATCTATAGGATTTAAATATCCCTCCTGTTTGCCGTGCTTCCTCTCAGCTAGTATACACGCAATGCAATTTCGTATAATATTTTCTATTCTAGATTTTACGTTCGGAATCCAATAATCCTTCTTAATTAAAGCTTCAGTCTTTTTTACGGAAAAATGACCTCTTTCGTGAGTCTGTCTAATTATTTGCGAAAACATTTGCTTAGGAACTACTAATTTAAAATCGTCATCTACTTCTTTAAAAAGTATACCACCTCGGATCTGGTAGCCTTGTATGTTATTTTGCTTCACCAAATCGTAAACCTTACTTAAATCGCTATCGTTACGCTGCGCTCGTTTTAAGCGTGCCGTTAAACTACTCTCACACTCTTCAATAATCATACAAGAAGGCAATGGTTGACGAGACAACGCATCCACATGCATCATGTTCTTTCCCGGCCTATGCTCGATGCTATATTCAAACTCCTCCAAGAGCAGAGCCCACCTGGCCACACGCACGCACAAATCTTTTTTCCTCATCGTCAGAGTGAACGCGCGGCAATCGGTTATAATTTTAAAGGCGATTCCTAACAGATATACCCTGAATTTTTTAAGCGACTTAATAATCGCGAGAACCTCTAATTCATAACTCGTATAGTTTTTCTCTGCTGGCGTAGTTTTTCCGCTCGCATAATAGACAGGATGTAACGCGTTGTCTTTACTATTCCTTTGTAAAAGGATCGCTCCGTAACCATACATGCATGCATCCGTATGTAATTGCGTCTCGGCGCCCACTCGATACAAACTTAATACAGGCTTATCGCTTAATATTTCTTTTAGATGAATGAAGGCATTTCTCTGTTCCTCTCCAAATACAAACTTTGCATCCGCTTTCAATAAATTAGATAATGGTCTCGCTATAAGCGAGTAATGAGGAACAAATTTTCTAAAGTATCCGCTTAATCCGAGAAAACTCTGCACTTGTCGCGTATTCTTTAATTCAGGAAATTTTCGAACAGCTTCCGTTTTATGCTCAGATGGACGTATTTGGCCATTTTCAATTACATGTCCTAGAAACTCAACTTTACTTTGCAATAGGTCGCTCTTTTCCCAATTTATTTGCAATCCCGCCTCACTGGCAACATTCAAAATTTTTCGAAGGTTTTCTAAACCGTCCTCATATTCGGTTGAAGGTATTATTAAATCGTCTAAATACGTTAGAACTATCTTTTTACTTATTAAATCTTTAAAGACAGCGTTTATATATCTTTGAAAAATTGACGGGGAGTTACAGAGACCAAAGGGTACTCGTAAAAATTCGAAATGTCCGTCGGGGACAATGAACGCGGTATATTTACGACTTTTCTCATCCATCAACACGTGGAAAAATCCATTCCTCAAATCAAGTGTACTAAAATACTTCGCGTTTTGTAATAAGTCTAGCTGATCCTCTATAAGCGGAAGCGGATACCTATCTCTAATAATTTTTTTATTTAATTCCCTGTAGTCGACACATAATCTAATGGAACCATTTTTCTTTCTTACCAGTACTACTGGACTTGCATAATCGGACAATGATGGTTGAACTATGCCTTCATCAATCCATTCCTGTATCTGCGAATTTACAACGTCGCGCTCCGACGGCGACAATCGCCTAGCTCTTTGGTAAATTGGCTCATCGTCTTTAAGCACGATTGACATCTTAATACCTATTTCTTTAGTCTTTGCAGGTCTGTAATTCTCGGTTAACTCTTTAATTGTTTTTTGATATTCGACATTCGGAATATGCGCTACATCAATTTTCTTATCATTCTCGTCAGTCAAATCTATTTGATAGATTTCGGGCAAATTAGAATCGTTAACGGATATTTTTTCGCATGGAGTAATAGTAATATTACCATTCTTAACTGTAAGTTCGACTGTATCGAGAAAATCAGTTCCTATTATTAATTTGTGACTCGTAAGTGTATCTGAAACTACGCGAACAAGAGTTGTGTACGAATTATTATCAATAATTAACTTTGCGCAGAATTCACCCAACGTGGTATTAGTAGAACCTACTCCCGTGAATTTAAGTTCTTTTGGTTCTAATCGCGGTGATCCTAATTTTACATACTGATCAGCGCGCATCAAACAAAAATCGCTTCCGGTGTCAATCAATGCTTCAATCAAATGACCATTTACTTCTATATCTTTCATACATTTCTTACGTGACACCTGAGATATGACGCAGCTCTCTTTCGCTACAGGCCGTTTCTTCGGGCATTTAGACGCAATGTGACCTCTCTCATTACACTTAAAACACTTGGGACCATCACTTTTCGTTGGACACTTGTCGCTCATATGATCCGGCGAACCGCAATTGAAGCAGTGGTACTTTCCGTCGTTAGCCCTCGGCCTCTTTTCATTCTTCTCCGTCTTCTCCGTCTTCTCGGTCTTCGCGCCGCTCGTTGAACTCGTCTGGTTCCTGTCACGTAATTGCACTTTC
Source organism: Ancistrocerus nigricornis (assembly GCA_916049575.1). Classification (NCBI taxonomy): domain Eukaryota; kingdom Metazoa; phylum Arthropoda; class Insecta; order Hymenoptera; family Vespidae; genus Ancistrocerus; species Ancistrocerus nigricornis. The sequence goes on along the minus strand of OU696668.1, from coordinate 363,689 downwards.
TCGAACGCTTCGAGAATATCCATCTTCGTACGAAACTTATGAATGCGAGCTTGATCTCTTAAGTTCACATCCGGTATGCCTTCGATAATATAATCGACAATCTCATCGTCGGGTATCGGCACTTTATTACTCAGTATAATTTTGTCGTGGACGTATTCATGAAAATTTTCGTTCTTCTTCCATATACGCGCTTCAAACAATTTCCGTAGCTCTGTTTTACTCTGTCGATGATGATACATTCCTTTGAGCTCTGCTAATAATTCTTCAACGGGCATTTCAATATGTTCGGATCTTGAATAAAGCCATTCAAGAGCCTTTCCTTTAAGTCGCATGCTGATCAAAATTCTTGATTGGTCGTCGTTAAGCCCGTACGTTATCCGTATAATTCTCAGTTGTTTCTCCCAATTCTCGTATTCACCGATATCCCCTTTATAACAGCTTAACAAATCAGCCATTTGTGAAATATTAACTCTTCGTTCGGCGTTGGCGTATTCTGGCATTCCCGCGGCGTTTTCAGCACGCCTCTCGTTTTGCGCACCCGCTCGGTGAAGACCTCTCATTAATTCCAATTCTCGCCGAACAAATTCTAATTCTCGCTCGGCCAATTCCTTTTCCCGCTTGCAGAGATCGATTTCTTTTTGAGTGTAAAATGGATCACCTTGTATAGCTGACGTCCCTGGACCTGCCGCTCCGAGGTTATTCGACGTCGTGTCGTTTGTTTCGCTGCTTCCACGCGCCATTCCGCGCATCTCCATGATGCTTTGCATCCACGTTGCAGACGGATCCACTTCCATTAGCCGTTGAATTAGCTCTGCTTTATTTCCAGTAGCGGAAAGTCCTAGCTCCTTCAACTTGTCTTTTAATTCAATCACAGTAGCGTCGGATGGATTCATTGCGTATCGATTAGCGATATATCACTTACAGCTAACTCGTTATTAGTCTTTCACTTAACACGTAAATTTAGCTTTTTAACACTTGAAAATAAATTCTCTTTAACTCTTTAACACCTTTTCATTAACTTTTGAACTCGTAAACTCTTTAAAACTTAAAAATTAACTCTTGAACTCTTTCAAATGAACTCTTTAACACTTTATTTTTCAAACTAAATCCGATCACTTTTGTCGAAGTAGGAACAGCTCACGATCCTTGACTACGATCATACCATATCCCGGACGAGCCCCCAATTTTGTGGGAATAAAGTAATCGTAGTATGAGACAAAAAATGATTGGTTTAATTTTATAAACGTATACACGACTTTTCGCGTTAGCAGCCACGGCTCTTCTCCCGCTTTCCACGCGTTTTTCGGCTTCTTCGCCCGTTATTGTTTTTTCGCGTTACAACGCGTCTCTCTCACACACACACACATACATTCATACCACTCGCCGGCTCCCTAGCACTTGTCCTTTTTGCGACGTAATTACATTTCATATAATATTGCGCAATACTTCGCCGATCATGCTAGAATATTCCAGCCAGAATATTCCAGCCTCACAATATGATAAGACTCCTTTCACAAAGTATAACTAATCAAGAATGCTTATACCGTATAAAATATTAAATAGGTAGATTACAGTAATTATAGCGTAGAAAGTAGTATAAATACTATTCCATTCCTGTACAATAAAAAATATTAAAGTTAATTTTTGAGAAGGTCACGAAAAGAATGAATTTAATCATCTAATTTTACCACGCTCTTATTCCATATTATTTCGTTCATTTCCACTTCTCCTCGCCCTAAAAAAATCTATTATCTTCTTCGATACGACCACCTCTAACATAAAAAATCCTTACACACGCGCACACATATCTACGCTAAAAAAATCTCTAAAAAAAGGTCTACCCCCAACTGATTACCAATTTATCCTACGTATTCTGGGCCATAACACACGCGTCTTTTAGAAAAACAAATACAATAATTTACCTAAAAAGAAAGACAAAGTGAAGGTAGAAAGGCAGACAGGAAGGAAACGACCAACGGGTTAACGCGGTTAAATCAGTCGGACGATGCGGAGAGGGAGAGACAAAGACGGAGACACGTCCATATGGTAAGATAAAAGATAAGCTAGAAAGAGAAACTGAAAGAGAGAGAGAGAGAGAGAGAGAGAGAACGAGAGGGAATGACGAGCGGTCGGGTTTAAGGTAAATACGCGCAACGAACGGGGGCGGCATAAATAGCGCGCGACGAAAGGACGAAACGACGTTTTAGGTGTTTTAGCCATTTCAAGTGCACTCCGTGAGTGAACGAGCGAGAAAGAGAGAGGAGACGAGCCGAGTGCTCCACTCCAGACTCGTTACTTCGCATTGCGACTCTTGCCGCCTCCACACGGACGCACTCGCTAAAGGGCCACACTTACGAGCACAAACATACATACGTATACGTACTTCTCGTGCACGGTCCAACTCTTTCATGTACCTATTCGTATCTATACGCGACTGTACATGTGCTTGTTCGTCCGACGTCTCTTTAAACGACACGTACTTAGACACTCGGTTCCTATACGTGTCCGTGTGTTTCTCTTCCCATCGATCTCGCCGATTTGTGACTGGATAGAGTGAGAAGGAAAGATGGAGATAGAAAGAGATAGATATAGAGTGGGAGAGAGAGACTCATCTTTAAGCGTCCCAACCATACGTCATAAGCTTGGTGCACGGAGTTAATACCCTTACGGTGACGTCTATGTAGATGCACCGGTTAATCCAGCCTTTCTGTGTGTATCTTATGACACGTGCTAGGTAAGTGTAGAGGATGTGTTTGTGTACGAGGACACCGTAGTACAATGTGCCGTAATAAAGCGACCCCTTTCTCTCCGATAGACTGACGATCTTTAGAAATCTTCTCTCCCTCTCTCTCTTGCTCTTACACTCACACGCACACACACTCGCACATGGACACATAAGCGTTCTATCTCCCCATGCTTCGTTCTGTTCCGTAACACGGACGAAACTTAAGTGTAACGTTGGTCTATGCTATGCATCCGATATATACATATACATATATATAGGTATAGAGCGTATCCATGAATATATATATATATATATATATATATATTCACTGTATATGTATCAGTACGAAACCATATTTCGTATATCGGGGGAATAGAGTTCCTCCAAGAGGAACGTTTCTCACCTTCCTTCGATATAAACGTAACTCGTTTCTCATGCGGTACGCAGGATGCCGTATGTATGTTCGTATGTATCTACTTATCCTATATTTTATAAGATACGAAACGGAGGAAATTCGTAAAGGGAAAACGATAAGGTTTCCTATCGACCGAAGGAGAGAGAGAGAGAGAGAAGTGGAAGATATGAAATAAAAAATTACCTGAGTCGATTTGTGAAAGAAGAGAGAGAAAATCAAATTGACTGTTAATTGTGAAAGGTATCTATTTGAAATGAATATTAATTTTTTGCTATTCAAGTGTCAACTTGAATGGATTAAAAGATTTGGATGTCCTCGAAAACGTGTCCACTCGGCTAACGATAAAATTATCTTTGAGCTTAATTCATATAAAATGATACAGGATATTATTTATACGGATAATTCTCTTTTTTAGTTTCATTCTTTGCCATTTTTAACTCGTCGTCCTGTTCGTTGAGTTAAAACAGCAGATATGTGCCGTTTGTTAAAAATATCTGAGAAATTGTAAAAAGGTATATTTTTAGACTTGGCTTTTTGCATTCTTAAAAGTATTGAATTTAAACCGTGGTACCTAATTGACAGTTATGGAGGTACTAAATTCTAACATCCTTTGATATATTTCTATCTTTATATTATTATCGATATATAATCCAGTGTTCTCGTCTTACTCTAAATTTAAACCGACTTCGTCTAAGCTATTAAATGTCTCTGACGAGTCACGAAATATATCATCCTCATATCTTTCTCTATACTTACAATGAACAATCGCGTATCTTTATCTAAACTTCAAACTAGTTCACGCTCTTAAATTTCTAAGAATTAGCTCGTATTAATTAACATTGCTACAAGTTTTTAGACACGAGCGCGAGAAACAGAAAGAGAGAGAAAGTTTTAATTACAAAAAGATTCGGAAACGTGACCGATTTACCCGATCGATTCCCAATGCGCATTCCACCAAGAACGAAGTTCCCCTGCACTATTTAAATATACTAATAATAATACTACTACTGTCAATGACGATGACAATTCCAGTACCAATATCCGTTCTCCACCTCCCGGTGTATAAATCAATCGAACTTCTCTAATCCGTGCCGGCGACAAGCGTATTATGATTTATATATTCCCCATAAATCAACGTCAAATTAATTAGCAATACGGCGAGAGGACGACACGGTGCCGCGTCGACCGCTAAACACTCAACGACTAAACTACTAGAGAGAGAGAGAGAGAGAAAAGTGTGAAGGGGGAAGGAAAGAGCGAGAGAGAAAGTTTCTCCCTCTTTCTCTCTCGATCCTTCCTCTCCGATCGTCGACAGCAGCAGACGCGGAGGCGCCTTTACCACCCGTTTGGAATTTCGCGGGTAGGAGGAAAAGGCTGCTGCTGCCGCCGTCGACTAATGGCGCTCGCTAATTGTGCCGGTTGCAATGTGCAAAAGACGGAGACATCATGCCGGAGAAAGGGGGGGAGAGAGACAAGCACGATGTGAGAGGGAAAGAGAAGGCGATATCTAGACATATATACATAGAGCATGCGAGAGAGAGAGAGAGCGAAGCACATACGTAGGTACTAATACATATATGTATGTATGTATAGAGTATGAGAGAGAGATAGAAAATGGACAGACCGAGAGAGGGAGAGAAAGAGACAGCGAAAAGTCTATAGGCAAAGTGCATGGAGTGCGTCAAAGAGGGAGGAAACGAGGATAAAGTGAGTGCGAGTGAGAGAGTGGCAGGGCTCGTTCTCCGCTGTTGGAAGCCGCGATAAATAGATTAAACTCGCCCCCTCGGTCCTCTCTGTCTGTCTCCCTCTCTCTTGCACATACTCTCACTCCCTCCCCCTTTTGACTGTGCGTTCACCGGAAATAGATGGATGGCACGCGACCGGTAGAGGGAAGGACGATACCACGCTCTGCTGCTGATAATAAGCCGCGAGTGTAATTTCCTTCCAGGCCGACGCGCCTTCTATCGGCTCACGTCGTCGTCTCGTCTCGGCTCGTTTCGTCGGCGTCGTCGCCGACGTCATCAATGTATTTGACGATGAGGATAGCAAGATGATGGAATCATTCGGCAAAGTTTATGGAGATGTATTTAGAAGCGTTGGTGTCGATAGTAGGTATGTCAACTTTGAAACGCGATGGCTGTAGAGTATTCTTGGTGTTAGGAAGTATTAGTATGCTTTTTTAACATATTTGCAGCATTAGCGTATACGTACCTACGCATGGTTTATTTAGTCATTATTAGAAATCACTGTAAACATACATCCTACCCTATTATATTTTGTATTCTATTTATTTATTGAATAAATACTTTTAATAATTTATTACCACATATATAACCTTCTTAAACATTAGTTAACGCTATACCTACCTACCTACCACTTAGACAGTTTCGTGTAATTCAATAAACGTATACCAGAAATTAACTGTCCCGAAGCTATACGTAGGTACCTATATACATGACGATGAACCAACATGATCACGAATGAACACAATTATCAGTATATACATGATCATGAGCTAATACGATGATACATGCGTATCAACATGAAATATGCGATCATACATGCATATGATCCTAAATAAACATGACCTTCCTCATAAATGGTGATGAATATACTCAACCATAACCATAAATGATCATAATCATAATACAAGATCTTGAGGATACAAAACATAGATGATCATGATCTTGAACATATCGATCATAATCTTGATTATATCGATCACGATCTCGATTACATTTATCATGATCTTGTTTATTCGTTACTAATAATCATGATGCGTATGATCTCGATCGTGATCCCGTAGAGGATTATTGAAACAAGGCGTTCCCAATCAACTCTTTAATGACATGTACCTATACGTGGTAGGTACTCGTGTCTTGTAATTTCACGGTAGAGAGAAGGAGAGAAAGAGAAGAGGATAACTTTAGTCTAATCACTATCGATTTCTCAAAGTTTCGAGGTGTCTTTAGATGGTCAGGTTACGCCGATCAGAAGTTTGCAAGTGGATTCGTCGGACTAATTAAATCCCATCGTCCCTATTCGTCGAACCGCAGAGCTCCTCGCGATGAATCGAGATCGTCGAGGGCGATCCCCCGGTGTTTTCGAATAATCGTGAGAGCCACTAAATCCTACGTGTCCGAAACGTTTCGCGATAACGTGGCCAATATTTTAAAATGATAGTCGGGTCTTTGAAAAAGTTCATTCTGATATCTCGGGTTTCTATTTTATATGACGTTGAGATTGGCGTTATTACTGCCGTCTTAAAAACCGATTGGTAATCTGTACAATATACGAGCGACCAAATCGATTAATCCTTAATGATTTAGAAATATTTTAGTAATCATAGTAGTTATCCTATTAGTAAGGTATCCTACTATTCAATGGCCATACAAATTCTTTTTCAGTAAGCGATATCAAGCCTATGGTTAAGGAAATGTATGAATGTATGTGACCGAGTGCTTCGACACTAAACTTTTTTAAGAATCTACAAAAAAAATTAATTGATTCGACACGTGAAATGCTTATATGGTAAAACAAAACCAAAGAGTCTTCTTTAAATATGCTAAGTATTTGACAAAACCCTGTATAACATATTAATAAAATTATATTTACGAAATATCGATCAGACACGATCAGATACAGGTTCATAGACGATACCATTTAGTAGCTCATAGACACGATCTAAGTATAGGTACAGAATTATTATAATCATTTTTTTATACAATTTTAAACAAGATTAAATATATAGATATGCATATTCCAAGATGGAAAGAACACCAATTAACAGTTTTGCGAGGTAATCCAAGCGCGTAGAACAACTTACATCGGTGTTGTTAGAGAATCTTAGAATACGTGAGCTAGGTATCGATCGGTGGACGTTGGAATGTTGACGTTGGAATAATACTAATAAGTAGCTTACGAAGTATCCGTGATATTTAAGCTTGAAAAACGTTTTATCCGTTCTTAGACAATAATAAAATACATAAAACTCTCAAAAATCTTGGGAACATCGATCGTGAAATTCGATGTACTCTAACGTGTAATTAACAACTTAGAAAATTATGAATAACGTAACAAGCAATCAGGAAAGTGAATGATTAGGTAACCCATTTATGAAAAAACGTGGATGATATTACGATAACAAAACGAGTCCTAAAACAGGAACGACGACGTTTACGTGCATGCATACGGTGGTGCGTCGAGTTCGAGAGTACACGAAGGACTGACCTGTCCTCCCAAAGAGAAACTCGTGAACCGTACAACGTACTCGCAAAGCTTGTTTATGTTTATACTGTAAAACCTAGCATACTCGGGTACGTTACCCCATACACGCGCGTACAAGACGAGAACGTGTCCTGATGGTTCGTCAATCGATTAAAATTATTATTAACGTGGAAGATATTACCCCAGGATATTTTTAAATATCTAAAAATATGGTTTTTTCTTTACAGAGGAATACGAAGGAAATATACGCTTTTCTAATTTACCGCTGCCGTTTATGGGTCTCGATCTTTTTTTAAATAAAATATAATAGCGACCCTTTATAGGGCAGCTTATCACATAATTTTTTCCGCTTTTTATTATGGTTTGTTCTCACTAATTAGGGTTCGGTGAACATGAATGGGGGATTTTCAAACATATTTTCCTATTGATTATGTTTTAATGAAGAGAACTAGGAGACATTCGATACCTACCGTTAGCATAGAAATGGTCGAAATATCGATCAGTGTCCTATAAGGGTTAAAGAAAGAATCCCTATACAATATTTTGTTATTTAAAAAATTTACATACCGCACTTAAAAATGATTTATTTTTTGAGCGTAGACCCTGATTCTCGTGCGATCAGTTAACCCAATAAAAGATTCAACGGAAGAATGTTAAATGAGACCTATTAACCAAGTTTTGCTCCAAACACCTATAACCCAACGTTACTCAACGCAGTAACGTATATCGTTTAAAAGCAAATCTTTTAAAAGATACAACCGCGAATGCAAATATCTATCTATGTTTTTCTTTTCTCCCTTCTTTTTTCCACGCTATCGTTAAAAAGCGAGCCCGTCCACTTTCCATCGAATTACCATTTTTACCGTCGTTTCCATGTACCTTTTCTCCTACCCCCAGTCTGGTTCCTTTTTTTTTTTAACCGAAATAAGAGTCACAGGGGGATTTCTTCGTCGAAGAACTCTCGTCTTTTTCCATCGGTAGCATACCCCTTTTCCTCCTAGACGTAGCCAACGAGGCCATCGATTTACATAGAAACAATGGCCATCGGATGCTCGTCACCTTGATCCCTCGTCTTCCCTATCGGCTCGCCCCGAGCGTATCGTAAATCCTGCTCTGCGAACGGTCCAGGAGACCGCGTTCAAGTATAAATCTTCGTCTACGTTCGTTGCCGAAGGAATTTAAACGAGTCATAGAGTGACCGCGCCAGCGCAAGCCTGTAAATACATTTTACGTTCAGCTCCAGCGCCATTGTCGGACTTGAGCCGTTAATCCCGACGACGTTCGAGGACGAGTACGGTGGAAGGCTGGCATTTTAGAATGACATTTTTTCGATCAAACTAATATGATCCTGACCAATATCGTAGCCATCAGCCATCTCTGACCACGTTTGCGAGGTGTAAAAGAATAGGGGAATAGGGATAAGTCAGTAGCTTTCTTCCCTCTGTGCAAGGGATTATTCATCGTATTCGTGGGATAATTAGTATTGCTTATATAATATTGCTTAATTTGGTTTAAAATTAATTAACATCGGTATGCGTAAATGATGTGTCTCAATGTACAAACTACTTTTTAATCATTTATTTCTTTGCACCTGTATATATTTACTTTACTCTGCTGTTTCATATAAAGATATTGTAAAGAGGGAATTTAAAAATCATCTCGCAGCTTGGAGGATTCGTTCCTAATGAAATAAAAGAAGAGGCTCGGAAAGCAACGAGAAAACAAATGAAACCTGTGTAGTATTACGTTGTACTCCACATACATACCGTCTACAAATATTTCCCGATTCTATCGTATCTTAGAAAAATACTTTCTGGCTTACCGCTTGCTAGGGCTTCGAAAAGACCGAGATTTGTTCTTTTTGTCTCTTTTCTTCATTCCTTAGTTTTCCCATATTCGTTACATAGCACAGTTTATCTTTTCACATTATCTATTCATATTAATCCTTTAAGCGATATGACCGTATCTACGTATGAAATTGCATCGCAATGAACGTGACAGATGAAATTTCTAGAATTGTTAGAAAAAAATTGCTAGGATATACACGCTGAAAGATTAATATTATTAATCGAAGGACTAATATCGTTCAATAACACGATAATTAAATCTCTCGCTTTTGGTTTAATTCGTCCTGCTTATAAGGATTAACTTAAATTTATTTGTCTAATTATCAATCTATGTATTTATTTATCTCATTTACGTATATAACGGAATACGTGTCATAGGTATTACAATATTTAGTATACATATACGTATCGTCATGGGGATTAAAGTAAACTCATTTATATATTTATCTACGTATCTACCATCGGGAGTTATAGCGGAACGCATTCCAACGAAATGCAGATACTCAAAGGATTAATTTCATTACACAATTTATTAATTTCATCTCACTCTGTTTCTCTTTTTTGGCTCGTCATATATAATCCTATAACCATTAAAATAAAATACTAATAAATATTAGTAATATTATGAAAATTTAAAAGATATGAAATCTCATAATTATTTCAACTCCTTTGTGCATTATAACAGAACGATGTCCAATAAACCACAAATAATTTATTCTCATAACACATTAATCCGATTCCCACTTATGACGATAAAGATGATAATAATGAAAATGATTTATTTCGAAACAAATTGTTATCTACCCATCGACCTGGTCATGCATTCAACAAGTCTATTTCTCAATTCATTAATCCAATCCTACTCTCTTAACTTACTCCATAAACTTCTAAACGTTAAAATAATAATTTTTCTATAAATAAATTCTAATCAAAATACCCATTCGTTGGTACATCCATCCATTAATCCTTTCAGAAATCAGAAAAGAAGACACCGTATAATAAACGAGTCCACGCGAACATGCATTTGCCTGCGGATCTCCGTGCTATTCGAAGAAGTAAAGAGGTCCTACGCGTGCGCCATTTCTTCTCTCCCTCTCTCTCTCTCTCTCCCTCTCTTCTTTCTCTCTATCTTTCGCAGGGTGCGCGTGTAGAGAGTGAGGTCGTCGTGACGTTATCGCGACGGTATTAAGTCGGATCGAGCTTCCGTTAGGTCGAACCGCAATCAGCTGCAACGAGCAGAGTCGACGGAGCGTAATCTTTATCCTTCTTCTCTACCCGCGACCTCCATCAACCCCTCTCTCTCTCTCTCCCTCACTCACTCACTTACACCTATATACACACTAACCCATGCCGCGTGCTCTCCTTTTGCTTCCCTAGAACGCTCTTCTGCGTTCGATATCCCAGCATTATGCAGGCACTGGGCTCTTGCAGGTTGTTCGAAGGAAGTACGAAAAGGTGAACGGTACGGGGTAAGGTATAATGGCGGGGGCGAGAAAAGGATAGGGGTTGCGCGGTAGAAGGTTCGAAGAAGTTAAGACGCCGAGAAGGCGACCGTCGATGTAATACGAGCGATCATCGAGCTCACGGAGTTTGAAGAAGAAGAAGAAGGTTTCTGCGAGACTAGACTTCACGGAGGTACTCCGATAGCTTGTATCTTCGAGATAGATACGGCTTCGCGTTGAAGATATGCAGCTTCCTGTGGGAAACCTGAGAAATAGAGTTGATCTCTATTCCCGTGGAGATTTTTTTTTCTTCTTTTTTCTTCTTTTTTCGAGTTTGTTGCAACGACAGTGAAACTTGTGGCACCTACTGCTAATAAGATAGTACTGGATATTTAATTGTTTCGCGAAACGAGTTTATTATTACAAATTCGTTTCAGATTTTTAGTAATGTATGTATGATGTGGGCAACGTGTAATAATGCGTGAATTTTTTAGCTCATCTGTTTAGAAATCAATTTTCTTCATGGGTATTCCTTCGTAGATTGTGACTCGACATTTTTTAAGATTTTTATCATTATAAATATATACGATAAAACAAATAGAGTATGGTTTTCTCTCATGCATGCTTAGCTGAATATACCTACTCTCTTCTAATAAAAAATAAATAAATAAAAGAGAATGCTTAATAAAAAAAAAAAAAGTATGCAGAGGATAAATCGAAACTTGGTGTCAAAAGTAAGAATATGCGAGGTATCTAATTGGATTTGCGGTTATCGATACGTGAAGCGTTAAAACGGACACGTACGTTCATTCGGTAGTTATTTAAGGAGAGAAAAAAGAGGAAGGAAAAGAAAATTTTTTTTTAAATGAGTCTAAAATAATACTATACGGCCACGGTTATAATGTATGTATCTTGGTTCTCAATATAGAGAGTGGTCCACGGAACTCGTACACCTCGAATAACTTTTACAATATGCGTTATATGAAACTATATTATATACAAAAGTTCCACTGATAAAACAAATACAAACACTAGATAATGTGCTTAAAACCATAAAACTTTTATATCCAACATTTTATCATACAACGCATGCTTTAAAAGTTATTCGAGGTTTCGAAGTTACGTAGACCACCCTGTATATATTCACAATTGTTGGAAGATATGTATTACACACCGTCCATTGGAATTTTCAGCGAGCATGTTCCGCATGGCCGCAACAATAACGCGATTATTCTTCGATTCTCTCTCTCTCTCACTCTTTCTTTTTACGAACCCTTCTCCGCGGCTGCATTCTTTGAAAATTCGATCGACGATCGATACGATATATACTTCCCTTTTGCCCTTCTGTCCCCCTCCTTCCCTCTCTCTCTCTCTCTCTCTCTTTCTCTCTATCTTTCTCTTTACATCGCACCGTCAATTTCTCCATCCTATTTCGACCAAAGCCGTAAATGCGCGGCCGAGAATGAGGGAAACGATTCGTCGAACGGTTTATTCAATTGCACTTCTCTTATCCCCCTCTCTCTTTCCCGTTGAACAAGCTACGAGGCAAGAAAGCTCGTTTCGCGAGCGACTACCGAGTTCTCTTTTCCGATTACAAAAGCAAGCAAGACGAGTACTCTTCTGGAGAAAGCTACGCGAGAGAATAAGAAAGAGTATGTATGAATGAGAGAAAGAGAGAGGGAGAAAAAGGTATAGAGAGAAAGAGAGCGATTATTCTTAGGTGATTGCAACGGCGGCGGCGTGAATCGAGAAAACCGGCTCACCGATCGATTTATGTACATACATATCTCGCGACATTATCGTTATCTCGCGATGATCCTCTCTCTTTCAAGAACACGCCAGAGAAACACAATTTATAGATAAAGTTAGATCGAGGAAGGATATATCGATAGGGGTTTCTATCTTATCTTTCGATATCTCGGACCAAGAGCTTATTTATTTTCCACGGAAGGTACGAATTTCCGAAAGACTGTGTTGGCTCTTGAAACTCTTTGACCGGAACACGCCGTTAAAGAAGTCCTCCTCGAGCGAGAGACGGAAGCTGCGATATAGAACGACGGATGGCTCCTTTCATGGCACGGACCATCGATAAACCATCGGTAAACCGTCGGTACGGAAGCAATGTCGCGACGCCGACGGTGCAAAAAATTTCAATCCGACGATCTCGGCTTCTCCGAGAGAGCAACGTGCACCGTTATAATCCGTAGAAGTTGGATGTCCCACGATGGAGATTCGGTGTCGAATCGATTCAACGTCCATCACGATGTTTTTCCTTGAACTTTGTCGATAGAGGAAGAGAGAGAGAGAGAGAAATATATCGATTAGATAGAAAGATTAAAGTCAGGTTAAATTTCGGAGTGCTAATATATTAACACCTTAAGGCTGTTCACTACCCAATATCTGCGTTTTCGCGACAACTTTCCCTGATCACAATTTTTGACCGATTTTGACGAACAAAGGCTTATTCGAAAGCTGAACAATTTCTGAGTAAGATGATTTTTTTCAAATGTTCAAATTTTCAATAAATACTAATTTCCTGGCAAAAAAACGTATGACGAAGAAAATTTTTTACAGATTTTTAGACATTAGGTACCTTTTGTTTTGGTGACAAAAGTATTATTTAAGTAAATATTTAGGTATGATCGCCAAATTATTTATAATTTATTAACAGAAGAATATAATTGTTTATATTGTCATCGGTGCTTGACGCGTTAAGTTAAATTATTAATACTACATCGAAAAAATATTAGAAAAAGAGAGAGAGAGGGAGAGAGTTGATCAAAAACAAACAAGGAAATGGGAAGAGTTCAGCCATCTAGCATCTTTCTCTAAAGTACAAATAGTTCCAATAGATATCGCAAAGCCTTCCACTCCTTCGCCTCTTGAAATCTCGAGACCCGTCGAGTGGGGCATCTGAGAGACCGTGAGTCTTTTTAAACTCGCCATAGTTTCCCCTTTGAAATTCAGATTTCCAACATCAACGAGCCCATCCTTTCGCCAGCAAGAGGATAGGAGGAGTTACGTCGCGACTCGGGAAGGAAAAGCATGAAAACGAGAAAGAAATTGGTCGTCCTGGGAAGACCGCCATTTTTTATTTGATTTCAATGTTCGCGGGAAATCTAAATCCGTATCACGAGGGTGACCGTCCGATACTTTGAAAGAAAATAAAAACAAAATTCCCTGACGTAACTGTCACTTTTTATTCGACTTGATTTTAATCTGATTAGCATTAGAGATTCGATTGAAATTTTCGAAAGAAATTCAAAGCACCGTATCGCGAGAACGACTACCCAGCGTTCCTAAAAGACGCGTTGACATAAAAATTGTAGGACGATCTACCTAACCTAGGAGAGTCACGGAAAGCGGTTTCAGCGTCATAATTCAAGACCGCGGTCGTGCAACAACTCCGTACGGAATCGTTCATAACGGTTGGACCACGCGGCGACGCTTTCTAATGGCTCAATAGCGAGTTCGAGTAAAGGCACGTACCGCGTATTATATTCTATCGCTATAAATCCCGATCGAGGGAAGTCTTTGGTCGTCGTAGACGTCGCTCGATTTCTCGTTCGCCTTCACGAAAATTCCACGATGGACGCTGGCGAAGCTTCAAATTTTCTCGGAGAAGGAAAACCTTGGAAAGTGAATTCCATTTTCGCAAGAACCGAAGGAAACGTGTTTCGTTTCTGACGGTCGACGATTCTGGCTTTAAAAGAAAATGATGGACAAAAGTGGTTCACCAATGGTACACATTATGCGAGAGAAATAAAAAAATTCGCGATACATTTTCCATTTAAATATATAAATAAATAAATAAATATAAACGATATTACAGAAACGTATTACGGATCCCCTCTCTCACTTTTACGTCCAGCAGACGACGCCGACGTTCCGAATAGCGAGGCTCGACGTCCAAGCGAGCAAGCGCGACGATTTGTCTCGAGCCGAAACACGCGCGGAGAGACTCGAGCGAGCTCGACGTAAACCTCATACATAACGTACACATATATATATATATATATACCTACCATCATATCGTATACCGCGTAACATCTCTATCTCTGTTGCACTCGAATGAAACGCCATACCGGCTCCCTTCGAGCAAAGGCGAGCACTCGTACATCCATACGTAGATATACGAAACGTGGTACGTGCCGCATATACCTACATATACTCGCACACAACAAACGGACGTCGCTCGTGTCGTGCGTAGGTACGCGTAGCATAGACACCGGAGAGAAAGAGAGAGAGAGAGAGAGAACATATAGAAGGTAGTGGCGGCAACTTTTTACGCAGCAACCCCGAGTGAATGACCGGTCAGAGCCGCCTCTCGCTCTTCGATCATTCTCTCTCTTTCTCTGTTACACGCGTTTACAAAGAGAACGGCGGAAGAGAGAGAGAGATGCAGCCGGCCGGTTGCAGCGTGAGTTGCATTAGGCGTCATCCACAATAAAGCCGCTCTTTGCTACCATAGCTCTCTCTCTCCCACTTTGCATCTATCTCCCCTTCTCTCTCTCTTTGTCAAGAGACAAACGTATTCCCGGCCGACTTTCAACCCCCCCTGCTTCTCTTTCAACCCCCAATCCCTCTTTGTGTCTCTCTGCCTATCTCCTCTTTTTTTAGTCTTCTTCTCAGCCTCCGCATCCATTCGACGGCCACTTCCGACCGGATAGTAGCGAGTCCAGCCGGATAATCCGTATATTTTCTATGTTCGAGAATATCTCTTCCTCTCTCTCTTTCTTTTTTCATTGATATTCCTTTAAAGTTCAACGATATGCCTCGTGGCTGAGAATGCACGTTTAAATGGGAGGTATGTATATTCCTTGAGGGACACGTGATCGCTATAAGCGCAGGTGATGCACGCTGACAATCGTGAGATTAATAAGCGATGTGTTATTGAAAAAAATGACAATACGAATGAAACGATGCTTTTTGTATTTAATTATATTCTGTTATGCGGATGATGATTATTTGTTTCCCATCGGCCAGATATTTGTAAGAAAAATATTGAATTATTTAAAAAGAAATATTTATAAACTCCATATTTTTGTCAAAATACTAATATAATATTGTTCTTTTTTCTTGTTAGCCAGATCGTTATAACGAAAAACATATTGACTCGCTAAAAAAATATATGTGAAATTGATATTTTTTAAAATATTAATGTCATTTCGTTCTCCGAGGTATTGTCATGATTTCAAATTCAATGAAATTATTTTACGTGCTCGACTAATCGTTGTAAAATTATATCACCGATCGTACCAATCGTTCCAATGAATGATACGGAGAAATTAAGATCGACCCTTCAATTTTCTTTTATACCATTCCAATTTCGTAGGACTGAATTATCTGAAAGTAAAATTACGGATGAGTTGAGTAAATTTTTAGATCGAAGGGTTAATTAAGCGGTACGTCCCTTTTTAAAACTTAATAAGAAAGTAAACGAAAAAGGAACTCGGACGGAAGTTCACGAAATTCGCTTGGAATCATTTCATCGGACCAGCTGGAAGTACCGGTCGAGTTTCTTTCCGATATCCGCGGTGCTCATCGAACCACTAATTCGTAACAAGTTACGTGACTCGGCCACTTCGCGAAAACCTCCATGCACTCGCGTAATTTCGATCTTCGATCCATTTTATACTTTTATACGCGCGTGCCAGCAAAGAGAAATGATAAATCAAGTAGGTATCGTCCTTTCTCTCCCTTCTCTTCTTTTCTCGAAATCGATTCTCTCCGTAGAAACTGCACGTCTCTTCTTCGAACCCGTAGATTTTTCCCGTAGAAAAGTTCGAAGGCATTATACGCTTCGAGGTTCTCCTATCGGAGATGGGAGAAGCGTTATCATTTATCCCGTACATATCTTGAAATTTTTCAATTTCTTACACTCCCGTCTCTCCTTCCACTCGCTCTCTCTCTCTCTCTCTCTCTCTTGCTTCCAGTATCTCGTTCGTGCCGATACGTATTCGATGCGCGTGTTTCCATAAGAAATGCATTGGTTGTTTTCTCGGTCTTCGATTCAAGCCGAAGGATTCGGTATGTACACCGTCTGAAAGTTATTTCGAAAAGAAAAGCACGATGGGGACGAGGGAATGAAAAAGAGACAGAGGAAGCTGCCGAGTAAATCCTTTCAATATGGGATGCAGACTCCGCGCGATGGACCGGAGGACGGTCCTACACCTTATAAAACTATCTCTCCGAAGTTCCTTTTACTTTCGATGAGAATCGAATCGCTCTCGCTCGCTCGAGCGATCAACGTCCGACGACGACGTTTGACGAGGCGATGCTAAAGAAATTGAGAGAAAAATGGATGAAAGGAAAAGATTACGAAAAAAAAGAAATAGATGGAAACTACGAAGAGGTTAGAAGATAAAGATCCGCATCTCTTGAGCAATGCCGGTCAAAGATGAGTGGTATTTATAAGAACGGTCTACGTCGAATATCTCGTGAGATGTTTGACAGTCTCTGAGAGATTTCATAATAATGGAAGAGTGGAAATAACCTTTAGCGCGAATTGTCGCCGGAAGAAGCCGTCAATTTAAATAATCTTTTTCAATCGAATGCATGGAATATAAACCATTGGGCGTAAATACGGTGTGTCAGATAAGTCTCCGTGAAGATTGCAGAATTAGGTCAAAAATCACTGAAATCGCCCGAAACAACGTTAAACAATTTGGTTGAAGTTTACAGTACGCATGTATCTTACTTGAATCTGCAAAACCGAATTTTTACATTTTCATTACTACCTGAAATAAAAAAGTTGAAAAATTACTTTTTTTTGTCCGAGATTATGATTTTTTTTTTTAAACAAAAAAGCTACGGTGTATGGTAAACTAATCCTTCCACGCGCTTGCAAAAATTCAAATCGTTTAGTTAAATTATAAAAAAGTTATACCGCATGATATACCGAGACTTTTCTGACACACTGTACATATAAATCTACCTACATATTTTTAAGCTCGGACGTTTCGATGCTATACCGATTAATGAAGCAGACAAAACGTCCTTCCGTCGATATAAACAATTCGATGGAGGAGTACGGGGCAGAGAGTTTGACGAATCGATCGATTCGATGGCAAGCGCCAAACCCGCGTTGCCGAAAGCATCGATGACGCGACAACGCGACGGACGTGCAAAAGAACGGAAACAAGCATGATTGTACGAGAACGCGATCGAAACTCTCATCGGCAAGCAAGTGGCAGCGGTTCGGTTGCAGCGCGGTTCGACCAACGACAAAAAAATTATCTTCGAGCAAGCTACTTTGGTATGAATAATGTAACGAATTTTTTTTTTCTTCTTCCCTCCAGGCAAACATTTCTTTCCGAACATAATCGAGACCTCCCCTTTTCTACGAAATAGATTTCGATCGAGTCCTCGACGGAGCGTGGACACACCGTGTCCTCGTTGCGTTTGTTCGATCTATTCCAACCTCGTGATCTTCTTCGAAGTCAAAAAGCGTAGGTCCCTCGTTCGTAGAAGATCGAAGGAAAGGACTTTCGGAGGAAAAAAACTTTGTCCCTGTTTTCTCTCTTTTCTTTTCTCTCTCTTCTTCTTTTCTTTTTTTTTCTCTTTTACTTCCTCGTACTTCGAATTAATTTTCTTCCGGTACCCCCACCACTTTTTTTACTCACCACGACCCTAAACTATGACGACAGATTTCTTTTGTGACGTTGCAAAAGTTCCCTCGTGATCTCGATTCTTTGTCCCTTTTCTTTGCTAGGGAGCCGGAGAGGGATGGAAATAACGATTCAACATCTTTACCGAAAGTGGAACTAGCGCGTTAACCCGATTGCCTCGTACCGAACACTTACTACAAGTCGTTTTACGCGTTAACGTATTACCCTCCTTTACAGGGGTGGTATAGCACTCTCTCTCTCTCTCTCTCTCTCTCTCTCTCTCTCTCTCTCTCTCTCTCTCTCTCTCTATTCGAAGCGCCTTAAATTCTCCCTTTCATTAGTCGAAGCACGAAGCCATCGTATTTCACGTCGGCTTGAGTATAATATTAGAAGAAATATCTGCGAGTGTCCCTTCGAGCACTCTTTCTCATTCTTTCTCTCGCTCTCTTTTTGCATTGGCATGCTTCGACGCGTGGGGCCGTCGCGCGAACGAACACCTACGCGTGGCGCCGTTTTAACGGAGGAAGAAAAGAACTTCCGTTAACGATGATTCGGCTTCCCATTCTAAATCCTTCTCGATCGATTGGATTTTTATCAATTATCTGCATTCGATCGTTGAGATAAATTTATGCTTTTTCATGTAGGATAAAATTATATGGCGTACACCAGCTTCGAATAAAAAATAATGAAAAATCGATTAATACATTTTTTATTTGCTTTTTATATCAACTTGGTCAGTCTTTTCTTTAAAAAATAACACAAGTTAGTGTTATTTTAAACAATTAAGCTTGAAATCCAAATTCAGGGTATCGATTTTTTAAAAATAATAATTAACTAATGACCTAAATATTTGTTTACTCATATTTCATTCTCGGAACGTCGTGAGATTTTTTGTAGTACGGAATACAGTCTCGGATAAGCGGAAAATTTAATAAAAACACTGACACTTATCCTTTAATACATATTTATCTGAAATGCGGCACTTGACATTATGCGTTCACTCGTAATTACTTTGCGATGATCGATCGACAATTTCGAGCACATGCGGGAGTCCGGCTCGAAAATAAATAATAATGTTGACCGTTGGTACTCGTTCGATATCGCGGTCCTCTTGTTTACAAATTAGTGATTTATGCGATCCGTTTTATTATGCGCTCGTAAGAGAATGTGCCAACACCCGTATGACCTTCTGTTTTTTAAATTTTTTTTTTTTTTTTTTTTTCGAAAATGAAAATTGGGAGAAACTCCCGTTACAAAGAGTAATAGAAAGAGTGCAGCTGCGATCGCGTATATAAGGTGGTCCACCTAAATGTCTCCCTTATTTGTGATAACGTAACAAATGTTTTGAGAGAGAAATAATAACCTTGATGAATAAATAATGTTAGGAAAGTATTCGTATAGCGAGACTATGTACATTGCATTGAAAAAAATTGCTCGAGTCATCGCAAATAAAGAAGATATTTAAGTGGCCACAGTTAGGTGGACCACCCTGTATATTCGCGAACACGATCACGAAAAAACCGACTTAATTACGTAGATTGAACGAAACGCAACGAAATACATTTTTATATTATTCTCTTGGCACGATTTCGCGTTAATTAATCCCCCTGAAAAACATTTTCCCTTAAATGTTGATTTTCCATTAGCTTCTCGCGTCGGTGAAATTTCTTCTCCCGAGTGAAGCAAAATACTTCCCTGAACGGTAGTGTAAATGATCGTTCGGGGAACATCGGTTATCCGTTTGTTTACACGAATAATACGGCGGAAGGGGGTAAGAAAAATGTGTAATTAGGAAATTAACGAATCGAACGAGATTCCATTAAAAAAAAAGTACAACATTTTTTAAACTTGCGATTTCGCGACGAACGGAATACAAACTGTTTCGAACTTATCTTCTCAATAGCGTTAATTAATATCTTATATATGTGGTGGCGAGTTTTAGACGTAATATTCCGAGTAGCGGCTTACGACGAAGCGCGCGTAGATAGCGAGCCGGCGCGGCGCGGCGTCCGACGCAAAGCGTGTGTCGGCGACCGCCGTAAAGGCGAGCATCGCGGAATAGCGCGATGTTACCAGGAAAAGCCGGAAGAAGGGATTTCGAACGCACGTGCGAGCTTCCTTGGTCAGTCGAAAAGTCTTTCTTCGAGTTAGTCGTAAGGCGTTCGTCGTGAAGAGCAGTCGTTCTCGAATCGAAGTTTAAATAGTCGCTAAATATTTAAGTCATCGAAGTTAAGTTTCGTCCTTTACTTTGGTTACGAACAGTATTATTATCCAATAAATAGTAGTGTTTTTTATTACTTCATCTCTGAACACTCTGTGTCGACATTTCGTTACCTCTCACCAGTACTTCATACGATCCTGATCCCACATATACAAAGTGAGTTTTAAAAGAGGAGTCATTAATAAATTTCGTGTTATTATATTGATTTTATATCGATTTGATTTATCAATATAATAAACAATTATTTTATCTTTGCCAATACGGAAGTGGGGAAACGAGGACGAGAATAGAGAAAGGTGCGGTGGAAGGGTTGAGTATAAGGGTGAAAAGAGAGAGGAATAGAGGGCGGAAGTGCCGTGTAACTTCTAGGGGAATCGTTGTATCTACTTATATATCCATCTATCTATCTACAATATATGTGTTTGTTACAATTTTTCGGGGATTGATCATAAAAAAAGAAATCATTAAAATAATAAATAATAAATCATTGCAAATTTGTTCCTAAGAACAGAAATTTTTTTATGACCCCATCTAATATCTATTTATATAACTCATTACCTATCGGTGGTATGAAAGAACGTTTTAAGTCCATATAAAATAGAAAAAGAAGTTCAATCGTGTCCGTCCCATTCCTCTTTTTTTTTTTTCCATATAATTTGTATGAAATATGAGTTATTTTAGATAGCAGTTCTCACCAATTATCCCTCTATACGCTATACTTCCATTTTTTTTAGTTATAATCTTCAGTAAATGCGACGTAACATGTACTAAACCGTCCATCGCAAAAAATTTTAAAAAATCCCGTCGATTTTTCTCGCGTACTTGAGCGAAAAGTAAAGTAGCGTAATCAAACGATTTGGAAACGATAGTTAATCGCTATCCGCCGGACATACCTTTGGCGATAAGCTCGCTAAAAACTAAAAAAGGAATCTGTAAAACTCCTTTTGGTGAATCAATCGTTCGAACGCTGTCGTCGTCGACAAAACTCGCTCGCTCGCCTGCTCTCTCGCTCGTTCGTTCGTTCGGCCGTTTCCTCTTCCAATCACAGCCCGATTATAGATTACCAATGCGAAGCGGTTTAATATTGGTTTAATTCATTGGATTCGATTTCCAACAGGCTGATTCCTTTTTCCCTGGGAATAGGAAAATCGCGCGTTCGTCGCTAAGTAACCGGGTCTCATCCCTTCCAGCCCCACCCTTCACCGCCCACACCCATCGATAGATATTTTTAATAAGATCGACTCTAAAATACGTCGTTTTACGTGAAAAATGGAATGGCGGGCGATCGATCGATCGGTCGACGGACGTGAAGACAAAAACGGAATGTCAAAGCACTGTGACAAAGAAGAGATCGATGATGATAGTGGTAAAAATAAGTAAAGGGAATAAAAAAAGAAAAGAGACTAGAAATAATCCTTTCCTCTTTTCTTTCCTCTTCGAGTACAAGGAAGCGAAGGAAAAGCAAAAATATTGCAAATTACGATGGAAGTAGTCACGTGTGTGTGTGTGCGTGTAGGTGACTCGTTCGATGAAAGGAGCCATAGCTATCCATACCGACTTTTACGATCCTATTCTAGACGAGAGATCGCGAACGTTGGCGTACGACGGAGATGGCGAAAGGCAAGTGTAAGAGAAAGAGAGAAAGAGGTGGGTGTCTCCGATCGATCTTCTCTCGCTCGCAGGTTCACCGTGTTACGTCGTTTCGAAGCCAAGATCTCTTTCTCTCTTTCTCCTTCTCTCTTTTACTCTCCTTTCCTCGCCTTTTCTTACGTGCCACTTTCGTATAGTTTCGCGACTCGAGTCGTTGGCAAAGGGATCAATATCGAGTTTGCGATTCCCTCTTCCCCCTCACTCTCTCTCTCTCTCTCTCTCTCTCTCTCTCTCTCTCTTTCTCTCTCGTTCCACCACATATAGACACACATAGAAACTCTTTCCTCTCATCCACAGGACGACCACGGTATTCTCGCGGGTCTCATCACGATTCGTCCTCTTTCTTTCTCCTTTTCCATCTCCAATGTGCCCGCTTTTCCACTTCAATTTGATTGATTGGAAGGGATACCGAAGTTATATTTTCCGGGCTAATCAAAGTGCCGGCGAGCAAGGCACGGGGAAACTACGGACACCCCCGGTCGCTTCGATTCTATCGAAGGAAAACGTAATTATACGATTCGGTCGCTAAACAAATTCGAACAAATTTGAACAAAGTGTTCTGAAATAGAAGAAAAAGAGTGAGAGAGGTAGGTGCTGAAAGGAGAACTTGGAAACAACGCTCGTGTACTGGAATGAAAAATATTTCTGTCTATCTCTCTCTCTCTCTCTCTCTCTTTTTTTTTTTCTTCTTCTCTCTTTCTCAAGCTTTGTCCTTTTTGTGGTGTACGAAAAGATCGTACCAGCGAGAGTACCAGCCCGAGATGAAAATAATAGCACGGCGGGTAGTCGAAGCGGAAAGATTCAGATTTACGCGGCGGCGGTGGCCAACCCCCCGCGTACTGTTACGCCATCCTGCCCCCAGGACTATTGGTAATTTATACTCGCATTATTGTTCTTAATTTATACCGGAGGCCTGGCCTGAGTTCACGGTAAACTCACGCTGGATGTGAAATAGTATCCGCAAGGCGAGCATACGTTAAGCGCCACGCGCTCTTTAATTTATAACCCACAACTAACGATAAATAACGAAACGATAATTAGCGGTATGCGTCCTTCGCGCTTCCACCTACCACCGTTTTAATATTTTCCAAAGAGTTTTCTTACGATTTTCCACTAGGATTACTTCAGCTGGGTTTTGAACGAATGTTTATTAACCATTTCACTGCTTACGTTTATTACCAAAGCGGTGTAATTTCGAGTTTCTAAATTATATTTCATTGTTTACATGTTGAAAGATCATGAAACAGTTTTGAATATCACGAAACGTTTATTAATAACCTCTTGCGCTCGGCATTTTTTTAAACATTTAATTTCAAGTAATCTACGTTAACTGCTTATTAGTTTGTTACATATTTTCAATTGAATAGTAGGTAGGGGAGACCGGAGCTAGTTGTCCGAATTTTAGGTTTTTTGTTTCTACAGATTTCTGTAGCTTATATTTTAGAATTTTTTGGTGACCATCATAAAGTTCAACTTCTTAGCAATACATGGAAATTTTTCCGCTAGCATTGGAAAGTTTTTAACACGTTTTTTTTTCAATTTCAAGCAAACATCCTGATGTATGCATCATGATTTTTGCGAAAATGGACACCACCGCCGATTTCAATGTTTAATGGCCCATTTTAAAGAAAAAGGCACGCAGAATAATGTACCGTTGTCCGTTTTTCGATATCGTTGCGGAGTGTTGAAAAATAAATTTTTTAAGTGTCGGAGTATGGATCGTTTTCAAGAGAAAAATTGCTGTAACTTTTTAACCAGTCATCCTATCGAAGCGCGACTTACATATTCGTAAAGAGGAGACTTTCCCCTTTCGAACGAGTATTTGATCGGGCAAATTCGAGATACTTCGATTTTTGACAAAAATCCTGACCTATGCATCATGATTTTTGCCAAAATGGTCACCACCGCCGATTTCAATGTTTAATGGCTCATTTTAAAGATAAAAGCATGCAGAATAATGTTCCGTTGTCCGTTTTTCGATATCGTTAAGCAATGATGAGAAATTAATCTTTTAAGTGTCGGAGTATGGGTCCTTTTCGAGCTTTAAACTGCTGTATCTTTTGAACCAGCCATCCTATCGAAACGCGACTTGCATATTCGTAAAGAAGAGACTTTCCTCTTTTGAACGAGTATTTGATCGGGCAAATTCGAGATACATCGATTTTTGACAAAAATCCTGATGTATATGCATCAAGATTTAGAAAGAAGAAAGCATGCAGAATACTATCCCGTTGTCCGTTTTTCGATATCGTTACGCAATGATGAGAAATTAATTTTTTAAGTGTCGGAGTATGGGTCGTTTTGAAGCTTAAAATTGGTGTATCTTTCTTCTAAATATATTTTCTCTTATAAATAAAATTCCGAGTCTTATTCGACACAGGAGTTGAAAATATTAAAGTGACGTGATTCAATTTCATACATTATATTTTATTGATTGTAAATTAAAAAGTTCCGTTAAATTATAATGATGAATTGATTTTCGGTCACGTACCTATCGTTAAAACCTCTTATCTTTAGAACATCAATCTCATGGATATTAAATTATTAGAAGTAGAATAGATTTAGATTACTTACAAGGAAAACACGAAGTCAATAAGTATCTGTTAAGATAATTTTGATTTATCGAGTTAATCTATTAAGAAGAAAATATGATATTTTAGGAAAAACTAGACCGTTCGGATAAAAAACAGTTTCGATGGC
The DNA here is from genome assembly GCA_916049575.1 of Ancistrocerus nigricornis. NCBI lineage: Eukaryota > Metazoa > Arthropoda > Insecta > Hymenoptera > Vespidae > Ancistrocerus > Ancistrocerus nigricornis. Next base: position 338,852 of record OU696668.1, on the reverse strand, counting down.
GGAATACTCAATCGATGGACGTCCGTGTGTCAAGAATTTTACTGCGATATACCTACCTATCCCCCGATTTACATAGTACTTTCTTACAAGATTTTACCGCGAAGACATCGCGTTAGTGACAATTCTTCCTTTTGCTCATACTTTCTTCGTTCGATGGATCACAAAGTGTATCTTATAAATTTATAAATTTCTTCAATGGATGCGTACCGTGTAAATCAGGGGATAGGTGTAAAAGATCACTCTAAGGCAGTTTTATATCGAGAATATTTGCCGAATAACTATTATAATGAAAATTTTCAACACTTTATCCATATTCACTGTGTTAGTAACGAATCAGCTTTAGCTCTGGTTAAAAAAGTTTAAAAGATTTCTCGTTGAAACGAGGAAGAGAAACGGAAAATAGAGAAACTAGAAAAAAGAAACTATAGCTAGAGGAGACTAAAAGCGTAGGCGTTGCTACGATGTGCTCACCTGGTCGACAATCTCCGTCAGGTCGTGCAGACTTATGTTGTAAATGGCGTTTCTGAAAAACGGAACAAGAGCGTTAAGTCCTGCTCATAAATCGGGTGTCCCTAATCTCTTTGCTCCGCACCCTTTCTAACTTTCTCTCTCTTTCTCTCTTTCTTTCGTACGCCGAATCTAAGACAAAAGGCGGCTAAGGACCGCTCGAATTACGGAAAAGCCGATAAACTTAACACGGATATCCAACTCCTTCTCTTTCTCAACGACGAAAGGAGCTTAAAATCGATCCAGAATTTCGAAACTGGTTACTCGTTAACTTCGATCCCACTCTCGACGAGTTCGTGTTGGAAAACCGAAAAATATTATTTACTACGTTAGCGATGTACAAGGTTTTTTTAAAAAAAAAATTGAAAGCCACGATAGTTCGGGTCGCTAACAAGGAACACTATTCAATTAATGACAAAATCGCACAGATTTTTAATGAATACGACCTACAGGTCGTGGTTTCTCCATCACTGATTTAGGCGACCCAAAATAAAATGATTAGATAAGTTGATTTTGCTTCTTCCAATTGCAATATCCGTCGAAACTATTTTTGCTTAAAAAAATGATTATTAAATAGGTAGTTATTAATAAAAGATTATTATTACGTTATTCCCGTATCGATCGTCAATTTGATTTTTTTTTTTTTATACAAAATAAGAAAATAACCGTAAACGCCTGCCCTTTTCCTCGTACGTTTGTAACATTTTCAATCATTTATATTAGTCAATATTTGCGTATCGCTTCTATAATTAATTGCTCTTAGCATAAAAGAGCAGAAATATGTTTTAGGTACAAAATGAACATGACTTAAAAAGCGAAATAAAAGAGTGCCAAGACAGAAATAATTTCGTTCCGACGACCCCGAGAGGTCGGTAATATAAAGAAATCGGATGAGAGGTAAACGAAACTGGAGCGTTTAGATCGGCGCGTCATCGACAAAAACTCGACGATCGCTAGCCAAGCAAAGGAGTAGAAAATATCTTGGATCGTTCGAGCGGATAGGAAAGACGGAATCGGTGGCGGATGACGCATCGAGATAAAATCTTCCGATCTTAATCCGATCGCGAGACGCCTCGTTCTACGAAGAGAAATAGGATAGAGTAACTACTGCTTCTGTGTAGCAATCGTAAGAGAGAAAGAGATGGAACCACTCCCATCTTTTCTCCCCCCTGTTCTATCTGTCCATCTCCCTCGCTCTTTCTTATAACACGAAATAGCTTGGACGCTGCGTCATCCTCCCGACGAGCGCTTGCTGATGCGTTGAGTCGAAAGAATGGCTCGTTTGCGCTTACCGGCACTTCCGACACTTCCATCCGATCGATCGCGAACCGTACGGAATCGAATCTCTGTCCGGATGACTACATAGAGTAAACCGCGACCTCCGTTGAGAGCAGAGTCGTGCGGCTCAAGCCTCGTTTCGTTTTCTCTTTTATTTTTTCCCTTCCCTTTGGTCACGAAGCGCGATGCGCCGTCCATTTTAGCGGGGCAACGAAAGAATCGAATCACTGGACAATTACCTGGCGCCAATCAAGATGGAAGTGGACGCCCGCTCGAGCAGCTTGAAGTGCTCCACGTGGCTCTCGTTTCCCAGGAACCTCTGCCCAATCACCTCGCCTGAAACATAAAAGGGGTTCACACGTGTTAGAACCTTCGTTCCGCTTTTTTGAGACAGTCTTCGTGTCGGTTTAAAAGCTCCTGAGTTCTTTCTTTACTATTATCTGAGATTCTTTCGGTGTTACCGGGATGAAATTACTGGGAGGTAAGGGGAGCAAAGAGATTTTCAGAATTCAAGATATGTCATTGGTTTGGGAGTTTGGGTTTTAGAGGTAGGTAGGTTGTACAGTCCTTTAAAAACCAAAAATATTCCTTTATCGTTAAAACTCATCAAATATTATAAAAACTTCATCATTTAGTAAGTTTTCGAATGATGTCTTCGATTGTATAAATCGCAAGCAAATGGAAAAAAACTACTGCCTAAGTAAGATTTAGATGAAGCAAAATAATTCTTACTTATGACAATATTTTTTGTTCCGTTCGAGAGTTCGAATCACCACCCACCCTTCAAATTTGTCCCATTTACCACCAGTCACCCCGTATGCATAATACACAAAACCGAAGACTATCAAAAACCAGAAAACTTTATAATAAATATATAATACATTAACATATACAAAGAATAAATAAAAAATAAAAATGCAGACAACAAGAGAGTGAGAGAAGAAAGCAAGGATAAAGGAACGAATGAAGAAGCAAACAGGGGAAGTAAAAATCAAGATAGCGAGAGAAAGAGAGAAGAATCGGAGTGGCGGAGAGTGGAAAAGCAGAGGTGCCGGCGATGGCCTTTAGTCGCGAGAGACGATAAAGCGCGTAGTCCGCGCCTACTTTGTGTGTGACGGTCCACCACCCACCCACCACACTCGACGCGTTCTCTCTCTCTCTCTCCCCAACCCCTATCGGTGAAGCTTCTCTCCACCCCACCCACGCTTCTCATCCCCCACTCCTTGCCTCTCATCGTTCTTTATGCCTCCACCGCGGTATAACGTTTTACGAGCGCCATTCTTCTTTCGCGCGCGCTTTGCCGCTCTTCTTTCTTTCTTTCTCTCCCTCCCTTTTTTTTTTTTATACTCCTCTTTCTCCACCTTTTTCTTTACCACAGATATTACGCGTGATGCTCTCTCTCCCTCGACATTTTTTCCCTCGACAAACGCGAGACGCGACATTAAAGGCTCGGAAGGGAAGATATACCAACGGGCTAGCAAACGGGGTAGGACGTGGGTGGGTGGGGGAAATCGTGGACGAATTGCGAGATCGCGCGGATGGCTTATGGTCCCGTCTCGCTCGTTTGTTGTTCTTCCCTATTTTTTTTTTTTTTTTTTTTTTTTTTATTATTCTTTTATTTGATTTGTTTTTTATGGACAGAATCCCGTATCGCTAACGCGCGTACGTATGCCCGTGTGATATTATAATTGCGATTTTGATTTATCCAGTTTTATTTTTTAACGTGGTTTTACGTCATTTTTTCATTAATTACAATTTTTACTATAAAATAAAACATTTAAGTGAAAATTGTATATCGTTCTTTTATCGATTAAACGTTTCCTTAATAGTGAACTAATTTGAAAATAATATATTGCTGATTCGTTCTCATGTTGTAAATTTAAAAAATAAAAAAATTATGATCACTCACTAATACTATTTGTCATCAAATATAAATGAAGTAATAACATTAAAAGGTATGGGGGAAAAAAGTCAACGAGATGCAAGTTTCATTAAAACTCTAATATTGGTTCTCGCTGTACGTGCATGGGAGAAAACGTACGTTTCCGGTGAAATTATACAAAGGAAATCGACTCTTTGCGAATCGTTGCCACAGTTATTTGCATGTACAGCGTATGAAAACTGAACGCTCCGAGATATACTATAGACGTATCCTTCTTTTATTTTCTCCATTTTCTTTCCACCCATCGCGTCTATCTTTCTTTTATCTTTTTTTCCTCTCCTTACTCGTCCTTTATTCCACGAAGAAGCCACTCTGTGATCTTTTCGTGGGAGTAAACGTCGAAAGAGGGAGGAGGGAACGGATTGAACGGATTGAACGGATACATTTAAAAGGTGGATGGAGATCTTGAAGCGGGGTAGCTTTTTTCGACACTCCAGCGTAGGTTTCACTTTCTTTTTTCTTTCTTGTATTTCGCTCTCGGGCGAGTATCTACTCGAGCCGTCGGTGGAAGAAAAAAAAATGCGAGACGGAAAAAGAACTATAGAGGAAAAAGTATTTTCATTCTGCGAGAAACACGCTCGGCAAAAAAAAAGCTCGGCCGATCGTTCGAAAATATCAACCATTACTACTTGACCCATCCAAAATCGAATCGGAAATTTCTCATCCTCTCAACCCCGTTCTACGAGTCATTAAAGCCGTCATATTTTTGGAGTTCGAGTTCACAAGAGAGAGGCTCGTCATGGTTTATTAAAACGGCTCGATTCGTATATTTGTAGATGCCACAGTGTGTACACGTGTAAATGTTCATTACCGAGTGTCGTTAAGAACAGCGCTAACACGGACTTTCATACACTATAATCAGAGAATTGCTTGGATCCCTCGTATAACGTGAAAGCTTGAGTAAAATTAACGGCTTATGTTATAATTAACTTATAATACCGAGTTACTTACTATTAAGAGCCTAAGTAGCACAGTACTTAGAACCCGATTAGTCTAGACGATCGACGATTCATTAAAGAAACAAACAACCTCTCTCTCATCCTGTCTCCCTTACACAACCAACGATTCAGACGAAATCGTTGATAAAAATATAAAAAGAAGCGTTGATAAAATATAAAACAAAGCAATTGCTATTTTTATCGTATTATCGAGCAAAAGAGAAAGAAGAAAGACGTCCAAATAATTGCATTAACCGTCGGAACTATACTGGAATACAGTAAGAATTTATTCTTTGCCCTCTTTCACCGTCCAACCACTTCGTCTCCCCTTTGACATTTAGTATTGTAAAATCTTGACAAAGGGATACTTTGGAAAGATGGTACTTCTCTACGTGATCGGTTCGAATTAATCTAATAATAATGTCCGTTCGATAAAAGGGTAAACAATTTTCGTTGAAAGGAAGAAAATTGTGTTTCTTTCTCTTTTTGTGTCTCTCGCTCTGTCCCTACTTTTCTCTTTTTCGCAACATCGAGATCACTTCTTCCAGAAGCAACGATGATGGACACGAAAGACAAACCGCCGGGGGTTCAACCTTTTTCTCCGGAGCGTCGTGATACGATTTACAAAGGCAAAGGAAAGCAAAGAGAAATATCACGGAAGCAGCAACCGCTTTACGCTCGAAACGGTGAGCCTCCTCGTGTTATTTATCTTCGAGAGGATTTCTAGACCGCTTTGCGAGCGTATAACCACGCAATGCTCGCGAAAGATAATTTTAGTCGATAAAATTCTCTCTCACTCTTTTCTCTCTTTATTGGTTCATTCAAATAATTTGAATATGGTTAACTAACATTGAGAGGATTCTGGGAAAATTGCGAACTACGTCGAGGTCTTTCGAAATTTGTTTTCTTTTTTTTTTTTTTTCTTTTTCTATTAATTAATATACCAGCAGATTAATCTTAACGTTTTGTTATATCGATCGTTGCATCTCGTTACACGCGATAATTGCCCTTTTATATATCTACAAAGTATTGCTCGCTGGATAAAATCGATTTTCAAATTATATTAATGTTCAAATACGCGGGATTCATAATTTAATTTTTTTTCCCAAATTATATTTAATAATATGAAATGCAGACTTACAAAATAATAATAATATACAAATATTATAAAAATATTGCAAACGGAATGTACGAAACATCAACGTCTTCTTTGATTTCCTTAAGAAAGCGTATGATACTACCGAACAGCTGATCGCCATAGCAACTCGTAAGAGGGCATGAAAGACTCCACATAGGGAATGTGTATAGCCCATTCGACGAAGTTCACGAAACCGTTGGATTCCAAAGGCACGCATACCGCTCTAGTCGAATACCTTCGAGTGGTTCTTCGAAAAAAGAAAACACGAATATAACGCTTTTTCTGGAGAAATTGCAAAGGAGGACTCTCTCGAGAAGCGTAAGAAGAAAAATAAGTTGCATTTTTTCGGAATCAAAGACATCTCCATTCAAAAAAAGATTAAGTGGAAGAAGAATGAAAAGGAAAGTTGAAAAATTTGTCGAAATGTGAGGGAGGGAAAAGGACAGATAAAGACCGAAGGAAAAATTATTTTCTTTTTTTTCACTTACTCTAATAGCGCTCCTTTCGTCGCGCGATTTCTCGCTTTTACCGACTCTCGATCGACGAAATCACGTTTCTCTTTCGGCGAAGGCATCAATGAAGCGAGCGAGAAAGAGAGAAATGGAAAAAAGAAAGAAAAGAAAGAAAAAAAAGAAAAAAAAGAATATGGAATAAAGAGGTCGACTTCTTACGGCACGGCAAAATAACGTTCTAGTTCGAGGCATTTCGCGTTTCGCCTTTTCCATCTGTACTTAAGCGCGAGCGCTTCAAAGAACGACGAAAGGAGGAGAGGGACGAGGTTTAAGTGTGGTGGAATATGGGAGACTGAGGAAAGAGAGAGTGAGAGAGAGGAAGACAGATGTAATCTTGCCTAGACCTTGCAGCATCGTGTAAATTTAAAATGGACTAAAAAGTGATATACCGTCAATTCTTTTCATCGTTATAACATTAATAACCTTATACGAAGTACTAGTAAAATACTAAGAACTTGAACGAACCTCTTACTGAAAATAATGACAATAAAATAGGTTGCAGTAATTTAAAAGGAATTATATAACTCGATTAATATACCAAGATAGACTTAATCCGGCATGAATTTTGAGATAAGAACAAATTACCCCTAATTCTCATGAATAATGGAATAACTCGTAACAAAGTTGAACTACAAGAAGGAGCTTATCGACTAAAATTAAATATTTACCTCGAACAAAAATTCAAATTGATTTAGACGTAAATATTAAAATTATAATTTTCCATGGATTATAACACAATAAAACGAACTAACGAAGACTAAACGATTTCTTTTACCAGAAATGTCGATTATCCCAACCACAAAGAGGATAATTCCACATACACGCCACGTAATATAAATTACAAACCAACGGACGACTATAGTAACTCAATTCGTTTACAAAAACCATCGACTATCTCTATCAACCTTCCCCCCCCCCCCACCCCCCGAAAAAAAAGCTACGACGTCGTACGTAAAAATTCGCGCTCGTGCTCGGCGAACGAGGGTGGTGACTCGCTCGTAAATTGTTGCTTCGCGAGAGATCGTCCCGAAGCGGATCTCGGTACGGTTTACGGGTTCGATGTCTATTAATTTTGCATCGTGCGTTTTACGATAACACGTTGGATGGCTCACGTTGCCCGGCAGAACTACCACAACGAAACGATCGACTTAAACTGGCAGTAGTTGCCCGTACGCGCCTATTGCCAGAACGATCAAACGTTTTATCGAGTATAAAGTGCTCGCACGCGCGCTCGCGCGTCGTGGCGATGCCCGGTAAATTCTGAAGAAGGCTAGACTCCTCGTTCGACATTGGAAATGATGGAAGATTGAATTTTAAATTGGCTATCGACGATCGGACGTTCTCGTCTTCTCGAAGATACGGAAATTCTATAACTTTGGCGAAAAGAGAGTGCTAGGTGTGGGAGGAGGTTTAGGTAGGATTAAATTTGATAGCTATTTTCTTAACGGAGTCCCTCGATCTCTCTTCCTCGTTTCGATACCGAGCACACACATACGTAAGACTAACCATCGGAAGCTGATCATCTCAGGATCTTATATCTTCTGTGATAATGAATCGGTCTAATGGAGTTTAATCCTTTAACGAGGAAAAACGAGTTAGTCGCTCCTTTGAAAAGGCTCTTGTTAACGAGCGCGAGGAGTTAAGTCTCCAAGATCTCTCTCTCTCTGTTCCTCTCTCTTCTTTCTCTCTTACACACAAAGTTACAAAATTCCTTTCGCCGTCCTCTTCATCCCTTTTTTCGCTCTTCCACCATTTTTCGCTTCTCCCTACTCTCGGCCGAGTAATCGGGGTATAACTCTTATAAAAATAATCCTTAAAGCTCGAAGCTCCTACTCTTTAGTTGCGATACGTTCTTTGCTATTACATAAGAGCACGGTTTACATGGGAAGGAAAACTCCCTTTTTTTTCTTCGTAAAAAATAATCCAGATAGTGGAAGAATAGCTACTTGTTGATCTACGCGTCGAGCTCGTTGACCGTCAAAGAAACAAAAAGAACGAAAGAGCAAAATATATTCAACGATTTTAAATAAATCAACCAGTAATTAGGTGTTTCAACGGGAGGGTGGAACTTGACTCTTTCTTCTCTCTTTGCTTTCCATTTTCTCTAGGGTTTTTTTTTTTTTTTTTTTTTTTTTTAATAAAATCCACAGGGAAAACCTTTCAGATCTCGCGACCGCGAACGAGAAAGAGGATGTTGATGATGATGTCGAAGGCGCGTTTGCGAGGCCGCGTGGGCGGTGCGTGCTCCATTAATCTCGGCTCGGTGGGCTTTACGCGCTGTCGACGCTCACCGGTGAAACAACGAGCGTTCAACCTCGTTCGCTTGCTACCACGCTCTTGATCTCTCTCTCTCTCTCTCTCTCTCTATCTTGTACGCACGCTGCTGCCACTATGCATGGACCCGTGTATACCCATGGAATATTAGCTTTCGAGATTTCTCGACGAACGCTTAACGTTTACCCTCGGAAACGATCCCACGTCACCGATCCTCCTCCTAGCTTAACTCGTGAGACCATTTTCCGTTGCGCGAGAAGAACGGTTCTTCGAGAAAAGCGGAACTCGTTCGCCGCTAACGACCACTCGGGAAAACTTTCTGTTTAGGAGGGCGACGACTTTCTAACACGTGTTTCTCCTTGTTTTTCTTTCTTTATATACATTTTCGTTTAATTGTGGATCGTGTGCTAGCAGTCAAGGTTATTTAACTCTTTAACGCGTTAACCATCACGCTTGTTTTGTTGGGATTTTACTCCGATTGGTCTTAATTACATTTTCTACCCCCTACGATGACTTTGATAACCACGTATGGTCGCGAAGGGTTCCTTGAACATAATAATATATGTTTTATGTGACAGTCACTGCAGCGTAAAGAAAAAAATTAAATTTGAAAAAATATCACTATTTTCAAAGTTAATACATCTCGATTGCATCGTTTAAACGAATAGGTAACCTATATAGCCTACATTTATGGATTCGCGAATCACCGGATTAATTTCATTGATCCAGTAACGAAAACACATACTCAAAATATTCAACGTATTTGACCGGGTGTACCTAATTACTTTCTTAAAATAATTCTAATTCAAATAAAAGTTAACTTCCTTTTTCCTCTTCCTCGTTAGGATTAAAATCCTTTGTTCAATCTAAATACGAAGAAGAACGAATCGACCGGATCGAAATACCTGACCCAAAGGCAATCTGCGACGATCTTCCTAACCTATCAGGTCGAAACGGAATTTTGTCGTCGCGTTGCTTCTCGCCACGGAGGAGTACGATGCACGCGGCTACGGAAAGTGCTTATCCGTGCAACGCTATGTTCTCCGCTATGCTCCATTATATTATACACGTTATACGTGCGCATATACATACATACTCATAGAGGTACGCGAAAATATACGTGTAGACGTTCACGTATATGGATAATATACATAGATGGAAGGCACGCGCCGATCGTTGCAACGTAATCTCTTATTCTCGAGCCGTCGACGTCGTAGACGACGCCGCCGCCGCCTCTCATTGGCACGCGACACAGCTATCGTCGATAGCGATCGATCTCGCTGCATTTTCTTTTACCCCAGTCCTCGTGTCCGTGATTTTAATACTTCTGTAATACGCCTGGTACGCGTTGGTATGAGTCGTAGAGCTTATTTTGCGGCGGCGGCGGCGGCGGCGTGCCGTACCGAGAGCGTGTGGGCGTCGAGACGCTAAATGAAATGGAGCTGACTAGCAATGAAATCTAGCTCTAGTATGGATAAGAATTTAAAGAGAGGGAGAATGGGTAAGGGGCGAGTGTTATATCGTTAGAAATTCTCTCCAAGGTGGTTACACCGCGAAATTACCATTTTTATTGCGCCTACGATTTCTTTCCAACTTTTACGACGATAGTATCCTACGATGAGATCGATGCGATTGACTGAATAAAAGAGAGAGGACGAGGAAAAGAAGCTGATTTTTTATTGCAAAAGGATGAGACCTAGTCGATACAAATATTAATACGGTAGTGGCGATGATTACAAATCGAGTGAATCCGTGTTTTCTATTGAATCGTAGGGGAGATCCTTGGGACACTTTTATTTGAACTCTTATATTCAAGTCAAAATTGATATATTACTATAAATCATTGTACATTTCCATTAATAATAAATAACATTACAATATCAAGGTGCAACAAACCACATATTTAGTGTAGTTTTCGAATAAATAGCAGTAGAGTACCTATAGGTACAAGGATCTTCCCTAAATGAGATGAAGAAATTGTGAAATTAATTGAAACAAATTACAAGGTGTTTGTCTACTTTTGGGTCGAAGGGAAAAGATCTTAGGTAGAATTTTTTATTCTTCTTTGAAAAAGTTCTTATAAAGGGCGATCTTTTTTTAAGTTTTGTTTTAAAAGGAGAAGCAGCACGAGACAGAGGTAAAGAGGTGCTATCAAGTTATCGGAAAAATTTCCTCTACCGTTCCGTGAAGACCTATCGCGCGTCGAGGCAAGAAGATCGACTAGAGAACGTTATTTTTATGGGTGCGATTCTTATCAACGACTCGTCCTCGATCGACTCGCGATAAAGCTAAACAACGAGCATCTCGTAGCACGTCGACTTTTACTGGTCGTATCGGTCCGCCTCGACTTCTTCGAGAGAGGAAGGAAAACGATATTAGACTACCTCCTCTTCTTTCGCTTATTCTCTCTCTCTCTCTCTCTCATTTTTTCTCTGCTTTCTTTTTCTCTTCGTACTTTTGTTACGTTCTTCCTTTTCTCGCTTCTCTATCTCTTATACCACCGTGCGCGTCGCTCAGCGGCAATTACGACGGCAATCTTTTCGCGCACGGAGCGAAGGTAATCGTGTTGGGTAAACGAGGATTTATCGTCGTGCTTACGTCAGGATTCTTGGATTAAAATGAAAAAGGGGGGACAGAGAAGAAGGCAAAAAAGGAAGAATCGACCGAAATCTCTCAACGATGTTCACAATTTTGATATTTCGTACGACGAATTTGAAATTTCTAACGAATTTTGAGTAGAAAATTGAAATTTCGTCGTAAAAATAAGATTTCCTGAAACGTGATTTCTTTTTTAACAATCGTCGAGTTTGCGAACTCTCTCCATGGAAAAGTGATTACGCGAAACATTGATTTCCTTTGGATAGTAAAAGAACTGCTCGATACTCGTTGTAACTTGCTCTCTTATATCTAACTCGGTTCTATCGATCTTCTTCATCGGCCCAAATTTGTACAATCTATGTCATTCGAAGTTTTCAACGAATAAGAAGAACGTCGGGTGGTTCATTTCCTTTTTCAAATTTTCTTTTCTTTCTTCTTCATTCTCCATCGAATTACGAAGCCTACGTTTGATTCCCAAGGCACCACCTTTCCTCTCTTTTCCAATTTTTCCGGCCTCGAACCGCGTTCGACTTTAACGAACGCCCCCCAGCAATAAGTTTCCGCATTGTCGTAATATTTCAATTACGATTTCTCTCTCTCTCTCTCTCTCTCTCTTTCTTTAGCTTCCTACCACGGCCCCTCCCCGCAAACCCGCTCTTCCAACGCCTCGTCCCGCGTCACCGACCCATCGTCCCCACTTTTAATCTCGTTTAATCGATCGGTCCACGTCAGTTTCGCCGTGCTTTCGTTCCATAAAGTGCCGTCATTAATATCAGTCCGGTATAACTGCCGATACTGGCGCGTCGCGACCTTTTTCTCGATTTTCCATTCAACCCTATTTTTTTTTTTTTTTCATTCCTCTTTTAGTTCCTACCGCCGTCGACGGACGCGTCCGTCTGTCCATCGATGAACAAAACGCCGCCGTCCGACTTTTGTCACGCGTGATCTGCGAACGATCGCCTGTGGTTTAATAACCTTTAGCGGTAAAAAGTGAAGTAAAGATGGAATAGGAAAAATTGTTGTCGGTTATTGCTCGGTTATACGCGTTTGCGATGTACTCTTTTGAGCTCTACGCTAATAATGTCTCGTTAAAGTAGGATACTAATGGACAAAGATGATAGTAAAAAGTCTCACTATTTTCTACTTTTAAAAGCATGTCTTTTTAATTACGTAAAATTAAATAAGTTTGTTTTACGCCAATTTTGTGGACAACATTTATATGGCGTATTTGCATAATTGCATATAGGGCGTTTGGAGAAAGGGTATTTATTTTTTAATATAACAACTTAGACCTTTGCGGGACTTTTATTATTTTCAAAGTGTTATTCGATGGATACATACATGTAGATGTTATCGATAAATATATCATTGATATGCTACATTTAAAAGATTAGATATGCAATATGCGGATGTCAAATTTAACGAGTTCGAGCTTATATTAACTCAGGCTACGAGGATTAAAGAGTCTATTCTGATCTCCGATAATTGCTGACGATCTCGTATAAACTCCGTTTAATTTAGGATTATGTGATCAGAAAGACTGTACCTACTCCAATTCCGATAAAAAAAAATTCGGTATACGAAATTTCGAAAAACTTTTCCTATCATTAATTAATTAAAAAATACCGAGTTATTCCAGCGACCGCGAGACAGCTCGCTCAGGTGGGACGACAAAATTACTCGAGCCTCACCGGTGATAAACAAATTCGCTGCGAAACGAGTCCCCTTTACGGAAATCAAGCATCGCGAATGGATCACCGTTGTAGATATAATACACGGTCACCAACACGGATATACTACATGTACGTGTGCCTCGAGGTAATAAAAAATGAAAAAGTTTATACAAGGCAGATAGAGAAGTAACGAGAATCGCGATACGAGTCGAAGTGACGGATTTACCGGCACAAAAATATATGTATAGGTACGCGTAATCCATATGTATAGGGTGAGGCAAAAGTAACTCCCCTATTCGATTTCTTTATAATTATCATTTTTTCAGATAATTTTTGTATTACGACTTAAAATTTGTTGTATGTCAATTTTCAAATATTACCTATATCAACCCAATGTCCGTCCTCGAAGGTTTTACACAAATTGATTCTTATTAAATTGTCACGTTGAATACTGTTCTATTAGAAGAGACTTTATTTATTCGCGTCCATTCTGGATCTGTCAAATTCAATAATTTTATAAGCCGATGAAAAACACTAAAATAATTAAACGTGGAAAAAGGTCCTTCGAAATCGTTATCGTTCCTCTATCGGTACTGGATTTTGCACTTTCTTGTTAAAATCATACTTTGCAATTACAATTTGCGATATTAAACGATCTTGAATTATTTACGAATAATTTTCACTAATGACAGTCGTTTGCCGATCAATTTATCGTTTTGATAATTTACAGCGGCCTGCGATATCGCTCCAAACATCTTTTATGGGGTTATTTAAAAAGAAAATAATGTACGCGAATAAACCACAAACTCTTGACCAGCGAAAGAACGATATTCGACGGGAGATCGAAAACACATCGGTTGATATGTTCGGAAAAGGTGATGGAAATTCAATAAAAAGTGACGAGTTGTGTAAAGCCGTTAAGAGCGGATGCTTGTTCGGTATAATTTAAAAAATTGTCAAACAAAAACTTGAAGGTTTTGATAAAGATTATTTGAAAAAGAAAATCTGCCAATCGTTTGGACATCATAAACAAATGAAATATGGGAGCTACTTCTACCCTACCCAGTATATATATATTAATATATTATATCTATGCGTACATGAGCATTCACGTGCCGGTGTATGATACATCCGTGCGAGTAAGTGTTTGTTGCAAATGCTAAATATAAATAACGACTCGGACTCGGCGGATAAATCGGCCAGAGCAAAAAGCAACGTATTATGCGGTCTATTTACAAAGAGCTTCGCCCTCCTTCGTTCGTACGTGCTTTCGAAAGATTGTATGCGTGTCTGTATACAAGGAGTGTACAAAATATCAGTAGGTATACTTGTTAACAAACGTATGAAATTTTTTTCAACGAAGCGAATGTCCCGAATGTACGAAGAGATTAAAAGAAAAAAAAAAAACTGTACCTTCTAATTAAAGTACATACACATGTTAAGAATTCCTCTGTTTACAAATATTACGTCCTGTCATAAATAATTTCCGTTTTAGTATAACAATTTAATTTATCGATAAAATAAACAACAATTATACATCCTAATCGATCATATGTGTGGGATCGTATGGAGTACTGGTGAGAGGTAACGAAATGTCGACACAGAGTGTTCAGAGATGAAGTAATAAAAAACACTACTATTTATTGGATAATAATACTGTTCGTAACCAAAGTAAAGGACGAAACTTAACTTCGATGACTTAAATATTTAGCGACTATTTAAACTTCGATTCGAGAACGACTGCTCTTCACGACGAACGCCTTACGACTAACTCGAAGAAAGACTTTTCGACTGACCAAGGAAGCTCGCACGTGCGTTCGAAATCCCTTCTTCCGGCTTTTCCTGGTAACATCGCGCTATTCCGCGATGCTCGCCTTTACGGCGGTCGCCGACACACGCTTTGCGTCGGACGCCGCGCCGCGCCGGCTCGCTATCTACGCGCGCTTCGTCGTAAGCCGCTACTCGGAATATTACGTCTAAAACTCGCCACCACATATGTTCGCCATTATTCGTAATGACAAAAAAAAAGCATTTATTTTTATAAATAAATTGTTTGAATTTATTTCCAAAAGAAAGTAGAAATTATTCATGACTCGACCTAATATTTCTAAAAATCAAAGATACGAAAAAAAAAATATGATAAGAATTAGCCTAATCTAGGACGACCTATAATTAACAAAGTTATTCAGTTTTAAAGACTTTCCTGCACTCGCTGTAGGTATAGATACATATATGTATGCATGTATATGCTCGTGCACGAAATTGTCGAGTTAGCCCCGTGGTAACGTCACGCGAGTCGCGATGTGAACTATGTTAGCTATGTTTGTCTTACGATAAATATAAATTGCAGATTTGCGTCAGAGTAAAGAAAGTTATACCAACGTTTGTTGCTTTCCGTATAGGTACCTATACATATGTACATTGGGTAAACGTGATACCATTGATGATCGCGAACGATATACTACACAGAGAACTAGGTTTCTTTTTTTTCTTTTCCTTTTACCTCTCTAATCTCAGCAGCATCTCGATTAATTACACCCGCTAATTACGAGCGAAAAGATTATACCCCAGCTGGAAGAATATTTTTAACGAACCTCGGTTCGCTTCTAACCGTACCGTTCTATATCGAGAGACCGATCGCGTTTAAGGAAGTCAAAATATTCTCTCTCTTCTTTCGTTTATTCTCCTCTACAAAAAAAAGGTTTACCAAGAGCATGCATAATAATTCCCCCAAAAATTGATTTCTCTCTTCGTTCTCGCATCACCGCGAGTCAATTTCGCGGGTTGAAGAATAACCGCTAGTGGGGTTCACCTTTTTTGGAAATTTCATCGCCCTTAGACGAAATATATTAATGACACTTATAACTATAACCCGTATATTATTTTTATATAAATATAAACACGTTAGTATGTATATACGTGTACTACATAATATCTACACACCTACTCTTTCTCTCTCTCTTGCATTTACATTTATATTGGCTTATTATACCTGCATATTATTCAGCGTCCATTGTTCTCGCTCAACTTTTTCTCCGGGGCTGCTGTTGCTGCTCGCATCAAGTATTTTCTCCCACCCTCTCTCTCTCTCTCTCTCTCTCTTAAGAGCTTACCAACGCGGGTGCATAGAAGATGAAATTTACTCTGCACTCTCGATCGTCCCTAATATTCACGTCGGACAGGACACACGGACGAACCGAGGGAAGGTACGTACATAAATACGCATACATACATACACACGCCTCTCTCCTCCTCCAGCACCACCTACTCTCTTCTTGTCGGGCTAGCTCGAGAGTCATGGTGAGCGGACGTGCGGGGCCTATCTGCCGATCTACCACTCCGGCAATTAAGTCAAACAAAGGCACAACCGTCGCGATCGATTCGCTCTTCCTACTACCGCGACAAAGTGTCACGCTACTCGAGTCTCTATCTTTCCACGTTGGCTAACCGCCTACCGACTTCGCGTAAATATTCCGAGGTTATCCTATTTCCCTTTGAGACATTTCCTATGTATTACGTACATACCGACGCGACGCGACGGTGTCTTTCGGGGCAAAGGATTTTGGAAGTAATGAAAATCGATTTAACCTTCCGAAGCACGAGGTAGCTGTTTTATACGATTTTCACCTTTTTCCCAACTTAATTAAAATATCGACAATGTTTTTAGCGGATGAGTACGTTTTTAATAGACTTATTACCCTATTTTATCAAACTGCTACAACGCACGGTCCCATGCGTAGAGAAAAGCTCGCGTTACGGAGGGTTCTAGATAATATATGTACGCGTGTTTATTCAAGATTGTTAAGAATTTGTTGTCAGAATAAAGTTACGAAAAAATTCACTGTTATATTTTTTAAAAAGAATCTCGCGTAGTTATATTCTCGTAAATATTAATAAACGATACCTACTCGTAAGCGTTTGGAATGTAATCAAAACGTATAAGGAACGGTAGAAGTGTTTATATTTATATAAAATGCATAAATATCAAACGGACGTTAATTATTCTCGATGTGCTTATTAGATTCAAATTGACAATAATTTTTTTAAATGAAATGATAACGAAAATGGCTGAAAAGGTCTGAATAATAAATATCTTAGACGGGAGGCAACTCCCTCGATGTTTTTATTACTTAACCTCATTTAACTCCGACGTACCGTGTAAAACAATTCTGCAAACAGCAGATTAACGGAACGTAATTAAAATGTAAAACTCTGCAAATGCACGCGGTATCCTTTCATCCACCAAGAGAGCGGGGGTTAATGCCGAGGGAGATATTAAAAATGGCTGAGAAACTCCAAGTCGATTAATTAAATCTTTATCCGAGATAAGGATTCCATTCAATCTTTAAGTAAGATTGAAGGTATCGACTTTTTCCTTTTATCCCGGTTTAGCTTCCGGTTATTCGATTATAGCTGCATAAATGAATGATAATTGTTTAACTTTTTGCGTGCGTATGGACATTATAAACATAGAAAAATATTGAAAAATACCTAGTACCTAATAGGTACCTAGCACATATCTCGCTGTCAAATACATATCATACGTCTATGATGTTGGAAAAAAAAAACTCTTATCCTTTTAATAGATACTTGCAAAAAAAATGAATTAATAATTTTTTTTCGTTTAAATAGAAAGTCCGAGGCTTTGAATAGGTACTGATAATACGGGAACGGGAAGAGGAGTAACTGGAGAGTTTGGTAGTAGAAAAACGCGTGTCTTTAATTAACCGAAGTAACAAGTTTTGCATGAAACTTAATCCGGCTCTTTCCGACTCCTTCCGTAAGGAGTCGGTCGAACGGTTAAAGCTCGAGAGCTTCCGACAACTTCGTTTCCTCTCGAAAGCACCATCCTCCGACTTTCTTCCTCGTCCCGATTGAGTCGTATAAGCAAAATAAAAAATTTCTCCGATTTCCTGCTGATTTTCTTCGAATTAAACTTCGCGATCGCAGTCTCGATTACCCATCGCGCACAGGGTACATCAAACGTCGTATCTCCGTGAACGGTAACTATCGTATTTTTACCCTCGTTTTCAAAAAAGTTGTGCCGTTCTAGAATCGAGCTTGCACAAACTCGCTCGATGAACATAGGTACACCTATATCGCTTCCATGTATGCGCGTATACCTACGTATGCTAGCGGTACAAAAAAAATGGGCCATATTTCGCGTACGATGCTTTAAGCCACTGAAATAACCAAGACCCCGTGAATTTTATTCCTTCCTGGCCTTCGTAATCTATTTTTGAATTTCGCGGACTTTACTCGTATACGCGCGTGTTAGGTGTAATTGGGTCATACGGTATTTTCATGAAAATGCAAACATGTTTTAATTAACCGAGTAATTTATTTATTAGTAAATTATTACCTTATTAATTGCTACATTATCCAAGACCCCCAAGAATTCCATGCCCTTCATAGTATTTGTCATCTGTTTTCAAGTTTGGCGCGCTGTAGTCATACACGCGTGTCATTTTTGGATACATCGATATTTAAAAAAATTAAGAATGTTTACATCCGATTCCTTTTAAAAACGATCTAATTGCAACATATAAATAAATCATAAAAATATTATCAATAATAGGAAATTATGATAGTAAACGTTAATAAAAATTCTCGAAATGAAATTCCCTGAAAATAATACAATTCTATTCCCAAAATTGTTTAACCTCTTCCTCCTAATACCCATATTCACCACGAACATACCCATTAACGCAAACTCTCTATATCTATTCGCACACACACACGCACACTCCTGGAACACGTAAAGTGTTTCGTCGAGAATTTAGCGAAGGTAGTAGTCCCGAAACGGTATAAGGTAAATCCGAGGAAAACTTTGAACGTGTGTGGACGAACTCGTGTGCAGGCGTACGGGTTTTCAGCAAACAACGGAAGGGTACCGAAGGACGACAACGAGGACGATGGCTACGCTTGTGGTGGTGAAGAAAGGTCCACTCAAAAGGCACGTACCTACTTCTCGACGAAAGCCGCAAATGGATGGCTCTGTGTGTCCATCGATCGCAAGAACACACGTATCGCCGAGGGAGAAAAGGAACGGAGGTTCTCCTAACTGCTCTTAAAGGTCCAACGTTAACCGTCCGCCCGACAACGCCGTCCAACCCTCTCTTCTTTTTTACGTGCGCCATCGAGCGTGCAGTCGGCACTTTCTACGCCCTCCCTTTCCACAGAATTTCAAACGTGCTCTCTCTCTCTCTCTCTCGCTGTCTTCCTTTTGGCTCGTAAGGGGTGTTCTTATCCTTCGTTTATTGTGGAAGGAAACGCCTAATCGCGACTCTTCTTTCTCTTTTACCTACCCCATAAGTGGCCCACGAATGATCGAATATCTTGACATATAGGTACATTTGGCTAAATCCTCTACATTACTTTTATCATTCGTCCCTACCTAACGACAAAAGCGAAAGCTTCCATATAAAAAAAAAAATAAAATCTTATTTCGCTTTTTCTACTTCTTTCGCGCAAGAAATTACCACGTTGTAGGTTATGCTACCTATAACGACAGACCTAAAGTATATAACGCGAGCCATAACACAGGAAAGGTTGAACACGAAAGGTGGTAGCCAGCCAACGTGCGATGACAACGACAAGGAGGACTATGGCTTTCGTTATCGCGTTTAAATGGGTTACGTTTAATGCGGAGCAGCTACCACCCGCGGTTGCCGGTGCTCGTAACGTGCACTCGCGGGTTGGCTAAGAAGAGGGTCGCGCGGAGGGTCGAAGTTACCGGTGCTGGTTTGCCCGGCAAAGTTCCGCCTCCTTTGCGTCTTCTTATCGGACCGCTTTTCTTTGTCGTAGCTCTTTGTCCGTGCGGAGCCATTGTGAGGCACGCGATCTCGAGGCGCAGCCTCCCGTTTCTCAAAAACCCACCCTTTCCTCCCCCTCACGTTCAATCTCCTCTCTCACTCCCTTCTACTTTTTCCATGGTCTATTCCACTCTCCTAGGCAACAACCATCGACTTCTTCCGCGAGGATAGAACGCACCTAGGTGTGCGTCTACTACTCGAAGAAAAGCGGCTCTCTTCGCGCCTTTTGTGTGTTCCCTACCAAACGATTTCGTTTCTTTCTCTTTCTTTCATTCTATAGCTCACTCTCGGCGCCTATCGAGAGCTTTTATTTCTTTTTCAATCTGACTGACCGTAAAACCCCGGAACCCGATAAATGGATCTCTTTTCTTTCTCTCTTATTTTCGCGGAAAGTGCCCCCGTGTCGCGGAGACGAGTACTTATTAGGGTGCTTCAGCAGTTTAAGCTAATCGTATATCGTTATCGGAGTCTCGACGATCGTTTGGCTACCCCTTTTAGAAAATGTCTCAACTTATAATAATTGTCAGCCGATACAGCCTACGGGAACTACTCGACTATAAATTTTATCGTCGAATCGGGACGCGAGGTCCAGTTTCCTCGGTAAAACGGAGCCGAGGTATTCTTATCGCTCGACGAAATTCCTGCCTTTTCCTCGCGTCGTCGTCTCTCGTTTCTACTAACGAAATCCACCTTTGGCGAAGTCTCAGAATCCGTTGAAGAGAGATAGAGAGAGAGAGAGAGAGAGAGAGAGAGAGAGTAGGAGGGATGGGGGAAATGGCAAACGATGGAACCGTTTGTTGCGAAAATTTGGTTCCTTGTATGCGAGAGCGATGCCGATTTGGCACGTACATCCTTTTCGTCCGTTTCCTACGATCTTCTTCCTGCTTTCCCTCGGTCCGCTACGAATAATGAAATCCCGTCTACTACTTCCACCTCCTTCCCCATAAACGAAAAGGTCTCGTCCCATACGAATCCCGGCTTTTCTTGCTAAGAACGCCTTCGCGACTTTTAATCCTTCGAAGAAGGCAAAAAGCACGATTCGGCTCCTCGAAAGTTGGTCCATTAGGGACACCCCTAATATCAACATTTTTCTTAACGTCGGATTAGATTAGTATTAGGATTAATAGTGTAGTATTTGGAAATAGACTACCAATCTTGTCACTCGTTATAACGATAAAAATAAATTTACTTTAAGGCTAAGTCGAATGATTAAACGTACTTCATCTTTTTTAATATAAAAATACAAGTATTAATTAAAAAATTGTATCCTTTGTCGAATTGCTCGAAGACGCAAAACCTTTTTCAATGCACCCGTATAGAAAATCACCACGAGATAATTCGATTAATTAAGAACGTTACATTTTGATCTTCCTTGAAATTGTTTCGGTTCGTAACGACTTTGGAAATGCGATCGAATAACATTGAATCCGATCCGAATGCCTACAGGTTGTGGATAGAAAATTCTTAAAGATCGCAGATACACCGTGTTTCGCCATGTAATTCCTGAGCACCTTCGAGCCGCCTTCCACCTTGAACAATAACGACTCTTACGTTTTCACCGTTCACCCCCACCCCACCTACACACACCATCAGCACCTTCTCTCATTCCCACTGTGGAGTAAAGCCAACAAGCGTAAAAACAGGTTTGGCCAGTGTGAGCCTTTCTTTCTCTCATTCGTGGTACGCTCGAATAATCATACCTCTTGGGCTTTTAAAGTTACTCGATAAAGGCGAATGGTTCGCCTTCGATATGGAAAGGCATCGTGCGAGTGGGAGAGAGACGGAGTTAGTCTCCACGGCGTCTGCAAAAGGAGTACTCGTCGCGTTGTCGCGTTTGCGCGTGTATATGTACCTTTTATACGACATAACAATTGAAAATAATGGCATTGATAGTTGCACTATTATAGATCTATCATTTTAATTAGATAATCATCCGTTTTATATTGCATTTATATAGTAATTTCATTTATAAGTGGCAATGACGAGATCCGATTATGACGAACATATCTACAAGGTGGTCTATTTAAATAAGGCAATTTAGATATTTCGACTCGTCTTCGACAACGAACGGCTACGACGAGAGCTCGACCAAATATGCCTTTGTCGCGAGCTCGGGCAGCACGTGGCCCGGCCAAACAAAAAGCAACGCACCGAAGCGATAAGCTTCAAAATTTCGTCGAACGTAGGATTCTCGGGAATCGAACAACGGCTTGCGCACGGCCCTTTCTCTCGACGATCGACACGCGCTACACTCACACATACATACGACGCACGCAAATTCCCTTATTCCTACAAATATGATATTCTACATAATATGTGTCAAAAAGTGTCTCAACATCCACCACGAAAAGTTATTTCGCTTTGTAACAATTATTACATCGATTTGACAGATATACGGTATAGGTAATATATCGTAACGAAAGGATAGTAGGTAATTGAAGTGGGCGTTTACGGTATCCACGTATGCTATATGTACCTAGGAGGAAACGAATCGATGTGCTCCCTATCGAAACACACGCTGGAAATCGGCGTAATTCTATGTCTCGGAGAACTCGAATTAGAGAGCAACGGTCACCGGGTTTTCGTGCCCGCCTCCTACTCACCGATCGAGCTCTTCGATTGAAACACGCTCGATTTGGCACGCTATGCGAGGGGATCCGTCTCACGTACCGTACGTTGTTTCCCACTGATTTTTCTAACCGTTTTGGGAAATAGATTTGAACTGTAATTAAACTTCCAGAATTATACTTTCCATGCGTTGATATTACGTAAGGTGTGGTATTTAAAAACGAATGCTTAAAATGCTTCGGTAAATGGTAAATCTATGAAAAAAGTCACGAATGAAAAATTTTTTTCCGATAAAACATTTTTTCATATTGTTCTCGCACCTCAGGAATGTTAAAAATTCTGCTTGAAAAGTATAATCGTCGGAGGTGCGCGTTGAACAAAACCTATGGTATAAATTAATCTACAGCTAGCACAGAAAATTAAACGACTTTTGTTCGTAACGATTTAACGAATAAAAGTTAATCCATACGCAAATTATCAGACAGAGCGAACGAACCGAAAGGAAGAAAATAAAATTGCAGGTTATAATTGCGAGATGAAACGGCGAAGAGCGAAAGTGGCGTTAACGAATCGACCCTCAGCGTGATTTTCAAACATCATCGAATAATCATAAAAAAAAAAAAATTCCACCTCCGTCGATTATCTCCTTCTCTTCGCCTTAACTTGCCAGACGATTAATAACAAAGAATACGAGCACGTATATCGTCCGCAATCAGTAAACCGTAAGCCGTAATCGCGTTTTTATCGGCGAGTTCAGTCGCGGCGAACGATATCGCGAGCGAATACAAAAGCCACTCTGGAGGAACGAGCCGCTAAAACGGTAATTATAATTTCACGGCGAATGGAACGCGCAGCAAGGCTGCGCCCGCGCGTGCTAGCACACGCCTGGAATGGGTTTTTCGACCGTTGTAACCTTTCCTTTCGAGCTAAAAACAGAGAAAGACTCGTTTCCCTTTTCGCGCTTCGTAAAACTTTAATTGATAAAACGCGAGTTCCTTTGTACGGCACGCGCCCGTACAAGCGTAGTCTCACGTACATATCCATATATAAATGGTGAAACAAATGACCCTCGATCGCTTTTATTTATTAAAGATGTTAAAAGTTTTAGATTAAAAAATATTAAAATTAGACCGCACTCGTGTTATGCACCTCGTGCGATTGATTCTATAGAGGGTGTACCACGGATTGGGTCTGGGTTTTGAAAAAAAAATTATAATTTTCGATACATTTGTCGATGCAGTTTTTCCTCCGTTTACATGTTATAACGTTATGCATGAGAATTGCTAGTTTAGGTGTGTTATTTTCATTTCAAGCGTGGTGAATTATTTCAATGTTTTAACACATTTAGACGTACTTTTCACGCGTTCCGTTTTGTCAGTGTTTTATTTGTAAGCACGAATTACCTTTTGATAAATAAGGCACGAATAACACGAATGAAATACTGACCGAACGGAATGCGTGAAAAGTACATCGAAATGTGTTAAAACATTGAAATAATTCAACATGCTTGACATTAAAATAATACCTAAACTAGCAATTTTCAGGCATAACACTATTAATATGTTGTATAGAGGGTAAAAAACTGTATAGACTAATGTATTAATCATTATAGTTATATTTTTAAAAAAGTGCAATTAAACTTTTCAACCGCACCGATGCACAAAAATTCATGAAAGTTTCATATGCAGCGCTCAATGCCTTTTAATTTTATCGTACGACATTTTACTCTATCTCCAATATCTTTTCAAAGATATGTCCGTGGGACACTTCGTATAAAATGAAGGATTTACAAAGCTATGTAAGGTTTTTGTATGAACCAATAACAAACTTTTCAATTGTTCGCGTTATAAAGTTTACCCTGTATAAAGGAACATTTATGTACATAGACGTACATTCGCGAACGTTAACAGGCAGACAGACGATGGAACGTACGCGTTTCCGTACGCGTTTCCACTTATTCTCCCTCTTTCTATTTTTCAACGGGTATTAACCGTAAAAGCGAGTTCGATCACTGACAGAGAGAAAGAGAGGGGGCGGGTTTCATAAAGAGAGCGAAAGTCGTTCTATCTCTACCCTCTCTCTTGCTCTCTTTTCGAGTTCCATTCAAAGCATCGTGCTCGTTTACGGAAGCAACAGAGAAGTCAAACGCATCATGGCCGATGAACATGCATGCGTAAGCGGAATTAATTTCGAACGAGTACCTTGAAACTCTTTTTTTTAATGTCCGTCTGTCTGCCTCACTGTCTATCTGTCTGCCCGTTCGTCTCTTTCTTCCATCCTTTTCGCTTCGTCTTTCATTAATCGTGACGTGGTCCACTTTTACTTTCGCGAGAATTTATCTTTTCGACCGTATCGTATCGTCGTTACGGCTAAATATTTATAACATCGATTCGTATCAAATTTATGACTATCGACGAAGAAAAGAAAACATCGATGAGATAATATTCATGAGTAGTATATACTTTGTATAAACGATCAAAGTATACTGCTCAAAATTGGCTTAAATATCTTGTAGAAACTCTTCTCTAGAAACTATCACAGAAAACACCAAATTGAATATCATGTTGGTCCACGCGAGTATCAAAATGATCGAGATGATAGCGCAATTAATATTACAATCCATTCCAATGGTAATAGAACCATTATTATTTAATCATTTTACATTTCAACATAATCAACGATTACGATCTCCAACTACTACAAAACTACGAGAATAAAGTAGTAAATAAACTAACGACTTTCATTTCCCATTTTCAAACGACACAAAGCCACGCGAAGAGAATAAAGACGATTCAGCCGTGGTCCAGGCTCTTGGAAGTAACATAATCGGTTGGTTTATCAAAACGACTACCACCAATGTACGAAAGCAACCGCGTCATTCGCAGAAACCTTCCTACGGCTTCCCGAGCCGAAAAGAAAACGTTTCGCGTAGATACTATCGACACAAAGGTTTGTGGGGTGGATCATAGAGAAAGATAAAAGTGGAGAGAGAGAGAGAGAGAAGAACGAAGCCAGAAGATCGGGAAAAACGAATGGAAAGCCGTTGAAGCAGACACGGACCGCGGATCGTATTCCGACGGGTCGAAGGCTAGCGCGAAGGGCAAGGAAAGATCTACGAGGGGTGGTGCAGAGGAAGGTAAGGGTGACTTGAAAGGGAAGAGACATAAGAGAAAGGGAGAGAGAGAGAGAGAGAGATGGGTGAATCATCGGGTCACGCGAGTAAGTCGAACCCCCTTTTGCACGTTCCAATATGGCGGATAGCTAGCTAGCTTTGGTACCAACCGGTGCCACTCTCCCTTAACCTATCCTAACCTGAGAGACTGGAGACGGAAACCTCTGGTGACCTCCCTTTCCTTCTACCTTTGTCTCTCTCCCTCCCTCCCTCTCTCTCTCTCTCTCTCTCTCTCTCTTTCTCTATCGCTCCTTCTCTTTCTATACCACACAACGATCTCGTTCCAACCATCCATAGAACGTTATCCACCTAACGCGGATAGCTCGCTTCGACCAGACCTTTGTTACGAGAACGACGACGGCGACGAAGAGGATGACGAAGGAACCATGGCTCCTCTTAAATAAGATCCTATCTGAGGAAATACGTTCGTAGGATAGCACCGAGGGGCTGTGGTTTAACCATCAGGCATTTCGATACGCGAACGACTTCGGTGATCCTACCTTTTTATTTCGGATTAATTAATCCATGTTTGTGGGATAGCCCGGAATGCGTTAGTTTAATTTTGTATGTGGGGCAGCGATCGTGTTGCGATCGTGTTTCGATCGAGTTAAACGCTTAAAGAGAGAGGTTACAAATGAATCCAATAATTCTTCGTACCTACAATTTTTCTACAACCACTCTTGATCCCGTATAAACAACAAAAAGTGATAGTAAAACATTCCCGTTCGACGTATTAAGGTTTGTACTCGTAAAGGAAGAGTGTCGCGTTAGGAAAATAATATTTTAGCGGGTCAGAAAAATTCCTTCCGCCAGCCGGATGTAGCCCGCGGGCTGCCAGTTGGCGCGGTTCTAATTTATTACGTCATTCGAGTGGTTCATTCAATTTCTACGTTATAGCGTACTTTTTTTCGTACCGCGTTCAACGCCTCTGTCCGGTGCGATTCCGTGGAACAAAGAGCGATGAAAATTTCAAGAAAATTCAGGGATAACGTTAATAAAGATCCACCCGAAGTTTATCAAAATAAATTTAATAAGCGTTGACAAAGAAAATAGGAAGACAAGGTAAATGGGTTGTTGATGAAATTACTTCGACATTATTTAATGACTCCGCACATCTTGACTCGATTTAATCTCTCTGTCTCGCTTTCTCTCGGTAAATTATTAAATTCGACCATTGACAAACGTTTAACGAAATAAATCGAGAGACAGGATAAATGGAATCGTAATTTAATTATTTCGATATTATTTAAAGACCCTATATCTCTGAGCGATCTAATCGCTTAATCAATTAACAAATACGACGAATCTTTTATTCGGGTGTCCGATGCGATTCGTGGGTAATCAATTCGAGCGGTTTCTAAAAATATCGCGCGATGTCACGAAGCGACAAAGGAGAACGGAAAGGAAATGATGCATTAACATTTTCTAAATGACAGTGGTACGCGTGTGATGCATTAACTCATCGTGCTATAAGCCTACATATACCATGAGCGTATTAAGCGTTGAACGTTTTTACTAAGAGTTAGCTCGTTTCTCGATGAGCCAATTTTCAGAAATGTTTATACCAAGCGCGTAGCTACGTGACGTTCTTCAAGGATGCTATTACTATTAACGTGAGAGAGTCATTCTAAGAAGACAAAGAGTCAATGAAGAGATTGCACAAGATCAGCAATGTTACATGACAAATAATCGTGGTATATTTCCGATTTATTTGCGAAAGATTCGTTTTTAATAAATTTATGTTCCTGAAATTTATTTAACATTACGAAACGATAGAGCTAGCTTTAATTTCAATTGTTTATCAACATTTTCTTAATTTATCTACATTAGTATAATAATAATAATAATAATAATAATAATAATTTTGATTTATAAATATATCTTTTATTTTTGGTTCAATTTTCAGTTTTATTATACAAATATTTGTTTAACTATAAATTAACTAAAATTCTATATACAAATAAAAATATAAAAGATAATTCTTGTATTTGTATATTTAATTAAATTGTTTGATTTATATGTAATTAAAAGATCAGATTTTCCAGAATGTCACGAAAGGAGTGACATCAAATGACAAACACGCTCGCGAGCCATTCGATCGTGCGAATTGGTCAGTGTTGTATAATTATCGTTCCGTATGTAACCGATCGTGTCACAATGCGCGTCATTTCCATCGAAGGAGATTTCAAGGACCGTCATTGTGATGTCCCAACCATTCTCTCTCTCTCTCTCTCTCTCTCTCTGCGTCTGTCTTTTTCTATGGAATCTTAGCATTAGCTTCATCGACTCGAGCGAAGCAATCGACGCGAAGAAGATTGCTCGAAAATCGAAATAACCTTCCTCTTTTCTCGATTTGTACTACGCACGCGGTTCTCCTTTCTTTTCTTTCCCACAAAATCCCATTTTCCTTCTCTCTTTCTGTCTCTCGAGTCTGCGGAGTAGACACTCAAAATGGATCTCTCCATCTCGCTAGATATTGTATAACGTAATACTATTACAGACGATATACCCATGGAAGAAGACGTACGGTTTATTGAAGTTTCGAATGGATCGCTTTGAATTCCCTCAATTTTGCAGTACGACCACTCTAACGAGTCTCAATGTTTCCATATAATATACCGGGTGTTTCGAAAACGATGTCATTATTTTCATAGTCATTCCACCACTACGAATTACAGAGTCGTAATATACACCACGTTTACATAAAACAGAAGATATGAAAAAAAAAAAAAACCATCAAAAACATGAAAAATATTAAAAGTATGTAACCTATGTCGATCGTGACTTTTGTTCTTAATTTTCTTACGCAAAAAGCATTATCGTTATAATCATTAGTATCAAAACACTTTGTATGTTGATAAAGACTGACATTATTAAAAATAATCACTTATATTTATACGACGAACGAGCAACCAACGAATCGCATGGCCGTTGTAAGAATCGTCTTTCCGAAAAGGGCTCGACACGAATTAGCATGGAAATTAAAATTCCAGGAGAATTTCGGGAAGACCGGTACGACTAACATCTGCTTCGCATCTGCGTAGGGGAAACTCGTCCACTTCGTTCTCTCTCTCTCTCTCTCTCTCTCTCTTTCGTAACGAGCACGTACCTACCTACCACACTGTCCGACACTGTTCGTAAAATTCGAAAGTATGTGCGAAAGAGGACAGACGAACCAACGGAAGATTCGTTAGCTGAGCTTTCTAGAATAAAATTTAAACCCCTGACGAAGTTAGAAGCGTCAATGGGTATTATAATTTCACACTCCGTGGCTTGATTTAGAAAACACTAGACAGTTAAATAAATCGTAGAATAGAATAGGAGATTTGATGTGGAAATAATGAATTGAAATTTTGAACTATCTAAAACCGTATGTAATAACAGTAGGTATAAGGGGATAATAAAATTTCCTGGCAGAATCGGTTTCATCGATTCAAAATCAATCATCCGCGTCCCACTTTTATGAAAGATAAAAGTAACTCTGTACTATTTCGATTCTTACATTTAATCTATTACCTGTCTCCCCCGAGATATTCTGCTAATAATATAGATATCGTTAGTTTGCACTGCACATTTTCATTCATTCTCATTTCTAATATTTCGAGCGATTCTTAAGCTTTTTCAAGCTATTCTCGATTTTGAAACTTCAATTCATATTATTACAGTATTTATTATAATATATTTATATTCAACTTAAAATAATTCAAAGTACAAATAAATGTACGCGACGCGGTCTAATAACAATGCCGAGTCTTAGTAAGACTCTTACTTCCTATTTATAAAAAACTAATAGATGCACTACTTGCATATTTTGGTACACGATAATGTATTAAGAATATTAATAAAGATAACAGGAAGAGATATGTTCATGAAGAGCAAAGAACTTTGTCTAATTAACGTCACACGATTGTCCGATCGTTAAAGCTCATACATAATTAAATAAAGCATAAAAACAAAGAGAGAGAGAGAGAGAGAGAGAGAGAACTTGGTCGATAGCGTGTGTGTCATAGGTGCTGTCACGAATCACCTTGTTTTCCGTGTGCGTACATCTCGCGCATATGTAGTTCGTGCATAGCTCGCGCATCGCTCGAGCACGCGGTGCAACGTGCGTTGGATGCAAACTCTGCTCTCTGAGTGACTAGCGTAAACCATCGTCTATCTCTCTCGCACTCCCTCTCTCGTTCAACAGCAGATTCACTCCGTCAATTCGTCTCGCATCGCGATGATTTAACGAGGAAGATGAGTGCCTGTCTCGATATCCGTAGGATCTTTCATATAAACCGATTATACGATTTTTGTAGTCCCATCGAAATAAGGAAAAGTGGTTGGACGATGATTATTTAATGAGAATCTTCTTTTACATAGAGGGAGAATAAGTATGCGAGGATATGAATTGTGACGTGGCTAGACTCATCGACGGATGGAAGGATAAACTCACTTTTTTTATATAACTGGATTTACATATTATTTTTTTAATTATTCCATAACTCCGAGGGAATAAAGCCAGGGCAAGTGTTCCAGTAAAACAACTTTCCATCCTAATGAAATAAATTTCATAAAATCTTGTAGCTTTGTTAGCTTTTGGAATCCGATCTCTTAGTTTCGCGTAACAGGAATTTACATTACGACATTCTCTAGGAATCTAACCACCCTGTTGTACCACAGTCATCTACAGTAACAAGCATGTTATATGGGGATTACTGGTAGCTCTTCTCGTTCTCTCTTCTCCTCTCCCACTTCGTACCAACGATTAATTGCAGCTATACCGAAACGGAACGTGGACAAAAATACGACCTCGTACGGGAAGAACATTCTAAATCCGATCTCCCGAACGTTTTAAATCCGAATTCTAGGATGTTCGAGGTGGAGCTCGTGACGGATCGAGAGGGTCTGCAAACGACAAGAAAGACTCGCGAGCGAGCGAGCGAGCGTCTTTTTTCCAGACACCCCTGACAAATGCTCGCCGATTATGTCCCGGCAAAGGGGGAGACGCGTCGTTGACGTGTTCGCGATATGATCGAGAGAGAGAGAGAGAGAGAGAGAGATCCTTCTTTCGATCCTTGAAAACGCGAAAAAGACGTACGATCGGAATATTCTTACTTACCGCGACGACGATACGACAACGACGGACGTAAGGAAATCATTTATCGCGCTTGCGCGAGTTTCGTCGTCTACTCTAGAGAGATGGATTATGACAAGTTTATATACAGGGTGGTCCATGAAGCTTGATCAGGTTAGATTATTATGTTGCTTGTGGTTCGATTAAAAAGATGTTTTTTGTTAGTATAACATGGTTGAAAGAAAGCTTTAAGATGATTGTAATAAATTTGTTATGATTCTAACGATTTTTATGATTGACTTTTTTTTATGACGATGACGACGAACATCTGCTACAAGATAGGGGAAACAAAATGAGACAGTTATCTATAAAAAAAATTGAAGGCGAGCTTGAAAAAAATGGTTTAAAAAATGTACTATACCTGATTATCTCAAAGTTCCATTTTAACCATATTACATTTACAAAAAAAAAGGTTCAATCTGATCACTAGCAACAGAATAATCGAAGCTGATCACGCTTCGTGGACCACCCTGTATACAGGGTGAGTCAGGCGGTATGCATAATATTTCTATTCTCGAAAATGCTTCGATGTTGGATTCGAGGGAATATTTTCTAAGACGATGTCGTCCGCCGAATGAACAAATGATATTATTTTAGTTCTCGTTCTATTTCCTCAACGTTGGATCACGCGAGCTTTTTTCTTCGGAATGACTCACTTTCTATACGTGCTGACTCACGGGGTGCTTCTAGATGAGTGGTAGATACATGTATAAATGTCAAATCGCATTACTTATTTATCAAATATGCCGTAAAAACCCTAAGAGATCTTTATACTTTCTGTAATTATTTCAGAAGGAAAATTATGTATGACTCGACCTCAACGTTATTGACTCGAAAAAGTTAAACAGAGATAAAGAAAAATCGATCGTCGTTTCGGTCGCGCATATTACAGGAGACAATGACGATGGTAAACGGAGGAGAGCGCAAAGGGAGCTTGGTCCGAGCATTTACCGGTCATTAAAGAGGCAAACTTCGTTTCCTCTCGTTGTTACTTCACCTTAACGATATCCTCCGCTATGAACCAAGAAGTTTTTGACTTATTGTCTTTCCGCTTCGCGTTGTTTTCGTCGAGAACAACAACGCGCTTCTTCGTTCTGCCAACACGACGCACCTACTACCGGTATTATCCTCTTAAATCTACTTGTACTTTATTTTCTTGTTCAACGAAGGGCCGACTTTATGTAAAAAAATAGGTCGAGATCTTGGAAGTAAATTTAAAAAAAAAAAAGAAAAATGTCAAAAAATGTAATAGAGCTATTAATCACGAAAATTTACAAAAAACTGATGGAATTTTCAAGTTATAACGAGACATAATATTTACAAATACATGTTACCCTTCGCTTTACAAATAAAAATAAATTGGATTAAATAAATCCAAAGAAGATTTAGAAAATACAGGTGCATAGGTACCTTTCTTGAATATTATGCGTGGCGTTATAGCGTTATAAATTGTTCATTCTTTCTCGTCGAACCGAACATTATTTTTTAAATAATCGTCGTAATTACCTATAACGATGAATAGCCGATCCACCACATTTATCGATGATTAAAGTCTGTCGATTTAAACTTCAATTAAAACACGAACAACATATTTCGCAAATAACTAGTTAAAAAAATACAACGATGTGGAATATTGTTGTATATAGCTGCAATTACTAATATTAGATTTAACGAATCTCTGCATGAAACAGAATAGTTTACACTTGATCGATTCGGTCTAATCATTTGTTAAACTTTCTCCAACCTCTCCAACTTCGTTGCACCAGCAACTACGGAAGGAAACAACGGTTCGTAGCAAGACCCGTTAGTCAGAGTTACAGCTATGCAAGTGCACACGCGTACCTTCCAAATCGTCTTTACCAAAACTGTGCTAACGTATGACTTCAAAATTTAGTTTCATAATAACAGTTTAATTTCGAAGGTAGTTAAAATCATTCCTATACACCAAAACCTCTATTCGTGCAAACATTTTTGGAACGAATTCAGAGTTAATAAAAACCCAACCAACTTAAAGTCCAAGTCAAAAACTTTGTAGAGTTTGGTAAACTTGCATTCTCGTTTCAATTAAGAGAATTTATTTACGCATAATTTTTAGGAACATTTTCTATCAAGTAAAAAGTGGCTTAACGATAGGTAAGCGTATTTTGAAACATCGTTTGTCTAACAGCCGTCCGTTGTATTCGTGTCACCGTAACGATTTTCTTCGATAGAAAGAACTCCCATGAAAGATCAATTGCGAGGTATTGAAATAGAATAATTATCACCCAGGATGACGAGAGATAATAAGTTTTACGCGCTCGTCGGTATGCGACCTATAAATATACTCTCTCGTTCGTCGAACTTTATTTCGCCATTTCGAAAGCGTCGACCATTGCCGAATGCGAAAGAGAGAAAATGCCGCGCTTCGATTTGGTCGAGCATGAATTTTGCATCATCGACTAAAATCGTGCGGACCGAGCCGATGCTTCTCCTACCAACGTGTATAGGAATGTGTAGATACAACCTGCGTACACGTAAATATACATATATCTGCACGTGTATAGAAACGTTGGCTCGGCTTCGTTTTAAATTCCTTTCTGCATTATGACGATAGCAATAATATCAATTATTATCATCGTTATATTATATAACTATATTTACATATTATTACTAACGAAAGAGGAGACCGAATAATCAACCACGTGTACAACCTGGTGGTATCGTATAAATTATGCTCGCACGAGCCCCGTTTGGAAATTCGAAATTTTCAACGACGTCGAAAATCCGTGAAAAAGAAAGATTTCTATCGAATCGCGCTGTTCCCGCGTCGACCACCGTTCTATTCGATTTTTCGAAAACGTCATGTCGAAGGGTAGGAAAATCTAGAATGTAAAAATAATTTACTTCGAATCTCGTTTCGTAAAATCGACGTGTCCCGAGCGTGAAAATGTCTGAATTTTCTCGATGCGACGCGACTACCAATCTCGTGAATTCTTCAAACTAATCGTCTGGCCTAATCGCTGATCTAAATCATTGAAAAACCTTGGGTTTACCATACTCTTGCTAGAATGGCTCATCGATGAATCGCAACGAGCCGTATTACCTGGCTATCTACCTACCCACCCTCTCACTGGTTTTACCGATGCGTCGTCTCGCCGGGGCGCATCAATTTTTCACGTCGTCCTTGCGACGGGCTTCAAGATCAACAAACAAGTTACGCTACGGGGAAAACTACGCGAGTCTATAGGCCGATACTCTGTGTAAAACCTAAGTAGACTATAACCGCGGTGTACCCGAGTCCGTGTTCGGCAGACGGATAAAATAATAGGAAAAAAAAAAAAAAAAAAAAAAAAAAAAGAAGAGAGAAGGACATAAGAGGTGTTTCGTT
This sequence comes from Ancistrocerus nigricornis, assembly GCA_916049575.1. Classification (NCBI taxonomy): domain Eukaryota; kingdom Metazoa; phylum Arthropoda; class Insecta; order Hymenoptera; family Vespidae; genus Ancistrocerus; species Ancistrocerus nigricornis. The sequence goes on along the minus strand of OU696668.1, from coordinate 304,951 downwards.
TAGAGCTTTAACGGTGGTAGAGCTTGCTAAATTACTACCCAAGTTAAAGAAGCTCGGTAAATATAAGTAAGTTGACAAATTAATCCGGTCGGAAATTAATCTGGTAATTAACTTGGCCCCTACTACGATGTTAGTGCGATGTAGGTAATGCAAAAAGAGAAGGATTATAGGATAAAGGCAGAAATATGGTAAGATAATTTGTAGCGGTTCTTTGCTCGTAGGTATATACAGCATACGATGAACACGGAAAAGCCACTTAGTTTATAGGTAGAAATTATTTTTGGCCTTTGGTAGGTAGTATCTACGTTTTTCCATTATATCGAGATAGTTTTACCTTGATTTCATTCGGTAGGTATCAATAATTTCTATTATTATTTTACACAAATTTTTTTCCCATTTAGGCTAAACTATTTAATTTGCTAATTCCGCGTACTACTTTTTCCAGCATCGCGCTTGCATAAAAATGTCCAATTACAACGTTAAAACATAAGGTAGAAACGAGCGTTCGACGCTCGTGCAGGGTAGATTTTGAAAAGAACGACGAAAGCTTTTACATCGAGTTTAATTGGAGAACATAAATCTGGCTTGAACGCCGAGGAATCGTCTTCGGTGCGAGGCTCACGTGGGTTTATTCGAGATTTTAGACGGTCGAGATATACGAGCGGCAGACGTATTATTCTCACGGAGGACGTGAGCGTTCGCGTTCAACGCCATTAGAGTTTACGCGAATGTTCATTATATCGTACACGCGACGAATTTAACGCTCGAAGAAACGTTTCATTATGATCGAAGTTGCCGTCTCTTAGCTTTTGCGGATTTCCCCCCTATCTTTTATACACGCGCGCGTGACATTTTACTCGTTACATATTTTCCGTGCGTGGACCAAAAATACATTTTAATTACGCATACGGATTAGTCGCGTAAACTTTAGCAATAATTTTGTATTTTCATTACGCGTTAGGTACCTATATGTCGTTAATATTAGGATTATGTATTACATTTAAGTAGGTACGTAAGAAAACAAAGTTAGGTATATATTTTTCGATTGGTGAAAGAAACGTCATTTGAAAAGGTACCGCGATTGGTGGAATAGATTTTTCATTGATTTTTATAACGTTGACGAGTTATCGTTAGTAAGTACTTACCACAACGATGATAATCGAGACACATCGGACCGAAGACTTTTAGAAAAACATATCTACGAAATTAACCGTTTGTACTCTTTTGCCGAGTATGCTAATTATGGGCATACGAAAAAATTAAACATCGCATGTCAAAATGTAGGAAAATTTACCTGTGCGCGCAACTGTAGGTTTCGACACATGTGTTTATTAAAACTCGCATTATTTGTTTTATACGAAGCACAATGAAATCACACTTTGTTGTAATTGTCTTTGATTACAAAAGAATGCTTATAAGGCGACTAGACGTAATTTTAATGACACTTGGTTAAGATAATACGAAAATGCCTGTAGGCTTATTAACGCGTGCTTCTCTCAGCGAAGCCACCGGACGAGTGAGCTCCCGAGAGCCGTAACAAAGAAATTCGGGATCGCGCTACGACGAGTTTTCGTTTCCTGGAAAAGTAACGACGAGCGAGCGTCTCGGAAGTGCGATATGAAAAAACAGCGGCGCGGCGCGGCGCGGCGGCTCGAGTCTTCGCGCCGGCTATACGCAACTGAGAATCGTGGCATAGCAACAGCAAAGAAGAAAAGGCGCGTAATCGTCTACCCTTCAAATTTACGATTTTCCTATAAATATACCACCGGCGTTAGTCCTATTTTTTTGCGACGGACAGGCCTAACTGCCGTTAGTCTGTAATATCTATAACATTACCATTCAGTTTAAAATATGCTAAATAACCAGTTAATATAGGTATATTACTTGGAATTAGATTTCTATTATAGATAATGCATAACGTAAAGGTTTAAAAAAGAAATGAATGATTATTGAATCTTGAATAACATAGCGATCATATCGATACGAGGATTTTTATGATCATATTAATATAACGGATAATGCTATTACCGTGAAAATCATTTAGATATCGATCGAAGATAAAACGAAAACGTTAACAACGAGACTAAGGAAAAGACGAAGTGAAAAGGTCAAAATCCTACTTACCAAAAAATATCTCGGTTTCCCTTTAAACCGTCTCGCGCATCGACATTTCCAATCTCGTGAAGATTTTCACGGTGAAAACGCGATGTGACGCGGGAAAGAGGGTTGGAGAGGTTCGGCTCCTCGCGCGATTGGATTTTTAAACGGGAAAGCAGCACAGTTTCAGGGTAAAAATTTATCGGCAAGTTGTCGAGCATTCGCGCGTGGAACGCGTTCCTACGGTGTAGGTAGGTACCTACGTAGGTACGTGTAGGTATGTACGAGCATCGTATATATAGGTACGTAGGTAGCCGACAAATTCTATAAATGCGACGTCGCACGTTTTGACGGAGGGAAAAGACGAAAAGCCGATTAGTGGAAAAGTTATCGCGCGCTTTTCGCGATGAAAGGCGTCTCTCCGTCTCTCTTATGCAAGTTACAAACACTTGCTCTCGTTCTTCAGGTAGGCCAAACGCACGACCAACAGAGAAGAAACTTGATCCTATTTCCTACTTTTTTCTTTTTTTTTTCTTTTCAAGAGAGAGAGAAAAAGAGAATGGTAAAAAAGGGACCACCGAGAGTGCGAACGAGTCTTTCGATTAAAGGAACGATGGAAATTGTGATCTATGACGTGCGTCGAGAGGTATGAATTTATTTGGAGTCTTCCTCAAAACTAGAAATATATTAGAATAAATAAAGATGTTACTCGCTCCGTTTATTTGATCTTTGTTATAAGTTACACCGATGACAAACGATATTGAGATAATTTTTTCCAACGACTCATCAACTTTTCTCTCATACTCGTGCTACTTCATTTTTTATTCAAGCGCATTATTAAACCAGTTTGTACCACGAACGATAAAAGTACCATCGAACGATTTATCGTGATATAAAATTTTGAAAAGACCTCACTGCGATGTCGATTATTAACAAAATGATAAAATGATTCTCGCTCTACGAGGACGGATTTGCTTGATAAAATTTCATACGCCTACATTTTTAAAAAATCCTCGTTTATAAACTTACAATTGTATCGAAATAAAAATTCAATGTAAAACATATATTAGCTACGTTGAAATTCGCGATGAAAATAAATGTCACTCCTAGATATAAATGCGATCCGAATGATTTAAAAAAGAAATAAGGGGAAACAAAATTATTAAACGGTACCATTTAAAGCAGCGACGCACGGGGCGACAGACATTTTTTCACTTCGTCCAATTATTTCGTTTCATCTTTAACCTTTTGCGCTCGACTGTCGCTTTCGAGGCGACATATTTTCGACGCTATATCGTTTCATTTCAAACGATATATCACTGGCTACATTGTGAAATAAAAATATGATCGAGTTTCCGATATGTGAATCGAAAACAAATCTGCGAGTACAAAAAGAATTGAGTATCAAGGAACACTCGACGTCGTATTATTCTAAAAATCAATCTTATCGAGTCACACTCGACCCCGAGTGCAAAAGGTTGAAACTCGTTAAACGAGGAAAGAAAAAGGAACGAATCCAAGAAATAATAACGAAATAGAAATAAATAAAAAGCGTGACCCGGGTTCGATCGTTAGGAACTCGCCCATGTGCCATCCTTCGTTATAGTTTCTCTGTAAACACCCACGTGCTAGCACACACAGGCAAAGGGCACATATAGTATGAAAGTTTTGTAGAAGAGACGGGAAGAACCCACGCGCGTATTCATGCCAGGCGAGAAGCACAGGAGCGAGCGAGCAAGCAGGGTGAGTCAGCTCAGGACGCCACGACGACGAGGTGACCGTTCGAAAGCCCTGCGAAAGTCGAAGGGGGAGACTCCAAAGTGTTCGCTGACGGTGCGCTCGCCTGCCCGCTCTGAATTATGGAAATAATATATAGCTATACCGCTTGGCGTATAAGAGAGAGAGAGAGAGCGAGCGAGCGAGGGTATATCGTTTCACATCGAGAGAGTGAGAGAGATAGAAAGGAAGGGAGGAGGGGTTGGCAGGTGGAAATTAAAATGCTTGAGACGGTGGATTATAAAAGCAACGCGTGGCAGCGTGGGAGTCGTAGCACGCGATCTCTTCTTCCTTTCGAGAAGAGAGTAACCACTTTGCGACTTGCTTTCCTAAGGAGAATGAGATACTTCTCGAGCTTTTTCTTATTCAAGGCCACGGTGCCGACAAGTTCGAGAAGTTAATCGTATGGAGCGAGGAAAGGCGGATCGTCCAATTTGCCCGCCCCGAGAACTTGAGTTTGTCGGTTAACGAGTACCGTTTGCGAATTTCATTAACTTTTTATTAGATTTATCTCGTATCGGTTGTAATTAATTGTATTTGTTTTAATTAATAATCGTATTACTCGGATTAGCGTTGATCGAGAAATTATAAGTGTGTTGATAAATCAAATGTGAATTATTTTTTTTAAATTATTAATATCAAAGTATAATGCATGCATCTCCTAATTTTTATAATAAATCGTATTAAGTATGGGTTGTTTGGATTAAATATAATAAACACTCTTAAGTACTGGAAATCATGGTTAAACGTGAAATTGTGCTTGACGAATATTTTCTGTTTATACATACCTACGCAACTGGGTAAAACTGATTGAATATCGATCATAATGAAACGCAACGTAAACGAGTTAAATTTAATCTCGATTTGTGGTAACATTATAACGAATCGCAGCATCGAATCGTTCTAATTCGAAGATTGTATATACGTTATTGTTATAACGCATCGTGATTTTGTCATAACATATCATTTACGTGTATTATTGTAATAAGCGACAATGTAATAAAATCTATGGAACAAAACATATGTTGATGGAAACGGAGACCGATGTTTTTATAAATGCAATATTTTTTACAACGGATCGTCGCTCGAATTTACATTATGATTTATGTATTTTATATTATTTTCATCCAGCCACCACGTTTAATACAAGTATTACGTAGGTAATCTATTTTTAGCCAAGTGCCATAAATTTGTATTAACCCATTTAAAACTCTTTATTTTAGTATTATTTTACTAGACAAAATATAGATAAAATATGTAAAATCTAAATGATCTCGAGTTCGAGGGATTAAAAATGATGAAAGTGTCTGCTAACGCGACAGCATAAAAAACAAGACATAACTTTAACCGGAGCTAATAAAATAGTCATCTAATCTCCTACAAGATTATTAATTCGTCATCGTAAACTCCCCATGAAACGAAGCAAAAGCTACACCCTCTAATAAACCTCCCCATTCGTTGTCTCAACTACAAGGTTTCAAGCGTTTCGTCATGGGACAAACGATCCCAGTCATAAAATACCGATAATGATGCTAAGGGATTAATTCTAAACTCGATAAGGGCTTAAATTAATCGTCGAAGGGAGCAAAGACGAGGCTAGCATAAATGAACGTTCTGCTAGGATGGAATATGACTAAGGCACGTTCTCGTTTTTAGGAGCTGGTCTGTGAGCAAGGAACGACGTCGGTTAAGACTCGCATTATGGTCAGGGTCTCGCTCGCTCTCCGTTACGGGACAGAGAGAAGATGATTTAGTTCACGTGCGACGTGCCGGGATTAAAATTACAATTCCGCCTACGTTCTCTCTCTGTCACACACACACACACACACACAGACTCTCTTCCTCTCGCACGAGCAATCGTAAATTAATTTACCTTTTAACGTTTAAAGAGAAGCTATCTCCTTTCCCTTTCTCCATCTTCCAAGAGAGAAAATCGAGGAAAAGCATGGACCACGAAGGATCCTCTCGCACGAATTCGTCTTTAATCTCATCTTATCTCGTTTGAATCATCCGCGACATCGTCTTTGTGTCTAATGCGGATATATCTCGAGCCGGAGCTATGGCAGAGTTGCAATAACCGAGAATTCGCGAGTCAAAGAGGAGAAAGAGATGCCAAGGGGAAAGGGGTTAGATGGAAGGGTGCTAAGGTTGCACGCGAACTCGCGTGATCGGCAAAGAGCTAACTTGCCGTGCTATTTCGCCGGTACCCGTGCACGCACTCGCGCACGCACTCTCGGAGTGGCTCGGAACAGGCTCGTTGTTACAGGAAGAGTATGCGGTGAATAGTACTATGGTGATACCGTGTTCGTGGTGTAAATGGTAGTGGAGGGGAGTCGGGGAACAACACACTAGGCCCCCCTCACGTGTAATATAGTAATAACGCGTGGCGGAGCTTTATCGCCGTGCTAGCTTCTCCTCTATTTATTATTCACTCTTGGTAAACGCGGAGAGAGACGGACGTTGGGATACGAATGTGAACGTGTATGTACCTACGGGGTGCGTCATTTAAATGAGAACGCTTGAGAACGTCTCGATCGTTACGTATGCATGTAAGCGTCGGTGGGTGCGTACGTAGGTGAGTATATATGGAATTCGGGTTAAGTTCACGCATGGAATATTCAAGGAAAGATTTTACGACATTTTTTTATACACCGAATGTCAGCCGGAAAATTGTGAACCTTGAGAGAGTCGAAACTTAGCCTAGGTATTATTTCTTTATGAATTCGGATGAAATTTTATTTTGAAACGACGACGTTGCATCATTCTTGAGATCGAAATTCGAAGTCTTATGGATTTGACGAAACCTATCGAGTGTTGGAACTTTACAAAGTTACAGAATATTGTTTAAGAGCTCGTTTATGTAACTTTCTCACAATTGCGATTTCATTTTGAACTTAAGTAATAAAGCCGTTCGTTCGGTCCCCTTACGCAAGGATTTCTCTAAATAGTAGAGACGAAAATGATTATTCTCTTCTTCAAATTAAAAAATGTTTTTCTAACGTTATATAAAGGAAACGGGTAGGTTCCCTTCGTCGCGTTCGGCTATGGCAAAAGTTGTAAATAAAGTCTACGCTTCTAGGTACGATAAAACTTGGAAAATATTGGAGCTTTTCTAGGAAAAAGCATCTTTATCGTCATACATTCGTAAGCAACAAGAATATTCGGCTTTTCCACTCGAGTGCCTCACCCTGTATGTATCTACAGGGTGAGTCACGTAACTCGTTTCGAGCGGATGTCTCGATGACTGGTCAAAAGTATCGAAAGGAGATCGGGGAGGGGGATTATTTCAGCCACGTGAATAAATATTAATGGAAACGAATAAATTACACATGATTAATGTCGTATTGCCACAGCGTAATAATAAAATAATTCACGTAACTCGTTACACGATAATATTTCCATGACCGATAAACAAAATTTTTTGAAGTATAACCACATAACGAACTTTTCGCTTTAAAATTTATCTCAAACGTTTCGATAGTTACAAACGAATAAAATGAAATTGCAATTACAATTTATTTAATATCGAAATGTATTACCATGAGCATGGCGTAAATTCATTCCAAATTAATATAAAATAAAGAAATTCAAAGGAATTATATCAAATTTTTCATTACATCTAATAAATGATAATTAATATTGCATCGAATCATGTCGCTATTGGCGTAACGGTCAGCCGTCGACCGAAAGCAAAGACACAGGCAATTCGTAACGAGTTACGTGACTCACCCTATATATGAGACGCAGCAAAGGGCTTGGACTCCCTCACCACTTTCCCCCCTACCATTTTTCTTTCTCTCTAGGGAGCTTATGATTCTCGCACGACGACGACGACGACGACGACGACGACGAGGACGAGAAGGCAATGGTCCAGAGCTCTCACAGGTGCCGGACTAGAACGCTTCTTACTTTTAACTTAAGAAGACTCTCGGGAATGAAACCGAATTCCGACTCGTCTAAAATTCGAAAGAAGAGAGAAGTAGAAAAACGAGGGGAAAAGAGAAATTGCTGCTGAAAATATAAAAGAAAATAACACGTTCCCGTAACTCGGCATGTTTTTTCTTTCTTCCCTTTTGTAATCCTCCTTCATCGTATTCCACGATCGCTCGTATAAGCCTTTTGATTTCGAAAAGTGTTTTTTTTTTTTTTTTTGTTCTCCCTTTCTTTTTATCCGTGCCACGTGTTGCGTGCGCGCGCTTATAAGAGCACACAGTGGTACCAAGCTGCCGCCGAGAGAATATTTCGCTTCCGGAGGCGCGTTGCCACCGTTTCGAAACAAACTCCAATCGGAATCACACCGAGCGGATTTCACGCGGGCCACCACCGTCCCACTCTACGAAATATTCCGATTATTCCTGGTAACGGCGAAAACTATTTCATGCGGTTTGCGTGCGCGAGCGATCGCTCGTTTCCTCCCTTCCTCTCTCTCTTTCTCTTCTGGACCTTCCGACGATTCTCGGCAATACCTTTCTCGCGGCTTTTTTGCAAAAAATAAAAGGGGACCGCCGTTTCATCGGCTCGTACGGTTACCGCGGTCGTGTTTAGTCGGTATATGCGCTTCGCGATCTGTGCCTCGGTTGAAAGGAAAAATCCGTGCATCGAGATTTCGTCAGTTTTCTTCGACTTCTTTTTCGTTCATTTGTACCGATGATTGGCATCGGTTTTAAGCTTTTCGCGGTTTGAGATGTTTAAAAGGTTGTAATAAAGTTTATGACTATTACCATTTTATACGGAATTATAATTCTTGATTGGTGTATAGAAAATGAACAATTATGTTAATAATTAAGCAATTATGATATTTAAACGTATTCGACAACTTGTTTAGTACCTAGTGTGTTAATATTTAACAGAAAATATTATTACGATTTATTTTATATGCCTGTTTAAAATCACGCCTTTTACTTCTACAATCCTTCCGTACTTTCGATAACATCGATGATACAACAAAGTATCAGCACGGATCGAGTAAAGTGACCGCGATAATTATTAATTAAGATCACTATAAACGGTTCTCACAACGGAATGCTCGACGGGTTAGCGACTCTGGACTTTGATCCAGTCCTCGACACACATTTTCCGTACGCTGTACGCGATAGTTCCCGAGCGCTATAAAAAAATATAGGTATATATATATATATGTATATAAATGGTGGCTCGATTTTCCGCGGCAGTCGTGCATAAACAAAGGCCACTTTTGTCTTCCATTCGTTCGTTCGCTCTCCTTCGACCGAGACGAAACGTCGTCGTTCCGCCTTGGCTACCGCAACGCATTTCGTGCCGAACAGCAAACGCCAAATTCGAATTCGATTACGACTTCCTTTTCGCGTTAATTTTCCTTAAAAGGTTATTCGAGTTTGCGGGTACGACGCAATTGTTTTTTGACCATCTAAATTACGTTTTTACAATGTCGCTCGAAGAATTGAGAAAATTATATTCCAATTGGGCAAATGATCGCGAAAACTGAGCTGGCACTGATTTTGATCTTTTCCTGTTTTTTTTTTTTTTTTTTTTTTTTTTTTTTAATACGATGTCACCTCTTGTCCTCACCCTTATACAGACAAATCTTATATCTGATTAATAATTTTTGAGTAATACTTCTCACGGCAATGACCTTGACAATATATTAAAAAATTATGACAAAAATGTGTACTTTTAAAACTATTCTTCGTAAAGATTTTCTTTAAAGGAGCAATAAAGTAATCTAAAATTTTAGGTATATCTTCATAGAATCAAGAACAGGTATATCTCCATATCATTTTTAAATCGCACGTTTTAAATCATTAATAATGTCCATGTTATTTTTACTAAATTCCGTCGTTACTCCCTACCAAACAAAACTACCCTGTGTATCTACTTAACTCAAAAACATACACGTGAACCCAAGGGTAATTACCATCGATGGCTCTAACTCGAACCTAACCCAATTCAAAAACAATGAAACACTTTGACCTAGCTAAAAAACATACAACGTGTCGGCTCTCGATCGTATACACTCCAGAAAGTCGAGATAAACGGATCCAATATTTCGTTTCACTAATAGTCCCATAACCGAGTTCCCAAAGCTCACCCACATACCTATTCATTCCAACAAACTAGAAGATCTCCGCGAATTCGTGGCAACGCGCGCGATGAAAATCGGGCAACGTTATTACCATTTAACGCTTACGGCTGGCTATCGCAAATTAATAAATTACCCTAGCGTAAAACAATACGCGCGTGTAATAACGCGGCGGCATCTAAATTGGATGGCTTCCAACCGAGTGTAATTAAGTTCCATCGGCTGTGTTACAGCGCGCGCGAGAGTGTCCCGCGTGTGTACTTGGACGCGCACTGTAAACACCTTCCTTTGATCTCGATTTATCGCGCATAAATTATCGTAACCAATTATGAATCGAACACGTGGTACTATATGATTATGCCAACAGAGCCCTCACCCCTTTCTCCCCATCCCTAGTCTTGTTGGCCGGCGATCTTTTCGCGTCGATTGAAATAAAGCAAACAAAGCGATATAGAGTCCGACCACGCTCCTGATCTCCTATTGACACGTTCGTTCGATATTGCTTTAAATACATGTAACATTTACTTACCGACGACGCTGACGTTTACAAGACTTCGGTAATATCAATGATGTAACGAACGGGAATTATTATTTATTTCCATTCTTTTTTTTTTTTTTTTTCTGTTGAAATGAAAATTACTATATCGAAGATTATTAACCTGTTGATTCTTTACAATTGAAATTGTTTTTCCCTCGTAGAAATACATTCCACCGGGAGTACACTCGTAAATATTAAAAATGATAAGGGAATTAACGACGAATTCGATAAACATTTTAACGATGAAGGATATTGCATTTTAATGTTTTATATAACAAACATTTTATCGGGATGGAAGGTTTCTTGCATTTTTACCCGGCATCGAAGCACTGCCGAGCGGATCAAAATGTGGAATCAAAGAATACAAACGTAAATAGATAGTACGTTGCCACGAATACGTTACGGGAAGAGTTTACTCGGTCGATTCTCGTTCGACCAACGCGAATATAACGTAATCCTACTCTAACACGGGTCTTTCATTGTCTCTTCATGTTGGAAATAAACAATTTCGAGCCATAAATTCACCATTTTTTTTCATTATTCGTTCGTTACACAAATATGGTTATTTTTAATCACAAAACTACGTAGTAGATACCGACTCTATAATAATTTAACTTTTCGTGATCGCATTTGTTGAGTTTCCAGTTTTGGTCCAATAAATAAAAAAGGGTCGTCAATCTTTTTTAAAATTTAATCCCTTGCCTTGTAATATCGAACGAGACTCGTGATATAAATTCCGAATCGAGAATAGAAAGCACGAGTCGAACTTGTTTCAATTCTCACGATTTGATATTTTAATTTATTTACTCTCTAGTGTTTATTAATCTCAGTAGTGGAGAGGCATATGATTAATTTTTTCTCAATTTTTAATATCAATTCTATTGATCGTCGAATTAAATCATAAAGCAAGGAGCTAAACAACTAGTAGAGAAAGTAGCGGTAAAATATCACCGCTTTTCCTTTCCCTGTACACTTTCCTCCGACGAAAAAAAAAAGAAATAAAAAGAAGGGCAAGTACTCTCTTTTTCCCTTTTTTCATCTTGAAATACCTTAGCTCGGAATAGTTTACGCGGGAATTTCTGTACGCTGCGCGTGTAAGAAGACGGTTCGGAGATACGAAGGAGAGGAAGAAGAAGTACGAAGAAACGAAGAAGAATAAGACTGCATGAAGCTAATACATGTATCCGCTAGGTAGTACGTATCTATCCAGGGTACATGCACCACATAGACATAAAACGTGTAGATACGTGGATGGCACACGATGGATCTCCCTCGAGCGCGGAGGATGAGCGTTGAAGCAGAAATTGGCAGACAGCCAAACTCTGAACCGAACTTACCGGTCGAGTCTCGACGTCTGGCTTTGCGGAAGGGGCGAAGGGAAAAGAAAGAGAAGGACGAGGGGAGTGGGTTTTAAAGGGGAGAAGAGAGAGGGTAGAAAGGGCGCATGCTAAAATTGAAAGAAGCGAAGTGCCAGCGATCCACGTCAGCCTGATTGGAGTAGTCTGCCAGAGAACGTGTCTCTGGCTTGCATTTGAATTCGCGTAACTGCTGCCTGCCTGCTCGCTCGTTCGCCTGTTCGTTCGTCGGCTCTGCGAGAGACATATGCACAGGAAGAAAAATAAAATCGTGACATAGAGAATACGTAGGCACGATTAAAAGGGCTCCTCGATAGTCGTGTCGTGGAGCCTTTGGTATTAGGGCCTTTGGGAAGAATAATTGATTCTCTCGCGAGGAACGATTAATTAATTTTTCGCGGTTCGATTAATTTCGAAGAGTGTCTGACGTTGGGAAATAAAAAGCAATGTCGAGAAAGTCAGCGTTCTTCGAAGATAAATCGATCGATCGTATATCGTCCTAGCTGTTTAGAATATTGGGGTAAGACGATGATCGAGTTGGTGTCACGGTGACAAAATTATAGGATAAGTATACAACGTAGTATATTCTAATGATGTGTTTGAATTACCGTGTCTAGCGTGCCAAGTTGTCAACGTCCGTCATGCATAAATGCGAGAGAACGAAAGCCCGATGACGCGATGATTTTATCTCCGTCGCTGTAAACTTTGCAAGAAAAGGTACGAAGCATCTCCGATGGTCCGTACGTACGTACTCTGCTGGTAGGGGAGACCGGGGCTACTTGTTCCAATTTTAGGTTTTTTGTTTCTACAGATTTCTGTAGCTTATATTTTCGAATTTTTTGGTGACCATCATAAAGTTCAACTTCTTAGTAATACATAGAAATCGGGGTAAGTTGTCTCACGCCATGGGGCAAGTTTTCCAAGGAAAAATCCTGATGTATGCATCATGATTTTTGCCAAAATGGTCACCACCGCCGATTTCAATGTTTAATGGCCCATTTTAAAGAAGAAAGCATGCAGAATACTGTCCCGTTGTCCGTTTTTCGATATCGTTAAGCATTCATGAGAAATTAATTTGTTAAGTGTCGGAGTATGGGTCATTTTCAAGCTTAAAACTGCTGTATCTTTTGAACCAGCCATCCTATCGAAACGCGACTTGCATATTCGTAAAGAGGAGACTTTACTCTTTCGAACGAGTACTTGATCGGGCAAATTCGAGATGCATCGATTTTTGATAAAAATCCTTATGTATGCATCAAGATTTAGAAAGAAGAAAGCATGCAGAATACTGTCCCGTTGTCCGTTTTTCGATATCGTTAAGCAATGATGAGAAATTAATTTTTTAAGCGTCAGAGTATGGGTCGTTTTGAAGCTTAAAACTGCTGTAACTTTTTAACCAGTCATCCTATCGAAGCCGCACTGCCATATTCGTAAATTAGAGACTTTCCTCTTTCGAACGAGTATTTGATCGAGCAAATTCGAGATACATCGATTTTTGACAAAAATCCTGACCTATGCATCATGATTTTTGCCAAAATGGTCACCACCGCCGATTTCAATGTTTAATGGCTCATTTTAAAGAAGAAAGCATGCAGAATAATGTTCCGTTGTCCGTTTTTCAATATCGTTGCGGAGTGATGAGAAATATATTTTTTAAGTGTCGGGGTATGGGTCTTTTTCAAGCTTAAAACTGCTGTATCTTTCGAACCAGCCATCTTATCGAAACGCGACTTGCATATTCGTACAGAGGAGACTTTCCTCTTTCGAACAAGTACTTGATCGGGCAAATTCGAGATGCATCGATTTTTGACAAAAATCCTGATGTATGCATCATGATTTGGATGGGGAAAAAATGAGGATGGGGCAAGTTGTCCCAGATCTCATTGTCGGACAACTTTCCCCGACGTGTGAGACAACTTGCCCCATTTTCATAGGTTTGTTTCTCGGGTTCTGGTTCAGTCAGATCAAGGAGTTTTTAAAAAATGCTGGCAAGGAAATGAAGCTGACAAAATTCTCTTTCTATTGAATGTGTGAACTCGTGTGCAATCAATTTTCAATAGTGCCTAGAGATGCTTAAGTAATGTACCCAAAGTAGAATTGAGCTTATCAAAATATAAATTCGTCTCTTGAAGTAACCAGAAAGACTAAACACAACGACCACCACTACACTGTTTTTTACTCACTAAGATCTGTACACCATGCACCGGACGCGTTTCCCCTTCCACCCTAAGATACCAAAACTACGACTGGGACAACTTGCCCTTGGGACTTTTAGCCCCGGTCTCCCCTACTATCCGGAGGCAGGATAGAGAAACAACTCCTTTGGAAAAATTGAGGAAGTCTGGAGGACTTCGACGGGCAGGAGTTACATTTAAATTCGGTCGAACGTGGTCCCCGATCGTGACGTTTTAACTCGGGGTAAAAGAGAACGAGGAGAGAATCTGGAAAGCATCTTATATGTATGCTCTCCCGCGGAGACAGCCCTACGACTTCCAACGATGTTTGTTTTTATCGAACGGAATTCTTATCGTGCCCTCGCGTGCCACGGTGAAACGTATACTCACCTACGCTTGTCTAAAGTCAACGTAAAAGAAAGAGAGAGAGAGAGAAAATGCGAGTCCGCGTTCCTCGCAGCGCGACCCCTTTTCGTGTCGAGTATCTCGACTGCTGAGAAAAAGCAGCCTTTCGTCACCTTTTCAAATACCTTTCCCTTTTTTCGCTTCATTTTTGTTACCTTTTTCAATTTGTTCTTCTCTGCTTTCCTTTTTCTCTTTTTTTTCTAGTTACTATCGGAAGTCTTCTTCCGATCACGGTTATAACATATTTTTTTAAATATTTCTTGCCTCTCAGCTTTACTTGAAATTGCTCAAATCGGCTTATACCGAATGAAATTTTGTAACGCTGTTATTTCTGAATTCTCATTTATTTTACCAAATTTTAACAAAATTAATTGATTCTTCCGAAAATACGGAAGGGCTTAAGCTCTGATAATTGTATGGTATCGCGAGTCCTATTTTTTTTAATAAAGAATTATCAAAGTTGTCGCGTTGCAAAGTCTTTCCTCTGCTCGTAGCTACCTGTTTATCTTTGAACCTGCGAGCCTTGACATTTCCCACGTTTCGTCCTAATTTTCTGCTATTTTCATATCTTTCAAGAATTCAATCCTGTCTCGGTTAATCCGATTTACGGTAACCAGATATAAACGCTGTCTTGATTTATTACCACCATTTGGTTTCTTCTTCCTCAATGGGTTGTATTATAATTATGAATTAATTTTGATTTAACGCCGCAGTCGATTTAATTCCATCCTTTTAAAAGTTCACTTTCGATTTTATTAGCCGATTTTATTATTTAATTGACGCATTAAAGGTACTTTTTGGTTTTTCATGCCATAATCCGTTCGAGTATACCACGCGCAGAACATTCATAACCACGATTCGAGCTATTTTTAACATTTATTATCGATTTTATTCGGTCATTTCGTTGTTTCTCTGAAAATTTCTTTCGTGGCGCGTACGGAAAATTTGAAATAGACGAAAGTCCATCGGCCTTTAAAGATTTATTATCAATTTTATCCGCTTATACGTCATCATTTATTTATAAAATTCCTTTTTCATTTAATTCCGTTCGAATTTCCCGCGCGCGGATAGAGTTCAAAATCGTCGGTCGAAATTCGAGCTATCTACCGTTAAGTGGTTGAGAATAAACGTGGGCTCACTCGACGCGGCCGCTTACATTCTTAGAAATTTAACCGAGAAAACTCGAGGGGGAAAAAGACGAAGTGGAACGGAAGAGGAGCCTCGGCATCCAGTAGCTGGAAATTGCTGCTACTTGCGGGGAGAGGACAAAACGATGAGGGGTGTAGAGAGGTAGCAAAGAATAAGAGCGACGGAAAGAGAGATAGAGAGAGAGAGAGAGAGAGAGAGAAGGGAAGAGAAGAGAAGGCTCGACAAAGAGAGGTAAAGAAGCACGGAAGAGGAACGCCTCGCATCTGACATTCTTCCGCGTCCAGTGTGTTCCTCGACGCCAAAGAAAAACGTCGGCCGTCGAGTACGAAGATGATTCGCGAGAACGACGAAACGACGTCGTTTTCTTTTCTACCTCTTTTCTTCCCTTCTCTCTCACTCTCTCTACCCTTAGCCCATCCAGTTGTTTCTTTTTTCTTCTTTTTCCAAGAAAATTTCCTACGGCGTTCCTATATATATATATATATATATATATATATATTTCTACAAGGGGGAGATCAATTTTGGTCCTTATTTCACAAACACCCTATACATAACCCTTATTATGTTTTCCAAGAAAAAAAGTATAATAATAAAATTGGGCATCCCATGCTGCCTGTATTAATAAGATAGGTAGGTATGACAATAATAGATGAATATTTTTATCGAATAAATACTGCATTATTAATAAATATATCAAGATCTCGATAAATTTCTGTCTATGCGATATACGATAGTAAAATAGTGAAATCGGCGAGCAAAAATACGGTGCAACACGTCGTAGAGATCCGAACACAACTTTTTTCATTCTCGAACAACGGTCTCTTACAAAACGAGTAAAGACACGAATAAAAAAAATTCTACTAGCCATATCGAACGAGAGAGAGAGAGAGAGAGAGAGAGAGAGAGAGAGAGAGAGAGAGAAAGTGAGAGAGGGGAAGTAGAAAATGACATCTCGCTATCGTCGTTGTCGAGAACCGCAATCGATTCTCCTTTCTTCGCCACGCTCCGTGCCACCGTTAACATGGAACGCGCGCTCGTAGCACGAATTACGCTAAATCGAGATACAAGAAAAGTTTTACGAGGCCGTTCGCGTTCGATAAGCGACAAGAAAACGGATCTGTAAGTGACACGTAAATTTAGCGCTCGTCGTCGTCGCGGCGATACCAGGCATAAAAGACCGCCAGAGAAACGTAGAAACTTCGTGGGAAAGAAAAAAGAAAATGGGGAAACAGGAAAGAGAGAATGGCAGACGAAGATTTACACTCGTGCGATCTTTCTTTTTCTTATCTCCTTTTACCACGAGGAAAAGAATACGTAACGGTGGGGGGTTGGTGAGCGTGATGGAACGGAAGAGAGAAAAAGAGAGAGAGAAGTTTGCTCGTTCATCGCGTTCCCGCGAAAGTTAGCATGGCACGCCGGCAATTGGGAAGTACGAAGAAATTACAAATTTACGAGCGACTCCCTTTAATTAAGTAGAAGCTAAGCTACCTAGGGGTCCTAGGGTATCTCTTTCTCTCTCCCTTTTTCTCTCCGCTTCTTGAAACGAGAAAGAAAAAAGTGGAGTGTGAGAGAAGGAGAAAAAGAAGGTACGGGTAAAGGATACAGCGAGGTCGACGTACGAAGTCGTTAACCAAATCTACAAGCCAAAATTTCCCCTTTACCGCTGGACCACGGATGCTACCGAAGGGAAAGAAACGAGGAAAAGTCTGAGGCTAGTACGCGTCTTCTTTAACTTTTTCCTCTCTCTCTCTCTCTCTCTCTCTCTCTCTCTCTCTCTCTCTCTCTCTTTTAACGTTCTCCGCGCATCTCAACCCACACCACGAACGAACGAGTTCCACCCCCGTTTTTCGTGTTTAACGCGAGCCACGAGATTCGCGCGTCCGCGCGAATAAATCTTTCGCCGAGAATCTTCCGAGACGCGAAACCGCCATCTTTTTCTTTTTCCATTCTCATTCTTTCTTTCTTTCTTTCTCTGTCTACCTTTTCTTTGTTTTTCTTCGAACTGCTTTTTTCCTCCGCAGTTTGTTTTCCCTACGACCCACTCTCTTGTTTCATTTTATTTTCTCGTCTCTATCTTTAAAAGTCTGCATGCGTCAAAGAAGTATCTTGAATCTCTTCGTGCGCACTAGCATATAAATTTCTTATAAAATACAATATACTTGACATACAATCAGAAATTATTCTTTTCTATTCATTTTCTTCCCACGATCTAATAATTTCATAATTCTATTTACATTTTTCACATTTATCTACCATTATACTCTC
The DNA here is from genome assembly GCA_916049575.1 of Ancistrocerus nigricornis. Taxonomy (NCBI): domain Eukaryota; kingdom Metazoa; phylum Arthropoda; class Insecta; order Hymenoptera; family Vespidae; genus Ancistrocerus; species Ancistrocerus nigricornis. The sequence continues at coordinate 287,134 of OU696668.1, read as the reverse complement.
CGGTCCAGCTATCTCGTACCCATCATTCTTATGTCTATTAAATTTCTCAACAATATCCAATTTTCCCAGCATTACTATTTAAATCTATTCGGTCTGTCCAACTTCCCTGTCTCTTTCGTCTCCTCGTCGTCTATTCAAAATCGTATAGCAACGATTTCGTTTTCTTCGGATTACGTGGAGGAAGGTAACGAACGTAAGATTTCCGGTTTATTCTCAATAAGAAATAGAAAACTACAAAGATTAAAACTATGAGGGCAAAGGGACCAACGCGTGAAATAAAGATAAATAAAGATAAAGAAACAGAAAGAAAGAGAAAGAAAGGAAATTGGAAGAGAAGACGCACGAACGACTCGAAAAATTTTTATTCCAGCCGCGCTTAACATCAGCTTCCCGACATTTCGGTCCGAGCCGTGACCTGAGTTTAATAGCAGGCCTTTCATTGTAGCGCTTTAAAACACCACCCCCGACCCCTATCTTTATCTCACGTTCTCTTTTTCTCTTACACGAGCGCGTGCCTATACCGACGCAGAGATTGGGAAACGGGTAATGGCAATAAATTTAACGCGACTTTATACGCGCAAAAGGCGGAACACTTCGTACGAGATACCAGGGAACGATCTTCTTCTCTTCTCGCGGACTTTTCAACGCTAAAAAATCCTGAACGACGAATCAACGAGTCAGCTTCCGAACGAGCTGTCCTTCCTATGCGATATCGATTGCTCCCTTTCTCTTCTCTTCCTCTCTCTCTCTCTCTCTCTCTCTCTCTCGTTCCAGAGTTTACGAATAGCTTCGATTTCTCTGAAAAATGAGGAACTGGTTGGGTCCGTTCGAGAACGGAAATTTGATACTTATTTCCAGAACTCGGCTGAGTATAAATTTTCTAGGAAATCTGAACGACAACGCGCGAATGTCACGCGATGATTGGGATTATGACCCTGTCATGAGACTTTTGCGCGGAAATCAATTTTGGTGATAGACGAGAAAGTGGTCGCGTATAATTTTCTTTTTATTATTATTGCAGCACTTTGATACTATAAGAAGGTACGATCTTATGGGACTAGACGAGATATTTTTGGTGTTTTTGGTTGGTACTTTTTTAAAGATTATAATAAAGATTTTATTTTCAAGGTTTATCAGCTGTATCTTCGAAACGAGATTAATTTTTTACGGTTAAATATGAAATTTTTTTGGAGGATCTCGTACTTTATTTGTACATAACTTACGTTAGTATTTAATAAAAATTTGTTTGTTACAAGATTTGTTTCGTATATAACATTAATTCTAATATTTATAAAAGAAAGTACTTCTTCGATGGCTTTTCTAACTCTTTCTATTCGAGAAACACTCGTCGAGATACCACGAGCACTTCGAATCCTTCGAGAAATAAGATAAGTAAGGGCTTCACGCGTCGAACCACTACCAGCACAATTTCGAAAAACACGAGACTTTTCACGAGATCTCTCGAATTTTTCGAATCTTCAATGACACGAAACATTCGACTCTTTCTTTCTTTTTAAGAAACCGTTGAAGATCTTTTTGAATGATAGATACAGTGCATATACACGGTCGTTGGAGTAGGTGCCGGACTTAAAGTGGCTTCATTAAAAATAAACCATTCCTTTCGAACGCGATCGCGTTTGTTTACCGACGGTGCTTATTTTCCGTGGACCTCGTTATAGAAACTTCTTTTCTAAGGCAGACACGAACGAACGGTATATTCGTCTTGAGTCGATATAACATCCGGTGTGCGATTCTCTGAGGCACGTGATGCCCGAATCGCGATTCTCGCGGTGGACTGGTTCGAATTTTCAAAATTTCTTCTTCTCGGGAATTTTGTTGATCATCGATCAATCGTTTAACATTAGAACTACCTAAGTGGTCTAAAAAACTGATCGTATTCCGCTTGTTTTACAATTTTTCGAACGAATAATTCATTTTGTAAAATTATATTTGGTATCTTTTTTATTTATATCGAAAAAAATATTTCTTTACGAACTTCTCGAATAGAACAATTGCATGAAAATAAGTATACCTATCTCCATTTAAACGTCGATAGTTATCGAGGTAGCGTTAGAAATAGATATTTAAATAATAAACGAATTGAGAGAAACGCTTCATACGGTCGCGACACGTGAGAATTAATTATTTCTTAATTTAACCTTCTTAAAAGCATCAAAATTTATTCTTAGATATACCTTGCCAATATTACCTGAATATATCATAAATAGCAAATCCTTTGATTATATTTTTTTGAATTATAACTCATTTATAGTAAAGTATTTAACAAATAAAATTCACTTTACATATAACTCGTATCTACGCGATCGTCAATATTCGGTCACGTTATTTAATAAATTATTACAACACGGTAACCTACAGTTACGAAAAACCTGCAGCAAAAAATATCCAAAAAATCTGTACGCGTATCAGAGAGCACAGAATCATAAAATATATGTCAGATGCCTGACCCAAAAAGCACGATGAATTTGACATAAAATTTCGAAGGAAGACCCAACGCTATTGTGAACGTTACAACGACGAAATCGAATCGCGTTTCGTCCGTACCATCGAACGCATACATCAGCGTAAGAAGACTACCGCGCAAGTAATATCGGGTCTCTCTGCTCGAAGGAATCTATTGCAAAACTAGGAGAACGCCGAGGTCCCGCGAGGGATCCCACCGACGTAATAGTTTCTATCGGAGCAACTTGTGCTTCACTGTCGACCCCGAATCGTGTTATCGAGACTGAACGAAAGAAGGAGGTTATAAAAACGTCCACTTTGTGAGAATATTTAACATCGCACATAAAAATATACAAAAATATGAGAAGGAAGAGAAAGATGCCTGCGAAGGAAGGAAGTTGGCGTGAAATGGAACTAATTTAGCGTCTCCTCCTACGAGGCCAGAGATAGGTGCACTCGATCTCGCTCGTAAAAAAGTGGAAGGAGTTTTGCTAGCCTGGTGCCGCTGGCACGCTGCTTCGTTTGGCAGCGCGAAGCGAAACGAATGGCCGGCACCGAGCGTAACGCCGTTGCGAAAGGACCTTCCCTCTCTCCCTCTTTCTATCTAACTCCAGAGAGCTATCCCGCGAGTAGAAGGAGCCCAACGCAAGTTCCTGCGAGTGCTCTAATGGCTAGCCATTCGACTCTCGTGCGGCTCGCGAACGGTGCATACACTCGACGTTGGACGATGGTGTTAGAGAGATGAAGGAAGGAGGGTAAGGAGAGTGATGTAGATAGGAATAGAAAGAGACCAGAGCTAGTTTGCAAGGTGGCCGAGCGAGTGTGTAGGTATTCCCGCGAGGCATTCAGACGTCGCTGATCCAACAAAGTCCAATAGGAGCTACTCAAGAGATAGTAGATGGATAGATAGAGAAGTAAGAGAGAGATAGAGAGGAAGAGAGAGAGAGAGAGAGGTGGCTCGAGAAGTGGCTGCGCTCGAAATTGCTGTTCCGACTGGAGCGAATCTTGCCAAAGTCCCGCTTAATAATCTCGATATGGTGACTCCAGTGGTGGTTGGGACACCCTGCTGCTGTTACTGCTGCTCGGCTTCTCCACGCTTTGCTTCCTATAACCACGAGAGAGAGAGAGAGAGAGAGAGAGAGAGAGAAATGGAGTTCGATGTATCCCTGGTAGACACCGGTAGATTCTATCCGTGAGGATCGATTAGGACTTCTCGTCGTCTTCGAACGGATGCTCGTCACAGTTTGCAAGAGTGCTCTCGATGGTATGCCAGCACTCTGCAGGATACCGACTGATTACGGACGTTGCTGATTACGAATAAAGAGAGAGAGAGAGAGAGAGAGAGAGGCCGTACGAGTCACGAAGGAGACACACGCGCGTATACGCGTTGGTCTGGACCGAAATGTCGAGAAGGAGACACGAAGAGATAACGAGACTGAGAGAGAGAGAGAGAGAGAGTAGTGGCGCAGTGGGCGCGCTGACTCGAACTAATAGGCTAACAGGCTAATGTCGGCTCGTTTTGCCCTCTGATCTTCGCTCGGCCGCTCGCAATTATCGGAGTCAACTGGTACGAGTTGACCTACCGACTCCTTTTTACGCTACCACCATTCATGATCTCGCGAGAGGCGCGTCTGCTGTCATCTCACGTTCACGCTCTTTCTCCTCATCTCTCTTTCTATATACGTTTATATAGAATTGTATCTTTGTCTTTCTTTTTTACCGGTCTCCCGCATATCATCCAACTCTCTCTGTATTTATCTATCTATCTCTCTCCCACCCGCATTCTTATACCTTTACTACCACGAGATACGATCGTGAATCTCGGCGATGAAGTTTCGAAAAGAAAGTTTTATCGTTCAGACAATTCCTCGTATTTTTTGGATTGACCTAATTTCTTTGAAATAATCCTTTCGAAAAAGTGGCTGATGGTGTAGTGGGATTTTTATTGCGTCAGCTGTTTTTTGAACACGTTGAAATATTGCTAATAAGATTTCAATGTATTTGTAGTGGTAAATATTAGCGATTTTACATGGTTGTATATTATACCTACTCATGACGTCTTTAATTTTTCTATATTCTAAAAATTTGTTATACGAATAAATTTTTATTTCATACATATTCTTTGTTATTATTACAACATTCCTATTTTACTTGAATAATGCATTCATCTACATTTCGTTTGACAAAGTTACCCACTACCGTTTCTCTAACTGGCTACATAACTCCGCGCATATATGTTAGCGTCACGCGCTTTATGCCAAAAGACGTAAGAATAAAAGTAATAATGAATAGCGATATTGAGTGGGTTCCCCGTAATTCTTAGTATCGCGAGCGCTACGCGAGCGGCGTAGCTCCTTTAAGAATATCCTAAGTGCGATAGCGGTAAGTTAATCCGTCGGCACGGCCTAGGTTCGGCAGAGCTTTGATCGCCGCGGCGATACGAGGCGGCAGCGTCTCGTAGTTTCGATAAATCGACAAAGAGCCTGACGCTCTGTTGTTTGTTACCGAGAACGCACGTGGAAGATGATAAAGTTAGGCTACAAAGGATCTGGCCACGAGTCGGAGAAGACGTTAGTCTTCCGGAGAGCGGACCGAGAGGAACAGCTCACCCCGGAACCTCGAGCGTAGACGAAAGTCAAATTTCTAACATATACTTCGTTTTTTATCTGGGCAATTATCAACAGAGCGCAGCCGTACCACGGAAAACAAAATTTTCTATTTCCTTCCCAGTGTAAGTAAGTGCTAGCCCACGAAGCAAGAGAAAAAAGAGAGAGCTTTTCTTTTGAAATAATCACGAGAAGCGTCCCGGAGAAGAATGAGCTCTCGAACGTATACACCTGCGGTCGGGTACTTAAAAATCCAAGGCCGAGGATTATCCGGAACTTACGACCCTCCGTGTCCGACTTCTGACCTTTGAAAACCGTTAGTTCTCTTCTCTCCTTATCGTTTTTTTTCTTTGGCGTTCTTTGAATTCGCATAAATTTCTCGACGAGAACCCAACGAATTCTAACAATAAATCGTTCGGATGAATGAAAATAAATCGTACGTAAAAGCAAAAGGGATAATAATTTTAATTAAGAGGAAGATAGTCGAGACTCGAAGGTATTCCTTCGTATAACACAGCATCGCTGTAAAATGGTTTCGTTCTAATCCGATTAAAGAATGGAATCTGATAAAAATCAATTTGAAACGGAAGAAAACGGATGGGACGAATGAAAAATGCCAAATTCAAAATTTTATTGTAAAAGGGTCGCCGGAAGGCGTGGAATTGATTAAACAATTAAATTTCTATTTTCGCAAGATGCTTCGCTCGATATTACGAAAGTTACGACAGTCAGTGAAAACCAAAAATAAACGAATGAAAATAACCGATTCTTTACAGGAATAAAACTAAGCGTTCTTCTTTTAACGTAACCGTGTTTAAATATAAAAATTTGCATAACACGGTAATACGAGGATCTTACACGCGTACGAAGAAGTTTGCCGTTTGCACATTTTTTATCATTCAATTTGCATTACTCGGCGATAAGCATACGCGGGCGACTTATCGTACGTAACTGCAGTTACATCTGACGCTTTCATAAAAGTTTTCGCCCGGGGAAAGTTGTCCCGCGGATACCGTCGAGCTATCCTATAATCGCGGGAAAGTTAGTCGCGTAGGTACCCACTCTGATTGAAAAAAGGGATAAAAAGGTAAAAGGAAGAATGCAAGAAAAGAAAGAGAGAGAGAGAGAGAGAGAGAGAGAGAGACGGGAAGGAAGAAAGCTAGCTTTGTCAGAGAAGAGAGTCCGAGTAGATACACCTTGGAATCTCTCTCTCACTCGAAAGTTTAAGTGATCCAAAAGAGGAACGCTAACTTGCAACCCGCGATCTCAAAGGTAGCCACTTCCTTACGCCGTTATTTTTCCTTCATCTTTCTTATCTTACTCGGAGTTATAAAATACAGTTCGTATGCCGATTTCGTGGTCACATTGAATACGCTTTGTTAACTCGATGTAAAGAATAATTGGTATATTCTACTTTTCGGTGTATCCTTTGAAAGCAAAAATAAAATAAGTAGCGAACAAGCTTTTTTCAATTTCTTTTCTTATAAATATAACTTTTGTTCGTTGTTTCAATTATTATAACGAGTAGCAGACTTTGTTATATACTTTTGCATTAATCCAACTTTATTTCAGACGAGATAGAAAAATTAAACAACTGCGCAGGTTAAAAAAGAGATTTTCTTTAATAAAATAATAATTTTTTTTATATTAGATAAGGTTTTATATTTTCGTTAAATTGTCAAGTTTTGCCTAAGTAGTATCGCGACAACATTAAAGAATCAATAAGTTTAGAATTTATCTCTCTCTCGCGTGGGAACGAGCCCGAGGAAGGTCGTCTTTCTTCGCCTATCGCTTCTGCTCTCCGCGATTGGCCGACCTTTGGTAGTCAATAACTCGTTAACAAGGCCGAATTTTCCAAAAGTATATTAGACTTTTCGACTCGATTCGTCCTTCTGCACACGTAGTTTTCGTCTGGGTTGCTTACAATGAGACATCCTGTATAATTGCGTTCATTTCTTTAATACTTATTATTTTAAGCTTAAATGGAACTTAATAAATGATATTTATTTAGCTATAGGAATAATTTATTGATATATTAGGTATATTTGGAGCGGAAGTCTCACTCTCGTGCGACGCTTCTCATTTCTAAATAATCTCGATGATCTTTATTCGGCCGCGAATCGCGAATAAATCAAATTCCTCCATCCCTGATTACTAATCATATTCGACGGTGAGTGTATCCTTAATAGATTTACATATATTATCATTATTACCTATAATTTATTTTCCTTTCGTAAACCATTCTTTTATATCTCTCATATAAAAACAAGTCTAATAAAATAGCGGTAAATAATATTCTTGCGCATCGATCTTTCCTCGTTTTAAATAACGTACCTCTCGTAGTTTGAATAGACATCTCGTTAGCGTACCTCATTGAGGGATCGCTAAAGGATATTTATTAATTATACATAAAAGACGAGATTCGTTTCCTCGGACTTCTTGAAAAAATTTGTATATCACTTTCCAACGTTGAATAATAAAAATTTTCTAATTATATTCAATCGAAGAAAACTTGGTCGATGTAACCAAACTTCCTAAAGACTCCACGGTATATTATTACTTCCCGTCCAAACAAATTTCCTCCGTAAAAGACCGTAGTATACCCGCAACACGCAACTTCGAGCACACAAATATTCGTAACACGTAGAGGAAATTATTAACGATATCGCGGCAACCCGTTCCGAAGAAATTCAAGTTTTCCGATACGTTGGCCGATCGATTCGACGCGGAGGGGTACGCGGAGGGGAACGCGAACGGTTTCGTAAGAAGTGCTCGCGCGGAGAAACGAAGATTAGACGGGCGACCGAGAAAATGGATTTCCAAAAGTTGCTCGGGCATTTGTGTTGGGAAGTTACGAAATTTGCCCTGGGCCTCGGGAACTTTTCGCGTAAGAAGAGAAGAAGTCTTCCCTATCCTCTCAACCAGCACCTTCGACCCCCCCCCCCCTCCACTCTTCTCCTTTCTCTTTCTCTATCCTCTTATCGCTTAGCTCGCATTACACGGCAAAACTACTTGGAACGTGCAAACACCTCTCGTAAATATCCCGGGTCTAAGGTTGTCTTCGTATCCAAATTAGTATCTCGCCTATCCCGCGGAATATAAGCGGGATGGAGGAACTTGCCCGGTTTAAAAGGCTTTGCTTGAAGAAGATAACGGCAAGCACACGAGCAAGAGTGAAGGACTCGTAAGAGTATAAGAAGACGCTGAACCGTTGAAGCGTTCAAGAAAGCTGATTCCAAAACCGAACTTGGCGGATACTCTCCCCGTGCCCTGACACTCTTATCCGACCCGTTTAGCTAACTGAACTCGTGATTAAGGAAGTACGTTATAAAGGACGTTAACTATCGACTTTAAGAAGAAATTAATTAGTTTGAAATTAGCGCCACTTTGAATTCTCTCGTGGAAGAAGATTAGCTGGTCTAGCGAATGTCCCGTCGAAATATTCTCAGTTGCTATCTGTTTTTATAAAACAGAGAAAGAGGGAGAGAAGCGACATCGTGGCAGCGATACGATTTAACGAGGATGCCTCGAGGACGCATCAAATATTTAACGAACGGCAATCCTGCGGTCTTCGGTGCACGAAACTCTTTTCCCATTTTCCGATAGCGTAAGAAAGTTACGGGTACTTGGACGGGAAAGGCTTTGCCGGAAAGAGAAACCGAGTGGATACTTCTAAAGCGTTCCTACGTGTTCGAGTGCTCTGGAGAGGTTTGATAGAACGAAGGAGAGAGAGAGAGAGAGAGAGAGAGAGAGAGAGATTGGGAAACAATAAGAGGGAACGAGACGGAAGGTAAGAAAGCGGAGATATACCATTGTTCGAGCATTTCCTCCGCCACTTCCTTTGCCGGTGGGCCCCCTCGCGAGTAAACTAGTGTAAACGAGAAGGCTACCGTTCTCTTTTCCAGCCTTCTTCCTCTCATCTCCTTCTCTTAAGTGTCCTTGTCACCCAGCGAAAATGTTAATCGAGAGAAGTGAAGCCGTAACGACGATGATCGTAAAAAAAAATCTGAAGAAGCGATCGAGCGGTGATCATCGCTTCCGCGAGTAATGAGCTGTATCATCCATCTCTCTCTCTCTCTCTCTCATTCTCACTCTCGTTCGTTCAAGAGAAGACGCACAAACTCTTCCTTGTATCCGTGTGACTCACGCCCGTGAGTCACGGCACAACGCGAAGAAACGTTAGAGAAAATCGAGGAAGCTAGCTAAATTATTCTCAGCTCGTTCTAATAGAACCAGCGAAATTCTAGAAACTCGCGAATTCCTTTTGGATAAGTTTTCAACGGTGGAAGAAAATTAACGAGGAAGGTTACAAAGGGTTGATTACCTTTGAAGAGTGGATATCTCGGGACCATCTTCGTTTTCTTTTTTTAATAGTAGCTACCTATCACGCTCGAACGCACGAGGCTTTATATTAATCGAGCATCGGATATTTATCTACGTGCATCTCGACGCGACAAGTTTTGACGCTGAACGAAACACGATGATCTTAATTGCCGGATACGTCTTCCCTTCCAACTTCTATCAGTTATTCGCGTCGTCTAAACGTTACCCTTTCCTTCATCCAACTGAATTCGTTTAATTAATCATTTAACGAAGACTCCCACGACCTGGGAGTAGCTTCCTTTTAACGAAAATTCTATTTCGATCCCATGAAAATTTGAGTCTCGTGATTCGTCCCTGTTTACGCGGCGGAGAAGAACGTTACTTACTTCCTCGATTGGTCGGAGATAAAGACATTAGCCGAATAATAGTCTCGTTAGTCGTATAATAAAATACTCCTCTTTTTCTTGGATATAATAGGTTTTCATTCTGGGTATGTATAATGTTTCGAAAGGAATATAAGCGAGGATAGTCCACGGAGAAGATGATCGTCCGATGTATCGTCGTTCGTGTTCGCGCTTCCTGTAAATAAAATTGTCGAGGGACGTTACACACGACGTCATGAAAGATTCAGGAAGCGCTACGATTCCAAAGTCCGACGGAAGTTCGACTCGAGCGGTGATGCTCCGAAGAAACGTTCTCCAACAAAACTTCTATAGGTATAGATATTGTTCTCGGGTGAAGTACCACGACAGACGAAAAGTCCAATCTTTTGTCTCGGATATGGAGGAAGACAAACGGGGTAGATTAATAATGGAGCAAATGAATCTAAAAATTCGGGAAAAATGGCAAAATGACTACATTACGAATAATACTTTCTGTATCGTTTATGACATGGCCTAATTACTTTTTGTAAAACAATATTTTGTGTTAATCTATTATTTTTTACCGCACTAAGTCAACAGGAATAGTAATCATAATTGTTGGAAATAAAATTATTTATTATTACAGCTCGGGGGGCTCGGTGAGAGTTAAGTGAACGGCAATACACCAAAGGTACCATCCATACGAACCAGTACAGGATTAACGGAATTTATTCAACAATTTAAACAAAAAAAAAAAAAACGTAAATTAACCTAAATAACCACGATGGAGGGTAAAGACAACGACTAATCAAAATATATATCGAAGCTCTTTTCACCGCAACGTACGTACGAAAGGCAAAAAAAAAAAAGAGGATTCTACTCGCGTAACTTTGCCGAGGGGAACGCGAGAAGGCACGGAAGAAGGACGGAAGATTCTCGTATTCAGGCCCCGAGGCTGACGATAGTAATAGCGAAAGAGGATAGAAAATCAGGAGGGAGAATGCTGGAGGGATGCAGATACGCGAGCCACCCTTCAGGGCGAGCTCGTCGTAGCTGGCTCGTTTCCGAGATCGAGCGAAGAGAGACGCGCGTTGGAGTAGAGAAGATCGAAGCTCGCGTTCCGTCGAAAGAGAGAAGGAGAGAAAGGACAGTTGGCGAGAGCCAAAGAGAGACGAGGATACAATGAGAAAGAGAGAGAGAGAGAGAGAGAGAGAGAGAGAGAGAGAGAGAAAAACAAGAAGACTTTCGAAGGAAAGCGCGAGAGAGAGGAGGAAAGACAATATCATACAAGGTAGAGAAACGGCGAGAACGAGAAGAGAGGGAAGGAAAGAAATATCAAGAAAGACAGAGAAATCAGCAAGATAGAGTAACGCCAAGAGAGAGAGAGAGAGAGGGGGTGAAACATCCAGAGATAAAACTCGTAGAGCAAGAGAGAGACAGAAAGTTGTGGTTAAGGAATAGTAGGTAGAGCGAGAGGAAAAGAGATAGAGGGATAGAAAAAGGGGTCGCAAGCTGGATAAGGAGGCTAGAGCTAGGTTATAAGCTAGAGAGCGAAGGAGAGAATAAGAGGGAGGAGGGTGATGAGGGGTAGCTAGGAAGGTTTGGCGTTGAATTATGCCGCGTATGCAAAGTGCAAGCTATCTTGGCGAGTGATAAGGGAGACACGCGAGTCGCGCATATCTCAGAGGATATAAGCAACGACACTTCGCCGGTGGTTCGCTAGCCAGAGTGATGCGAAACGTTAGCGTACCAACGACGAGTCCTGCGAACCCCCCATGCTCACGGCGGCGGGCGTTTCGCTAAGCGCCAAACGCGAGAAACTCACGGCGCACCGTAGGTACCGCACCGCATCGGCGGCGTAGCGTTTCGCCAACCTTATCCGCCGCGCATATTTGCATAATATTTATGCGGCTACGACTTCCATCTCTCTTTTCCTCCATGCGCTCAGCTACTCTATTTTATCGGATGTGTTTTGTGTTTATGCGATTGAGCTTGTATGTGTCTCTTTCTTACCGCGGGTCTACCTCTCGCGGTCTATTTTCCAACATCCACCAAAATTAAATCATTCAAGGAATCACGAACGAACGAAACGATCGATAAAGATTTTATTTCACACTTCCTCTTTCGGTTTTTATTTTATGAGATGATACAAAATCTCGACGTTTTTCGTTTGACTTTATTTCAGATATCCTCGGAAACTATTTCTATTCGAAGATTTTCACTTTATTAATCGTTAAATGCTAATATTCGTGACGTAGATATAACGGACGCGTATACATGTGTTAGCAATAAATTTATAAATACCAACGTTTCCATTTATTCGAACGTTAAAAGGAATCTGACAGGGTAACTCTTCCGACTCATAAATTCGGCGAGTCGAATGAAGCTCTAGAAACGTAAAGTATGATGCCGCGAGCGAGTAAAGGAACAATTTTTCTTCCACGGTGGAAGTTTCTTTTAAGGAAGCGAAGTCACTCGCCTTCGAGTTTTTACCGAATATTTCACGTTTTCAACGCGATAATATCTTCCCTCTCTTATCGTTGCTAGATACGTCCAATAAAATCGTGCTGCTCTCTCTCTCTCTCTCTCTCTCTCTTTCTCTCGTGGTAGGCAATTCTCGTCTCTCGCTATTCGTTAAAATCCGTATACGTACTCATTTCATTTAACGCAAACAAGGAAGGAGACCATAAATTTATCAAAGTTTGTACGTTGCAGCTTCATCCCCATTGGAGTGAATTTCCGTGCGGAAACAAAAATTGTTCCTTACTTACCACATCATATTCTACATTCCCACAGAGTTTCATTCCAATCTGAATTTACGAGTTGGGAACCTTCCCTTGCGAGTAAGTGTCCTATGATTTATGAAACGGTCCGTATAAGCATTTAATACTTAAAGACCCCCTCTTGAGATTTCTCGTGGTTGCGTACAATAACGTAGATCCATCGCGTCTCTTCTTTCCCATTCTCTAATTTTTTTTTTTTTTTTTTTTTTTTTTTTTTTCATACGATTCACTGGTATCTCTATTATACGATACTACATTGACCAATGAAATTACGGACTACCACAACGTATAAATATGCGAAACGCGCGGAATCCCGTTCGCGTGAAACGCACAAAATATTCGTTCGGCTATTCGAAACAATTCGCTAAATACTCGTTCAACGGAAGATAAATGAAATAAATCAATACTCATTGATTATTGAATATCTAAACGTAAAATTTGTGGAATCTGTAAATAGTGTATGTAAGAGAACGAATGGAAAATAATTTTCTATAGACAGAATTAAAGGGAACTGATATAAAAATTAAAGAAATTTCTTAATAAAGAAATCGTTCGAGTTCAATCGTAAATATGTAATTTCCATTTCAGTAAGTATATCTTAATAATGACTTTTCAGTGCTTATCCAGTTTGTCATATAAAACAAAAAAAAAAACAAAAAAAAAAAACCAGTAAGAGAATAAATGGCATCGTTACCTTTTGGTCCCAAATACGGAATCTATTTATGACTCGACCCTATACAAAAATATTATACGTGTCAACATTTTAACAGTTTATTTTAAAGATGGTGTATAAATCTATTTTTCTGTGTTTCGAACCGAATGTAATATCAAAAATAAAAAGATCGAACCAGCTTATAACGACAAATATCGTTAACTAATTTTTTTCCAAGTTTAAACTTACGTCACTGTCCAAATAATCGATCCATTTACAAGCACAGACGATAACGATAATAGAACGGTTAGAAAACAATAATAAAAGATAAGAAAGATATTTCAACGACGCCAAATTGGAACTTCCTCGCTGCCCCTTCGCCACGCATAATAAAATGATCTCCGAAGCGAAACGTTTCCTTCAAATTTTTCTAAAGCCATCTAATTAAGTTTCCCAAGGATAATATAGAGGAGGGTCGACGGAAAGCCCACGAACGGAAGAGACTATCCAGGAGAAGCTGGCGAGAGTAGTCAGGCGTACGCGGGAGAAGGAACGAACGAGCGCAGCTAGCTTCTCGGTGCGTTTTGCAGGTTGCACGGGAAACGGTGCAACGCGCTTACAATGGGAGGAAGCTCCGAGCAAATTAGACGTACTCGAGGAATCTCCCGCGCCCACGCTTTATTAACGCTTTATTCATGCGTCTCTCCACGCCCGCCGCCAATCGTTGCTCTCTCCCACTCTTTCTCTCTCCCTCGTCGTTAACCAACACCAGTAACATCAACGTACACGGCACGAAGTGTTATCGTCGAACGAGTCTCGCGGAAGTGCAGATTCGAAATATGCGGTGCTAAAAATAACGATCCTCGTCTCGTGAATACGAAGAATGACGACGATGATCGCGAGTCACGCACGCGCTCAAAGTTACGGACGCGAATGATTCGTTTGGTACAACAAATGAATCACCAAAGTTGTTCACCCATATTCGTTTCCCTTTTCCGGACACACACTTTTAACAAAATTGTCGAAGGTAAAGTTACCTCTCCCTCCTCCCCTGTTTTTGTTTTTTTCGATTTTAGTTTCGATCGACATATCTACGGGATTATATGCAGAGAATTTTTATTTACTCGCATATATCTTGTTTCGCGGATATCGATGCGATGTTTACTTTTTCGAATGGTGTATACCATGCTTGTTTATCTTGAGTATTGTGGTCGAAGTTTAAACGAGTTTTACGACACACGCTGTTAAGTTGTACTATACGTTTGTTTTTCAGGATAGAGACAGAGAGAGAGAAAGAGAGAGATTAATGAGATCGTCTTCGTAGTAAACGCGTTAAAGATCGTAACTTTGTAACCATTAATATGAAATGAGATAGCGTTGGTGGAACAAAGTGTAATATAACTTGTAAGATATCGTTCGATTTATCTCGATTTTATCGCAACCATGAACAAACATGTTTTAGAATAGTATTTCTACAAAGAAAGGAATAATTTGATTTTGAAATAAAAAGAAGATGCGTAAAACTTTCGAAGGAGAAATTTAACACGCAGGGGGGGCTTTACGTTGTCCGAGTCGATATCAATGTAAACCTAAGCGCTTCTCTATACTCGGTCTCTAATTCGTGGTACAGAGAATTGTTAGCTCGAGGGACAAAGGGGCGTAGATTTCGGCGTATCGTAAAATCGGCGAGAAGGATCCGATTCAAACGACGCAATTAACTCGGAAATACGATAGTTCGCCCCGTTCGTTAATATCAGGAGTAGTAGCGTATAACTCTATCTCTCTCTTCCTCTTCTCCTCTCTAGGTATCCTGAGCTTACAACCTCGACCTGCGTATGTACATACATATTCCGCGCTATTAATCAGCGAGTTAGATCGCGGGAGAGAACGTTCACCTTCGACGTGCTAACATAAAATGGTACTTACGCGTTAACCAAACTACGGGATATATTAATGAGCGTTACTACTTTAAGGAAAGTTAATTGATTACCGACCTAATCGTATAGAAGCTAGACTTCTTAGGTTTTTATTCAACAAAAGCTAAGAAAAATGGAAAGAGAAAAATCGATAGGTAATTTAGGGTGAAAACAGCTGACCTCATTTTTAATTAACATAATTATTATACCGTTCGTAAGGGTTCGATATTCAAGTTCGATAATAGCACAGGTTTTTGGAAATTAATGAAAATCGAAGCTTGGAAAACTGGATTATTTGGAGCAGAAAGTTAAATTATATACGTTAACGCGTAAATATGAAACAAACCGCGTAACCCCGTATCGTCGTTGTACCGCCTATCGCGTCGCGTTTCAATTAGTCAGAATGTTCAGAAATAGTACTAAATCGAAAAGTTCCGTGGGAATCTCGCAACGTTACGATGTACGAAGATCATTGTTCTATGAATCGATCCACGCGTTTCATCATACTGCGGAATGCGGATAGAAACGAGGAAGACCTCAACGAGGGCGAACGAGGCAAGAATTTTGGAGAATATTTTTCTGACGAGCTGTCTCATTAGTTCCCTTGCACAGCGAACGAACGCGGAAAAGACGACACGCTTGCATGGATATAGGTATTGCGACTTGTTCATATGTATGCCGTGAATTACGAAAGTGATCGAAGTTAAAAGACAAAAATAAAATTCATTTATTAGGTCGAATTATAAATAATTTCCGTTTCTCGAAATAAGATGTAACGATGCACTTATAATCTTAATGGTTTTTTTAAATAATGACGAATCAATTAAGATTTATTTTAATCGTAAATAAAATTGTCTATTAAAACTTCAATTATTCACGACTCGACCCAGTATTTATTCATTATTTCATACCACACCACTTTTTCGAATAATTCCAAATAGACCGACTTTCTTAAATCAGTAATTTGAAAAATAGTCCAAGGTAATCGAGACTTCAAAAAACAGTTTTCTAATAAGTTAGTCGTAAAATTATACATAAGAAAAGCACGTAGTCTACGAAATATTTAGTTACGCAACGAAACGGTAATATAATCATCCGGAGGCACGAGTCTAAATATCTTGCAAGAAAAAAATATATGACTTGGGCCACTTTCATAATCACCAGCACACACACACACCCATATATAAATATACATATATATTTATATACATTATATACATTATATATATATATATATATATATATATATATATATATATAGTTGTGCAAAAGCAGCCGTGCAGAGATAAAAGACAGACCGCACATTCGTCGCAGCGCGTTACGCTGCGCACCGCCGCGCGACAAATGCAACGCAAATTGTAGAGCATTAGTGTAAATTAATGCGGACGAGTTGGCAGTATGCAAAGCGACCTCCCCACCCAAAGTCTCCCACCAGCTCTCACCCTCGCACTCTGTTTCTCTTCGACCTGCTGTTCGCTTGTACGCGTGAGCTGTGTGTGCATCCGCACGAATATGTGTGACAACGAGGCGTTCGCAAGCACGACCGTATTACCTCGCGTTTGTATCTCTGCGGATACGCGGAAAGCCGCGAGCAACCAGCGGAAGGGTGCTTTTCTAAAGAGAGTAAGAAAAAAGACAGAGAGGGAGGTAGGCGAGAGAAGAGAAAAGTCGACCTTGTTACTCGAAATAATTAAAGAGCGACCGCTTCGGATATCGTTGGGCGCGTTTTCGATTTTCACGCCCTTTCTCAACTTTGCCTCTCTTCCCTTCTAATCGCACGACAACTTTGATACCTCGGAGAAGATAACTTTATCTTTCATACTTTCGCACGTCATAGATTTTATCGAACGTTGGATAAAATTTCTTTTCGTTAACTTTTATCCTTGATATCGGTCTTAGTGATAGTTTTGATATAATTTTGCGTTTTCCCACGAATCGTTTATAACTGTAAATGATGAAACATATGAATGGGTAATTAATAATTTTGGGAAAAGACAGAAGCGAAATTATCATCCTGTATTTGATGTAGATATTAAAAGAATAACGTTCAAGATACCCAAAGAAATATGAAAATTTCGTATGCCAACATTATGGTTAAATTATGTATCTCAAAACGAAACTGGTATACTTGGTAAACTTGGTATTATATAATTTATTGTATAACTGTTCGATAGAATAAACGGTTCGCAAGTCAAAAGGAAGGGAGAAATTGAACTGTCTTTAAACGAAAGGTAGGATCATTTTTGTTCAATAAGAAAAAGGAATATTCCTCCTACGGCGGAAATAATTCCTTCGAAATACCCGCTTGGCGATTCCCACATCGATACCGCGTAGAAATTTCATTTTCTTTCTTTTCTCTATTTCTTCCTTCGACCCAAGAAAGAAGGAAAGAAAGAAATAGAATTAATTCTTCTTCACCCCGAGACGAATAATTCTTTTTAAAAGACTTCACGCGCTCGGTGATTTCCTTTCGATATCAACGACTCGAAGACCACGACGGACGGCAATGAAGAAGCGAGATATCTTCCTTCTGTTGTAAAAATAAGGGAGGAAAAGCAATTCTCCTCTCTCTCTCTCTCTCCACGAAACGAATAATTTCTTTAGGGGGCCACTCGGTGATTTCCATATCGGTATCGACAAGAAATTGAGTGAGAGAGAGAGAGAGAGACAACAAAAAAGAAAAGGTAAATAAAGAAAACCTATTATAGCATATAGCGACTCACTCGCGATATCTTCTCCGTTCTCTTCCTATTTCCGCGTACGATACTATCAGATCGCAAAAGCCGCCCACGACTTTTTCCCGGTTCTCGATAGTTTCCGTTGATTCTTTAGCACTTTTTCCTTCTTTTGTTATCGTTATCCATTCCCCCTTTAGTATTGTCCCTGTCATTATCCTCATCATTCGCTCCGATCCCCTTTCCCACTTGTCATCTAGCATCGTCGTAGAAATCCTCGTCTTTTACGAAACGTTCGAAAAGGGATGAACCTTCCCATACGACAAGCGTATCAAACTTTATACCATCTCGTGTTTCCTTTGCTCCGTCTACCGCAAAGGAAGGGTACACAGCGCGGGGCTAACGTCGAGTAGTAGGTAGATAGTAGTAGGAGAGAACTGTACCTCACCCTGGAGGCCACCACCAAGGCGGATGAGAAGAGACGGGAAGAGTCCACCACTTTAAAGCATAAAAGCGAGAATGCGTTTGTACGTGTGTATGTATACATAGATAGGTACGATAAGTACGTACGTAAGCTTTCGAGAGGCCGACTGCCCGGAATAGAGGGAAAAATCGAAGAGTAGAAGAAAGATATGTGCATAGTAAGAGTGCTATGGGAGAAAGGGTAATATGGACCACGAAAAAAGGCACACTGCAAGAAACGATGCAAGATGAAACCGATTTCGAGATGAGATAGAAGAAGATAGTCTTCGGAGAACGTGCTGATTCAAGGAGAGACAAGAGTAGAGATAAGGGAATAGAAAGACGAAGAGGAAGGGTAGAACAATCGATATTCTCTGCCGTTTCGATGTCA
Source organism: Ancistrocerus nigricornis (assembly GCA_916049575.1). Taxonomy (NCBI): domain Eukaryota; kingdom Metazoa; phylum Arthropoda; class Insecta; order Hymenoptera; family Vespidae; genus Ancistrocerus; species Ancistrocerus nigricornis. Next base: position 268,501 of record OU696668.1, on the reverse strand, counting down.
GCAGCACGACCCCACACCCTTTCCTTATCTTTTTCCTACCTATCGTTCGAGCTGCTGCACCGATCTTCTCCTTCCTTCTTTTTTATTATTCCGTTTCGTAGCACTCGAGGACGAGTCGTTGCTAGCCGCACGCGAGAACACCAGCGTTTTCTTCCTTCTCACTTTTCGTCGACACTCTTTCCGTTCTTTTCTATATCTTTCTCTCGCACACGTAGTAGAACAACACAGGTAGCTGCCTAAGTAAGAAGTTTCGGGGCGTATAAACCGACGGAGGATCGTATAAATGCGAGGATCGTAAAACGCCGAGGGTGGACGGCTGGTTCTAGCGATGGATGCTGCTGCCGTTGCCGGTAGCACTTGCCTCGTTCTCTATCTCTCTCTCTTTGCTGATGCCGTTTGCTGATGTACCGCCGTACCCCTGATGTGTCTTCGCTATTCGGTTCGTTCGTTCTCTCTCTCTCTCGTTCTCTCATAAACACGGTACGCCAGCGAGTGAAAATACAAGAGTGAACGAGTGAAAATTCGAGATGTATGTATAATTTTCGAAAGGAGTTACGCCGGTAGAGAATATTTGAGATCACGTCGGTACTTCTCTCTCTCTCTCTCTCTCTCTCTCTCTCTCTTCGTGGGAGATTGAAATTTGCGAACGTAGCATCTTGCTACCGTGAATGATTTGATGCGCGATAAAATGGTATAAACGGTATGTACGTACCCAGAAAGCGAATTGTTACGAATGAAGACCTTGAATTATTTATTTTTATTAAAGAAAAGAACATTTTAAATGAAATTCTTTTTTAAAATCCTTATATAAATGTAGAGAATTTATATATATATCGTGTTGAGTGAACTTTAATCCGTTTAAATAATCGAATTTATCTATCTTCTCGCGAATTCAATTTCCCTGGAACTTTTTTCTCGCAAAAGTTATAAAGAAAAATTAATTATTTAAGGTTCTAATTTATAAAGACTCGTCGTCCGCTGGTAGCTTCTATATTTCATTCGGATAATAAGGACTCAAGGCGGTGATTCCTAAACTTTTTAACGAGACGTACTCATTTTTGCTAAAAGAAAAGTTCGTCCAGGATCTTGTACTTTCTTCGAAACAATATCCACGATAGTTTTCTTTTCGTGGATATTTTATCTTGCTATTATGTTGTAACGATGATCATTAACCCTTTCGATACGGCTATGTCTTTCGAGTCGCAACGCGAACGTGTACGTTCTACGCCGGAGTGAGTAAAGGATGGAAGGGTAGGTAGTCAACGATAGTATCGAAGAGGTTAAATTTATGTGGCATATTATTCTGGCAGTTTATTCCTTTGCTATGGTGAAATATACCAAAATTATATTAACGCTCGATGTGACAAATCCGATGTTTATGTTGACAACGAAACAAAAAATCATCTTCGCGTGCTACAAATTCTTTGGTATTTAGGTATAGTAAAAAAAGCGGAGATAATGGTACTAAAACCAAACCATAGGTACACATGCCGATTATCAAGCGCGTGTACTTCGTTTATCCTCGAAATGCAACGGTAGGGAGAATTGTTAGCGCGGTACGAGCTTTCAAAACGTCCAACGAAAATAGCGAACGTCAAGTCGGGAGAACGAACAAAAAAATGGGACGAGTTTCGACGATTTGCGTCCTTTCGAGCACGCGACTGACCGTTTGCCCCTTTACAGTGTAATCCGCAGAAAAAAAAAATAGAACACAACGAGAGAAAAAAAGAGAGAGAGAAAGGGCTTACAGTGAATTTCGGGAGATCGCGAACACGAGTTTGCGGTGGAGGATAGATCGTACGAGTTCGTGCGTCTGCGGGATTCAAGAAAAAAGAGAAAAAAGAGAGGAAGGACGTAGAGGGCGAGATGAGAAGTGGCCACTTTGTAAGAATTTTAATCGTTGGATACACAACGAAGCGTGGAGAAGTGCCACTCGAGAGTCGCGAGTTGAAAAGCTGCAAGCACGAGTTTAAATCCGTGCCGCGGTGGTGCCGTACGAGTGGAGGTGAACGAGCGAATGTGTGAGAGAAAGAGAGAGAGAGAGAGAGAGAGAGAAGTAAACGCGCGTAGACCAAAAGAATAAAAATGATAACTAAGAAGTAAAGTTTAAAAGTAATTTACCTTCGCGAATTTATCCACCTCGTATAATAATCGAGATCGACTCGAAAGATTACCCTTGACGTGAATGAGGAAGGGTGCTAAAAGATAAAGACAGGTACATACGCGCAGAAAGAGAGAGAACGACAGAAAGATAAAGAGGGAGAACGCTCGTGAGAAATGCTTGGCGCAATTATCGTGCATTTTAGATTAATAATTCTAAACTCGGGCTTGGATGTTGAACCCAGCCACCACCGAGTGGAGGAAGACAAAAGGTTGTTGTTTCGAGGAGAGCCAAAGGGACACGAACGAGCTCACGCACGCACCTAGTCGTACGCTCTTAAGTCGACGCTCTCACGTTACTCTCCAGCGTGCCGCTCGTAATTACCGTCCCACGAGGAAAAGAGAGTGAGGGAGGGAGAGAAAAGAGAGATGGAAAGAACCTGCTGCGGAAGAGGAACGCATAATGTAGGTACATATATTATATTTCTCGTACATACCTATCTTTATTTCGCGTTAACATTCGTTTCTATAGATATATCTAATGTTTATTTGAAGTCTACGAGGAATTTATGTCTAACATGAATTTTTCTAGTATTTCTATTAAATATATGTAGGTATGCTTCAAACATGGTTGGAATTTTATGATCGATAGAGGAGTCTATGCGCTGGTGACTACCAAAGTAGTTTATACGAAAAAAAAATCAGAGAAAATACAGATTTCCATTTATTTTTTAAGGCATCGATTCGTAGTAGGTTAACGTAAGAACTTTTTGGACTTTACCGAGTTAATAGGTCAGCTGTTAATTTTTTATGAACAATTCTAAAACTAAGTGTTTAAACATCAAAGTGCAATCAGACGAAATGCGTCTTTATTTTTGCCGATCGAATGGTAATATTTTGCAGGTCACGATTAGCCGTTAAAATAAATAATTAAAAAAGGATCAAACCGATGGAATATTTATTTAACCGATTCGTCTTAATTATCGAAACATTAATTTGCTGGTCAAATAATTAGTTGCCTTCTAAAAATATACGAAAAATACATCGTTCTTCTCTTCTTTCGCTCTTCAAATTCAAAAACTTTGGAACTCGGATGCTATGTACATATACGCTATTATAACATAAGTTAATATATCAACTACCTATTTACAATTTTTGGAAAGTTATTCGCCCGAGAAAAGCACGAGCCGCGCTGCCGCGCGAGCGTTCGCATTGAACGCTCGGATTGGGCGCGGTTAAAGATTAATTGGCTAATCTTATTACCTCCGTGCGGTTTATTTTAGGACCCAGACCCCCTCTACGATACTACGATCGTTTTTAGCTTATCTTGGAACGACGAGGAGGAGAAGAACGGAACCGTTCTCGTTTATTATTTACGAAGCTTTCGGAGGCTCGCGCGACAATTGCGAACGGAGATTGCGCTTGGAATTAAATTACTCGGCCCTCCTCTCTTACTTACATCCCCTTCGATCCCTCTTCGCTCCCTCTTCGCTCCCTCTTCGCTCCCTCTGCCCCATCCCTCTCGTCTCTTTATCCCGATGCCTAGTAGCCCGGACAACGAGAACCTTCCATCAGGAGGACCGCGTCGAATCATCTCCGAAACACGAGCGAGATTATTAAGAGGATTGATTTTACAAAGGGGTTGATCAAAAGTGAAAACATTCTCCCGCCTAGCTCGTTATTTGTATCGAGTTATATAGCCGTGAGCGAACCTTTGAAGAATTTCAAAACAAGAAATATACTGAAATAATAAGAATGACTTGTCGTATGTGTCTCTCGTTTCTATATTTATCAAAGTTACTTTTGTAAAAATGTATGTTCTATTTTATTTAGTAACTATCGTAGACATCATTTGCGAAAGGATAGTAAGTATAATTACGGTGCGTGTTTCATCCTCGGTGGAACGCTCAGGATGAACTGTCTAACGACCGTACCTCGGTAATCACGGGCATGTTTATTGTTTGCAAAAGTCGATCTTCGCTACGTTTAATTCGCTACGACGCGACGCGACGCGACGACGGTTATGTTCTAAATGTCGCACATTAGCCTCCTAGCGCCCAAGATTATAATTTGATACATGCAGCTTGCAACTCCAAGTTCCTCGGTGAAAATAAAATAAAGATAGAATAAGTACCTACGGCCCAAGGTACCTCTTGCATGAAAACATACTTCATTCATAAACGATACATGCCAAACTTTTTAGGACAAATTTTTTTTCCATAGAGGGACCGTAGAGTAGAAACTCTTGATTGTTATCGACATGATTAAAAATAATTTGCCGACAGATTACAAAGTTATCATCGGGAATTTATTTTGTTGCGTGTAAGGTACGTTGAACTATCGGACACGTTACAATTAAAGGGTTGAACTTAGTCAATGTATGCGGTATTAGTAAATGCATACGTTAGATAACTCAAATACTCAGACGAACTATACACAAATGAATTTATGAATACTTTTGCTAGATAATGTATAGGTACACTCTCGACTGAAATTTAGTCAAAGTATTCACAAGGCTATAATTTAGACAATTTTAGGTTAAAATGATGCGTGGAGTTGCGTTTGGGTTGAAAATCACTTCGCAAGACTATTTTCATATAAAATGATTAAGTCTTACTCATGTGGGGATCATCGGATGATGTGCTGGAGGTGGTATAATGATGAGACACGATACGAACCGGTTGTTTGTAGTGAAAATAACAACTAAATATATTTAATAAACAAAACACACAATAATACAACGACCGTATTAACGCCTTGATATATTACGACTTTGTACTACGACTTTATATGCTTCTACGATATAGCATCTTGTTTACAGAAATGTAGGTAGATGAAATGTACACGCAAACTTCGAAGTTATCGAAACTAAAAGATAGGAAAAATATTTTGATGCAAGCAGGGCATCGAGAGACAGGAAGAAAGAGGCAGACGTCCTAATCCTCCCGTTCATCAATTCAACGGGTCTATTTACGATCTCTTTTTTCTTAGACGTCGCGGTCGACCGTATCTTGATCCCGGTATAAGCAAGAATAACCACGTTGAAAGAAACCCCGCGCGTCTAGCAAAGTCGTACCACGATCAGTAGACTCGAGGAGGAAGCTTTTCTCAAAGCTTTTTCCCGGCTCGTGCGATCTTTGATTCGCGGTGGAAAAGCAGTAGTAGGTTACGCAGGAGCGTCGCTCGTTGGAAAGCGTGAAATAGATGAGATTTATCTTTACGACAGGTGGAGCTTTTATTCCGAGCGGACGCAAAGGTGTTTCGCGGGATGAACGAACACGAATGCACGTTCGTCCAACTTCGTCGTAGTCGTTGTTATGTTGTTGTTGTTGCGTTGTTACCGTGCTCGTTATCGTCGTACGTAACCATTTCGAATGGGTAACGTTATCTAAAGCCCTCGTTCCCTGGTAGTAGAGAAATACGCGAAGGTATGCGTACACGTGGGTGTGATACCATGCACGTATGTACCTATATTTACGATGCTCGCGTATATAGGTAATACCCTGTCGTCCATGTTGTTTATCCCCTTTATTTCCTATCGGTATTTTCGCGAGGAAAAGCAACGTTACGTCGATCGTCGGGCCATCGTCGTTCCTCACCTCCTCCTTTCGACAATTGGGATCGTCCGATCGGATGGAAATATTCGCGAGATAGATACGTTTCACCTTTCCCCCATGATTCATCATCGCGACCGATGCTAATATAAAAGGGAAAACGGACGAGGAATATTCCCTCGATGCTTATCTTAATTTCGTAAATTAGTTTACTCGTGAAAGAGTTAACGAGCGCGAGAACGATTCCATCGACGAAGGTGGATTCCACGAGGTGCGTTTAAATTGTACGCGTTTACGCGTGTCACGTGATCGGTGATACGGCACGTGACCAACTTTCGAATATCTGACTATTATTCAGTGTACTATGTAGCCGAAGGAGCGAGCCGCTCGTTCGCGAAAAAGTCACGAGAATTTTTCGCGACGGAAGTGATAAGGTGAAAAAAAAGGTTACGAGCTACCGGTAGGAACGAGAGGCAATTTTTTATTTTTTCTCTTTCTCCGCCCCAGAAAGAGGGAGAGAGAGAGAGAAAGAAGCTTTTTAAAGTCATTGATTCGATCAACGTTCGAAGTGGAGAGATCGCCTACGAAAAATTCGAATATGGAACACGCGCGCGTACTTTTCCTCGTTCGCTTTTATTCGATTTCCTCGCAACACGCGGATATTTCGACCGAAGCACCCAACCCCAGTCACCTGCCACCCTTTCCCGCCCAACCATCGGGTTCTCGTACCAGAACGTATATCGAGATTCGCCTTTTTCCGGTGAACGCGCCGGAAAGCTTCATCTTTACGCCATTTCGTCTACCCAACGTATCCACGGGCGGATATATCTACGTATCTGCCTGCGTTTTTTACCTCTTGTCGTTTTTCCGTTCGCAAGCACGGAAACGCACCTCGTCGTATTCGTAGTAGTAGTCTATCTTTCTCTCTTTCTCTCTTATATTTCACTCGACGCGTTCCATGCTCTCGCGCCCCTTTTCAACGGCTTTTTTCGTCTCGAAACCATGTAACCCTCGACTAGTGTTTAAGCCAGGAAAAGAGGATCGCTTTCGAGGCCCCGTTTCAGCTTCTTAAAACCCACAAATTTCTCTTCGTCGCATTTTCGAGACGACAAATATACCAGGATTATATTTTCTTTTTATTTCATGCTTTGGATAGTTTCATAACTTCTCTATACCCACTTCCACCACCTACGCGTTCGGAATAGTGGGGGAGACCGGGGCTAGTTGTCCCAAGTTTAGGTTTTTTGTTTCTACAGATTTCTGTAGCTTATATTTTCGAATTTTTTGGTGACCATCGTAAAGTTCAACTTCTTAGCAATACATAGAAATCTTTCCGCTTGTATTGAAAAGTTTTTAACACTTATTTTTTTCAATTTCAAGCAAACGAGTTTTTTGGGACAACTTGCCCCGCTGCGGCTTAAAAAATTGTCAACAGCGATGAAACGGTAGACTCGCTCTATTTTTTTTTTTTTCTTCTTTCTTCTATCTCGAAACACATCGTACATTTCTGATGACCAAGCTCTACTCTCTCCGTCGTCGTCCCACTCTTCGACCTTCCCCTCCTCCTCCTTCGAGCTCCACCCGATCACTTATTCCTAATACAATTTTATTGTGCCGCCTTAAGCGGGTCGTCTTATCGATTTCCCGTCATTCCCGGGAGCGTTCGATCCCAAGACATTAATAAATCTATCCGTCGTAGAACGGCATTCTGGAGGATGTGCGCGGGTCATGGATCGACGCGGAACGACGCTCCGCGTGGAATCGAGCGGTGCAGCAGCGCGAACGAAGCGATGCTGCCCGCGTAGTGGGAGAAGTGGAACAGGGTGAACGTCGCTCCTTTTCCCATGGGACGATCAATCACCTCAAGACGCGTTCTCCTCCTTTTACTACGCTCTTTTCTCTCCTTTTTTCTCTTTTCCTCTCCTTCCTTTCTCTCGCTCTCTTCATCTCTTTCTTCTTCTTCTTTCTAAAAATCGCTGCTCGAAAAGTTCCGGAGAATCCGTTCAACCGAAACCGTCATAACTGTCTGGTTCTCTCTCCCTTTCCCCTTTTCCTGACTGATCTCCGTCTCACGCACACACACACTCTCTCTCTCTCTCTCTCTCTCTCGCATTCGAACGATTAACCCTCCTTTAAAATTCTCTTTTACCGCGTCCATCTCTCCAACGTGATTTCTCTCTTATATCCGGTACTTTTGCGCTCAGCAGCGGAAACGTTGGGAAAAATTGTGGAATTGATTTTTCTCCTCCCATGTAACTTTTGGAAAAGTGTTTATAGCGCAGTCAAGTTCTTTCTTTGGCTTCTTTTTCGTGCCTTTGAACTATCTCATTTAATTTTCTAAAAAAAAAAGAGAGAAAAGAAAAAAACAGATTTTCGTTCGCAGTAACGAAAAACTAACGGTCTTTTCAGTATATTTAATTACCTGATTGCGTTACTTTCAAAATAAATAACTTAGGAAATGGTAAGTATTTATTCTTTTGAAGAAGTAAATTCATCTTCCTCTTTGCTAAATATCAAATCTACGTGTTCCCTTAACATGTAAACTTTCGAATCAACGTAAAATAATCATTTTGATTATTTTAAGGTACGATTTAACTACTTTGTATTGAGTTATTGCGTTAGCTATAGCTGCTAGCATAGATTACGACTCTCCGAAATGGTTTCTCGCGAATACACGAATGCAAATAACGAGGTGGGTATCCGGATTCGAACGAAACGAACGAGCGACGTGCTACCGTCCTCGCTAGAAATTTTATAAGCGCTCGCGCGCACGCGCCCGTGCGTTATTACGATCGGAATCGAGTTTCTATGGTAACTACGTGCGTGCTCCTTTCTTTTGTAGAGAAATACCACCGGCAGGAAAATGTATTTCTTCGCGGAAACACGAAGTAGAAACGACAGAGCGGAAGGCTAGCTTATTTTCTTACCCCCACCACCGCCCGCTACCGCCACTCTATCTTCGTACCTCTCTTTTCTCGACCTACAAAAATCTACAACGCTTTCTCTTCTTCCTCTCTTTTTTGCTTTTCATTTTTATTTCTCCCTTCTTTTTTTTCCTCTTACTTTTCCTTTCTTTTTCGCACTTTCGCGTTACCCAGTCCGAAGCGGACTTTAGTTTTCTTCTTCTTCTTCTTCTTCTAAGAAAGATTACCATCCCCACGCCCCCTCTTCCTCCTTACTGCCACAGTATACGGCTTCCTTTAAAGATTAGCGGGTGAAAGCTCGCGATATACATGTATACAGGGTGTTTCGTTTAACCTGATCATCTAAAGTACCGGAGAAGAGTCGTATAACGCGATTAACCTTCACTGATTGTATAAATCAGCGGATTCGCGCTAAACTATTTGGGTATAACGTTATAACTAAAATAATTTAACATCGTTCCAAATGGTTTATGCTTACAAGCCATTTGGCACTAAATCAAAATGTATTCTACATAAATATATCATATGACATCATGAAGTTGATTAGGATTAAACAAACGACTTGTAACTAATTTACTATGATCCGTAGAAAACATTCTATGAAATATCGAAAAGGTTTCCAAGACTCGTTAAAACAAAAGTTTAAAACCGATTGATCGATTTTGATATATCTACCAACATCGTTTTGAAAGAAAGATTTTTATATACAATTATTGATAATGATATTTATTTCTTTGGAAGGAACGATCATTCGAAATAATCGAGTTAAATAAAATTCGCTGTATATACCTACTGTTGAGAATGGCCGAGAAGGAAGTTTTACCGAAACTATCGTTGCGGCATCATCGGGATATCCTTTTCGGTTGGCTGCTCGCGGCATGCCTTTGTCGGGAGATATTGAGTTAAAATTTTTCTACTTCTTTCTCTTGGAAAAGGAATGGAGAGAGACATCGATACGAAACTAAACTTCTTCTCACAAACGATGCGACGAATTTGAAATTTAGGGAAAGATTCTACAAGATAGACGCGACTTTAATCCTCTCTTTCGTACATTCAAATCTCCTTACAAATAAAGATGGAATACGGTGGAAATGAAGAAAATAAGGAAATGGAAACTTCTTTCTAAACTACCATCTCCTTAAATATCTAAACGCCCAACCTTTTTCGCTCATCTCTAACGCGATAACATTTATCTTTGAAACTCCTGACTCACCTCGATAGTCGGCATATATTCATCAAAGTATACTTTATAAACAAGCTCGTTAACAATAAAATGTGTATACGGAATGAATAAAATACAATTTTCGAAACTTTCAGTATCAAAGAAAGTTCAATTAAATAAACCGAAAACAGATCGTACAAATAATTATTATGCAAAATGCTAAACATCTAAATATTTAAACGATCATTTGAAGAGAACTCTGGGAAAACTTTCGACCCATCTCCGTAAAGGTAACTTCCGCGACTCGTACGAAATGCGCATAACTTACGCAAATTAGCGTGGTCCCCATTATCCGCGATCAATTAAACGTGCACAAATTGCACGATTAAAGCGAACGGGAGATCGGAAACTTTGATCTAATTCGACTGGTTAGATTTACTTTTCCGTTCCGAACGAACGAGATAAAGAGAACGAAAGAGAGTCTACGACGAAGAGAGAGAGAGAGAGAGAGAGAGAGTGAAAAGGAGGAGTAAACTCGCGAGCTCGTTTTCTGGTTAGAATTTAGGACGGAAGCACGAGAAAGTACCGCTTTATTGAGACGAGAAAGAGATAGTAAGAGTGGGAAGGAGATAGCACGAATGCGCGCGCGCGCTCGTACACATACTGAAATATCCATTTAGTCGTTAAACCGTCTCTCGTTCGTACGGCGAATCGCGATTCGACGTTACAATCGGTGCTTTCCGCTCGCGAATATCCGCCAAATCAAGCGGATAATCGCGAGCGAGCTACGCGCGACCTCTTATATAGCCACTTTCCGATCGGTTATCGTTCAATATCGATCATTATCATGGTACAAGCATTATCTAAACTTATGAGCATACCAGAACGCGCGAACACGAATTACTCCGCGTTTACGTATTTCCTCTCTTTTTTTTCTCTCTCTATTTCTATCTCTCTTTCTTCTTACTTCTTCTTGTTCCTCTAGTTTCCACGCATCTCGAATACGGAGCTACTACTTTTACGATCTCGCCGAGAGACACTCTGTTCCGTAACTCGAGCCAAGAAAGAGATATAGCGGAGAAAAGTACTATAAAGCAACGTCGATTTCTGAGATAATCATTATTTATGGCGGATATCCGCGGAGATAAGAGAACGCGTTCTCGAGTATTCGCATTTTGAGACGTTGCTATCTTTGTCTTTACTCGTCGTAGTCTCTAATAAAATTTCATTTCGATTGATTAATTGACGTTAAGATTTGGTCAATATCACGGTGAGATATCACGTTACTATGCCAAAGAAACTTTGATACATGATCGGTCGATCGAATTGGTCCAAGCTCGACCAATAAGACGCAATCTTGAGAAAGTTTCTTCTTTTGCTGTGAACGTTACCAGCGTTCCGACTATATGTTCTCTCTCTCTCTCTCTCTCTCTCTCTCTCTCTCACACTTTTTCTCTATTTCTATCTCGCTCTCTCGGTGGAGCTTAACAAAGTTCTTCCGAGTCCTAACGAGCTTACTTACTCTTCGCAAAAGCCAGTCGAGTGTACGGCTTCCGCGTCGTAGCGACGCGAATGGCTAACCTACATACCGACATACTGTAGAGATACATACGTATATATGTACTTTTGTACATACGTTACGTACGTATGTAGAAAACTCGTCGTTCGATTTGCCCAATGCAAAAAGCGCATCGGCTTATCGAGACCGCTTAAGTTACCACTACCCGACACTCTTATCAAGTTGGACGATACCGCGAAACTTCTTCCTTTCCGATTCGAATTTCAGTACCTCTCCCTGTTCACGAAACTAATCTAACCGTTATCTACATGATTTAAAGCTTTATTTACGAGAGTGGAGGCGACACCGCGTCAAATGACTTCTTAATTTTTACGTTACGGAGTATCTCGAGCTCTGCTCGAGTTACGCCGTACTTCGTGGGATATCACGAGGAAACGAAAGTGGAGAATTTTTAAATCACGTGACCCACTACGTGCCGCCATAAAAATGAGCCAGCAAAATGGCGTCGGAAGAAAATCGAACGCGTCGACTCCAAACTTTGACGAAGACATATGCAACTCGTGTTGTTACGTTTCTAACGAAAATAATGCGAAAGAATAGAAGAAAATGGAAAAAGTTAAAAGAACAGGATCAAGTTTTAATTGAAGAAGATTAAACGACGGGTGTCACCATGCAACAAAAGAGCGATCCGAGTTGCCGATGAAATACGTAGAGAAAGTATCGTTAAAATATACGTCTGGGGGTCCCAAATCGCGACACACGAGTCCGTGCAATTTCATCTCGGAGGCAACTAGTTACAGTGCTACGCAGCATCATCGGCAGTGGCAACGGAGGCGGCGTCACCGTGTGGTTCGTTCATTCGCTCGCTCGCTGGCGAGCGCGTCCGCTTCTACCGTAATTGAATACTCGATAGGATTTACCAAAGCGGCCGCGGCGACGCTCGACGCACGCGACACACGCCAATATTTGATCCGCGTCAAAAGCTCCGAGGGCGCATTCGCTCACGGATTTCGACCGGTCGTTAACCCCGCTCTCCACTACCACTACTCTCGACTACCCTACTAACACCCTCTCTCCGCACGTTGCGCGGAGAGGGAGATTCCAAAGTCTCTGAGCAGCGTGTTCTACCACCAACCCTCGAATCATTCTGTGATCGAATCCACAGGTGCGCGAAACCTACCCACCGTGTTTGTATCTCTGTGTGTGTGTGTGTGTTTGCGAACTCTTCGGCAATCTTAGAGTGGTCCACCTGTGCTTTCGAAGCTCGCGGATGTTGTTTCTTTAGAAAGCTTCGTTTGTCCGGCTTACGGCGAAAGGATCAAATGTGGAAAGACTCTTCCTCTTGGGACATTACAAACACCAAATTGTACGACTCTTTGTGAAAATTTATAAACTTAGACGTGGATATACGTTTGTCGTTCAAAATAACGTGGTTGAGTTTACGAGATAGCGCGCTGATATTTATAGTAATAGTCGTCCTACTCGAAATTCCTTCCAGCACAAAGCCTTATATACCTAAATCGTCCGCAATCGATACTCGATCTCTGAAAATCCATATTCAAAGACAGAACTTCCAAAGAAAGTACTTCTTCGGATGCCGTCCAAATGCAATTTAAGAAAATGGCACGAGCGAGCGTTCAGCGTAAAAGCCGGGTTTGCTATCGCGGATAAGGTACATTCTGCTTAAGAGGAGATATTGTTATCGTTCTGCAGAACTCGCAGCTTTATCTCGTTGCCATCTCCGAGCATTAATTAACGCGATATGGAAACGAGTATGTATGTTCTTATAAGACGTTGGCATCCTTGGGGGAAACTTCAAAAGTACAATGCGGACTTTTGAAATTTCGTATTTTTCTTTTTCGAACTTCCAGCTCTTCCACGCTCGCGTTCGAAAAGAAGAACGGGAACGCGACTATTTAATAAAATTCTTTCGCCTTTTTCCTCCATTCTCCCCCTATCAAAAATGCATAGCCCCCATCGATAACCACTCCAATTTTACACACTTTCCGAAGTGCGAGTATAATGGAGCCGCATCGACCACCATTTAATATTCGATTACATTACGTCGGCTGGTGGAGCGATTTTGAACGATAATCTCGATAAAATATCCACTTCCAGCCGGGCATTTTCCAAGCGGAATTGATTCGGCAAGTGGATCAACAAAATCGCGGTGGCGTGTCTTGGAACGATCCATCCATCGATCGATCGCTTCCGATTTTTAACCGGAGTTTTATCCCCAAAGATACTTATCTCAACTGGCGGGAAATTCAAACTTTCAAAATCGTATATCTCCGACGACTAACTCGAAGTAATCGCGAAAAGAAGAAAAGTTAAACCCAGGAGCTTTTCAAAGTCCTCAAATGATAGAGCGATATCGTTGCGTGTGTACACGCTGCCACATTACTCACGATGCTTGACGTGAAGCCTGGGAACGGGATCCTGCGGCCAAGCCACGTTTTGCGCGGCTAAGCCGATCAACGCCAAAATCCGCAGCGATGCGCTCATCGTGGAAGCGAGTCCGACCCCTACGGCCTAAGGTTGCGTCCTTAGGATCAGCGATAACTCTCCAGCCTCGACATTGCTGCCCGTATCGTCATCCCTGTAACAAAATTGGTAGTCGAACCGTTAGAGTGGAATTATTAAAGTCTCTTTTATCTATCTCCCTTCTCTCGCTCTCTTTTCTCTCTCTCTCTCTCTCTCTCTCTCTCTCTCTCTTCTTTCACCGATTCAACATTTGAAAGGAAGATTCCATGAATTTTTCAGACGATGCTAATTCGAACGGTGGAGCCATAAGTCTCTCTTTAAGGGAGGATTTAGAATCTCGTAAGTTACTGCCAACGAAGAAAAAGAGATATGCTATACGTGTATAGATATCTCTTCCATACAGGGTGTCCGGTTTGACCGTCCCCAGCCGTAAGCTATACGTGCACAAGTACCTATGTACTCGACGAAACGGTAGAAGGAGCTTTTCCACGAAAAACAACGTTACGTGCCACCGATCATCTTTATTTTTCGTGAAAAACTCCTCCTATCGCTTCTGCTCTCTCCGTGATTGGCCGATCTCTGTTAGGTAATAACTCGTTAACTAGGCTGAATTTCGAAAAAGTTTCTTATACTTTTCAACTCGATTCGTACTCTTGCACACGTAGTTTTCGGCTCGAGAACTTCTAACCGGACACCCTGTATATCGTCGCTGTTGTACCAACGTCAGCGCGTGCAAGGAAAGATAAGAAGGTGAGTAAAGGAAGGATGAAACGAAGGGATCTAACGAAGGAAGTAGAGAAGAGACCACCGAGTTGAACTATAACGAGGAAGGCGAGGGAAGGAGATGACGGAGATGACGGAGCACAACGACGACCGACTACGACGATGGTGTTCATTATGCAGAAAGGTCGCCAAGTTTCTATTCGTCCTGAGGCATCGTGGAAGAGAGACCGTTTCTTCTTCCAGCTCGTCTACGATTAGCCAAGGAATCGAATGTTTTGCATAGACAGTTATGTGCGAGTATGAGTACACGTTGATGTTAGGTATGTATGTATAGACAAAAGCGTAAGTACGACGTCTAAACTTTCGTTGAACGTGAACGTACCACCTACTTTGGTGCTCTCTCAGCGAATAAATTAATTTGACGCTTTCCCCGTCGCTTAACGATTATAATCCATCACTATCATTCACGGTTCGCGATCCAAACGAAAACAAGTTTACATAGCGTTACAACGCACTCCATTACGAGCGAACAATATTTTGCGAGACGATAACGGTCGATATAGAATGGTGCAAAATTTAATACCTTATCGTTAAATTGAATTTAACGCGGCGGACGACGCGTAAACCGATCGGCTAACGATGGATTTAATAAACAGATTATTCGCTACGACATCATCGATGCGACTCGCCTCGTACTTTTGCGTATTATGTTTTTTACGGGGACGCGTAAAAATGACACGCGTTCGGCTACTTTTATATCGGTCGTAGGTAGGTATGTACGAGAGGGAGACAAATCAACGATTTTGCGAAATATATATCGGGTGTTTCGTGATTCGCGGATAATATCGCCTGAGTCACGATTATTTGAAATCATTGGGAAGATACACATAATATGCGTAGTCGATTTCTTCGAATAGTCAATTGGGAAAGATGAGTTACCTCGTCGTGAGTGTTTAATTATGCTCGTAAAAAAACAGATAGACCAGTTGATTTTTCATTTTCACCGAGAATGTAATACGCTTATATATTTCGAATAAATTATACGTATTCACGTCCGCAGCTTTGAAAACTCTCCGGTTAAAAGGTTAACAAAGATTTTTCTTATTTTCTTCATATTTCCACATATTAGCGTAATACAATTTTATAGTTATTTCTAGCTATAACTTTCTAGCAAATTGAAATATGTAGAATAAACTTCGTTATTAGAAAAGGCTTCGTTCGCGAGAAATTGATTAATAATATCTATCGTCCAAGTACGCGCGTACCGGACGACGACGTTTCGCCTGAACGAATCCCGCTATAATCTACTTTGTCTATTCACGTTTGAATCTATAAACATTAACGACAACGTGATTTATCGTCTATCATTCTTACTACTTTATTATCGATACAAACCATCAGCTTCTATAAATCCGTTAATACGTCTCAATATGGCAATCAAGGATATACGTAGCTACGATAAAATAAAATACCGAGGGAGTAAATCTCTTATCTTAATGCGTATCCTCGATTACTGTTCGCCTATAAAAACAAATTATAGTAAATGGAGGTATCGAGATCCGTTAAAGACACAGAGAGGAGCGCGCGTGTGAACGAAAAAGGGGACGAAAAAAAAAAAAAAAAGTGCCGTCGCACGTTTCGATTTATGTTTCACGTAGGTATAGTAAAATTGTTACGGGTTGATACCATGAATTACGGAACGCTATATAGAGACCCGTAGGTGTGTAGACGCGTGTAAGTTTATAAACGATGGACACACACACGGTCTCTTCGAGGTGTGGCTCGCTCTACTTTCCAGATAAGAGAGAAGCTATATACATCGAGATTCCCTCCAGCCTCCTTCGGTCTTTCAACGAGACGAGTGACTTTCTCCTTTCATCTTTCTTCCTTTTTGTTCTCTTTCTTTTTTCAACTTAAACGGGGAAGGCTAGAGAGAACCGAAACCAATCAAGTATTCGAAACGCGCGGGAAATTTGAATTATGTCACAACGAACTTTCGTCGAACGTTGCGAGTAAATCGCTCGAAAAGGTAACGGCCGAATCGTAACGAGTCCCCTAAAGATCCATTCCCGCGAGTTACTTCGCTACGTCTATGGGATTAAACTAAACGCATTAAGATTAATATGCCGCGATACGTAATGATCGATCATTCTCGCGATTCTAATTAGCTCGTTGCGCGCCACGAACGAAACTTTTACCTTTCCGTTTTTAACGAAACATCCTCTTACCTCTTTACTCGTATTATTATTATTACTACGAAATACTAACGATCGTAGAATTGCGATAGTTGACCTAAAGTCCGTCCACGTTACCGTACACGTTTTATTTTGGTAGGATACAACGACTCGACCGTTTGAATCCATTTCACGCGAAGTACGGTGTAGCGAGACAAAGAGAGTGCGAGAGGGACAAGGAAGAAAAAAAAAAGAGGAAGAACGGGAAAGAATTAAAAACATTGTAAAATAAAATGTACGGGTAGAATAAAAGGTAGAAATAGGAAACGGCAATATGCGACGTTCAAGCGCGTAAAGCTCGGGAACGAAGCGGAGAGAGGAGACCATGATTTTGACACAAACAAAGTTATCGCGATGTTCGCGGACAAAAAGCCACGGACTGTACTTTCCTCGCGGCTAGAATGGGACTTCCACCTGTGTCAACATATTTTTATTACAAAGAGGGGAAGACCGAGCGCGAGCGAGAGAAAGAGAGGAAAACGCGGTATGCCGAGTTTATTTGGAAGAGACCGGATAACGACGACGCTACGATGCCGCGCACCGCGAGGATTTTAATTTGAATTTGATTCGCGCTCCTGCACTTTCCGCTTTGAAGTATTCATAATGCACCCTCCGCGTACGACAATACAATGCATAATTTATAAGCTCCCGCGCATCGAACATCTGTCCTCTTAATAAAACGAAAGGCACAAATTCTAGCGCGATAAAAAAAGGGGATGAAAAGAAAAAACCAGTTAGAATACTAGGATCGTAAAAGTCATCCATCATTATCGAAAAACGTAAAATTAAAAGGGACGAACTTATCGGGCGATTTCGTCTCTCGGGGAGTCACGTGACACCGCAATGGCGGTCGACCATTGACCACAGGAACGGGGAAATTGAGCAGCGCGTAAAATGTTAAATTCCGTACGGGAAAGACCCTTTCGCTCGAATTCCCTCGCGTTTATACCTTTAATTTTCCTGTTTTTCTCTTTTTTTTTGTTTTATTACTTTATTTTTTTTTTTATTACCGAGATAACGTCTTTCCCGTCCGTCGAGCGTAAGCAGACCGCTCCGAAATTCGTTACTATCGATCGCGCAACGGATTTTTAGAAAAAGTTTGCCCGAGCTTCGTTGGGCTGACCGTAGAAAGGAAAGGTAGAGATAGAGAGAAACATAAGAGGAGAGAGAGAGAGAGAGAGAGAGAGAGAGAGAGAGAAAGCGAATTGGTGGAAGGTAGAGGAGAGATAAGTCTAGCAGATGAAAGGCGCCAAAAAGGAGTAAAAGATATCCACGCGACGGCCACGATGAATGAGACTACCAACGGTCTTTGAAACTGCAGCCGGCGGTGATTAATAAGTAACGTCGATCTCGTCGCAAGTGCAGCTTCCTGAACCATCCTAAGCCACTATGCGGTGTACCTTTCTCGTGAATCAGAGCAACTTCCTCTCTCTCTTTCTCTCTCTCTCTCTCTCTCTCTCTCTCTCTCTCTCTCTCTCTCTTACTCCTTTCAACCTTTCTTTTTCCACGAAACGTATCCATGTAAGATAAACGAATATCGTCCATGGATTCCAATGAGGAAAAAAACAAACCAAGAGAGGAAAGTAAACAACATACAAGATGTCCTATCGTTCCTTATTTTCATCTTAAAGTATTAAAAAAAAAATTCGGATAATCGTACGAGCAAGTTTTCTTGCGAATCTCGCGCGATCGATCTCGTTAGCCCAGATTCCCTAGCATTTATCAAAATAACGATCCATTCACGACAAAGCATTTTACGCGAACGTATCGGTCTCGACGTCGATAAGAAACGATGATCGATAGCGAAACCCGACGACGAGAGTTTTCCTACTTTCGAGGAGCACGGCTGAATCGCGACTAGTACCGAATTCGGTCGTTCTTATTTTTTTCCTTGATAAAAATAGAACTCGACTGATCGATGCGACAGGAACGAACTAATCGAAATCTGTATAAAGGCCTGGAAGAGGAGAAGGTGTAGAGTATCTCGAATGAAAATCGTTTAAACGCATTCGACCGTTCGTTTAATAGCAGGGTACGAACGCGTTGTTAAGATCTGTGTCCTTGTCGAGTCAATACCAATTTATTCGTCGATAGAGTATATCAATTTTGAATGAAAAGACGAGGAGAGAGAGAGAGAGAGACGGATCGAGTATCGTACGGCATACTTACTACTTTGTAACGACGTTTAACCCTATAAAACCTTAAGTGACGTACATACGCATAGGCCAGCATCAAAGGCCGTCTCGGTGATTCAATCGCGAGCGGATGTTTCTACTTGCGACAAAAATTCCCATAGCGAGCGAGATCGTCGTCTCTGCCATTCCGTTATATAGAGATACTATACTAGTATACGATACTACTGCTACGCTTATGCCGTATAGCAACGTCAGTCTATCGGAACTTTTCCCGATAATTCTAATTCCTCGCGTGCCATTTTATCGAGAATTCGAGTATTCGTCCTACCTCTCCGGTGCGACATCGATCGCGGGATTTCGAGTTACAAACGCTCCTATCCATCGATTAAGCGTCTCGTTACCGTAACCCAGCTTTGTGGTTCTGTAGATATATGTGTGCGTGCGCGTGTGTGCGCGTGCGAGAAAGAGGGAAATAGGAAGACAGCTACGTTGGATGCCATTCCAGATAGCGGTAGCACCGAATGTCATTGCACTTCGGACGAAAACGAATCGACCAGTCTCCAGAGTTAACACCTAGGGATATATAATTTCGGGAAACTACCGAGAAGTTTCTGGATGTGCAAGGTATACCCCTGGCACGTCACGTGACTAGCCATACATAGACGTATCGGTAGCTATTTACCGAGCGCGAATTACAAAGTCGCACTCTCGCTATGCCATTCGAATCGGGTTAGCTGCGTAAGGTAAGAGGGAAGAGAGGGAAACGGTACGTAGCGCGGGCTATTTAAACGGTAGAGCCAACTCTGTGGAATGAATATTCAAAAGCGTGCCAGAAACGCGAAGAGAGAAGGAGGTCTCCGTGCACGTACGGTGACCTCTCGTGGAAACGCGCAGGTGAAATGGTCCAAATCACGACGAATATTCAGATCTCCCGTCTCTCTTTCTTCCACCGCGTCGGTCTCGTGTTGTCGAGTCCGTTGCGAGCACCGTCGCTTCCTATTCCCTGCGAATTATTCATATTACACGAATCTCTACCGGCGCGCGCGGCGGCTCGAGGGACGACGAACGTGCGTCGAAAGCAAACCATGCGACGTAAACTTGCTAGATCGACGATATCTATTTTCGACCAGGCGCCAGCTTCTACGAGTCACACTTCGCGAAACGTAGGTACGTACCTACGGGTGAGTGGCTCGGTAGGTACCTATTGTTAGCGAGCGACACCGTAGTCGATTCGAATTGCCCGCGCTTTCGGACGTTTACCCGCACGCATGCGCTCGACTTGTTAATGGATCGATAACTGGTACGAATTTCCCGGAGTTACAAATAACGCTCTTATGTACCAAACTTTTTTTATCGGGCTACCTCGGGCCGAATTTCATGCTTTTTCAGCGATCACACGCGTCCGCTCTTTCAATAGCGCGAATTTCACGCAGTTACGAATAACGGGCGCGTATAACGAAAATTTTTATCGCGTCGCGTCAACGTCGTCGATTTGATTTCCCCGCTTTTTTGACGATTAACCGTCGGCCATCTTTATGGGCCGATAAATGGTGCGAATTCCACGCGATTACGAGTGCTCCTCGGTGTATCGGGAATTTTTATATTCGCGGTGAAGAATCTTTCCGAAATGAAACGTCGCGAGTTTCCCTCGTCGATCTATCTCCGAGAGTTTCCATCGAAGTTATTTCGAATTACGAATGCGTTCTCCAGAAACGTCGAGGACGCTCGACGGAGCACAAAACGAACGGATCTCGTTCGTCCGTACTCTTCCTACTCTTCGTCGTAGTCGTTGGCGTCGTGAAACTTTCATGAACCCCCCCCCCCCCCCCCCCTGTGAAAAGGGGAGCGAGCGGAGGGGACTTTCCTCTAGCGAAGGACGTACGCTCGAAAGATGTTCGGCTTTAAAAGAAATTGGAAAAGCGCGTCCGCCTTTATGTGGCTAGGAGGAATTTGGCACGCGAGCCCGCCACGGGCTTACCGATTTCTCCCGGTCAATTCACTCGGTTATTTTTACGAAGGTTCGAGTCGTTGATTTCCTCTTATTTCTACCTTCTCCGTTTCTTGTTTGATCGTTCTCTTTCTCATTTAGATATAATCCGTAATTTCAGTAGTTTCGGTAACTTCGGTAGGTTCAAAACTCGAATCGATGAGAAAACATAAAAATCTTTGCGAGTTATGACATATTATAACGGACGCAACTTTATGCGATGGAAATAAAAATAAATCTAAATTCACGTAACGTGAGAAAATACGTAATGTAAAAAAAAAAAAAAAACAGTGAATTTCGGTGTAATCTTGTAAAATGATACTTTTATCAACGTAAGACACGTTTGCGGAAGAAGATAGTGCTGATGAATGGAATCACGTATCCTGGAACGTTATATTCACCGAGATCGTATGCTACTTCCCGTTCGGACAAAGAAAAAAGTGTCTCGTTGCGGAAAATGCTGACGATCCAATGGAGGTGAAAAGAGCCGGTCATGAGTATGCCCCGAACGCGATATCAGTCAAGGATGGTAGCCACCGATTAATACGAACCGGAAGAATGTGCTGAAGTCAGCGCACGACGTCGACGAAATCGTGCCTCGGTAATGGCAGTAATGAACGAGCCCGGGAATCGCGATACTTGGCTGTTGGAAAACCGAATAATGGAGAGAACAAAAGATGAAGAGAGAAAGAGACAGAGATAGAAAATCCAGAACAGGAGAAAGGTGTCCCGTCTTCTTGCATATTACCATCGTCAACTTTCTTCTCGGTAATTAGTAACATTCCAGAATTTCTCATCTCAGTTACCTATATCACAAAATTTGATACTATTAGATTTACCGTTCCATCTACGGTAGGTACGAGTTCGATAGTTGGACGTTCGCTCGTCCAACGGACCCAATAGTTCGACATTTTTAAGATCGATAGGGAGACTCCAATTCCGCTCTATGGTTCGACAGTTTTTGTCAATTATTGCTCCTTAGTTCGACGGTTCTATGATATGTCAATTATTTATTGCAGCAAGATAATCATTTTTATTAATATCTTTTGGTTAATCAAGTTTTTGCCATCGTTTCATACAACATAGTAATCCAGTAATACTCGACACTGGCCTAGTATATATAATACCGCACTACCGAGCTTGTACCATACCTACGATATAAATAACTTCCGTATAATTCGGAACAATCATCGATACCATAGAGAAACGAAATCCCCCCTCATTTTTTGTTCCAACCCCATAATGTGACCCGTCAATAACCAATATAAGTCTTTTTTCGAACACTTTCTCGTATCGCTGTCCCTTAAACGAAGACCCTAATCTATCGGAAACACAAGTGGGACGCCCGAGGGGTTCGTTCGTTCGTCGCGTGTCTCGAGGACTTACTCGGCTAGCACGTGTCATAGGTCATGACCCATCCCTCTTCTATTACACACGTATCTATCTCCTCTAGGTGTTCTCCCAGGAAAAGAGCCAGAATTACCTACCACGACATCTCCGTGTGTCCCTTTGCCCCAGCAGAAAAGTGGTACTACCTACCCTACTTAATAACCGGAACGTCGAACGACGGAAAAACTCAAACCCACGATGTGAATAAACGAAATAAAACTTATGAGAGAGAGAGAGAGAGAGAGAGAGAGAGAGAGAGACACGTTCAAACCTGACAGGAACTTGGGGGTGGTGTTCATCGCGTGCCTCGACGACTGCTCCCACGTCTGGCAGATGTCATAGGTCATGACGACATGACGCATCTCGCTACTAAAAGCTACCACGTTTTACAAGGTCGACTGCGTTACGGATAGGTCTGTCTATATGTATATTCGCGTGTGTGTACGTGTAAAGGTACGCGAGAAAGCGAGTCCATTT
Source organism: Ancistrocerus nigricornis (assembly GCA_916049575.1). Lineage (NCBI taxonomy): Eukaryota > Metazoa > Arthropoda > Insecta > Hymenoptera > Vespidae > Ancistrocerus > Ancistrocerus nigricornis. The sequence goes on along the minus strand of OU696668.1, from coordinate 245,813 downwards.
ACGAGCTGCCAGTAATTTCCTCGGGGAAGAATTCGGTTGTTATATGAAGTGATGCGAGGGAAAGCGGGGGAAGGGTGACTCGTGCGCGCTCGTGCACTTATATACGGATGGTACATACGTACGTTTATGTATCTATCATATACCTACCTATATCTACATGCGTACACATAAATTACACTGCATTTTCGGGTGAGACACGAAACCCCCATTCTCGTGGATAATCGTCGCGATTAATAACGGAGGCCGTTGTAGGAGAAACACCCTCGACGATCCTCCCTCGTGTCTCGTGTAAATACGTAAAACTATAGTTGGTGTACACGTTGTCCTACATACCGCAGCAGACCGTTGTATCGCGTAGAAAAAGAAAAGGATTTCCGTGGTTATCGTATCGACGTAATTTCCTATGAGAACGCGTACATATCTGTATACATACATAGCCGTACGTATACAACTATCGCGCGAATGGCATAGGCGGTATGTTCCTATGTATATACCTATGTGTAATGTATATATATATATATATATATATATATTGTATATACACACACATATATGTGTATATATATAGACACACGCACATACATACACATAGTTAGCGGCTATGTTCGATATAACTGGTCTCGTATCGTCGTAACGAGGAACTACACAGAGTGGATAATTTTAGCTGTCCGAACTTAACAACGTAACAGTTGATAACAATCTTTCGGTTTTGAGAAACTTCGTTATAAGTACGAAACCCGGAAATTGGCTCCTACGCTCAAATGACTTTTCCGAATACTGTTTAAGACGCTCTTTTGCTTCTTCTCTTCTTCGTACGACTCGAGCAACACGGATTCGTACTGTGTGGGCCATTAATGCTACTTCGCGAGTATGTTTCTAATTCGTTCGAATATCCAGACTTGTATTTCAATTAAATATAATCAATGATCTTAGTAATACTAAGCTAATGTTACAAAATAATTGGTTCAATAGGTACCAACAATATTGTAGTCCTTTCTTTTGATGATAAACAGAAGCACAGAAATATTTTACATACTAGGGGAGACCGGGGCTAAAAGTCCCAGGGGCAAGTTGTCCCAGTCGTAGTTTTGGTATCTTAGGATGGAAGGGGAAACGCGTCCGGTGCATGGTGTACAGGTCTTAGCGAGTAAAAAAAAGTCTCTTCTTTACGAATATGCAAGTCGCGTTTCGATAGGATGGCTAGTTGGAAAGATACAGCAGGTTGAAGCTTGTAAAAGACCCATACTCCGACACTTAAAAAATTAATTTCTCATCATTGCGTAATGATATCGAAAAACGGACAACGGAACATTATTCTGCATGCTTTCTTCTTTCTAAATCTTGATGCATACATCAGGATTTTTGTCAAAAATCGATGCATCTCGAATTTGCCCGATCAAATACTCGTTCGAAAGAGGAAAGTCTCTTCTTTACGAATATGCAAGTCGCGTTTCGATAGGATGGCTGGTTCGAAAGATACAGCAGTTTTAAGCTTGAAAAAAACCCATACTCCGACACTTAAAATATTAATTTCTCATCATTGCTTAACGATATCGAAAAACGGACAACGGAACATTATTCTGCATGCTTTTATCTTTAAAATGAGCCATTAAACATTGAAATCGGCGGTGGTGACCATTTTGGCAAAAATCATGATGCATAGGTCAGGATTTTTGTCAAAAATCGAAGTATCTCGAATTTGCCCGATCAAATACTCGTTCGAAAGGGGAAAGTCTCCTCTTTACGAATATGGCGGTGTGGCTTCGATAGGATGATTGGTTAAAAAGTTACAGCAATTTTTCTCTTGAAAACGACCCATACTTCGACACTTAAAATATTAATTTCTCGTCATTGCGTAACGATATCGAAAAACGGACAACGGGACAGTATTCTGCATGCTTTCTTCTTTTTAAATCTTGATGCATACATCAGGATTTTTGTCAAAAATCGATCCATCTCGAATTTGCCCGATCAAATACTCATTCGAAAGAGTAAAGTCTCCTCTTTACGAATATGCAAGTCGCGTTTCGATAGGATGGCTGGTTCGAAAGATACAGCAGTTTTAAGCTTGAAAAAAACCCATACTCCGGCACTTAAAATATTAATTTCTCATCATTGCTTAACGATATCGAAAAACGGACAACGGGACAGTATTCTGCATGCCTTTTTCTTTAAAATGGGCCATTAAACATTGAAATCGGCGATGTTGACCATTTTGGCAAAAATCATGATGCATACATCAGGATTTTTCCTTGGAAACCTTGGAAAACTTGCCCCATGGCGTGAGACAACTTACCCCGATTTCTATGTATTGCTAAGAAGTTGAACTTTGTGATGGTCACCAAAAAATTCGAAAATATAAGCTACAGAAATCTGCAGAAACAAAAAACCTACAATTGGGACAACTAGCCCCGGTCTCCCCTACTAATGTACTTATAGTTATCAAATGAGATAAAACCAAAATTCACGGAAGCTATCACAAAAGATAGCAGGAAGTAAATAGGTGTTAAACATACGAAAAGACAAATTCGAGGGTGCTTTTGCCAAACATAATTATTTACGCGTGCTATACAACCGCATAATAGCCGAAATCGAGGGAAAATCGGGTTGAGATAATCTGTACGGGCTTGATATCGAATCGGTCGTTATCTCAAACACAATAAAGTGCTCGATAGTTCCCGACGAAGCTTAATCGGTCGACAGATAGATATAGTGAGAGAGAGAGAGAGAGAGAGAGAGAGAGAGAGGGGGGGGGATAGACGTGTATTAATCGTTTTGACCCTTCGACCTCATTAACACGCACACTGTTATCGCGTATAAGAGTACACGCTGGTAGTAATGGCGTCGACGATAGTCGTGACCACGAAGAGAACAGTGGAAGAACTTCCGGGTGGTTCATAGGGAAGCTCCTTTAACGAAAAGGAAGGAGACTCTAATTTACGAAACGCTCGGAGTAAAGGATTTTAAGTACACGTCAGTTCTTCTTTATTGCCTCCCTTCTCTCTTTCTCCCTCTGTCTCTCGTATTCTCTTTCGGTTTAATTGCATTTTCTCCACGTATGAAAGAACGTTCCTCGCGTAGAAAGAGACCGACATTGAGAGGAGAAAAACGGATGAGAAGAAACATACACCCCCCTTTCCCTCTCACTCTTACTCTAGATCTACTCGCGAAAAGAAAACCGGTCCTCATTTGCCGAATGGTACGTGCATTTTAAAAAGAAAAACGTACCGACTGGCGGACGATAGAGATCTGAGATAACGGCGTACCGCGAAGAGAAATGCTTCGGTCGAGAGATAACGAGAAGGCAGAAAAGAGAAAGAAAGAGAGAAGAAATATGAGAAAACAGAGGAGTAGGTCGAAAAAAAAAAAAAAAGGAAAGAGAGGAGAAGACGGAACACGCAGTGCGGTATGCAGACCAACCCCTTGTGATCGCTAACGCGGTACACCGCTGGCAATTTCCGTGAACCACCTGCCCACCCCTACGCGCAACATATTCAGCCTGCGGTCGCGCTCACGAACCGGCAACTATCTTTTACGGAGAGAACGACGCTCTCTCGAATACGATTCCAACCTCTACCTATATTCACCGATGCTTGTACCCTCATAATCCTACCCCCTGAATGCATATAATTATCGAACTCGATTATGTTCCAACGATCGTTTTCCTTTGAATAAATGTATTTGTTGAATATAAACCGAGGCTTTCGAGATCGATGTACTTATCAAGCATCGCGTTTAATATTATAGAAAATCTATGCCAAATATTATCAAATCTTAATCAACGGTAATTGTTTAACGAAACGAACGAAAATATTTCTACCGACGGCGACGCGACGCGATGCAATTTCCGGGAATACAATAGGGGGCGATAAAAAATGAAACGTGGCAATTAAATCTCTCAAAACTGCGCTCGTATCCCTTAAAGACCTTTCGTGTACCTACCCTCTTCAGAATAAAAAACCCTTAAGAAACGGTGCTCGGCGCACAGTCCATCGTTTAACGTCGAAACACCCCCGTTAAACTTTTCTTACGGTTCTCGATCGAAGCGAGTGGAGTCGGTCGGTCGAGCACGTTTATAAGGCATTAGCGTTAAGTGCCAATGGCTAAATAGAAAATACGTGTCCAACCGTTGCATTTTAAGAGCGCGTTTCCACACCAGCCCGATAACGAAGGGATTTATCGTTGACCGTAAATCGTCGAGAGATATCGCATTCCATTTCTCGATAACGAGCTGCCTCAGCTGGCACCGTCGTTTTGTCACGCGATTTTTGGTCACCGATGCACCTACCCCTGAACGTGTATACCTACGTGTACGAGAGAGAGAGAGAGAGAGAGAGAGAGAGAGAGAGAGAGAGAGAGAGAGAGAGAAAGAGAGAGAGGGATGATCTCACCTACTTTCCAGCTACTTCCACTTTCCCATTCCACGGTGGTTTTCTCCATCCAGAGAAGGATTTCGAAATGATAATACCTATATTAGACGGTATTCCAACGATGAGATTTATAGATATACAGGTTGCATCGCTACCGGGCGAAACTTTCCGCGAATCGCGGAAAGTCCTATTGCGAAGTTTCCCCCGCTCTAACGATATGCAATTAACGATCGATATAGCAACCGATTACCGGCGCAACGCATTCGTAACTCTAATTACCGCAACGGAGAAAAGAAAATAATCTAAGTGGGTACTCGACTCGAAGAGAGAAAGGGGGAGAGAGAGAGGTGAATTTTGAATTATCGATCGTGGAAGAACCCGCTGCTAGGTGATTACCCACCTCTCTCTTGCTCGCTCTCGCATTTCTAGCCGCAGGTTAATTAGCTCCCTCGAATAAACGGGAGCGCGAATGCATCCGCGAAAACAGTTTTACACCGTCGATCCGATCAAAATTTATTTACGAGTTCTTCTCGGTTCGCAGTTTCGCGCCGACCCTCTACCGTCGTCGATAAATAATAAAGTGGTTAAAGTATGCGGCTCGATACTTTACATGCCGTTAACTTTCCTACTCGATATTACTCTTTCTCTCTATCTATCTCTCTCTCTTGATCCTCGTTTTTTCTCTCATGCCTTGTTGACGTGTTTGAATAACTCAATAAATGAGGAGAGGCAAATAAACTCAAGCCCGAGTCATTACTGCTCTTTTTCTCTTTATCTATCTCACTCTCTCTTTCTCCCTCTTCCTTTTTGTTATATTTACTCGATATTATCGACTAATTTCTTTCATCGATACGATATTAAAGCACACTTGAGCTCGCCGTTTTATCCATCATCGATTTTACATTACATGACTCTAATGCTACTCGATTTTAGCTTCTCTTATTATAATAAAATCCTTCTTCATTTTCCTCATTCAATAGCTTCGTGCTTGACGAAACAGATATAATATCACGATTAGTAAGTATTACTCACTTCGCTTTACGGTCCGGGAACTGAAAAGTAATTAAATATTCCAAAGAACGGGCCATCGTACCGGAATTTGCAATTAATTAAGTAATTGCCAGTTTAGTAAATAGTTAACTAAACTGGATAATAGTTTATTCCAGCAATAATAATATCTGTAGAAAATTGTTTCTAAAAACTAGCAATCCTCCATAACCTTTTGACTCTTAACCACAGAGAAGGAGGAAACGAAGCAAGCAGCAATAAGTTTCGTTCCACGTGTACCTACCATAATCGAAAAATTACTCGGCTCATAATTTTCTCGAGGCAGCACCATCGTGTAGCTATCCCCGAAGAAAGAAGAAAATTCAGTGATTATCGAAGGGAGTCGCCGGACGATAAAGTCGTTAGCGTTGTCGTGGAAACACGCGCTAAGCAATCGGTAGACTTCTTTTTGTCTCTCGGTATTGTTCGCGTTCCAATTTCGAGCAAACGATAGAACAATAGGAGTCTGTTCTTACGGTTCCTCTACTCAGAATTGTACCGGAAAGATCAAGAAACCTGAGCTTTCCTTTACTCGTGACATTCTCACCCCAAAGACTCTATCGTCTTTGTGGCTCTCCCTGTCCTTCTTTTTGCATTATCCTGCAAAACTCATTCGATAGCGATATATCGGCTCCCGTGCCTCCGATATCTCTTCTCCTCCTCTTTCGATCTAGCTAGTTCGCAATCCGATAAACGAATGGCGAGAAGATTGCAAGCGGCGTGCGATGCAATAGATGGATATAGGTGTGGTAACGTATAGACGAATGGCTACAGCCGGACGGCTAGGTTGCTGCTCGATAGGTAGGTAGATGGGTAGGTGGTTGGCTAGCTCGCTGCTGGCTAGGTAGATAGCCTAGAGAAACGGAGAGAGAGAGAGGAGGGGATAGTGCAAGGGAGACGGTGAGAGACCGTACCTGCCGTGCGAGACACGCGTATCGGTACACGAGTATGTAAGTGTACGCGTGCACATGTCTCTCTCTCTCTCTCTCTCTCTCTCTCTCTCTCTCTCTCTCTCTCTATGTGCCACCTGGATGCTCGCCGTGCACGAAGGCTCGGTGATTGCACACGCTCCTGGACACATTGGCGTCGGCGATCTCTTTACCACGAGGGACGATCAAACGAGACGAGACCCACCGTCAAAGAATTTACCTTCGCTCAAAGAACGGAATCTAGAGAAATGTGTGTTTCCCTTTTGCGTAAGGTAGGTACCTCGATTTTCTAGATGGGATCAGCCTCGAAAGAGCTATAACTCATTCACTTTATTTCAGAGTTATTCGACTCGCGTGGGCCTTACCGACTTATCGGTTAGGTTGCTATAAATTATAGTCTATCAAGTTAGTCAAGTAAAACGGATATCATTGATACGGATCGACTCCACGAATCGTATACCTCATATTACATTACGTTATATCTTCGGTAACGATAGAAGGGTCCATGATAATAAAGTTAGCCGGTCCTTCTCTAGATTTGGAACGATTCTATCCCACGGCTCAAGAATTATCTCATTATCGTATTAATCATGTTACAAAGGTCGATTCGTTATAGGACACCGTAATCTAAACTCAATGAAGAAAGAGAACTCGGAATCGAGTCATCGAGTAACCCTTGACATTCCCGGAAAATTCTTCAAAGGAACTCTCGTCTTTAGTTTACTAATTCCTGTTAACCGAAAGGGTATACGCCAATGGTCTTAAGACAGCGTAGGCAGAAGGGAATCGATTGGTTGCTCGCGACAGCTCGCGCCTCCGTAGGATTGTCATCGATCGTTGGTGCACGATCACGAGAGAGAATGAGAGAGACGGCGGCGGTGGCACGAAGGGGAGAGAACCTCGACGTGTTGTTCTCTTCCTTTCTCTCTCTCTCTCTCTCTCTCTCTCTCTCTTCATACCATCCTCATCGTCGTTCGTCGTTGTCGCCGTTACTCCAAGCTTCGGGCCAATCGAATTTTCATCGTCGCAAAGGCGAGGTCTGAATATTCATACGATAGTTCGAATCCCCGCAAGTTCGTGTCCCCGGCAAACCGTTTGCCCTTGCGCGTTAAACACACACATGCACGAGTCGAGAACACGCACATAAATACACGTACGGGTTTGGTAGGTACATAGCCAGCGGCTAATCGCGAATATACCCTCGCTTTTACCAAATTCAATCCGATATGCGGAGGGCGCGTGATCGCCGTGAGCGTTTAAGCAAATCGAACACTCGCTAAGACCCTAAGTTCCTTTTAAAGGAAGCAAGCTAAGAGACAGAAACAGAGAGAGGGAAGAGAGTTTAGTCACCGAAAGGGGTTTCAACCACTTACAACCCCATCCCGACAATGTTTCGAATCATTGACGTTGCTCCCTCGCCATCCTTTACCCCTCCCTCTCTCTCTCTTTCTCCATCCTACGCTTCGCTACGTCAGTTTAAGGTGCCTGAAATTGTTCGGAAGACGACCTAACGTTGTACCTAACACGTTGGGCGTCAAAGCAGCGATCTTGCAGAAATGTATTTTATGCTCTACTTCGTGACGAAAGTATAGACTAATTTACTGTCACGCTTTTTCGTTTTTTTTATTGGAGTATGAATTGCATACAGAAAGTGGGCAGCCGATCGTGCTGTAAACTTGAAAATAATTCTTCCTCTAAAAGTAATTTGAGATGACAACGTTTTATCAATGATGTGACAATGAACATTAACTCGTGGACGAGCGATACAGGTACACGCCCGATTGAACGATACCTAGTTTAAAGTTGATTTCGATTTATTTCTATCCGAAAAATGCCCACTTTTATTTAATTCTGCCAAAATTCTCGACCCACCCCCTGTACGAAGCTTTAAATGAAGTGGAGCATTGTTAAGCAGTGACCTCTATAACGGTAAACGTGTTAATTCTAGACACCATTATCACAAACGATGCAAACTTTAGCATATTAGTTTTCCTGTGCTCATAATACACGTACATCCTGACCCTAATGTAATAAATGTACCCTTTCTCTCTCCTTCTTTCCTCTCTCTCTCCCTCTCTCTCTCTCTATAATCCAAATCTCTTGGCATCTTCATTCGAATTGTGCTACCTAGGGAAGAAACGTATTCCGTCGGATGTTAAAGCGTTTTGAGCCGCAGCATCCGCGTGCTCCTTTACAGAGGAGTAGGTGGAGGAGAAGGAAGCGTTTCCAAGTTTCTCGAGGCAGTTACCGAGGCCGCTCTGTGGCAGATTTTCAACGAGCGTACTCGCGAACTTCCGCTTAGTGAACTCGCTAAGCTGCCACGGCGAGAGATTGCCGGGCTACACACGCGCGCACGAGAGAGAGCGAAACGCGTGCAGCTTATAGCAGCGTAGAGTTTAAAACGGTCGATCAGTTTCACGCTCGTCGTCGTTGTTGTATCCGTCGTTCCATGCCGAATCAATGTTTCGACGACTGCGAACGAATAAATATGCCTTAACCGAGCAAAAGAGAGAGAGAGAGAGAGAGAGAGAGAGAGAGAGAGAGAAATAGGAAAAAAAATAACTGGAAGACTACTACTTCTGTCATCTCCCGTTTTTCCTCTCTGTTCGCGTATAACATACCCCGCGGACACGGAATCCTACCTCTTTCCCTTACCCCCTTTCACGGAGTGTACACGTGCGCGCGCGCGTACAAAATCAGCCTCTTTTCAGCCCGAAAGCACACTCGAGGGCTCCTTACGCTCGCTGCAAAGCGTGATCTGCCGTGCGTGCGGCTGTTAAAGTAAAAAAAAAGAAAGAGATGGAAATAGAAGGGAAAAGCGAAACGAACGGTGGAAGGAGCAACGGCCGAATAGTAAGGGGGTTGGGGGTTAAGAGAGAGAAGCAGCTGGTGGATACGCACCATCGAGGGATAGAGAGAGGAGGGGGTAGGTAGAAAAAAAAAAAAAAAAAAAGAAGGGTGACGATAGACGCTAGCACAGAACTCGGAAATAAGAGAACGAGAGGGAGGTAAAAAATAAAAAAAGAGTACGGGAATCATCGCAGAAATCGAGGGCTCGCGGTCGTCGTCGTTTCCTTTCCGAGATTCTCTCGCTCAAAGTACTCCGCAAACGCGAGGCCTACATCCATTCATGATTCTTTCAAAGGAATCCCACCCTCTCGCTCTCTCACCCTTTTCCCTCCTCATCCCTTTTTACATCCACTCTTCGCTCCCTTTGGCTCTCCCATCGACCATCCGACGGACCATAGCCTGAAATTATTTAGCCCCCGAGCGCACCACCGAGCAACCCTTCTTCTTTCCTTCGGCCAGCACTCGCCCCCACCACCCTGCTGCTTCTCTTCTTACTTCTTCCTATTTATGTATATGGTATATGTAAAGAGACAGAGAGAGGAAGATAGATATATACAGCGCACCAGGCGCTTCTCCCTTTTCTCCCGCGAGTTCTACTCGAATGGGAGTGCCGGGCGACCCTATATAGGGAGTCTATATAAGGATAATGATTAAAGCTGAATCGACTCCTGAATCGCGACTCCCCGGTGCTGCTGACGGTGGTGTTTTCCAAACGGGAAATCGATGGAGAACCGCGTGTACCTACGCGTGCATTCGTCGTCTGCTGCGAAGACCGTTCTTCCTCTCTCTCTCTCTCTTTCTTTTTTTATTCTTTTCTTCCTCGCTCACCCCCGTCGTCGTTAGGCGATAAAGTAATTCGTGCGGTGAATCTTCAACGATCGATGAATACGTTACGAGAGAAGATGGAAAACTCGCTCGCTCGCTACCTCGAAATATCGATTTTTTTTCTACTTCTCGTCGGCGAGGGCGAGACGCGTTACCACTACTCGTAAATTTCTCGATGCATGTTTCTGCATTTTTTAAAGGTAGAAGGATGTAAATATTTCGTCTCCCACCGAAGAAGAGAAAAAGGTATGTAAAGAGGCAGAAACGTGGAGGTTCGAATAAGAAGAACATGATCTGCATATTCTGTTTTTAGCCGAGCCGTTGCTTTCCTACGGGAATCTCGTTGAAAATTAGAAGATTAAGGAACGGCGAACGTCGAGCCTGAAGTAGTTTGTAAGTAAATTTTCAAAATCTCACGCTAATTCCGTCTGGGTATATATACCCCTCTTCTCCTCTCTCTCTTTCACGGTTTCTCTCTCGGTCTGCATTAATAAAGAATATTTTGCACAACGTTTTCTTCGAGAGCGACCGAGCGTGACCCGACGCGTTCTCAAAGTGCTTCGCCGTGTTTCACGGCAATCTAAACGGGAGCGTTAAAGAAGAAGAAAGAAATAAAGAGAAAAAAAAACAAAGGGCAAGAAACAGAGAGGGAGAGAGTCAAAAAATGTATAATCTATCGTCCGGAAGGTTAATTAAGATTCTACGGGAGCACGACGACGACGACGAAAAGCACGACCCCGCGTAGATTTAGTAAGCGGGGGTACTAGTCGGTGGTCCAGATATCCCTCTTTCTCTTTTCCCATCCAAAGGGAAAACGCAATTTACATTTCCAAGAGCATTTCAATCGCGGCCTAGGAAGACCGGACGACAAGAAAGAGCAAAGTTTTTCCCCCGCTCTTTGCGGTACGACAACTCGTTTCTACGGATCTCCAATTACTCGCAAAGACGAGCCTCGAGTTTAGCGAGCCGAACGAACGAACCGCGTCGAGCTGATGAAGGTGGGAAGAAGGGTTCGCGCGGGTCGATCACTGGAGAAGAAGAAGGAGGAGATGGGGGTGAAGGAGGATGCATTCTCGGATCACCTGCCGCGAATAAAGTCTAATCCCGGTGGAGCGCGAAGAGCACTTACCTCTGGAGCGTCGACCGCGGCAAAAGAGAGCGGAAATGAGCGGCGCGGCGCAACGGGTACAAGTACGCCTAACGGTAGTTTCCTCTCTTCTCTTCGCCATCTTCCCCATCCCGCGCCACCTCGTGCATCCCTCTTTCTCTCTCTCTCTCTCTCTCTCTCTCTCTCTCTCTCTCTCTCTCTCTCTCTTATCCGCGACTTCTAGCTCGCGAATAGTTTTCTCTCGGCACTTGCCATCCTTTTCTACCTTTCTCTCGCTCGATTTAGTCTCTCGCGCCACAGCCGTTCGATGCTTTACCTCTTTCCACCCTCCCAACTTTGGATTCGTGAATATTCGTGAAAGAAATTCTACGAGCGCCTTGGGTACGGAAGAATTCTCGATGTAAATCGTCGAATTGGACCGCGTGACAAGTACGGTAGCATCATTTTTATTCTGGTCAGCTAAATTAAGGAGCAATTAGTCAATTTAACTGAGACTCGTTGAATATTCTCAAAAGAAACTAATGGTAGTTATCAAAGAATTTTGAATACAATAATTTGGCTGAACCTCGTACCGAGCTACGAGAGTTAATTTTTGTTTACAGCAAACCGATTCAAAGAAATCAGAACTCCCAATTATCGTGCAAATGAAACTAGCTATACGCTCGCTCCACTCTCCTTGAATAAAATTCGTAAATATTTGCGAAAGAAATTTCTACGGATATCGAAATACCTACCAAAGAATTGTAAATACGGAGATTAGGTCGACATCGCCCTGACGTTAAATATCAGAATCAAAATATTTTTTTTAGTCCTGTCTACCTACAAATAGCGTTGCAAAGGAAGCATGCACTCTCTTCTTTCTTTCTTTACTCGGTCTCTTCTCTGTCCCTTTACATAATTAATTTTGTTTACCATTTTATCGTTCGTTCGAAAGCACGATGATCCTTCTCCGGTACGTCGTCGGCCCTTCGATCGATACGGAACGACGATGTGACGTATAAAAAACTTAAGCGCCTAGGAAAAGCGACGAGGGCGCTAGAACAACGCTGACCGACATTCTCGGCTGGCTTCTCGAGAACGCAGACGGTGCGCGGAGCGTGATGAAGACGTAAAAGAGAGTCTGCGTGCGTAAGAGTGAGAAAGACCGAGCCAGATAAAACAACAAATTGTCTGGGTGTTCTATTTCGAGAGCGGCCGACGATGGTGCCGAGCTTGCGTCGGTCCTAAAATTTGCGCGACGCGTTCCGATTCGTCGACGAGGGTAGAGAAAAAGAAAGAGAGAAATAAAGAGGGTTAAAAAAGACACGAAGAGACACCGGCAGACCTCTCGCGCGATAAACTAGATCGCGTACGCGCTCGAATAACGACGAGTCCACCTTCTCCGACTACAAAGAAACTTTGCCAGAGTTTACAACGCTTTCAATGTTGCTCTCTGTTGCTGCATGTTCGAATAGATAGGTCGTCTAGACGCTTGCGAACGATCGAAGACTATCTTTCAAGCGTCCGACATCCGCACGGTTTAGGTGTATGCTACGTATAAGAGTACATACGTTCGCATACGTATCTACGCGAGTAAATGGCTATGTAGATACGTAACGCGTATATAGATGTATGAGTGCTGTGTATGCATGTGCTATGTGTAGACGTATATGGCAGCTCCGATACACCTCGAGAGACAAACTCGCTTTCTCCGGGGTTCATTGAAACCGCGCGCGCGCGCGCGCGCGCCGTGGCGCTTAGTACACCGAAATACGATTTTCCACGTCGACGTACGGCGCACTCCCGGTCGTTCAAAGCGTCTACCACAGCGTACTGCCACCCTATCCGCTACATGCTCGTTCTCTCTGTCTCTCTCTCTGTAAGATCTTTTCAGCGATGCTTCGCCAGAGATGATGGATTCAAACGATCCTTCCTATATTCTAGCCGGATACGCGCGTCTTTCAATTATTTCTTACGGGAAGCTGCTTTCCCCATGCCGTAAGTATTTTCTACGCGTGCATCGCGGCGCTCGTGTAGAAAATACGGAAACGGAGATACCTCGAGAACCTCGTTAACTCGAATCTTAGGGGAACGGAGAATCATTTTCGAGTTATAGAGGTGCGAAACAAAATTCGACTTATAAAAGGCAGACGGTTAGAGAAAAAGGAAGAAACAAATGAAAAGCTATGGCAGAATCTTTTTACT